>CM051838.1:31145000-33545000 GCA_028451465.1 Erethizon dorsatum | reverse complement strand
GTTTCATTTTACTTCAATTTTATGTTCATATTTTCCTCTTCTGTTTCAAGTAATTTAAGGTCACCTTGGAGGTACTGACTGTTCAAACTAAAACTGTTTGGTAGATAGACCTGACACATAACTTAAACCATTGAGAAAAGTCTTAGAAACCCAATACATTCAACTTATTTAACATTGTTTTTAAAATGGTTCCTGAGCTTTAATTAAGTTCTGTCGTATGTTTGGGATTCAGAGAGGGTTTCTTAGGCCTAGGTGGTTGGGGTCGTGTGGACCCTGAGCCTCCTGCCCCCATTGCACAAGCATGATACCGTTTACCACAGTGCCTGGCATGTGTTGACTTTTTTTTTTTTTAGGGAAATGTAAGGAAAAATATAAGTCAGCCTGTGCCTTTTTATTGGTGGTGATACTGAAGGTCGAACCCAGGACCTCACAAATGCTAAGCAGGTGCTGTCCCGCTGAGCTGTACCTCTGGTTTTAAATGAACTTGTCCTCTAGCAAGAAAGACAAGTGTGTGCTCAGAGAATGCAGAGAAGTGAAAGCAAGATTGGGGAGAAGGGGCCAGAAGTGCTGGTGTGGCTGAAGGTGGCCCCAGGCTCTGGGTGGGAGCGTGGCTACAGGCTTTCCCAGGTTGTGGTCACTGGTCCGAATCTTGGTTTGGGGCGGAGAAATGAGATAATAGTTCCACTGTACAAGCACAGCCTGTTGGGTCCTTTTGCATTGCTCAGAGTAGTTGGAATACCAGCACCGCCGGAGCGGTATGCTGACTGTTCCCAGGCCTGTGTCTTGCTGGGCTGGGCTGGGGTGGTGCAGAACAGAGCTTGCGTGCTTCACACCTGTCTCCATGTGTGCAGCACGCGTGGTATCCCAAAGCCACTGTGGGTGAGGACGCCTGCAGCCTGCCCCTGGTAGCCTGCATCCTGTTAGCTGAAGATGGTAGATGGCATTGTGAGTTGGGAGGATGGAGAGGCGGAAGGGAAGATGTTAGTGTCTGGTTAGTCTGTTCGGGCAGCTGTCACGAAAAGTAATAGTTTCACAGGCTGTAGATCCGCAGGCAAGGTCTCTGGGTTGGTTCCTTCTGGGAGCTGTAAGAGAAGAATCTTTCTAGGTTTGTAGCTAACCATCTTTGTTCTTTCTTTCTTTTTTTTTTAAGAGAAAAAAATGGAACAAAATTTCAAAACAAGATAATAGGAGGGTAACAATGGTTAATACATTGCATATTGTTATCTTTAAATTACTCAGAGTTGGGCCGGTGAGATGGCTCAGCGGCATAAGCGTCTGCTGGCAAGCGCGAGGTCCTGAGTTCGACTTCCGGAACCCACATAAAGGAAAAAAGGGCCGGTGAGATAGTTCAGTGGCACAAGTGCCTGCTGGCAAGTGTGAGGTCCTGAGGTCGACTCCCGGTACCCACATTAAAAAAAAAAAAAAAAAAAGAAGAAGATATCTGACCATCTTCTTTCTGACCATTTTCTTCACATCACACTGTGTGTGTGTGTGTGTGTGTGTGTGTGTGTGTGTGTGTTTCTGTTTCTGTCCAGATTTCCCTTTTTCCAATAACACCGGTTTTATTGGGTTAGGGCTCACCTTAACGACCTCATCTTGACTTGGCGGTCTCTGTAAAGACCCTGTTTCTATGAGATCACATTTAAGATATGAGGGTCAGAACTTCAGTGTATAAACTGGGCATGGGAGGGCCAGTTTAACCAGTAACAGTGACTAGTATCAGATTCCTGCACACCAGTTATGTGTGAATAAGGTTGTTTTTGCTTTTTGGGGGGTGGTGGTGGTGGTGTGTGTGTGTGTGATGTGGTGCTGGGAATCAATCCCAGGGCCTTGCACATGTTTGGCAAGTGCTCTGCCCAGAGGTGCACCCATCCCAAGGTGAGCATCCTTGCTAGTTATTAGAGTCATGGCCTCTCAAGCACAGAACCTGCTGTTCAGTGTCTCCTTTGCAGGAGTGGTGGTGGTGGGGCATCGCTTGCTTTCTAACTGTGGACTCAGGACTCTGCTTGTCTGGGTTTAAACCGCGGTTGCTTAGCCATGTCACTCAGCATAGCCCCAAGGTGCCTAACAAGTTGCTTAAGCCCAGTTCCTTCCCTGGGAAGTGGGCATGGTGGCAGCACCCTGCTGGGGATAGTGTGTATTTCAGGGGCTGCTGTAGGCAGAGCACTGGGCCTCTGTGGAGGTTCCTGCTCTGTGTTTGCAGCCATCCTCAGAGTGCTTTACTGAGTAGCTGACAGTTGACACAACGCACTTCATGTTAGATCTTTGTTACCCTGTGTATGGGGAAACCCGCGGATGCTGTGAAGCCTGCATTGCTTCCTGTATGCTCTTTGTCCACGGCAGAACCAAAACCAGTGACTGCCCCACGCTCTTCTGGAGGAGCAGGTGGCGGTGGAGGAAAACGCCGGGGCAAGAAGGACGATTCCCACTGGTGGTCCAGGTTCCAGAAGGTTTGATTCTAAGCTCTGTGCTGATTTTGAGGTTCCGGTGGTGACCCCGGGACACGTGGGGAGGGATGGGTGTCTCGTCACATAGGTCATGTGGAGTTCCATTCTTCACAGAGACTCCCTCCCTCTTTGCCTAGGGTGACTTTCCGTGGGATGACAAGGACTTCAGGTTGTACTTTCTCTGGACCGCTCTGTTTTGGGGTGGAGTCATGCTTTACATCCTGTTCAAGCGCTCCGGGAGAGAAATCACTTGGAAGGACTTTGTCAATAACTATCTCTCCAAAGGTGTAGTAAGTATTCTCTGGGATCGGCAGCTGGGGTGGTCAGCAGGTGAAATTTTGCTAGAAATTTGTCCAGACGTTTTCACATTGGGTTTTTCTAATGCTGAAAAGCCCTGCCATTGAGAAACCCATTTGGAAGCACTGCCTGCACCCGGCGCTGGCAGCCTCTCCCCTGCTGCTGCCCTGTCCTCTGCCCCCTACTGGCCACTTCCTGGGCCACTGTGCCCCAGCCTCTTGGCTCTCGTGGTGCCTGTATGTCTTCCAGGCCGTGGGGGCGGAAGCTGAGCAAAGCCCTGGGAAGTAAGAGTAGCTGTGAGGCCCGAGTGGGGCCCTGGCCATGGAGCCCTGCCACCTGCTGGGTCTTTGCCCTCTGAGCCCATATTCCAGTGTGTTTCAGACACCGCTGACTGCAGGGCACATGTTATTTTATGTATTAATAAAAACGTTTGTGATGAGCTGCCCATCATACTTTGTACAGTGTGCCATTGGTGGAATGGATCTCCGTTTCTGAGATGTTAAAAGGCAAAAGCGTGCACCTTAGGATCGAGGAGCATGTTAAGAACAGAACCAAAACTAAGCCTGCCGGGTCACCTTAGGGAAACTAGGTTAACTTCTCAGTACTTGGGTTTTCATCAGTGAAGTGTGTGAGGTAAAGAAACGAGTACTTTCAGAGGTCATGCGAAGAATCTCAATGACTAACTTCCAGAGTTGCACAGGAATGTGAGGGTGGGCCCCTCACCTACTCAGATGTTTCCAAACCCGGCGTGCACAGTACTGCCGAGGACTCGCCTTCAGCTGGGCCGTATTAACACCAAGATGCATGTTCCAGTTGAGTCAAAGGATGTGATTTAGCTACCAGGGAAGAAATACAAGTGAGGGGGAAAAGTCAGAAAAAGAAAAACGGTGCAAATTAAGAAACCAACTCGACTATGGTTATTAATAAAGATAACACTTAGATTGATAGAGTATGTGAAATAGGCAGTCATGCGGGAAATTTGGCAGTGTGTATAAAGAATCTTAAAAATCTTTATATATCCTTTGAATCACTTCAGTTATTTGGTCATAAGAGACTCAGAGCCGGACATGATGGTGCAGGGCTGTAATCCCAGCACTCCGGTAAGGCTGAGGCAGGAGGATCATAAGTCCCAGCCCATCCTGGGCAATGTAGCAAGACTCTGTCTCAAAAGTAACAAAAGAGAAGGGGCCGGTGAGACGGCTCAGCGGCTTAAGCGCCTGCCTTGCAAGCGCGAAGGCCCGAGTTCGACTCCCGGAACCCACATACGAAAAAGGGGCCGGTGATATCGCTCAGCGGCACAGGTGCCTGTTGGCGCGTGAGGTCCTGAGGTCGTCCCCCCGGTACCCACAAAAAAAAAAAAAAAAAAAAAGTAACAAAAGAAGGCTGGTGAGATAGCTCAGTGGCATAAGTGCCTGCCTGGCAAGCACAAGGTCTTGAGTTCAATCCCTGGTACCCACAAAAAAAAAAAAAAAAAAGTAACAAAAGAGATGCAAATGTGTGAAGGTCCTGGGTACGATCCTTAGTACTGGGGGAAGAAAAGATGAACTCATGGGTTACTCATTCCAGAGTTTGATTAAAGAAAGAAAGAAAAAAAAAAAAAAAAAGGAAATCAAGTAAATGTCTGTAAGAGAAGAATTAGATAGTAGCCTGGAAATAGCCTGTGCTGTTTCAGTTTTGGTTTTGTATCTTAATTGGCCAGAAGTCACAAAGAAAAACTGAGAAACAGAAAATTCTGAATAATTTGCTCCTGAGTTTGAGCACACTGCACCTCCCTTTGGTGACAAGTGGTTGCTTCTTTCAGGTAGGCCCTTTACCACCTTGAGGGAGCAGCCCGTTGTGTCATGCTTTCGGAGTTACTGGGAATGAGTGTGGAGTTACTGGGAATGAGTGTGGATCTTTCTCCTACTGTTTGAGATTTTTCCCTTATTTGATAGGTTGATATGATAGAACAATAGTTTATTAATAATGATTAATAATTCCATTTGTAGTGTTGATTAGTCTTGTACTATTGAATAGTCCTTTTTTTTGTGTGTGTGTGTGTGTGTGGTGCCAAACCCAGGGCCTCACACATGCTAGGCAAGCATTTTATCATGGAGCCACACCCCTATCCCCAATATTTTATTTTCTTAAGTGAGATTGGTATACAGTTGCCTTTTTCACACTTGCTACCTTTTTCTCCCAGATTTTTTTCATTTTGAATAAGTACATATAACCTAACATTTTCTCTTCTAACCATTTTTATGTGTACTGTCAGATATTCAATTTGGTATATCCATAAAATGTAGCCGTTACCTTACTACTGTACCTATTAAACAATAACACCCATTCTCACCCTTCGTACTGCCTCTGGCAGCCCCATTCTATGATTTGGACTACTTGAGATATGTTATTGTATAGGTCAGCTTTCCTCTTGGTGAGACAGAATACACAACATCCATGGCTTAGAAGTGGAGAGGGTTGATTTGGCTCACAGTTTCAGGGGATTCAGTCCATGGTCTGCGGACTCCAAGGCAGAACACCATAGTAGGAGAGTGTGGTGGAATGAAGCTTCTTAGTTCATGGCAGCCAGGAAGCAGAGCAGGGGAACAGCGCCAGAGAGGAAGGTCCAAGAACCAGATGCAGTACTCAAGGCCACGCCTCCATGACCTACCTGCACAGACCCAGAAGTGTGTCTCGCCAATCCCCAGGCTCCTGAGCTAACTGTGTGGACACAGTGAGGCTTAATGCCCACAGTTCTGTGAGTGGAACCCAAGGTATTTGTGTTTTTGTAGTTGACTTATTTCACTTAGCATAATGTCCTCAAGGTTCATCCATAATGTACCATTTGCCAGAATGTCCTTTCTTTTTTGAGGCTGTATAATATCCATTTTGTGCATATACCACGAATTGCTCATCCATTTACTCATTGGTGGACACTGGAGTGCTTCTGTGTTTTAACTATTGTGAATAATGGTGCTATGAACATGGGTATGTATCTCTTTGAAACCTTACTTTCTTTTGGGTATATATGGAGAAGTGGAATTTGTGGAGCATTTGGTAATTCTGGTGTAATTTTTTTAGAAACTGCCTATACTGTTTACCACAGTGGCTGCACAGTTTTGCACACCCACTGTCAGTGCACAGGGCTTCCCACCTCTCCTCATTCTCACCAGCACTTACCATTTGATTGTTTTTAATGATGGCCTCTGCAGTGGGTGTGAGGTTGGCACTGTTGTGGTTCTAATTTATACTCCTGGATGACGGTTGCTGTGAACATCTCCCCTTTCATGTGCTCGTGGTTCATGTGTGTCTCCGTTTCAGAGCTGTGGCCACTTGTGCATCTGTTTTGTGTGTCTACTCAGGTCTTTTGCCTGTGGTGAATCATACTGGTTTGTTGTTGAGTTTTGTGAGTTCTCAATAAATTCTGGATACTACCACTCCCTTGTCAGATACAAGATTTGGACATATTTTCTCCCATTCTGTGGATTACCTTTTTACTGCGTTGATGTACAGCAAATATTTAATGTACAAAGCTTTAAAATTTTCATGGAATCTAATTTTTCTGTTTTCCTCTTGTTGCCTATACCTTTGGTGTCCAAGAAATCTTTGCCAGATCGAATGTTGTGAAGCTTTATACCCTATATTCTCGTCAGGTTAATGTAATGTTAGATCTTATGTTCAGGGCTTTAATCCGTTTTGAGTTAGGTTTTGTCAGTAGTGTGGCAGAGGGTCCAGCATTGTCCTTTAGCACGTGGATATTGAGTTTTCCAGCACCGTTTGTTGACAAGATGCCTTTTCCCATTTGGCCACATACGAGAGGGTTCGTGTGGGGGCTGTGTGTTCTGTTCTGTTGTCTGTTACTATACAAGCTCCGTACTGTCTCGAGTGCTGTAGCTTTGTAGTAAGTTTTTTGTTGTGTGGGTTGTATTGTTTTGTCTTTTTGACAGTGCTGGGGATTAAACCAAGGGCCTCAAGCACATTGTACACATGTTCAGCCCCTGTAGTAAGTTTTAAAATCTTGAAATGTGATTCCTTTAGCTTCGTGTTTTTATTAAGGTTTTTTTCTTTTTGTGTAATCAGATTTTATTGGTACATTTTAGGTATACATAGTGATCACATTCATCATAAAGAATTTGTACCTGTGCTTGATGTAATGGTTCTTTTTTCCTTTTTTTCCCATTTCCCTACCCTCCCTTCAACCCCTCACTTAGTTTGGTTTTGTGTTTTATTTTGTTTTGTTGCTGTTCCCTTGAGATTTCATATGAATCTTAGGATGAATTTTTCTATTTCTGCATAAAACATTGTGATTTTCATAGGGATTGCATTGAATCTGTAGATTGCTTTGAGTAGTAGTGTTAGCATTGTAACAATATTATGTTTTCAATCCATGAACATGGATTTGTTCCCATTTATTTAGATCTCAGTGTTTCGTCATTTCTTAGTGTTTTGTAGTTTTCATTATGCAGGTCCTTCACTCTTTTATTTCACTGATGAGGTTAATCCCTAAGTATTACATTCATTTTGATGTTTTTGTGAGTAGCATTACTTTTTTGTTACTGGTGTTCTGGGGACCAAACCCGGGCCTCTCACGTGCTGAGCAGGTGCTCTGCCACTGAGCTATGTCCCCAACCTAGAACTCTTCTCTCTCCTCTCCTGTCCTCTCCCCTCCTCTCTTCTCTTTTGAGACTCACTGTGTAGTTCAGGCTGGCCTTGATCCTCCTGCCTCAGCCTCGTAGTGCTGGGATTTCGGATGTGCACTGCCACACCTGGCTGGGAACTGTTTTATTAATTTTCTTTTCAGATGATTGATTTTTGTGTGTTGACCTTAATCCTGTTTGCCAAACTTTCATTTATTAGTTTCAACAGTTTTTTGTGGTGGTGTTAGGATCGTCTGGATGCAAGATCATGGGGTCTGTGAGCAGAGATGACTTCTTCCTTTCTAGGTGGGGTGCTGTTTGTTTCTTTTTTACCAAGGGCTGATCAGACCCTGGGATACCTGTGTGTGTGGGGGGGGCGGTTACAGGGAATAAAGAAAGAGATAAATTTCAGGGTACAAGGAGGACCCAGAGGAGTTCGCCTCTAGTGAACTGGCTCTGCTACCTCTGCCGTTGACTCGCTTTTATTAACTAGCAAAAAGCGTGGGGTTGGGGGGAAGTTGCATGCTTTTCATGGAACAGTAATTATAGAAAGTGGGTGGATAAGGATTGTTAATGAGGAACCAGGTTTTTCTCTAAACCCAAATGCCTGTGTTTTGACAACTGTCCTCAGCAGATACTGTCTTGCCTTGTGAGTGCCAGGTTAGTAGCATTCTGCCCATAGCCAGGGGGCATACAGCCTTCCATGTCCTTCCCTTCCTGTTCCTGAAGCAAGGATGGTCACACCCACCTTATGACTGGGGGGGTGCTTAAGTCACATAGTTAGGCCCCCATAATCTATCACATAGCCTGGTCCCTAACACTTTTTCTTGCCTAATTGCTCTAGCTGACACTTGCGGTTCTGTCGTGTACAATGATGAAAGGGGCTCTCCTGCCTAGTTCCTGATCTGAGAGGGAAAGCTGAGAGTTTTCCACCTTTGTGTACATGGTCGCTACGATTTTCTTTTATAGCTTTTATTACATTGAAGTGGTTTGTATTTCTAGTTCATAGAATTTTTTTATCACAAGAAGGTATTGAATTTCATCAAATGCTTTTTCTCATGTGGTTTTATTCCTTCGTTCTGATAATGTGGTAGATGATGTCAGTAGATTTTTGTGTGTCGAACTGTCCTTACATTCCAGAATAAGTCCCACAGTCCTTTAATGTGCAGGACGTGGTTTGTTGGTTTCTTGGGGATTTTTGCATATGTGCTCCTAAGGGATACTGGTTTGTAGTTTTCTCTTTCGGTAGTGTCCTTGTCTGGTCTTGGTGTCATGGAAGTGTTGGCTTCAGAAAGTGAGTTAGGAAGTGCTCCCTCTTTTTTGCATTTTGGGAAAAATTTAAGGGTTATTGTTAGTTCTTCTTTAAATGATTTTTTTTTTTAAGTTATCAGTGAAGACACCTGGCCTTGGGCTTTTGTTGGTCAGTTTAAAATTAGCGATTCTGCCTCATTGCTAGGTACACGTCTACTCGGATTCTCCTGTTTCTTTGTGATTTGTTCTAAAGTGGTCTTGTAAATAGCATGGAGTCGTGCCTGTCTTATTACTGGTAAAGTAGCTACTGCTGGAGAGGGGCTTCAGTGTTTGTGTTGCTTCCTGCCAGTATGTGTCTTATAGATCCTTTAGCCCATTTCCTAGCATTACTCTCTTTTGTGTTTAATAGAGTTTTTGTAGTGAAGTATTTAAATTCCTTTCTCATTTTTATGTGTTTTCTTTATGCTTACTATATCCTAAAGTTAATGAATTTATACTGGCTTCATAGCTGTGACTTAGAAAACTCCCCACCTGTTATGTTTTTATACACTGCATGCCCCAAAATATAAGATGGAGGTCCTTTCAAATACGGAGGTACAAACCAAAGTTACAGTACCATTAATTTTTATAGTGGCCCTGTATTTACCACTGTGGAGACCGTCATTTTCCCCTGTGGCTGTGATGTCCCTGTATGTCACTGTGTGGGGGTTTCTTTCTTGCGCGTGTCCTGCAGGACAGGTCCCGTGGTAATGAAACCCCTCAGCTTTGCTTCGTCTGGAAGGACATTTTGCCATGTGTATAATTCTTTTTTTTTTTTTTTTTTTTTTGTGGGTACCAGGGGTTGAACTCAGGACCTCGTGCGCCAGCAGGCGCCCATGCTGATGAGTGATATCACCGGCCCTTTTTTCGTATGTGGGTACTGGGAGTCGAACTCAGGACCTCGCGCTTGCCAGGCAGGCGCTTATGCTGCTGAGCTATCTCACCGGCCCCACGTGTATAATAATTTTTTTTTTTTTTTTATGTGGGTACCGCGAGTCGACCTCAGGACCTCGTGCTTGCCAGCCAGCAAGCGCTTGTGCCACTGAGCAATATCACCAGCCCTTTTTCTCCTTTATGTGGGTTCCAGGAGTTGAACTCAGGACCTCGCGCTTGATGGGCAGGTGCTTATGCCGCTGAGCTATTTCACCGGCCCACGTGTATAAATCTTGACGGGCAGATTTTTCCTTTACTCCTTTGATTATTGGCCTACTGTCTTCGGCCTCCAGTTTCTGATGAGAAATTGTTCATGATCCTGTTCGGGAGCCCTTATATATGATGCGTTACCTAAGATTCTGCTTCTCTTCTGCTTTGAAAGTTTTATTGTACATAATGTTTTCTGTATGTGTCTCTGAGTTCACTTTACTGAAGTTCATTGGGTACAGATGTTCTTATTCTTGTCTTTCATCAAATTTGGAAAGTATTCAGCCATATTTTTAAAAATATTCTTTCTGCCCCTTGCTCTTCTCCTTCTGTGACTGTGCTGTTGTCTAAGTCCATCCACCTGATGGACCCGCTGGTCCCTTAGGCTCTGTTCACTCTTCTTCAGTTGTTTTTCCATAATTTCAGTTGTCCTGTTGTTCACTGATTTGTTCTCCTACCTTTGGACCCCTCTGATGAATTTTTCATTTCAGTTATTGCACTTTTCAGCTCTAGAGTTTCTTTTGTTTCTGTTCAAGTCTTCTTTTTATTGATATTTTTGTTCATTCATACATCATTTTCTTCACTTCTTCTGTATTTTCCTTTCAGTATTTCGAGCTTTATTTTTTTCCCCCAAGTACTGGGGATTGAACCCAGGGCCTTTGCACTGAGCTGTATCGCTAGCCCTTTAATTTTTTTGTTTGTTTGTTTTTGAGACAGGTTCTTGCTAAGTTGCTAAGTCACCCAGGTTGGGCTTGAACTCATGATCCTCCTGCCTCAGCCTTCCAGAGTGTTGTGATTACAGGCATGTGTCGCCTTGTCTGACGCTTTGAGCGTTATAATTCTTGGTCTGATATATCTGCCATCAGCTGTTCAGGGAGAGCTTATGTCTGTTTTTCTTTGAATGTGCCATACTTCCCTGTTTCTTTGTGTGCTTTGTGATTTTTAATTTTGTTGTTGTTGAAAACTGGACCTGTGAGTCTAATCACCTACTCTGGAATCAGATCTCTCCTCCCCTCCAGGTTGCTGTTCATTGTTCCTCCCCTTTTTCTTCCCTCCTCATCCTCCATCCTGCTCCCCGCTTCCTGTGGTTACCCGTTCACCCCCTCCTTCTCCCCTGCATGTTGGAGCTTCAGCAGACTCCTGTGCGGCAGGGTGGGGGCAGTTCTGATGCTCCCTGCTCCTCCATCTTCCCAGGTTCTCTCAGTGCCTCATATCTCTGAAGCAAGTGCCTGTCTCCTGAAAGTGAGGGCATCATATGGGTAGTGCTGGGGAGCGGTGGGCCCTGCCTTCTCCCCAGCTGCCGTGTGCGCGGCTCTGTGGCTCTCCTTCCAAGTGCACTTGAGGAGTCTCTGTTGCTCCCCTCTGAGCCTGCTGGCTCTTTGGCTTCAGTTTTTGGGGAGTACTGGGAGCCATTCCCTGCCAGACTGGCCACCTGAGGAACAGTCCAGGCGTCTCTGGAATTTCCTGGGGTCCCTTTCCGTGTGTCACTTGTACCTTCCAGATGGTAGGAGATGAGCTTGCCCCAAGGGCTGTCTCCTGAGTCAGCTGCAGCCTTGGAGTGAGGTGCTGGAGGTGCTGCTGAGTCCAGCTTATTTAGGAGAGTAAAGAAAACAGGTGTAAACCATTTTGTGCTCAGTAAGAATTAAGAGGTCTTAGGATAGCAGGTGTCAGTGTGGATGTGGAGCGACAGAAGACTGGCTGTGAGGGGGTGGAGAGCCGCCAAGGAAGCAGGTGGCAGAGCCTCGGGGCCTCTGTCTGCGGGTGAACGCCCAGGGGGTCTGCAGGAACATCCACGGTAGTGGTGTTGGTGGTGGTGAAGACTTTGAAACAACAAGCTGTTGGGGTGTGGTTGCCAGGAGGACACCCCACAGAGCCTAAAGCACCACCTGGGTAAACCTCACAGATGTAACGTTGGCAGGTAAAGAGAGGGATAGAAGAGTAGATACAAAACAAGCCTGTCTTTAGACGTGGAGGGCAGGTTGTCCCAAGTGCAGGGTCACTTGGGGTAACAGGTGTGGCACAAGCCTGGGCGCACCGGGCAGCCAGCCTCAGGCAGGGTCACTTCTGGGAGTGGGAGCCTGGTGGCCTCCGTGTAATAGAGGTGGGAATGCAGGCGTCCTTTTCTGGTTGTTCTTTTTGTAAGTGTGAAGTGTCCCATGCAAAGTGCCTATAGGAATATCTCAAGTATTTTTTGTAAATGTATGTTTGATTATTTAATTTTTTAAATTTCTAGGTAGACAGGCTGGAAGTCGTCAACAAGCGTTTTGTTCGAGTGACTTTCATACCAGGAAAGACTCCAGTTGATGGGGTAAGTCGTGTCATTAGTTGACGTGCTCAGTTGTCAATTAACGTCCCTCATGTGAGGAGATGTGTACCCTGGTGACGGCGGGATGGGGCTGCACACCAGGTATAACCAAAGTGAGTGGAAACGGGAACGCTGGATGTGCCGATACGGGATCAGGTCAGCGTCCTCTGTTGTTGACGACTGAGAAGCAGCGTGGTTAAGGATGAGGTCTGGAGTTACCGCCTGGGGAAATGGCTAAGGCTGCATTTAAAGACACAGGTGCGGGAGTTAGAGCTGGTCCATGTCCCGCCCCAGCCCCTGGCTCTCTCCTGCGTGGTCATTCCCAGCTCTCTGTCTCCATGCTGGCTTGTGGTGACAGCCAGCACTGCCATTGCAGGGGGGTGATCCTGGCATCGGAGGGGCCCCGTCCAGGCATCCGGGCGCTTCAACTCATGCTGCTGTATTAGGAATGCTCTCTCTCCATTGTGTCACAGTTAGGCTTGGTGCTGGTTTCTTTTTGCCCTGAGGCAGGAATTTCAGAATCTGGAGGCAGACACTGTACCGTCTTGAAGACAGGCACTGAAGTGTGCTGATGGGGCTCTCCCGAGGCCGAGGTTGTGGGAGCTCTCTGTGTTCTGTGTGTGTTTCTGAATTTTCTGTGAGAACATGTGTTGCCTGTATATTAGATCTTTATTGGAGCTTTCAGAAACAGATCAAGGGTTTTCTATGGAGTGGAGTGGAGTAGAGTGGCAGTGTTAACTGATGTGCTGGACTGTGCATGCATAGGCCTCTGCTTCAGCCGGCTCCTCTGCGAGGTGTCCCTTCTCCAAGCCCTGGTGTCTTCATTGTAAGAATGGGAGTGATGGTAATGCTTGTTTGGGGCTGAGTGCTTAGTGGAGGTAGTATGAGTCAGAGGTGGTTTCCTGACTTCAGTGGACAGTGGACAGAAGAGCCCCTCTGTCCCCCATTTCTTACCTTGATGTCCTCCTGGAAGCCTGCACTTCCGGCCTGCACCTTGGCAATGCCCTGTGGCACCCTCGGCCCACGGTCTCTGGTGAGAGCCAGGCATTGAGCCCGCCACCTGGAGTTAGCAACTGCTCTGTCTCCTTGCGAGGCTAATCTATTTTGCGTGTGTCTGTGGCATTGAACCACAAGGATTTTGTGTCTTTGTCAGGGAACTCTTATTGTGCGAAGCTTACTTACTCTCTCCCTTTTCTGTTTAGACATTGCGTAGAAGTGCAGTAAAGTTCCCACCCAGGAGCACGCCGGTGGAGGATCTGGGTGGATTGTTGCTCTCTTCTGAGTTTTACATCTTGGACTGTTTTGATTAAAAAACAGTATTTTTAAAAGGTGATTGGAGGTTAAAGGAGAAGCAATATTTTTGTGTCGTAAAACAGGGCCAACACTCTCAGGGTGCTTGGACTAAGTGTAACAGGACCTGTCGAGCATGCTTGTGTGCGGGGAGCGTGAATGCAGTGTGCAGCACTGGTGCGGGCAGCCTGGGTCCAGAGCCAGCCTCCTCCTCCAGCGTGACCGTGGATGGCTTAAGTCACTCATCTGCAGGGACCATGGCTCGTATTCAGCCAGTAGACACTAACATGGTGTGGGCGACAGTTGTCTCTCTGTGTTTGTGGGTTCTGCATCTTCAGCATCCATGGATTCAATCAGCTGTGGGTTGAAAATATTGAGGGAAAAAAAATGTGCATCCACACTGAACGTGTACAGGCTTTTTTCCTGGCGTTCCCTCAACAGTTCAGTGTAACAGCTGTGTGCAGTGCGCTGACATTGGATTAGGTATTGTAGGTCATCTGGAGACGGCTTGAAGAACAGAGGAGGAGGTGTGTGTGCTTCGTGTCAGTATTATAGCACTTTCTGGACGGGACCGAGCATCCATGGGCTCTAATATGCTTGGTGGTTTGGAACCGGCTCTGGATACCAGGGAACAATGCTTCTGTGCTGTTTGGCGAGCTCGCTGTCACCCAGCCCCCTCGGTGTCCCTGTCTAGGACTGTCAGGGACTCCTAGCTCTGGGGAGAGAAGCATAGTGCTGGCTGATGGCGTGGGGCCTTTCTCGAGTGCTCCCTGTGGTGCTCCTCAGTGTGAGCAGGGCTGGGCCATGGGCGGGAGTGCGGTGGTTCAGGCCACCATGGTTCTGGCTGAGACAGGTGCTGGGAGGTGGAGAGCAAGAGGAGAAGGCACATGGACCTGACAGGGGCCTGAGGTGTCGGGTAGGGGTTCAGCTTTAGAATATTGCTAAGACAGCTTCCTGTGCTGCCGGGTGTTACCACTGAGTGAAACTTGATCACCATGTCAGTAAAGCCAGTCTTTCATTATTGTAATTCAGAATATTAACAGCGAGCCCATTAGTGAACTGAACCTTTTGTTTCCACTTCATTCTTAGGATATTTGTTTTTCTGTTTTTATAGCAATATGTCTGGTTTAATATTGGCAGTGTAGATGCCTTTGAGCGGAATCTGGAAACTTTACAGCAAGAGCTGGGCATAGAAGGGGAAGACCGGGTGCCTGTTGTCTACGTTACTGAAAGCGATGGGTAAGAAGTGTTTTTATTTTTTTATTTTTTGGTACTGGGAATCAAACTCAGGGCCTCACGCTTGCCAGGCAGGCTCTGTGCTGCTGAGCTATATCCCCGGCAAGAAGTGTTTTTAAAACCATCAGCGGCAACTGCGGGCTGTGCTGTGCATGTCACCAGGTCACACATTGGATTTCCAACAGGCCTTTTTAAATTTGGCTTTACTTTTGAAAAATCATTAGTAACTTATTTTTTGCATGACTGATTTTCTACACATTTACATTTATCTTGATTTTTTTTTTCTGCAGTATTTAGGATTGAACCAAGGGCCTTCACACTGAGCTATATCCCCAGTCTTTTAAATTTTGAAACAGGGTCTTGCTAAGTTGCCCAGGCTGGATTTAAACTTGAGATCCTCCTGCTTCAGCCTCCCAGAGTGCTGGGATAACAGGCTTGCTCTACCACACCTGGCTCATTTATCTTGATTAAGTAGTGTTTGGAGGTTTTATGTGCAGAATACTGTCCTTCTAGGGTTTTAGCATGAAGAGTTCCTTTGTAGGAGAGTAGCATTCCTACTTTTTAACTGTTGTTTATGTTTCTATTTCATAGTTTCCCAGATTTTAAAGAACAACTTTTCTTGCCAGAGCATTCTTCTCTTAGGCTTTGTTTTTAATTGCCCCACTTACAAGTCTGGGTGGATGCTGCACTTGTCGGGAGGTGTGTGAGGGGCATGGTCAGTGGTGAGTGCTTGCCTCGAGTGCGTGAGGCCCTGGGATCCAGCCCCAGCACCATGGAGGCCCTGGGCTTACTGGCAGTGCGATGGCCTTGCGATGCCCTTCTGTGCACACGGGAAGAGCCCTTCTTCGCCTGGCAGTTCCCTCGCTTACACTGAGTGCAGAAGGGCTCCTTGCTGTTGAATTAGCAGTTCCTGAGTGAACGCGGAAATCACTCTTACTTTCTGTGAGTGTAAGAAGAGCCAGTGTCCCTGGCGGCACATGTGCTGTTGGCTGACGTGCTGACGCGCCGCTGCTTGGATGTGGGGTTCTGGAGTCCACCTGCGGCGTGCGGCCCTGAGCGGCAGCCGCTGTGGCTTTATGCAGGACCTTCCCCAGCCCTGAGGCTTCAGACGACTCCTCGATTGCTTGGCTGCTACTGAAAGCCTGCACGGGCCGAGCGGCCCTTGTCAGATGTGCTGCAGATTTCAGCTTTCTTCACGTGCTGTGATATTTGCATAGACTTCACCAGTTGATCATCCCTAGCCCAAAATTCCAAAATTTGAAATGCTCCAGAATCCAGAACTTTTGAGCATCAGGTTGGTTTTCAGAAAAGTTTCAGATTTTCAAACATTTTGCATTTCAGATTTCAGGTTTTCAGATTTGGGTTGCTTATAACCTGTAAAAAGTTTTTATCGTCAGTACAGCCATTTTTTCCTCCTCCAGAAATAAACGGAGGTGTATTTTCCATGGTTCTCACTGCTTGCTTTAGCAGCATTTAAAATTCCGTAATAGATAAAAAAATTTAGCAAATCCTGGCTTTTGTTTCTGTTTTGACCATGTAGCAGTTTTTGACCCACATTTCTTAGTGTTAGGCCAACTAAATTGCGTTACATTAACCATATGAACACACATCTGTAACCATGGTCATGTTAGAATAAGTGTTGTGACGAGACACGGAAGGCTCTGTGCATCCCCAGGCTCCAAGTGCCCCAGCAGCCCCCTCCACGGCCGTGCGGGCGCGGGGCCTCAATGTCTGCGAGCCCGGGCGGGAGAGGTGTTTGAGTGCAGGATGGCGAGGACTCATGCCGGAAGGCTCTTCGGTAGGACAGGCTTCCTGCGTCTCAGTAAGAGCGTGGACTTTTCACCCAGACTAGCCCCAGACTTGTGCTAAATTTTTAAGTAGTTCAAAAGAAATTTCTTTGAGACTCAAGACGTAATGATAATAACATTTAGTGCTGTGCATAAATGGTAGTTATGGAATCAGAATAAAATACCCACAGGCAGCATACATGTTGAGAACAGGTTTCTCTTTGGTGTTATTCTTCGTGGTCTGCTTCAGTGATATTAACACTAAGGTTCTCCTTGAGCTTCAAATTAAATATTAGGAAATTTAAATTTTTTAAAAAATTATAAAATGTTTGCAGCTGTATCTGAAACAGCTGTAGAAAGTACACGTGACGCAAAGCATGTTGGAAACGTGAACACACGTGTTCCTGCAGCTCGTTTCTGCTGAGCATGCTGCCCACGGTCCTCATCATCGCCTTTCTGCTCTACACCATACGGCGAGGCCCTGCCGGCATCGGCCGGGGTGGCCGGGGCGTGGGTGGGCTCTTCAGCGTCGGGGAGACCACGGCCAAGGTCTTGAAGGACGAGATAGACATCAAGTTCAAGGACGTGGCTGGCTGCGAGGAGGCCAAGCTGGAGATCATGGAGTTTGTGAACTTCTTGAAAAACCCAAAGCAGTATCAAGACCTAGGAGCCAAAATTCCAAAGGTAAAGTGAACTTCTGGAGGTTCACCAAAAAATTGTTGAAGTATTTCTTAATCTCTGAATTGTTGTTTTATGAAGTTTGATTACTTAACTATCAGTGGCTGTTTCTCTGTGCTGCTTAGGTTCTGTCTGATGGCCGTCTTTTCAGGTCTGGCTTTTGCATGTGTCTTGTTGCCTGGATTGTGTGTATACTTGTTTTTCTCCTCCTCGGAGCCTTCCTTGAGTCTCCTTTCATCTCCCTCTGTCAGAGTCAGACGCCCCTGCACCAGCAGTCACAGCCCCCCGGAGCGTAGCAGGCTCTGCCAGCACCCGGGTTCCCTCCCCTCAGAGTCCTGAGCCACCGCCTGTCCCTGGCACTGCGGGACTTGGCACAGGATGCATGGAGAGGAGACAGACAGGCGCTCACGTCCACTGTCCCTCTTCTAGCTAGCAAGACACTGGTCCTAGCAACAGGCTGTGCACCCACAGGGTGAGGGACAAAAGCTGACTTCACATTTGTTGATGGGTCAGCTGTTAAGTAAATGAATGAAAGAGTCTGGGTGATTGTTTTTCTAACCCATTAGTAAAGTCCACTTTGAAGGAGTGCTTTGTAATAGGAGGCATTTCTTGCTGTCCACATCCTATCTGCGTGGGTGAAACCCGTCTCATGGTTTTATGATTTGCTGTTGTGCCCTTGTCATGCTCTGCAGCTCCATCCCATAGTTCTCAGTCATTTTCTGCAGACACATTTTTCTTTTCAGATAGGTTCATCAGTGGTACTAAGAAGAAAATAAGCAAACTTTTAAAAATGCCTTGAAGTTTTGTTACAAAGTCTGGGAAAAAAATCTTTTGACCACATTCTCCACCTCTCTGCATGCAGTGTTTGAGAAAAGGAGAGGACACGGTTCACAGCTAGCCATTCAGTGGACAAAATCTAAGTGAGCTCGTGGTACAGGGCCAGGGTGTACTTGCCCATGCTGACGGCGTGCCGCCTGTGCGGGGAAGTAGAAGTCAATGTTCATCTTATTTACTGTCATGGTACCAAAACCAGTTTCACTTGCAGAGAGTAAGAGAATTTTGTAACCCTGGAGTGTGTGTTTAAGTCTTGGTCTGTTGGTAGATTTCTAGCCGAAGTCACCCTTTCAAACTACGCTGAAAATCTTATAAAATAAGGAAAATGTTTACGGTTTGACATTTTCCCCAAGTGTTTTTGTTTGTTTTGTTTTTGTTTTTGTTTTTTGAGACAGGGTCTCGCTTTGTAGTTTAGGCTGGCCCGGAACTCTCTGTAGTCCAGGCTGGCCTCAAACTCTCGGCGATCCTCCTGCCTTGGCCTCCCGAGTACTGGGATTACAGCTATGCACCATTTCCCCAAGTTTTTTGAAACAAAGTTGTCTCTAATAATCCTTTTCTTGTGCTTAACACAAAAAATGTTCTACCATTGTTCAGATGTTTTAAGAACCATTCTATGTCTGACGTCAGTGAGGTTGAGATAGGGCTGTGCCTTGCCAGCTCCTTCTCAGAAGTCCTGACTGGTGACTGATTCCTCCTCTCTGCAGGGTGCCATTCTCACAGGTCCTCCCGGCACTGGGAAGACATTGCTGGCCAAGGCCACGGCCGGAGAAGCCAATGTCCCCTTCATCACTGTCAGCGGGTCTGAGTTTCTCGAGATGTTTGTTGGTGTGGGTCCGGCTCGGGTAAGTCCCGTTCTGTTCAGACATGCAAGTTCCTCATCCCCTGTGCTCCCCAGCAGAGGCTGTAGTGAGGACAGCCCTGTCCCTGGAGTCCGAGGGCCCACTGGCCCATCACTGTCTGAGCACTCTTTGGGCTGAGCACCCACCAGCCTGTGCCTGCAGGGTGTCAGCTACCGAGGTCATTCTAGCTTGCGTATTTCAGGAAGTGTCTTGAATTTGTGAGTTAATTTTTTTATAGAAACTCTACTGAGATATAATTGACCTACTGTAAAATTTACTGCCTTAGCTACATATGCAGTTAAATAGCTTTCAGGTATAGTCACAGATTGTGCAGCTATTGCCGCAATAATTACACCTCATTTTCATCATGCCAAGAGGAAGCCCTGGCTGTCCCTATAATGACCACCTTCATCCCTCTACTCCATCCCAGCCCTGGGCACACACTAATCTACTTTCCATCTATAGATTTTCCATTTCCAGACATTTTTTGAGATGGGATCTTCACTACACTGCCCAGGCTGGCCTTGAACCTGGGCTCAAGCCATCCTCCTGCCTCAGCCTCCCGATATCTGAGACCACAGGCATATACTACCACAACTGACAATGTGTGGTCTTTTGTGCTTGGCTCTTTCCACTTAGCATAATGTTTTTCAACTTCAGCAGTAACTCCATGCTGTACTTACTAAGGAGCCACCAGTGTTTTCCTTAGCACTTGCACCCCGTCCCGCCCTGTCCCAGCCTGCTGTCCTGTGTGCCGTGTCCTGTCCCAGCCCACCAGCGCATGGTGAGGTTCTGGTTTCTTCCGTCACAGCTGCCCCTGGGAGTGTGGCACGGCCTCGCAGTGTTGTGATTTCCACTTCCTTTCTCACCTACACGTCAGCCGCATGGATGTCTCATAGGAAGAGATTGTCCGTGTAGACCTGTGCCTGGTTTTCAGCTGGGTTGTTCTTTTGTTGTTGAGTGGTCAGAGTTGTTTGCAGATTCTGGATGCTAACTCCTAATTACGCACATGATTTGCAAATATTTTCCCCTATTCTGTGGGCTGTCTTTTCACTTTCTTGATAGTGAAGCACAACTGATTTTAATTTTGATGAAATATTTTTTATTTTTTTCTTTTGTTGCTTATGCTTTTGGTGTCATGTTTAGGAATCATTGCCAAATCCAAGACCATGAACATGGATTTCTGTGTTTTCTCGTAAGAGTTTTATAGTCCAGGTATAAACTTTTAGGTCAGTGGTGCATTTTGAGTCAGTTTTGTATGTGGTGTGAGGTAAGGGTCTAATCTCATTCTTTTGCATGTGGATATGCAGTTTCCCCCTACTGTTTGTTGAAGAGACTGTTTTCCCCCTCGAGTGGTCTTGGTTTTCTGGACTCTCAGGTCTGTCCTGTTGATCTGTGTGTCTGTCCTTAGGCCAGTACCATGGTCCTGGTTGCTGTTGCTTTGCAAGTTTTGAAATCAGGAGGTTGAGTGTTGTGTATTTTTTAAAGACAGTTTTTACTCGTGTAGTTCATCAGTGTCTAAAATGTTGACTTAATGCGTGCAGTAGAAATGCAGAGTGCTGTCGTACTTTTGCAAACATCAAGATTCTGCTAATAATCAGTAGGACAGCATCATGTCACCAGTTGCAGCAGGTGTGGTCCCCATGGCTCTCCTGTCAGCGGCATCTTAAGGTGCATGGGGCAGCTGCGTTCAGCTGGGCTTTGTGGAGATGTAGGAGCTCAGCAAGGTCAGATGCTTATGAGCCGGGCTGCGAAACCCATGATGAGTAAGTGGGAGTTGGAGTCAGAGCCTGTAGGAGACCTGTGTGGGGTAGGGTGGGGCGGGGTGCTCAGAGGGGAGTGAGAGCCTTAGGACGTGTGGGGTGGCCCAGGAGTGGTAGCTGGAAGCTGGGTGTCAGAGGGCCCCTTGACGGTGTTGGCTTTGTCAGGAGCAGTGGGGAACAGGAGAGGGGGCGGGGACTAAGAGACCAGAAGAGAGTGCTGGGTAGGTGTCCATGGGGAGGGGTGGGGCACCTGCCATGCAGATGAGGGGCAGGCCCCAGCTTCAGCTGGCTCTATGGCAGACATGGGCGCCTTCCCTGGGGCTTTTGGGGACCCAAGGTCCAGTTGAGCCAAGGAGGCAGGCAAGGAGGCTGTGATTGGCAGCATAGGGGTGGAAGTCCAGAAGCCAGGCAGGAGAGCATGAGAGGGAGACCCTAAAAGGGGACAGGAGGGCAAGGAGCGCCTAATTCTAGCCAGTGAGGAGGCTGAGGCAGGAGAATTGCAAGTCGGAGGCCAGCCTGGGGAACTTACTGAGACCCCCAACTACAAATAAAAGAGAAAAAGGCTGCGGTGTAGCTCAGGTAGAGCACTTGCCTAGCAAGTCTGAGGCCCTGGGTTCAACCCTTGGCGCTGCAAATAAAGATGAGGATAGGCACTGTCCACAGCCTGTAACTGCTGCTTCTCCCTGTCAGGTCCGAGACCTGTTTGCCCTTGCCCGGAAGAATGCCCCTTGCATCCTCTTCATTGACGAGATAGATGCGGTGGGAAGGAAGAGGGGCCGTGGCAACTTCGGGGGACAGAGCGAGCAGGAGAACACGCTCAACCAGCTGCTGGTGGAGATGGACGGTGGGTGAGCTGCTCTCCTGGAGCCACAAGGCTCTACCACAAGTCCTCACGAGTAGGGACTTGAGAAGATGGAGTTTGTGTAAAAGGCTCTTCCTAAACACTACTGTACACAGAAAGCAGGTCCTCTTGTCCGGCAGCTTGCCGTAGCTCAGTAGGCCAGTTAAGAAGGTTGAATAGGAGAAAGCTTGGTGAAATGAGTCACATGAGAATTCCTATCACAATTATCCATGATCCTGAAGGATCAGACAGCCCAGCCATGGGCAAGTGTGACTGGGTGAATTTGAAATCTTGGCGACTTTCTGTGGGGTGGAGAGCGGTCAAACCCACTCACCTGCTGTGCATCAAAGCTTCCCACGCAGCGCGGGACAGGGCACCAGCTGGGACCCCCACAGATGCCACACCACCACCCCAACCTGATCATCCCATGCTGTATGTGTGTCTTGGAATCCTGTCACAATCTGTGAATTCAAAGTGAAAAATACTTTAAGAATGATCATATATGTCTAGAACCCTTTTAGTCCAATTCAAGGTTCTCATCACGAAGGACGAGAGGAGTAATAAAGTAACTGTGCCTTAAAAGGTGGGCATGGCATGGGAGGCCTCGTGCAGTCTCAGCTGCAGGCACCTCCGACCTCTGCCTGTGTCCCCTTATGATGGTGCTGCCCCCCCCCCCCCAGGTTTTTTTTTTTTTTTTTTGTGAGTACTGGAGGTCGAACTCAGGACCTCACACACCAGGAGGCGCCCGTGCCGCTGAACGATATCACCGGCCCTTTTTTCGTATGTGGGTACTGGGAGTCGAACTCAGAACCTCGCGCTTGCCAGGCAGGCGCTTATGCCACTGAGCTGTCTCACCGCACCCCCCCCCCCCGCCCCCAGGTTTTAACACGACGACGAATGTGGTCATCTTGGCGGGCACCAACCGGCCGGACATCCTGGACCCAGCGTTGCTGCGGCCGGGCCGCTTCGACCGGCAGATCTTCATTGGTGAGGGGCCTGTGCTGCGGGTGGGCTCGTGGGCTCCATGTGGCAGTCTCTGACTTTCTTCCTAAAAATCTTTCTGAAGGACCCCCAGACATAAAAGGAAGAGCCTCCATTTTCAAAGTCCACCTCCGGCCCCTGAAGCTGGACGCCGCCCTGGAGAAGGAGAAGCTGGCCCGGAAGCTGGCATCCCTAACACCAGGGTTTTCAGGTGAGCTGCATGCGGCTGGCATCTCTGATGCTGCCTACGAAACGCTGCCTTTGGTTGTGGGCTTTCCGCTCAGAACCCGGGAGGCTGTGTGCTGGGCCCAGCAGCACCCATCACCGGCCTCAGCCCAGCCTCTTGCTTTGCCCTGGAACACATTAGGACCAGTTCCTGACTGTGTGTCATTTTACCTGTAACTACTGTGGGAATAATTCCCAAGTGGTTTTCTTTTGAAACTGTTCTATTGAGATAAAACTAACATGCCTCACTCTGGGAGGCTGAGGCAGGATGATCACCAGTTTGAACCCAGCCTGGACAACTATCAAGACCCTGTCTCAAAATAGAAAATGTGCTGGGGATGTAGCTCTGTGATGCCTGGAGGTTCAGTCCCCAGGATTGCGCCCCTCCCCCACGCTGTAATACTTACGTGTAGAACGCGTACAACCCAGTGGTTTTAGTGTGTTCACAGAACTGCACAGCTGTCGCTGTGACCCAGTCTTGAATCATTGCACTGTCCCAGAAGAATCTGTAAGCAGATGCTCTCCCACCCCAGGCCCAGACAGCCTGAACCTAGTCTCCATCCTGCAGCTTTTCCTACTCTGGATGTGTTACACACATGGAACTGTACAGTATGCACCTGGCATGTGTCCACTCAGCCCGCTGTGCAGTTGCCCATGCTGTTGCGCATCTGACTTCATCCCTCTCAGGCCACTGCGTAGCCTGTGGGGGGTCCACGTCCTGTCTCCCATTCGTCTCTGGTGGACATGGGGGTGCTTTCCACCTTGGGCCGTGATGAGTAATGCTGCTGTTCGCACTCATCTGCAGTTCTGTGTGGATGTTTTCATTTTTACTCTGCCTAGGAGTATATCGCTAGGCCCCATGATAAGTCTGTGCTTAGCTTTTTTATCTTTTTGTTTGTTTGTTTGTTTTGGTACTGGGAATCGAACTCACAACCTCATGCTTGCCAGGCAGGCACTGTGCCGCTGAGCTATATCCCTGGCCCATGTGCTTAGCTTTTTGAGGAACTGCCCAGCTGTCCCAAAGTGGCTGCCCCATTTCACCTTCTGCTGGTGTTTTCTTCATGTCCAGGGCAGCGTGTGTTGCTGTCTCCTTGATTGTCGTCATTCTGCTGGTGTGGGGTGGTGCTGTCTCACTGTGGTTTGGACTTGCATTTGCCAAGTGACTCTTCCTTGTGCTTACCCCAGGGTTTTATCTCTTCACTTGTCTCCTCCTAAACGCAAAATGAATCGAGAGATCCAAGAAGGTTACATGCAACTGGATGGTCAGAAGGTGGTCACCTTGAATGACCAGGAGTCCTGAATTTTTACTTGTGTCTCATATTTGTTTATTGAGCACATATGTTGTGCTGTAATTTATTTGTATTCCTATATTACTTAATCTGAAAAATTAGTTTAAGAGGACTTATGGGTCTAAAAAGCATTTGGTAAGCTTCACATATTTTAGTTATTTAAGTTAATGTATTAGGTCATTTTAATGCTTATGTTTATCATTTTATATAAGCATTTCATTGGGCATGGTGGCACACCCCTATAATGCCAGCACTTGGGAGGATGAGGCAGGAGGCCAGCCTGAACTACATAGTGAGACCCTGTCTCAAAAAAATTTTTTTTAAATTACATGAGCACTTTGCCTATTATGCTCAGAAGTCATTTTCCCAGTGGAGAAGGTGGAATTAAGTTAATTAATGAGTGTTTTAGAGTACTTCATTTGCTGTTACACAAGCCGTGTCATACACTGAGGTCAGCAGTTGTCTGTAAATGACCTGCTGACTGCTCCCTGCCTCATCTCAGTTCAGAGGGCAGGGTTGTGTGGGACAGTACTGATGCCTAGAAGTGCTTGGTTATTATAAATGAAACTTAGGTGGTGTTTCCATAGCACCCTATCCAGTCTTGTGCTGGGTGGTTCCTCCGTGTGCAGGGCACGAATTGATCTGCATATGTTCTGGAGGATGAGCTGGTGTGCATGTTCCTCTTACAGGAGCCGATGTGGCCAATGTGTGTAACGAAGCTGCCTTGATCGCAGCGCGACACCTCTCTGACTCCATAAATGAGAAGCACTTTGAACAAGCCATTGAGCGCGTGATTGGTGGTAAGGCGCAGGGGAGCTCCAGAGGAGGGCTGGTCGGGTGGGCGGGCTGCAGCCCAGCTGTCTTCCTGCCCAGGGGAGCCAGCCAAGCACTGGGGTCCGTGCCTGTCCCCTCCCCTAAGGTAGGCAGAAGCTCGCCTGTTTGCAGTGCTGCCGCCCCAACCTAAGACAGGGTTATTTTGGAATAGGGCAGCAAACGGAGAAGACTTTGTTTTCTCAGAGAAGCAAGTGCTGATCTCAGTGGTGGAGTGCCTGCTTGGTGACCTGTCCCCAGCACTGAAGGAGGGCGGAAGAGGTGCTCCCCTGTAGAAGCAGAGGCCTGGCTGCCTCTCCTTGTACATTTGCCCAGCAGCTTTGTGAAAGTCTTGTCTTAGGCTATGTCATGGGGAACTTTTTTAAAAGTTCCAGTCTCCTTAGTATGTTCTCAGTTGTGAAAATCTCGGGGGAGTGACCTTGGACATCAGAACTACCTTTGTCACAGTGTGGTGACTGAATTAGTACCAGCTACGGAAACTTCAGAGCCACTCTGCCCAGGTGCAAGCGCTCAGCCTCCTTGTCCTGGGCACCAGCATGGCACCTCTGGACTCTGCCTGTGGGGTTCACATCCTCGTCTGTTGTGCTGCTCCAGGGCTGACCGACCTTTCTGGCTGTTGGGTAGGGCAGGTGCCCAGCATTGACCATCCAGCTCTGCTCAGGTGTCGCCAGACCTGTGGCCAGCTCGGCACTTTATCTGTTGTCCACTGTCCTTCAGGGATGGAGAGTGGTCGGCCTCTTGGGCAGGCGTCTCCTTTGGCAAGACTTGGTGATTCTGAGTGCCAAGGCTAGGCAGGGAGCACGTTCCCAGCATTTTTTGTTTCCTGTGAATTTGATGTTTGACATTTTTCATCTCCCCAGCCAGGATGTGTGGTGTAATAGAGGGGAGGAGAGTCGGGGTAGAGTGGGACCTGGGGGAGGGATAGTGCATGCTGCCATCATTTGGTGACTCCTCTCAGACTTGACCTTTGCTTTATCCTGACCTCCATTAGGAATTTTTGAATTGTTGTAGGCTGCTTAGTCTCTCAGTGACATTTTAGAAGGGGAACGTGCAGCGTTATGTAACTGTCTTTCAACGTCGTGTCTCTGAAACAGTGGATGGGTTTTTTCTTATCTATTAGGCTTGGAGAAGAAGACCCAGGTCCTGCAGCCTGAGGAGAAGAAGACAGTGGCATACCACGAAGCAGGTCATGCAGTCGCTGGTTGGTACCTGGAGCATGCGGACCCGCTCTTGAAGGTGAGGCTGCGTGGGGCGGGCAGTGACCTGAGGGCCAGCTCAGCACATGCGGTGGTCAGTAGAGAAACCCTGCAGGCAAGGTGTGCGCCAGTGCAGGCAGCTGTCTGAAGGCACAGAAGGCGCCCTGAGCAGAGCAGAGCTGCACTGGGGGATTCGCTGTGGACAACACAGCCTTGGCGGTGAGACTGGGAGCGCTTGCTGTAACTGCCATAGCAGGCAGGGGCGCATTGCCCTCTGGAGGTGGCAGAGGGGTAGAAGAAGCTGGAATAAAGAACTCCAGAGGCCCAGACCCAGATCTGCAAGAAGCTGCTGGACCTCTGGCTAAGTGCACAGCGCCCCCGGACCCAGCAGAGCCCAGAGTCCTGCCCTGCGTGTGCACAGGCATGCGCTCTCCAGCTGGCCAGCAGATGGCAGCAGAGAGCCGCCCACTGCCCCGAGGTCAGAAGATGCTTGGAGGTTGGGGGCCCTGGGAGAGGGGCCTCGCAAGTGTGCACGTGAAGCCACCCAGAGTCTGCAGACCCCTAGAGCCAGTGGGTGAAGTCAGCAGGTTACAGAATCAAGGTCAAAGCACAAAGATGAGTCGTATTTCTGTAGATCCACAGTGAACATTTGGAAAATGATGTTTTAAAAATTCAGTTTCAAGCTTGGCATGGTGGTGTACGCCTATAATCGCAGCATCCTGGGAAGCTGAGGCAGGAGGATCACAAATTTGAGCCCGGCCTGTACAATTTAACTACTTAGGGAGTCCCTGTCTCAAAGGAATAAATGAATGGCAGCTGGGGATATAGCTTAGGGGCCCGAGTTCCATACCCAGTACCAGGAAAAATACCCATGTTTATGAGCACCCCAAAACATGAAATATGGAATATTTAAAGAAATTATTTGTAGGGCCCATACATTGAGTTAACTAGACCTAAAAATAAAAATACAGTGAAACAGAATGTCTCTCCAGACCTACAGATTTAGGCAGGGTACAGTGGCACACACCTGTAATCCTAGCTACTTGGGAGGCTGAGGCAGGAGAATCATGAGTTTGAGGCCAGCCTGGGCAAGATAGTGAGAGCTTGCCTCAGGAAAAAAAAAAAAAATTGGTCTATAGTTTCATTTCAATCTTTTACCATAATTATAGCAGAATATTTCGTGGAAATTGTGCCGCTGAGTCTGAAGTTCTGTGGAAATATAGGTGAACCAGAATAGCCAAAACAGGTATGTTGAAAGGTTTTACTTCCCAGTTTTGAGACCATTCAAAGCTGCAGATGCACATGGAGGCCCTGGTGAGAGGACTGGACAGAGAACAGTGGACAGGCAGAGTCCACAGAGGACCTGCAGGGCCATTTCATTGTCGAACAAGGAGCCAGCGTCGCTTGAGGGGGAAAGGTGGTCTGATCAGCAGGTGATTCTGGTATCAGGTTCCTGTGAGAAAGTGAACCTGGCCCCTGAAGGTCACACGCAGAAAACAACTTGCACTATAAGAGCTGGCCCTCGAACACTTCTAAAGGCAAACATAGGTAGAAGTCTTTGTAGTCCTGAGTATGGAAAATTCGCAGAAGAAGTTGATAAACTGGATCTCTGAAAATTAAAAACTTTCTTGTCTTTGAAAGACCCCATTCAGAGAATGAGAAAGGCAAGCCGCACACCCTGACAATGTTTGCAGCACGTGTTTATGACCGAGGACTTGTGTCCACTGTAGGTGGCCTGTCCATCACTCTTAACGCTCCTTGAGAAAGTGAGAAGCCAGTGAAACAGTGGGCAGAAGATGTGCATATGCACTTCACAGAAGGTGTGTGAGTGGGTGTTCAGTGCATAAAAGTAGTACCGCTGGTCTTCAGGGAGTTGCACATCAAATTGCAATGAAATAATGAGATGCCAGAAGCACATGCTGGAGTGGTTAGAATTTTGTGCACAGCCTTAGTGTTGGTAAGGATAAGGAGCAGTTGGACCCTCACCCGTAAAGCAGTGCAGTGCAGCCACTTGGGAAAAGAATTTCTAGTTTCTTACAAAAGTAAACACTTCCAGGTGGGCCTACACTGTGATGTTTACCCAGGAAGTGAAAACGTCCACACATACATTGGCACTGCTTTGTGAAAACGTTCACACATGGATTGGCACTGCTTTGTTCGCAGTGTCCATAACCCGAGCACACTGGTGTTCGTCGGGAAGGAAGCCTGACGTCTGAGTCCCTTATACAGCAGTACACAGCAGTGACGGGGATGGACACGCACAGCAGCATGGGTGAATCTCAGACATGGGGAAGGAGCCCCACTGGAAAGGACGCACCAATGGCTACGTTTATAAGCAGACACAGGAGGTTCCAGGGGCAGGAAGGAGAGCTTGGCTACAGGAAGGCACAAGGGAGTTGGAACGGTGACAACATTCTGTATTGTCATTGTGCTTGGAAGCTATGTTCATCAAAACCCATTGAGCTTTTTACTTAAAATAGGTACATTCTACCTTGTAGAAATCAACTCTCAGTAAAGTCAACTTTAAAAGGGTTAAGGGATTTGTTTAACTGCAAAAAGAGGGCCAGGAGAGGAAAAGGAGGCCGCGGAGCCTGCAGCTGCCGCCCATCCCTCCTGATGAAGGCATTGGCGGCTGCCATCGCAGAGCAGTTGAGTCCACCTGCCTCACTCACCAGGGCACCACTCGTCGAGGCTGAGCAGTCTCAGTTGAGTCTTAGAGAACAACAGGAAGTCCTGTGTGGAGCTGGAGGTGGAGGTCTGAAAGAGAGGTGCCTGCTGGCCATCTCTGCTCGCTGTCCCCTAGCTGGGCCCCCGCTGTCACACTTAGTTGTCTGGACACGCTTGATGGGGCCCGTTTGCAGTGGGCTGCTCGGCACACGCGTTTTCTCCTTCCCAGGTGTCCATCATCCCCCGTGGCAAAGGACTAGGCTACGCCCAGTACCTGCCCAAGGAGCAGTACCTGTACACCCAGGAGCAGCTCCTGGACCGGATGTGCATGACCCTGGGTGGCCGCGTCTCCGAGGAGCTCTTTTTTGGAAGGATCACCACGGGCGCTCAGGACGACCTGCGGAAGGTCACGCAGAGCGCCTATGCCCAGGTGAGCCAGCGGGGCTCTGCCTGCTCACGCGTCTGCTTGCCTAGGAGCTGGTGTCCAGTACCGTCCCATTTCCCTGGCTTGGCGTTTCTTGGCTGGGGTTATTTCCTAGATCCGTGGTAAAGCAGTCAGAGTTTCTGAAAGGAAACTTTACTGTAGTATTTAAAGTTTAAGTCCTGAGGGGCCTGTCTTGCACAGGATGCGTGTAGAGGTGACCTCTGTGACGCGCAGCAGGACCCTGCCCGTCCACCCCTCCCAGTCCTCCGGAGCAGCCTCTCCTGACTTGGCAGACTCATTCCCATTTTCAGTAACTTTACCCGGCGCCCGCGTCCAGGCAGTAGGTTGTGCCGTCTGTGGGTTTGGTGTGAGTGACTTCCTTCAGGAACTGCTAGCTATGCTGCAGTTCTTCTTTGCTCCGCACTTTATCTGATTATTTCTAAGGGATTTTTTTTTTTTTTTTTTTTTTTTGTGGGTACCAGGGGGTCGACCTCAGGATCTCGCGCGCCAACGGGCACCCGTGCCGCTGAGCGATATCACCGGCCCCTTTTTCGTATGTGGGTTCCGGGAGTCGAACTCGGGCCCTCGCGCTTGCAAGGCAGGCGCTTATGCCGCTGAGCCATCTCACCAGCCCCTAAGGGATTTTTTAAGAGGGGCTTTTTTTTTTTTTTTTTTTTTTTTTTAATGAGACAGGGTCTTTTTATGTAGTTCAGGCTGGTCTTGAACTCACTGTGTAGCTCAGGCTGACTTCAAACTCATGGTGATGCTTCTGAGTGCTCAGGCCTCCTGAGTGCTGGGATTACAGGCTTTAAGAATAAGTTTTCTCCTGTAGGTAATGCTTTCCTGCCCCCCCAGTGCCTCTCCTGTTTTTCTGGGTTGCATTCCCGTGGCTCTGCCGTTTTCCGTCACTTCCTGGTTTCCTTGGCTGTCCGTGGAAGAGCAGGGCGTGGTGTCCCGTGGTGTGCACTGTTGCGCAGCCCACTACCTCATCTGCCGAGATGTTATTCTGCGACTCAGCCTTTTGCTCATGGTAGCTGGCCGTACGCGTGAAGTAGAGGGACTGGGATGGGGCAGGCCGTGGAGTCCCTCTGCAGTGGCACCAGGTGGTGAGCTGTGCCGCTGCCTGCTGAGCTCTCCTGCTTCTGCCCGTGCTCCTCCTCCCTGGTCAGCTTGGGGTTTACACCCCAGCGCTGCTTCCCACGTGGTGCTGGCACAGTGGGCACTCACAGTCACGCTAGCTTGGCCTCCCCGCTGTCCTGGGGACCTGTCCGCATGGCCGTGGTACGCAGGACAAGCAGACGCCCTGGTCGCCTGGTCTCAGGGCACACGCTCATCCCCAGGCCCGTGTCCTTTTGCCCGGTGGGCTCCCGTTCTGAGGGTGTCTGGCCCTGGTCCTGTGAGCCCGAAGCAGGATGCTGTCTGACCGGGGATCCTGTCCCTTCAGCCCTGTAAGCCCACGCAGACTTTGCCCTGTGGCAGGAAGCCTCCCTCCCACCCACCACTCTCTTTCCAGATCGTGCAGTTCGGCATGAATGAGAAGGTTGGGCAGATCTCCTTCGACCTCCCGCGCCAAGGCGACATGGTGCTGGAGAAACCGTACAGTGAGGCCACTGCCAGACTTATCGATGACGAGGTGCGAATCCTGATTAGCGAAGCCTACAAGAGAACCGTGGCTCTCCTCACGGAGAAGAAGGCTGACGTGGAGAAGGTAGGTGCCTACGGCAGGATCCTGCTCCACACAGTGCTCAGAGCAGCGATGCAGGCAATCTGGCGGCCCCATCAGTGCTGGGCTGCAGATCCCCCTGCCAGCTCTGGGCTCAGCCCACGGTGCTGCCCTGAGCAGTGAGTGAACTCAGCAGCCCCAGGTCCTGACGGGGCTCTAGTGTCTCCCCGTGTGCGTGAACAGGTAGCGAGATGAGCTGGCAAACAGAAGGGTTAGCCAGAGGGGGTCTGGTGCAAGGGGCTTCCCTGCGGAGTGCTTGTGAGCAGCCCTGGACAGACAGCTCTGCACTGCAGCGGGACGGGCCCTTCCCAGCTCAGAGGGTCTCCTGCATTCAATGACCTCTCTCTCACTCGGGATCCACGCCGCCAGAACTAGGGTTTGTTCTCTGAGCGTGCTCCATGCACTTGCGAGAAACACAAGTGGAAAAGCCTTTTGGGAGGGACTGGCCTGAACAGCAGCTGTGCAGTCGGCAGGTCTTGAGACAAGCCAGTTACGAGCCTGTCCCGCGCTCAATGGCTCCAGAGGGTCTGGGGTGTGGCTGTGACTGGAGAGAGAGCCCGTGTGTGTCCAGTGACCCGGGTGGCAGAGGGAGGCAGGCCGGCCAGCGTGGGGTGCAGGCGGCCGTGGAGGAGGGCAGGGAAGGGCCCAAGGAGCAGCTTTAGAAGCGACCTGTAAAGCAGTGCCCAGACCCGGCCGGGTCTTGTGTCAGTGCTGGGGGAGCCAGGTCTGTCCTGTGAAGCGGTGTGGCTGCTGTGGTTCCTCTGATGCTGCTCAGAGAGGCTGGGTGGGCAGAACAGCAGGCAGAGTGGAAAGGACAGAGGCCTCGAGTGGGTCCCCGGCAGTGCCCAGCGGCGGGAGGCAGCAGGGGCGTGCAGCTGTGCGCAGGGTGCCGAGGGTCCGGGCCCCAGCCTGTGTTTGCTGGACACAAGGGGCGCTGAGCTGTGCACGATGGCAGCTGGCGGGGCTCATGTGCCGTAAGTTCTGTGGGTGCAGAGCTGTTGCGGGGTTGGGGATCAGGACAGTGCTTGCTGCAGGCGGGGCTCAAGCAGCCCAGGAAAATGCACCCGCTCCCTTGTGTTTGCTGCACACATCCTGACTGGACACGGTGTCTGTCGAAGGGAGTAGCTGGAATGTGGCGGGATCTCCATCCTGGGGAGTTGCGTGGTACTTCCTGCCCTTAGGGAAAGGTCAGCTGGAGAGCATTGGTCAGGGAGGTGGGGTCCATGGCGCGGAGGGGCTGGGCCTTCCTGCACCAGGGCCTCCGAGTCTTGGCGTCCGTGGGCCAGGAGCTAGGCGGGTGCGCTTCAGAGTGGCAAGGGGCAGCGGCATCCAGGGAGCTTGCGGCTTCGCTCACAGTCACACTGCTGGTGGGCAGAAGTGGCAGAACCAGGCCCTCGCCCAGGCACCGTCCTCCCGGAGCTGTGCTGTCCCCGGCAGTGCGTGTGGCTGCCAAGTGCTGCGTTGTTCTGACAGCCAGGTGCTGTGACTGGAGAAAACGTGGAAGAGCACAGGGCTTCATCTCACTTGTTGGAATGGGAATGTGTTGGTACCGTGGGCTAATCACAGTTTATTAAACGTAACTTAGCCACCCACAACTGTGTTATGTATTTATATCTACTCGAAATGTCCCATTAAAAAGTTTAGAAAAAGAGAAAGACAGAAGAAAGTTCATTCTTTTACATTTTGGACGATGTAGCCTTGTAAACTCAGATGCAGTAAAGCTATAGGTCATGCCTAGGCACTAAGCATCCTTGTCTGGGTCAGTTACGATCCTGCCTGCTTGCTCAGGGTCCATCGGAGGTCAGCGGGCCTTGCGTACCTGTGGCTGGTCGCTGGGCTGTCGCTGTCCATGTCTCCCTGGGGCCTGGGAATGCGTGGTGTCGGCAGCAGAACCCAAGGATGTGCGTTTCCATCTTGGCCTCCTGTCTCACGCTCTCTCCATGCCTTTGCTCCTCGTTTCTTCCACCCACCTCTCCCCCCGCCTGCCCCTCCATGAAGCACTGCGCTCTGTGACACAGCCTTCAGCAACTCATTTTTGCATATAGAAGCACTGTTACAGGAACTTCAGACAAAAACTTTTGACAATTTGAACAAAAAAGCAATTCTCAAGTGTGGCGTTACTCAAACCCCAGGAGATCTAGAAATGGAGAGATGGAGACAGCTCTGCCACGCAGGGGTTGGAGGTTTGGGCCAAACTGGAAGCTGCCCAGGTCACAGGACCAGGCACCCTTGGCTGGCTGTGGGTGACAGGCACAAGCTATGGTCCCTCGCCAGTGGCGCCTCCACTTGTGTCAGGCTCCAGGTGAGGAGCAGACATAAAAACAATGTGCTTACCTGTGTGGGACAGCAGAGCAGCCTGCTGCGCCTGTGGGTGTCCCCCTCCTCCTCGGAACACGTGCACGGGTGCCCAGGGAACAGTGGCCTCAGTCCTCATCACAGGCACCAGTGTGCCAGCACCTCACTCAACAAGGACATGGGTTATTGCCACTGCTGGGTACATCTCACTCCAAGATCACCTGGTCTCATCCACGGGCCGTCTTTCCCAGTTATCTTTTTTTTTTTTTTTTGTGGGTACCGGGGGTTGACCTCAGGACCTCGCACGCCAGCAGGCGCCCGTACCGCTGAGCAATATCACCGGCCCTTTTTTTGTATGTGGGTTCCGGGAGTCGAACTCGGGCCCTCGCGCTTGCCAGGCAGGCGCTTACGCCACTGAGCCATCTCACCGGCCCTTTCCCAGTTATCTTAAACCGTCCTTAGGAATGAGCTCAGCTATAAATTTATGGCTTTTGCATAGACTTTGCATTTAATGGAAATTGTTTGCATTTCAGGTTGCGCTTCTGTTGTTAGAGAAAGAAGTTTTAGATAAGAACGACATGGTTGCACTCCTGGGCCCCAGACCATTTGCAGAAAAATCCACGTATGAAGAGTTCGTGGAGGGAACGGGCAGCTTGGACGAGGACACCTCGCTGCCAGAGGGCCTGAAGGGCTGGAACAGAGAGCGGGAGAAGGAGGAGGAGGAGCCCTCGGACCAGAAAGGTGCCAGCCAGATGCAGACAGGTCCCAGGCAGCTGCTGTAGTCTGCCCGCTGTGCTGCGTTATGATGCTGCTCCAGCTCCAGCTGGCAAGAGGGCAGTCTGGCCCTGCTGAGCCACCTCGCTCTGAAGTCACGCCCAGGGGACAGGCGATTTCCGGAGGCCGGTGGAGCCTGGTAGACCCCCTGTGGAGCAGCGGGCCGTGGCAGGACGGCCGTCTGGAGTCTGCCGTGTGCAGGAGCGGGTTTCTCTCTGCCTCCACTCTTCATTCCTGGTTCTCTTCAGTTTCTCTCTGCAGACTGGCTGTGGAATTCAATTGGAGTCCTGATGAGAATATTTTGATTTAGCTTAAGGTTTTACTGTTTTAATGAATGGTTTTCTATAGAGAGCTGTAACATAAAAATGTGAATGTATTGTGTAAATATGGCTTCTTTACATCAGAAATAAATGTGAACACTGTGTTTTTTTCCTGAGCACACAGAGGTCGCCATTTCTGTTCCGTTACATCAGAAGAGACTGAGTCTCCAGAGTCTCAGTGTGCGGGGTCCCATGGGCCCAGAGGCGGGGCCGCGTGCCATTGCGTCCTGGTGTGACGTGTGGGGCCAGGCATCGTGAGTCCTGGCAACCAGGTACTGCTGGGCTGGCCCTGAGACAATATAGGCCACAAATTTGTCTGGGCCACAGCTGCCTGACGGGCTCGGTCCCAAGCTGTGGCCTGGGTTTCAGAGAAGGGACAGTGGCACCTCAGTGGGGCAGAGTCTGCAGAAAGGCGGCCGAGGATGCTGTGCCAAGTCTTCAAGCACCATCCCTTGGGTTGAAGTACCTGTCACAGTCATGCTTCTACATGCTGTGTTTCAGCTCCCTCCCTCGGTGTTATTCCAACTTTCTCGTGTGTTTTGGTTACTTCAGATTTAAGACAGAATCTGGTGCGACCCCCTAGACCGTGGGCGGGGAAGTGATCCCAGACCACGCATGCTCCATCCCATGCCCATTCTTCCAGGTGGCCCAGAGATGCCTCCCGCTGCCCGTGTGGACCCACGAAGCCCAGCTCATGCTGTACAGAATGGGGTCCTTCAGCTGGGCCCCTTGCCTGCATCTCCACTGTCCCAGCACCCTGCAGAAAGATGGAGGGGTCCCCACCTCCCAGCCCCACGATGCCTGTGAGGCAGCCAGGTGGAGTCTGAAGGTGTTTGGTGTCTGTCCCCACACAGCAAGAGGAGCTGCTATGGGCAGAGGTGCTGGTGCGTGCCAGGTTCTGCCAGGCCAAGGTGCCAATGGTGAGTGAGGCCCAGGTCAAGAAGGAAGGCAGCTGACTCAGGCCACCATGGTGACACCCTTGGGAGCTGGGCCTGGAGTCCGCAGTTCAGCCCTGTGCAGGGGTCCGGTGTGGCAGGTTCCCACAGCGGGTACCCAGCCCACTTCACTCCTGCAGGGGCAGTGGTATGCGGGTGAGAGGTCTGTGCCCTCCGCTTGCCACGTTACTGTGTGTGTGGTAAGCTTCGAGTCCGCCCAAGCTGGGGCTGAACAAATAGTTACTGGACCTTGGCCGGGGTCTCGGCTGGGCCTGCTGTGGCTGTGCAGGACAGCTTGGTCTCCTGCCTCTGCCCGGCAGTGGTGGTTTCTCAGGCACAGATGGACGGGAGGGGCTGGGGCTGCCTGGCACCTTCCCATGGGATGAGCCACCGCTAAAGCAAAGCCACTTATCCCAGCTGATGTAAACAGGGCCAGAGAGGCAGGAGTACTGAGAACAGTGAGGCCTCCACCAACTCTGGCTAGTCCTGTGTGGGGACCTTCGGGGCTGTCGCGGTGCTGGCTAGTCTAGTCGTGGAGACCCTGGGGCGGTGAGGGTGTGCGCCAGAGCCCTCCTCCAGTGCTGCCTGTCTGGAAGGCTGGACCTGGTGGCGAGAGGAGCCTGGGCCTGAACGGGGCTGCATGTGGGCAGAGCGCGGGGTGCAGCCCAGCGGCAAAGGTGCTGCCCGCCTGTGGGCTCCCACCCTGGCAGGTGCCGCAGAAATGTGCGGAGGGCCGGAAGGGCCTTCACCTGCGCCCCTCTGCTCTGGGCCTGGGAGGATGCAGCTGCTCCCAAAGCCCCAGGTTTAGGATGCGCCCTGCCCACTGTCCTGCAGGGGCTGCGGGTGTCCTGCACCCCGGGAGAAGCCAGTGACACATGGCCATGCAAGCAGGCACACATTGGAAGCCACAGAGCAACATGGCGTTTTATTGAGGACTGCTTCAAAGGCCCACACGGCAGATTCAAGTAAGGCAGCGTTGAGCTGCTTCAGCTGCAGCACGCAGGGTGGACGCGGCCTTCCACCACCGCTGCGCTGCTTCAGCCGGCTGAACACCTGCCCTTGCCGCCGCCACTCTCCCTCCATTGCTCCGGCCAGAGTCCCTGTGTCCTGCAGCCAGCCTTCCCCGCTGTGACTACCTGGCCGTCAGGGCCGAAGGACCGCAGGTGCAGCTCAGCCTCTACTCCTGGACCTCCTCCTCTGCCCCCTCGACGGCCTCGTCCCTGTCGTCGGCCGTGGCGTCCTGGTACTGCTGGTACTCGGACACCAGGTCGTTCACATTGCTCTCGGCCTCCGTGAACTCCATCTCGTCCATGCCCTCGCCCGTGAACCAGTGCAGGAAGGCCCTGCGCCGCAGCATAGCCGTGAACTGCTCCGAGATGCGCTTGAACAGCTCCTGGATGGCTGTGCTGTTGCCGATGAAGGTGGCCGACATGGTGAGCCCTCGAGGCGGGATGTCACACACGGCCACCTTGACGTTGTTGGGGATCCACTCCACAAAGCGGCTGCTGTGCTTGCTCTGGGCAGCCAGCATCTGCTCGTCCACCTCCTGCATGGACACGCGGCCACGGAAGACGGCGGCCACGGTGAGGAAGCGGCCGTGGCGCAGGTCGCAGGCAGCCATCATGTTCTTGGCGTCGAACATCTGCTGGGCCAGCTCGGGCACGGTCAGGGCACGGTACTGCTGACCGCCCTGCGCGGTCAAGGGCGCAAAGCCGGGCATGAAGAAGTGCAGGCGTGGGAAAGGCACCATGTTCACAGCCAGCTTGCGCAGGTCAGCGTTGAGCTGGCCTGGGAAGCGCAGTGACGTGGTCACCCCGCTCATGGTGGCGGACACCAGGTGGTTGAGGTCGCTGTAGGTGGGCGTGGCCAGCTTGAGGGTGCGGAAGCAGATGTCATACAGCGCCTCGTTGTCGATGCAGTAGGTCTGGTCTGTGTGCTCCACCAGCTGGTGCACGGACAGCGCTGCGTTGTAGGGCTCCACCACGGTGTCTGACACCTTGGGCGACGGCATGACGCTGAAGGTGTTCACCATGCGGTCGGGGAACTCCTCGTGGATCTTGCCTAGCAGCAGTGTGCCCAGGCCGGAGCCCGTGCCACCGCCCAGCGAGTGTGCCAGCTGGAAGCCCTGCAGACAGTCGCAGCGCTCACACTCCCGCCGCACAGCATCCAGCACCGTGTCCACCAGCTCCGCGCCCTCCGTGTAGTGGCCCTTTGCCCAGTTGTTGCCAGCGCCCGTCTGTCCTGCAAGAGAGCATGGGTTCAGTGGTGTCCCCTGGTGGGGTTGTGGTGACGGGGTGTGGGGCCGACCTGAGGTAGCACCTGCCAGGCCCTTGCGCTATCCCATCATCCCAGCATTCTGGGACGCTGAGGCAGGAGGATCAAAAGTTCAAGCACAGCCTAGGCAACTTAGAGACTAAGATCCTGTTTCAAAAATAAAAAGTGAAGAAAAGGGTTGGGGATAGAGCTCAGTGTGAAGGCCCTGGGTTCCATCCCCAATACCACCACACCAAAAAGCTTCACCCCTCGTTTGAGTTTTCTGAATTTTGTGTAAATGGACTATCCCTAATCAGAACTAAAATCCGAAATACTCCAAAATTCAAAACCTTTTGGTCAACATGGTGCCATAAGTGGAGAATTCCATGCCTGACTTTATGTGAGAGGTTCTAGTCAAAACCTAGGTACATTAATAATACCGTATAGTCGGGCGTGGTGGCACACACCTGTAATCCCAGCACTCAGACAGCTGAGGCAGGAGGATCACTGCAAGTTCTAGGCCAGCCTGGGCTACATAGTGAGACCCTGTCTCAAACAAAACAAAACAAAACAAAAAAATACTGCATAAAGTTACCTTCAGGCTGTGTGTACAAAGTGTGCATGAAACACACGCGAACCTCGTGTTTAGACGTAGATCCCATCCCCAAGTTCTCTTGTTAAGTGTGTACAAGTGTTCCAAAATCCAGGAAAATCTGAAATCCAAAACACCATTGCTTCTATGGTTCTTTGGATAAGGGATACTCAACCAGTACTCTTTAGAAATAGTTTCTTTTCAAAACAGTAAAAATTTTTCATGTGAATGGAGCCTCTCATTGTCCTCTAGAATTACTGTTGCAAAATTTTCCAGCTGTTTATTTTGCACCCATGATGAAATCACAGGAAGTGATTCTCGCCCTCAGATTATTTCAGTCCAGTTGTGGGAAGGACTGTGATGGGCCTGGAAGAGTTTTGTGTTTTATCTGCAGAGCTTGAGTGACTAGAGATGTAGGCAGGTTGTTTACACTTCCCCATCTCCCCACACAGCCGGTGGCTGTGGCCGGGCCAGAGCCTGTTGTGGCCTCCCTTCTGCTACCCCGGCCTGCCCTGGTCCTCCCAGGGATGGGGACACCTGGATGACTCTCCTTGGCGTCCTTCCTGGGGTTTAGCAGCCACCCATGTCTGGCTGCTCCTGTAGTGCAGCTTACCTGTCAGCTGTGGCACCCCGCCCCAGCACCGCTTCAGACACTGCCACTGCCTCTGGAGGAGGAGGGCACTTGGCATGGCTAACATCAGGCCCGTTATTAATGTCCCCAGCCTCCGGAGCCTCAGTTAGCTGCGATGAACACAGCCAGCCTTCCCCAAGAGTCCTGGGTTTCAGCCCCACTATTTTTCCCAGAGATGTGATAGCTGTCAATCAAACAGCCACGTGGACCAATCAGCAAGCCTGAATCTCAACCAATCACAGGCCTGATATAAGCAGCAGCACCCACACACATCTTAGTGCAGGAGGGCTCCCTCCAATGTATGGACCAGCACAGGCCCTGTGACAGACTCAGGGTGGCCTGTAAATCTGCTCGTGATTCATCTCCTGGGTATTGTGGCTTCCGAGGGTTCTGTAAATCTACCCTGGGTAGAGTACATACAGGGATTGTCTCAAAAGAAAGAGCAGTAAATGCTAGGGGCTGTCAGCACTAAGAGCTCTGGAGACAACACCCCAAGAAGAGCGGCAGCAGAGACCGCACCCAGCAGTCGCGCTGGAACATCAGCACAAACGCGTCAGATGGTGAAGGCCAGTGGCAGCAGTGGCTGGGTCCGCAGAGGCATCTGGCATCACCTGGTGACATCAGGACTGCCAGGAGAGCTGCACTCTGTCGCCACATGGTTTCCACCTGAGTCAGGCAAAAGAACCCTCGAGATCGGCAACATTTGTAAGAAGAACGCAGGCAGGAGCAGCGGCGAGGCGGGAGGGGTTTATGGTAGCTTCTGCTTTTCTGGACACTGTGCATGGCTGTAATGAAATGTTCTTCACACACGGAAAATTTTTTTGCGTTGCAGGCCTCTCGTTCATTTTTAGGTTGACATCTAATTTCTTTTCACAAATTCAAATTGTGGTACTATAAATTATCCCTTCCAAAAAACCCCCAGATTGTTAACAATATCTGATAGAATGTATTTAAAAATCCAAAATAAACCCTGTAAGTTGAAATTGTTTTACATGCCTGTGATTACAGTGTTAAAGATATGTTATCTTTGTATTTTTAATTAGTTCATTTATCTGAGAGTGAATATTAAATATTGCCAGAATGAGACAGACTCAGCATTAATTCTGTTGCTCTGTTTTTGCTCACATAAATACTGAAAAATCTTGCCTACATTTATATGTAAATGGGAATGATTTGTGTCCTATGGCGCCATTGCATTCTTTGATTTTATTCTGAGGTCGATGCTTAAAATGAAACAGTTATCTATCATCAGAGTCTCTGCACTCATCTATCAGCCAACAGCTCACATTTGTGGAAATGACCTGAACTGCAAAATAATGTGTCACACTCTGTGCGTCAGTCGCCCTTTTCTTGTCCCTGGAAGTCACCAGGTGGGGAGCAGTCTGGGGGGGGGAGGGAGGAAGTCAACTCCTCACTAAAACCCTCCCATTTCTCTTGAATCCTGGATCCTGCAAGTGCTTTGCCTACCTAGCTGGCGAAAGTTAGTTTTTAAATTATTTTGTTTGTTTTTTGAGACACAGTCTCACTATGTAGGTCACACTGGCCTTGAGCTCACTATGTAGCCGAGTCTAGTCTTGAACTCACAGTGATCCTCCTGCCTCAGCCTCCTGAGTGTCGGGATTACAGGCATGACCATGACTGGACCTTAATTTTTTAAAAAACATTTCAAGATGCAATTTTGAAAGACCAGGCTGTTTCTAAAGGATGGGATCCTAGCAGGGTTCAGTGTCAACAGTATTGCTTACGCAGCCTTAACTACAACAAGTAGTTTGATAGTCAATGCAAATAAATATAAAAATGTGTCTGTAAGGAAATTAAACTTCATCAGTAAGTGGGGGTCACTAAATGACACAGTGGGAGCGAGTGCGCGGGTTGTGGGGGCTGTGAGAGCCGTGTCCGCACTTCTCAAAAGGCTGGAGGAGGGGCTGGGGCTATAGCTCAGCGGCACAAGCGCCTGCCTGGCAAGCACAAGGTCCTGAGTTCGATTCCCGGTACCAAAAAAAAAAAAAAAAGGGCTGAAGGAACTCCGCGTGCCCGTGTGTGTGCGCCGTCGCCAGCCCCGCTCTCCTCCCGGGGAACATCTCGGGCCACAGAGCAGAGCGGGGGCTTCCACATCACACTGCACGCCGGGAAGCAGGTGCAGGCACTTGCTCTGTAAATGAAATCTTACTGCGTTTCGGTACCGGTACCGAGTGAAGTTTCCAGAAGTGGAAGTGGCTGTCGGAAACGCCCGGCGGGGCTGGGGGGCTCGGCTTCCCCCACCCGAGTCTCCTGGGCGCCATGGCCGAGGGCAGCTTCCTCTGGGCAGGCCGCCCCCGGCCCAGGGCCATCTCCTCTCGGAGTCGCAGGAGCCCAGGCGCGGTTCCTTCTGGTGAACAAAGAGATTCTTTTCCTTCCTGCCCAGCTGTGCTGCACGGCGACACCTGGCCCACTGCCTTCTCTTCGGCTGACCAGAAAGCGGCACTGTCCCTCCTCAGCTCCGCCAGCGCCTGTCCACCCGCTCCCCACGCAGCCCGGCCGCCGGCACGTGGGGTGGGCCTCGGGGAGGCCTCGCCCGGGGCGGCCTGGGGTCTGGGGCGACCTCGCAGCCAGAGCTCAGCGTGGAACCGCTGCACCTCTACGGAAGGACAACCGGGTGCTGTCATCAAGAGGCGGGGGACTTAAAACAGCGGAAAGCAACAAGCGAAAACAGCGAGAACCTGGCAAGCCACGCGGCGCACTGAGCGGGCGGAGCCCCTGCCTTCTCGTCCTCGGCTGGCGCCAGCCTCCCCTCGCCTCCGCCCTCACCTCACCGTCCGCCGTGGCCTCCTCCGCCTGTGACGAAAGGGAGCTGCCGACTTCTGAAAATGTTTGCACTGTCCCACAGCGACAGACGCTCCCCTGGGGGTCACGAGCCGAGCATCTTCTGTGATGACACGCCGGGACATTTGGCAGGGACCCCAGCCCACCGATCACAACATGACAGGGGCCCGGGCCTGCGTGTCCACCCCGGTGACAGGTGACGGACGGGGTTCCTGGGCTCCATGGCCCCTGCCACCTCCTCCAGCCCTGGGTCAGGAGGGCAAAGTCACAGCAGAAAGAGGCTCCCTGGACACCTTACTTTCTCCCCACAGTCTGTCACCGTCACCTGCAAACAGCAACTCCTCAAGAAAACCCCTTCCCCAACATGAGGCCAAGCTGCTGGAAACTCAACTTGGAGTGACTTTCACACCACTGGCCGCCTGCGCGAGGCCCGGCTCATCCCCAGCACCACTAACAACGGACAAAACCCACCGATGCTCTAGGTTTACGACTCGGAGGCCCCCAAGCCCCGAGGTCACAGACCTGTAAGGATCTGGGGTGCAGTGACCCCAATGCCCTGCCGCTGTGACAGTGTCAGCTCCTTGCAGGGTTCTGGGCTTCTTCCCCTCACGGCCAGGGACTGAAGGTTGACGGTGGGCATAGGTCCAGTTCCTCCAAAATCTGAATTACAGTCAGCTCAGCCACCTCACCTCTGGATTTTACTGGCAAAATGAGCTTATCACACCAGCTAAGAAAACTTCAGCTTCGCCATGGGTAGGATGTGCACAGGGCCCCAGATTGAAGAGGCAGTGACCTCTCTGAAGACAGCTCTGTGCCGACTCCCTGAGTGTCCCCAAGACAGTGCTCGAACTTGCAACCCTCCTGCTTTAGCCTCCCCGAGTGCTGGGATTACAGGCGCGCAGCGAATGCCCAGAGATTTAGGATGGCTGGGTCGGGCGCCCTGCCCTCCCTGGGGCCTGGCTTCGGGGCTTCAGGGTGCAGCCTGGACCTCCCGCCTGAGGCAGCCCCACTGGGGCCGCAGCTCCGGGTGGGGGCCTGGGCACCAGATCTGCCCCGCGCCATGAAGCTGCTGGCCATAAGCTGGGAAGCCGAGGAGGCAGCATCTCCTCCACAGCAGCTTCCTGGTTGCAACCGTCTGTGGTGGATCTGAACGGAGGTCGGGGACTAGGGAAGGCCCGCGCGCATCCTCCAGCCTCAGGCAGACGAAGAGCAGCTACAGCGGCTCCACAGCGACAGTCTGCAAAACTGCTTCCGAAATTCGCTTCGCGTCCTTGTCAGACACACACCCTTGTCTCCTCTCGCGGGCATGGAACCCACAACACCCCACATCCTAAGTGAGCCTGGTCTGCTGTCTTCACCTATGTGTTCTGTAAAGCCGCCTGGCCTCACCGGGTGTGGGGCACACACCTGGAATCCCAGCACTCTGGGAGGCTGAGGCAGGAGGGTGGAAAGTTTGAGTCTAGCCTGGGCAACTTAGCAAGACCCCATGTCAAATGAGAAAGGAAAAATGCCTGGGGTGTAGCTCAGTGCAAGGTGCTGGGTTCAGTCCCCAGTGCCATCAATAGATGCCCCCTAGTCTCACAGGAGATGTGAGAAACCCTCCACTGTTTTGTCCCTGCAGTGGTTCTGAGAACAGGATCATCCGTTACCCTGGGTTAAACATCTCTCCCCGGTGCCTTTTGATTTTCCAGTGGTGTCCACACCACGGGGCCTTTCAGCCAGGACTATGGCCTTAAAATTCCCACACGCCCTGGAGGACACTGCCTTTCACCAGATCACCATTCCTAAGCTTAAAATCCCAAATCCAGCTCTGAAAGCCTTCAGCACTGGACACCTCCACAATCCTCCCGCCTCAGCCTCCCAAGGGCTGGGATAACAGGCATGAGCCACCATACCAAGCTCACACATGGAAAATTCTCCACCTGGCCTCGGGGACAGTCACAGTCACAGATGCCTGAAAATGCTGCATGCGTGGCCCGCGGGCAGGCATGGAGGTGTACGTGGGACATGCGTTTTGGACCTGGTCTCTGCCCCATTGTAGACAGAGAGGTCACAAGGTCGGGACTGCACATCACTCGGTCCCAGGCACGCGGGAGGAGGGTCCTCGAGCCGCACTGAAATGCGTTCTTGGCAGACTGGGGTAGTTCTGTCAAGTCAGCTTGTTCTCTGTGAGGCATGTTTCTTAATAAAGTGGTAATGTGAAGAAATAATATGCGCTGCATGTGGTGTTTAACATTAAAGTTGTCAGCTGGGAACTTTCCAATCTGCCCTTCCATGGGCTCTGTGTCAAAACGCTTTTCTAGCCTTTCCTTTAGGCGTTTGTGAAGACAGGTACACATCACTGTGCAGGTGGGGAAGGGAGGAAAAGGTTTACCCGGCCCGTGAGAAGTCACGTGGGGTCAGCCGTGTGCAGATGACGGGCAGGGAGATGACGGGCAGGGAGATGACGGCAGGGAGATGACGGGCAGGGAGATGACGGCAGGGAGATGACGGGCAGGGAGATGACGACGGCAGGGAGATGACGGGCAGGGAGATGACGGCAGGGAGATGACGGGCAGGGAGATGACGGCAGGGAGATGACGGGCAGGGAGATGACGGCAGGGAGATGACGGGCAGGGAGATGACGGCAGGGAGATGACGGGCAGGGAGATGACGGGCAGGGAGATGACGGGCAGGGAGATGACGGCAGGGAGATGACGGGCAGGGAGATGACGGCAGGGAGATGACGGGCAGGGAGATGACGGGCAGGGAGATGACGGGCAGGGAGATGACGGGCAGGGAGATGACGGGCAGGGAGATGACGGCAGGGAGATGACGGGCAGGGAGATGACGGGCAGGGAGATGACGGGCAGGGAGATGACGGCAGGGAGATGACGGGCAGAGAGATGACGGGCAGGGAGATGACGGGCAGGGAGATGACGGCAGGGAGATGACGGCAGGGAGATGACGGGCAGGGAGATGACGGCAGGGAGATGACGGCAGGGAGATGACGGCAGGGAGATGACGGGCAGGGAGATGAAGGCAGGGAGATGACGGCAGGGAGATGACGGCAGGGAGATGACGGGCAGGGAGATGACGGCAGGGAGATGACGGCAGGGAGATGACGGCAGGGAGATGACGGGCAGGGAGATGACGGGCAGGGAGATGACGGCAGGGAGATGACGGGCAGGGAGATGACGGCAGGGAGATGACGGCAGGGAGATGACGGCAGGGAGATGACGGCAGGGAGATGACGGGCAGGGAGATGACGGCAGGGAGATGACGGGCAGGGAGATGACGGCAGGGAGATGACGGCAGGGAGATGACGGCAGGGAGATGACGGCAGGGAGATGACGGCAGGGAGATGACGGGCAGGGAGATGACGGGCAGGGAGATGACGGGCAGGGAGATGACGGGCAGGGAGATGACGGCAGGGAGATGACGGGCAGGGAGATGACGGCAGGGAGATGACGGCAGGGAGATGACGGCAGGGAGATGACGGCAGGGAGATGACGGCAGGGAGATGACGGGCAGGGAGATGACGGCAGGGAGATGACGGCAGGGAGATGACGGCAGGGAGATGACGGCAGGGAGATGACGGCAGGGAGATGACGGGCAGGGAGATGACGGCAGGGCGATGACGGCAGGGAGATGACGGCAGGGAGATGACGGGCAGGGAGATGACGGCAGGGAGATGACGGCAGGGAGATGACGGCAGGGAGATGACGGGCAGGGAGATGACGGCAGGGAGATGACGGCAGGGAGATGACGGGCAGGGAGATGACGGCAGGGAGATGACGGCAGGGAGATGACGGGCAGGGAGATGACGGCAGGGAGATGACGGCAGGGAGATGACGGCAGGGAGATGACGGCAGGGAGATGACGGGCAGGGAGATGAAGGCAGGGAGATGACGGCAGGGAGATGACGGCAGGGAGATGACGGCAGGGAGATGACGGCAGGGAGATGACGGCAGGGAGATGACGGGCAGGGAGATGACGGCAGGGAGATGACGGCAGGGAGATGACGGCAGGGAGATGACGGCAGGGAGATGACGGCAGGGAGATGACGGCAGGGAGATGACGGCAGGGAGATGACGGGCAGGGAGATGACGGCAGGGAGATGACGGCAGGGAGATGACGGCAGGGAGATGACGGGCAGGGAGATGACGGCAGGGAGATGACGGCAGGGAGATGACGGCAGGGAGATGACGGGCAGGGAGATGACGGCAGGGAGATGACGGCAGGGAGATGACGGCAGGGAGATGACGGCAGGGAGATGACGGCAGGGAGATGGGCAGGGAGATGACGGGCAGGGAGATGACGGGCAGGGAGATGACGGGCAGGGAGACGACGGGCAGGGAGACGACGGGCAGGGAGACGACGGGCAGGGAGACGACGGGCAGGGAGATGACGGGCAGGGAGATGACGGCAGGGAGACGACGGGCAGGGAGACGACGGGCAGGGAGATGACGGGCAGGGAGATGACGGCAGGGAGATGACGGCAGGGAGATGACGGCAGGGAGATGACGGCAGGGAGATGACGGGCAGGGAGATGACGGCAGGGAGATGACAGCAGGGAGATGACGGCAGGGAGATGACGGCAGGGAGATACCGGTCTAAACGCTGACGTTAAAAGCACCAGAACGAGACCGAAAGCCAGCGGGAGCTGCCCCAGGGTGAGGGAGGAAGAAGCCGATGTCTGAAGCTCTCTCTTCCTGTCACTACGAGGCCTTCCCTGAGGGCTGGTGCGGCTCCGGGGGCGAGCTCTGCCCCAGCATGCGCGAGGCCCCGAGTGCCCCCAGCCTCTGCCACATCAAGGGACAGGCTACTCCGGGAAGAGGACGTCCGGCGGGCAGCCCGCCTGGTGGGCTATGTGCTCAGCTGATTTCCACCCTGGCTTTTCTAATGCAATGTTCTCCCTCTAACCCAGAAACTAATTTGATGTTTTTAAAAAAGAAAGAGGACGGGTGGGTGGAGGTGGGGCTGGAGCGCTCGCCCAGCCTGTCTGAGGCCTTGGGTTCCATCCCCAGTGCCACAAATAGAAAAGAAGAGAAAGCAGGGCAGCTGGGACTCACCGAAGATGAAGCTGTCAGGCCGGAAGAGCTGCCCCAAGGGCCCGGACCTCACGCTGTCCATGGTGCCCGGCTCCAGGTCCACCAGCGCGGCCCTGGGCACGTACTTCTGGGCTGGAGGGAGAGAGCCACCCACGGGCGTCACTCCCAGCTCCCTAGGGTCACTCCCAGCTTCCAGGCAAAGCCAACAGCCTGGGTGAGAAGGGCGGGACAGGCTCAGGGCGCAAAGAGGCCCTGCTTCCTACCTGCGGCCTGCACCCTGTGCCACTGGGCAGCTCGACTTTGCGTGGAAATGGGCTGTGTCTGTGGCCACGCACACACGCGCACGTGTGCACACACACATGCGTGCACACACACGCGCGCACACACACATGCACTCACGCGCACACACACACACACATTGCCATGACAACCTCCCACACCACTGTGTCCCAGCCACGGCTCTTTACCAGGAAGAGTGTTCCTGGTGGCATCTTGACCACCGGGCGGAAGTGGTCCCAAGGAGGAGGGGATAGCAGGGTCCCCACGGGGCAGTGCCCACCACCGTGCCCAAGGGGTCCATAGAGGGAGGAGTCCTGGAGTTTCCCTCCTGCGGCCTGGGATTCCGTCCTCTGCCCCCGGGGTGCCAGTCCTGTCGTTACTGCGGCGTGAATAAACCCAGTGAGTCCTCTACACTGCTCGCCCCTCTGTGTGGACAGGAAGTGACTCCCGGGAGTCTGGGCTCCAACCCCCGCCCCCGGAACAATGAGACTGGGGACTTCCGTGCGTGGGTGCCAGGCCAGCACCTGCCCTTCTGTCTTTCAGGGTCAGAGGTGCGTGTTGTTTTGGGAAGAGCATGTGGCACTTTCATAGTAAAATTGTAGAAACAGTGTACAGTTCCGGTGGGGTAGGGACCAGGGGTGGGGCCAGGGCCGGCTCAGGGGCGGCCGGGGTCTCCCTGTCCAGGATCGCAGGGATGGATTTTTCCCCCAGCCGCAGAGAAGCCTTGGCCTTCGTTAAGTCCCTCCGCTACCTGCCCAGAACTTGTGGAGTTTCTGCTCCCGGGAGTGTGAAGTCTTTTTAGAGATCGGCAAAGGACCAGAAAAAATAATTTGAGAGAAAGTTTTTCAAATTTTGAGCCCAAAATGCTTAAGAAAAGATACATTTTAAACTGAAAAAAAATAAAAACATTGATTTTCTCAAGGATGGACTATGTATTCTAACCCATTGCTTCGTTCCATTCTTCAAAAACTAAGGACAAGTTGAACCAGGAACCACTGAGCTGATTTTGCAACGCCAGCGGCGTCGCTTCAACCCCAACCCTCAGGACAGGCCGAGAGTAGTTTGAGTGAGCCGACCCCGACATCCCGACCCAGCCGGAGGGGAGCGGTGCGCCTGCCTCAGCCTCCTGCCAGAGCGCTGCCTGGAGCCGCTCGGCCCTGGGAGGCGCCCAGAGCGCAGCAAGGTCGGGCGGGAAGGGCCTGGGGGGATTGGTCAGGTCCCGGCGGGGGATGGGGGCGTCGGGGTCCCAGGGTCTCGGGGTCCCGGGGGCGTGGGGTCCCTGGGTCTCGGGGCCCCTGGCTCTCAGGGCCCCGGGGTCGTGGGTCCCAGCTGCCGGTCCACTCACTCGAGGACTCGCTGTAGTAGACGCCGATCCGCTCCAGCTGCAGCGCCGAGTCGCCCACGTAGGCGCCGGCCGGGTCGATGCCGTGCTCCCCGCCGATCTCCTCCCAGAACTGGGGACGCGGGGCCGTCAGAGCCGCCGACGCCCGCAGCCCGAGCCACCCCGCTCCCGGCCCGGGGCCCGCCCACCTTAGTGCCGATCTGGTTCCCGCACTGGCCCGCCTGGATGTGCACGATCTCCCGCATGGCCGCGCTGCTCGCTCGCGGACGCCGGTGGCGACTGCTGCCGAGGCAGCGCACTCCGCGGCTCTGGGCCATCTGGCCCCGCCCTCTCCCCGCCCCGTCCGTCTCATCACGCCCCCGGGCGCCCGCGCGACCAATGGCAGCCTTCCCGCCCCAGCGCCCCGCCCCGTCCCCGCCCCTGCCCTCGGTCTCCGCGGGTCACCGCGGCCGCCGCACCCGTGGTCTCGGAGTCCGGGCCGCGTCCGGGTTCGAACACGCCGGCCTACGCACCCGGCCGTGCGGACTTCCCGGCGGCCACCCTGCGCCCCGCAGACCCTGGCGTGTGCGGGGCCGGGAGACCGCCGGCCACACACAGTTTGTGGTTTCAAGGGACAGGGTTGCTGAGTCGCCCAGGCTGTCTGGGACTCCTCATCCTCCTGCCTCAGCCTCTCAAGTAGCTGCTTCGGCCTGAACTTGTCTGTCTCTCCTCTCCCCAGCGGCGGGGGTTGGGTTAGGGTCACGGCCTGCTGAGCTCCCTGGGGTCCGTTCCTGGTGTGAGCATGACCCCTATTTCACCTGTGACCACTCCTGGACCTCTCAGGGCCATGACCGCCCAGGGCTAGGACTTCCCAGGTGGGGGGACCCAGAAGCTGCCCTGAGTCCCGGCAGGGAAGCCTGACTCAGCTATGGCCAGTCTGGGCAGGGCGGGCCCCAGGTCCCCGACTGCGGGATGTGGGTGGCCTGCTTTAGTGCAGGCTGGGTTCCAGCAGCACCCGTGGCCTCTTCCACCTCCCTGGGCTTCTCTGGAAAGGACAGGGCTGTCCTGGGGCCACTGGCTGGACCTGCACCAGCACCTGCACCAGACCCCGAGTGTCCCCAGGACCCCAGGACGCGGGGGCCAAGGAGGGGACGGCCTTGCTCTGTAATTTCTTTTTGATAGAAAACTGGGGAAACCCATGTGTATGTGCTGTACGAGTGTATGTGCACTGGGGAGAGAGACAGACAGACAGGCAGACAGGCAGAGGACTTTACCTGGCCCCTCACCCTCTACATCTCTGACACAGCGAACTTCTTGTCCCACCTCCTGAGCCAGCTCCTCAGGCCTCGAGGCTACCGCTGGCCTGTCCTCAGTCCCCGGCCCAGCGAAGGTCCGTGTGGTCCAGGAGCTCGATGCAGCCCGAGTCACAGGGCACAGACTGACTTACCAGGCTGCCCGCCTTTCCGGACCTCAGCTGCCGCCCACCCCGCAGGGTGGCAAGGGTGAGCACCTGCGATGGACTCCGGTGGGGTCAGCCAGGCTTGGGTCAGTTGCTGTCAGTGGGTGGAAGGTTTGCTGCCAGGGCCTGAGGGGGCTGCGGCAGGAGCACACCCAGGGAAGTCTGTCCTGGCACACGTCTAGATGTGCAAGTTACAACTCAGGCTTACAGAAGGGCGAGAACCTCCAGCCCTGCCCCGCGCACGCCCGTGCAGTCAGTCCACACAGATCAGACCTGTCCCTGCCCCTGTGACAACTCCAGCAGGGAACAGGGCCCCCGTCAGGGAGGGGAGGCTGGCTGCTGCCCCCAGGCAGAGGCTCAAGGGGGTTGGTGTCCTTCCGGCCACTCTCTGCTATGCACAGGGTCAAAGCGCTTTCACCACACCATCCTCGCCTCCTGGCCACAAGCTTCTGGTGCTGTCTCCAGGCCTGGGTTCTAGTTCAAGTGGCACCCCACGAGGCGCCCCATGGCAAGGTCAGGGCTGGGTACCGCCCCACCCTGTAGTCTGCAGCAATCTCCCCGTCCCCCCTGCCCAGTGTCGCCCCTCAGACGCCGGAGTCTCAGTCAGAGCTCGCACCTCCTGCGCCAGGTCACAAGGTCCGTGAAGAGATTTTGCTGGGGTCAAGCGGGGGCCTCACACGCCTAGGCAGCCGCCCTGCCCCGAGCTGCAGCCCACCAGGGCCAGACTCCCAAGTCACCCCGATTCTCGGCAGTCACCTCACTGTGAGGACTGCACTTGTGCCAGGTTCTGTACTCTGGGCCCCCAGTGTTCCCGGGAAGGGCAGTGGGGCCAGGAAGGCAGGTCAGGGCCACCTTGCCTTTCCCCTGGACAGGGCCCCCAACTCTGCCTCTCTGGTGTGGGGGCTTTGTCTGCCTAAGACCTGTGGGGAAGCAGCTGTGACCAGGATGTGACACTGGGAGGTGACCGGAGGTGACCAGAGGTACACGCTGTGCTGCACTGGAGGCGCAGGAAGGCTGGTCTCCTCCCCACAGGAAACGCCACTCAGCCACACCAGCCGCCCGCCCCTCCCGTGCCTCAGCTGCCTCAGGAAGCCCCCGCCGCCCTCCCCTCACTCAGTGGGCCCAGCGATTCGGGGAGCGCTGCACTGTGACAAGGACTGCGTGGACAGGATGAGCACTTGGTCCAGGGCCCATTCCAGGCGGGGGTTCTGCGGGGAGCCAGGGCTGCCGAGCTCTCTCTGCGGGCTGGTTTCCAACCCGGCCCAGCCTGGTAGCCAATGCCTGAGCAGCTGTGGCCCCACCCCAGGCTGCCGGGGATGCCCCGCTCTCCTGGCTGCGCCCTAAAGAGCAGCTGGAGAAGGGGCCTCACAGGTGCCTGGCTATTTTTATGTGATCATCTGCCACCCAAAGTGGGCCTGGCCAGTGACAATAAGCTGAGGAATGCCCAGCAGGCGGGGCCGGGACAGCTGAGGACCCCACCCATGGCAGTGGCCTGGATAGCGAGGAGAGAGGTCCTCTCAGGCTGTTACCTGCTTTATTTTGCTATTGTTTGTTTGTTTTTTTCTTTTTTGAGACAGGGTCTATCTATGTAGTTCAGGCTGGCCTTGAACTCTTGGTGATCCTCCTGCCTCAGCCTCCCGAGTGCTGAGATTACAAATGTGAGCCACCATGTTTGGCTGCTCGTCTCTGGTTTTGTCATTTTCCACAGCTGTGTCCACACACCGTTACTGAGTAGAACCTGAGCTGTGCATCTGTATTAACGTCCTTGGCCGATGATGCACCTGCAACAGGCAATTAGAACACCTGTTTGTGTGCGCAAGGCCCTGGGTCCACGCCCAGCACCGCAGAGAGAGAAAAATCTCTCTCCATCCTGTTTAACATCTCTGCTCTTATTCAATCCTTGTGATGCTGTGGATGGGGTGGAAGTCACATCGTTTGCGCTTTGCAGATGAGGAATAGGTCTCCGAGGTGTTCCACACCCCCAGGGTCACGCAGCCAGCAAGACAGCAGGGCAGCCTACAATCGAGGCGGAGCCCGGCTCCCGAGGAAAATCCATGCCCAGCAAACCCAGGTGTTATATTAAAAGCATCAAGGACTAAAACAGGAAATGAGCTAAGACTTTGGTTTTTTGGCTTTTTTAAATTCCGAGCTAAATGTTCTAAAACTGCTCTTTAAGCACTGTGAGCCAGAGTGTGATGATCGAGTCACTCTTGTAAGACCCAGTCTGTTTCATTTAATTTTTAGGATGTGTGGGGTGATGTCTTGCGTGGCTCTGTGGCTCCCAGTCCAACAATGCTGTGAGCCAGGATCCAACCCTGAGCCTGGATGCTGGGCGATGCCGTGGGGTCGGCTTTGGCCAACAGTGCCGCTAGGCTTGCAGGGGGCTCAGCTCTGCGCTGTCTCCCTGGAGTGGGACACGAGGGACACCACTCACATCGCCACTGGTCATGGGGACATCACAAACACAGCAGATGCCGGGCGGCCTTCTCTGGGCAGTCCGCATGGCGGTCAGTTCGGCCTGGTGACCCCTCTGTGACCTGGCCAGCGAGGACCTGGCTCTGGCAGCGTTCTGAGACCCCATGTGAGGGGCCACGGCCAGTGAGTGTCTGGCGGGCTGCTGGGTGCAGTGTGGGGTGCAGGGGACTCTCAGTGGGGCTGAGATAGGGACAGCCACTGCTCGCGTCCTGCTCCCCGCAGCACACAAACGCTCAGGGCCTCGCCCAGGACTGGGACTGTGAGCCAGAGGCGGCCTGCGCACTGTCCTGGCATGGGGGATGGCCCAGTGCTCCTGAGAGCGAAGGTGACAGCAGAGGTGGGGAGAGGGGGTGGCGCCCAGGTTTCCTGTACACAAGCAGCTTGGAGGGCATCAAGGGGCAGTGCCTGTCGGGCTGTCCTGTGGGCCAGCGCAGGCCCCTCCATCCCAGCCTCCCAGGGGGCAGCCGGCTGGGGACCGTGGTCCAGGCCCAGCCAGAAGGCTCTGGGCCACAGCTGGAGAGCAGGACTCGAAAAGAGCGCCCAGGGAAAGGGGGCCCTGGGAAAGGGACTCCTGGTGTGAGGTCTAACGCCTGAAAGGTCACACGGCCTCATGGAGGGAACACTGCACCACTGCTGGGAGCAGAGGCCTTGTGGGGGACAGCAGAGGGACAGCAGAGGGCCGGCAGACCAGGCGTGGTGTCCGCACCCCTAAGCCTGTGCACACAGCTGAGGAAGGGGGTGCGGCCAGAGACGAGTGTTCAGCGCAAGGCCAATGGAGCTGGAGTCTGGCCCAGCTCCTGGAGGCCCCTGAGACTTCAGTGCACCTGACAGGGCACCAGGACCCTGTGCTCACCTGGGGACACCCCCGGGGCGTGGAGCACCTGCTTCCATGTCTGGACCATGGGGCACAGGGACCAGCGCCAGTGTCCCCAGAGCAGCAGCAGGGCCGTGCACCTTGTCTCTCCCCGAATTGAGATTCCAGAGAAGAGTGTGGGTGCTCTGCTCCCCGGGGACACACAGGACACATGGCCCACGTGGGGACATAGGCACTGAGCGGTACCCTAGGGGCGGTTTGTGAGCCGCTGGCTGGACATGGGCAGAGGGACCTGAGATCAGGACAGAGCAGAAGGTGTCGCATTTGGTGAGCGGGTCCCCAACCTGGCCAGAGGCTGGCCTTTGGCAGGAGGGTGTCACCTCCAGCCAGCCAGGCTCCTGCTGGTCACACCTCACCCAGGGCCTCTGTCACCTCCCTTGGTGGCCCCTCCACCCTTCCTCCCACAGCCTGGACCTCCGCCAGGCCAGCAGGCACTGCAGGGAAAATTCCGTTTTTGGAAGTGGCAGCTGCTTCCTGGCAGGCAGACTCCTCTTAGAGGGGTGCAGCCTGGGCCCCAGCAGGCGGAGAGGCCTGTCCTCCAGGCCTGCGTCCCAGAGTCAGAGCCAGGGTGGGAGGGGGTGACCGCAAGCTCTTGCAGGGGTTGGAAGGGGACAGCGCAGGGGCAGCTGTGATGCCTCAGGCCCCTTCAGGGTATCAAGCTGTGGCTGTGTCTGAAACGGAGGCCGAGGTGTGAAGAACTTATGATTCTCCTGCCTCAGCCTCCCAAAGTCTGGGATTACACGCATGTAGGACCTGGCCCGGCTGGGAGATCAGGCATCTTAACAGGAACACTGTCCCTGGGGTCCGCTCCCTCTACTCTGGAGCAGCAGCCATGTCCACACTGGGGCTGGGGCTGGGGCTGACCCTGCGTCCACCGGGGGAGGGACGGAGAGGTGGGGCCTTCATGCTCCGCTGAGTGCCTGCTCCCCGCCGGTGACAGTGCCATTGGCACCCGGCATCCTGTCCAGGTCTCAAGCAGCAAGGCCAAAGGTCACGATCCAAGGATGTCAAGCACAGGCTCTTAAGCTTCAGGGCCCCTTGGAGCTCTTTAAAAACCCACCTTTAGGCCAGTGATGTAGCTCAGTGGCACAGCGCCTGCCTGGCAAGTGCAAGGTCCTGAGTTTGATTCCCAGTACAAAAAAAAAAAAAAAAATTCAGGAATAAAAACCCACCTTTAAGCCAGGTGTAGCTTAAAGATCTTCTGAGGCAGGAAGATCACAAAGTCAAGCCCAACTTGGGCAACTTAACAACTTAGTGAGAGCCTGTCTCAAATAAAAAACTAACTTATATGTATGGCAGCATAATTCCTCATAACTAATCTTGGAAGCAGCCTGTATGTCCATCAGCAGCCAAATGGATAAAGTGTGGTATTTACACACAGTGGAGTACTACCGTGCCATAAAGATGGATGAACTTGAGTTGTTTGTAGGAAAGTGGATGCACCTTGAGACCATAATGTTAAGTAAATCACACACATAAGCTTAAATATCACATGGTTTCTCGTATAAGAGAAACTCAGAGTACAAATAAACTAAAGAGTAAAATAAAAGGTAGATGATAGGAAACAGGGAGATGTTTTTCAAATGGGAAGGGGACCAGGGAGCAGACATAAAAAGAACTGAGATGTGCCGTGTCCACGCACAACTCCCCACGAGGAATGTGGCCATGATGTGCTGCAAACATGGACTAATGAAAATAAAAAATAAAAGGGCCCAGGACGTAGCGCAGTGTGAAGGTCCTGGGTTCAATCCCCAGTGCCACAAAAGCAAGCAAGCAAACTCCACAGAGTGAGGAAAACTCCGCAATGCTGGGGACCTGGGGGCATGGACACCGGTAGCAGGTGTCTCGGTCACGCTGCTTCTTGGAGTGCTCCTCCCTCTCTGGCGCGGCAGCACAGGCGCATCACATGTATGGAGGGTTTGCGGGCGCTTTATTGAGCTGGCAGGGACAGAGGGTGGTGCCAACCCTGGGACCCGGCCCATGGCCTCATCCCCAGGCCCTCCTGTCCCCAAGCAGAGCCATGGCAGCTGCAGGTGGGGACAGGGCCGCCTGGAGGCCCACTTCCCTATCTGTGCAAGAACCGGAACCAGCCCCCAGCCTGCGACTTGGGGGATGGCGGCTCCTCCGTGTCGTCCAGCATGCGCAGCACGTAGGAGCCAGAGTAGAGGAGGAACTGGCCGGTCACCTGGGCAGCGTAGGACAGGAGGCACAGCAGACTTCTGCAACGGAGATGTCATCAGGCCGGGTGTGGTGGATACACATTGCCCCACACGGCACTGGTGCCCGTGTCTGGGAGCCTGGCAGGCAGAGGGGCAGCCCCTGCCCAGGGCCAACAGTCCAGGAACAGGAGCGGAGGGGGAACCCCGGGAAAACCCCGCTACACTGCAGCCCGGGCTGTGTGGGGCGGCCAGTGGCCAGCGGTGCCCGAGGCTCGGGAAGGCAGACCCTGCCCCATCTGGCCACCAAGTTCCAGGGCTGAGCCCATGTTGCACAGGCTCGAAAAGCAAAACCCTTGTGTGAAGTTCTTGTTCTCTACCTGAAGCCCAGTGCAGCACTAAAAGGGCAGCAGGGCGCACAGGTGAGGTGGGGCCGTGCCCTGGGATGGGACCGCCGCCCACACCCCAAGATCCCACTGCAGGCTCGTGCTGCCAGGAGGTGAAAATCGGCAACAGCAGGGCTGGAGGTGCCTCGAGGGTTTCCTGATGTGAGGTTCTAGGTTAGGCTCACTTTCTTCATGGTTTCCTAAGTTCTTGTAACTCTCCTGCTTCATTTTAGGTTAAAACAGCCAGGCGCAGGGGCCCACGCCTGGTTTCAGCCCCTGGAGAGGCTGAAGCAGGAGGACTGAGCCAACCTGGACTATTGAGCAAGATCCTGTCTCAAAATAAAATTTAAAGAGGACTGGGAGGAAGCTCAGCGGTGCAGCCCCTGCCTGTTCTGTGTGAGGCCCTGGGTTTGATCCCAGCACTTAAAAAGAAATAAATTAAGCCAGCACTGTCTGGGTGTCAAGGCCCCAGCGCTACAACAGTGACCGTCCCCCTGCCAGTCAGGAGAAGCCGCGGGCTCAGCTGGCCTTGCGCAGAGAGTAGGTGCCATCTCAGAGCCCCTGTCCCCTGTGCTGTCCCCACAGGCACACAGGGACAAGGGACTGGGCCCGGGACAACCTGCAGCTAAGGCTGGCCCTGGAGACCTGCCGGGCAGTGGCCTCTGCCGGCCACAAGCGTTGGATCTGCTGCTGTCCACGGCGGCTCTGGAGCCCTGCGCTGCCCCAGGCACACAAGGATGACGTGGGCTCAGAGAGATCGCCCAGCGGCCACACTCGGGCTCCTTGGGGCCCTGCCCTGGCTGTGCAGAAGCACGAGAACAGGATCCTTGGGACACAGAATTCATGCACACAGGCCGCTGTGCGGCTCCACATCCCCAAAGGTTCCCAGCCTGTAGTGTTGCTGCGAGGGGGTCCCCATGGGCGCCGAGGGGACAGTGGGGCCCTGGTTCTTCTCTTGCATCCTGGCCACTGTGGACAATGAGCAGTGTCTTCAGCACTTGCCCCGTCATGCTGTGCTGCCTGCCACAAATGCCACGGTGGGGCCACCTGGCCATGGACCGGAACTTGGGACGCTGTGGCCACAATGACCCCGTCCTCCTGTGGGCTGTGTCCCTCGCGCATCTATCAATGCAGGCGCTGACGACACAGGGTGAAGGGGCCATGGGCACTGGCTTCCTAACACTCTTGCCCAGCATGGGATGCTGGAGTCCCCACACTGAGGGGGACAAAGGGGCCAGTCTGCCTCGTCACCATCACGGGGTGGTGACACAGAGCACATCGGCCCCACCTGGCCGTGTGGGTCACCACGCTCAGCCACCAGGGCTCAGAGTTCAGCTCTATGTTGTCACAGCTGGGAGTTGTCCTGGGCAGGCGCATGTGTCCTGACCTGTGCCCGTGACTGTGACGGTGACCTGCGGCCTGCCAGGGTCAGGTGACGTGGGCTCCCTTCCTCCCTGCTGTTACCCAGCCATGACTCCTTTCGTACTGAAAGGTCCTGCCTCTCCTGTGTCAAGTGACTCAACCCACTGGGACCACACAGATCTGAGGGGCCTGGCAGGGACAGTGGGGCCAGGGCACACAGAAGGCAGGGACAGCCGCCTGTGCATCAGGGCTTCCAGGACATGCTGTGGCCCCGGCAGTTACCTCAGCACGGCCTTGAGCCCCGTGCAGCGGATGTCGTAGGACACCGAGTACATCTCGTACAGAGTGGCCTTGACGTTGAGGCAGCCCAGGAAGTCTTCGGGGTGCAGCCTGTACAGGTCCAGGGTGACTCTGGCAATGCCCCAGCGCTGCGGCTGCCGGGCTGCTGTGTGCTTGCTGGCCTGCATGACAGAGCGGGCGTTAGGAGCAGTCCTCGCGCCGACGTTGGCTGTGTGATTTGGCTGGGGCGGCTGCCAGCCTCCCTGCATGGCATGCATGTTTGTCAGCAGGCGACCTGAGCCGTGTTTTCAGCAGTCTGCACGCTCCCTGTGGCCGCACACAACCTAGACCCCAGAGTCGGCCCCCCTGCACCAGATCTAGCTTTGGCCTGGATTTTGTTTTTGTTTTTTGGTAGTGGGGATTGAACTCAGGTTCTGTGCCCTGAGCTACACCCCTACCCCACACTTTTTTACTTTGAGACAGGGTCTTGCTAAGTCATGAAGTTGCCCAGGCTGGGCTTCCAATTGCGATTCTCCTGCCTCAGCCTCCCAGAGTGCTGGGATTACAGTTGTGCCTGGACCTGAGCCCGGCTGTGCAGTGCCTGCAGGTGCTCCTGCCTCAGGTGCCAAGGCTGGCTCCCAGGGTCCTTGAGTCCAGCTGGACACAGTGACAAGGACAGCCTCCCCGGGTGACTGTCACACAGTCTGTCCAGCACTATTCCATTTCTCAAGCGGCTCAGGGGCCTCAGGAGAGGGCAGTGTGGCCTCTGTCCGTTGCGCCCCGTTTCCTGTAGCCAAGGGGCTGCTGGGTGACCCCGGGGGCCACCGGACCCTTAGACTGGGCAGCAGCTGGGAACCCTGCTTCCCTCTGTCCACACCACTCTGCAGCAGCATCCAGCCGCAGCTTTAAGAGGGGAGGACAAAAGGGCACCCGGGCAAAGGGCCGGCCACCAGTGTGGGGAGGCCACCGAGCTCAGAGCCCAGGTCCGCCAGGGGACAGCGTCAAGAGGACAACGCAGATCCCCCCAAAGGCTCCAGAGCCTCCACGTGCAGCCCCGCGTCTGTCCCCACACAGGGTGCGAGCCACTGCACCGTCACGGTGTGGGACCTGCTGCCCTGGGAGTGGGGACTCGCCTAACCGGAGGATGAGGACGGGACAGAAAGGCTCCCTCCCTCGCCTGCCACAGCACCTCTCACCTGCTCCCCCGACCTGTGAGGCCCCAGCGCCGCCCCAGCCCTTGGTCCTGCAGAGGTGCCCACCCCGACCAGTGCGTCACACGCTCCGACCTGGCAAGGGCGACACCTGGTGGCCGGGTGTGGGTCCGCAGCCAGCCGCCCCGCCCGCCCTGAGCGAGGCCGGAATCTGAGAGCCGAGCCCGCGGCGTCCTGCGCCCCGCACAGGGGCACAGGGTGGACCCGGCCCCCACTCCACTGCCGACGCGGCCCGCGCCCGGCTGCCATGCGGAGGGCACTGCCACCCGTGCTCAGCTGTCCCCACCCCTGACCCCGGCTCCTGGTCACTCGCCCGTCACGAGTGTCTCGCTGACAGCGCAAACCCTTCCTCAGCACCAGGGGCCTCTTGCTGCCGTGACAAGCTGCCAGGGCGGAGCGGCTTGAAGCCACTTGCGTCTACACCGGCGGCCTTGCGGGGCAGTGCGCCCCCTCGTCCTCTTCTCTGCACCCGGTCCTGCAGGGCCGAGACGATGCTGGGCCGCCGGTCCCCGCACCTGGTCCCTCGCGGAGTCCCTGTGCCGGGGAGCAAGCGCCTACAGGTCCCGGGATGGGGACACGACGCCCTGGGGACGGCGGTTGTTCCTGGGCAAACGCGGTCCGCAGTCTGGGGTCAGCTCCTACGAGACTGGCGGCGCGGACGCGAGCCTTCCCGGCCCCTCCCAGCGGACCTGCTGGGTCCCACCACACCTCTGACGTCCTCTGCGCCGGGACCCCGGACCCTGCGACAGATCCCACAGGTCTTTCAGAAATCACTTTCAGTTCAGTCGCTCCCGCGTCTCCACTTATTTCCACGGTTACAGTTTTCATTTCCAGAAATCTTGTTGCACTGTTTCAAGCCTGCCTGGTCCTTTTTGGTTACCTCCTGCTCCTCCTTACTGTGGATTATCTTGCACGTGTCCTGGAGCATTTTAAATATACCACAGCCCGAGCCCACGGCCAGCCGGACGTCATCGCTTCTGCTGCTGGGGTCCCACGGGGACTCGGTTCCGGTGAATGTGCTCTCGTCAGCCCCGCAGTGTCGGAGGCAGGGGTCCTCAGCCCCAGGAGGGCAGCGTGTCCATGCCTCAGAAGAGAGTCCACAGCCCCCACCTCACAGAGCCCTCCTGTCCTCTGGCGTGTCACAGACGTCCTCGTCATGGGACAGTGGGGTCCATTGGTAAGAGGAGCCCCAGTGAGCTGCCATCACCAGGCTTCTTTGCTCTCTGCTTTCAGCAGTGTAGGCCATCCAGCCCTGTCTGTCTGTCTTTGTTTCTTGTTCAGGACAAGATCTGCTGGGCTTGAGTGATCCTCCTGCCTCAGCCTCCTCAGTAGCTGGGACTACAGGTGTGCACCACTCTGCTAGTTTCATTTACCTTCACAGAAGGTCCGTGAGGGTGTAAAAAGATGCTTTAATACTCTGCTTTGCATTTCTAGGTGTTTTATGGTGGGGAGGTTTTGGGATATGTGACCTACGGTTTCTCCAGCCTGCCTTCTTCCCCGCTTTCCCGAAGCTGTACCTGCATTGCTATGTCAGGTTCCGAAATGTTCCCCAGAGGTCACAGGCTCGGTCCCGAGGTCTGGGGTAGTGGTGGGACCCTTGACAGGGTCTAGGGACACTGGAGCAGGACCAGGCCCTGGACCCGGAGCTGTGGGCCCAGGTGCCTTTCTTTTCAGGAGCTGACACTCTCAGGTGGACGCTCACAGGCAGATGAGCACCCATGTCTGGCCTTGGCCTGACCAGGTCATCCTGTCTGAGGACAAGGACAGTGAGTGACCACCAGTCAGGTCTGCTGCTGCCCAGCCATCGCCTGTGCCCCAGGCTGCCTTGTCCACAGGGACACTGTGCTACCTACGGACACCCAGGCGACGGGTGGGCCGTGTGACAGGGAGGTCACAGAGCCGCTGTCCAGGGCCAGGTCAGCCACCTGTGGGCCCAGGGTCCCCCACCATGCTGTAGAAGACATGGCAGCCACTCACCGGCGTCCACTTCTGCCCATCCTCCAGGACCATGAAGTGTGTGTTGTTGCCCAGGGTCTGGAAGAATTCCTCCGTGTCCACCACGGTGCCATCCTCCTCCAGCACCAGTGTGACCAGCCCTGCCGTGATGACCAGAGCGTCCAGGGCCTAGGGGACAGTGAACAGAGAAGCGGCATGAAGAGGGGCTCCCCTGGGGCCCTTGCTGGTGTTCACTGGGTTACCATGCTCAGGCGTGGGCCAGGCTGGGTAAAACGGCAGAGAAGTTCACAGTCAGTGTCTTCTCAGAAAGTGATTTAGATGTTTAATGGACCCGACTTCCCAAGAGCTGTGGGATGAGTGACCGTGTCGTTAGGATTTCAGCAGCCGCCTGCTCGTGCCGATGGACGCACAGGACAGCCCCGAGCGTGGATAAGTAGGATAAATATTTTAAAATTTTTGCAAAGGTATCACAGTAATAGATATGTTGGCATTAACCCTCCTCAAAATCCTCCCCCTCACTTTGAACACACTAATCTCTTGTCCCTGCCACTTTCTGCCGCAGCTCTGGGGTCCTCTTTCCTGAGTGTCTTTAGTTGTGCTGTCCTGGCTGCCCTGATGTCCTGAATCCATTCAAAACTTTTCCCTTTCACGGTCGTGCCAGGTCTGTGAAGAAGGTGGCTGAGGACGCACTGTGTGCTTTAACGAGCGGGCTTTCTGCTGGATGGCGCTCGGCGGCAGCAGTCACTGTATTTCTAATCGCACCTTGTAAGAACACTCACGAAAGAGGCCTCCAGAGTTGCTTCAGAAAGTGAAGGTCCGTGGGTTTGAAGCAGGGGGAGGATTTTGAGGGAAATTCATGGCAATGTTTTTTACTGCAACACATTCTTACAATTTAAACATTCAGTGTATTTTGGGATCACCCCTTTGCATAACCAAAAGCAGAAGTCTCAAGTCCCTATATTCTCCTTGTCAAAGAAACACGGCAACACTATCAGCCGATGGCTGGCTCCTTGTCTCTGTAACCCTGTCTTTTGGGGCACAGCGATAAAGCGTGTCTCCTCGGCTGACTTAGATCCCCTTAGCTGCTGAGAAATGTCTCCCTTGGACCTGGGAGGCTCAGGGAGATGTGTGGAGAGCAGCAGGCTGGCTCTGCCCCTTTCTGTTGGGCGCGGGCGGCAGTACCTTGGTGAGGAGCTCCTGCAGGCTGCTGGCCATCACCCCACGGCGGCTGCTACGGTCGCAGTTGGAGACACGGAAGGGACGCAGGGGCTGCATGAGGGGTGTAAGCAGGACCTTCCTGGTCTGGGAGCCCACGAAGGTCAGGGGCCTAGACCCAGGGGCGAGAACACAGAAACAAACTCTCTGATGTTATTATTTTTTTGGGCGGGGGGAACTGGGAATTGAACTCAGGACCTCGCACTTGCCAGGCAGGCACTGTGCTGCTTAAGCTATATCCCTAGCCCCATCTGACATTATTTTAAACCAAGAGCCTTTAAGCAGAGGAGTGAAATACACAGCAATAATGCAGTTTTAATATACGCATTTGAAAGAAAACCGGAATGCATGGGAATTACTAAAAATGACATATACCTGAATCTCCAGGGACAAATAAAGAATACCCAGAATGGAAGAGCTCGTGGTCTTTGTTCCTGTTTTGCTAGGACATTTGAGGTCCTTGCAGAAACATCCTGAGAATTCGGTCTGCATGCACGTGTGCACACCTGCAGCCACGCACTGAGGAAGACCAGGCCAGGAATGAACTTAACAGCTCGGCGCTGGGCAATGCGGCCACGCACCGAGGTGCTGGAATTCACTGGGAGAAGCCAGGCCTGGCAGGACCGCTGTTGCGACGTCATAGGGAGAAAGAGGGGGAAGAAGGGTAGAACTCCAGCCCACTGCACTTTGGGGTGAGTTCCATATTTTCAAGAGAATTAAAACTGTGATTCTGTCACTAAGCTAGAATCAATCCTTTAAAATAGCATGCAGGTAAGATTATTTTTATGTATCTAAATAAGTGGGTAATCTCAGAAATTATAATTATTCGATATATTGAATCCTGCATGTCTTTTATGAAGACAGGTTCATTAAAAGTCTTAATTCCTTTTTTTCGAAGCAAAGACTAGGGCATAAACACCCACTGAAGCAGATCTGTACCAGTAAAGAATTCAAACATTCACCACAAAAAGCACTCACGTGTAGAAAGGAAATAACTAACTGGGTGTGGTAGTGCATGCCTATAATTCTAGCACTCTAGGAAGCTGAGGCAGGAGGATCACAAGTTCCAGCCCAGCTTGGACAACTTATGAGATCCTAAAATAAAAGGGGGAGGGGACAACTGTAGCAAAAAACCAAAAGAAGACAATTTTCTGAGGAAAATGCCAACCCTTAATCACTAAATTTTAGTTACCTAGCAACCATGAAGAAGTAGTCAAATCGGGAAATAAATAGGAAACAGCTGATGAGAAGCTCACAAAGACCTCATTCCAAATGATGCACACAGAAAGTAGCCGTGTCCCAGCTCCTGCTTAGTGCCCAGCGCTGTGATCAGAGACCCTGCTGTGTCCACACCCAGGATGCTGGCCCTGCTGCCCGGGCTCAGACAGTGGACAGCGTGGGGCGTCCCCGGTGAGACGCAGAGGAGGGAGACAAAGGCCATGTCCGAGGGCAGCCTTGCGGAAGACTAGTGAGTGCGGCGCTGCTTCCCGACGTGGACAGTTTGTCCAGATCACATTGCAGGGTGACGTCCTCAGGAAGTCCTCTGTGACTGCCCTGCCTGTCGCCATGACCCTGTGCACGCGCACACACACACGCACGCGCTCTCACCTGTCTACGGTCTCTCTGCCCAGTGGGGCTGGAGCTGGCCCCGACGGAGGCATCTTTGTTAGACTACCGTAATCCTCGCCCAGGGCTAGACTAAGTTGTGAACAGAATGTGGCGGCTCTGTGTGCCCTGCGCGGTCTCCATGACAGGGAGGTCCTGGCCCCACCCTGGCCTGGCCAACAAGGTGGAGATCTGGGCTCAGACTTCCAATGTCGGCGAGGATTTGGGCAGAAGTCTGTGTGCCAGCGTCGCTCCAGGGCCTGGCACACACTCGCCCCGGACCTGTGGTGGCCCAGTGCAGGTCGTTCAAATAACCGTCACACACCCGAGAACGACAGTGTTGCCAACTCACAGGCAGGAAGCCGAGGTTACCTGGGCAGCAGGGGACACAGCAGCTCCAACACCACCTCCGTCTGGAGCCAGGGCTTTTGCTCTGCTCTGCTAATCCGCCTCTGCACCAGCATCTCTGCTGCTCTGGGCACAGAGTCCCGAGCCCGACCTCAAATCCTCTCCCTGCAGGTGGACAAAGTTACCGCACCACTCGTCCCCAGGGAGGCAGTGCCAAGGGGGATGTGCTGGGCCGGGACCCCATCCTGCACCAGCTGTCACAAAGACCTGGGCACCTTGACCAGAGGCCACGTAAGCTGGGCCACAGAGCCAGCCCGGGGTGACAGTGGGCCTGGCACCAGCTTCTGAACCTTGGCCCTGATCTGGAGCTGTTGTACCAGGTTCCTGTTATACAATGTGATAAATGAGACATTCTCACGCCACTGAGCGGACACGGGAGAGTCACATGCGTCCCGTCCCTGGTGACTTGGGGAGAGGACACTGGGCACATGACACTGCCCACAAGAGCCCTGGCTTTGTCTCCAGCCTAACACGGCAGGAATCTCAGGAAGCTGGCAGAGTCCCTACAGGGAGAGAACGACATGCGCACCCCATGCGCCAGTGCAGTCAGAGTGCATCTCCTGGTGATGCATGAGTCGCTTTCCCGATGAGGACAACAGAGGCGGGGAGGGGAGAGTCCAGCGCCTGCTCCCTCACCCGCTGCCTGGGCCGCCACGTGGGTCCCACCTGCAAAAGGCCCTGGCTCCTCCAGAGCTGTCCCCTCCCCCAGCAGGAAGTCACTGCTACATCCTTGTCCCCAAGGCCTTCTGTGAGGCCCAGCCCACCTGAGCATCTCCCAGTCACCCAGCACTCAGTTGAATGAAATCACTCCGGACAAAACCACAGCCCTGGGAGAACAAAGTCCCGGCTGGGCATCAGAGCAGGCCCCAGGGGTCGGGGTACAACGCCATTGGGGAGGAGGAGTCTCCCACCAGAGAAAGGACACATGCCTTCTTGGACCTGGGGCTCCAGGGACCTGCACAATGAGGGGCTCAGAGCTCCCTTTGTCCTCTCCCGTGTGACAGGAACCTGCTGGCAGTGCCCTCAAGAAGCCACGGTAAGAAAGGACACGCGATCACTGCTTTTCCTGGTATTGGCTTCTGGCTAGGCCACTCGTGGTGGGGAAGAGGTTTGAGACACACAGATAAGCACTGCAGACCTGAGAACCAAAACAGCCACTCTCAGCAGGAGCAGGATGGCCAGTGACGCCACAGCGACGATCTTAGACGGAACCGCGAGGGGTCAGCCCATTCAACTGCTGTGAGCACGGTGCTAAATGAACAAGGCCCCACATCGTCCAGCTCCCTCCAGCCGCCCAGAAGACAGAGGTTTATATTCCTGGCCGTGGGCATGATGCCCAAAACGAGTTGTGGCCCCTCCAACACACAAATATTTTAATTTGGGAAAGTTAAATAAGAGCACTGAGGGGCTGAGGATGTAGCTTGGGGTAATCTCATTCTTAGCGTGTGCTAAGGCCCTGCGTTCGAGCCCCAGCACTGCCGGAAGCCCGAGTGGCTCTACCACCTGTGGGGACAGCCGCGCCCCAATTCCTGGGAGAGTGGCTACAGACGGTTCTCCGAAGCAGGAAGGGAGATAACTGTCTAAGAGGAAAAATAACAAGGAAACAGTTTGCTTAAGGAAATGGGTTGTTTCAGGGAGACCCAGGGCGCATCACGGGCCAGACTTCACCGAGTTCCTGAGCCTTGAGCAAGGGCACGTCCCCCAGAAGGCAGCGCAGTCCGTGCTCCCCGAGGAGCGCGCGGCTTCGCAGCTCGTGTGGCTGGGACACAGTGGCTGGCCACAGACCGGCAGTAAGATAATGGAGGTGCACACTGGCTGGACGCGGCCCTCCGTGTGCTCGGGGACAGCCTCCAGGACCCCCAGGCTCCACAGCCCCGTGGTGTCACGTAGAACCTAGGAAGTCCCGCGTGTGCTTCCCTGGACTATATCTACTATTGAGCGCAACTGTGCCGCATGCCACCGAACTGTAGGGAGTAATGGTGGCAGCGCCCTCCCCGTGTACGCACATGGACACCTTTTCCCGACTGCCTCTGACCTGCCGCTGGTCGGCTCTGCAGCGTGAAACCCGCAGGCATGGAGGCCGAGTGTATGTTGGCGTCACTGCTCATGAAGCAGCACAAAGCCGTGTACTCCCAGGTGTGCAAAGTGTGACGATGGCTGGGGGCCGCATCCCATTGTCACAAGTACTGGGGAGGGACACAGAGCAGGCCTGTGCTGGCTGATACCGAGAGGAGAACGAATGCTAAGAAGGGCACCGTGAGTTCCGGAGAGGACGGGCATGGGGAGCACCGTCAGCCTGCTGCAGGGCCTGCCATGGGCCACACAGTAGGGACACACCCAGTACCCCACACTGCTCACCATGGGGTGCTTACCTGGTCACCAACACGCACAGTGTGCCAAGTCCTCGGACACTCTGCAACAGTCTAAAATCAGAACTTAGGTTCGAGAGGCCGGAGGGTGGGGGATTTGCTTACTGTATCCCAGTGGGACGGCGATCAATTTCATACTGAAACAGCAGCTGTGTAAAATCCGTGTTCCTTGGCGAGGGCAAGGCGTTCTACTTCTTTCTTCCATTTTCTTTTTGTGGTGTGGGGACTGAACCTGGGGATTGAACGCCTTGTGCAGGCAAAGCCACACTCTACCATCCAGCCCGGGAAAAGGTTCTAAATCACTGCAAAAGCAGCTATTCTGGGAGAAGTATGAGTTGTATCAGCTTTATAACAACTTCAGGGCTTGCATGAGTGAATCACAGGACAGAAGGACACAGCGGGCTTCGTCCACGACGATAAACACCTGTGTGATAGGTGCTGTGTGACAGGCCCCACCCAGAGCTCTGCTGGGACCCAGGGTCCTTCTCAGACCTGATGCCTCAGCGGTTACCGCTGATCGGCAAAGGAACAGCTGCTTGGGCTTTGTAATTATTTACAGGTACCTTATTATTACTGTTTAGTGGTGCGGGGGATGGAACTCAGGAAACCTTGTATATGCTAGGCAAGTGCTCTGGCTAAGTTACACCCCTGCCCCACCGGCATCTTTTTTTTTTTTTTTTTGGTGCTAGGGATGGAATCCAGGGCCTTCACACTGAGCTACATCCCTAGTCCTTTTTTTTGAGACAAGGTCTCGCTATGTCATCATTCAGGCTGGCCTGCGGCTCTGCAGCCAGGACAGGGTTTACAGGGTGAGGAAGAACAGCCTTCCTCTAGCATCGTGCCAGGCTGTTTTCTTCCTGGTAAAGTCCTAAGGACTGCAGCAGCTCAGCCAGAAGCAGGCAGATTCTCCGAGATCTGTGGCCACCTCTGTCCCAGCAGTAGTGACTTGGCCCTAGGCCGGGCCAAGCCATGCATCTCAGGAGATCAGTCGTTCACGCTGTGATTCGCCAGCATTTCATCAGCTGGGCACTCCCACGTCACACTTGACCCAGAGACAAGCCCGGTGCACTGGCTTCGGGTGGACTATGGTTAACGGCCAGGCAGGGCCCGGCTCTGAAGGAACCGGCCTCGGCCTGGGGTCTCCCAGGGAGGAGCTCAGCCCACCTCCTCAGACTCCCAAGGGGCCTGGAGAACAGGAGTGGGTGCAGCCAGTGGGACAGCTTTGGATGGATGCGGCTGGGGTGGGCAGCACTGGGAGAGAGTAAGAAAAGCCTCAAGAGCTCAGAACCTGGCCCGGTGCCACCAGGCTGGGAGTGCGGGAAAGCTGCGGAAACAGCACCCAGGGAAGGGGCAGAGGCTGCCTGGGCAAAAGTGGAGGCCCTGGTCACAGGTGGAAAGAAGAAATCTAGCGAGAGGTCAGCTGCTCCTTGCGCCAGAGGTGACCCTTGGTTCCATTCCTGTGCAGACATCTGGTTTCCCCGCTGTGACGTCTCTGCCACCTATACCACAGTGACACAGCCTGTTGCACACTTAAAAGCAAACTTTGTACAAAACAAAGGAAGGTTGGTGAGGACACTGGAGCGTGATTCTCACTTTGCCCACATGCCGGGGTTGTGATGGGCTGCACGCGCACGCGTGTGGGTGTGTGTCCACGCACGCGCCGCGTGTAAGGATAGGGCGAACACCACCTTTCTGGCAGCTGAGGGTCTGAACTGGGCGTCTACACAGCCCCTTTCCAACCTGGTCTAAGCTCCGGATCCCGGATGTCCGTCCCGCCCAGCCTCCCGCCCTGCCAGCCCGGTCGGACCACAGTGGAGCCCTCACGGTAAGGGCCGGAGAGTTCGCTCCTCCTCCGCTCGTCAGGGGTCTCCTGTCCCGCACCGTGCTGTGGCCTCCGCGCGGTGTCGGGTTGGCAGGAGCCGGTCTGGCCTGGGCTGGAGCAGGGGTCCCCGCTGGTTCTGTCCCCGCCATCCCGAGCACCGGGGGCGTCGCCCGGACGCCCGCCTCGCCCCGAGCACCCACCGCTGTCACCCTCTCCGCGGACCCCGGCCCCGCGGCTGGCGGGCGCGAGGACGCAGGCGGCACTCGCCTGAGCAGGGCTCCCGCGTAGTTCCGAGCGGTCTCCATGGCTCGCGCTCCGGCCCGGCGCGGCCTCGCCCGCCCACACCGCCCTTTAAGGCAGGGCGGCCCCGCCCCTCCAGCCTGACCACGCCCACTCGGCCCCGGCCCCGCCCCGCCGCGCCCTTCCCCCCGCGGAAGACCGCGCTGGTCCGGGGCCCCCGCTGCCCAGGGTCTCCGGTGTCCTTCGCCCTGTGGGGGCGATCGGAGTGCAGGGCGGGGCCGCGGCCTTCACCGGCATCGAGCTGGGGTGAGGAAAGGGGGGACAGGCGTCCAGGGCCACGGGACTCGTGTGCACCCCGTCAGCAGATGCCGGATCGCCTCTGAGGACGTGGGAGAGACAGGAGGCCCGGCAGAGCTCTGGCGAAGAGATGCAGCAGAGGCCTCTGGGCCTGCCAAGGGCTTCAGTCCCCTGACCCCAGCCCTTCGGAGGTAACCCTGGGCAGGCACCCGCTGGAGGCCACCCTCTGCGCAGAGCCAAGAGCGGGTGCGGGCCAGCTGACGTCCCCGCTGCTCTCCTCAGTCACCTTGACGTGGTCTCTTAGCGGGCTCCTCCCAGGGGCCAGGGGCCAGGGGCCACGGCCCTGCAGAGCCCCCCAGCGCCCCCCTGCCCTGCGGGAGTGTTGGAGCCCACAGCCGCAGCCTGGGAACGCCCCTCCCAGGCCCAGGGGAGAGGCCAGGCGCTGCCCCTCCCCGTGACACTGATGAGAAATGAGTCCGCTCAGTTCAACTCACCCCCAAAGGCCCTCTTACTGTTAAAAAAAATGCATATCAAAGAAAAAGACAGAAAGAACAGAACAATGAGCACCCTTACACCCAGCCCTAGGATTTGGCTGCTGTTAACACTTTGACGTATTTCAACTCTTTCACGTGAAACCCTTCGACATGCATTCCTGACAACCAGGCGTTAGCGATCCCCACAGCGGGCCCTTAATCTCCCCAGCAGAGTAAGAGTGACATCCCAGCAGCCCCCGGCTCAGCCCGAGGGAAACTCCCAGCGTTTGGGGGAACTGATCTGAACGCACGAGGCACCGCCCTCACCCTGGGATGAGAGCAGCGAAGGTCAGTGTCACACCTGTCACCAGGGGAGCAGGTGGTGCTGTTTGCGCATTGGTTCCTGGGGCCTGGAGAGCTGTCCGGCTTGCCGGTGAGGGGCTGTGTTAGTGCGAACACAGGACTGCAAGCTGCAAAAGGAGCAAGGAAGAGCCCCCACCGACGGTCCAAGAAGCGATGGGAGCTGCGGCGGGGAGGGTGGCCCTGGGGCGAGGAGTGTCCTGCTTAGCATGAGCAGAAGTCCAGAGGGACCTCGAGTGCGTGGACGGTCCTGGGTGGGCTGGTGTGGGAGCCAGCAAAGAGGGGCGACCACTCTGGGGCTGCTCCAGGGGGCCTGTAAGTGACCCGATTGAAAGACGGCAGGAGAAAGGACGAAGGAATGGGGTGGTGGACGGGATGGGGGCTGGGGAGCATCGTGAGGACACAGTGTGACGGAAAGACCAGGCTGGGCCCACCAGCGTGTGTGAGCCCCTGGTTCCACCCCAGTGTGGGTAGGGGCAGCAGCTGGAGAGGATCCTGGGTGACTGGGCAGATGGCAGTGCCCTCCCCTACAGAGACAAGGGACACAGGACAGGTGCCAGTGTGACGCTGGAGTGGAGACTGTGGAGACTGGGGTGGCCACTGGGGCAGATCCACAGAAGTCAGGCTTGGTCACCTCAGCCCTGGGGCAGCGGAGCACAGCAGAGCGGGGGAGGGGCGCCCCAGCTCCCAAGAGCAGGCGCGGGAGGGAAGCTGTGGGAGGGAGTGAGCCGCCCTCCCTGAGCTCGTCCCAGGCTCACAGGCTCCTTTCCTACCCACTTCATCCTTTTGCTACCCCGTGCTCTGTGCTCCACGCAGGAGCGTCTGACAGCGTGGCCGTGTGAGGTCTGCCGCCGGTGTGCTCCGCTGGCTGCGCCCTGGGGAGGGCCTGGGCTGCGTGGCCGGCTCACCCTCCCCAGAGGCACAGGCTCCACCTTGGGTCCTGCCATGCTCAGATCCCTAAGGGGACGGCTGGCCTGTCCAGAGCGCTCTGGCCCTGAGAGGGACACAGTGACCCCACCTCGCTCCCAGCCCAGAGCACTGAAGACAGAAATGGTCTCCCAGGTATGGGGCTGTGCTATGGAGAACACCGATGCTTAATGCTCAAGGGAACCTCCTGTAGCTGTCCAATTCGATTTCTATTTATTTCGTTTATTTTTTGGTAACAGATTAGATAAAGCAATAACTTCTGAGTCTGAACTACTGGCTTTGCTACCTTCAAATTCTGGAAGTCTGGGAAAGTTTTCTTTCTTTTCCTTTTAAAACATACTTTCTGTTCTTTATTTCTGATAATCCCTGATGATGTGTTTTCATTACTGATTCTCACTGGGCTGCAGTGAGGGGTAAGTGGGTTGGTGCTTGTGAAACACGTTGGTGGCTGTCACCAACAGGATGGGAAACTGTAGTCTTGTTGTCATACTGATGAGGGACTGGAGCCCTGGCAGGGATGAATGAGACACCCAGGGCACATAGCCAGGGCATCTGTAGCAGCAGCAACAGCACTGTGGGCACTACACATCCTGCAGTCCACCCTGCTTATCACAGGGGACTTGTTATGTGGAAAGAGCACCGTGGAGTTATTCACACTAAGATGGAGATGAGTGCCAGCTCACGGCACAAAGCTGTTTTTTCCCGGATCCACCGTCTGCCTACTGCCAGCCCTGTGCTCCTGGCTCCTGGCTCCTTGCCCTTTAGCTTCCTCTTGGTGTCACTCATGGGAGGTGCTGGTGGACTTTTTTTTTTAATTAAAAGCAACCTAGTTGCAGAATAATGATTACCTGACAACCACAATTTAAAGGAGGAGAGGTTTGATTTGGTTCATGGTTTCAGGGGATTCAGTCCAAGGTCAGTTGCTCCAAAGGCACAACATCATGGCACAAGGGCATAGAGGAGCTGTGGGGAGCCATAAATGACCCAGCTTCACGTCTGAGCATGCGCCCCCCCGCCCATCCTGATCCTACGTCACCCATTAGACCCTCCCACCGTTTCCCTCAAAGAGATATAAGCCCTGGCACTTCCGCAATAAACTCTCTCTCGCTCGACTTCCCTGATCTCTGTGTGTGTGTGTGTCTTTTTTCTCATCCCCATACTGTCGCCCGGGTTCGCGTTCCTGCCCCTGGGAGGCTCCGCTGGTCGGAGTCTTCTTGGGCCACAACACAACAAGGAGCAAAGCTGCTTAGTCCATGGTAGCCGGGAAGCAGAGAACAGAAACAGTACCAGAGAGGAAGGGGCAGAGACCAGACATAGAGCCCAAAGCTGGCCTCTGCAATCCACAAGACACACCCAGGAGTGAGCCTTACTACTCTGCTGGGTGGCTCCCAAGCCTATCACGTTGACAAGCTTAGCTGTCACAAGCATGTGGGTGTTTAGTGTGTGACCCATGGAGTGGTCAAGGCAAAGCACATGCGCAATACCCAGCAGCTGCTCCTGGCCCCCTTGGCACCACCTTCCCTTGCACCAGACACTACGGGGTCTTTCCCACCAGGTCTGCTTTGCTGATTCTTTTACTTCATAAGAGTCAAGTTACACCAGATGCTCCCTTCTGCTGGGCTTTGCTCCTTCTTGTTGAGTCAGTGAATGCACAGACTGTCGTGTGCATGCTGGTTTGCTTGTTTTTGTTGCCAAGTAGAACCCCATCGAATACCTGTGCCCACTCTACAGCTGCTGGCTGGCCAGGAAGAGTAAGTCAAGGCCATGTGAACACTTTTGTGTGGCTTTCAGCACACGTGTGCTGCTTTCTCTTGGAACAGAGGGACCGTGGAGACACAGGTGCATGTCCTAGAACAACATGATCCTAGTGAATGAGGGGGTCACTGAGGCTGAAGGCAGAGGCAGGCAGATCCTGGACTACACACAGGGAAGTTTACTGGGGACTGACTGGAAAAGTGTGGTCCAGCTGGACCTGCCACATCCCGTGCAGCTCTCAAAGTTCCCAGGGTGAGGGTGGTGAGAGGATGGAGAAAAAAGGACAAGAGTCAGAATACAGAAGGACTGAGGCCAGATGGAGACCTCTCTCCTGTTGGGAGAAGAAGTAAGGAAGAAGGAGGAGGAGGAGGAGAAGGAGGGAGGAGGAGAGAGAGCTCCAAGGGCTGCAGCACGTTTATTTGTACACTCAGGGAGTTGAATGTCACATGAAACCCCTCCGACTAATAGCTCATCCACATGGCTTTCCTCAGACACCCAGTGTTTTGAGGCTGGAGCAGCTTATTCACGTAACTTGCCTCAGGCACGCTGTGTTCTTGAGGCTGGACTTGCTCCGGCCCTGCACGTGTGATCTATCTCCAGCTTCAGCCACTCCCCACATCTCCCCCTTTTCTGTTCTGTAGTTATAAGCAATGGGTGGTCAGTTGGAGTTGGAGGAGCTGTGTTTGGAGAGTTCTGTAGGAGACCCTTTTATTTTCGAATCCTTTTCATTCTAGATGAACTTGCTTTAGATGAACTCTTTAGGCTAAAGAGTTCCAGTCCAAAGGTTTTAAGTCCCTGCATACAGCAATTTAAGCCTACACAGCACATTATCCCAGAACAGTGATCAGTTTCTAGTGTGGTTAGCAATTGTTTTATACCTCTTGTGGTTATACTTTTTTGCTGGATGTTCAAGACCAAATTAAGGTGAGTCCTTATTAATTAATTTTTGCTATTATCAAAGTCAGTTAAGTCTCCTCAGGATTTACCTCAGAACCATGTATAGCACCTCTGGTTCTTCAGTCAGTGTCAGCCGTCTGGATGAGTCACAGTCATTGCTTGACCAAGCTGCTTTCTGTGTAAGCTTGGGAGACCCTTTTCTCCTAGTGACTCTCCTTAGGCACAATATACACTGTAGATCTTTATCCCCTGTGGTCCTACAATCTCCTTGATCAGGAGTTTGTATAACTCACCAGAGTTGCAGGATGTTGCTGAAAAGGTTCCCTCATGTCCTGGGTCCTCATTGACTTCTGAGGGCTGGGGCCAGAATATTGGCTGTCCTCTTAGCCCGTCTGTCTTTCTAGGTTTTTGTCTCCATACCTCAATTGTTGAACATTCAGAAGAGAAGGTTAATGACATAACATTTTGTAACGGGGGCAGCGAGCTTAATGTTACTCTTTTATCAGGATATCAAGCACCTTGGAACATAAAATAGAACTGTTATTTTCTAACAACCATTGGTGTTCTAATAGTTGGATCTCCGTAGAATGCTAACAGGCAACAATTATATAATTTTATACAGAAAATTTAAAATCAAAACTATACATAATATTGTAGCATGACAATCATGATGACATTTTTGTGACATACTTAAATTTCCATTTTGATATAGCATAGCTCTTTTAATCAGTCATCTCTATCTAATACATAAGAAGCTTTTACCTAACTCACTGACCTTTAATGGGATGTCACTGAAGAAATTTGTGACATTGTCTGGACCACTTAATGTCCAGGCATCTCTAAGTATAGTGGCACATATATAGCACATACATCACATAAATTTTTATTACTACTGACTGGTGACCTCTTGTTGGCTTGACATGAACCTTCTATTACAATTAATTGGAGCACAAAAGAAAGGGGAATGTCTGAATCTGAAAGAAAAGTTTTATCACCATAAACAATCCTAGTTTTACATTTTAGAAGATGGTACACCTGGAAGGCAATAAATACATTTAATACAGTGTGAGATTAACAATGAATTTTCATACCAATGTGAAAAACCTTTGTTTCTTAATTTAGTTGTGTACCAAGAGCATCTTTTGTGAGAAAAACTTATTATATTATTTCTAGAAAACTTAACCTTTTGCTGATGACCAATTTATTGGGTGATATCTCCCATAAGGCTAGGAGATTATTGGGGCTTCCCATTAATGAACAAGGACTGGGTAATTATCCAGGCAGCTGCTTTCTTATTCATCAATTGGAGTCCTGTCCAATAGTCCTTCCACACCCAAAGGGATTTTGTTTAATTATCTTAATAATTTTTTGATGACTTATGAAAACCCAATCATAACATTTAACACATTATTTTTGAACAATGAGAGATCCTCAAGTCATAATACATAAAAAAATACATTACATTTACACAATAAATTTTAGCATTATTTTGACCAGCTGGCAACCCTGGTGGAAGCATATCAGACAAATGCTTCAAATATCCAAAAATGCAAAAAGAAAGAAATGAAAAGGAGAAAAAACAAAAAAAAATTGTTGAGCTAAAAAAAAAAATCTGGGGGCCGGTGAGATGGCTCAGCGGCATAAGCGCCTGCCTGGCAAGTGCGAGGGCCCGAGTTCTACTCCCGGAACCCACATACGAAAAAAGGGCCGGTGATATCGCTCAGTGGTACGGGTGCCTGCTGGCGTGTGAGGTCCTGAGGTCGACCCCCGGTATCCACAAAAAAAAAAAAAAAAAAATCTGATAAATAGACAACAGACACACAGACAATCAGCTTACACACTCAGAGTGCACTCAACATATTTTTTAGCCAAATTAAATTATAATAACCCTTTTCTAATTCTAAAAGGTTGTAATTTTTTTTTTATATGCGGGTACCGGGAGTTGAACTCAGGACCTTGCGCTTGCCAGGCAGGCGTTTGTGCCACTGAGGTATGTCACCGGCCCCTAAAAGGTTGTAATTATAAATAGTCAGAACTTTTTGTAGGTCAATTAGCAGAGATCTCTTACAAGAAAATTTGGAAGGAACAAAATCTTTTATCTATAATTAATGTGTAATTTTGTATTTTATTTTGTCTTTAGAATACTGGCAATTCTTGTGTCCCTTTCTTTCACATAGCCCCCAGCTCAGTTGTATCCATACTCTGTCACATACTCAGACCTTCTTTTCCCAATTTTTGGTTACCAACTTCTGGGCATCCTGGGTCAATTTCTTTAATTGACCCCAGGTCAGGTCTAGCCCCGTCCCTGTCTATCGGTTGTGGTGCGGTCTCCGAGGCATCACTGCCACAGGACTGAGCATCAGCTTCTTAAGAGGTGGAATCAACTCCTTCTCCAGGTCTGAGTCCGTGATACAGCCGCACAGCATGCTCTGGCACCCCGATAGGCTGTTCAGCATTTTCTGGAAAAACACAAGCATATCCTTTACTCCAAGTGAGTAGCAGGCTGGGTCCCTTCCATTGTCCAGTATGAAGATCTTTCCAAAAGATCCTTTCTAGCTTCTTTTCCTTTAACTGGTTGAATTGTCTTTCTGCTGCTGTAGTCCCATTCCTAGTAGGATTTAAAAAGTTCATAGTATACAATGCCAAGTGAAGTCTATTTTGAGGTGTGAATTTTGTAGGGAAGGATTCCCCTTTTTGTTTTTGTAATTGAATTTGAGTGTACAGTGGGCATGTTCAACAATTCCTTGACGTTGAGGGTTATAAGGAATTCCCATGGTAAGGGAAATGTGAAGTTTTACAAAACGTTTGGAAGGCAGCACTCGTATAAGCTGGGCCATTGTCTGTCTTAAATGCCTGCGGGCAGCCAAGGGTGTTAAAGGCATCCAAGCAATTAGCAATGACGTGTTTAGCTGTCTCACCAGTGTGGGCAGAAGCAAAAATAAATCCTGAGGAAGTATCCATTGAGATGTGGACCCTGCGTAGAGAGCCAAACTTAGGAATGTGAGTGATGTCCATTTGCTAGAGATGTTGGGGTGAAACCCTCGAGGATTAAACCCCAAAGAGGGTGAGGGAAGATGTATTACACATGAGGAACATTGATTAACAATTTGTCGAGCCTGTTCCTGAGTTAAAAGGAACTGTTTGCACAAGGCAGAAGTGTTTTGATGGAAGATGGCATGGGAGACAGAAGCCTGTTGAATGGCATCTGAGGGAGTAACAGTGACAGTAGCCAGCAATCTGTCTATTGAAACATTTCCCTCAGTGAGAGGCCCTGGCAATTGGGAATGAGAATGTAAATGACTGATAAAACAGGGGACATGGTGTGACCGAATGGCAAATTGGAGAGTGTGAAATAAATGAAAAAGATCTTCTTGGCCAGTGTGTATAGAGGCAGTGTCAATGTGGTGCACCACACCACAAACATAAGTGCAATCTGAAAAGAGGTTAATGGGAATGGATGAATGATCTTGCAAGGTCCATATAACAGCCTGCAATTCCATCTTTTGTGCAGAAGAAAAACCCGTATCTGTATCCTGTATTTGAGTGCCCAGGGCTCCTGCTCATTGTTTTTGCCTCAGGACTGTGGGCGAGCTCCCCTGGCAGCATTGGCAGCTCGTCAGCCTGAGGGAGGACTGTTGCCCCTCGGCCTCACCATCCAGCACTGATGCTTCCACTTTAGTGGCAGTAACTGGGAGGGGGTCAGTGCCTGCCTTGCTGCCAGGTGTGGGGAGTGGCTAAAGTTGGAAATTGATCACACATGTGGGGGTGAGGCAAAGCCGGTCTGACAATAAAGAGAACCCAAGGTGGGCTACATAAACAAACTGCTCCAGTTCAAGGTTGCTAGGCAAAGGGGTATTACGTGACACTAACCTGAAAAAAATGTATAAATAAATGCACTGCAATGGTTGAGAAGTTCCTTTTCCTCTCAGCCAGTAAGAGGGCTCCACCTGAGCCCAGGTTTTTGTATACTGTCTTTTATCTTTATTTCTCCATCCTCTAGCCATTCTTCCCCCCAGGAACTTGGACAGCTGTGCTGGACATGGCACAGTGGTGCTCGAACAGGGACTGGGGTAAGAAGAAATAGAGGATGAGGGGACACTTCTCATTGCATGTACAAAAGGGGGAGAAATGCATTGATAACATCAGTATTAATCACAGAGGTGTATTGATGTTGTTATCATCAGGTATAAAACTTGGGGCAAGAGAAAAACAGGCTCATTAGGGCCAAAGAGAAAAATGGGCTCACCAGGGCCAAAGAGAAAAAAAAAAAAGAGAGAAAGAAAGAAAAAACAGGCTCATGAGAAACAAAAGGGAGAGAGAAGTATTGATTTTATCAGGTATTAAACATGGGGCAAACAGATTCTCAAAAACTACAAATGTATATGGAACTGTTTGTTGCAATCTTGATTCCTGTATTTACTTTACTTTTGTGGATTTGCATTAGGGAGTGCTTTAATGGTCGTAAGTTTGTTAGGATGACCACAAAGGATTTGGCTTGGAGCACTGTTTTTTTTTTTTGTTTGTTTTTGGTGGGTACCGGGGGGTCGACCTCAGGACCTAGTGCACCAACAGGCACCCGTGCCACTGAGCGATATCACCGGCCCCTTTTTCGTATGTGGGATCCGGGAGTCGAACTCGGGCCCTTGCGCTTGCAAGGCAGGCGCTTATGCCGCTGAGCCATCTCACCGGCCCTTTTTTTTTTTTTAATGTGGGTACCGGGAGTCAAACTCAGGACCTCACGCTTGCCAGGCAGGCGCTTATGCCACTGAGCGATATCACCGACCCCTGGAGCACTGTTTTAAAATCAAGTCCCGAGCAGGAATAATATGGTGGAATAATAGCCACTCCAATAACCTTAACTGAGCCACAAGCAGCAATTCCTGCCTTTCCAGCTCAGAGAAATATTGCTGCGTCACAGGTTGGAACTTTTGCCTCTTAGGGAGTAGAGCCGTTTTCTCTCTCTCCCTTGCAATTGGCACTAAAAGAAGCCAGACAGGTGGGGGAATCCATGGAGGGTTTTCAACATATTTACCCTGTTACTAAAGTTCAAGTTCCCAATAATTCAGGACAAGTTATACGTCTTCATGAGGCTGTACCCTTTAAGACCTTAAAAGAATTAAAACAAGCTACTGCTGCCTATGGCCCTACAGCCCCTTTTACCTTAGGTTTAATAGAACTTATAGAACAGATTATGGCCCCAAATGATTGGAAAGGAATAGCTAAAGTGTGTTTAAGTCTGGGGGATTATTTGTTGTGGAAAGGAAATTTCTTTGAATTTTGCATGGATCAGGCTGCTTGCAATGCCACTCACAACATGGCCATTACAAAAGACATGTTAGGGGCCAGGGATTTAGTTCAGTGGTGCAGCACCTGCCTGGCAAGCATAAGGTCCTGAGTTCGATTCCTGCTACCCCCCAAACCGCCCCCCCAAAAAAAGACATGTTAACCAGAGAAGGTGCCTTTGCTGCCACAAACAATCAACTTACTTTTGAATTACAAGTATATGAAAAATTAAAATAGCTGCCACAAGGGCTTGGAGAGAGCTTCCTTCAAAGGGTGAGACACGCCTTGATTTGACTTCCATTCATCAGGGTCCTGATAAACCTTTTCAAGATTTCGTGGCACATTTATTGTAGACTAGTGGGAAAATTATAAGTGATACAGAGGCTAGCAAGTTAATAGTTCAACAGCTGGCCTTTGAAAATGCAAAATAAATGGTGTAAAGAGGTTTTAGGAGCCCACAAAAAATGGACTACACTGGCTGATTCAAATTTGTGCAGACATTGGCTCCTCATATGTGAGGGGGCTGCCTCAGCAGCAGCTATCACTCAGGTTATTCATCCACAGCCTAGAGCAAAGGGAAAAAACAGGGTTACTTGTTTTTTCAGCTGTGGGGCAGGGGGCATTTTGCAAAAAATTGCTCTGCTGCAACTGTAGGGGCAGCACAGCCGCTATCTGTCCCTTCAACAAAACCTTCTAGTGTCTGTCCAAATTGTAGACAAGGGTATCATTGGGCGAGTGAGTGTAAATTAAAAACCGTCATGGAAGGCAGACCCACGTGGGGAAACTTCCAGTGGGGCCTGCCCCAGCCCTGCCAAACAGTGGGGGCACTTTCCCTAATTCCTCCCCAACCCTACCCTCTACTGCCAAGCACATTTCTGACCTCTGGCAAGTGACAAAGGACGGCACAGGCTTGGACCTCAGTCCCTCCTCCAGATTTGTACTAATTCCTGAAATGGGACCCCAGGCTATTCCTACTGGAGTCTATGGACCTTTGCCTCATGGAACAGTGGCTGTCCTGCTAGGCCACAGCAGTTTCACTTTAAAAGGTCTTCAGGCATTGCCTGGTGTCCTGACTACAGAGGGGAAATCAAGGTTATGGTTCAGTCTATTCAAAACACTGTTCAAGTCACACCAGACTCTCCTATTGCTCAATTGGTCATTCTTCCTTTGACAAAAATTGGAAAATCTATAAATAAGGGAAGGGGATCCAAGGGTTTTGGGTCCTCTGATATGTATTCGGTTCAACAGATTAAACAGGATCATCCCGAGATGGGATTGATTATTGAAGTAAAAACATTAAAAGGACTTTTAGACACAGGTGCGGATGTTTCAGTTATTGCCCAACGCCACTGGCCTATGGCATGGACTCTGGATGTAGCAACTACAGATCTAGAGGGGGTGGGCAGTGTCCTCACCCTAGTAAAAGTGCTAAATTGTTAACTTGGAGGGATGCAGAAGACCATTCTGGACATTTTTCACCTTATGTCCTCCCCCATGTACCAGTCAATCTGTGGGTTGTGATGTATTACAGGATATGGGGGCATTTTTGCTTAGTCCTAACTCTTTGGTGACTCATCAGATGTTGCAATAAGGTTTCCTTCCCACCCAAGGGCTTGGTAAAAACAATCAAGGAAGGAAAGAACCTCTTCCAGCTATTCCTAAAAAGGATCTCTTTGGTATAGGCTACTCACCTTCACATTTTCAGGAGGGGCCTTGATCTCTTCTCCAACCCCGTGGATGGCATCTAAGATAACTTGGATGTCTGATGACCCTGTTTGGGTTGATCAATGTCCCCTCACTCCAGAGAAGCTTACAGCAGCTCATACACTGGTCAATGAACAGATGATGGTGGGGCACCTAGAATCCTCCAATAGCCCTTGGAATACCCCAATTTTTGTAATAAAAAGGAAGTCAGGAAGGTGCAGATTGCTACAGGATTTGCAGGCTGTTAATTGCACCATGGAACCTATGGGAGCACTTCATCCGGATTGTGTAGTCCCGTAGCTAGCCCTTTACATTTTTCCCTCATGGTGATTGATTTGAAAGATTGTTTTTTTACTATCCCTCTCTATCCTCAAGATGAAAACTGTTTTGCCTTTAGTTTACCCTCCATTAATCATCAGGCCCCTATGAGCCGCTTCCAGTGGTGCTGTCTGCCACAAGGACTAGTCTGACCCTATGTCAAGAGTTTGTGGCTGCAGCCATGTTGTCAGTCCATCAGGCTCACCCATCTGCTTATCTTATTCATTACATGGATGATATTCTGCCAGCAATGAATCCTCATCCACCTTGCACCAAGTATTTACTCAATTAGATAATGCCCTTCATAATGTAGGTCTAATGGTGGTCCCCAAAAAGGTGCAAACCATGGCACCTTTTTCATATTTGAGTCACCTTATCCAACAAAGACATATTGTGCCCCAAGGTGTTCAGATCCAAGTTAATCATCTTGCAACCCTAACTGATTTTAATACTCTACTTGGTAATATTAATTGGCTCTGCCCAGCTCTTAAACTAACAACTCATGATTTAGGCTCTCTCTTTGACATTCTCGAGGGGGACTGGGCCCCCACTTCTGCAAGAGTACTCACATCAGAGGCTAAAATTGCCTTGGATAAAGTTAATCTGGCTCTCTCTAATACTCAACTCTCTAGAGTTGACCCATCTTTGCCAATGTTTTTAATTATTTTCCCAACATATGCCCACTGGGGTCCTTTGGCAGTCTCAGGGCCCTCTACAGTGGCCACATATGCCACATACTCCACAAAAACCATTACACCCTTCTATGATGCTGTGGCAGGACTGATTGCATGTGGGTGGACACGTGCTATTCAGAGTTTTGGATGTGAGGTGCAAAATATTATTGTTCTCTTTTCTTTGGTTCAACAACAGTGGTTATGGCAATTCTCATCCTCTTGGCAAACTGCATTAGCTAACTTCCCTGGTGTCACTGATTGTCATTATCCTCCAGATAAATCAATTCAATTTGCTTCTCTCACACCCTTTGTCTTACATTCAAAAATAAGCTTGGTTCCTATAGCCAGAGGTGTCTCTGTTTTCACAGATGGCTCCTCCTTGGGCAGGGGAGGTTATATTACAGCCTCCTCTTCCCGAATACAGGATACGGGTTTTTCTTCTGCACAAAAGATGGAATTGCAGGCTGTTATATGGGCTTTACAAGATCATTCATCCATTCCAATTCAGCTTTTTTTAGACAGCTCTTATGTTTGCGGTGTGATGTGCCACATTGAAACTGCCACCATTCACACTAACCAGGAAGATCTTTTTCATTTACTTCACACTCTGCAATTTGCTATTTGGTTACAACATGACCCCTGTTTTATTGGTCATTTATGTTCTCATTCCCAATTACCAGGGCCTCTCACTGAGGGAAATGCTTCAATAGACAGATTGCTGGCTACTGTCACTGTTACTCCCTCAGATGCCATTCAACAGGCTCCTGTCTCCCACACTACCTTTCATCAAAACACTTCTACCTTACACTAACAGTTCCATTTAACTTGGGAACTGGCTCAACAAATTGTTAAACAATTTTCCTCATGCATAATACATTTTCCCTCACCCTCAATGGGGGTTAATCCCCGAGGATTACACCCCAACCATCTCTGGCAAATGGATGTCTCTCACATTCCTGAGGTTGGCTTCTTGCACTGGGTCCACATTTCAGTGGACACTTCCTCAGGATTTATTTTTGCTTCTGCCCACACTGGTGAAGCAGCTGAACATGTCATTGCTCATTGTTTGGATGCCTTTAGTACTCTTGGCTGCCCACAGGCACTTAAGATAGACAGTGGCCCAAGTGCTCCCTTCCAAAGATTTTGTAAAACTGTTCACATTTCCCTTACCATGGGAATTCCTTATAACCCTCAACGTCAAGGAATTATTGAACATGCCCACTGTACAATCAAAATTCAATTACAAAAACAAAAAGGGGAATACTTCCCTACAAAAGTCACATCTCATAATAGACTTAACTTGGCATTGTGTACTATTAATTTTTTAAATCCTACTGGGGATGGGACTACAACAGCAGAAAGACAATTCAATCAGGTAAAAGAAAAAAAGCTAGGAAGGGTCCTTTGGAGAGATCTTCATACTAGACAATGGAAGGGACCCAGCCCAGTTATAATTTGGGGTCAAGGGTATGCTTGTGTCTTTCCAGAAAATGCTGAATGGCTTATCTGGGTGCCAGAGTATGCTGTGCGGCTGTATCACAGACCCAGGCCTGGAGAAGGAGTTGACTCCACCTTTCAAGAAGCTGATGCTCAGTCCTGTGACAGTAATGCCTCGGAGACTGCTTTACAGCCGATAGACGAGGATGGGGCTGGACCCAACCAGGGGCCAATTGAAGGAATTGACCCAGAATGCCCAGGAGATGATAACAAAAATGGGAATCAAAGGTCTGAGTAGGTTAATCAAGCTGAGTAGGTGATAGAGTGCTTGCAGTTAATCAAGTTACATAAAAGAAGGGGATACAAAAGTTACTGGTATTCTTAAGACAAAATAAAACACAAAAATTATATATTAACTATAGATAAAAGATTTTATGCCTTCCAAATTCTTATGAGAGATCTCTGCTAATTGACCAACAAATAATTCTGACTAGTCTATTTATAATTACAAACTTCTAAAATTGTAAGAGAGTTATTATAATTCATTTTGGTCAAAAATACATTTGAGTGCACTCTGATTCTGTAAGATGTTTGTCTGTTTGTCAAGTCTATTAAGCTGTGTACTTATTTGTCTGCTTGTCCATTCTGTGACCAGCTGTTTTATATTTGGGATCAATAATTTTTTTCCCTTTTTCTTTTGTATTTTTGGACCATTTGTTCATAATTTAATTTGGTTTATAGATTTTAAAAGCATGCTTCCACCTGGGTTGCCAGCTGGTCAAAATGATATCAAATTTGGTTTTCTCATAGGTCATCAAAAATTGTTAAGATAATTAAACAAAAATCCCTTTGGGTGGGGAGAAATTACTGGACAGGACTCCAACAGATGAATAAGAAAGCAGCTGCCTGGAAACATTATCCAGTTCTTGCGCATTGATGGGAGGCCCCAATGCTCTCCATAGCCTTGCGGGAGACACCCCAATAAATGTTATTAAAATATATTATTGTAATACATTTACATTGATCATTCATCAAAGGATTAAGTTTTCTAGAGAATAAGGTTTTTTATTTAAAGATGCTCTGGTACAAAGGTTTTCATATGGCTATAACAATTGATTGTGACTATTATTGTTTTGTAGTGTATTGAATGGATTCATGCCTGCAGATGTGCAGCTCTTCCAAAGTGTGGAATGAGGATTGCTTATAGTGATAGACTTTTCTTTCAGATTCAGATATGCACCTTTAACAAAAACTTTTCTGATGTACATCCCATTAAAAGGACAAGTTAGGTAAAAGTTTCTTATGTATTAGATAGAGATGATTGATTAAAAGGGTTATGCTATGTCAAAATGGAAATTTAAGTATGTTACAAAATGTCATCATGATTGTCATGCTGCATTATGTATGGCTTATGATTTCTAATTTTTCATGTAAAATATGTGACTGTTAACATTCTATAGGGATTCAAATACCAGAACATCCATGTTTGTTAGAAAATAATGGTTCTATTTTATGTTCTAAGGCGCTTGATATTTATTTTTTTATTTTATTTTATATTTTTTTATGTGGGTACCAGGAGTTGACCTCAGGACCTCATGCTTGCACCACTGAGCAATATCACTGGTCCCTTTTTTCCTTTATGTGGGTATCGGGAGTCAAACTCAGGACCTCACGCTTGCCAAACAGGCGCTTATGCCGCTGAGCTATCTTACCGGCCCAGGTGCTTGATATTTAGATGAGAAAGTAAAATTAAGCTTACTGCCTTAATTACAATGTAATGTCATTAGCCTTCTCTTCTGGATGTTCAACAACTGAGGTTTAGAGATGAAAAACTAGAAAGATAGACAGGCTAGGAGTACAGCCAATATTTTGGGCCCCAGCCCTTGGAGGTCAATGAGGACACAGGACATAAGAGAACCTTTACTGGGACATCCCATAACTCGGTGAGTCCCTGGTCTTCTGACCAAGGAGATTGTGGGACCACAGAGGAAAGTGATCAAGGGTGTATAGTGTGCCTAAAGAGAGTCACTAGGAGAGAAAAAAATCTCCCAAGCTTTCACAGAAAGCAACTTAGCCAAGCAATGGCCATGACTCATCCCAATGGCTGACACTGACAGAAGTACTAAGAGGTGCTGTGCATGGTTCCAAGATAATTCCTGAGGAGACTTAACTGAACTTGATACATAACAGAAATTAATTAATAAAGGTCTCACTTTAATTTGGTCTTGAATATCCAGCAGAAAAGTATAACCACAAGAAAGCTGTCTGCAGAGTCCTCCAAACACAGTTCCTCCAACTTCAACTGACCACCCATCACTTACAACTACAAAACAAAAAAGGGGGAGATGAGGGGATCAGGTGAAGCTGGAAATTGATCACATGCATGGGGGTGAGGCAAGGCCATGGGAAAACAAAGAGCGCCCCAAGGTGGGCTATGGAAGCAAGCTGCTCCGGTTCAGGATTGCTAGGCAAAGACGTGTCACGTGACACCAACCTGCAAAAATGTATAAATAAATGCACTGCAGTGGTTGAGCAGTTCCTTTTCCTCTGATCTGGAGAGAGGGCTCCACCTGACCCCAGCTTTTTGTATACTGTCTCTTATCTTTATTTCTCCATCCTCTCACTGTCCTTCCCCTGGGAACTTCGAGAGCTGCGCTGGATGCAGCAGCCGGGGATGGACTCCTGTGCGTTGGCTTTGTCGGTGCCCCTTTCTCTGGAGGACGCCAAAGTCGTTGCCCCTGCAGCCACAGCCGCCATTTTTTCCCTGGCTTTTCCCTCCTCCAATTTGGATCCCCACAATTTGGATCAGAAAGCGTGCATTAAGGGTCATGACAGGGCCGGTGTTATAACTCAGCGGCATAAGCACCTGCCTGGCAAGTGTGAGGTCCTGAGTGTGACTCCCGGTACCCGCATATTAAAAAAAAAAAAGGGTCAGGACAAAAGTGCCTTTATCCTGGCTGGAAAGTAGCTGGTTTAATGAATGTCGGAGTCAGGTACATCCTGCAAGCCAGCTGTAAAGCACCATGTGTGCTGTAGGTTCTATTTACGGTTTGCTGGGGGACATCGCAGGAAGAGCCACCTGGGGCGATGATGCAGCCACAGCCATGCAGAGCTGAGGAATCCGCTGGGCGGTGTGGAGGGTCCGATGGAGTAGGCTCGTCCCTCAGAGCAGGAGGCCTGGCAGGCACCTGCATGCGTGGCAGGACAGACACACATGGTGGTGCTGCGGTCACCAGCTGGGAGACAGCAAAGCCTGGAAGTGAATTTTTGCAAGGCGGGGGAGCCTGCTGTGGCTAGCACACGTCTTTCCCCCAGCGGCCTACGGAAGGAGATGGCGGGAATCATGAAGGGGATGCAGGGGAGCAGGGCTGTCGCTGACATGCCCCAGGGCATGGGAGGATTTTGCAGGAAGCAGGGCACCGGAGTCTCTCTGGGTGCCAGTGGCCAGCCTCGGTCCGCCACAGAGGAACACAGTGGGGAGAGCAGAGGCCACAGGCCATGTTCGAGGGACGACCCGATGAGCCTGAGGAGTGGGCCGCAGGAGCTGCGAGTGGTGTCCCGGCTGTTGCTCTGGCAGTGAGAGGCGGGGCAACATCTCTGAGCGGGGCTGTGAGAGGCTGGGCGTCAGGAACCCCAGCCAGGGACCCCTGACCTGGAAGTTGTTTCCCCAGCTGCATTGGGGCAGAGATTTTGTTTAATTCTAAGATAACTTTAAAATTGTCATTGCTTCCTGCACAGCTTACATTAACAACTTGACATTGGGTGGGGTGCAGCTCAGTGGGAGAGCCCTTGCCCACCTGTGTGGGGCCTGGGTCTGCCTCCGGCACCACAGAACCAAAACCAAATGGAAATGATATCAAAACTTTACAGGCCCTGTGGTATTTAATAGCCTCCTTCCCACTGCATTAAACCCATGCAATTCGCAACCTTTTAGGGTTCAAGATATGTTGCTAATCTGATGAAGGCTACAGTCCTCTGCCTCACAGGACTCGCCCTGCCCCGATATTCTGCCCACGTGGGGGGTCCCCTTCGCCAGCCATCCTCAGGCTCCCTCTGTGTTGCTCACAGCCAGGTGCCGCCCCTCCTTGGGCAGTGCTGCAGCTAGGTGGGACCTCGTTTTCCTTCCAAATAGGGGTGCAAAGGTGATATTCTTTCTGCGGACTTTGGTTTAAGTATTTTTCTCTCCAAAGAAGCCCGTGTTTGGGGGCCAACTCCAGGCCTCTCCCAAGTGGGCAGGAGGGCAAAGCAGGCTCCGCTTCCTGCGTGAGTGCAGCCGTGCATGAGTGTGGGCTGCATCTCACTGCCACACCAGGGTCTTGGGCTTTCCAACAGGTTTTAGTAAGATTTTAACTACACAGGTAGCGCATGGACGCCACGTGACCAGGAAAGCACAGTAGTTCCACTCATGCGGTGGCCTGCAATAGGCAAACGTGCAGCTCAGATGAGGGGACCAGGAGCTGGGGGGGCACCGCATTGGGGGCAGGGGACGTGGGGTGACGGCGCACTTGCAGTAGTAGTTACATGACTGTATGCTGTGTGTTGTCAAAATTTGCAGAAATGTATATTAAAAAGGTGAATTTTACATAAACTACACTTTTTAAAAGACTCTGGGGCTGGTGAGATAGCTCAGCGGCATAAGCGCCTGCCTGGCAAGCACGAGGTCCTGAGTTCGACTCCTGGTACCCACATAAAGGAAAAAAACGGCTGTGATATCACTCAGCAGCATGGGCAAACTGCTGGTGCGCGAGGTCCTGAGTTCGATCCCCAGTACCCACAAAAAAAATAAATAAATAAAAATAAAAGACTCTGGTGGGGCACAAAATGGCAAACTCTCAGCAGTGTTTGATAGAGTTAATTAAATGCACATCTCTCTGATGCCCAGAAGCTCCAGTACTTGCAGGTATTTATCCAAGAGGAAACGAAACTTTTATTTGCAGAAAGACTTGAACAGGGGTTCATACCCCTCATCCACGGAGCTCCAAACTGAAGCAGCCCTGCTGGCCACTCGTGGGGCAGACAGGCGTGCACTGTTGTGTGCACGCAGCGGCCTCCTCTGCAACGGGGACATGTGATTCACTACACAGCGCACGGGTCCATCTTAACCTTGCACTGGAGCCGGGCATGGTGCTGCACACCGGTAATCCCGCAGTCTGGGAGGCTGAGGCAGGGGATCGAAAGCTCAAGCCCAGCCCAGGCAACTTAGTGAGACCCTGCCCCTCCAAAAATGGGCTGAGCATGTGGCTTAGTGTGGAAGCCCTGGCTTTCATCTGCAGTACAGCACAGGGCCCGGGCCCCTGGGCATCGGGTGGAAGCCTGAGCCCGAAAAGGGGGTTGGGCCAGGCACGCACCCATGCTGGCCACCAGGGGGCTCCAGTCCCCTCCAGGGACAGCCGGGCGCGTTCACAGCGAAGACCCCGGCTTCCCTGTTGCCCGGACTGAGCGACTGTGGGCTTGGCGCAGACTCCGCAGCCCCAACCGCAGCGGTGGACTGGGGATGTGTGCCGGGGTGGGGCAGGTTTATGAGGCCCCCTGTGGGGCGACAGCTTGTGCTTTTTTTTTTTTTGGGCTATATGGGGAATTGAACCCAGGGGCTCTGCACCTTTTTATTTTGAGACAGGGTCTCACTGAGTCACTAAGTTGCCCAGGAGCTGGGCTTGAACTTGTGATCCTCCCGCCTCAGCCTCCCAGGGCGCCAGGATTACAGATGGGTGCCATCGTGTCTGGCCCAGCCTGTGCTTTCTACAGTGCTCTGTAGCAGACGAGGCTGTGGGTCTGGCCCAGGGCTCACGGCTGTCCAGGCTGCTGCCGCTGTGACCTCACTCTGCATGCCCCGTGCCCCGTCCCAGAGCGGGAGTTCGCTGCACCTGCCACCTCGCAGCCCGCGCGAGCAGGCTCCTCCATGCCTGCCGTCCCCTCCTGCTGAGGCCCAGGACGGCTCCTCCTGCTGCACCCAGGGTTTATCTTCTCTGCTGCCACACTCGGAGGGCTTTACGCACCTCCCTTAGGTTTCGTCTTTCCGTGAGCTGCTGTGCACACAGATATTAGTTAAAGTGGCGTGTGCGGTCTCCTCCTAACTTTTTTCTTCAGTTTAATTTTCAGGGTGGGGGGGTGACACAGAGCCTTGGGCTTGGAGAACAACCTGGGCAGAATCCTGGCCCCAGTGACAGACAACTTGCTGTCCCATTGCCTGGTGGCCAGGGCTCCAGAGGGGAGGACAGGAAAGGTCCCAGGACTGAGTCCAGCATGGGGCAATGCTGGGGACAGTGGCGGACTGTGTCCTCCCTCAGCCCACAGGTCCCGAGCTCTGGCCCAGGGCTTGGTTGGAGCAGCCAGTGTGGCCAGCTGCTCTCGGGCCCTTAGGAGCACCCTGTCCCAGTATGGTAGGCAACTGAGGTACGTAGAGATACTCTAGGCAGTCAGACAGGCTGGGCCCTCGAGGATGAGAGCACAGCACGGCTGTGGCTGCAGGTGCCTCTGTCAAAGCCAGGCCTCAAGATAAAGACAGAATGACCAGGCCTATGCGCCTCCCTGAGGGAGAAGCAATATACTATAACTAGTATCACCTGGTCCAATAAAGTCTACATAGGCATCAGTCACCCAGGTGGGTGACCAGGACCTCCTGATCCACCCCTTCCTAAAAAGGTTCTTGTCCTTTCCACGTGTACTTGCTATATGACCTGCTTCCCCATTGGATCAACATTACCTAAACGGCTGTGCTTGCAATCTTATTGGTTGATCATAGTTTTGTCGTTGTACCCACCTCTATAAAACTTCCTCTGGAAAGTGGGGTCCACAGCAATCCACTTGGGCCCCCTGCTGTCTCCCAGGAGCTGTCTCTCCCTCAGCAAAATTTCCTACTCTTAGCCTCTGTTTTCCTTAGAATTCATTCTTCGATTTCAGGGAACATGAACTCAGTGTATCCGACACCCAGCAGGTTGGGAGTTATATTTTCCCTATGTCATTTGGAGGTCCTACATCACCAGGGTCCCCTTCTCTAGAGCAGTGGCCCTTCCTGCTGGAGACATTGAGGTTGGTTTGGGGAAGGGACACCAGCTTGGGACACTCGACCTGTGCCACCTGGGAGCCCTGGTGCCGCGTGAACTGAATGAGAGGACCCTGAGAGGCCTCAGACCCCACTTTGTGGGTCCCCCAAGAGCACGCGGTCTACCTCCAGGGTCATTGTACCTTGCGGGTGCGGCTGGGATGGCACTGTGTCTGATGCTGGAGAAAGGAAGGAGGCTCGAGGTAGCGCCCTGAGCTCAGCGTTCGCTGTTTGCAACTTTATTAAAACCTGAGGACAGGGAGACCAGTGAAACCTCAAGGCGAGAAGCCCCCATTCCACGAGGACGAGGCCTGGGGACACTGGGGCCTTGTTTTTCTTTTGTAGCGGTGCTGGAGATTGAACCAGGGCCTCGTGCTCGCCAGTCAAGTGCTCCCACCCCTGAGCCACACCTGCCCTTCTGTATTTATGTTTTATTTTGAAACAGGTCTAAGTTGTCCAGGCTGGGTTTGAACTTGTGACCCTCCTGCCCCAGCCTGCGAAGGGGCTGGGATTACAGGTCTGTGCCACCATGCCTGGCCTGCAGACATCTTGATGGCAATAGGTGTTAAGGGCTTTAACTCAATTCTTGTTGAAAACTGGAATAAAAAACAAAGCCCCCAAATGCAAACCTCCCTACTTCGGTGTGTGACTCTGCTTCTAGTACCTGGATGGGACTCAGCCTGGCCTCTGCCCAGGCAGGGGAAAGGTAGAAGCTGCCTCTTGTCAAGTGTGGGCCCTCGGCCGGCTTGGTGATGCCCAGCTTCGACTTGACGCCCAACACTTCCCAACTCGGAAACCGGGACCAGCTGCAGCTGGGCGCTGATGCCCAGATGGGGCGAAGGGAAGGCGGTGGCGCCTGGTGACCCAGGTTGGGGGTGGGGCATGTGCTGGGCCTTGCTCCCGCCTGCGCCTGCCTGGACCATGAGTGGCTGGCATGGCACCACACGCTCTGAGTCACTCAGGGCCACCAGGACCTCATGTCCCCAGACTGACAGCCCTGACTCCCTAGTGTCAAGGGACACACTGTACCCCTGTGGCCTGCCAGGCCCAGGTGGGGCGCGCCTGCACCTGGGGCTCGACCAGGAGATCCTGGGACCTACCTCTTGCCCTGGTATCACAGACCCCAAGTTCTCTACACATCTACAGGCCACTCTGCGGGGAGGGGGCACCCTGTCCCATGGCTGCGAGCACTGCTCTCCTCCCGTGGAGGCCCAGAGCCCAGGGACACCGCGTGCTCAGCACCACGTCCCTGGCCACTGCCCGTCCCTCTGTGCCCACAGCCTTTCCTCTGAGGGCCTGACTATCAGCTCTGGGCTCCCACTGAACCCCACCCTCTTCCAACAGCAGACACTGCCCCCGTGCCTCCCACTGTCCCCGTGCCACCCTGCCCAGGCCTGGGATGTCTATACGTGAGACCTCCCCATGTAGGACGCATGTGCTGAGACCACCCATGACTGGCGGCCACAGGCAGAAGCCACACCCTGCCCCGGGCTGCGTGTCCTACATGGGAACTCGAGTGCTGCCACCCACCCCTGCCTATTCCTACCCTGCTCCTGACCCTGGGCTGCAGGTTCTTGGAGCCACTGTCACCTCCTCTGTCTCCAACCAAGTCCTCCTACCCCACCCTCCTCTGCGCTCGCTGCTTCCGCTTCCGCCTGTGCTGGGGCTGTGCGGTGCTGCAGGGCAGAGCACCCCAGCACTTGACGAAGTCTGTGCTGGCCCTTTCGGCCTTGGGTACAGGCATCGGTGGCCTGGAGCCTTCCCTGGTCAGGAGGAATAACCTACCAGCCAAAGTTGGACGTGAGGCAGCACCCACCACGCATGCGCTGTTCCCTGCTCCTCCCAAGGCTGGGGTGACACGATTTACACACGGTTGTCTGAGCAGCAGTTCAGTTCACCAACTTTGGAGTGGCGCCCTCTGCTGTCCCTGCAGTCCTCCTGCCCAGTGAGTCTAGGCCTGGTTCAGATGGCCTGGAACTGCAGACTCCTGAGCTCTTAGGCCAGTGAAGTCAGTTCTTTGTTTAGTTGTTAAAAATCTGCTCTGTTGCTGGGTGTGGTGGCACTGGTCTGTAATCCCAGGACTCCGGGAAGCTGAGGCAGGAGGATTTTAAATTCAAGCCCACCTTAGGCAACTTAGTGACTCAAAGAGACTGTCTCAAAATAAAAGAATTTATAAAGGGCTGAGGATGTAGCTCAGTGCAAAGGTCCTGGATTCAATCTCCAGGGCTGCAAACAAAACAAAATAACCTCCCCAAACTGAGTCTCCTCAAGTTGGCTGGGACCGTGTTTGGAACTCTTCAGCAGCTCGGAAGACCAGGGCGCTGCTTGGCAGTGGGCAAGGGCTCCTCACCGGGCAGTCAGATGCGGGCGGGCTCTTTCCCTCAGACAACGGGACTACAGGATGCAGAAACCCAGCGCTCACTGTGACTGACCTGTCCTCAGGCGACTCGCCACGGTCACGCCCTGCTCCATGGGCTGCCCACACCCTGTACCTGACCCCTTGAGTCCTGAGTCTTGAAACTTAATCCTTGCTGGAGCCGGCCTTCACTGTCAGCACCAAAAATAATGATTCTCAGTGATCCACGTTGGTATTTTTAATATTGCTAATGAATGCCTGCGAGGTGACGTGCACAACGACATGGATTTCTTTCTCGTAATATTTTGGTGTTGCTCTCCAGGTTCCCTTTCCCTCCTGGTGCGCGTGGGTTTCACCGCAGGCTCCTCCTTCACCACCGTGGCGATCCCTGGGTGCATCACCGTCGCAGCGGGCGCCCTCCCGCAGTGTGCAGTGCTGCAGACGCTGTGTGCGTGACTGTGAGACGGAGAGCCAGGAGCTCTGTCTCAGCTGTCAGCACCGTGAGCACAGCGTCCTTCAGCACTGTACACTGAGCACACGGGCCCTGCCCCGTGGCCACAGGGACGGAAAGCTGAGGAGAGGCCGGGGACTGCTGGCTTTCGCCAGTCCCTGCCCTCCCATGCATTTGGCAGGGTGCAGACGTATTTCAAGCCCAGGCCTGACCGTAGGGAGAGCTCGTGCCTGTGCCAGCCTGGGTCTCCTCGCTGTGGGGAGCCCGCTGAGGCGCAGTCTTCTCCCCCGGTTCCCGGCGAAGCAGCAGAAGGCTGTGCTCCCTACACGTTGGCCTTGGATGTCTAAGTTACGAAGTGCCTCACACGCCCAGCTCCGGACTGTCACCGGGAGGGCGCACAAGCAGAGGGAACACCCAGGGAAGGGCTCAGCAAGTTTGAAAACAGTCACAGCCTCTTCACAGGAGCCCTGCACGAGTGATGAGAGACGCCTGAGAATCCATCTCCGAGGGTGGCATCTGTCTGCCCCTTCGACCACGAACGCCAGCGTTCCTGGGTCATCCTGCCCTCCCCTGAGCCTGCCTGCTTGTCCCACGGGAGCCACACTTGCTTCTGCAACTGGTGACTCTTCACGGGTCACGCAGCTGCGACGCGTGTTCAGGCCGGTATCAGTCGGGAGACGCTGGCTGGGCTCTCGTCCCTAGTTACCCCGCACGTGGCCGTCACTTGCCACATGCGTGCGCTCCAGTCACGTGGTCACTGCCGGATGAATTTCAGCTACAGGTGCCCTGGGATCTCCGTGCTCTGGATCTGAGCATACAGGTGGCATCTCCGCTTGTGACTCCAGAGGCCGCAGAGGTTGTCACTGGGACGCTGCTCCCCAGAGCAAGGCAGGTGCCGGGGAAGCAGGCCTCTGGCTCAGAGCACTGGGCAGGATGGCATGGTGGGACCACGGTGTCCCCCGGAAGCCATTCCTCCTGCGGGTGCAGGGCACTTGGCTCTGTGCGGGTGAGCAGGGGCACCCACACTTAGGTGATGGGGAGCACAGGTTCCTTTACCGCTTTAGCTCGAACAGGACTCGGGGAAGAAGGAAGCCTCTGCCTTGGGCTCCGCCTCACTCACTGGGAGGCGGCCCAGGGCTTCTGGGTGCTGGGTGCTGAGCGGGCCTGGCGCTCCCCTCACAGGGACCCTGAGATGTGGCGCTGGATGCTGTGACGGGCGTGCAGTTGTCACCAGCTCTGTGCGAGCCCCTTAGCCCCTCTGACCCCGAGCTACCTGTGGGGAGGCCGCTCTGCGCCCGAGGCCAGAGGGCGGGAAGCAGGCACTGGGCTGAGGCTGTGCATCCCAATGCGACTTGCGTCCTGAAACATGGGTTATTGAACCCTGTGTTTATGGGGCTCACCCAGCCACCCCATTCACCCAGAAACGGAAATTCCCTCGAGACAGCGAATGCATCCCAAACCACCCAAGGCAGGCGGAGCAAGGCCTCAGGTTTATCCTGTCCACATCCATCTGCAGTGGCTGCTCCTGCACAGGGTCCCCTGTGACCCCCCAGTGTGGGGTGGAGGCCTTGTGGCTGGCTGGGCCTGCTGAGTGCCAGGGCTTGGCAGGGGAGGGCAGCGGAGGTCAGCAGCAGGAGCCACCCTCTGAGGGCAGGGTGGGCGGCCAGTGACAGTGGAAGCCAGGGAACCCCCGACACTGTGCACGTGGAAGGTGACGAGGGAGGTGGGGAGGAAGTCGACAGCAGCTGTGTTTTCTCTGCCTGAAGCTGACTTTCTCAAAGTCCGCATCTCAGCAGAGGCGCCTGGGCTGTGAGCTAGCGGGCTTGTCGTCCATGTGGGGAGTTCTGGACACAGTGAGGCCCAGAAAGTACCTGACAGTCGCTTGTCATTGCACCGCTCAGCTCTTCTGAGGTGGTTTCGAGCAGTCTGCCAGGTTTTCGGGAGCCCGAAGGCCAACATGACGATTACTGAGCTGGCTGTCAGGGTGCCTGTCCCACATGCAGACCTGCAGCCAGCTTCAGGTGTGACCATGTGACCCTCCCCTGCCATCCCGTCTGCAGCAGGGCCCGGTGGTTCTTGGGGAGCAGGTGACACAGGGAGAGATGAGTGGGGAGCCAGTGGTGATTTATTGCATGGCGTAGCGCCGGGTGCCGGACAGGGGGCCTGAGGATGCTGTGCCCCACAGTTCTAGTCGTTACCTGAGTCTGGGCCAGGGCCGGCCCTGGGAGGATGCTAGGAACCTGAGAGCTCTCGGGGCATCAGAGAGACCAGCAGGACACCCAGCCCCGGAGAGGGGCATGCACGTCAGTGACGGCCCGGTGTGCAGCGTGGGCCAACAGGGAGCTGCCCCAGGTGGGGCCGGTCCTGCCACGCCGCCCTCATGCCTAGTCATCCCGCCCGCAGCTGATCGGCTGTAAGGCCTGGGCGACGAGTGTGGCCATCTTCCGGGTGCCCGCGGCAACTACTCTGCGTGACATGAGGTCAAGGGGTCCACCTGGGGACAGAGACGGACACCAGTTACTGGGCGGCAGCTTCCCACAGAGGAGGGGAGCAGCTTGGGGCCGTGCTGAGTCCCAGGACCCCAGGGGTGCAGAGTGAGTCTGGCAGGCACACAGGGAGGGATGAGCCTCTCCACTGCCTGGTGGGAACTGAACCCACGGCTCTGAGAGAATGTCAGGTCCAGTGACATTCAGGGACAGGCCAGCTGGCCATACCTCACTCCACCACACCCCTGGCTGCCCCACTCGGTCAGCCTGGCAGGCGTGGGGGTGTCCGGAGCAGGACAGATGGCAGGCACACTCCAAGCCTCGCAGTGCTCGCCTCTAACGGGAAGATGGCCTACACGTGGCCGGCTCGGCCACACGCTTCCCTCCTGGGCTGCCAGGGGCTCAGCTGGGGCCTTGCAGAGCGGCAGGAGGGCAGGAGGACTCCGACTACAGACCACCGCACGCACGCTCTGGGCAAAAGCCAGGAGAGGATAGATCCCACGGGGCCCGGCGGTCTCTGTCACTCCTGGACGTTAGGTGACAGGTAGCAGGGAGCACAGGCGCCTAGGGAACACAGGCTCACGCTTGCCCCCAGAAGCCCAGTTCCCGGGATCCACAGTTCCGGGACAGAAGGAATAGGTCACCTTCCGGATCCACTCTCCTAAAGCCCCGCAGAATGCCCATGCTGGGTACTGGTGCTGACCTAGGTCTGGGTTATGGATCTTGGGGAAGCACCTAACCTCAGAGCTCGGTGGGAAGCCAGGTGTGGGCCTCCATGCCCCTAATCCCAGCACTCTGGGAGGCTGAGTTAGGAGGATTGAAAGTTCGAGCCCAGCCCGGACAACTTAGCAAGATGCTGTCTCAAAATAAAATTTTAAAAAGAATGGGGATGTAGCTCAGTGTGAAGTCCCTGGCATTAATCTCTAGTACCACAAAACCAAAAACCACAAACCTGGGGGAATATGCCACATGCTCTGTCCACCTCACTGGGGCCCCATGGAGCCTTGGCGCCCCGGGAACCTGGCAGGGAGGCTCTGCTCCCGTGCCCTGGTATCCAGGCTGGGCTGGGGCCTCACATGGGGCCCTGGGAGAGTCCCTCCCAGTGTCACCTGCTCCTCTTTCTGCTATAGGCCCCAAATGGTGGGGGGAAGAGCGCAGAGCTTACCCGTTGTGTCCATCACAGTGCCGCCCGCTTCTCTGATGATGACCGTGGCGGCTGCCAGGTCCCAGCAGTGCAGGCCGAACTGGTAATAGGCATCAGCAGCCCCTGCGGCCAGGTGGCAGAGAGCCAAGGTGGAGCTGCCGATGACCCGGACCCTGGGAGAGGGAAAGCGGAGGTGGCGGGACGGGCGTGGGGTGCGGTGTCCTAGGTCCTTGAGGGGCAGAGGGCAGGGTCTGGCTAAGAGCACCGGTGCAGAGACCCACGCCCACAGAGCTCCACAGCCATGATGGCTCAGCACGGGCGCAGCTGTATGTGACAAGGTGAGAGTGCGTCCCTCGCGTGGTGACGCACAGACCGTGTGCATGTATGTGTGTGTGCGTGGTCCCCCCGTGTGCTCATGAACATTGGGGAAGAAGAAACTGGAGCCACGGTCCGGGCAGAGCCTCATGCGGGAGATGAGGACGGCCTGGCCAGGCCTCCCAGGGTGGCCACCTGGCTCTCATGCCGAGCAGGAAGGACACAGGGCCCACTGCTCCTGAGCCTGTGACTGTGCCTGTGTCAGGGGCTGTGTGCGCAGCACCTGTGTCCCTCCTGCTCCACCTGCCTGTGCTCTCTCCGCTTTGGCTGTGGCACTCCAGAACCCAGAACCTGCACCCCTGGGCCTGGCCCAGCTCCCCAGAACCTGAGTCCGTACCCATGGGCCTTGGCGAGCAGCAGCTGCTCCATGTTGCCCAGGAACAGCTTCAGCGTGGCGGGATCGCGCTTGGAGCCGATTTCTGTCAGAATCAGGGCCTTGGAGAGATCTGCAGGACAGAGTTCCCAGTGGGAGCAGAGTGAGGCCCGGCCGCGCCGTCCCTGCAGCACAGGTGCCCGGTGGAGCCACATCGCCTCTGCTCTGCGCTCTCCAGGCCTCCCTGGTGGCAGATCCCGGAGAGTCCACTGGCTTAGGAAAATCACCACCATTGTCACACGTGGGAACAAACAACGCCAGGAATGGTGGTGCACACTTGTACTCTGGCTACTCAGGACGCAGAGGCAGGGGGATGCAAAGTTGGAGCCCAGCTGGGCTATTTAGAGAATCTTGTCTTCAGAAGAAAAGGAAGATAGGGCTGAGCAGATGTAGCTCAGTGTGAGCTGCCTGCATTTATTCCCAGTACCAGAAACACACAGACGGACAGACAGACACACATACACACACAGAGAGAGGGAACAGGGGATTTGGCAGGAAAAATGCCTCATCTGAGACATTTTTGGAAAGGTTTTAATGCAGACTTTCTTCACCTGCTGGGATCACAAAGATGGAAACTCCCATGGAGCAGGTGGCTTAAAAGCAAGGTCACTTCCGGAAAGGGTTTGGGTGCATGCAGGCTGCACGGTGTCCCCAGCAGCTGCTCACTGTGACAGGAGATGCTGGGAGACGCTCAGGGTGGAGTGAGGAGCTGGCACCGCGGGGGGATCAGACGCAGTCTGCGCTGTGCCACACCCCACACCCCCGCAGCAAAGACTGCCCCGTCTCGGGCCGCACCAGGTGCACCAGGCGCTGCGCCCCAGCGGGGGAGTGGACGGCGCTGCCCTCTCCTCCACGGCCCACTCAGGGCATTTTCAAATCCGTGGTCTGCAATCCTCTCCTACCCACAGCTCTCGGCTGGGACTTTAAAAGCTTTCGAAACACCTGGCTCCCACCAAGGCTGCCCGCCTCAGGCTCGCACCACTCTTGCCAGGCACACGGCACAGTGGGACCGCACTACAGAAAGCACCAGAGCAAGATGAGCCTCCTAGACGCCAGGAGCTCCAGCGACAGCAAGGGGTCAGCGCAGACTCTCAGGAGGGGACGCTGATGAGGGGACAGAAGCCATGTGGGGACTCTACCCTCACTCAACTGTGCTGGGAAACAAAACCTGCTCTAAACATCCCGGCACCAGAGAGAGGCAGGGGTCAATGGCCTGCCTGTCCCACAGCAGGAGGATCTATGGCCAGGGTGGCCTCAGGGAAGCAGGAAGCAGGGGCTGTCTGCCCCGCCCTCCCCCAATTTACATACTCTGATTTACATATCCTGATTTACATACCCAGCTTCCCTCCTCACACCCACTCAGTGCCCAACAAGGCGCTCTGTATTTTTTTAAAGTTTTTTTCCCAGTGCTGGGGTTGAATCCAGGGCCTCAAGCATACCAGGCAAGTGCACTAGCACCGAGCTCCACCCCAGCCCTCACAGAGCTGCCGAGATTGTTCGGTTACCCTGAGGTCACATCAAGGAGCACCAGCTCTGCCGTTGGTACCTTGGCCTTACAGGCAAAATGCCTTCTAAGTTATTTGCCTCAGATAAAGGGGAAAAAAAAGCTACTTAATATCATTTTACATGACGGCTAGTTCAGACTAGCTATCCACAAGTTTTGTGATTTTTGTATTTTATTTCTCTTTGTCCTATATTTGTCATAATATTTTAGCTCTTGGTCAGATGCTAATATATAGGAAGATTTAATTTAAAATATTCTGTGATTTCATGGGAGGTGGGGTGGTAGGAATGGAGTTCCTGCTTGAGGTGACAAAAATTTCAGAAATCTATCACTATAGGGTTACATGACACTGTGGATTTAATGGATGCCATCGAATAGCACGTTAAAGAATGACTGGAGCGCCAAATTTCATGTAAACGTTGTCCACCACAGTAACAAAAACCTAATGATTTTCAAGCAGGACATTTTTGTGTATTTTTTCAATAAAGCAGAGTTTAGGGCAAATGAAAAAACAAGTCTGACTCCTGACCATTTGAAAACTCTTATTCTGGTTGAGTAGTACTAAGTAGTACAAAGTTACTAAGCAATAGTACTAAGTAGTACTGTTATTGTCTTCCTGGAAACTTCTCACTTGAAAACAAGATGGGTGTCCGTCGCTGTGACAATGCTCCCAACAAGCAACTCACTGAGGAAAGAGTTCGGCCCTCAGTATCCGAGGTTTCAGGTCCCGGTCACTCGGCCCTGTTGGCTCCTGGCCTGTGGTAGGAGATGCTCACTCCCGGGGTCCCCATACCCCTTCAAGGATGCCCCAGCCCGGGCTGGCTCTGTTGGATGTGTGCTCCGGGTACCACACTGCTACCAGAGCTCTTGCTACAAATGTGCCCCAATGTCTGAGACTTCTCAGTGACCATTGCGATCTACTCACGTGAAAATAAAATTACTTCCTTTACCTAAAAAGCATAAGTTCTAGACAGAACAGAGACTGCTGGGGAACCACTTTATGGGCAGAGGGTTTCTCTCCTTGTGGAGCGGGGAAGGTTCTAGATCTTGCTAGAGCACGTGGTGCACAGCTTGTAGGTGTACTAAATGTCACTCACTGTTCACTTTAACATGGCTATTTTTGACTTTGACCTAAATAAGTCGAAAAACACAAGTCATTTTTGGGGAAAATTCTGTTTAGAATCCTGTGAGGCAGCACGTCAGCATCTGGAAGGGCTGAGACCGCAGCATGCTCCCGGGTCCCGACGGAGACCAAGTCGCCCTGGTGACCGGGTTCCCCAGCTTTAGTGATGACAGATGCAAGTGCAAGGCAGACAAGACTTTCCGGTCCCATCATGGTCCCGTCAGCCACACAGAGGACAGAACAGGCCTGGGTCCTGGTTCCACCAGGGACACCACGTCCCCAAGCGGAGAGGGCCCTCAGCGGGAGACTCCCACCCTCACCGAGGCACTGACTCTCGGCATTTCTGTGGGAGCCCCCGCCGCCCCCAGACCCGCAGCCCCGTCTCCCTGGGAGCCCACCTGTCTCCCCCGAGACGCACAGCCGCTGGCCGTTGCAGAAGGCGCCGTGGCCCCGACGGGCGGTGTACAGCCGCTCCTCCATGCAGTGGTGAACCACGCCGAACTCCAGCTGCGGGCGGGAAGGAAGCAAGGCGGTCACCGTCCGACACAGGAGGTCATGGCGACGGTGCTAGGGCTGCTCAGAGCAGGGTGCAGAACTGATCCCTCCGAGAGAGGGTGGAACACGTCAGCGCCTGGATTCCCAACTAGACCTGGGTGGGAAAGCAAGCGTTCTTTTCTTAAGTAACTATATTTTAAAACACAGTAAGGCAAATAAAAGTATATTAAAATTATAATCAAGCATTAGTAACCAAAACATATAGAAAAAAACTTAATTCTTAGGAAAGCCTCCTCCTTTACAGGGGGAAAGGGGGCCTGTGAGTCTAAGCGAAGCCCTCAGGAGCCCTCCGGTGCCGACGGCAGGGTCAGCCCCAGCGAGCCCTGCCCAAGAGGGGCACGGAGAACAGCTCACCCCGGAAGTCAGGTCACAGAAACAGCCTCCCGGGAGGAAGTGGCAAAAGTAAGGAGAGCGTGTGAAAACCACAAGGGCTCCCCAGCGTGTCAACCCCTTCCCACTCTGGTGACCACACACAGCCTGCTTGGTCTGGGGCTGGTCCCCGGCCTACAGCAAAGGGGTCGCTTATGGCACCTACAAGTCTGGCCTGACTGCCCAGCTTGAGCAGTGCCTGGGGCCACCTGAACCCTGTCACTGGGCACTGTGCTGGGGACCCAAGAGCAAGGGAGGGAGGGCAGGGCGAGCCTCTCCCCTGGCTGGGGCTGCAGCTCAGCCGCAGGGACACTGGCCGGGCTGAGGACCTGGCTGCTCACCGTCCCTGCCCGCAGCCTCTCCTGCTGCTGGGGACAGGGGTCCTGGGTGTCACCCCCAGTGCTGTCAGGCCTCCTGCACTCCCTGGCCTCTGTGAAGTCACAGAGCAGACACCACCAGCTGTTAACTTCTTACCGAAGTTCGCTACTACAATTCTTACTGATGCCAAAGGAGACGTTCGGGGTGTACTGCCCTCTCTGTTTCCCTGCTGGGGTGTCTATGAGATACCAGGGATGAGGGAGACATATGCTGCTCCAAGGGGCTGCTTTTGAAAGCCCCAGGTCCCCCGCCCCATTTCCGCAGAACTGTGGAACCTGTGAGGAATAAGGCTCTTTGGAGCAAGAGCAAGAGCGCCTGCCTGAAGGGACTGACACAGGCTCAGCCTCCCCAGCTGTCTGGCAGCTCTCATGAGGTCCCTGGGAACCCAGGAAGAGCCCCATTCTCATGCTAATAGCCAGGGGGATTAAAAAGAACCAGTAAAATGTGGAGATGAGAGCTGTTTTCCAAAAATAGGAGCCCCTTTCTGTTTGTGACAAGGTCACACGCCCTAGGGGTCAGAGGGACACTAGTGTGGCCATCTGCTTGGAACGTGGTCTTCCACAGCAGCCTGAAGTCCACGTGGAGACAAGGCCTGCCCCAGGGGACCAGCACGGCCCCCACACATTGTGACTTAGAGGACACACACTTGGGCTTCCTCCTCCTGGCCAAGGCACGCGGCAAAGAGCAAGCAGGAGGGGACGCAGAGGCTGAAGCAGGGCCACCGCGTACCTCTCTGTGAACAGCAAATCCGATGCTGACCGCCACGTCAGGGAACCTGCAGGGACAGACAGTGTGCATGACTCAGGGCCCGGCTCTTGAGTCCACATGGCCACTGCCCCCAGGCATACAGGTCTTTTCCACACTCTGCTGGGTTTTTTTTTTTTTTTTTTTTTTTTGTGGGTACCGGGGGGACGACCTCAGGACCTCGCGCGCCAACAGGCACCCGTGCCGCTGAGCGATATCACCGGCCCCTTTTTCGTATGTGGGATCCGGGAGTCGAACTCGGGCCTTCGCGCTTGCAAGGCAGGCGCTTACGCCGCTGAGCCATCTCACCGGCCCTGGGTTTGTTTTTAAAAACAACTTTCCACTACTTCACTATCTGCCTCCGCCACCAGCCATGTTGTAAGGTTGTCAACCTCCAAGACAGCCACGTCCTGAGAGCTGCATGTGAGGGTTGAGGTGCTTCAGCAGTGACCCCAACACCAGGGAGCATGGTGGGGGCTTCAGGAGGCCGTGGGTGTGGATGTCCTGGGGCAATGTCTCCACAGAAGCCTGGTTCTGAGCACTGGCACCTTCCATCAAGGTGACACCTGTCCCTGTCCCTGCCTGAGCGCCCCTGCAGCCCAGCATGGGCACGCCACAGTGGAGGGCAGCTTTGCTAGTGTGGCTGTGGTTTTATTTTGTGACTTGGTTGTTTCTGCTCAAAATAACCTCTTTTATGTAAAGATCACTGGAGCATGAAAACAAGAAGGAATGAGGAAGGGTCAGGGACTACAGACTAACAGGCAAAAATACAGATGCAGACACACGCGAGCAAAACCCTGCCCACCGGGGTGCGTGGGAGTGCTGACAGGCCAGGCTGGGTCTGCCACTCTCTGAGTGCCCACTGTGTGGCCAGAACCTGGGCACAGCGCTCGGCATGGCTCTGACCACATGGTGACAGCTGAGGCCACGGTGATGGCACACTGGGATCCATAGCATACCATGCCTGTTTCCAGTTGTGCTCTCTCCCAGCAGCCTCTCTGCCCCACTCCTGAGGGCTGCAAAGAGGGAACCATGGGAAACCATGGGGCCACCAGGGGAGGCGCTTGGGCAGAGGTGTGGCCCTTCCCATAGGTCAGGCTTGGCCAGCAGCATCTCTGCTGTGGGCACTGTGGGAGATGAGGGGGTCCTGGGTCCTCGGTGGCATCAGTCACCTCCCCAGGTCTGCAGCTCAGCTCCCTAAGCCCTGCCCTCCTCACAGACTGGCGGGCTGCTGGTGGGCACGGCTCCAGAAGAGGTACTTCTTACAGGGGCCCTTCTCAACTTCAAGCAAACATTTGAAACATATTGAAACAGGACTGCCTTACTATTCCGGGAACCTCTCACAAAGGAAACTCTCGAAACGCTGAGCTGTGGCCGTCTTTTGCTGAGCCTATACACCTCCTCTCCAGGCTTACTTACGTGCACCGCCTTCAGCCCACCACTGTCGAAAAGACAGAGCAGAGTGGAGGGCAGGGCTTGCAGACGGCGCGCCCGCCTTGCTCACCTGTGCACAAAGTTGCAGGTGCCATCGATGGGGTCGATGATCCAGGTCGGGCTGGAGGTGAGCTCACACTTGGCCCCAGCGGCCGTGGCCTCCTCTGCGATGAACCTGCAGTGGGGATTCAGCTTGAAAAGATGGCCAGGAACACGAGGCCACAAACCTCAACTGCTCCCGGTTGCACTCAGGAAAGAGGAGGTGCAGTACAGAGATTTCAGGGTGGTTCTTGGTGTAAGCCGAGGTAGAGTCTTCATCTGCCAGCCATGGCCTCAGCGAGGCTCAGGAAGGCAGTGACAGAGTGGGGTGCGGCTCAGCACAGCGTGTGCAAGGCCCAGTTCCTCCACACAGCATCAAACAGACAGACAGACAGGGAGGCTGACCAGAGGGACACTGCGCATGGGCATTCTGGGAGAGCTGGGGCCTGCAGCAGGCCAGCAAGGAGATGTGAGGGTGTAGAGCTGGCTGCAGGTCTCCCAGAGCACAAGCTCACTGTCCCCCCTTAGCTGGGGGTGCAAGGGGTGCAGCCTACAGGGCTGTAGCTCTGCTGCTGCAGTGCAGTGACCACAACACGGAGGGCCAACTGTTGCCTGCAGCCCACACAGACTCAGGGGACCATGGCCCTGCCACCCAGCTTGAGGACCCTCCATCTGCCCTGGTCACACCCTCTCCTCCTGCCCTCCCTGGGCTCAGCTTCCCTGCGGAGAAAGCGGGGTGGGGTTTTAGGACATTCCCCGCCCAGGCCCACTGAGTCCCCACGGAAGGCCCCTCCAGGTGACCTCCTGGGCACTCCTGCCCCAGGGACACGGCCCGCTCCCTGCACTCCGCAGTAGGCCATGGGCCCCTCCTCGGGACAAAGTATCTGCCAAAGATTATCCTAAGTGTCCTTAGGGGAGCGAGTGCACCCTCTGGCCCTTAGCAACCAGGATGGCCTTGGGCGCTGTGTGCTGTGTCCCATGGTGCCATGATGTAGACAGAGGAGCTGACAGTGTACCTGGGCGAGATGGGTGTGTCACGTGCACAGCATCTCTGCCTGCTGCACCTCCCTTGGCCCCTGGAGGGACCCTCACACCAGCAGGCTGGGCACTACAAGGTAACAGACCTGGCCAGGCTGAGCTGCAGCCCTAGGGAGGTGAGGAAGCCACAGCCCTAGAACCGTGGTCGGCCCAGAGCTCCCAGCCCCACAGAGCCCCACACTCGGCTCCTTGCTTGTCTGCACCCAGCACCTGCTCCTTAGCCGCCCTCCCTCTCCACAGCCTCTAGATGCAGGCCCCGCCAAGCCCAGGCCCAGCCTGGTCCTCCTCAGACATGTCTCCACGGACAGGGCCGAGCTGGCCGCTCAGGGCGCTGGGACTGGCTCTCTGCCCCTTCTCCCAGTTAGACGTTCAGGAACTCGGTCTGTTGACACTGTCTTCTTCTGCAGCTACCCGGTTTTCCTTTCCTGCAGTGGCTTGCAATTATGTTTTCAGATAAAACAGTCCATACCCCCAAAACTCACACACACACACACACACACACACACACACACTGTTACGGTTTGTGTCTTGATGTCCCCCAAAGCCTCGTGCAGTCACGGGGGGCAGGCTTTTCAGAGGCGGCTGAATCTAGTTTGTGACTGATTCACGGTCCAATGCTGGGATTCTGGGCGTGAGTGCTACACCCACCCTGGGGCGGGCAGCCTGCATACAATACAAGGGAGGGAAAGAGGCCTGCTCTCTCTCCTGCTCTCACGCTCCTCCCTTTTTGCTCTTGTTGCTTTTGCTGTTTTGTGCCCTCTGCCATGAGCCACCCTGCCTTGGAGCCAGAGGATTACAGACCGAAACCTCCACAAACTATGAGCTAAATAAACCTTTCCTTCCTTAACTTTGGGCATTGGGTATTTTGTCTCAGCAATGAGAGAAAAGTAACCGAGACACACACACACACACCTCTCCCCCACAGGTGTGCACACACCAATGCTCACACGGCATGACGTTGATCAAAGCAGTGAAGAGATGCAGCTTTCTCGAGGAAGGGAACAGAGATGACCACACACAGAGCTCCCAGGAAAGTGGGGAGGGATCAGCCCTTTTCTTTTCCGAACCTCATTTGAGCAGGAGCTGGGGGGTTGCTGGTCCCAGAAGGAGGGAGTGGCATCTGGATGCTTACACCCAGCCTCCACCAGTGTGCCTGGCAGACACGGCCCCCTGCTAGCACGTCCACGACTTCTCAGGACATGCAGGACCAGGTCTGTAGCTCACAGGCCAAATGCGTGGTGTGCTGACTGGGGCTCTTGGTGACATGCATGCTGATGACACTGCTGCATGGAGTGACATGGATAGGGGTGCTCACAGTACATGAGCCCTGGCGGTCACTGTCCTCCTCTCACCCTCTGTATCTGTGCTGCCCAGCACCACCTGACCTGAAGGTGGAGGCCAAGGTGCACCTCTCTTCCAGCTCACTGCGCCCCTGCAGACAGCAATCTGCAGCCAGGCCCCTCTGGGCACCAAGAAAGCCACCACAGGGGCCGGTGAGATAGCTCAGCGGCGTAAGCGGCTGCCTGGCAAGCGCGAGGTCCTGAGTTCGACTCCCGGTACCCACACACACACAAAAAGAAAGCCACCATGGTGGGTGGAGAGGGGCGCAAAGCTTTCGTGTACTTGGCCTGACTTTCCTCGTGTTGGGAGCAAATGCATCCGTAGTGGGAGAGAGCGCTCGCCGTTCTCTGCACAGGAGGCGGGAGTCTGTGTGCAGGTGTGAGTGCGAAACGCCACTCAGTGCGGCATCTCCATGACTCCACACACGTGCGCCTAACCCTGAGCTGGAGGAATGCCCCAGAAACAGTTTCAAGGAGGAGAGGAGAAAGGCAATGACAAGGTTAAACAATGGTAATGGAGTTGCAATGATACATTCTGCAACTTGATTTAACTACTTTTCTTTCTTTCCTTTTAAAAGATAGTTGCAACAAACATTCCTTATAATTTTGTCAGCAAGTACTTCTAAGACTGTGTTCATGGCTACTCTGTGTGTCTATTCCTTGACAAGGGCAGGACCATGTCTGCCGTGCATGAAGGAAGGACCTGTGTCCGCCCAGCCAGCCTGCTCACCAGGGTGACCCAAGAGTCGCAAGGAAGTGACAGGAAGCCCAGCTGGCGGTGGCAGGAACATGCTCCTTCCTCGACAAGGACTCTGCTTCATGTTCTGTTTGACTCACACATTTAGCAGACCTCACTCTGCACTGGACACACAGCAGGGCACTGGGCCATCGGTCCCTCCCAAGAGACATACTGGGCAGTTCAAGCCAGCATCCTCTGTCCCTGCCAATCTCAGACAAGGTGGCTCAGGAGAGGGGCACAGGATGGGGTTCATCAGGTCAGTCATGCCACTGGGCACTTGTAAGTGGGCACCCCTGGGTCTGACTCAAAGGCATCGCCTGAAACAGGCGTGGGTGCCCAATGAAGCTGGCATCCGCACCACACTGAGCTGGCAGATCAATGGGCACAGCATGCTCCATGGTAAAAAGCTGCGGTAAAAAGCCCAGCTTGCTCTATGGGTTTACTTTCTTTCACTGCCGCAGCGTAGGAGGAGGATGACTCTGTGACACAGGGACGCCCTTGGCCGGGTCCCTCTCTGCTGGATGAGGGCTCGCAGCCCCAGACGGATAGATTACTACTCTCTGGTCTGCTTCACCTATCTTCCAGGGCAGGGACCCGAGACGCTGCCTTTTACAGAAGAGTAAAACAAAGTCGTGAGACACACGGGAAGCCTGCACTGGGTATCTTGTGTTTTATTAAAGAATAAGACCGTTATGATCCATCTTCAGGATTATTTTATGAACGGCTAAAACCAAGGAAGGTCAAACGCTCAGAATAAAAGTCCTTCCTATGACAGGATGATAGGCAATCGACTACCAACATACTGTTTAAGGGATATTTACTTTAGAAGCAGAAAAATTACAACATACTATTTATAATACATATGCATTTTTCTCTTACTCAAAATGTATCAATTTGGCTGTGAGCTAAACAATTAAATACCCACAATTCTAGTACTGTAAAATCCTAGTTGTGGTCAGAAGCCCTTCATTAAAATGTGTAGCAAACTGAGGCCCGGCGTCCAGCTTCGGCCTGTCACAGCCCTGGCCCTTGGAGCTCGGGAGCGGCTGAGTCACTGCTTCCCGGATGCCTGTGCAGCTGCCGCCCCCACGTGGGCCTGCTGGACCCGCTGGAGCCGCCTCTGGGGGCGGCCGCGCGGCACACACCCTCTCAGGGGTCTTCTGTGTGGGCGCTGGGGCCCAGTGGCTCACCCCAGAAGAACCAGCTTTTACCCTGTGCACACAGCAGGAGACACTTCATTTATGCGTCCCGTGGACCCAAGCCACTCGCAGGGGCTGCTGGCACACGAGAACGTGGTGTGTGGTTTCAGCACCCCAGCGACCTGAGTGACACACGCCAAAGCCCGGGGATGTCACCGTGCCTGGTCTCGCAGGGACCGTAAGGCCTTCCCCACTGCCCAGGTGAGCCAGCCTGGACTTCTGCCACAGCCGCGGCACCTGTTCTGCAGAGAAACCTCCAGACCCACACGGTTAGGAAGGTGCCGGGAGTGCTTGCTGGTTTCTGCAGCGCAGTGATGGTGAAGCTTTTAGAGCTTTCAATGGGACAAAAAATCCTGCTGCGGCACGCGTGCCACAGGTCAGCACCACTGCCGTAGTGTTTCTTCTCTACAAGAATAAAAGTAATCTAAACGTTAAAATCTTTTGACATTGCCGTTTAATTAAAATTAGGCTTGAAAATCTAAAAATGCAAGAATATTTTAGAGCTTATAAATATTACAACATGGGGCCGGTGAGATAGCTCAGCGGCAATAAGCACCTGACCTGCAAGCGCGAGGTCCTGAGGTCAACTCCTGGTACCCACATAAAAAAAAAAAAAAATTATAACATGGCAGGGGGTCCGACTTCAAACCAAGCAAGGAAATAAGAATAACAGCAGGTCAGACACAGAGGTTGCCCACAGAATAGAAAAGAACCTCTAAGGGAGGGCGGAGAGCCAAGATAACCTATCCAGTTCCCAGGAAACTGCAGGAGAAAAGGACACAAGGTAGGGCTTTCACCCATAGGGAAACTGGACGGAGCCCACCAGATGCAGAGGGAGGCCATCCTGTATTTTCTTCCCCTTAAGACCATGTAAACACGGAACCTGGCCAGGCACAGTGGCGCGCACCTGTAATCCTAGCACTCAGGCGGCCGAGCAGGACGACTGCAAGTTTGAGGTCAGCCTGGTCATGCAGCAAGCCCTTCTCTCAAAAAACAAAACGAACAAACAAGAAGAGTGGAACCTGACAGGTGCAATAATTTATGTCCAGAAATCTAGTGTCTGGTATTCCAGCTTTAGAAACCCAATATTTTTAATAAAAGTTGCCACCTAAGGAAGAAGAGATCTCTGCAATAATACCTCTCCAAGATATTTTTGGTTTGTAAGCTGTTTTTAAACTCAAGGGGGTGGTGTGGGCTTGCAGCCGCTCAGAGCCAAAGACGAGCTCCTGATCCACGGTATGTGTCTCTCCAGGAAATGGATGCAAAATGCTGTGCAAATATTTTAATCTTTCCGAGGAAGAGATTAATGGATTGCTTTAAACTCTCCACAGGGTGACCTTGCAGGGTTAAGAGCTTTGGCTCTCGAGGACGGAGTGGCATTCTTTGAGGGCCTTGGGGACAGCTGCCCTGGCCTGGCCTGTGTCCTTACGCTGGCGGTGGCCCAGGTCCCACATGGCTGCCAGTCCACCCTGTGTGCTGTTCTCCTCTGAACCCCCTGGGCGGCCGGGCACCTGCTGTGACCACGTTCAGTCTTCTGAGGTGGGCTGTGCTTTTCCAGAGCCCTCAGAGACAGAGGAGGATCAGTGGGGGCTGTAGGGAGCCCCTCCACACAGGGACATGGAGTGTCACGACAACAGGAAGATGGGTGAAGAGTTGGTCTGCTTCCCTGCGAGGAGGGCTGGGGTTCACATCGGTCCCCACGGGGGCCTGTGACACTCACCTGTGTGAAGGAAACTGCTTTCGCAACTCAGAAACAATCAGATCTTCCACGAGGCGGTCCGTCTCTGTCACAAGATCCGCCGCAGAGGTCTTTGTCGAGACGTGTTTTTCCTCAGTGAGGGCTTTTCTGATGATCTAAAATAAATGTATGGAGGCTGTTAGACCTGCAAGCGCCCACCTCCCAGACTGACCGCGTTCCCCTCCACTCGGAGCTCGCGTCTGCGGGCCGCCCCCTCCTCCATCGAGGACCACAGAGGCCCAGCAAGGTCCGGCTCGGGAGCCTAAATCACTGTCCAGCGTCACTCCTGTGACGGCGCAGACTCCCTGCCAGGAGGCATTCCACTCTACTGTGAAGCAAGTTTCCTACGGAGGAAAAGAAAAACACGGTTTGGAAAAGGGCATGACACTTCATGATAGGATCTTCCTGAAAGAAAGAGGCGGGGCGCCGCTGCACCCCCACACTCTGATCCCACAGACTGGAATTTACAAGACCTGGCTGTAAGGTGAAAACACTTCCTCCTAATTCACATTATAAACCACACAAGTGGGATATGCTCGTGAAGTCACATTACCAACACTCACACCGGACACTGCAGAGACAAACTGCACCTCCGCACACGTGGCGGGCGAGGCTCCTGAGGCTCTGCGCCAGCTCTGCAGCTGTGTGAGCTACGACACGTCCCGTCCCAGCCCACGCTGGGACTAAATGCAGAGGCGCGGGCTGGGCTGGCAGCAGCCCCGGAACCTCCGCCACCTGAGGCTGGGATGGGAGGGCTCGAAGTGCAGGCAGTCACCCTGGACGGATGCCCAGGAAGGAGCAGGCTGGGTGTGTGCAGTAAGCACTGCCCGCCCCTGCCAGCCTGGCCCTCTCCTTTCTTGCTGCAGTAGTTAATGGCAGTGGGCTAAAAGCTTGATGTCTCCCTCACCATGGTGACAGAGTCAGGACCCTGGGTCCTTCCTACCACCCCAAACCCTGTATTTCCCACCACCCAATCCCCCCTGTGCCCCTTGTCCCCTAAGCTTGGGGAAGGCACTTTCTGAGCCACTTCTGGGTCAAGACTGTGTTCTGTACTGATGACCCCAGGAAGGGGCTTTGGAGAAGATGCGCACAAATGGGGCCCTAGTGAACTGGTGGCCACGTGCCCAGAGGCCCTCCCCTAGCTGTCCTCACAGCAGCCTCTGTGCCCTGTGTAACTTGTCCCCATACTGAGCCTAGACCCATGGTAAAGCACTTTCAAATCTTGGCTATAAAAATAACTGACGCTGTCCTAGCAGATGTGGAGTGTGATGGATAACACCAGAAGCAAAGCAGAAAGCACCCACATGCAGTAACAACCATTCCTGTTCCCAACAGCTTCCGCCCCGGCCTGCTGCTAACCTGTACTGGCAAAGCCCTGCACATCGCTGTTGGTTTCTTACAACACCACCCTGCACACAGCTGTCTCTTGCCATGCAAGCCTCCACAGGGCCTGTGTTTAGAGATGGCAACGCCTCAGCCTCACTCATCAGCCACTAGCCAGGAACCCTGAATTCCGAGCGTGTCCAGGCAGGCTGCTCGGTGCCGAGCTTGTACCTTGTACAGGATGGTGACTCAGCATGTGCACGTGCGTGTGTGTGTGTGTGTGGGGGGGTGCTGGTGTGTACCTGTGCAAAGCACATGTTTGTGGTGATTGTATGACATGTGTGATGTGCATGTATCTGTGTGTGTCAAGAAAGACAGAGAAAGACACCCTAACCAGAAGGTGCAGCACTGGAGCTTTCAGGATCTTCTTGAAATGAAAACTGTGATTGATCAGGGTACGGTGGCACAGCTATAATTGCAGCACTCTGGAAGGCTGAGGCAGGAGGATCCCAAGTTTGAGCCTACCTTGGGCAAGTTAGGAAGACCCTGCCTCAAAATAAAAGATAAAAAAAAAAAAAAAACTGCGGATATAGTTTAGTGTGAAGGTCTTGGGTTCAATCCCCAGCATCAGAAAAAGAAAGAGAAGAGAAGAGAAGAGAAGAGAAGAGAAGAGAAGAGAAGAGAAGAGAAGAGAAGAGAAGAGAAGAGAAGAGGTTGGGTCAAGCATGGAGCGCCCCTCCACCCCGCAGCTGGGCTGCCCTCCTCAGGCTCCCGGGCTACTCTTCCTCAGCAAAGCCTTCCACATGTCCACTGCAGCCAGCGTCAGGTCAGACCCCAGGGGTGCTGAGTGCGCTGCGTGAGCATTTCTGCAGCAGAGTCGTGACTGCAGATTCCTGGTCTCCCCTTCTTCATTTTAGGAAGCGAACCCTGTGTGTTAGCATGGCTCAGAGCTGCCTCTGCAGTCTACACTGCCCTGCCTTCCTGTAGCTGTGGCCAGGGGACAAGGGCAGGACAAGACGATGTCAACAGATGGAAGGACCAGGGGACCCGCACTCCTGTCCTCAGGCCTCCACCACACACAGGCTGTGATGTGTGTGGGGCTGCCGGCCACCCTGGCTGGCAGGAAGCACCCCTCCACCCAGCGGGTGAGAAGGGGCCCTCCCTGAGCGACTCCGGGAAGCTGGACTGGGTGCACGTGTCCTGGTGTCCCTGAGGGAAGCTCCCGTCCCTGCTCTCTCCAGGATGTCATGCTCTGGTCAATGGTGTCACTCGCCACCGTGTCCCTGGGCACCATCCAGAGTCCCCCGATGCTGCTGAAATGTCGCCTCCTCCATGAGGGCACTCACACTGAGCACGCCTATGGTACCACACAACCCAGCCACCTCGGAATCCTTATCCTCCACCCTCATGGGGACCCCATCATCTCTGTGGGAGCCCTGTCCCCCTCTCACAGCTGGACTGCAGCCTGTGCAATGCTGTCACATTGGGGGCCTCCTTGTCTGTCTGCTGACGGAGTGGATAAGGGCACCTGGGGACCACACGCTGAGCTCACAGTACCCGAAACCTGGGGACCCCTGTGTCCCTACAGCACTGGGGATGGGACCCAGGGCCCGTGTATGCTAGGCAAGTGCTCACCACTCAGCCCCCCCTGCCCAAAGCCTGGAAGACTCTGGTGGATGCTCCTGCAAAGGCACAGCCAGCCTCAGGCGGGCACGTGCTGGGCTCTCCGGACCCCAACATATTGGTTCTGCTGGGGCGCCCTCAGGGAGGGCCTGGCTGCAGATTCCACAAGGAGGGTGGCTGTGGGCGTGGATGGGGATGTGTGTCGTGTTGTTTTAAAAACCCAAGTGCCCATTTCTGTTTTATGAAAGTGCACCTTTGTGGCTGCTCTGGTGGTTTTCTTCGCTCGGTGCCACAAGGAATGGCATGGGGCTTGAATACACCACCTGTGCCCTTTGGTGGTGTCCCTGCTGCAGATCCTCTTGTGTCCCCTCTGGTCACCTGCCTGGTCACTTATCTACCTCTCCATCAGACACTGGTCATGCCACTCAGCCTGATGTCCGTGCCTGGCCTACGTCGCTTCTTCCTCTCTTTTTTTGAGACAGCAGCTTGCCACGTCACCCAGGCTGGCCTCAGACTCCAAGGGTCGAGCAGTCCTCCTGCCTCAGGCACACTCTACCATGCCTGGCTTCGTGTCTCAGGTCCAGCCTTGGCAGCACTGTGTCTTAAGGCCCCCGGGGTTGTCCCCCGCTGGGCTCTGCCCCTCTCAGGTGTCTCCCTCCCATACCTCCACACCTTTGGGCAGGATGTCCCTCCTCCCATCCACTCCAGCGCGGCTCCTCCAGGACCCATCTCTTGGACTGCTGACCACATGGGACGTGGCACTCCATTACTGATGGGCTGCTGTCCTGTCCTTTCCTGGACCGTGTGCTTCTCAGCGCAGGAGCTCTGCTCCAGGACACCCAGGGCCTGTGAGGGCCAATGTCAGCGGCTGCACCATGATGGGCTTCACCAGGTGGACTCCGCACATGGTGACACACACATTTGCCTCCTTTAGGCTCCAGGTGCAGAAGTTAATGGCAGCAGGAGTTCTTGCATTCAACAACTTCATACTAGCAACAGGGTGTCCAGAGGACAAACTGCACCTGAGAGCAGACAGACCAGAGCCGAGATCCCCCTCAGTTCCCATCTGAAGCCGTGGCAGTACTGACCCTGGGCTGCTTCAAGAGTAAGTCAGGAGTCGTGCACTGAGTCCCACTGCAGCAGCTGACCCCTCTCGGCAGCCAGGTCTCCACCCGCCACAGACTCTTAAGAACAGAGTCTGACAATTGCAAGGGCACAGCACAACCAAAAACCCATGCACGCCGCTGACCGAGTCTCCAGCAGGAATCTCAAATACCTGGCTAAGCAAAGTTTAGTTCACATATTTTCCTGCACGAAGAGGAAAGCAGATGGTAAAAGGGCCTCACCCAAGCGTGTATGTTTAAAATCAATGGCGCTGCCCTCTGCCAGAGTCTCCCGGGGTGGGGTGGGGGTCTCACAGCTGCCCCCTAGGTGCAGAGATGCAGACATTACCATTCTACCAGCAAAGAGGTAGAGCGCTGTTTTTTAATGAGTGTTTCCCAGTTACTCGCTAACCATGCACTTCACAGACCTCCAATAACATTCTATTAATGTTTAATACGTAAACATGGCCCCAAGTCACTGGAGCCTGAATCCCAAAGCCCAAGAAAGGCACACCATCTGGTCAGCACCAGAGACGTACAAATGTGCCCACTGCCTTTCCTGCCACACACCATCCTGGTTCTGCACTGTGTCCCCCAGGCCGTCCCTGCAAACCTCGACATGGCACTATGCCCTCCAGAACTGGACTTGGTGCCTTCGCCCCTGGGGCACACTCCCAAGGAGCTCTGCCCCAAGTGGGGCTCAGCAGGCACTGTGCCTTCTCTTCGTCAGATGGGGGGATGTGTTGCAGGGGTGGCCTGGGGATGCAGCCCACGTGTAGGCTCCAGCCTTGTCTGAACACACACAGGAGGGGTGGGTGCTGTTTTAAATGCCAACTTGCCTGGGCTCCAGGCATGTATGGCCACACACTTCTCTCCCGGCTTCCTCGAGGGGCTGTTAGATGAGATCAGCTTTGGGTTGGTAGACAGTGCCCTGCCCTCTCCACTGTAGGTGGGTTTCATCCTGTCAGTGCAGGTGAGAATCCTGGGGACCCACCCCAACATCGTGGGCTCTTTCTGCCAAGTGGCCTTTGACCTGAGTGTTGCTCTCCCTGAGCGGCCCACCTGCCCACTCACCCTGCAGGTGGTCTCACCAGCCTACTTGTGTTCTGCTCTCTGGAGGAGACTCATTCATGTGACAATCAGCCAAACCTGAAAGGTCATCAGCTACCCAGGAAACACTGTGGCCATCACATGGTGTCATGTGGCCATACTAACATGTCATAGGTCATTACACTCCCTTCACCGCAGGGAAGAGGGGCACTGGGCAGAGAAGGCAGCCCCAGGGCTCTAGGTTTTCCAGGCACTAGACCAGCAGGTTCCCAGGCTCTCGATGTCACCGCCCCCTTCAGCCTCACACTGGGTCCATGCACCCTGCGCCCTCAGCCCAGTGCTCCTCCAAAGCAGCCTGAGGGCACTGCCACTTCTGCACAGAAGCGAGGGGACCTGCTTGCACCTCGCACTCCTGTGATGGTGGCACTCCTCTGTGGCCTGCGTCCTCCCTGCAGCACTGAAGCTCATCTTGCAATCATTCCCGTGCCCCTGGGACAGCTGAGCTATCACTGACCCAGTGCCCACTGTGCCCCAGGCACTGCTGGCAGCAGGTCACACATGCCAACTTATCCAGTCTTCACCACGACTCTAAGGGTAATAACAATTACAAGGAAGAGGGCTGTAGATACGGCTCCGTGGTAGAGCACTTGCTTAGCACGTGAGAGGTCCTAGGCTCCATCCCCCGTATTGAAAAAGAAGGAAACTGAGACAGACTCTCAGTTGTTGGCAAGTTGCCCAAGGTCACACAAAGGTCAAGTGCAGGGAAAGAAGCCCAGCACAGGCACTCCAGATCCTCAGTCCCTGCATGGAGCTGCCACCCACAGCTGACCTCCAGATGTCCTGAGACTGGCCGCACCTCAGGGATACAACACCTACCCCGGGTGGACTCCTTCAATCTTCCAGGGGAGAAAAAAGCTGCAAGCCAGGCCACAAGCCAGGCCGGCCAGAGGCTCAGCCCAACACAACCCACCTCCCTCTCTCCAGGCCTGGTCCCAACACCTTGCCCCACCTCAAGCCCTCTACCCAGAGCTGGGAGGAGGTGCCTAGAACTTGCTAGCAGCTCCCCATCCCCTAGTACACGACTCCCCTTCCCAGCCCAAGGCTGCCCTCTCCACTGAGCAGCACTTTGCTTGGGTCAGCAGGTACTGCCTCAGGTCCACAGAGGCTGGGCCTCACCCTCCACCTGCCTCTCTTAGGGCTTCCCAGACTCCCTGAGCACAGGGCTGGGCCAGGGAGGGCCGAGAGATGGGCCGCAGGTGCCTCTGGGCTCCTTCCCGCTCTTCTCAGACGGCTTCTGCTTTGTGTTGTTTTTTCTCACGGTGCTATACAAGGAAAGTGCCGGTTGGCACAAGGTGGGTCAGGCCAGAGGGCCTGTACACAGGGAGGCCACGGGTGCTGCCACCCTGCACCTGCTCCTGTGCTTCACGGGGACTCTGCTGACATCTCAAATGTCAGCGGGGTGGGGCTCAGCAGCACAGTGCTTGCCTAGCAGGCATCAGGCCTGGGTTCCATCCCTGGCACTGAATAAACCATTAAATGTTGGTGAAAGTTTCAGAATGTTTTCATGAAGGCTAATCCTGCCCTTCAGGGCTCAGCAGACATGGAGGGCATGGACACAGAGCCTTGATAGAGGCCGGGGGAGCCTGTGGAGGTAGTGTGGTCACCACCTGCCCCTCGCTTCCTCCTGTGGCAGCTCTATCAGCTGCAGGAGAGAAGGGACCCTTCCAGAGAACAAAGCTGCCCAAGAGATGACCCACAGGCTGGTCTCCTGGGACCTCTCACAGAGAAGCAGAGGCCCTAAGGTCCTGCTGAGGGACCCACGGCGACCTGGCACTCTTCCTGCCTACACTACCCCAGGGCCCTCTCTGTTCTATGACGTCCACATTCGCACCTCCTGGCCTTTCTTCAACTCTAATCCAAACTCACTATCTCACTGAGACAGGTAGCTCAAGCTGGCCACGTGACTTCCATACACCCTATTCCTCCTGGGGTCCCCTCTAGGGACAAGTCCTTCAGCCAACCTTTCAGCCCTAAGTCCTGAAGTCATCCATCGCCTCTTCCTCAGTCTCACCCTACATCCAACACCAGGGCAACCCCATCACCTCATCTCTCCCACTACCTTCTTCCCCACAGCCCACCCTCCACCTTGCATGTAGCTTCCTACCAAATGTCCAGTTCCAGGCCCCATAGTGCCATAGGGTCCCTCACAGCCAGGTGGCCTATGGCAAGTGGGCCCCTCCCGGCATTCTGCTGAATCTCACATCATACTTATCACACTTGGAGTGAAAGCTGAAGGCCAGGGTCCCTCCACAAATATAGTTGGATGAATCCATTCCTCATCAATGTTTTAGCATCATGATTTAAAAACAAACAGATAACAACAAAGAGCCCAACACACATAAAAAGGCATTAAAACTGCAATAAAGCCTGGTGATGTAGCTCAGTGGTTAAGGCTGGCCTGGTACTCACAAGGCTGGGGTTAGATCCCAGAAACCCAATAATCAATCAATCAATCAATCAATCAATCAAACCACCAGAAAAGACTACCTCAAAGCCATCAGAAAGGATGAACCAGAAAAGCCAGGCCACACCCACCGTGGAGGAAGCGATAGGGCAGGGGACCTCTTCCCCTGCGGATACCAACATCCGGCCAAAGGCACTGCACACAGCTGGAGACTGTGCAAGTGGGCTCCAGCATCGTTCACATCAACCCCAAGCCACAAGGGCGCTCAGAGCAACATTACTTGAGGTAACTCCAAACTGGACATCGTCCAGCTTCCTGGGGTGGCACAAATGAGTGGAGAACCACTTGCTTAACAAAGTACTGCTCAGCAGCACTCTCAAAGCACACCCCTCTGCAGACCTGGTGGGTCAGAACCCAGGCGTGGGCCCTCCACTACCAAGGCCTGCCGAGCTTGAGGGCCACTGCTCCAACCACACGGAAGACACTTGGAGGGGCTGGGGTGCAGCTCAGTGGTGGGTGCTTTGGCATTCGCACAGACTAGGCTCCACACCCAACACCATCAAAAAATAAAAACAAAGATCTGTTGGAAAGATGGACAGTTGCCTGTACATACATAGAAAATTAAGCAAATAGAAAACACAAAACTTTTTTTAACTTTAAGGGAAACACAAGTTGTGTAAGAAAGGAAGGAGTAAGCTGTGCATGGCCTTGCTGCACCATGAGCTGCATCCGTATGGTGGCCCTAGTGTGGACATAGGCGGCGAAGGAACCGAAGAGGGAAGTGGCTGCGCCACAAGACTCAAGAAAGCACAGGGCAGATTACTCAGAAAGTGGGTGTAACCCCCAGAAATGGCCAACAGGGCCCTCAGGGGACAGGACAAGGGTGGAGCGAGCAGGACTGGGTGTTGCTGTGCTTGACGAAGGTCTTTTTATTACTCCTTTTACTACCCTCTTGCTCAATTCCCTGTGTGGCTACAGTGGAAATTACAGATCCAACCACGCTGTGTTGGCAGAGCAGGCCTCACAAGTGGGAGAGATGCTCAGAGCCCCCCAGGACACACTTTCTGCTCTAGGGATCCAGAGCTGGACAGAGGGTACCCATATCTAAACATCCCACCTTAGGAAGTGTGAGCCACCCAGCCAGGGGTGGGTGATGAAAGCTGGAAGACTGCCAACCTAGTGGGGCAGGGAGAGGAACAGGGGACCCTCCAGCTGGAGGCAGGGACTTGGGAGCTGGGCAGAAAACACAGCATGTGCTCTGCAATCACCATGCAGAGCACTGAGCCTAGCCAGGTGAGGGATGGCCCACTGGATGTTGGGACAAAAGGCTGTGTCCTCAAGGCTATGCACAGGGGGCACAATCTGCAAGGGTGTGCATGGCCAGCTGCAGAAGGAGATGGGTCCTAGGCTTTGTGTCCTCACTCTGTCCTGAGACTGCTGTAGGCACAGAGGTTAGCTTCACTGTGAGGCAAGCAGAAGTCAAGGCCCCACCTCCCTGCGAGGGCAGAGCATTTGGGAGGCCTCACACCAGCACCTTTGGTGAGTTGCAGTGAGCCCTTCTAGCTATCAATCCCACCTGCCTCTTTCCTGCGCCCCTGACTCCTCAGATGTGACAAACATGGCACTGGAGCAGAGGGGGCAGTTTGGCTAAAGGGAAGCTGAGCAGAGACACGCTGACTTTGGGTTCGATGGGCCCATCTGTGGGGTTTGTGGTTGCACATGTCTGAAAGTTACTGCCTGCCATCCTGTGAAGGAATGACCTCCACAGATGCTCCTGGCACACCAACATCATGCGCAGGACACAGGAGGGCAGTGAGCACGTGTGACTTGGGAACTGTGCAGGTCTCCCCAAGAAATGAATGACCTTTATATCTTATTTGGATATGTCATTTCATATTTTCTTAGACAGGGCCCCTAAATTGTCTAAGCTTTTGGCCCTGGGAAGCCTGGATCCAGGAATCACTAAAGCTATGACTCAGGATGCAAATGCCTACACCATTAATACAGTTATTTGTACTGGAGGTGGGCGGGGCTGTGGCCACTAGCCTGGGAGGAGGCCCCTGAAATGTGGGTGGCTGGGACCAGAGGCAGGGATGACTCCAGGGGACCTGTAGGAATGGGTGGGAGCACTGAGGAGGGAGGAATGGGAGAACAGTGTGGCACCTCTCAGGAGGGGGCAGTGGGGTGGCAGCAGATGGCCTAGGGTGCCCACACTGGGTCCAGTATCTAAGGGACCAGGGCATGGACACTGATCTTTTGGGAGGCCGCCACATTTGAGCGTCCAGATCCCAGTGCTTGGCCTCAGGAGTAACTACCGAGAGCAGTGGGCCTGGTGCAGGCCAGAGGGCTTTGGGAGCCTGGCTCCTGTGTCAGACACGCCCTCAGTGCAGGCATCTGGCAAAGGTCACCACTCCCTGCCTTTCCTTCTCACCGGGCTGTCTGGCTAAGGCTGTGTCTTCTCCAGGCTGCGCTGTGATTACTACACGAGCATTGTTTAGCAGAGCTGATCCTCTCTGCACAGGTAATGGCCACCTTTGGTGGCTTCTGTCCCAGCCACCAACACCTGGGTCCCTCACTCAGCCACCATGTGGCAAGACGCCCAAAAGGAGCCGAGTCCAGTCTTCCTGACCAGACTCCTAATGGTGGGATCTTTATTTCACACTCCCTCTTTAAAAAAGGCTTTGCTATTACTGGAGAGCTGAAAAGTCACCCAGGACCCCTTCCTACTCCTGAGACCCTGGAGAGCCCTACTGTAACGCTGCAGGCTGCGTCAGCGCAGCATGTGCTCACCGAGAACTTAGTCAAGCTTTCTGTTTCTTCCGAGATGTTAATGTGAAAAGCACAGAACCCCAGAACCTGACCCTAAGGGGCTCTACCCGGCAGCAAAAGGCCCTGGGCAGCCTCGGGGAGCAGGGCGCACCCCTGGGTGCTCTCCCGGGGCCCCGCCCTCCAGGAAGACCCCAGGTGGCTCGTGGACGTGGTGCGTCCCAACAGCGCTCTGTGACCTCTAAGCCAAGGAAACGCTGCCCGCCAGCGCGGACCCGAGGGAGCGCACGCCGCCCGGTGCCGCCTGCTCACCTGTCCCGCGCACCGGGCCAGCTGCACCGCCGCCTCGAAGCACTCGTCCCAAGGGTTCCCCGCCTCCTGGCCGCCCGCCTTCATCGCGGCCGCCAGCGCTCCTCACGCCGCCGTCCCCTCACGCCGCTGTCGCCCTCACACGCCGCTGTCGCCCTCACACGCCGCTGTCGCCCTCACACGCCGCTGCCCCCCTCACACGCCACTGTCCCGCTCACACACCAATGCGGACCTCAAGCGCTCGAGCTCTTAACGCCACCCGCAGGAAGCACGCGGAGGCCCCGCCCCGCCCCGCCCCGCCCCCTAGCCGCGCGCCAATGGCTGGCCCCGCTTCACACTTCTCGGCCCAGCCCAATCCCTGACCCCGCCCCGCTGGCATTTCCTGAACACCAATCGGCGCCGAGCTTAGTCTTCCACACCCTCCACGGGAAGCCCTGCCCCCGCCTGACTCCCGGCCCTGGCCCCGCCCACACCAGGTTGGTACAGAGAAAGTCCCGCCGTTCGCGTGCCGACTCCGCCCCCGGCCCCGCCCCCGCCCCGGGACAGGCGGAAGGGGGCGCGACTGCGAGGGGGAGACGGGGGTCACTGGCGTGGACCCGGGGTGGGGACCGGGTTGGGGATCCCCTGGCGGGGTCCTGGGATGTGGTGCCTTGGCGAGGCCCTGGGGGACACAAGGCGCCCCAGGTGTGTCCAGCGCCCCATCCAGGCGAGGGACGGCGGGCTGGTGGCTGCTGGGTCGCGATCCCCGAGCGAAGGGAGAACACTGTGGTGACAGGCCCTGGATCATAAACTGTTCAGACCCAAAACTCAGACTTGGAGTGGATCCAGAATCGTGCTCCAGCTTTCTGTCACAAGGCCCTGGCTGCATACCGCAGGTGTGCTGCCCTGCTGACCACAGGGTCTGGGCCAGCTCCTCCTGGGCATGTCCACGCCCTGCTAGCCCCCCTCCCTTTGTTATTGGGGATTGAACCCAGGGTCTTGGCACAGAGCTACATCTCCAATCCTTTTCACTTTTTATTTTGAGACAAGATTTTGATGACATACCCAGGCTGGGCTCAGACGACGATCCTCCTGCCTCAGCCTCCCAAAGTGCTGAGATCACAGGCTATACCACCACACCCAGCTTCTACCTAGCCTCTTAGGAAAGTTGCCGACCCTCACAAATGTATTCTGGTGAGCTGCTTCTGGGTCCAGGAGGACAGCAGGGGACTGTGTGAGAGAGACTTGCTGGGCTGCTTGCTGCAGGAGGCCTGGTGATGATTGTAGTTTTGGTGAGCATTTGTGTTGACACACCTTGTGGAGAAAGGCTAGGTGTCCCTGAGACAAAGATTACCGAGGGCAGGAGGTGTTAGAAAAGCAGGCGGCCCTCCCTCGTGGCCTGCCCCTCCCCAGGTTCAGAGAAGGAAGCCAGGCCTGCTCTGTCCCTGATGGGTTCTTCACTATTCAGAGCAGAGAGCCGGGCTTTCGCAAACACTAGGACACTCTGAATGTTTCCTCCTAAAGTGAAATGTGTTCTGTGTTTGATCCCAGGATCAATTTCATTAGAGATTGAAGTGAGGAAGGCAAGGACTTCTCTTTGGCCCTTCTCCCTGGACTGTGACCACGTCTAGCCGCGTTGTCTTTAGCTAAACTTTATTACAGGTCTTAGCCTACCTAAACATCTGCCAAAAAGCACCTTAATGACTTCCTTATCTAACTGACAAATATCCTGGAGCAGCGTTCTGTGTTTTTTGTTTTTTGTTTTTACTGGCTTGAAGCTTGCAACCAGCCTGATTTTCCCAAGTTACAATACTGGCCTCCTTTCTTCCTTGCTGTGTCCCAGTCATAAATCACCTTTCCTCCGCCTTCCCTCGACTGTCCCAGGGCTTTTGTAACTATACTGGGGTTCAGATGCACTGCTGGGCAGCTGCTGATGGCCGGTGGGGGCTGCCGCTCAGGTAGAGCCCCTGTGGGCGTGCATGAGGCCTGGGTTCCCCCCCAGAGTCAAAGACAAGAACCAAAGTCTGCCACTCACACACTGGTGCAGCCTGGGGAGCAGCAGAGTGCGGCTCGCAGTCGCACCCAATACGTTTGTGGTAATCACTAACTACCGGAATCAGCTTTTTCTCATAAATGACGCAAAGCTCTCATGGCCCAGAGGATGCTCCTGATTATCCCACCCTACCCCCTTTGTGGACACCTTGGTCATGGAGCCACATGTGAAGTGCAGGGCGGAGGCCAGAGAAGTCAGGAGGTGGCAGTGAGGGGGTGGACAGCATCGGATAGATGCTGCATCCCTGTTGCTCTGGGAGTCTCCTCCTCCCTGTATCCTTTCCAGAGCAAAGCCGAGGCTAAATGAGCAGACTGACTGGCAAAGCTTTCTTTCCTCCTGACCCAGGTCTAGCCTCCCCGGTGACCCTGTTCTTATTCTCCGGGGCCAAGGCACACAGGCTTGGGCACCGGACACACTTGTGATGTGTTTCATCTCAACAGAATCCCTGAGGCACCCCGAGAATGCCTGGCCATCCTTCACCTCAGTGCAGAAAATGCTGTTATGGGCTGGGTACCCCTCTTTTGCACCCGATTCCTGTGCTAAGTCCTAACCTCGGAGTGTGACATGTTGGGAGAGGAGCCTTTAAAGAGCTAATCCGTTCAACTGGGTGGTGAGCGTGGGTCCTGATTTAAAAGATGGGTGTCCTTGTGGGGATTTGGACACAGAGAAAGGCTCCGGGGGAAAGGCCATGTCGGGACACAGTGAGGAGGCGGCCATGTGCAGGCCCAGGAGAGAAGCCTCGGGAGAAGCCAGCCCTGCCCACACCTTAATCTTGGATGCCCAACCTCCAGGGCTCCGAGAAACTGCAGTGTGAGTACTGGCCTTTGAGCGCTGAGCAGCTAGACCTTGGTCCAGTACCAGATCAGCATGAGCAGGCACCAAGATGGTGGCTTTCCAGGAGAGCCTTCGGATTGGGGTGCTGACAGAGGCAGTGGGGACCCAGGAGATTTGCTTCGTGCATCACCACACAGCAGGTTGCTCGGAGCTCTTTGCGGCCGGGAGACCCTGCCGGGCATGCGGGGCTCTTACTGTGTAGAAGCACAGTAGCCGAGCTGGCTCTGCTGCCCACCTTCAGGTCCACGTGCCCAGGATCACCTGGGCACCACCACTTTTGACGAGGGGAAGCCAGACAGGAGATGACCAACACAAGTGCTGCATTTGCTCCACCCAGCCCTGAGCAGGACCCCCTAGAATGACGGATTCCAAGAGTCCCGGCACAGCTGTGTCCCGGCACAGCTGCCTGTTTAAAAAACGTTTTCCACAGAAGGTTTCAGGTCTCATTTACCCACTGAAAACATCAGAGGTACCTTGTCCTACCCTGGGAAAGTCCCCGGGTCACTCTGCTGTTGAGGAAGGGGACTGTGGAGCTCTACTCCTCTCCCTGCTGTGTGTCACCCTGTGCCAGATACTCCCGAGGACTTGCAGGGCGCAGACCTGGCTTTCAAAACTGCATAGCTTTTCTGAACTGTTTCTTCTTTGTTTTGCTTCCAGGCCCTTCTCAGGATCCCACATTCTTTATAAACCCTGGAGATTATGAAACTGTCCAATAACTGCTGTCACCTTTAATCTATTAAACTCTAACCTGCAAGACCGCGGTCCTCTAAAACAAATGTCTAATATTTCAAACTCCATGCATCTGAAGTTTTTCGTAATGACATCAGTGGGAACTAACAATGCGGGCCGATTGGGTGGTCTTTTGCAATGCAGAGTCAGCTGTACAGCATGCACCTCTCCAGCTCCCCATAGCTGAGCTTCCCTATCTTGCCTGCCTCCCTCCCCGAGAGCAGAAAACTGCGCCCACCTCGGACAACTCAGACATGTGTTGATGCATGATGACAAATCTGTCGTAAAGGAAATGAGGCAGTTTGTTCTGAGCCAAATACAAATGATGCGGGCAGTGGAACACAGAGCCAAGTTACGCTGAGAGTGTTCCAGAGAATGAGAAGTTGCAGTGACCTTTACTGACAGAGAGAAAGGTAACCCTAAGTCAGTACCTTCAGGAATGCCCTGCTGGTTGTGACACAGCCTGGTTAAGATAAAGCCGGCAAATCCGCCCTGTCTCTCGTGCTCTTAGTGAGATCAGTCAAGTCAGGGGTCTTCACCTACTTGTCATGAGACTATTAGGGCCGATAAAAATCATTGAAAATAGGCTTGTCTTCAAAGGGCCTGAGGTGGCCTCTCAGTGCTTCCTCATGTGGGCCCATCTGCCTGTGTTTTCTCCCTTTTTGGGAGGAGGAAGAAGTTGTCAGTCTGGTGCTTGCTTGAAGAATTCTACTGTAATAGTTTTATCATTATTGTTTAATTTCATACATGCTGGTGATTTTTCAGACATTTCAGTTTCGAAATTCAGCCATTTCCACCTGGAGCTGCCTCTGTCCCGAGGTGGGTCTGTGTGAGGGGGCCTGGCCGTGGGAGAGGGCACTTGCACCTTGGCTGTCGCCATAGCCTTCGCGGGTAGGGGCTGGGGTGTGACCTGCTGGCCATTCCTTGGCTTTGGCCCAGCCTGGCTGGGCTCTCCTAAGCAGCCCCGCCATCTTGGTCCTTGCTCATGCTGCTCTGTTACTGGACCAAGGTCTGGCTACTCAGCACTCAGAGGCCAGTACCCAGGAGACAAGCCTTGGTGAGAAGGAAGGCTGAGGCAGGGAGATGCACATTTGCACTCTGTCTAGGCAGCTTAGACCTTGTGTCAAATAAAAAATACAAAGGGCTGAGGGCATGGAGGGTGGGGCTCAGTGGTAGAGAGCCCCTAAAAAAGAAAAGAAAAGAAACAAATGGCTGGGGAGGAAATCAGGGCTATTGGATGGTCAGCCCCGAAAAGATGGAGGGGCGGTCATCCTTGAAGTGCCATCTTGGGAACTGTGGGGTGCAAAGGACTTGTGTAGGGAGGGATGGAGAACCCCAGGACAGGGCAGGAAGACTATGGGCTGAGCCAGGGCTTCTCCATTTAAGACACTTGTCTCTTTTTCTTCTGCTCTGGCTGGAACATCGAAGGGACCCTGACCTCTGGGACCAGCTCCTGCCCTTCTGTAGACAGACGCGTTACCTCCTGGCCACGGCCACGCTTTGTGTCAGCTGAGACACAGAACTCAAGGATGAGGCGAGTGTTAACGTGTTCTGATGGAACCTGAAGGTCACCCAATGTCTTGGGTCCTAGGAATCTAAAGCAAGATCATTTAGCAGTTGCTATCTTCATCACTTGGGGGTGGCTTCTCTTTGGCATTTAGGGTGCTGAGTGAAGGAGCCGCAGCCCTCGTAAGTCCGGGAGGCTCCCTCCAGCCCACCATTCACCACACCCAGAAGGAAGGAAACCAGGGGCGGGCTGCTTTCCAGGTCTCATGGGGAGGTTCTCGGGCCCTAGAAGGGTCCAGAAAAGGTCAGCAGGGGTGACCGCCCCCCTCCCCTCCTCTGCAGGACGCCTGAAGGCTCTCTCTGGCTTTGCCGAACTCCTGCCTCAGCCCGCCAGCCCTCAGGGCTCTGGTCCACAGAGAGGAGGGACAGAGCCTCTGCCCAGGCATAACCACTGCCACCATCACCACCACACTTCATGTATTTATTTTGTGGTTCTGGGGATTAAACCCAGGGCTTCGAACATGCAAGGCACATGCTCCTCGCTTTCTTTTTCTAAAGACTTTAAAAGAGCAGTTTAGATTCACAGCAGAAGGAAGAGGGAAAGGTACAAGATTTCCCACATGCTTCCCCACACAGCATCTTATCTTTCACAGCTTATTTTATCCTCCCACTGGCAGGAGTCTGGGCTACAGCGCTGCAGGGAGCTGCCCTGGGGTAGGGCCCGCCCAACCTGGGAGTTGGGCTCTTGCTGCTTGCAATGGAGAGGGCAGCTCACAAAGTCTGTACGTTCAAACTGTTTCAGGCAAATGTTTCTTTGCTGTGTAATTGAAAATTTATGTTCCATTTGCATGCAAAGCTTTTGTTTTTCCTTTATCCTAAAAAAGACATTGTTGGGTTGCTCCCCTCAGTCTGCGTGTGTGGTGAGAGAGGAGAAATGACCTGTTCCCCCAGGGATAGTTCGCCTGTGGGTCCACGGAGCAGTGCTACAGGGCTGTTAGATGACATTGAGGGCGAGGCTGCTGGCCCTGGGTCCAGGCGATAGGACAATGGCTGCTCCAGCGGAGGAGGCCTCCAGGGACCTCCTTCTTCACCAGGCAAGCCCTGAGTGTCCACGCAGCACTTTCTTCCCGGTCCTGGGCGATTGCGGGAAGGGGTGTGGGAGCGCTGTGTCCTGCCAGGCCTCCGCAGCCTGTGTTCTGCGCGTCACTAACATCACCGAGGGCTCTGTGGCAACCATCTGTGTCCAGCTCCAGCACCAAGACCGACTCCAACACGAGCGTGCCTCGGGACTGGCCGAGCTTGTGAAGAGCTGGAAGTTCCCTCAAAAACGGAGAGAGGAGCGAATTTATTAAAGTGGAATTCCTGGAGAGACCAAAAGCAGTCATGTTACAATGAAGGCAACACTTTACATTACGCTTCAAAAAATATGATTTATTTCTCTCCCTCTCTCCCTCTCTCTCTCTCTCCCTCCCTCCCTGCTTGCTTTTACTTTCTTTCCCTCTCTTTCTTTCTTTGTTTTTCTTTCTTTCTTTCTTTCTTTATTGCTTTCTTTCTTTTTCTTCTTTCTCTCTTGTGCCAGGAATGAAACCCAGGACCTGGCACATGATAAGTGTGTGCTCTACCACTGGGCTATACACCTAGTTTAAAATGCTTTCCAGCAACTGGGCATGGTGTGCACATCGGTAGTCCCAGCACTTTGGGAGGCTGAGGCAGAAGGGTGGCAAGTTCAAGCCCAACCTGGGTAACTCAGTGATTTAGTGAAAACTTGTCTAAAAATAAAAACTAAAAAAGGGCTGGAGATGTAGCTCAGTGGTACAACACCCCTAGGTTCAATCCCCAGTGCAGGTGTGTGTGTGTGTCTACATGCGTAGGAAGGAAGGAGAGAGGGTGAGCAAGCAGAAGAGCGCGGGTGCCACAAGCCTTTCAGGTGCCTACAGCTCGTAGAAGACAGCTAGAGACACAGATCTCATTAGAAATTCCTGCTTCTGTGGGAGTTTTCCACCTCAAAGGGTGATTACGGGATTCCAATGAGACATATGCATTCTTACTTGCTTGTGTCTCAAAAAGAAATCATGATCAGCACCAATGTTGGAGCCTCTTTGCCGGGAGAGGAGCCCAACTGTATGGGTCACCTTCTGGTCAGTGGGTCAGAGGACGTAGGACAGTTTTATGTGGCTCACGGTTTCAAGGGTTCAGCCCATGGCCCACGGCTCTGGGGACAGAAATGGCATGGCAGAGGGGCATGGCGGAGGCAAGCTGCTCACCCGGTGGCAGCCAGGAAGCAGAGAGAGAAGGGAGGAGCCAGGGACAAGGATTCACCTTCCAGGTCACGCCCCCACGGCCCCTCTTCTGACCAGGCCCCCTCAACAGCACATTCAATTGAGAACTCACTGGTGAATGAATCCACTGATGAGCACAGCACCCCATGATCCAGTCACCTTCCAAAGCCTCGCCTCTGAACACAGGAGACTTTTGGGGGACATTTTAAATCCAAACCATTACACAACTTAAGGGGGAAAGCAAACTAAGCAAATTTCATATTTCTGTGTGGCTTTGTCCCCAAGCACGTAATATGCTCATTTTTTTACGTATTCACTTCTGCAGAAGGGAAAGCGAGATTGCCAGTTACACTTATCCCCGGTTCCACCATGGCCCTGCACCTGGACACAGGCCCAGGAGGGACCGATGGAGTGGCAGCAAGGCTGGACAGGGCACAATGTCAGGGTGTGGGAGAGGTCAGGTGACACAGTGGCGGACAGCACAGCGACAGATGTTAGAATGGGCTTGAAAGTTGTGCAGAGACACAGAATTCAGTCGATGTCCTTATCCCATCGTGATGTGTCACAGCGGTCTTTGTCGTATCAGTGGAGAGGAAGAAGAGGAATAAGGTGGGATTCTATTTTGTTCACAGGTCCTGGTGGGGCAGAAACACCCCTTCTGGGGGTGCAGGTCAGGGGTAGAGCACTCGTCCCCCACATGTGAGGCCCTGGGTTCCATCCCTGGCACCACAGGAAAGAAAGAAAAAACAAAACAAACAAAAGGCCAAACACTGGGTCTTAGAAAGAGAAAGAAAGACCAAAAAGAAAGAAAGAAAGAAAGAGAGAGAGAGAGAAGGAAAGCCAGCTCCAGTTCCCCTCCTTTGGGCGCCTCTCTCCTAGGAAAGCAAATCGAGGAGAGAAATACTAGAAGGATTAGACTCATATCACCAACATTTCCGTGTTAAGGAATTTTCTGTGTACTGTTGGTTGAATCTGGTATATTAGGGTTTCTTACAGATTAGTTCTGTAATTCAAGCTAAAATATATAATTGAATTAATGATCTATATTTGTCATTTTAAGCTGAAGTTTTACTAAAGCATTTCAATGAAATCAGATGTTAAAACATTCAAGCAACTTGAAGAGTCACCGTATTTATACACTGGATTTATATTTATAATGTTATTTCAAAATGTTGGAAAGGCCTTGTTTGAGTGAGGTGATTAGACTCCTTGAAAGGAAAGTATTAAATATATAAAGGCAATTTAATATATTTGAGTGCATATTCAAACTTTGTAAGTAATAAAATTATAACAAAAATCACTTTAAAAAGTGATGTTTAAAGCTTGCTAAAAAATGAATTAAACTGAACTAAAAACTTAATAAATCAACTATTAGTTTTTTGTTTTATTTGTTTGTTTGTTTGTTTTGAGACAGGGTCTTGCTATGTGGTCCAGGTTGGCCTTGAACTCATTATGTAGCACAGGCTGGCCTCAAACTTGCAGTGATCCTCCTGCCTCAGCCTCCTGAGTGCTGGGATTACAAGCATGTGCCACCACACCACACCAGGCTTGGAAATGGTGATTTTTAACCTCTTTACAAAATGAGATTAGACTTTGCCAAACTAGTTGAGTAAACCTAATTTGCTTTAAAAAAGAATGCAAGTGAGAATTAAAAAAAAAAATAGTAGGGATGCTTTTGCTCAGCAATGATTTCTTGCTTAAGAAAGAAAGTATTGCTTTGGATCAACTTGTTCTCAACTGAATGGTTTTGGGTCAAATGGTCGGCCACACAGAGTACAGGTTAAGGTGTCCAGGTGGCGAGATCAGGGCAGGATCAGAGTTTCTAGAAGCCGGATCTGAACCCTGCCCGGGCTGATGGGCTGTGTGAACTTCCTGAGGGGATGCAGGGGACAGCAGTGTGGCGGGACCTGTTGACCGCTCCAGCCGGCTCTGTGCCCACCCGCAGGCTCTCTCTGGCCCAGAGCTGCCTTCGGCTGATAACAAAGCTGGGAATGCCTGAGTCCCGCCGCTCTGGAGACTCTGTCGGCTGCCCGCCGTCCTCTGTGGAAAGCTCACAGCAGGGACAGCAGCCCCAGACCTGCTGAGCATCCCACGCTTGCTCAGGGTGAACACGGTGGCGTCTTGGTCCCAGAGCAGCGCTCGGACCAGTGAGGGCTGTGAGGACACCTGCAGCACTGTGCACAGGGCCCTGACACAGTCAGTGCTTGCTGAATGCGGCCTCTCCTCCCCTTTCCTCGACTACCCCACGAGGCCTGTGCTTCTGCTCCAGCCCTTTCCCTCCTGCCTGGCCCCCACACCCTGCAGCTCCCCTCCAAGTCCCCAGCCCCCCACGTCAGGTCCTATTGGCTGACACTTGGGGGTGTCAGTCCTGTCACTCCCCCCACACTTCCGTCCGGGCCTGTTTCCCATCTCTCCTCTGCTATTGACCTGCGTCCTCCCCTTGGCTGGGCCCCTTCTCACTGGTTCTGCTGCATCCATCCCCTTGCGTCCCCCTCCCCACCGTCCCTGCTGTCCTGGTTGCCTTGGCCCATCTCCCTGCCGTCTGTCCTCTGTGCACTGTGTCCCCCACTCGAGCTGCCCTGCCAGGGTCACTGTGTCCTTCTGGAAGCCGCACGCCATGGACGCAGTAGTGCTCCCCCCCTTGCGTCCTCCTCTGTGCTTCTTGCCAAGGGCGCTTCTCCCTGGAACTCCTAGTTTGCTTCAGGCCACGGTCTCCCTGGGGCCGAACCTCCCACCCCCACGACCCTCGGCCAGGCTCCAGCGACAATGCTGGCTCCCGCCCTGTGCTCCACCGTGGCCTGGGCGCACGTAGCCTCCACAGCCAGACCGAGCCACAGCGTCCCGGGGGCCCGAGGTGCACAGGGCGCAGGGTGTGTCCTCGGGGCCGCACGGTGACAGGTGGAGCCCGTGCCCAGCACGTGTGGGGCTGAAAGCCCAGGATGTAAGTAGACCTTGAGATCCTGCGTTGCTTTCTCTTCATGGTTCCCACGCAGGGCAACTCATACCACTGGGGTCCCCTGGCAATGTCTGGACAGGGTCTTGGTGGTCAGCACTTGGGGTGCTCCTAGCCACAGTGGGGAGAGGCCAGGGAAGCTGCTAAACACTCCACAGCCCCCCGGGTGCCCGCCGTCAGGAACGCAGGGCCCCACCATCCTGTTCCGCTTCAGCTGTGCTTGAGAGCCGGCTGCAGGCCCGCAGTTCCCCGTGGCATCTTCCGGACTCGAGCTGGAGCCGTTCATTACAGAGACGGCCCTGCCGGCCCTGCCAGGGCTGGGGTGTGGCGAGTGCCCCCCAATTCGGGGGGGATCTGCAGCCCAGACTCAGCAGCCCCTCCCGCCCCGAACGCTCCCAGCCCTGCTGTACGCCAGGCGGAGCGGCCGTGGGGGAGGCCACCGTACGGCGACCTCGGAGACGTCTACTCAGCCTCGCTCGGGCTCAGGATGAATGCGGTGCGTCCGGCAGGATGTTCCCGAGGGCACGGAGTCCAGACACAGGACCTTGTTAGCCTTAGGTCTCGCAGGACAATAAAGGGGCACAAAGACGAGTTCGAGAGTATTCTGCACACAGAGTGGCTGCTGTCCAAACACTCGAGCCAGTGGAAGCCACTGAATTTCAGGCAACACTCCTGTGCTGGTCTGGAGCAAAATGTCCCCAGCGCCCCTGTGTTCAGAGGCTCCCAGACAGGGAGTGATCACGGGGTGCTGCACTCACCCGTGGGTTCGTCCACTGGTGGGCTCACAGCTGAGAGTGGTTTTTTTGAGACAAGGTCTTGCTGTGTAGCCCAGGCTGGCCTGAAACTCATGGAGGTCCTCCTGCTTCAGCCTCCTGAGTGGTGGGATTACAGGCGTGTGCCACCATGCCCAGCTGATTATGTTTTTTAATGCTTAACTTGTCATCACATAGCCCATGGGAGCTGTCTCCTTGCAGCCTTGAAATGTCCTGCAGGTTTTATAATAAGCAAATAGTTATGTCAGGTCGAGTTTTATTTTCCTCCTCTAAGTCACAGAATCAGCTGCTGTGAGTAGACACAGCCAAGGGACCCCAGAGAGGAGACACTGATCTAGGCCACTTTATTTTTATTTTAGTTTAAAAGTTTATTTATTTTTTGAGACAGGGTCATGCTAGGTACCTCAGGCTGGCCTTGAACTATACAGTGTAGGCTGGCCTCAAACCTTTGGCGATCCTCCTGCCTCAGTCTCCTGAGTGCTGGGATTACAGGTGTGCACCACCACTCCTGGCTTGATTTAGGCCACTTTAGTAAACGTCACATGCTATGGTTGGGCGGCCACAGGTTCCTGTGCTGGAGGTGTGGTCCCGGTGGAGTAGGATCGTAGGTGGTAGGAGCTTTGAGAGGCAGCGGTATTGTGGGGACCAACAGCCTGGGGAGAGGCTGACGCCTGTCTCAAGGGCGTGGATTAGGTTCCAGGATGGGTTTGGTTACCTAGAGACAGGCCGCTCATGCCCCTATAGTCCCAGCTACTTGGGAGGCTGAGGCAGGAGGAGCTTGAGTTCAAGACCAGCCTGGACAACTTAGCAAGACCTCATCTGTAAATAAGTAAACAAGTGGCCCTTGTGTCCTCTGTCGCCACATGACCTATCTCACAGGAATCTACCTGAGGCTTGTCAGATGCTGCGTTAGGGCCATGGGAGCTAAATAAACCTCTTTACGCTATAAAGCACCCAGGCCTGGGCAATCTGTTAGAGCAATGCAAAAGGGACTAAGACATCACGGGTCTGCAGTTACGTGTTTGTTAGCTCCATCCTAAGAGAATGCTCTTGTCGAAAAAGCATGTTCAGTACATTTCCCTGTTCCCTGACCTGCTGGTCTCTCTTCCCTGACTGTCAAGTGTCTTCCACACACTTTAATGAGCCGTGACAATGTGACTTCTCCATTCAGTCAGGTCGCCATGTCCGGCTCTTCTCCTGCACAGTGTGCGCCTGCTGAGACCTTAGCACCAGGGAGGTCCCCCTTTCTCATCAGCCACTGGCCCTTGAAAACCAGCATACTCATTAGGAGGTAGAGTTTGAGGGGTCACTGCTGGGAACCCCACAGCAAGGCGTCTCCCGACGTCCCTAGTCTTCATGCTGCTTCCTGGGCATTGGGCAGAGCTGCCCAGCAGCGCAGTGATGGTGGCTAACATTGTGCACATGCCAGGCTACACTTTGGTCTTTGTCTTCAAACTGGGAGGGCTCTGGCACCAGAGTGCTCAGGTGTGGCAGGGAAAAAGGGGACAGCCTGTCCAGGCCCTTCAGTCGCTTTCATCCCTGTTCCTTTGGTGACATGGGTCCAGCCAGCCTCTGAGTTCCAATTCTGCCAGGCTCCGGTCTTGCCTGGAGAGCCCTGTCCCAGTGTGGGTTATACCGGGGGTGCCAACAACATGCACTATGTGTGTCAAGCATGTATGACCTCGCAAGGTGAGGGTGCCTGTCGAAGACAGCGAGCCTCTGGTGTGAGAGGCAGGAAGCAGGCGCAGCAGTGGAGCCACGAGGGGCCACAATGATTCGCCATCATCCCCTGAATGTTAGTCACAGGATGACCAGAAAGGAGGCCTAATGGGTGTGCCTGGAATGTGCCTTGAAGCCGATGAGGCTGGCGACAGGAAAGCAGGTGGGGATGAAGAGTGGTCTGTCTGTCTGTCTGTCTGTCCCAGCACAGGATGGACTCTGCTGCTCGCCCACCAGTTTGTTTCTGAAAGCTCCATGGGCCCCGTGTGCACCCGGAAGGGGTCATGGGTCCCACACACAGCTCACAGGAGGGTGCGGAACACGTGCAGTGACCAGCTCCACGTGAAAAGCAAGGTCGCACCGCAGTAGTGCGGCACACTCCAAAGCCACCACGCTCGTGATGGGCTCATGCTATTGTTTTCTTGAGCCCAGGGCCTTGAGCGTGCAAGGCAGTGCCCTACCAGGGAGCGAATGCACCCAGGCCCTCACTGTGCTTTATTTTTCATTAACACAGGTTGATAGTGTGCTATTTGCGGGTGGGCATATAGCGGGCCCTGACTGTATCCAACCCTCTTCCGCGCCCCCATCCCTGGAATGCACCGTTCTGCTTTCGGATTGGGAGACAGGAAGTGTGGTCCCTGTCTCCCGGTCTCTGGCTCATTTCACGTAGTGTGACGTCCTCTGCCCCCGTTGCTGCCAACGACCAGGTCCCCTTCTCCTTACAGGAACAGCAGCCCTTTGTGTGTGTGTACCGCGTCCCCTCACTGCGGTTTCCACGTGAAACTGGTCACCAGGGAAAGTGAAGTTGTCACCTCCAGGGTCCCCTTCGCGAAGTGTCTGTCCAAACCTCTTGTCCGTGTGTCCACTTTTTCTTTAAAGGAACACTGATTTATAGGAGGCCTTCACACGCTCTGGACGCCAGCTCTGTTTGAAGCGTGTGTCGGCGCACCCTCGCGCCAGGCCTCACGCAGTGCGTTTCCATGTCTGCAGTTAACACATATTGTGTGTTGAGCATCCCTAGTCTGAAAATCCAAAATCAGAAATGATCCAAAACCTGAGCCTTTTTGAGCACTGAGATGACTCCGGAAGTGAGGAAACCCCAGGTCGGATCCCAGTGCTGGTGGAGATCGAAGGCAAGGGCACTGAGGACACGCAGTCACGCGGAGCCGAGTGTCGTAGAAACAGCGCTCCGTCCACCAGATGTTCACTGCGCATGTGCAAGTATTCCAAGACCCAAAACGCCCAGAATCGGAAGCATCGTGGCCCAAGCACTTTGGATAAGGGACAGCAGATCTCATAGGCAGCCCAGGCTGCCTTGGAACTGGTTATGTAGCCCAGGCTGCCCTCGAGCTGGTGATCCTTCTGCCTCAGCCTCCTGAGTGCTGGGATGACGTTAGGTTGTTTTTTTAAGGTGAAGCCCAGTGGAGGTGAACAGAAGCAGCAGTCTGCAGGGCTCCCACACCACGAGGCGGGAGGGAGGTGTGGAGGTGCTGGCAGGACCCCAGGACACAACTCAGCCCTGCAGCATTCTGAATTCTTGGGAGGTGGACGTGTAAGAGGCCTTAACTAGTAACACCCTACTTTCTGTCCCGGATTCTGCAGATGATACCACGGCTCAAACACGGCGTGCCCCATCGCCTAGGGCGGTGCCTGGAGAAGCAAACGCTTTCGGTTCCACCACTCGCTCTGCTCATAAAGACACGGAGCTGGGCTCCAGAGTGCGTTTATTTCCGTGCAGCCGGCAAAGCCGCAGAGACAGGGCCACTCTCCATCGTCCTAATCGACGTCCCTCCCCGCCATCTCCTTCAGAACTGGCCATGTGAGGCTCAGCACTTCCTCCCTGAGGGTCCTTCGTTAATATTAACCCCCCAGATAACCGAAATGCTTCAGACACCCTACTTCTGGGCACTTTTTTGTCCTTTGGGACTAAATCTAGAGCTCTGTCCAGGAGAACCCTTAGTTCGCAGAGTGGGAAAGTGGGGTGACCAGAGGCGCACGGCTGAAGCAGTGAAGATGGAAGCCGCTTATGTTTCCAGATGCACCGTCCCACCCCACTTGCCTTCCTGGAGCCTTGCCTGCTGCGTCCCAGCCCAGCACCTGTCCCCAGGGTCTGTGGTTGCAGCTGTCACCTGAGGCCACTCTGATCACACAGCTGGGCATCTATCACACAGAAGGGCTCAGGCACCTGCTGGGGATGCTGCTAACCGGCTGTGACTCAGGAGGTCCCGCCCGCCTGGTTCAAGGTGTCTGCGCTTGCTGTGGGCTGTATTCCTAGGACGGCAGGGTAGACTTGACCCTGCAATTCAAAGCAAACCTGCAAAGGTCAGCCGGTCAGTTCTGCAGTTACTGAGGGAGGCTAAGGAGGTGAGGATGACTGGGACGGCGGAAGGCAGCCCATATCTAGTGTGACCTCAGTGGTGTGTGAGTGTGTGTGCTTTGCCCTAAAATGGACAAATGGACATCTCTTCCTTCCTGCTTTCCTCCTTCTTTTTTTCCTTCTTTCTTTCATTCTTTTTGAGACAGGATCTCACTAGGCTGGCCTTGAACTCACTGTGTAGCCCAGCCTGGCCTCCAACTCTTGGCGATCCTCCTGCCTCAGCTGCCTGAGTGCTGGGGTTACAGGTGTGAGCCACCACTCACTCTTTCTCTCCCTTCCTTCCTTCATTCGCTCTTCCCATCCTCCCCATTTCAACTTCCTGTCTCTGTCCGTCTGTCTGTCTTCCCCCTTTCTTATCAACACAAAGCATTTATTGAGACTCTGACAGTTCTCAGCAAGGCCATCCACTCCCCGGAAAAGGCTGTGAGCAGAACAGCCCGTGTGAGGGACTCTGCTGTCACATCTCCCAGCTCCCCAGCTCTGCCCAGAGGGACAGCTGCCGCTGTCTAGCTCACCCATCCCTAGCTGGGCTCTTGGGTGCTCTTCCCTCGGAGAGATGGGAAGCCTGGCATGAGACTGAGGCTCGAGTTTCGAAGGTGACCCTGTGCCCTGTCCCTTGCTGCTCTTTGGCCTGCTCCACCCCTCCACCCAGAGCCTGGGTCCCTTCCTCCTGCTGTCCCCAGGCCCCGCTCTACCCTGGGAGCACCCTCCCTTTCCCAGCCTGGCCCCCTTCCCGGCCAGCCACAGCCAGAACCTCGTTGCCCTTGGGACATGGCTCCCGTGAGCTTTACTTGCAGGGCTTGGGGAGATCGTTTTGTCCACTGTGACCAGGGAACCCAGTGACCTCACCTCCAAAGCTCTGCTTCACAGGACCGACTTGGAGTAACTGGGGATGCTGCGCATGGGGTGTCACGGCCACACTGTGACTGGTGCTCTTGGGGTATTGGCGCAGGGCTGCTCCTCCTGCCCTTGGGGATGGTGTGGGGCACAGCCACACGGGGCCCCCATGGGGCAGGAGGGCGAGGTGCCCAGCTTCTCCATGGCAGAGTGAAGAGAGGGGTCTTCGTCTTTCCTTCAAGAAGCCCACCGAAACGACTATCCAGAGCTATCCCGATGTCCTTAGAGCCCTCGGTTTGTGCTTTGCTCTTGTCTTTCTAATGCTCTGCTGTCACACCGCAGTCTTCTTGGCTGTTGTGAAGACATCGAAGGCCATAGTCAATCACTGAGATTTCTTTCTTTTTCTTTTCTTTTTTTTTTTTTTTGGTTTTTTTTGAGACAGGGTCTTGCTCTGTAGTCCAGGCTGGCCTTGAACTCACAGCAATCCTCCTGCCTCAGCCTCCCAAACTCTGAGGCTTCCCAGAGGTGGGTGCAGACAAAGAAGTAGTCCTGGCCAGGGTCCTTTCTGCTATTTTATTTTATATTATTTTTTTTGTGGGTACTGGGGGTTGAACTCAGGACCTCGTGCGCCAGCAGGCACCCGTGCCGCTGAGCGATATCACCGGCCCTTTCTTCATATGTGGGTTCTGGGAGTCGAACTCAGGACCTCGCGCATGCCAGGCAGGTGCTTATGCCGCTGAGCCATCTCACCGGCCCTTTCTGCTATTTTAACAAAGGGTGATAAATCCTGGGGTTAGAAAGGAACGGGGGTCTGGGGTTCTGTGAGGAGTGGGTGAGTTGTGGGAAGGCGCAGGAAATGCGAGGCAGGTGAGGTCCTTTAGTCAGTTTGCTCTGCAGTCTCAAGTCCTCCCAGCTGTGACCAGGTGGGAGTGTCCTCTGTGAAGGGGAGCTTTTTATCTTGCTTTTGTTTCTCAGCTGCCTTCAGCTTGAGTCTGCCGGCGTGGCCTATTCTGGCCGGCACATCGTGATCCCTTCTTCCAACTTCCGAGGGTCAATGCCGCCACCATGGCTGATCTCAAGGCACCAATGTACCTCACTGCAGTGGCGCTGGGGAGCCAGGCACAGGGCAGCTTCAGTGAACTGGCTGGGGTGCGGCAACCCCTGCCACGTCTCCTCTGCTCCACGGCAGGACGCGGGCACAGATGGGGTCAGGACGCCCCGTGGTAACTGAGGTGCTTCCTCCCACAAGACTGGGTGCCGGGACAACAGTCAGGTCACACTCAGCCCCCACACTCACTGCAGAGCGGTCTGCTTTTGCAATTGCACTCCCCGTTTGTCCGCTTAAAATAAAACGGTGCCACACCCGATGTCAGAGCGTCTTGCTTTACGACAGGCTGAGCTCCCTCCGTCCTGACCCTAGTTAGGATCTTAAATTCAGCAGCAACTTCACTCTGGTGTTTGACTTTCACTGTAGTTTTTGCTGTGCTGGGGATGGAGCCTAGGGCCTTCTGTGCCGGCCAAGTGCTCACCAGTGAGTCTCCAGCCCCTTCTGTCAGGCTCTGCATTAACACCTGTTACGGCTGTGTCTAGATGTCCCCAAAGCCTCATGTGGTTATAGGTGGGGCTTTGTCAGAGGCGGCCAGATCTAGAGTGTGTGACGCTGGGATCGATTCACCGTGCAGTGCTAGGATCAAAGGCACGAGGATTAAGGGTGCGCGTGCTACCTGCCCTGAGTAGTCTGGATAAGATATAAGGGACAGAAAGAGCTGCGGTTGTCCCTTGTTCCTTTGCTACCTTCTGCCCGCCATGAATTTATCCTCTGCCACGCCACCCTGCCTTGGAGCCAGCTGATTATGGACTGAAACCTCTACAAACTATGAGTCAAATAAACCTTTTTCTCCTTCAACTTTGGGTGTCGGGTATTTTGTCTCAGCAGGGAGAAAAGTAACTAAAGCAACATCCTTCCTTTGTCGTGATTGTCTGAAGCTTCTCTTTGGACAATTTTAGAGATTGTGGGAGCTAAATTCTTCGGAGTTTTTTTTTCCCAACCTTATAAGAGGTTTTTATTTATAGATATTCCTACCTGCTTAATGACTGTTTGGACTTGTGACCCGTCTTTTTCTTTGTACGGTTCTGTACATCTTGTTCATGGAGTCTCGGTGTCTTTTTGTACATTGTACATCTTGTTTGTACAGTGCTGTAGTTTTATGTTCTGTTACACATTACAGCAATGCATGTAAGAGTTGTGCAAATAAAAGCGAAGTCATCGAGTCAGACTTTCCTTTGACCAGTTCTTTGTTGTGAATATTGCGATGCACACACCATAGACAATTCCTCATTTAGCAACCAATGCATTTAAGCGACCTGATTGCAGGATCAGAACTTGGTTGTTAAATAAGGAATGTCTGTATTTATTTGTTTTTTTTTTGGAACTAAAATCTTTGAATTCTTGCACGCTGGTAAGTGTTATCTATGCCCTTTATACTAGAAGTCAACTTCGGCCAGATCTGAAGCCCACATTGGGCTCATTTTCTTCTCTGCATGCTAAACTTGCTCACTCCACCACCTGGCGACTGTTCTCCGAATGTCACGTAGTGTCCTGAAGGACCAGGTCTCCAGTAGGCAGGTAGCTCAGTGTAGAGTGTGCGCTGCTTACTTAGCATGTGTCAGGGATCATTTCCTGATGACACCAAACAAGAAAAAGGCTGTGGTTTTGATCTGGTGTTCTGGTGTGTCTTTGCCACATGCTTTCATTGTCTTTAGAAATATTATTCTACTTCTCATTCTTTTTTAATTTCTGGTAACTTTGCCTCATTTCTTCACCAGTGCTCTTTTTTCTTTCTTTCTTTTTGTACTCTGGGCCTTCACACTGAGCTACATCCTCGGCCATTTTAAAATTTGATTATGTAGTGAAAAAAATGAAAGAAAACAAAATTTTAAATTTTGAGACAGGGTCTTTGCTAAGTTGCTAAATTGCTTAGGCTGGGCTTGACCTTGTGATCCTCCTGCCTCGGCCTCCCAGAGTGTGCCCCAATGCCTAATGCTGATTCTTACGACTATTATTTCTGAACTCATAGAAGGAGGCAGTGTGCAGGAGAGTTTTTGCAACTTCACTTCACGTCTTGGTCTGTTGGAGCCGCTGTGTACAGGAAACCTCCTTACACAGGTGGCTTACAAAGCACACGGACTTGTTTCTTCCCATTCTGGAGGCTGAACGTCCAAGCTCGAGATGCCAGTGATCAGGAGCTGGAGAGGGCCTGATTTTTGGTTCCCAGAGGGTGCATAGCTGTGTCCTCAGTGGGGCAGTAGCAGGGGCCCTCAGGACCCGATCCCTCCCAATGTCCCCACCCCAAACATCCTCCTGGGGAACAGGTTTCCACGCATGAATCCTGTTGTCTCCTCCCTGTGCAGGAGTAGAGCATTTCCTTCTGGGACTTCCCTCTGCCTGCTCTGAGCTGCGCACTCCTGCCCTCCTCTTGTCCCCATTCTGCAAGGGCCTCACTTCCTCCTGGTGGCTCCAGCCTTCTGGTCTCCCAGGAGTCCCTCCTGCTTGCTCGCAGTGGAGGGGCACGCCTGCCCCACTCTCCGCCCTAACCCCCTGCTCTCTGAGGGACCTAGGCTGTCTGACCTCCTTGTCTCTGTCCAAAGCCTCGCTGCTCCTGCTTCTGCCTGCCTCGTGCTGGTCTCTCAGGCCTTGGGGCTGCCTGTGGTTCACCCTATCCTCTATTTTGGGGTGTCTGGGGATAACTCAAAACTTTGTCAACTAGTTTTGTGGGTGTTTGGTTTTGCTATCTAGTTGCTCAGCCATAACACCCAACAGAAAAATGGCCTTTGATCAGTGAGAAAGAGAGAGAGAGCAAGATTGAGCGAGTCATTCTCAGTGATGACTGTGGGTGCTGCCTTCAACCAAGCACACGGATACGGAACAGATCAGAGCAGCCCCCCAGGACGCCCTAACCACCGAGCTGCTTGGAAGTAACGACCTTGAGAGCACCCACAGCAGAGCTCCCGAACCAGGAGCTCCGACAGCCGTTTAGCACATCCTCCGGTTTTTGTCTCCTTCCATACATTTGATCAGGAATCAGTTACGGCTGTGATTCCAGTGAACAGACAAACAAAGTATGTTTCTCTAAAGAGTTTTGAGCCTGGGAGTGAGAGACTGACTTGGGCAACACAGCGAGGCCCTGTCTCATATACATATGTGTACATGTGTCTCTCTCCATATGCGTATAATTTGCAGCAAAATGGATGGAACTGGACATTACGTTAAGTGAAATAAGCCAGATGCAGAAAGAGAAGCGCAACCTGTTGTCTCTCATACCTGGAGGCCACAGGCAAGTGTGGACCTGAATGTCAAAGGGTGATTACTAGATGCTAGGAGGGGAGGCCACACGTACGCGCGCGTTTAAATACCACTCTGACAGCCGGTAATATGTACAACGGATGCACGCTAGTCAAAAGCAAAATGTTTAAAAACACATGTAAGCCAAGTCACAAAGGACAGAAAGAAACATAACTGTAAAATTTTTCTTTCAAAAATGCAAGTCAAATATAAGCAGATGAAAGATTCCTATGAAAAAGAAATGCCTATGAAACGGCTCCACATACTGGAGGATTCTTGCCCAGCATCGTCTCCAGCGTCTGCGCGATAAATCTCGGCATCAGACCGTGAGATCTGCTTGAAGCGGCGCAGGAAGGCGGAGGAGCCTTCCCGCCGGCTCCGCTGCGCACCTGGGGTCGCGGCTGGGCTCCCGGCCCTCGCGGGTCCCCTCAGGCGGAGCCTCGGCGTCCGGCGGCTCCGCGCCCCGGGAGAGTCCCCGCGCTGCTGCGCCCGGCCCTCCGAGCCCCGAGGCGTGGGGCGGAGACTCGGCGCGCGGTGCCGCAGGCCCCTGCGTGCGCGCGAGCGGCGGCGCCTGTGTCCTCCTGGCTCGCGGTGACCTCTTCTTCCCTGCCCGGCAGCTTCTTCTCAGCTGCGGTGTGCAGGACGCCGGTCCCCAGGACGCTGGCGCGACACGGGGCCTCGGCCGGGCCGTCCGGGGTCCCGAGGCGGGCAGGACACCGCGGCGTGTCCCGCGTCCCCCCCCCCCCGCGCCGTGGGCGGAGCTCCGGGCCCGGGCGGGAACCGGAAGTCGCCGCGGGCCTGCGCGGGCCGGGACCCCGGCTGAGCGTCCCCGGAGCCGGCGCCCGCGCGGGGCGGCAGCAGGACCGGCCGCGCGGCGAGGGGCGCGAGGTGACGGCGGGGACCACGGCGGCGCGCGCCAGGCTGCGGGCCCTGCGCCCCCTCGAGTGCGGCGGCGCGGTTCGTTCGGGGACGCGGTTGGGTCCCGGGCAGCAGTGCGGGCCGTGCGGGCGGCTGCTGTGCGGCCCACGGTACGTGCAGGGCCCGGTCCATTCCTTCCTGGGTGGAATCCACTGAGCTGCACGCCCAGCCCTGACAGATTTAATTTTTTCCCGTGCAGTTTTTATTTTTATTAATACATGTTTGTGGCACATGATGATTGCATTCCCCTCGAGAGCTGGCGCACGGACGTGACACAGCTTAAATCCCTTTTCGTCCCCTTCTCCGCTTCCTCTGCCTCTTGATCCCCTTCCCTTTTGCCAAAGATCCAGCTCCCTGTTTCCCAATATCTTTTTCATTGCTCTTTATTTACATTTTGAGTTTCTCATATAAAAGAAACTGCAATATTTAAGCTTGTGTGTCTGGTTTATTTCACTTAGCATGATGGTTTCAAGGTGCATCCACTTTGCTACAAATAACTCAAGTTTATCCTTCTTTGTGGCAGAGTGGTGCTCTATTGCGTATAAATACCACGTTTTCTTCATCCATCTGCCGATGGACATATACGCTGCTGCCAAGATTAAGCTGAGTTGTGCTGCTGGAAACAAGGGTGTGCACAGATCACTGCCGTATGATGTCTTTAACTCTGGAAGATTCCTGGAAGAGGACTAGCTGGGCTGAGTGGAATTTCTGTCTTTAGGTTTTTGAGGAATCGCCATCCTGACTCCCACGGTGCTTGTGCCCGTGTGCGTCCACGCAGTGTAGAAAGTTCCTTCTCCCCGCAGCCGCCCGGCATTCCTAACAGACATATTATTGAGCGGCAACACACCGGTCACTTTCCTCATCTGCTCGGCTTTCTGCTGTCTTTCCAGGTCATTGGGTTACTTGCCGAGAGTTCACTAAAGCAACATTGCTCAGCAAGGAAACATATTTTCTGTTTTATTTCAGGTAAATTCACTCTGATTTTTGGGAGCAGATGCCAACTTAGAGCGTTTGTACTGATCTCCCTGTACAGTAGCAAGCTTTAAAGGTGAGGTGCGTGCCGCTTCTCCTGCCTTTCTTTCCTCCTTCTGTTCCTCTTCAGTCCTCCTCCTCCTCCTCCCCTCCCCGCTCCTCCTCCAGGTTCAATACAAAAGTAGCGTAAGGGGCTGGATGTGCCGGAGTATTTACCTCGCGTGCTTCCGGCCCTGGGCTCCATCCTGAGCCCCAACCCCCTTAAAAAGTAGTGCATTTAGATCCAAAAGAAAGTCCTTATTACAGGGCCAGATTAGCTTTTTGGACTCCGTGTGTGTGCGTGTGTGTGTGTGCGCGCGCGTGCACACATGCGTGCACTGCTGTGTGTTTGTTCCTGTGTTTGGCTGACTTGCCTGGGACCACGTTGCTGGGGAATTGGACTTCGCAGCTGCCTGGGACCTTGGGTCAAAGGAAGAACTGAGGAGTTGCTCTCTGTTTCTGTGTTTCTCCAGAAAGGCTTAAGGGGAAATTGTCGTGACCTTTCGAGCCTTTGAGCGAGCCTCGCTTCTCCTTTGTGGATTTCCACACGGGCATGGGTGAGAACACGGGTCCTGTGCACCTGTTTGCCAGCCTACTCTACCCGTCACCAAAGCAAACCTTTTCATCAAGGCAAACGGGGACCGCGTCTACAGCTTTCCCTCCTGTTTCTAGGACTGTAGGTTTTTAAGCATTTAAAGACAGTAATGGAGCAAAAGAGTGCAGAATATGTGTGTTTGTAATTCTAAGATGTTTGGGAAAATGAGACTAAACATGAGCCAGGAAGTCAACAGGTGGCTAGGCATGGGGGCAAGAAGGTGCAAAGGCCCGGCTCTTGTGTTAAGCAAGCTGGCGGTGAGTGCAGAGACGAACACTTGCATCACGAGCAGCACACACAGGTGCGTGAGTGCTGGAATGGGAACAAAACGTCATGAGGTTTACTGTACCTTGCCTTCACTCTGCCGTACAAGCTAATACGATCTACTGTTTTACGTCGCTCTCTACCCCTGAGCTGTATCCCCAGCACTTCTTATTTATTTTTTTGAAACAGGATCTGTATGTTGCCCAGCTGGTTTTCACCTTGCTTGCAATCTTCCTTGCCTCAGTCTCCAGAGTAGCTGAGATTACAGGTATGAACTACCACACCTGGCTATTTTATTTTATTTAAAAAAAACTTTTGATCACAAGTCACCAAATTGATCTCATAAACCAATAATGAGTCTCTTCTAGATTTTTGAAAAATTCTGTGGTAGCTGATGTTAGTGAGCCGGGGTTTTGTTTTGTGTTTATTGTCACTGTGATATTAGGAGTAAGACGTGAGTATATGAAGAAATGATGGTAACACGGGTTCAACGTTTCAGTTATGCGCAGGGCCGAGGGTCTCTGGGTTCATCAGGCCAGGCCCGGAGGGTGTCTCCCTCTCCACTGTAGGCCGTTCTGCACTGTACTGTGGAGACCATGTGAGGTTCCTTTTGGGTTATTATTTGGTAATCTTAATAATGGGGACAAATCAATCTTGGGAAGTGAAAACAGTAACGGTGTAATTTTGATTTTTTTCCACTGGTCCTGGGGGCCAAACCCAGGGGCTTCTCACTGAGCTACATCCTCAGCTCTCTTTTATTTTCATGTTTACTTTGAGGCAGGATCTCACTAAGTTGCCTGTGCTGGGCTCAAACTCAAGATCTTTCTGCCTCAGCCTCCCAGAGTGCTAGGATGACAGGTGTGCGCCACCATGCCCAGCTATATAATTTTGATTTTTGACCCCAAACCTGGTAATGCAAAAGAAAGCGCCTGACCTTATGGATAGAATCGAAGGCAAGACGACACCTAGAATGTAATCTTCATCCAGCCTCCTGCTCCTGAGTTTTCTGTTTGGTGATGAATAGAGGGACATTTCTTTTTTTTTTTTTTTTTTTTTTTTTTTTTTTTTTTTTGTGGGTACCGGGGGGTCGACCTCAGGACCTCACGCGCCAGCAGGCGCCCGTGCCGCTGAGCGATATCACCGGCCCCTTTTTCGTATGTGGGATCCGGGAGTCGAACTCGGGCCCTTGCGCTTGCCGGGCAGGCGCTTAAGCCGCTGAGCCATCTCACCGGCCCATAGAGGGACATTTCTGTGCACTTCTGAAAGCACTCACCAGGCACAGGATTCCCGTCAGCACCCCCCGCACGCAGTGAGGGGCGCCGCGAGCTCGGGGAGCTCTGGCTGCTTGCTCTTCCTGCCGGCGCTGCGGCTGCAGCGGGGTGTGGGCGCGGCGGGCAGGGCGGGGCAGGGCGGGGTCCGGGAGGAGCGGGCGGCGCTCCCTCCGCTCCGGGCCTCCGAGCCTGTCTTTCCAGTTGCTGCCGCAAGGAGGGGGCTCTTCCGTCCCCTTCCGTCCCGTCCCTTCAGTGGGCTGGGCGCTGAGCCAGGGCAGGTCCCTTTTCCTGCTGCCCTGGGGTAGGGGTGACTTCCCGTTCCCCCACCCCCGTCAGCTCTGCAAGGCCAGGCGTCCGTCTTCAGCCCAGGGACGGCGCGGGGAAATCCGACCACACGGTCGGTCTGGCAGGGGAGGGAGAGGGGTGTCCCAGTTTGAGCCCGAGGCCTCTTTTTTTTTTTGTGTGTGGGTACCGGGGGGACGACCTCAGGACCTCACGCGCCAACAGGCACCCGTGCCGCTGAGCGATATCACCGGCCCCTTTTTCGTATGTGGGTTCCGGGAGTCGAACTCGGGCCTTTGCGCTTGCAAGGCAGGCGCTTAAGCCGCTGAGCCATCTCACCGGCCCCCCGAGGCCTCTTAAGGGCGTTAAAAGCTGACCAAAGGCGGCTTTTGCTGGCTCCTGTTCAGGTCTGGGTGGTGGGGCCATTCAGCATGAGTCTCGCCACCCCCTTTTTTCCTCTCCTTCCCTCTGTCCCTCTCCTGCCTTCCAGGCCCTGCTCTGCGTGATGGTTTTTATTTCTTTGTGCAGAAGAACGTGGGAGCTTGGGGCAGGCCAGAGCCCTCTTGGGTTGTCACCCCTGGGCCTGCTGCTGGTGGCTTGGGAATCGTCTCTGCGGGGACACGGGGCCAGCCATAGGGAATTAGGGTCAGGCTAGGCACACCCTCTGGGTCCCCGGGAGCTGAGGACTTTGCTTGGTGTCCCTCCCGCTGGACCTCACTGGGCAGGGCAGGGCAGGGCAGGGCAAGGCAGGGCGGCCTCTCACCTCTGAATCACACCTGCTGAGCAAGGGACAGAGTGGGTGGAAGAGCAGCCAGGAAGCAGCCTCTGGTATTTCCCCTGGGACGGAGGTGTCCCCACCCCACCTGGAGGGCAGTCCCCTCTCCTCCTCACTTCCGGAAGTTGCAAGCTGGGCTGAGCTTACCTCTTAGGAGTCTTGGAGAGTCCAGGTCTTCTGCAAGCAAATGGGATTTTAGGGTCAGATCGCTGGCTTTAAGTTTGATTTACCAAAACTGGGGCATTGGGTGCTTTAAGAAACGTCCTCACCGTGCCTTGGAGCCGCTCTCTCTGTTGCCAGTGCCAGCCAAGCGGAGTCCACACCGGGCCTGGTGCTGGTCACTGCCAGCACCTGTGGGCCCACGTGTTCTCCAGGGCGACTTTGGGGAGGTGGGCACCGTCCCCGTGGGCTGAGGCATGGGCTGCGCGGGGCAGGCTTGTGGGCAAGGTGCTCCTGGGCTGCCACTCTCAGTGCCCTTCCTCCAAGTGTCCCCAGCTGGAAGGCCCGGGCATCATGGCCCCTGTGGGCTGCCACAGGAGCGCTGAGAGTGGGGACGTGGGCACGAGGACACTGTGGCTTTCGGGGGAATTTTTAGAAGGGCAGCGGGCTGCAGGCTGGAGAGGGCTGTGTGGATGCTGTTGGAAGGCTGCATTTAGGGTCCAGCACTGCGCCATCTCTAAGTGACAGCGTGAGGGACGGGGGCTAAGCTGAGCTCAGCATGGCGACGTCCCTGTCCCCTGCCAGCCACCAAAACGGAGAGCAAGGCCAGAGGACACAGCCAGCCATCTGCTTCCTCTGCTGTCCCCGTCAGGTGGTGCTGAGGGTGAGGCAGCACCACACACACAGGCATTGCCCTCGCGGGGCGTCCCCAACCGCCCCTCGGACACCCCGAAACGGGATGCAAAGCTCAGCTGGGGCTCAGGAAGACTCTGTGCACCTCCATAAGGCTCCCAGAGAGGTCACCGCCTCACTGCACACACCACATCGGGGCGCGGTGGCAGGGGAGCCGCATTTCTGAAGCATGATTGGTGCAGTATTTTCGTCACAGGCACAGTGCGGGCCGGTCCCCAGCGGCCTTGCAGAACGATTGTCGGGTCCCTGAAGCACAGCACCCACGAATACCCTTCCCTCGTGGGGGAGCAGAGTAGAAAAGTGACAAGTTTGCACTGGAGGTGACAGAAATCTGTTGACTTTTTTTTTTTTTTTTTTTTTTTTTTGTGGGTACCGGGGGTCGACCTCAGGACCTCGCGCGCCAGCAGGCGCCCGTGCCGCTGAGCGATATCACCGGCCCCTTTTTTCGTATGTGGGTTCCGGGAGTCGAACTCGGGCCCTTGCGCTTGCCGGGCAGGCGCTTACGCCGCTGAGCCATCTCACCGGCCCTGTTGACGTTTTTTATTTTTTGTGGTCCTGGGGATGGAGCCCAGGGTCTTTGCACTGACCTATGTCCTCAGCCCTTTTTTCATTTATTTTGAGACAGGGTCTCATTAAGTCACTGAGTTGGCCAGGCTGGGCTCAAACTTAAAATCCTCCTGCCTCAGCCTCCTGGAGTGCTGGGAAGATAGCCGTGCACTGCCATGCCCAGCTGAACTTGTTGATGTTAAAGTCTTGGAGGGGTGTTGGTGGGTCTTTCCGGGAATCAAGTTATGCGTACGTGATATTTGCCGACTTTCCCCACCGAGTCTGTGGGGGGCCCTGCTTGGTGATTGAATCTAGAGCATCCACAGCGTCCTCCTGATATGGGAAGAGTTTCCTGTAGGGTTGTCCCCGCACGCGAAGGCAGAGAGGTGTCAAAGGAGCAGTCCGGTGTATCGGCATGAGAACGTGCTCAGTGATTCATTTTTATTTTTACGGGTGCATTTTTATAGTGCCTAACGGTTACATTCCTCATGGGGAGTTGGTACTCGTTCGCAGTGCATCTTAATTCCTTGTACGTCTCCTCCTCTCCCTCTCCCCTCCATCTCTTGATCCCCTTCCCTTCTGCAAAAGATCTGTGTCCCCGTTTCCTATCCTCTCCTTTCCTGTGGTATTCACACACCATGGAGACTGCGCTGCCGTAAGGACAGGCTCGGGTCACTTGTGGGAAGGTGGACGCACCTTGAGTCTGTAGTGTTGAGTGAAATAACCCAGACACACAAGCTGAAGCACTGCGCGGGTTCTCTCATATAAGAATCCCAGGGCCGGTGAGATGGCTCAGCGGCTTAAGCGCCTGCCCGGCAAGCACAAGGGCCCGAGTTCGACTCCCGGAACCCACATACGAAAAAGGGGCCGGTGATATCGCTCAGCGGCACGGGCGCCTGCTGGTGCGCGAGGTCCTGAGGTCGACCCCCGGTACCCACAAAAAAAAAAACAACAACAAAAATCCCAAAGTATAAATAAACAGCAAAATGAAAGATGACCGACTTCTCTGGGGCTGTGAATAGGACTCGGATTTGCGAGCTAGTTCTTTTCTGCTTGCTGCAGGCAGTTAAGCCGGGGCTCCACCTGCACCCTCACCGGCCCCTGCAGTCCCCTCTGTCTCTGGCTGGGCCGGGCCCTGCTGCGGGGGCTCCTGTGCGGCAGCCATGGGCCCTGCCGGCCGGGGATGGGGAAGGCAGGGACTCTGCCTTCTGAAGAGGCGTTTGCTGCTGTGGAAGCTTGTGGCCGTCGTCTTCGCTGCACTGCTGTTCTGCGAATTCTTAATCTACTACTTCGTGATCTTCCGGTGCGGCTGGCCGGAGGTGGCGGCGCCTGCCCGTGGTGGGGAGCAGGTGCCCGTGCTGAGAGCCATGGTCCTGGCCGACACACACCTGCTCGGGGAACTGCAGGGCCACTGGCTGGACAAGTTGAGGAGGTGAGCAGCACAGAGGGGCCCTGGGGTGGGGGCGGGGCACTCCAGCCCTGTCCCCGTGGCCGGGTCATGCACTGTTATTGTCTTCTCGGGCTGGGGATGCTTGGCTTTTCTCGCATCTGCTGTGTGCCAAGTGCTTTGGATGCAGGGCTCACGATCTGGGGTCAGAGCTGACGTCAGCCGATCAGCTCTGTGACTTTGGACAGTGACACCCCGGGCCCCTGCTCTGTGGGCGGCAGGGTTAGCAGGACGCCTCACCCTGGGTGGAGAAGCTACCTCCCGATGTGGCTGGGCTGCCTGAGCGTGCAAGCCATTGAGATTTTTGTCCCCAGGGTGCCGGCAGCCTTGCGGCTTCTTCCTGGGGTAGGACTGCGCCCTGTCCAGCACCATCAGCTGCTGGTCCCCCAGAAAGCTTTGTGTTTGTTTCCAGTTGTGGTGAAGTACACACCCCGTGGTGTGCCATCTTAACCGTTTCTACGCACACAGCCACCACGCATCACACGCACGGCACTGTTCTTGTCACCAGGGCTTCTCCTCCCTGGAGGACGCCCCCAGCACTCACCCCGCCCTGCTCCCCGCTGCTCCAGCTGCTTCCTCCTTTCCCTCTAACTCTAGCCACTCCAGGTCCCTCCGAGCAGAGTCACCATGTTTGTCTCTGCCACTGGCTTATTTCTGCTCGCATCACGTCCCCCAGGTCCATCCTGTCCCCGCATGTCCGAGGCTGAGTCCTTCCTTGTGTGCAGACCAGAGTTTCCTTACCCACCCATTGGAGGGCAGCGAGGGTGGCCTCCCCCTCGGCTACAGGGACAGCGTCTCTGGGTGGCGGCGGCAGTGGTGGCCGGGGCCTCTCCTTGTCCTGGTGGCCCCATGCTAGCCCTGTCCTTCCATGGCGCCACCTGCCTTTCTGGCCCTCGGTGCTCTTTTGAGAGGCAGTGACCTTGGGTCCCTGGGATGGGGCAGTTGGTGTCCGTGGGTGGAGAGCTGTGTGGTGGAGGGGACCCTGTGCCCTTTACCAAGGCGCCAGCCAGAGAGGGCCGAGGAAGAGGCAGCTCCGTAGCTTCCTGCAGGTCTTACAAGTTGGCCTTTACTTAGGTCCGACCTCTTCATAATAGACCCCAGGCTGGCCTTGAACTTGTGATCTGCCTGCCTCAGCCTCCCGAGTGCTGGGATTATAGTGTGCGCTGCTCACTGTCTCTCCCTGTCTACTCAGATTCTGTCCCTTTAAGAATTACAGCTTGGGCTGGGGGTGCAGCCCAGTGCAAGCACCCACTTAGTACACACAGCCTGGTTCCCTTGTCAGCACCACACACAGGCACACATGCACGTGCATGCTTGTGTGCACATGCACGTGCACACATACATGTGTGGAACAGAAGTCCGGCCCATCATCTCCCAAGTGCGGCGCAGAGCCAGTCTGTGAGCTGTCCCTGCCTGTACCTGGGCTCTCGAGATGGAGCTGTGGCTTCGGGGGCTGTGTGGGCCTGGACTCGACCTCAGCATTAGCGGGGTGTGGGGCTCTCTGTCGGTGCCTCAGTTCCCCATGTGTAACCGGATTTGGGGTTGGAAGGCAGGGGCGGGTTACGGAGGAAGGAGGACAGGACTGGTCAGTCCACCTCCCAAGAGGCCGGAGACACCACGGCCTCCAGCCTGACACCCGCCGCTCCCACCGCCCAGGGAATGGCAGATGGAGCGAGCCTTCCAGACAGCCCTGTGGGTGCTGCAGCCTGAAGTCATCTTCATTCTGGGCGACGTCTTTGACGAGGGGAAGTGGAGCTCGCCACAGGTAGGACCTGCCCAACCAGGCACCCCAGCTCTGCAGCTACAGGGTACTTGAGATAGACGGAGGCATTTAAATTCTGAAAGGAACTGTTACAGTGAAATACACACTGCCCAGAATCCCCCGCAAAAGATTCCCCCTGCTTGGAACGCACTGATCCCTTTTCCTTGCCACTTTCTGAAGCAGCTCTGGAGTCCTCTTTGGTGAGTGTTTTTTGTGTGTGTGTGTGTGGGTACCGGGGGGTCGACCTCAGGACCTCGCATGGCACGCGTGCCACTGAGTGATATCACCATCCCTTTCTTCGTATGTGGGTTCCGGGAGTCGAACTCGGGCCCTCGCGCGCCAGCAGGCGCCCGTGCCGCTGAGCGATATCACCGGCCCCTTTTTCGTATGTGGGTTCCGGGAGTCGAACTCGGGCCCTCGCGCTTGTCGGGCAGGCGCTTAAGCTGCTGAGCCATCTCACCGGCCCTGGTGAGTGTTTTTATGAGGTGTGATCAGAAATACAGTGAATGCTGCCGCGTGCCACCCAGCGGAAAGGCAGGCTCAGAAAAACATGGCGCTGCGCCCGCATCCACCTCGTTCACCAGGTCTGGCGCTGCGTGACTTCTGGCTCCTCCCCAAAGTCACAACATTTTGAATGGATTCAGGACATCGACGCAGCCAGGAGAGTGCAACTAAAGGCACTCAGGGAAGAGGACTCCAGAGCTGCTGCAGAAAGTGGCAAGGATGATGGGATAGGTGTGTGTGAAGCGAGAGGGAGAATTTTGAGGGAGAGTCATGGCAGTGTGTCTTTTACTGTAGCAAATACTGTAAAGTTTATTTATTTATTTTTGGATTTTTGAGACAGGATCTTGCTATGTAGCTCAGGCTGGCCTTGAACTGATGGTGATCCTCTAGCCTCGGCCTCCTGAGTGCTAGGATTGCAGGCATGTGCCACCATGCCTGACAATGCTGTAAACCTTCACTATATTGCTGATCACAGCTTGTATATTGGCTCACGTTGCACATTTGGCTTAGACTTTACTGGTATTAAGAAGTATGGTCTGTCCGAATCTTCTCAGGATTTGTGTGTCTTGTGCTCATCTTAAATGAGGTTGCGCGATCTTGCAGGAAGTAGGTGGGTTGGGTGGACCTGGTTGGGTGGGAACGTGGAGTCCTGAGGCCCTGCTGGAAAGGGCAGGACAGGTGAGATGGCACAGGGTCAGCTGTGGCCAGGACTGCAGGACATGCTGGGGAGTTTAACTTCACACTGCTCTTTTTCCTGCGCTGGGCATGGAAGCCAGGGTCTCGCACGGGTGGGCAAGTGCTCTGCCGCCGGCTGCACACACCACCTGCCTCAGGCTCCCACCAGACCGCCCCGTTACGGGCATTGTGCTGCACTGTCTCTTGCCATTCCCCTCTGATTTTCTTTCTTCTGAGTGGAGGTGCAGAAGGAGCCGGGGGACTTGCTGTGAGGTTCCTCGGCCTTTGAGGGGCTCGAGACCCTGGCTGAGTGGTGGGGTGGTGGGAGCCTCTCACAAACCAAGGAGAAAGACTGCTTCCCTGCAGCTGTCAGAACGCTGCTTATTTCATCGTTGTGTGAACAAAAGATTTGTCCTTGTTGCTGGGTTTGAAATGTTTACTCACTAATGGTTTTTGGAAGGGATTTTATTGGGGGGTGTATTTTAAAGAATCCATTGGCATTTCCTAGGACGCCCCAGAGGCAGTGCAGATGGTCCTGGTTCAGGTATGATAGGGACCCACTGCTTAGGGAAATGCAATGACCGCTGCAATGCAGGACCTAATTAAATATAAGATCACAGAAATGCTACCTGTAGAAAGCAGCTAGTGATACAATGAGGTTGGGTTGTTTTTGCAAATTATGCAGTGTTGTTTTAAATTAAGGGCAGCATTTTGTGATTTTCTAAGCTGATTATTCTGACTTTAGGCAGTCATTGTTAAGGTGAAGTCTTTGTCACTGTGTCGAAGGACCCTATCGAGGTACTTCCCGAGGCTGCACCATATTTAAAGCTTTTATTACTATTCAGAAGACAGGGTTATTTTTTGTCTACCTTGAGCTCTTGGTCCAGTTGAAACTTGGAGGTTTCTAAGAATAAGAACCACACTGCCCTGACCCTGAAGCTCACAGTTAACGCGGCGTCAGGGCTGGTAGGCTCCTGTCCTCTCCAGCGCTCTGCCCCTCACCTGCAGTGGTGGCCGCAGTGGCTGCGCACCCTGAGGCTGTTGCCGTCTTGTCTTGGTTGCAACACACGGAGAATTTGCTTGCCGTTTTCTAGGACTCTGTTCTTGCAAGAGGTCCAGATCCGAAGCAGCCCTCAAACCAGATCTCCATACGAGATCTTGAAATAATAAGTCCAGAAACAAAGTACCTTGGGGGATTCCCAGTTAAAAAATGTTATAAAATGGAGGTGGATACCATTTAACTAAAATGTGGCATCAAATTGAACAATTTAAGGTATTAAATTCAAAGTACTGAAGTAGTCTTGGAAAAAAAATTCCATATTAGCTTTATGAACATCTGATTTGGACTTCTCAAATCAGAACAGAATTTTCTCTGTCTCTGTGTCTCTCTCTGTCTGTCCCTCCCTCCCCACTTTCCTCCCTCCCTCCCTTCTCCCTCCTTTCTTCTTTTCCTTCACGGTACCAGGTATCATCTTTGCCCTGAGCTTTATCTCCAGCTTTTAAAATTTTTTTTTTGTTTTGAGGCAGGGTCTCACTAAATTGCTAAGTTGCCCAGGCTGGGTTCAAACTTTAAGCCCTCCTGCCTCAGCCTCCCGGAGTGCTGGGCTGACAGGTGTGCCCCACTATGCCTGGCTAGGATCATGTGTTGAGCACAGGGCAGACACCTTTGTGGCTCTCAGCGGCGGCCTCTCCCACTCAGGCCTGGGCAGACGACGTGGGGCGGTTCCAGAAAATATTCAGACACCCAGCCCACGTGCAGCTGAAGGTGGTGGCTGGCAACCACGACATCGGCTTCCATTACTGGTGAGTGGGTCCGGCTGTCACTGACCTGAGAGCTCTTGTTGGCTGTCATTTTAAACTTGCCAAGATTCAGAGAAGGTCCTGTTTTAGAGATTAATTAATTTACTTCGTGGGACAGGCCTCGGCCCTTGCACACTCTGGACAAGCACCTAGCACTGAGCCGCACGCCAGCGGGGAAGCCGGCTCCTCCAGGGCGGGGAGGAAGGGAGCTCTGGGGGGACGAAGGGGAGGGGAGGGGAGGAGAGGGGGCCCCCCCGGAGTGGGTGCTCCTTGAGGGTTAGGGTCTGGGCTGGAATTGCAGTGCACCCTCAGTGGGCATCTGCTGTGTGGGCGAGCGGTGTGTGCGCGTGGGAACACGCGACTTGAGGTCTCTGGGGAGACCAGTGCACTGCACGGCCCACAGGCCTGGCTGGATGTCACGCTGTAAGTCCGTCTGTGCCAGCCCACTCTGCTTCTGTGTAGTCCCTCAGTTCACCTTCGCTTTGGTCGTGTTATCGTCGCTGCCGCCGCTTCGTTATTATTATTATTATTGTTATTATTGGCACTGGAGGTTGAGCCCAAGCATTTTGCACTGGGCTAAATCCCGAGCCCTTGTTTATTTTTTATCTTGAGGCAAGATCTTGCTAAGTGGCCCAGGCTGGGCTTACACATGTAACCCTTCTGCCTCGGCCTCCTAGAGTGCTGGGACCATAGGTGTGCGCCCACACCTGGGTTCGGTCGAGTGATTTCACTCAATTTCCCAGTGTGGACACAGGGCCCTAGGTGCTTAGGTGACCCTCCGGGGCTGCTGGACGGTTGTGGGGCTGCATGTGAGCCTCGTGGCCAGGGCCGTGGCTGCTCTGAACTAGTGACCCTGCACGGTGCGCAGGTCTGAGAGTCACACCCGTGGCCCTGGTGCTGCTGCGGAACCGACACGGCTTGGTCTGAAAGATGCTCCTTCTGATCTTTGAATGCAGGATGAGCAGTTACACAGTAAAGCGGTTTGAGAAAGCCTTCAGCTCGGAGAGGCTGTTTTCTTGGAAAGGAGTGAAGTGAGTACGGTCTGTGTTCTGCTGGGTGTGGAGCCCGGTGGGGGCCGAGTGCCCACCAGAGCCGCGCCCCAAACCTGCACCCTTGCAGTGATGCCCTGTCTGGCCTGGCACCCAGGACTGTGGGAGCTGGGCGGGAAACCTCAAACCACCCTGCGGGTTTCCTTAGCAACCACAGCCTCTGGTCTGTGACTGTGCTGGGCTCCTATCCAGAGTTGGACCGTGCCTGGGATTGTGCCTGAGATTCGCTCTGCACCACCCAGATGCTGTGCGGCCACCCTGCCCGCTTTGCAAAGGCGTCTTTTTGTTCTTGGTGTCATTTTGGCTTTTTTGAGATGGAGTCTCATTTACATTGCACGGGCTGGCCTCAAAGTGGGCTCAAATGATCCTCCTGCCTCAGCCTCCCCAGTAGCTGGGCCTGTGCCCAGCTTACAGCATCTTTTTATTTGATCAAATTTACTTACTTCGCAAAGGCTGTTCCCCATGGTTACAGTGACCAGGCTGCCTCTGCCCTCTCTGCCCACCCTTTGCCATCAGCCCTGACCAGCAGACCAGAGCCCCGTGGGTCCCCTGCTCAGCTGTGGGCTCTGGGTGGAGGAGGGTGGCCCAGGGATCTTTCTGTGCCGTCCTTGTGGACACAGCAGCTCACTGGGCGGTCGGGTGGGAGTTCTCCGTGAAGGCCTGGGACAGGTCAGCAGGCCCTGCCCCCATCCCGCTGCCTTGGAGCCTCCAGCAGGTGACTTCCTGTTCCTGTGCTGCATCACCATGGTGACGTGATTCCCCAGAGGCAGTGTTTGAGGGGCCTTTGACAGGCTCCTCTCTCGGGCTGAGGGGTTCCTCGCTCCTGACCTCTCAGCTGTAAAGGTCACGTAGTCTCCTGCCAGGTCTCATGCTGGCTCTAAGTGCAGGGGACACAGGTGCCCTGGGTGGAGCTTATGGAGTGGATGACGGCCCAGGCATCTGGAGGACAGCCAGCCTCATGGCCCTGCCTGAGGACGCCCAGCCCTCTGCCTCCCTGCCGGGCGTCCCCTCCACGGAGTGAGGCTTTAGGGGCAGGCTGGCCCTGGCCACTCTGTATCGCGTCATCGGGTCATTGCAGCCTGTGGGTGGAGTGGACTTGTGTCCTCCACGTCACAGCCAGGCACGGAATGGAGACTTGTCCAGGGACAGCTCGGCTGGGTGCCCAGCTCAGCCCGCTGCGCGGTGCTCCTCACGTGTGGGTCTTGGATGCGCACAGCAAGTGGAGCTGCGAGGGAGCTGCTCTGGGCTGCATCCCACGCTGTGGCCCCCGTGTCCCCTGCCCCCAGCTTTGTGATGGTCAACAGTGTGGCCATGGAGGGCGACGGCTGTAACATCTGCGCTGCGGCCGAGGCTGAGCTCCTGGAGATTTCACACCGCCTGAACTGCTCCCAGGAGGTAGGGGACCCGGGCGTCTTCTGCCCCTGTGGTGCCCTCCCTGCCTCGCCCTGGGCGCCAGGTGTGTGTGACATTGGCTCTGACTGCAGGTGCGGGACTCTGGCTCATGTGGAGCGGGGCAGTGGCTGCCCCCATCGGCCCCCATCCTGCTGCAGGTGAGTGGGTGGGGATGCGGGGGGGGCCTGGGGCCAGCACAGCCTCTGACCCCGATGGTCCACAGCACTACCCGCTGTACCGTGCCAGTGACGCCAACTGCTCGGGCCCAGATGCTGCTCCGCCAGGGGAGAGGAGCATCCCCTTCAAGGAGAGATATGACGTGCTTTCCCGGGAGGCCTCGCAGAAGGTGCGCCGCTCCCACGGCCAAAAGCCGCCCCGGGGAGGGGGACAGAGGGACAGATGTGGTGCTCAGGACCACACATAACTCTTGGTCACCAGTTGGGGCCAGGTGGGCTTTGTTCCTTTACGTTTTCAATAGATCTGCTTTTCCTAATCTCAAGTTAGTGATGTTCTCAGCTCATCCTTACATTCAAAAAATTCCCACCAGCCAGGCACGTGGGTGCACTCCTGTATTCCCAGAACTCTGGGAGGCTAAGGCAGGAGGGTCCCAAGTGGAAGCCCAGCCAGGACAACTTAGCGAGACTGTGTCAAAATGAAAAGTAAAAAAAGGACTGGGGATGTAGCTCAGTGTATAGACTCTGGGTTCAATCCCCGGTTCTGGGAAAAAGAAAAAATACTGCCTGTCAACATAAATGGATTTGGAAATATAAATGGAACTCAGAGTCCAATTTTTAGGGACTTAAATAAAATGTGCTTTCTTGAAAATGCATATTTAGTGTATACATAATGTGCAACATTTATATATAACAAAAATGAAGTTTATATTTAAATTTAAAACAAATAGTTTATATTTGAAATATATTTGTGGACTATATTTAAAATAAGTTTATAAAAATATTTATAAAAATAGAATATAATAAACATAAAATCTGAGATGGGAAGAGTAGATTCTAGTAAAACAGGATTTTGAGGGAAAAAATGAGCCAGTCTTGCATGATTAGGATTTATTTCAGTGAAAGAACTGACCCAGCCAGTGACACTGGCTTGTGTCCTTCCATCCCTGCACTGACCACCCACCCGTGTCCTCCCTACCCCGTCCCTGTGCTGACCTTGTGTCCCCCGTCCCTGCGCTGACCCCCTGCCCATGTCCCCCCCATCCCTGTGCTGACCGCCTGCCCATGTCCCGGCTGTGTCCAGCTGCTGTGGTGGTTCAGGCCACGCCTGGTGCTGAGTGGCCACACGCACAGTGCCTGCGAGGTGCTCCATGGCGCAAGGACCCCCGAGCTCAGCGTCCCATCCTTCAGCTGGAGGAACAGAAACAACCCCAGCTTCATCATGGTAACTAATGTGGCATTTATTGTCATATGAGAGCTGTCACACTGTTAGCTGGCACAGTAGCCAGCTGTTCACTCGCTGCAACCTGCGAGCGTGTACAGAGAGTGGGAACCAACCTCCACGCACCGAGCAGGGTGCCTGCGTCTCCGTACCCCAGGACGCCCCCCCCGTGCCTTACTCCAAGGGAAGGGAGGGCCCCGGTCTCGAAATGGAACCTAAAGACACATGGGCCATCGTGCTGGCTCCTCAGTCTCTGTGACACCTCGCGGGGTGTCTGTCACATGTCCCCCACAGTTTGACGGGACCCGCCAGGCTGGGGCGCGGTTGGTGCAGGGCCACTGACACCAGCTGCCGTTCCCGTGGGCCTCCAGATCAGACTGCCATTGTCCCTCTCTCCCAGGCCAGCCTGACGTCGCGAGACTATGCCCTCTCCAAGTGCTTCCTCCCACAGGAGGACACCGTCCTGGCCACCTACTGCGGGGTGGCGGGGCTCCTCGCGGTCCTCGTCCTGGCTCACTCAGAGCGGCTGGCCCTGCCCTTCCTTTCCAGTTGGATGGTGCTCAGGACGCACAGGGCCAGGTGAGGAGCAGGCAGTGGCTGTACTTCCGGAGGGACATCAGTGGCAGACGCCCCGCTCCCAGAGTCCATGGGAGAGCAGCGTGGCAGTCTTTGCCCGTCTGCATCACGGAAACTGTCATTGGTGTGGTGAGCCTGCAGAAGGAACAGTGACTGCACTGTTCTCATGCTAGAAAAATGGAACACGTACTCTACAACACATCTGTTCTCTTATTTTTATCAAATACATGGATAATTGGGCTGCGTCTGTGGAGGATGTGAAGCTGCTTGCACCGTCCCTGCCCCAGGGCGCACGGACCCAGCTGCGTCCTGGGGCGTCGCCCCTCGGCCTCACAGAGCAAGGGCACACTGCTCTTCCGCTTCGTTCTCCCACGCTAAATGACTGAAGTCAGGGTTCTAGATACATGGAATTCTCTTCTCCAGCAGACTGGGATATTACCCCCGACTCTCACGCCTGTCAAAGATCAGAACTTGAAAGAATGCACTTGGATATGGCTTCTGGTATTTAAAAATAAATGTTGCAGTAATTTAAAGTCGGATAAGCTATATTGTTGTTGTTCTCCCCTAAGAGTCTGGCTCTCGTTTTTCACCTAGCTTTGACTTATCTTGGGCAGTGCTGGGGACCGAGCCCAGGGCCTGTGTGTGCTGAGGAAGCTCTGCCTCAGAGCTGCAGCCGCCCCGTCGATGGTCCTTTAGTCAGAAGGGAACCGATGAGCAAAACGCAGACGCGCATATATCTTTAAACATTTCTTTTTTGGTGGAGGTGCGTTTCTTCAGTTTTCTTCCTGTTCTGTTTTGAAGGAGCTGGGAGAAGTGGGCGTCCCTTCTGTTCCTGCCCCAGGCCAACCAAGGAGTCCAGTGCCGCGGTGGGGAGGCAGCGGCCAGGACCGGGTTGGGGTCGGCGTGGCTGGCATTCCCGGAGAAGTGACATTTAAATCGGGTGCACTCATAATGGACTAGGAAACGCTGACATGTAGTCAACTGTAAAATATGAAGGACTAGAAGGAGAACTGATGAGTAATGTGGCCGTCACCTCTCTGGCTTTGTGTAGGGGAAACGTTGACACTGGGCATCTTCACAGATGACCTCAGGCCAAGGAGATGCCCGTCCGCCTGGGCCTGCGGTGGCAGCTGGCCTCAGTCTCTGTGATTCTTGAGGCTGCGTTTGCCAGTCTCGCAGGAGGGAGAAATAGCCATATGCTGTCTGTATTTCAGATAAGGGTTTTCTGGGGCTGGGGACACAGCTCAGGGTAGAGCACTTGCCTGGCATGCATGAAGCTCTGGGCTCCACCCCCAGCACCTTCAACACAATGTAAAAGGGTTTCATGAGGTTTCTGCTTGGAAAAATGAGTGGAGACGCCCTCCTCCTCCTCCTTGGCCATCACTGAGGGTGGCAGCCCCGGCCTTCCGCGATGATCATGCCTACGCTGGAGTCTGTCTGCAGCTCCCATGGAGGGGGCCACTCGCCTGTGCCTGCCCGGGAACTGACGGGGTCCTAATCGGCAGTGACCGAGGGAAGTGGCTGGGGAAAATGTCCCCCACTCCCTGGAGCAGAGGGGTGCAGTCTGCGGCCTGGATCCGAGCTTGGGATTTTGCTGGGAGGCTCGGAGGACACGGAGCAGGGGCTGCAGCAGGTGCGATGGTTAACACGTGTTGGTTATGGATACTTTCTTTTTTTTTTGAGACGGGGTCTCGCTGTGTAGTGTAGGCTGGCCTTGAGCTAACTGTGTAGTCCAGGCTGGCTTTGAACTCAGCTATCCTCCTGCCTCACCCTCCCGAGTGCTGGGATTACAGGTGTGTGCCACCATGCCCGGTTATGCATACTTTTTAAAAAATCAAGGCATATGCCAACATGCCCGGTTATGTATACTTTTTAAAAAAATCAAGGAGTATTTTATAAAGTACCAGCCCGATAAAAATGTCCCACATCCCATGAATGCTATTCATTGCTCTTTTTGGAGTAAGCAGCGGGCCACGTCGACATGGAGCTGTTCAGCACGGGAAGAACACATTTCTCTCGCAGGTGTAGCTACCGTCGATGCATGAAAACCAACAAGGAGTTTTGTTGAGTAGTGGTACAAAAGATTACATTTTGTGTCTGTACAGTATAATAAACTGGTGATAAACCAGCAACAAAAAGAATATGGGAGGAGACTGCATCCGTATTGGGAAAGCATAGTGTGGTTTTCGATAGATGTGTTCTGGTAGTGAATGTGGCAGCTTTCTGCCCAGCACGGGGGCTCCCAGGAGAAAGGGACTCTCTGTTTTGCCACTCAGGGGCTGCCCTGATCCCTGACCAGGGGTGACAGGCAGGGCAGCCACTTGTCAGCCTGTGGCTTTGTAATGGGAAAACCAAAAAGGGCTGACGTGTTTCCCCCATCTCCTGAGTTCTCCACGATGGACCCAGCAGTTGGTCACTAATAGTGAGTCCCAGGGTTCCCCACGGGAGAGCCTGCACCATGACACCACCCCAGGGCCGGTGGTCTGCAGTGACAAGGACTGGAGTGGGCGCTGGATGGCTGTGTTTAGTGGAAACAAAGCTACAAAGAACCAAACCTAGGGGACAGAGGTAGCCAGAGGCTTGGTGGTCACACACAAGTGCACTCAGACAGGACAGACGGAAGCCAGGTGACACTAGACACTACGTACTACCATGGCTTGGGGTCAGACAGATCACAGTCCCGAGGGACGCCCACCTTGGGGACTGGGTCAGGTGGGCGTAGTGGTGCTGCCCTCACAAGAGCTCATACTGCTTGAGGTGCATGCGCTGGATGATGTCACGACAGTCATTGAAGACACGGCGGATGTTCTCTGTGTCCACAGCGCAAGTGAAGTGGGGGTAGCAGTAGTGTTTGCCGTCGCCAGTCGCCGTGCTGATCCTCTGCAAAAGAGAGGGTCTGTGTAAGAGGCATGTGGCTCCCGGGCATGGGGGTGCTGGGACCACATCTCCCCAGGACTCAAGGGGCGTGGGTGGGGGCTGCTGGGACACGGGGCGTATGCTGGGACCTTTGGACCCTTAATCCTGAGATGGCCACTTCATCAGATGAGGGGCACCCAGAAAATTAGTACAGCACATTTCTGGGTGTGTCTGGCTGGGCATGGGGGTGTGACCTTGGGTACTGTATCTGCTTCTCTACTGTATTTGCTCCTGGCCACTTCCTCTCTGGCACTGTTCCCCTGCTCTGCTTCCTGGCAACCATGGACTGAATCCCCTGAAACTGTGAGCCAGATAAACCTCTCCTCCTTTAAGTTGTGGGTGTCAGGTATTGTGTCCCAGTGACTGGAAAGTTGATTAATCCACACCTGGACAGCCTTGAGCTTGCCCGTGCCCATGGGCTCAGAGCTGTGAGACAGTGGGTGTGGGCAAAGCATGGCCTTGGGCTGGGGGAATGAGCCAGGCTCAGAGCTCCTGGAAGCGCCCGGGCCAGCAAGGTGGGACAGAACCTGCTTCTGTGGTGGCACTGTTCTCTATCTGCCAGTCAGCACAGCAGCCACTAATGCCAGCAGATGAATCCAGGGCTTGGGTCTATTCACTTAGTTTTCACTGACTTAATTTAATGAGTGACAGGGCCCTGTGGTGCAGCATGTCCACATGGGTGACCCTTGGTGCTACCAGGTGGCGGGAACATCCTGGTGGCATAGAGAAAAGTGCCCTGTCATCAGCAGCTCGAAATGTGGGTTGAACCCCATCCATTCTGTGTGTGAGGACCTCTCAGAGCCACAGGCAGGGGAGCAGGAAGCCAGCTGGGCTGCAGAGGCCAGAAGGCCCAGGGTGCATGGCCACACTGTGTCCCCGGCTGGAGTCATGTGCTCCGCCCTAACCCCAGGCCCATGGATGTGACTGTCTTCGAGGAGATAGAGAAGGTAGGATGAGGTCACTAGGGCGATGCTAATCCGGTGTGGTTGTCCGTGCAGGAAGAGGAGATGAGCACACAGGCCTGTAGGGACGGGGAGGTGACGGCCACCGCTCGCTGAGGGCGGAGGCTGCAGGGGGTCTGCTCGCAGCGCCCACCTCACCCCTGCCCAGGCTGCGAGAGGTCATGTGGAGCTGTCCTTGGGCACCACAGGGTCGCAGGGCCCCTGGCTCCACCAGCTCCTGTCGGCAGCAGTCTCCGGGTGCTGCTGGAGGACTGCTTCCACCCATTCCCTGCACCGAGTGCCAAAGCTTGCCCGGGTGCGGGGCTGTGGTTCTGCCACCGGCCGTCCCTGCCTGGGTCCACACAGACTCGGGAGTGGGCTCCGTGCCCGGCCACTGGCTGCGGGCTGCTGCCTCCCTTTCACGTCTCAGACCTGATTTGTGCACTGATCTTCACTGGCGGTGACAGAATGGGCCTGGGGGAGGAGCAGCCGTGCCAAGCCCAGGCGGCTGGGTCACTGGGCTGCTGCCCAGGCCCTAAGGCCTCTCAGGAGGCGGTGCCCAAGGTTAAAAACTCTCAGGTGAGCTTTGAGATGCAAGGTGGACAGCCCAGGGACATAAAGGACAGTCCCAGGGCTGGAAGCTGTGTGACCCTGGCGACCGATCTAACCTCTCTGAACCTTGGTGTGCTCCGTCATGACACCAAGGCTCACAGTGGTGGCGAAGATTCAGTGAGATCAGGAAAGCCTAAATCATTTGCAAGTTTCAGTGAACATAACGCTGAGGTGGCAGAATAAAAGGTTAACAAAATTGCTCACCAAAAACAGGTCCCGGATAAAGAACTTGGCTCTTGTAACCTTGGGATCTTCTCCTGCATCTGGTGTTGCTGTGGAAATTAAAAATGAACTTTCATGTAAGTGGAACTTGGCGTGAAACCAAGGTGTGACCGTAGGGAAGCAGAGAACAGGTCAGACGCTGTCTCTTTACACCCTCTCGGCCCCTCGGTCCTGCGCTGGCCTCAGCCTCTGACGGATGTCAGCCAGGGCTGGGCCCTGTGGGGAAGTTGAGGGGGTGTGGTACGCCCTGAAAGAGGCTCAGGGAGGTGCTGGAAAGCCGATTGGGCAACCAGATGTGGGAGCAAGGGCTGTGCCCTCCTGTCCTCCCAGGGTCACCTCTGTCAGCCTCGCCCGTGGGAGGATGAGATAGCACCACCTGGGGTTACACGAGGGCGAGGCCGCCACAGCCCTCTTCCTGTGCCACACAGTGTGAAGGGGATGTCAGATGAGCCCCGGCAGGTGGATGCTGCTGGGGATGCTTTTCCGCGCTGGGGTGGCCTTCATCTGACAGTCTGAAGTCTGAAAGCTCTGGAATCTGACTTCGAGTCCCGCCTGGAAACCCCACACCTGACTTGAGTGTGAGGCACAGTCAGGGCGCGGGTGTGCTGAAAGTGTCAGCTGTGGGCCAAGTGCAAAGGTGTGTGTGGGACACAGGTGACTTTCGTGTTTAGGGACCTCACTGTGTCTGCAGATATCCAGGTCCTGACTTGACACTGCCTGCCCGGTGCTGGGTGGGGCTGCACCCCTGGGGCTCGAGCAGTTGCGGCCGCGGGGAGAGGACGACCTGAGCCAGCGAGGCTTCCTTGGGTCAGGACTCCCGAAAGCCCACGGCCCGGGTCGGGATCTCACCATCTTCGGGAACACTGTAGTTTGCGTACTCGGGGAAATAGTCTTCAATCTTTGATTTCCCTGCCAGGACCTTCTCTGCCAGCATATCCTGCTTGTTCAGGAATAAGATGATGGAGATGGTGCGCAACCACCTGCAAGGAGCAACAGACACACATTTCAAGCAGGGGCGCCCAGCAGTGCTGATGGACACGCAGGCGACCCTGTCCCCTGGCTGTCCCCAGGAGGGCCAGGGTTGAGTCTGAGGCAGCAGGGCCTCTCCTGCGTCCGAGCAACGGCAGACGCAGGTCATCACTGAGTCGATGAGCTCCTCCTCCTCCAGCTCCGCTGGGCCCAGTTTACTGGTGACCGAGCTGAGACCCGTGTCTGAGTGTACTCAGCTGGCGCGGTCTCGGGAGAGGTCACAGCGTTAACCTCGCAACCGCAGGAGAACACGGGACTCGCTGGCCGGCCCCTGCCCACCCCCCAGCAGGTCTGGTCCTGACATAGGCCATGACAATAACCAGATGTGACAGGGACAGGGAGGTGGCTCAGGGACAGTGACAGCAAGTAGGCAAAGATCCCTGTGCGCTCTGCTTTGTGACACTGGCGCCGGCGGTGGCTCGAAGTGCAGCTGTGCAAATGAGCAGAGCCCGGGGATCCTCCCCTTCCGAGGGCTCCGCATGACCACCGGCCCACGGTGCCACCGCTCCCCAAGCAGAAATAGTAGCGCTGTTTCTTCTATTAGCAAATATATAATATTGGCAAAAAGATCATTTTCTATAATCTTCAATTAAGATTAATTACCCCTCAATTATATTGAGATTATAATTTATAGCTGGGCACAGTGGTGCATACCTGTAATGCCAATTACTCGGGAGGCTGAGGCCCGATAATCATAAGTTTGAGGCCAGTCTGGGAAGTTTAGTGAGATGCAATTTCAAAAGCAAATTTTAAAAAAGGCCTGCGGATGTAGCTCTGTGCTAGAGTGCACCTCTGACATTCGAGAGGCCCTGGGTTCAACCGCAGTACCACCCCCGGAAAGATCATAATCTTAAATCATACAAAAATATATGGGCCGGTGAGACGGCTCAGCGGCTTAAGCGCCTGCCTTGCAAGCGCGAAGGCCCGAGTTCGACTCCCGGAACCCACATACGAAAAAGGGCCGGTGATATCGCTCAGCGGCACGGGCGCCTGCTGGCGCGCGAGGTCCTGAGGTCGACCCCCCGGTACCCACAAAAAAAAAAAAAAATATATATATATAGAAAATAGGGCCGGTGAGACGGCTCAGCGGCTTAAGCGCCTGCCCGGCAAGCGCGAGGGCCCGAGTTCAACTCCCGGAACCCACATACGAAAAAGGGGCCGGTGATATCGCTCAGTGGCACGGGCGCCTGTTGGCGCGTGAGGTCCTGAGGTCGACCCCCCGGTACCCACAAAAAAAAAATATATAGAAAATAATCAAGCGTAGTTATATCGAGAGACACCCAGAGACCACGACTCTCAGAGCTCTTACGCCGAGGGGCTCTGTTCTCTTTCTCTGGGGCGTGGGGGACGGAGCCAGGCCCCTCATGGTGCGAGGCAGCGTGCTCCCGCTGAGCCGCGCCAAAGCCCCATCTTCTGTTCACAGTGAAGGCTGTGGCCCCTTTTCCGGCGGCTGTGGTGTGTAATTTATAGTGACTCTAGAGCGTTCTTTTGTGCACCTGCTACTTCTCAGCCCTGCTTCTTTGCCCTGAACTGTCTTAACATCGTAAAGCCGAAGAAGGCTGTAGAGCCCTTGATAGAGGAAGAGGAAGATGTCTCCTGTGATCCAAGCCCTGTGCAAGCTCAGCCTACGCTTCTTCCCAAGCATTTCACAGGACTCTGGTTCCAGCTGGGCGAGAGGCCGCGCGCGCTGGGCGGCCTTTCTTTCTGACTGGGCCCTGGTCTCCGCCACACGGCAGTGTCAGGCACAGTTACACTGTGGCTTTGGGCTCTGAGTGATCTCGGGGACCATGCAGCCATCAGCAGATGTTCTAAATTTTAAAAACCAAATGAAACCAGTTTTGATCCCTAGATATAATCTCAGCTTTCAAAATGATTTACATTTTCTTGAAAAAGCACCATCAGGCTGTCATCAAAGAACATGCCCCATTTTAAGTGTAACTATACTTTGATGGAATGAAAGAGACCCCACGGTTTAGGGTTTGTCAGCCAGGAAAGGACGTGCTACTTGGAGAATAAATATGACAGTAAGCACTACTAATAAAAGATCTGCAACCTTTTGAGTGTACACTTTTTTTTTTTTTTTTTTTTTTGTGCACTGGGGTTTGAACCCAGGGGTGCCCTACAACTAAACTACATCTCCAGTCCTTTTAATTTTTTTTATTTTGAGCCAGGATCTCACCAAGCTGCCCACCCTGGGCTCAAACTTGGATTCTTCCTGCCTCGGCCTCCCGAGTAGCTGGGATTAGTCACGTGTTGCAGCACCCGGCTTCTCTAACAGAAGGAGATCTGCGACCCGGCGGCTGACTGACCCCTCCCTTCGTCACCTGTTGTTCCAGATACTCTCGAAGAGGTCCAGGGACTCTCTCAGCCGGTTGGTGTTGTTGTCTTCGCGGATGACCATGTTGTAGCTACTGCAGGCCGCGACGTAGATGATAGCGGTGACATCTTCGTGGGGAAGAGCGGGGGGCAGCTGAGTGAGCAGAGACCGCACTGCGACAGCACACCCACCCGCTGGTGCCAGGGGTTGTGAGCGTGACGCGCAGGTGCACTGCGTGTGTAAGGGGGGCGCTCTGCGGGTGGGAGGGGTCACCCCAAAAGACAGATGGGACCTGGGCTCCTTCAATTCTCTGTTTAGCGATTCACGCTGAGGGAAGCAGCACGGCAGCACGGGTGCCGCGCTTTCCGCGCCGGCCGGGTCACAGCCTAACGCCGCGGTGGGCGTCTGAGCGGCCCCGCCCTCTCCCCGGGAGCAGGGGCGTCACCGTTAAAGCACTGGATCCACTTCCTCCGCTCGTCGCGCTGGCCGCCCACGTCGAACATGCTGTGGAGGAGCAGGGGGACCCTCAGCTGGGGCTCGGATTGGCTGGCTGCTTCCTCCCTCGCGGAGGGGTGTGCGGCTGCCCGCCAAGCGTCTACCCCTCCCGCCCGGTGTGACCTCCGCCTCGCCCGGCCTTGTCCCTCCTGCCGCCCACTTGTGGCTGTAGGGAGGGGACGGATGGAGAGCAGCCAGCACCGTGCGCAGGCCACATGGCGCGCTGAATGAGCCAGCCGTTCCCAGTGGACACGGTGTCCTGCTCGGCCACTGGGGCCATGCGGAATGCCCACCGTGAAGGCAGCCCGGTTCTCTCGGCCCCAGGAGCCAGGGAGGCCCGGCCACCTCACCATACCTGCGTCCTCTGGGCCACCTGCAGAGGGTCTCTGTCCCTACCGCCCGCCGGGTTCCTCTGCCCCTGCTGGGCTGCACCCCGCCCCCCGTGCAAGGTCCTCCCGCGGCTGCAGGCCCTGGGCTCCTGTGCCCTCCGCTAGAGCCATGGCCTGTGCCCTGCAGTCCACGCAGGGCCGTGGTGGCTGGTGCCTTAATCATCTCCCTGGGGACTTGCGGGCTCCAGAGGTGCTGGGTGGTAGAGGGGAGGGGCACAAAGGACACTTGCATGGTCCCTGCTATAGGGTGGACCCCTCACAGGACAGAGTGGATGCAGCTGGGTCCAGGGGCTGCGCATCCTGATGGCAGCATCGTCTGGGAAACAAGAGTGGACATGGCTGGGACAGGCTTAGAACACACAGTGGAGGCTGCTGGCCCTGGCAGCGTCCAGGGCTCAGGGGACTGGACATGAACTTGGAGGACACAGCCCAGCTCCAAGGGGGGCGGCAGGGGGATGGGGAGGGGCAGCCTGGGTCACATGGTAGAGGGTGGAGGGCTGCTGTTCCAGGACAGGGGCAGCGAGGAGCCCCAACTGTCCTTCCGCAGAGGGACAATGGGATGTGGGCGGTGCTGGCTGGGTAGGAGCCCTCAGGACCAGGGTGGTGGCCTGGGGTGGACAGGTAGGCGTGCCAGAGGCTCTGTGCAGGGAGAGCGGGGCTGCTGCTTCTGCCCTCATGCTCCTGACCGAGACCAGGGCCTCCAACTGACAAGCGGAGCAAGGTTCCCCTCAGGCACTGTCTCACTTGCACTGGGCAGGAAGTGGCCCACGGCAACACTGAGCTCCTCAGGGGACCCGTGACCCCCAGATCCTGCTGCACTCACTGAAAGTTCACTTTGTCCACCTGGAACCGCGTCTCGAAGATCCCTGAGGTCAGCACCCTGCATCTCAGCAGGTCCTGCGGGGAGGAGAGGCCGGGCAGCCGGTGAGTGAGTGTGGGGACCAGAATCATGAAATCCAGAAAAAGCTGAGAACTCGGGATCCACTAGGCCTCGACCCCCACAGGAAACCCCATGACTCATGTATCAGGTCATCCTTAAAGACCCAGTACCTGTGCTTTTATTTTCCTTAAGACTTTTTATTAAGAAAGTTATGGGCTCGTCCTGCTGCCTGCACGGCTCCAGTGAGGAGAGCAGATCTCTGCCCGCCGGGCCGGCTCCAACCGAAGCCTCAAGTGCGGAGCAGAGGATGGGCTCTGTGGTGACCCAGAGCCGGGATCCCATCCACCTGCTGCTCACTTCGGTGGCTTCCTCCCCTGCGTCCCCCATCAGATGCTGTGGTTCCAAAGGGACAAGGAGGTCCCGTGTGTCACAGAGCTGGCATCCAGCACGTCAGGCGGGCGTCAGGTTGTTTTCTTACCCAGATCCACTTGGAATCTACGCTCTGATCTTGGGGACATGAGGTGGCCCTGTGTCTCCAGGGATCGAGGACGGTTTAGGATGCAGCCCTGGAGGTGAGCAAGGCTAGGACCCCACACTGCTCTCCAGCCATTTAGGAGGGGCATCAGTGGCGGGGACCAACGCTGGGGGTTGTGCGGGCTGTTTGAGGGGAGACGGCCCTCCTGTGCTGCTTGGGTTCCACCTGGTTCTCTGTCCCCAACACACTGAGGGTCGCTTGGTTCCCGCTCCGCCCAGGGAGCTGCTCTGGGCCCTGCCTGGAGTGTGCCAGGCCCAGCAGGAGGGGTGGCCTGAGGGGACAGAGGCTCAGGGGCAGCAGGAGCCGCAAGGTCCCGGTTGTGCGTGGAATTCTTCCCACAATGGCAGGTCTGGAGGGCCGGGGTCTGGTGGCCCCTGACACACGCAGGGCAGTGCCACGAGGTGCAAGAAGTGGATGCTTTGGGAGTTTCCCCTTAATTTATTTAAAAGCAACCCGAGCGGTCTCGGAGGGCCGGTGCTCCCATACCTGGTCTGTGGGCGTGTAGTCCACCAGGCTCACACTGTCGATTCTCTCCAGGAAGCTGCAGGACAGAGCACGGTCAGGGCTCACAGGTTCTTGGGGCACCGTCCCCGGGTTGGGGGCGCACGCACAGGACACCCACAGAGGCACCGTGAGCGCAGGAGCTGGGAGCCCAGGGCCAGCCCTGCCTTCCTCCCACCCCCTGTGCTCGGTGCGGAGCGCTGGCCCGTCCTACTCCGCCGCCTCCTGGACCTGCGGGGCCAGCGTCCTTGGGGTTGGGGGGATGCCGGGTCTCCCTTCCTCGGCTGGCACAAGAGGGCACAGTGACATAAATAAGAAGGGGAAGGGGACAAGAGACAGAGGAAGGGGAGGGGAGGGAGGGAAGGGGATGCAGAGAGAACTGAGATGCGTCCCCGCACCAGCTTCCCACGAGCAGTGCAGTCATCATGTGCTGCAAAAGTGGGTTAATAAAAACCTGAAAGAAAGATAAGAAATGGAAGGCGGCAGGTGTTCGGTTAGGGTACTGAGTCCCAGTGGGAACAGAGGTCACGTGTGCAGTAGTGTGTGTGGCTGTGTGAGAACGTGAGTGTGCGGGCGAGGCGTGTGTCCAGCCCAGCCTCCCTGCAGACATGGAGGCATCGGCTGAGGCAGGATGGCAGGACCCTCGGGTGGCAGGTGACCAACATGGCGCGGACGTCTCCGCCTGTGTCCGGTGCTGTCCTGCTCTAGAACTTGAGACCCAGCAGGCGGCCTTTACCCTGGTGGCTGCCATGTCCCCAGCACCCAGCCGATGGGATGAGCAAGGAGTGTGGAGGGTCAGGTTGCAAGGAGACTCAGGGTCCCCAGATTGAAGGGGCCAGTGCTGGTGACTGGTGACCAGGGCCGCTCCACAGCACAAGGGGTGCTGGACCTCTGGAGGGACCGGCGAGCCTGTGACCCTTGCCCTCTGGCCTGGGTGATGGGCAGGGTGGGTGCCCGCCCTGGAGAGTGAAGGTGAGCAGACTTGGGCCCAGTCCACCTGGCGCCTGTCCCTGAGTGTGGTCCTGTCCCTGGACCGGTGTGCGCTCAAGCAACCGCGCCCTCCAAGCTGGCATCACGACAGGGCTGTTTAATGACCGACTTGGCCACAGAATGACCACTGGCTTCCTGGACCACCCTAACGGCTACCTGCTGAGACACTCACGCATGAGGGCCCCATGCCCGGTGGTGACAGTTTGGCAGCCTGTGTCCTTGCACCTTGGCACGAGACCCGCACAGGGCAGCCACATAGAAGGCGCAGCTGTGGGGCGGAGCACACAGGCTGTGTGAGGGCTGGGGCAGCTGGCAGAGGGGCGAGAGTAGTTCTGTGACCTCTGTGGTCAGCAGGTCAGGAGGGAGGTCGCCTGGTGGGACATCAGGGAGGGCAGCGCTGCAGAGGGATCTGCAGCTGCCCTGGCCTGGAGTCGACCAAAGAAGTCAGAGAGCCCGCAGGGGTACTGCAGTGTCTGGCTCAGGTGACAGGGCCGTCAAGAAGCCAGCAGCCCCCGACCCGCTGGTGGCCTCTTTAAACAAGCACTGCCAACCCTGGCAGCTGCTACGGCGGCCCAGAGGCTGGAAGGAGAGGGTCCCTAGCCGGACAGCGCAGTCTTGGCTTAGGGGTTGGTGGCTTTGAAAGTGGGGAAGTGGAGGACACCAGGGAGGACGCATGAGCTCCCGACTGTCCCTGGCCCTCTTCTGACCGTCCCTGGGCTTGGAAAGTGACAAGTCTGCAGCAGGAAGGAGCATGGCCCTGGCCGCGCCTTGGGCCCCAGTGGTGAGAAGTACTGCTTCCCCGGGCTGCGGGCTCCTGATGACCTCACTCGGCTGCGCTGTCCCCGGCAGGGACTTACAGTGCCCAGCCGTGGGGACACAGAAACCGATCACCTCTGAACAAGAGAGTGGCTGCAAGGAACTGAAAATGAAATCCGGAGCCCGTGGCTACAGTCAGAGTTCAGGGAGCGGCCAGCTTAAAACAGGAGGCGCGTACAGTGGATGACGTAATCGGAGGGTGGGAGGCAGCTGAGTGGTGAGAGTGAAATGTGGTTCGTGGACAGCGCTCGCAGGTTCACGAGGGTGTAATTAGAGGCTGCCTCCCAAAGGAGGTGGTGGGAGCCTCCGAATGGCTCTGAGATCCGGCGACCGCGTGGTGGAGAAGTGGACGCCTCCCACCCTCATCCCCAGGCAGGTTCCAAAGTCCCTTCCAGCCCTGGTGCTGGGGCGATGTCCAAGCAAGCTGTAGAAGGACCTCCTTGAGGCCTGCATCCAGAGACGGGCTCCTCGAGGGTCTCGGGAATCACACACAGAATCCGCGTGTGGCCACAGCTGAAAGGGCCACCACCTAAGGCCATGGCATGCTAAGCAGCACAGTGAGGCCCCGTGAGCACTCGCCGGAGAAGGACCGCGTGAGAACAGCAGCCCATGCTGGGGACAGTTGCTGGCGTGTGCACGCTGGAGAGAAGCAGAGCAATTTGGGGTTCTTTTTGTCACTGCTTCTGGCTACGCTGAGGAGAGTCATGTTTGCAGAAGCGTTTTTATCCTCGTCAGTCTGAGCCCTCTGCTTAATGCAGACAACAACAGCAACATCAACGTACACAAACACCCCAAAACCTCCAGTAAAATAACACCGAATGGTCACTGTTTGTGTCCCATGTGTGGTCTGCTTTCCCACTGAAACAACCCCAGAGTCACAGAATTCTCATGGCTACAGAACGTGAATCGGGGACAGGGACAGGAGAAGACGAACGTGGCTCCACCACATGCTTTTATCATTAGACTACTGGATCTGAGAAGAAGCTGCAACTAAATGCAATTAAATGCATTTAAAAATTTTTTTTGAGACAGGGTTTCACTACGTAGCCCAGGCTGGCCTCAAACTCAGGGCGATCCTCCACATTTTAAGTTGTTTTGTGAAATGGTAAGTTGAAACTCTCAAGGTAAGTAAAAAGTTGCTCTGTGTTCCTGACGTTTACTTCGGATTCCTCCCTCCAGGATGTCGAGGTATCTGTACCCCATGGTAGGGAGGCACTGCCAACGCTGTCACGGGCCGGGCCAAGCCCCAGGCCCCAGTGGGCCCAGCCCGGCAGCACAGAGCCTCTGCAGACCTCTGCCCGGGTCTGCGGCCCGTCTCCCGAGGGCCTGGGGACCTGGGAACAGCGACCGGTGCTGCGCTCCCCTTTCCACTGGACAGCCACTCCCAGGAGTCCACATCCTCACTTCCCGTAGGCGACTTCACACCTGCGGCCTGGGCTTCTCACCCGTGACGTCAAACCGACCTCCACTCCGGCCCACTCCAGCCCAGTGCGGTCAAGCTGCAGAGTCTTTGGTCTTTGGGACCCACTTTTTCCTTGGAAACCTGAGGGTTCCTGCTCCAAGATGCCAATTCTAGCTTTCTCTTGGTATTTATGGGGTCGACTGGCGTGGTGCACTGCCTTACATTGTGGTTCTTGATGAGGTGGGAAACACATAAAACATGGAAACTAAACTAATTTTTTTCTCTTTCTTTCTTATCCAGGGTCTTGTTCAGTTGCCCAAGCTGGCTTTAAATTTGGGATCCTCCTGCTTCAGCCTCCTGAATAGCTGGACTACAGGTTGATGCCACCGTGTCCGTCTGGCTTGCACTCATCTTTGGTGTTCATCTTGACATTTTTATACTGTGTCCATGTCCTTGCTACTTCACTGTACCGAATGACATTTAAGAGTGGCAGCATGGTTTTTTTAAGCCTCTAGAAAGAAGCTCCACAAAGCCGGTGGCTGGTCTGTTTTGGTTTTCATCTTTCACTGGTCCTCGAGGGCTTGCTTGTCCTGATACTTTTCAGGAAAGAGAGGCAGTGCACAAATCCTGAGGGGCAGGGGCTCAGACAAATGCTGAGGAGGGCAAGCACAGAGCACTGGGACAGCTCTAACTGGCACCCTGTCATGAGAGCACCCAGTCAGACCCGTGTCCCCCGGGTGTGTGGCCGGGGGCCCTGTGCCAGCCGCCAGCCTGGGCCCAGGATGGACAGTGGAGACCCTGCCTGGCCTCCTGTGGACCTGCCATCTGGTGGTAGAAAATGAAACTGGGAAAACCAGGCAGGCTTTTTACTAATGTTGGGCAATTAATTAAAAACCACAACTCCAGAGGTCTATTTGCTGGTTTAATGATCCTGGCCCACAGCTTTGTGCTCCTGGTGCCGAGGCCTCAAGCTGGACTGTGGCTGCACAAAAGGCCCAGGGGGCGCTGGGAGCACTGCAGCAGGAGCTCCTCCCTGCTGGGGTCCTGGTCCGCTGACCTTGACTCTACCTCCAGTTGGTGAGGTGGTCAGGCACTGCTGGATATAACCAGGGCCTCACGCATGCTGGGTAAACGCTCTACACTGAGCCAGGTCCCAGCCCAAGGTGCTTGTCTCAGTCCTTCCCAAGTCAGCAGCAGCAGTAGCATCCGGCACTCTCCCGCCCCGCGTTTCAGAGGCCCTCACACACTGAGGCTCACGCCCCTTCAGGGTGAACAGATTTAGCTAAAGTTCTCTGGCTGTGACACCTGGGTTTGCACTAAACTATAAGTAAAGGACAAGAAAGTGTACATGTCAGTCCACAATATTCTTTTCCCATTAATTCTAAATCCAGGTTAGAAACTGCATTTGAAGGCAGAAAAACAAAAAAGGACTGAAAGTAGTACCAGTAGTTGCATGAAAATTACCTATTGCTCTGGTACATCTGGGTTGGATCCTTTCGTAACTTAGATCTGTCTGTGGTCTAGGGAAGTTTCAACAGAAGATGAATCTTGTTGTCAAGAAGAAATGACTATAGCAGCGAAGTAACAAGCAAGGCTCCTAGGAATATGCAAGAAAATGCTATGCTAGCTAAATAAGAATTCTGGTGCTAAGATTGAGAACGTGTGGGAAAACAGCATGCTTTCCAAACCAAATCTGTGACATCTCTTTTCTTAAAGAGCTTTTTAATCTTCTTCCTGGGGGGGGGGTGTTGAGATCAAATGCAGGGCCTTTCCAATGTAAGCCCTCTCCCCATAAACTATATCCCCAGCGCTTAAACAGCATGAGTGGGATCCACACTCATATGCAAAAACATGCAGCTTAAAATGATTTATTTAACAAATTTCTATAATTTTCATTTCAACACTGCATCAACTTCGAAAGGTAAGAAATAATCCATGGGTCTGTAGTGCTTTTGAAAATATTTGATTCATAAAAATGTACATTCATATAGTATGAAATGAACATATTTTAAGAAAGTTCAAGCATATACAAGCATTGTTGCATCTCACAAAATAGATTTTGACGGGACCATATGCACTATACAAGGGTCTTCAATTAGCAAAAGAGTCAACACTAAGCTATTCTGTTGCTGTGATGAAGTTTTCCAGTCGAAAAGGCATAAGACACAGGCTTCACCGACACAGCTGCCTCTGTGCACGTAGAGGAGGTCACATGGCTGCCCGCCACAGGGCCCTCGAGAGACAATGGGCAGCAGCTGGTGTTCCTTACAGCAGGCTTCCCGACAACATCCAGTTAAACCACTAACCAGGTCAGTCCTCAACGGCACATAACCTGCTAGTTTTTTTTTTTTCCCTTCACTCGTTCACACTGGAAAACAAGTGATAACGATGAAAACGTGGTTATGAAACTTTCAAAAAACTTTGAAGGGAACCGATTACTTTCTCAAACACTGGAATTCTCTTATGGAGAAATCTGCCAGTCAAGGAAGAACTTTCAGAAAAACCTGTAAGTAACTTAACTTAGATTAACACACTTGCCAAGCGAAAGTAAACTGCTGCTCTCCATGGTTTGTGGCACGAGGCAAGTGGTGGCTACACGCTCGACTTCAGCATCTAGAGACATGCCCGGCCACCGGGGATGATGAACCTGGCCTGTTTCCTTCCAATCCCAACTCTCCTTCCTCCCAGCTTCAAGCTGGCTGGATGCAGATTCAAGTTACAGTATTTGCATGGCTAAATAAAACATTCCAGCTTATAGTTTTGAAATTTCTAAAGTGTTGTTGCTTTAAGACAAAACAATAAATGCAAATAATTAGAACTTAAAATGCAGTTCTAATTTTATTTCTATTTTTGGTTGGTAAAATCAAAACAAAACCTATAAACACACAGTCCCAGGGTTTCCCCAAACCAAGTGACAATTCTTTGGCAATGTTAGGTGTGTAATATGAGTGCCATGCTAATTAACACACTTTATCAGGAACCTAAAGTGTTGACATAGGAAAATAGCTAGAAATCACCCAATATTAAACCTAAGTCTTTTTAAAACTCTACTTAGAAAATATAAACGAACACATTTAATTTTTCCTGATAATAAATGATGTGGCATTTTTTTTCAGTTACACAAACTCTATTATCACATGAAAAACTTACAGAATGTAAACAGTGAGAGTATTACTGAAAAATTTCCTAAGGTTAACAGTAGTAAAAGTTATGAGAACGAATCAGTAGTTAATTGCAGTGTTGCTTTGATGGCAAAAACAAAGAAAAACAAAGGCTACACAGACAGCACTGTCCACAGTAAGCTGAAGAAGTGTTTACAGCACGAAACCAAACCAAACAGCCGTTCCCCTTCTTTAATTTTCACCTACCACCTGTCATCCCATGTATCGCCAATCACACTAAAGTAACAAAACCCCTTCGCTCTGATAATTTTAAGTGGGAAACTGAGTATGTGGGAACTACAATTCGGATCGAAATTTCAATATCCACGTACACCAATTCAACTAGTTCTGTTAAAAGTCAGCTATAAAAATACACGTCAGCACAAGCAATACAGAACTTTAAGATCCAGGTAAGGGCGGAGAAACACCGGAATCCTCAGTGCTGTAAACCCAAGGCAGGCGGAAGGGCGCCTCAGCTTCCCGCAGTCCCAGGCACTTAACCCTCGCACAGAGATTTGCACGAGGGACCTGGGCGCGCCCGCCTCACACCTGGTCCCGCAGGCGGGCCAGTCTCTGGGACAGCTCGTCCTGCTCGGCCGAGGCCACGCTGGTGCCCACGGAGCCGGTCTGGCCCTGCGGCAGCTCCATGTTGAGGTCGAGGCCCGCCTCATCGGCCATCTCCTGGAGCAGCAGGTCCACCTGGTTCTGGGGAGTGGTCAGCGTCGTCGTGCTGCTCATCGTGTCTTCCATCTGCTGCGTCTGGACGTCCAGCGTCTCGAACTGGTGCTCGAACTTGTCCATCAGGGCGGAGATCTTCTCCAGGTTCATGGTCTTCAGCGTCGCGTCCATCGATTTGACCACACCGGCCATGGACTTGGTCACCTTGCCCATGGTCACCGCCGTCTGCACTCGGGCGGCCACCGCGTCGACTCGCGCGCTCATCCTCAGGAAGTTCACGCCTTGGTTCTTCTGGCGGATGGCGTTTTCGGCGTGTATCCTCGCCACTTCCATGTTGCCCTTCTGAATGGCCTTTTTAATTTTGGCCTTTTCGGCCTTTTCTTCCTTGTCGCATTTTTTGGCACTCCTGCTCAGCTCTTTGGCCGCGAACTTCAGGTTGAACAGGTGTTTCTCCATGGTGGACATGGTCGGACGGCTGCTGGGGGTCGGCGGCCGGCCCGCGGCGCTAGAGGCGGGGAGACGAGAGCTGCAAGGTCCCCGCCCGCCGGCTGCTTCTTTGTTTTGGGCCCACTTCCTGCTTCCGCGGCTAGCGGCGCAGACGGTGACGTCAGAACCTGGCGCCGGGGCGGGGCCCGCGTGACGGACAGGGCCGGGCCCGCCCCCTGGGCCAGCCACTCGCTCGCGCCTGCGCAGACGCTGCCCCACTGGTCTCCGGCGCTGTTCTGGCTGCCTCCGCCCAGTTTGAACAGTGATTACGTCATTAGCTAATTCACAAACCCGGGGCTCACGGGCGCTTTCTTAGGGATACATCTATGACGCAGGAGGGATATACACAGACCTGCACGTAAAATATCCATGGTTCAGACTCTACAGGCCTTTTTTTAATGGAGGGGCTCGGGATTGATCCTAGGGCCTCTGCACCGTGCTACATCCCCAGCCTTTTTTAGTTTTTATTTCGAAGATTTAGCTTGCCAAACTTGACTGTGAGTAAAATTCCTTGGATATTTATAAAACATCAAAAAGATGTTTCTGTTGCCGAGTTGCCCAGGCTGGGCTTAAACTTGTGAGCCTCCTACCTCAGCCTCCCAGATTCGCTCGGCTTCTCAGGGATTTTTACAAGCCTGACTGGCCAGGGTGCCAGAAACCAGCAAAATGCAGACTAACGCTAAACACCAGCTCACTCTACGGCCTAAAGCTTCCTTTCTTTACATGGGTAATGTCCACTTTCTCAGGGGAGTTTAAAACCATGCATTAAACAAAACAATACCCCAAGCAGTTACTAACCAGGGCCTCAGTGTTCGCCTGACTGCGCTGTGCTTTGCGAGGCCTGTTCCTGAGTGCACGAAGACACCCTCAACGCCCCGGCTCCCCGACGCAGCCTGAGCTGAGTTCAGCTCATACGCGAGTTGCCAGCAACCAACATCCATGCGTCGGCCTGGGCTTTTAATAAAAGACCCGTGTTCTGCTGGCACAATTCTATCTTTTTGATGTTTTATAAATATCCAGGGAGCTTTACTCACAGTCAGGTTTGACAGCCTAAGCTGTCATTTTCAATTATGCAGGCAGAGAATGGAGCTGCCGGGACCCACACATGGTGTTCACCAGGACTGTCAGGGAGAATTAAGGCCTTTAAATGAAACGTGGGCTCCTGATGGCAGCAGGTTCCTGCCGGCAGTAACAAGGCGGAGGAAGGCTGGGGCACCCCAGTGAGCAAGGCCTAATGGATCCCCAGGGTGTCATTTCAGTCGCTGTCCACACCTCTGGCTCCTGGTGCCGGTGCCAGTCTCTGATGACAGGGCTCCGTGGCACCCACATCTCCTTAGGGCACAGCTCTGACAATGTCGCCCCCAGCTCCTCAACCAGGCTGAGCTCCTGCTGCGTCCGCTCCCTGCAGCTCTGCTGCCCTGTGCTGTTGGACCAGACCGAGGCCTGGATATTGCCTTTCATTCGTGTCTCTCCACCAGGTCAGAGCACAGCACAGCTGCCTCCCCGCGCACACCGTCCCTGCTGCCCCGGCAACTGTCCCGTTCTGCCGCGGGGATCCTGTCTCCTTCTCCAGGGAGCTTCCTAGGACCACTAGCTGCTGCAGTGTTCCGCACCCCTGTGCAGCACAGGGCACAGGCCTGGCCACGCCCGGCACACCAGAGCCACCTGGACATCTTGTCCTCCCCGTAGGTGGCAGCGGGTGCTCCCCGCGCCAAGCAAGCTTCCCTGAGTCGGCTGCAAGGGGAGGGGCATCCTTACCAACAGCATAGCTGAGTCCCCAAAGCAGAGCTCTTTTTCTAAATAAAACTTTCCTAGGAACATAATATACGGTTGAATAGCAGGGAAGAAATCTGTTGGAAGGCAGAGGACAGGGAGCCTCCTCTGTTCTCCCCATCCTGCTACTCTGGGACCCTGGCTTTTCTTGCAGTTGGTCAATGGGTTGCTGCAGGTGTGCACTATTATACCCAGCCCAAAGCGTCTTACTAACAAATTCTAATTCAGCGAGATGGTGGGAAGCATACTCTCAAGACCCTCTTTCTGGTGATGGTGTTAATGACACCTGTGTGCCCACACTGTGCTGGGCACTCTCCATGAATTAGCTCCCTTCTTGCTCTCCAGCCCTCAAGGTGGGGGCATTAACATCCCCAGCATCTGGGCCTTGGTCTGGTCTGACAGGTTTGGGGAAGGGTTGGACACCGGATCTCACAGATTTACTGAGGGCCAGTAATAAACAGTGGGTCATTCAGTATGGATGAGTGGACAAGAGTGACCGAAAGGCCACGTGGCCTGAAAGACCTTGATTTAGCAGCTGTCCGTGTGAGCTGTCAGAGGATTGCACGGGCCCGGCCGCCAGGGCAAGGTTGGCTAACATGTTGTTGTGTGACGAAGGCCCCATGGCCTGATCTCCCTCCCCAAGGGACACCAGGGCTGAGCAGGGTGCAGAGAGTGGGGTGGAGCCAGGAGCTGTTTCCGAGGCAGAGCAGGTGGGTCATGCAGGCTGATGCTCCCAGCTGGGCAGGTAGCACCCAGGCCCCTGGCTCCTCCTCGTCCCTTGGCAGCCTGGCCTTTCTCACGGTGTGCGACAGAGCCTGCAGCGAGCGACTCTCTCACTCACATTCCTAGAGCAAGTGTTTATCTGGAGTGCCATGCACACAGACCCAGCTGTCCCGTGGGCACTGGAGAACTTGTGCCAGACCACGTGGCAGCTCCCCAGAGGGATCCCAAATCAGCTCCTCTCTGCTGACCAAGGGCAGTGCCACCCAGCTTGCTGCTCAGAGCCCCTCACTGGATTGCATCCGTCCCTCTTCACATCTGTGGAGGCCACAGCCCCCGGGGGGCCCTGTCAGACCAGTCCATGTTCTCTTTGGTGTGTGTCTAGCAAAGGGAGGCTACGTGGGGATTATTATCAAAGGACACTTTGGCCCTACAATTCTGATCATGCCTGAGAACCTTCTGGACAAGATGCAGGCATGAAAAAAGAATAGAGTTTATGATTCTCTTCTCAATAGCATCAGCTGTAAAGGACCACCAGGACGGCTCTCCTTGAAAGAAGAGCAATTGTCTCCATTTTGGTTAAACCTGGCCCTATTTCCATGTACTGAAATGTACAGAGCTGGCTAGGATATTTCTTTATCCCCTCAATTGGCTTTAAGCAATGCAAATGGGTCTAGCGGAGGTGCTGATGTGTGGTCTTTAAAGCAAGGCCACAGGTCAGTGATGCCCCGCCTACAGCTCCCAACTAGTATGCGTGAGCTAGGCCAGTGATGCCATGCTGTCGGCTGAGATTGCGCTTTGAGAAGGAGGCCGTGACATCTCAGGGCATGATGATTACACGTCAAAACTGAAACACGGACCCCAAAACACTAGCTACTGCTCCAATCTGAGATATGCAGATTACTCTTTCTGCATATCTCTCTGTGCGTATTGCAGAGAACTATTTCACCTCCTACCTAGCCCAGCTCACAGCTCTCATGTACTCCCCGCCATTCTCACAGTCACTCATCCCGAGCCACTCCCCTCTTCAAGAATTAATAAACCCAGGTTCGGCCCTCGGTTGAGGCCTTTGTTCTGGTTAGCCATCTTACGAGCTGGATCCCCTTGGCTCCCCACAACTATAAATACACTTTAGTGTCTTTATTCTCGCTGTGGGTTGCACTGGAAGTGGTAGATTGGAATTACTTATTGAAATTCCAATAACTTCCCCCTGGGATTACAAATATAAACTCCATCGCATTGCGATGAGGACCGGAAGGGCTTCCTGTACATCGTCACCTTACGGTACCAGAGCAGGCAGAGAATTCTTTCTCAGCGAGCAGAAAGAACATTTTATTACTCTGCAAACATTTCTAGGAAGCTGTGAGTCCAACTAGTTAATTATTTTAATCATAAAATGGTGAAGATAAACACACTACAATTTGGCTTCTCTGGCCTATTTCTTTTCTTTCCTTTTTTTGAATCAATTTAAGTGGTTAACTTGAAATACTGAAGCAGAACAGATGGTTTGATTTCAGCATTTGCTAAATCTAAAGACACTGAAAAAAGGAAAATGGAAGATATACAGCGTAACTTTTCCTGTGTTAAAATATTACAGGTTTTGGGTGGGGGTGCAGCTCGGAGGCAGCCATGTGGTGGAGTGTGAGCCCGGGCTTGATGAACGGTCCCCGCCTCCAGACGACTCCCTGGTTCTCCAAGCCAGTTTCTAGTGCGACCTGCAGAGGTGTGAGTCCATCTGCTTGGCCATGGCCTCCCCTGGCCTGGGCTGGCGACATTCTGGCACTGGGACCTGGCACTGTTCAACGGCTGCAGACGATGGGTGCTCAGTCATGTCTGCTGACCGGGAAGGCACAAATCGGCCAAAGGAAACAGGCCTGCATATGCACGCACCTGATGAGTGTTTTGGGGAGCACGTTACATACATGCATGTATGTATCGTACCCGACATACACGTATGCGTTCATATGTTGATATATTACACATAAGTATAATTTTTCTCTGTATCACCTCTTTTTTTGTGGTGCTGGACACTGAACCCAGGACCTCACACATGCTAGGTAAGCGCTCACCACTGAGCCGCATCCCCAGCCCCAAATCCACCACCTTCGATTAGGGACACAGCTGTAATTCAGAGTTTTGGGCCGTCTCAAGGCCGCTGTCCCTCAGATAAGGTTAACATGGTGCCCGTTTTTTTTGGGTACCGGAAATCGAACCCAGGGCCTTGTGCTTGCCAGGCAGGTGCTGTGCCGCTGAGCTATATCCCTGGCCCCTGATGCCCGGTTTTGAAAATGAAGACGAGAAGGAGTTGGCAGGAAATCAGGCAGCAGCCGGGTGGGGGCCGGGGCCTGGCCTGCAGCACGGCCTGGCTGGGTGAATTGTCACAGCGGAGCCCACAGGTGTGTCCTGATGGCGCCCGGACCCCACGCTGGCCGCTCTCTGCAGCCCAACACAGGCTCCTTCTCTACACTAACGGCCTTCCATGCGGTGACACTGAGGATGGACTACGAACCCGTCCTCTCAAGGGAGATCCCTGAATGGACCAGCTTGGCATGGGGGCCGCAGATGCCTTCCCGGGCTGCCGGGAATGAGCAACATCGGTGGTGCTGGTTTTTCTAAAAAGCAGCCTCTAAGTGCTACTGTTTCCGCTCGGGGTCTACTAATGTCCGCCCGAAGCTCTGTGGCTCAGCCTCAACTGTGCAGCGACCCGGGCAGGCCAGCTCTGTCCTCTGGGCCTCAGTTTCCTCATTTGTGCAATCTGAAATGGCGCATGCTCTCGAAGTAGGCAGTAACGCCTGCGCCGGGTCCTCGGCAGGGGAGCCCCTTCAAAGCTGCCCCCTAAACAAACCCCCAGCAATCTGTGTAGATTCACTGTAACATTGACTAAGAAACATTGGTCAAAAGGCCCCTTTCCTGGTGATGTGTGCTGGTGTTTGCGGGTCTCTTGGGGAGGTGCGGGCAGACCCAGTGGAACAGGGGCAGCTGTTTCCGCTCTGCAGAAGGGAGACCCGCCCTCGGTGGGTGCCTGCTCCCAGGGGAAGCGAAGACTATCCGTGCAGACTGAGGAGATGCGGCTGGGAGCACAGACCCCAGCCACCATGTGGTCGCTCACGCGGGCCTTGGATCCCTCTTCCTGTTCTTCACTGCCAATCTGTTACGTTACTTTTTCCAAGACAAGTTTCCTCCCTGCACGGAAACCTGTTGCACCATCTAACTGCTGCCACGCATGGCTTGTCTCACTCAGTGCCTTTAGGACCACGCGCCTGTGTGTCAGGGTCAGGGCCGGGGCTGTGACTGTTCCCACATAACTGGTTAGAACTGGAATATGAAGCAGACAGCCTCTAAATTAAACAGTCAGCATGCAAAGTTGTCAGGCCATTCTGCTGGGTACTGAATCTCCTTCCTGGGGACCTGTCTGTGCCTGATGGAAAGAGACCCCTAGAAGTGGGGATGGGGCCTTTCCCAGAAAGCTGGTGTGGGTTGTGTTTTGACTGATTGATTGAGTGTGTGTGTGTGCGTGTGTGTGGTTAGCACGTGTCCTCACCCACGCAGCGCCAGGGTAAACGTGAGCACGGACCTGCTCGCACGCTTGCCGTGGGCCCTCGCCTTCGCTGAGCGTCCTGTCTCCATGTTGTGAGGCTTAGGAGGGAGGTGGTTTGGGACCGCCGTGTGCATCGCCTGGGGACTGCTATGGGTCCCCAGGCCACTTTGAGTCCTCCCAGTTCTGGCCCAACCCCACCGTCTGCGTACAGGAGGCTCGCTGCCACTGCTGCCCACAGAAGGCTCGCTGGCACTGGGCTGCCACTGCTGCCCACAGAAGGCTCGCTGGCACTGGGCTGCCACTGCTGCCCACAGAAGGCTCGCTGGCACTGGGCTGCCGCTGCCGCCCACGGAAGGCTCGCTGGCACTGGGCTGCCGCTGCTGCCCACGGAAGGCTCGCTGGCACTGGGCTGCCACTGCCGCCCACGGAAGGCTCGCTGGCACTGGGCTGCCGCTGCTGCCCACGGAAGGCTCGCTGGCACTGGGCTGCCGCTGCCGCCCACGGAAGGCTCGCTGGCACTGGGCTGCCGCTGCCGCCCACGGAAGGCTCGCTGGCACTGGGCTGCCGCTGCCGCCCACGGAAGGCTCGCTGGCACTGGGCTGCCGCTGCCGCCCAAGGAAGGCTCGCTGGCACTGGGCTGCCGCTGCCGCCCACGGAAGGCTCGCTGGCACTGGGCTGCCGTTGCCGCCCACGGAAGGCTCGCTGGCACTGGGCTGCCGCTGCCGCCCACGGAAGGCTCGCTGGCACTGGGCTGCCGCTGCCGCCCACGGAAGGCTCGCTGGCACTGGGCTGCCGCTGCCGCCCACGGAAGGCTCGCTGGCACTGGGCTGCCGCTGCTGCCCACGGAAGGCTCGCTGGCACTGGGCTGCCGCTGCTGCCCATGGAAGGCTCGCTGGGACTTGGCTTTTGTCACAGAAGAGCTGAATTCAGCTTTGAAGTCAAAGCATAAAGACCCTGTGAGCCCAAGCTTGCATCTCTAGTTAGGAAACACGGTTTCGAACCAAGTCATTACATACGCGCCCTCTGAACTGAGACAAGACAGGAGTGCTTCCTTTCGCCACTCGATAGAGTGAGGTCCAGGCTGGACACACAGCACAGGGCACAGGGAGTGACGGGCGAGCCCGTGCGCTCGTGCTGTCTCATCAGGCACAGGCATTTTTGCAGCATGATTGAAATACACGGTGAATGTTTAAGTTAAAAAATGTGTTACAGTAAAGGACATATTGCCACAAATCCCCCTCAAAATCCTTCCTCTTGCTCTGAACATACTGAGAGTCTTTACAAGGTGTGATCAAAAATTTGGTGAATGCTGCTGCTAAGTGCCATCCAACAGAAGGGCAGGCTCAGGAAAACGTGACATTGCCTCCTCACCCACCGTACAGCATATTTACTGGGTCTGGCACCGTGCACCTTCTGATTCTTCCCCAGAACCAAAATGACCATGAAAACTAAACTTTCTGAATCTATTCAGGACACTGAGGCAGCCAGGACAGCGCAACTAAAGACACTCAGGAAAGAGGACCCCAGGGCTGCTCAGAAAGTGGCAAGGATGTTGGAATAAGTGTTTTGGAAGCAAGAGGGAGGATTTTGAGGGGGATTGATGGCAATGTGTCTTTTTGGATAATACATTAAATACATTTTTGATCCTGCCTCATACACTAACATGAAATTTTGCAAATTCCTCAGTGTGATGTACATGAAGTAAGACAGGGAGAAAGGATGCAAGAGCCCCAACGTGTTCTTTCTTGCTCCCTGGGAGGCATCCAGTGTTTCTCGTCCCTGTGGCTGCCCACAACCCTGTAATGGCCACAGCTTTCTTCTAAAAGCCCCTGCACGTCCCCTGGCCCCTACAGGGGAAGCATGTCAGTGTGCACCACGAGAGGCACGTGATCAGCTAGGAGGAGGTGAACTATGGGACTTTGAGGTGAGAAGCACCTCCTCCCCTGCCTCCTTCTTTCTGCAGTACTGGGGATTGGTTTTCATTAATCTATGTCCCCAGCCACCCTTTATTTTGAGACAGGCTCTTGCTAACTCCCTAAGCTGTCCAGGCTGGGCTTGAACCTGCAGTCCTCCTGCCTCAGCCTCCCAGAGCCTGGGATCACAGACTGCACCACCGTGCCTGGCAGAGGACAGCCTTCTGAGAGGGGGCGTCCCAGAGACTGAACACAGTCCGCTTTCTAATCCCGAGCTCACCATCCTTGGATTCATCCAACCGCAGACTGAACATGTCTGATTTAAGGAGGAATGGCCTCCATACCAAAGTTGCCTACCTGTCCCCTAGTCCTCACTCCCTGAGCAGCACAGAGCGACACCCAGGTACCCAGCATGACCTCACGGTGACCTCACTCATCCGGGAGGACCTATGCTGGCCTGGGACACAGCACCCTGCTCCAGACGCTGAGGCTGTCAGTGTCGCGGGGACCTGGAGCCTGCTCTGGGGACACATTGCGGCGGTCCCCGCTCCCGGAGAGGGACAGAAGGAGAAAGTGGCTTTCCAGGCTGGTTCATGCCATGTGGTGCTTCTTAGTTAAGAGATCCAAGGTGTCATTAAACTGTTCAACTGAGCACCAGTCAAAGTTTCCTTTTTTGGGCAAAGTCTTGTCTGTCTCAGGGGATAAATTTAGTCACTGCATGCATCTTAGCAGAAAGTCACAGCAAAGCAGTTTCCTCCTTAGCAACTGCCTCGGGAGCTGGATGAGGGCCTTTCGCTCCTCCACAGAAATTACGTGGACATTGGCGTCCCGTGCACGTAACCGCCTTTGTGGAGCAGCACGGGGAGCTGCATTTGTGTTTAGATTTTCTTAAGTTAACAGAACAGGGGAATAAAGCTTCTGTTTCACTTGTGTTGATGTCAAGGGTGCCCGTTAGTACCAGGTCGATGCACTACGGTTGATAAAGAGATTTAATTCTACTGTGATACGTGTGCTGGCCAGGGGAAGCTTTTCCTTCCTTCCTTTCTGAATGCTTTCTTTGATATGGAACAATCAAAGAGTGGCTTCCTGGCACCCCAAGTTCAGTTTCGACAGCTTTGATCCCCCTCTGTGATCCCGCGGCACATCCTCGCGATTCCGGGAGGAGGGAAGCGCTGGGATCCCGCATCCTTGCGGCTCTCAGATGGCAGCCGCTTCCGAGCTGCCGGGAGCCGCACAGCAGCGAGTCAGACGCCGCTCCTCTGTCTTCGTTTTGTTTTTTGTGCAGAGGAGGGAATCCAGGGCTGAGCCTGCCTCCACCACTGAGCTGGACCCCAGCCCCGAGAACCTTTCTTTTTTGTCCAAATAATACCGAGTGCATGGGCATAGCACTTTTTGTTCGTCCATTCACCAGCTGGTTAACACTGGGGTTGTTCCCACCCCCTTTAGTGTGTGGATCTATTATTATTGTTACTATTATTATTATTGTTATTATTATTATTATTTTTGTGTGTGTGGGTACTGGGGGTCAACCTCAGGACCTCGCATGCCAGCAGGCACCCGTGCCGCTGAGCGATATCACCAGCCCTTTTTTCGTATGTGGGTACCGGGAGTCAAACTCAGGACCTTGCGCTTACCAGGCAGGCGCTTATGCCGCTGAGCCACCTCACCAGCCCTATTGTTTTTTTTGAGACAGGGTGTCACTAGGTAGCCCAGGCTGGCCTCGAACTCATGGTGATCCTCCTGCCTCAGCCTCCCGAATGCTGGGGTTACAGGTGCTCGCCATTGTGCCTGATTATTGTTGTCATTATCATTATTAGTTATTACTACGCAGTAAGTGCACGCACTGACCCGCTCACTGCGGCGTCTCCGCGCATACCCACGTCCCTTGCTGATCACGGCCACCCGACCTCTGCTACTCTGTCTCTGCTCTCTGGCTACTGTGAATAACGCTGCTGTGAACAGATATCGTACTTTCACCGGCTGAGCTTTGGGAAGCATTAGTTTTGTACACTCGGGGGCGGTGGACAATGCAGGCTGGGAAAGCACAGGTGCGGGACACACATCCGCCAGGATTTAGGGAACACCTGCCTCGTGCCAGGTGCCGCGGGCAGCACTAAGCCCAGAAAGCTGCTAACCCTGGCACGCAGCCCTTCCTTAAGGACGTTCACAGAAGCCGGCTTGACGTATTCAGTCACGTCACTCAGGTCCTAAAGGAACGAGCCACTAATCGATGCCACAGAATCTCAGTCCAGGGCTGTCACTGTGTCAGGCTGGGTGCGGGGAAACCCCACATCCTGCGGAAATCGCTTCTTACAGTTTCCCCACAACTTCCACGAAGATGACTTTCTTTTGAGATCTTAAGATGTAATTTCAGCACGGGCACCACATTTTGAACTTTTTGTTTGTTTGTTTTGAGATGAGGGTCTCAATAAGTTGCTATGTCGCCCAGCCTGGCCTGGAACTTGAGATTCTCCTGCCTCAGCCTCCTGAATAGTGGAGATTACCAGCATGCACCAGTATGCCCAGGTTTGAATGTGCATTTACTCTTTTCTATTTCTCCTTTCCTTTTTAAAATTTTATTTTTTGGGAGGAACCGGGAATCGAACTCAGGACCTCACGCTTGCCAGGCAGGCACTGTGCTGCTGAGCTATATCCCTGTCCCCTTCCTTTTAAAAATTTTAAACAGGTAAGAGAAAGACAATGCAGGCATATGCAAAATCTGAGATTTCATGGGTCTGAATACTAAATGTGCTCAGCAGCTGTCTCTGTGGTTGCCACGCTCGGCGTTGGCGAAACAGCTGGTGTCACAGGGTTGGGAGTATTCAGCCGCAACAGAGCACCTGCCCTCTGCTTTTGAACGTTTTTCCTCGGTAATAAATAGAAAGACCCAAAACTAGGCAGAGGTGAATGATCTGAAGTCTCTACATTTACTGATGTCTAAGTTAAAATACAACAGAGAGCCTCAATGTTTTATTTTTATTTAGGGCATCCCACTGCGTCCAGCTGAAAGTCTTATTCTAAAGTGTTTATCATGTGCAAGATTCAGTGGCTTTTTTGTGTGTCCAGAGATGTACAACCATCTGCACGATCGCTTTTAGGACCTTTGCATCCTTCACAAGGAAACCCCGCAGCCCCTGGTTACACCTCGCCCTGCCCCAGCCCAGCACTCCGTGCTCCGTTGGGCCACACACTGGTCCACCGTGCGTAGCCGCCCTCAGCCAGGGCATTTGGGGAGTTTCTGCGTTTTGGCTCCTGTGAGTAGCACGGCTGTGAATATTCACGCTAATTCTGTGTTTGGCCCTGGAACTTTTGTACTGTTCCAAAGAGGCTGGGCCTTTCCCACCAGCGCCACATGAGCATGCTGAGTGCGCTGCGTCCTCGCCGGCGTCTGCTTTAGCTGACCTTTTGATGACAGCCATCCTAGAGGGTGACAGCAGGATCTTATGGGGTTTTCAATTTGCAGTTTCCTAATGAGCAGTGACGTGCAGCACCTCTCAAAGTGTACTGGCTATTTATATATCTTAGCGGGGAAGTGTCTATTCAGACCCTTTGCCAATTCAATTGTCTTTCATTTTGCTTTTTTATTTATACGGGTTTCTCATATAGGAGAAACCACATGATACTGAAGCTCGTATGTCTGGTTTATTTCACTTAAACTTATGGTCTCAAGGTGCACCCATTTTCCCACAAATAACTCAAGCTTATCCTTCTTTATGGCAGAGTAGTACTCCACTGTGTATAAACACCCCATTTTCTTTATCTATTTATCTGTTGATTGACATATAGGCCACTTCCAAGATTTAGCTGTTATGAATTGTGCTGCCATATACGCATGTGCCAATTTAAAAATCGAGCTGTTCATCTTTTTATTATTGAGTTCTAGGAATGCTTTATATGTCCTGAATATCAGCCCTTTATCAGCTACATGGTTTACAGATATCTGTGAGCTGTTGGTTCACTTTAGTGAACCATGAGGACCTTTAGTTTCCCTGGTTTCTTTTTTTTTTTTTTTTTTTGTGGGTACTGGGGTTCGACCTCAGGACCTCGCGCACCAGCAGGCGCCCATGCCGCTGAGCGATATCACCGGCCCTTTTCTGGTATGTGGGTTCCGGGAGTCGAACTCGGGCCCTCGCGCTTGCCAGGCAGGTGCTTATGCTGCTGAACCATCTCACCAGCCCTTCCCTGGCTTTCTGTTGAGCACGGTGCTTGTGATATTAATCAGGTGGAGATGGAGAGAAGGTGAGAGTCCCTTCCGACTCTGGGAAAGTGGGCGCTCGGGACAACCCCTCGCTTAGACGCACTGGGCCGTGCCACTCTCCTCTCGTGCTTTGGCTCCTGGCAGGGCCTGGTGTGCTGCCAGCGCTTGGAGTGCTTGCTGAAATTTTAACCTGAAGAAGTGTCTCCAAATCTTTAGGATGAAAATTTGAGATTCTGGATAAATCAGGCAATAGTCTGGTATTGTGTAGTCTTGTGTAATTTTATGTGACTTTTCCTCCTCTGCAATATAGAGTAATAAGCTTACCGGGTCACTGTGAGGATGAAAGTTATCTCATATGCGGTGCGCAGCACAGCGCCCCACGTGGTGAGCTAAGGAATTCAGCACAAGCCTCAGATTACTCCAGAACTGCGCCCTTTGTTAATAGCTGTACTTAGTGGCTTCCATCTGAGCTCCCTGCTTCCTTGGAAGTGTTTTCAAAAAATGCAGCAAACACTTAAATGTAACTGTAACCAAGCCTCTCACACACTCAAATGTCTTCTGTGCCACACTGTAAAAGGGCACTACCAGCTTATTAACCTGTGCTACTGTGTAACTTCACTACCAATTAGTAGCCCGTGCTACTATGTAACCTCTCTTCTTCAGCCGGTTTTCGTGGTGCGGTACCGGGGCTGGAACCCGGGGAGTGTTCACGCCAGGCAAGAGCTCTACCACTGCGCTGCACCCTCAGACCCTTGTGTGACACACTTTTTAAATTCTGAGACAAGGTCTTACCAAGGCCGGCCTCAAACCTATGATCCTCCAGACTTCTCATCATCTATATTTACACATAGTTTTCTTTCCCCTTACATTTTATTACAAAAAATTTCAGATATTAAACAAATTTGAAATAACTTTACGTGAATATCCACGATCTAGAGCTTGCCGTATCACTTTACTGTACTTTGTTTGAGTGGGGGCATTGTTGCCCAGGCTGACCTCGAACTCCTGGTCTCAAGCGATCCTCCTGCCACTGCCTGCTGAGTAGCTGGAGCCAGACCCACCCACCAGTCCAGCCTGTTTTAACTGTACCTTTAAGGATCACACATCTACCTATCCCTCAATCCATCTTACTTTAATGCATTTCAAAGAAAGTGAAGACAGCAGTATATTTTCTTATAAATACTTTGGCACAAAGGTCACTTTTAAATACCAGTTTGTTCACGACTTTTTCTTCTAATTCAAACAATGTCCAGTGAAATAGAATTTTAATTGTAACTGCTCAGTGTTGACCCAAACTCTCAGCAATACATTATGCATTTTTTTCAACTTCTGTCAGATACACCCCCCCCACACTGGGGACGGAACGTTTGCTCCTACCAGGCACACGCTCCGCTCTCCGGCTGCGCCCCGCACACACGAGGATGCGAGCACTGTCACCCGCGAGCAGGTCCCTGCGCTGTGCAGCCTGCACTGCCCAAAGCCCCGTGGCCGGCTCAGGCGTCCCGTGAGCACACTGTCCTCGTGGGAACGTGGCGGCTCCAGGCTGTAGAGCCGGCATTTGGCCACGTCTCACTCAGGCCCAGGGTGCGGGGTGGTGAAGACTCGCTAGAGACCCAGGAATTCAACGCGGGACGACATTTCCGATGTTTCCTTTTCACATTTCTGCATAATTTAATGTAAAACATTTCATGTGATTACAAGGAAAACTTTAAAAAACTGTTTTTGCTACCATTGCAGCCCTCCTGCACACATGCCAGGCTGTTCTGGAACACAGCCCCGGGGCCAGCAGGAATGAGCGGGTTGCGTGACCCACACAGAGCTCAGCTGACTTCTCTGGCCACCGAATTTCAACTCTGTTTCTATCAAAATGGCCGCAGAGATCTTCTGGTTTACTTACAATAAGAAAATGCTGTGACCTAAAATAAATTTTCCTCTAAGAAGACATCACCTTGGTTTGATACATTTGTTCTATCAAAATGCCACTTGGGGGCCGGTGAGATGGCTCAGTGGCATAAGTGCCTGCCTGGCAAGTGCGAGGTCCTGAGTTTGACTCCCGGTACCCACATTAAAAAAAAAAAAATGCCACTTGGCTTTGGCACTTGCTGTCAACTGCAGGACATTCTGCGGCGATGCACTTTGGACTGGTGCTGGTTTTGGACCCCACCTTGGGGACCCTGGGCCCTGGAGCCGTTGAGGGCTGTGATGCATCTGTGAGTGGCTGAAGTGGCACCTGGGTCCTCACTGCCAGCCTCGCCACACAACCTCGGCCACCTCTGCGGTGCTGGTGCGGCGCCAGGCCTTGGGGCTGCAGGACAAAGGGCTCCTTTCTGAGCACACTGAAACCAAGCTCTAGGGCTCCGACTGTGTGTTTTCTTTACTTTTGTTTTATTCTACGTTATAGTTCAGAGGTCCCGATGTTCACAGCCTTCAATGGGTCTAGCAAGAGACAGCGGAGGACAGTGAGGACCAGGCCCCTGCCTGGTCCAAGGGTTAAATTCTGACAGGTGGATCACTGAGGTCTCCATGCCAGGAAGCCACACTTGGAGATACTGAAAACACTGTTCTCACAAGGGTGTCCTTGCGGCACCTCAGGCTGAGGCTCCCGGATGTCGGCAGAAGTGAGCGGCCAGGGCTGAGGGACTTCTACGACGACGGTTGGCCTGCTGCTTCCTAGCCCCCATCATTCCTCACAGCGAAAGAGAATAAAGTCATTATACTGTCCTTAGCGGGCAGTTCCCACTGTTCAGATCTAGAAATTACACCTGGAAATCAATTTGGGTAGAAATAAAGATCAACATGAGAGTTAAGAAGAGCTTGCATGTGCTCATAGATGATTGTTTTACACGGAATGAACCTGACAGTATGTAGTAATGTGCATATTTAAAATTCTAGTTTCTGTATACTAAATGACTGTAAAAGATCAACTCTGCAGTTGGTTTGTTGGTACTGACAATTTCTGGGTCATCCCGAAAGCCCAGTCCTCCAGGACCTGCCAGCCACACAGGGCACTGGGGCTGAGGTGGTGGTTACGAAGACTCTGGGGACAATGAGGGACAGATCGTGAGTGAGGCAAAGACTCCCTGACCCTTGCCCGCCCATTCCCACTCTCTGGGGGCCGCGCTCTCTCTGAGAGTGCAAAGCCGCTCAGAGGGCTGCACCCTAAGGAGCTGCCTCCTGGGGCGCAGAGCCTGGACCCCACTCCCGGAGCTGCGGTGGTTACGTTTACATTAAGCCTTGTCTCATTTTACAGGGCTGTTCTAAAGGTCCAATTCTCTGATTTTCTTTCTCCTGAAATAGCCGTTTCCATGGTTACATGCTCACTTATCGGGAAGCCTCAGAGCAAATGTGTTTTGGGTAACAGTAGAGACAGTGTTTTACTTTCCACAGTAGGAACTGAGGAACCCGGTCTTGGATACTGCGTCTCGCTCCAGGCTGCGCAGACACTCATTGCTGTGCCCAAAAGCTCAGCACTCCAGGCTCAGCCCAAGGGACCTTGCCACATTGCTGGACCCCTAGGTGGGGCATCCTGCTCAGTGACAGGGGAGCCCAGGAGCCATCATAGGCAGGCCAGGGGCCTCGGGGACTCCAGCTGGGCCCAGAGCTAGGATGGCGGAAATGGAGAGGGAGAAAGCAGAAAAGGAAAGCCATGATGTAAGAGTTATACTTCAGAGAAAGATGAGCTTCAGGACACATGGTTCTGCAGGTCCTTTTCCCCTTGAGCAAAGTTGCCGCGCAGATTCCTGAGGGTCCGGGAGCCAGGGCCGCGAGCTCCTCCCGTAAACCGCGTCTCCTACCCAGAAATCGCTCAGCGGGTCCGGCTCAGGCCAGGTAAATGGTTTGCGTTCTAACACTGCCAGGTGGTGGTTGGACCAACAAGGAGGCCCTGGTTCCAGGCCCTGTCCTGAGGATGCTCCGAGTCCCCGTGAGGGCCCCGGCCCTGCCCACGCCGCACCCCTGTCCTGGGGGCTGTGTGTGGCTCCTCCGATGTGTGCGTGCGGCACTGCCCCGTCGACCTGCTGCTCCTCACGGATGGTCCTGGAATTTCCTGTCCCGCAGCAGGAGTCAGTGATTCCGCGGCTGGCCGCGCGTGGCTGGGTCCAGGCCCCATCTCTACTCTGGGGACCTCCATCTCCTTGGATGCTGTCTGGTGCCACCCCTGGTGCCGCCCGCTCCTGCTGCCCCAGGACGCTGCCTGCAGGTCACAGAGTGGACGAGAGCAGGCGTAGGTGGGTGTGGAGCCGGAATGGCAGAGGGGGAACCTGGCGCTGTACCGGAAGCGCTCCGGAACTCCCTTCCCCGGGGGCAGCAGGACCAAGGTTCCCTCCTCGTGTGCCACATGGCATGGCACGGACCCCAACAGCCTTCACGCGGCCCACACCACCCATGCCCAAGCTCAGTTTGGGCCCTCTGCATGCCACACTTGCAGGCGTGAGGTGTGAAGAAGCCTCACGCACACGCTGGGGACTCGGCTGCCCTTGGGAGAGGCTCTGGCCCCTCAAGGAGGGGGAAGGACCAGGGAGAACCCATAGGACGCCAGGCCAGCCCTGACTGCAGGGCCCCGCTCTCCCTGCCTCCGGCCACCTTGCTTCTCAAAGCTGGGGCATACTTCACAGCACACAACTCCACATGACACAAACCATTCTGAGGTGTGCGGTTCAGGGGTCTCACATGGTCGCCGGGCTCTGTGACCGTCACCCAGAGACACCTCTGCCTCGGGTTGTCACTCCCAAGCCCTCTGCCCAGCCCTGGAAGCCAGTGTACACCTCTGCCTCTGCGATCCACCTTTCGGGATATTTCCTACGAATGGAGTCATTCACACATGGCCTTTGCACCTGGTTCCAAGCTTGTCTGTGGTGCAGCACGGGCCATGGCCCATCTTTTTCACTGGTGTATAGTACTCCACAGTGTGCACACACTGCATTTTGTTTACCTAGCCCTAGCAGAATTTTAGCATCACTGAGATCTCCTGTCCCCAGATAACCCCACAACTCCACCTCGGAGGAGGTGGCCTGAACAGGTCCAGCACCGTCCCTTCCTAGCAGGCCTCCAGGTCCAAGACGTAGTAGCACTGCTGAGCGAGGTGGTGGTGTCCTAGAGTGGCCCCAGGACACAGGTCTGACCTCTCTGGAGCAACTCAGAGGAAGGGAAGAGGAAAGGACGCGCAGAACCCCGGGAATCTGCAGGGGGCGGGGCTACAGGGTGCCGAGCTGGCGAGTCCGAGGCTCGCAATTCACCTACGGCCTCGCGATGCAGGTGACGTTCCGTCCACACGGGACCGCACAGGACCCACAGATTATAATGGAGCTGAAAACCCCATCTCCTCGTGACACTGCCGCCACCCTACTGTCGCAGCACAGTGCCCCCCTGGAGTGTCTGTGGCGACGCTGTGTAAGCAACAGCTGTGCTGGCAGGACGACTAGAGCACAGTACCCAGGACTGTGCACAGCACCTAGTACTTGATGCCATGCTACTGGGTGTGTGTCTGCTGAAGCGGGCTCTTCACATCATCTCAGAGCGCACAGCTTCCACTTGGGGCCACAGGACAGGGCCTGCGTGGACGGCGGCTGCCTTACACCGTGCCCACTGTGCCCGCGGTCGTGTCCCCTCCGTGGGCCCTGCTGGCCCCGTGCTGTTCTGCTCCTCGCCGCCGTCACAGGTCTCTCTCTGTCCCCCGCCCGGGGGCCTAGGAGGCCCCACCCACCTCGCTCCCCGAAACGCACCCGCACCGAGCGAGGAGAGGGAGGGCTCCCGCGCGGCCGCCTAGTGGGGACGGGCACGAGCACGGTGGCCCCAGGCTTGCCGGGCACCTCTGCCGACGCGGCGGGCCACCCGCCCGTCCGGAGCGGCGGTGACGGAGGCCGACGCCTCTCCGACTGTCCAGCGTCTCTCCGCGCACCGGGAGCCCTCGGGTCCCCGCCCCCTCGGCCCGGAGTCTGCGCGCGGGGCGGAGCCAGGGGGCGGGGCCGTGGAGCCGCGGGTGCTGCGTGTGCGTGGGGCGCAGGCGAGGCTGCGCTCTTCGCCCCGGGGCTTGTGTGGCTGTCCCTTGTCCCCACTGCACCCCGCCGACCCCCTCCCGGAGCAGCGGTGTCGGGAGGTGTCGGCTTGGGGAGGGAGGTCTTGGGGGTGCAGCCCCTCCTCCCTCTTCCACCCTGGGGCCCCGAAGCCCAGCCGGCGCCACCTCCCGATCCAGGCTTCCGGCCGGAGCCCGAGCAGAAGCTGGGCCCCCCCTCCCTTCACAGGTGCCGGCTGGGACTGTGGTGTAGACCGCTCGCGGGGCTCTGTCCTGCAGAGACGGGGCCTGCTGCCAACGGCCACCCCTCCCCTCCCAACACTGGGCCACATCTCCCGGCTGCCCCGGCTCCGTGAACGGCACCCCACGCGCCCCAGTCTCTGCAACCCGCACCCCCTCCCACTCAGGTCACCGACTCTGCGCCTCCGTCCGGCCCTCCCCGCACTCCCGGCCCCCAGATCCGCTCATGGTCCCCGCTTCCGGTGGCACCCAGGGCCACCCCCCCCAGACCCGGCCCGCTGCACGCTGTGGTGCCCGGTGCCCGACACGGAGGGAGGACGGCTCGGCCACCACGCCCTTCCCTGAGATCGCATCACTGTCTGTCCAGGGGCTGGGTGCGAGTCCCGCCAGGCCCTGGGCCATGCTCACAGATTCCTAGCCAGCGCCAGCTCTCGGAGCTCCCAGACTGTAAGGTGCGACACGGCTCTGCCTCGCTGGCCCGAGTTACACAAAACTACTTGTTATATGTGTCTTTTTTTTTTTTTTTTTCTTTTAACCGGAGTAGGAAGCGCTTCTAGAACTTTTGGTATTTCACATTTCTCTAGGGACGTTATTGTCTAACGGTCATGGAATGTACCTGAGACAGCAAAAGAAAATAGGATGACCAGTGTTTCAGGGAAAAACAATAAGCTGACCAGTGCCAGTGTCCTTTTCTTATTCTTTTTCATTACAGTCTTTTCTTGCCCAAATATCTACTTACGAAATTACTTTCCACCTATACTCTCATGAGTATAAGATGAGCATGTTACTTTAAATAAGAGCATGGATTTCTCTATGAACATTGATACTTTAAAAAAAAAATTGTCCCAGCACTGTGGGAGGCTGAGGCAGGAGGATCACAAATTCAAGCCCAGGCTGGGCAACTTGGCAACTTAGTGAGACCCTGTCTCAAAATAAAAATTAAAATAAAAAGGCTGGGGTGGTAGCTCAGTGTGGGTTTCATCCCCTGTACTGAAGAAAATTAATTTGGGGATCCCTGCTCCAAAATTAAAATACAATGAGGAATAATTAGACATACTATAATTTAAAATATGCCTATGGCTCTTACATAGACAGGAAAAAGCGAACAGACTTGAAAATGACCATCAGGGCAAACAGAGTGGAACTGTTTAGGTTCTTCCCTGAAACACTGATTTCTGTTGGATTTCTCCTATTTCTGTCTCCTGGATGTGTTCATCTAGAAAGCTGCTTTTGCAGAAAACTGTCAACCATTCCTTCCCTGGGTTTAGAACTCGGTTGCCCCACCCTCCTCGGCGGCCACTTACTACTGTGCGCAGTCGATGAGCTGGTACTCGTTGGACCTCTCGAAGCACGCCTTCACCCCCTCGTCGTCCCAGAGCTTCTTCACGTGGTCAAAGAATTCCTGCGTGGGAAAGAGGCACAGATGAGAAAACGTGTGCGTCACGGCCGAAGTTCAAGGTACAAAGGGAATCTGGAGACATCTGCAGATGGCACACGGACTCTTCCCGGGAAGTTGGCTTCCTGCATCTCATTGCGTCTGCTGGGATGAAAAGGCGTGCGGCCGTGTTCCCGCCACTCCGGAACGGCTGCCCTGAAAGATGTGCGTCAAAACCAAGTTCCTGGTCAACACAGCCCCTGCCCAATGGACGTGTCCTTGTGCTCAGGAGCTTGGCGCTGAGTTGCACCCAGCCACGAGCAGAGGCGTGTGCGGGGTCCCATCTTTGAAGTGATACTTTTTAGTGCTATAATCATGGTTTTGGGATAGTACTTAAAATACTGCGTGTTAAGGGTGACCTGTGACGCGGGGTTCACCTGAGGTCCATGAGCTCACAGTGCTCCTCCACCCCTGACGGCGAGCTCGACTTTCCTCTTTTCGTTTACATCACTGACTTGAGCACATGAATGGGAGATTAAACTTTTTTGTGTGTGATGCTGGGGATCAAGTCCAAGGCCCATCACCAAGCCGGGGGTCAGCGCCTGCACTCAGAGTTGGAACCAAACTTCAGGGCAAGCCCTGCCTGTGTGTGAAGGGCTGACTGCGCGCCCTGACTTCCCTGCTTCCACGCCACGCTCCCCTTCCTCTGACCTCCCTGTAAGTGCCCAGCCTGGCCTGGCTCTCGCAGCCCCCAGCCTGCTCGCCAGCAGAAGCACTACCGCCGGCAGGGAGCTCAGCTCAGCGCCGGAGGTCGTCGTCGGCAAGCACGGGAAAGGAGATACGACGCAACAAGGAAGTTTGCAGGTCCTGGGACTTCTGGAGACACCCGACAGTTTACAGCGGACACTTCAAGGACTTTGCCCACTGGGATACAAGGCTGCCAGAAAACTTTAACCACAGATGTTTATTAAACCTTTCTGCCTGCCTTCTTCCCATCCTTACAAAAGGGACACACTTTTCTTTGTTGGGGGCAGACAGTCTTATGGTCTTATCACGCTCTCTGCCTGCACCCAGGCACAATAAATTCCATGCCATGTTGCCTTTACCCAGCCTGGCGGTCTCTGCTGGTCCCTGTGTTATCCTTTCCTCTCCTGCTGGCCCTGCGTTACCTTATCCTGAGCTTCGGCTCTGTGAGCGCACTTGGTTCCTCCTGGAACAGGCCAGACACAGCGTGCGGAACGAGACTTTTCACGGGACAGAGTGGACCGTGTCCACCGCTGTGCCGTGGACCACGCAAAGAGGCCGTCTCAGGAGAGTAGCCGTTTAAGTCGAGCTTTCTGAAACCTCGAGTTCGGTCTGGTTCATTTAGAACGCACCTATGCAGCTTCCTCTGATATTAGAATCAGAATATCTAATAGGCTCCATCATTTCTTTTTTCAGGGAGCTGATGCAGAGCAATTTAAAAGTCTGGGTGGGATCTGTCATCGCTGGAAGCACCTTGAGTTTGTTATTTATAATTTCTGTGCATCCCCAAATCTAATTCAGCACTGTTGTCGCTCGGCATCCAGGGCTCCGGCTCCAGAACGCCGGGGGCTCCAGAACCCGAGGACGCTTGAGCGCTTGTATAAAACAGCACGGAATTTCCACAGAGCCCGTGCCACTCCCCGTGAGCTCTAAGTCATCTCCAGGTGACTCAGCACACTGGACACGTGGAAACTGCCTTGCGAGTAGGTGTTAGCCTGCGTTGTTTTGTGAATAACAAGGAAAAAGGCCTGTGCACTTTAGTACAGATGGCTTTTTCTCTCAAATTCTTTTGATTCTCAGCTGGTTGAGTTCTCAGATGTAGAAGCTGGGGACACGGCCGACCAACTGTGTGTTTAAGATTCTATTTAGGAGCAGCTTTCCAAAACCGCGCTTAAACAAAAGCAAACAAATGAAGCCCTACGAAAACAAACTGATTAAAATCCTAGCAGTCCTAAGCCCACACCTTGGGTAGCAACAGCAACAATGAAACCAAACGAAACGGGGTCACCGCAGGCCAGCGGAGCCCTGGCGTCCGCACAGCGTCTCTCCCTGACAGCCCTGGGGTAGGTGATGCAGTTCCCACTTCCAAATGATGAGGTCAGAACTGTTAAGTACACGTCCGTGTTCACGTGCCTGGAAAATTGTCAGACCCGATCTCACGCGCGCCGGGCCCAGCCAGCCCCTGTGTTCTCGGCCGGCAGCGGGTCCTGGGCCCGAGACCCGAGGGCTGCACGCACGTGCGCTGCATATGCCCCACTCGTCTGTTTTTGCATGGGACCGGGCCTTCTTCAGCTATTCTTAGCATCACTTTAGCACAACTTTTTAGGACCTATTTCATACGCCATAAAGCTCACCCTCTTCTACAGTCACGCAGCCACCAGCCCGTCAGGGTGGACGCACTGTCCCCTCAGCTGGCCCTCCCCTCCTCGGAAGCCCAGCCCACGCCCTGTCTGCACAACCACCCGTCTGTCGATGTGGTTTGTCTTTTCTGGGAATTTCACAGCCACAGAATCATATAGTCTTTTGTGTCTACATTATTTTGCTTAGCACAGTACACGTGAAATTTGTCCATTTTGTTGTGTGCATTGCAATTTGCTTTTTACAGGAGTGACTGATTGTGGCACTGGAGACGGACCCCGGCCTTGTGCACGCTGAGTAATGCCTGACCTCGGGGCTATGCCTGACCTCCCTTTCTTGGTTGCTGAGCTCTGTTCCACGGCATGAACACCCCACTCTGCTTATCGTTCACTGGCTGAGAGGCGCGGCGTTACTTGCGGTTCTTGACTCTGTGAACAGTGCCGCTGGGATGTTTGAGGGTGAGTCTGCGTGGACATTCAGTTTCATCTTTCTTGGGCAGGGCTGGCATTGCTGGGCGACATGGTAAATACTGTAGATAATTAACTTTAGAAACTGCCAAGTCATCTTCCACAATGGCCATTCCATTTTACATCTCCAGGAGTAACATTCAGGAGTTCCAGTTTGTCATCTTCTTGATTTTTAATTATTCCAGTGGGTAATAATAATAATAATAATAATAATAATAATACGGTATCTCACTGTGGTTTTTGTTTGCATTTCTTTAAGGACAATGTGGGATGTTATTTCACGTGATTGTTGGCTACTTACATATCTTCTTTCTGAAGTATCTGTTCAAATCCTTTGTCCATTAAAAAAATTGGATCATTTCTGGTAACTGAAGTTTTTTTTTTTTGGTACTGGAGTTCGAACTCAGGACCTTTCGCTTGCCACGTTGGTGTGGTTCCACTGAGCTATATCCCCGGCCCTGAAGTTTTTTTTTCTTTTTTTTAACAAGAGTACGACATTTTTTAAAAAAACTGTCAACTGCTATCACAAAGCATTATCTACAAGCATACTCTTGCTCTGATACGTCCTTGTCATTAGGGAACATAGTCAAACCTACTCTGTATTAAAAATAAGAGATTTCCCTCGCTTCTCTGGGTATACCCACACTTAATACTCTATTCCCAAACACACCTTAATTTCAAAGTTTCTTGGACTTAATTTTACTTTTACTGGAAGTTCTTTACCTCTCTCGACCCGTCCTGGAACTGAGAAATCATCACCACCATTCCATTTCAGGAATGACCTTGCTTTTTGAGTCGGTATTCACTCCTCTTTTCAGCATCACAAATAAATGCATTAAACTACAGAGGTGCCTGCGTTCCTATTCTCATTGCAACACAGTTCTCAATAGCTGAGCTATGGAAACAGCCCAGCTGCCCAACAACTGACAAGTGGATAAAGAAACTGCAGTACATAGCACAATGGAGTATTATTCAGCCATAAAAAAGAACAAAATCCTGTCCTTTGCAGGAGAATGTGTGGAAGTGGGGATCATTGAGTTAAATAAAATAAGCCAGGCTCAGAAAGTCCAATATCACATTTTCTCTCATATGTGGAAACCAAAAAAAAATCAATAAGTAAATTAAAAAGAAATGACTTCAAAAATCATTTAGATTCAAATCCTTTGTCAGCTGTAGGTTTTGCAAATATTGTTTCTTTAACTATAGTTGCATTTTAGTTTTAAGTATCTGTTGATTAACAAAGTTTTTAATTTTGATGTCAAATTAATCAATTTTATTTTCTTTTAGGATTTTTGGTGTGATCAAAGAAGTCTTTGCCTAACCTAAAGTCATAAATACTTCCTGTTTTCTTCCAAAAATTTTATAGTTTCATTTAAGTCTAGATCCATGGGTGTTAATTTTGGGGTATGGTGTGAGGAACATCTGTGTCTCCAGATGTGGAGAAAAGAGGACCCGTTCCCCACTGAGTCACTGTGGTACCTCTGTTGAAACTGACCATATAAATGAGGGTCTATGTAGAGGCCCTTAATTCTGTTCCAAAGATCTACATGATACATCTTTTTTTTTTTTTTGTGGGTACCGGGGGTCAAACTCAGGACCTCGCGCTTACCAGGCAGGCGCTTATGCTGCTGAGCCATCTCACCGTGGGCCCTACATGATACATCTTCATGCCAACACCAGACTGTTGGTTACTTGGCTTTCTGGTAAGTTTTAACATTAGGCAGGCTTTTGTTTGGTTTTGTTCTTACGTTGGGGATTGAACCAGGGTCTCAGGCTTGCCGAATATGAGGTCTCACGCTGGGCTCGCTACCAACCTCAAAATTAGGTTGCTTCAAGTCTTTCAATTTTGTTCTTCTTCCCTGAGATTGTTTCGGCTATTCTAAGGTTTTTTTACTTTTCACACACATTTTAGAATTAGCTTGTCAATTTCCATAAAAAAAAAAAAAAAAAGAAGCCTGCTGGAAATTTTGACAAGGATTACACTGACTCTCTATGCCATTTTGGGAAGAATCGCCATCTTAATCACAAGTATTCTAATCCATGAACATAGTATATCTATTTATGTCTTATTTAAATTCCCTTAATAGGGATTTGTAGTTTCAATGTATAGACCTTTTACATACCTTTTATTAAATATCTTCCTAGATAAACGTTTTTGGGATGTCATTTTGAATGCACACATATTTTAAATTTCATTTCCAGATGTTTTCATAGGTGATACACAGAAGAGATCCAGTTGATCTCTCTACTTGATCATGCCTTCTTTTTTTCCTTTTTTGTGGGTACCGGGGGTCGACCTCAGGACCTCGCGCGCCAGCAGGCGCCCGTGCCGCTGAGCGATATCACCGGCCCCTTTTTCGTATGTGGGTTCCGGGAGTTGAACTTGGGCCCTCGCGCTTGCCGGGCAGGCGCTGACGCCGCTGAGCCGTCTCACCGGCCCTGAGCGTGTCTTCTGCAAGCTTGCTAATTTCACCTTAGTTCTAGCAGTGTCCAAGGCTTTCGGACCTGGGGCAGAGTCAGAATTCCGTGTGGTTCTAAAGTACAGGGTGCTGAGCTGAGGGACCCCCGGGGCCTCTATGCCCAGTTTGCATGCTTTTGGCTGTTCTTGTACCTCTTTTTAAAGATACTTTAAAACTCTACCTTTTACTTCCAAAATATAATCTCACAAAGCAACTGTGATAAGTATAACATTTTAGTAATCAGACTTGACCCATAATGGAGAATTAAATAAATGTACCCTCTACTGATGGGAACATATAATTTCCCTTAGGTATCTTTTTTCCAGAAAATTCGTTTTTTTAGCTTTTGAGACTTTGCATAACACTCCCACTCTGACACCTAACATCCTCGCTGTAAAATCTTTTTTTTTTTTTTTTTGTGAGTACCGGGGGGTCGACCTCAGGACCTCGCACGCCAGCAGGCGCCCGTGCCACTGAGCGATATCACCGGCCCCTTTTTTCGTATGTGGGTTCCGGGAGTCGAACTTGGGCCCTCGTGCTTGCCGGGCAGGCGCTTAAGCCGCTGAGCCATCTCACCGGCCCTCGCTGTAAAATCTTAATTCTCTGAAAATTGTGCAATTGCAGCATGCCAGGGAGACTCACAAGAGAAACGCTATTTGTGTGAGAACAGAAATACGATAATTGGGTATTTTCATTAGGAAAAGGGACTCCAAGAGTCTCGACTTTTCTGCTCCAGTCAAGGCGCTAAGTCCTCTGAGGAAGCTCTGCCTGGAACGCCAGCCTGAGTCGCAGAGCCCTTCGTTCTTGGCCTCAGTCACCCTGCATCTGCTGTGTCCTGTGTGCAGAGAGGCAAGTGGAGTGAGGGGTCCCTTCTGTTGGGGAACAAGGCTAAACTGAAAGCAAATTTCTGCAAAAATAGCTTTGCTGAATTTGTGCTGACGAGGACAGTGGGATCGGATACATATTTCTCAGGGGACTGTAGTGTAAAACACTCAATGGGTCTGATGAGGCACACGATGACATTTACAGTGCTCTGCGCGCGCATTTTAGCATGACAGTGTCTGGGCCCAAATCTCTGCCAGGTGGCTTCTCGGCTCTGACTCCTGAGAGTTTCCTCACCTGTCCCCAGGGATAACGCAGAGTGTGTTTCTGCACAGCGGTGGGATGAGCAGTTCCAGCTCGCAGGTGAAGGTGGGTGGTCTGAAAGAGGCTGGGGGCAGACAGGGAGGAGACAAATGTGCAGCAGGGAGGGTGAGGACAAACTCAGGCTCAGGGGGTCCAGGGTGAGGACAAACTCAGTCTGTGGGGAGGCCTCCAGGGGACGGGATGGCCCAGGGGCTCCTCTGGTGCCTTTGGGCCCAGGTTTGGTAAAGGAACCCAGGCCCTGGAAGCTCTGTGGGTGGGGGCATCCCGTGCTGTGCTGGGGTCGGGAGAGGCACGTAGACCTGGGCCAGCCCCTCTCACCGGGCGTGAGGCTCTGAGGATACATCTGTGTGCCAGCACGTGGCAGTGCCCCAACCCTTCTGCACCACACAGCCCTGCCCTCCATGGACACCATGATGTCCCTCACGCCTGGAAGACGTGTCACGACGTTATCACACCGCATGGCTGTGTGGCATTGTCATACTGTGTCCAGGATCAGTCCTCACCCAGGGTGTCCAGTCTCTGCCTCACCTGTCCAAAACTAAATTATCTTCCCACCGCAAGGAAAATGTCCCTAAACTTACAGGGAAGCAGCAACCAGTTTATATTCGAAAAATTAAAACTACCCGAGCTCCGTGCACTGCGCTGATCGCTGCTGTACACTGAGGAATGTCACTGTAGTCCCTGCACTCTGACCACAGACCATCTCCCTCAGAGGGCGCACTGCTCACAGTGCAGAGGCAGCCAGGCCCCCTGGCGACGTCCTCCTGACCCCATGCCCGCGTCTCAGAGGCACCTCTGACCTCCCGGGGCTCAGAGCAACACCTGTCATCCAGAGATCTCTTCCACGCCACACGGAACCCAGCGGCGGGAGTTGACGTCCAGAACTCATCCAAAGGGAGAATCCTGACGCCTTGTGGCCCCAGCCACCAGTGTCCCCACCTTGAGGCCACACCACCTCCCTGCTGTCCCCAACCTCTGCCTGGCCCTCGAGAGCATCTCCCGATGCGGCAGCAGGATGGCGTGTTACCGGTTCGGATTCTGGAGCAGGCCCAGAGTTCCTGTGCCCACCCCATGCCCTCTCCTTCCTCCCTGAGCCCAGGCACCCACCGGGGGGCCTCGGGCCTGACCCTCCCCAGACACTTGCTCTGCTCTCAGCCTGACCTCATTCCGGTCCATCCTTAAATCGCCCCTCAAGCAACCCCTCTGCATTTTCTCCTCAATGCGAACCCTTTGACTTCCCCTCACCTGCCCCTCCATCCTCCCTGCTGCCCACCAGCCTCTGCAGTGCCCTGTGCTTTGCTTATCTGCCTGGGTTTGCTTTTCCTTGGCATCTCTCTGCCCCACATGGACCCTGCCAGGGCGGGATCTTTCTGGTTTGCTCCTGACCCATGTCAGGCACCCAGACTCATCCGGATGCAGACCAGGAGCCTGTGACGCCTGTCCCCATCTCTCCTCCACCTGCCCGCTGCTCACTTTCACCCCATGCAGGAACCTGTGCCGATTACGCTGAAAAGCCACAGAATTAACTGTTAGCAGATGTGAGCCGACAGGAGCCCAGCGTGTGTGCACAAGTTTGTGTTGTAACTTGGGTTCAGTGTTCTGACATTTCCAGGCATGGTTATCCTGGTTCTACTCCATGAGGAATTCAGGAAGTAACTTTCCTGGAGTCTCAGAAAGTCAGACACGGTGTGGAATTGGTAGTGCATGGAGCAGTCACACAAAGGCACTTTCTTTTCCACGGCGTGCACTGCTGAGGACAAACTTCCTGCACACGAGACAGCGTGCCCTTTGCACTCATACATGCACATGCGCACACGCATACATGGCCACCTGCACTTGTGAGTTCCCTATCCATACAGGCAGTAGCTGCAGACAGAAATAGCTGAGAAACAACGGTGTGCGCTTCGGTGGGGAGCGGCTGAGCTGGAGATCGACCACACATTCCGGGCTAGAGCAAGGCCAGCACGGAGAACATGGAGCTCCAGAGGTGAGCCACGGAAACAAGTTGTTGGGACTAGAGCAAGGCCAGCCCAGCAGGTGTCCGGCCTTGGTGTCCTCCCTGTTAACTACAGCACAGATCGCTTGGAGAATGTTTCGCTTTCAGTGTTCTCAGCAAAACACAGAGGCCTTGCACTTTCGACTCTGCCTCGTGCTGCCCCCCATTTTACTGTGTATAAATAAAGACGCAGACTGTGCTGGGTCATTGCTGCCTCTCCATCAGAGAGGTCAGGTCCCACCCAGTCCCAGTATTTTTCTGTGTCTAGTTTTTTCTTAATCTCCTGTTGCCTGCTCTCAGGACCCCAGTGAATGCGTGGATCAGTAAACGTGCCTTCGTACCAAACATGTAAACTTTTCTCAGTCATTATTCCCTGGAGAATGCAGGATAATAAGTATTTACGTATCACTTGCATGGCACGAGAGTGTGAAAGTCACCTGGAGGTGATTTAGGTCACACACACACACTCGTCACACTTCATAGAAGGGGCGTGAGCAGCTGCAGGTTTGGTATCTTGAGAGGTGGGGTCCTGAAATCTGCCCTCAGATACCGAGGAGTGAACATGTGCACACACGTATGCACATGGACAGACACACCTGTGCACGCAGGAGCACACACATGTACACACACACGCAGCTGCCACCATTGTTGCAGGCTGCTCATCCACAGGGAGGGATCAGCACCGGCGGTCTTGGATTCGCTTTCATGATGTGAATTGCAGTTGTGACAACACACCCGCGGGGCAGCAGCGCACACCCATCCTGATGCAGGGACCGTGGGATATGTGTAAAAGGTGCCACCGTGGGGCTCCGCAGAAACTTAAAAAATTAACTTTTATTTATTTATTCATTTTTAATTTTTTGTCTTTTTGAGACAGGGTTTCACTACATAGAAAAACGTGAACTTTAAAAAAACTCAACCTTTAAAAATTCATTTCTATTTCAATTTTTTGCAGCGCCAGGGATTGACCCCATTTCTATTTTACTCGTGGGATAGCAGCAGCTATGCTGGGTGTGCGTCGCAGAGATGGCTCCGCCCCGCCCCTGGCTCCACCGCGTGACAGCGCTCGGCAGCACACACAGCGGCCTCTTCTCATCAAAGAGCCCGCAGGACACGGCTGTGCCACGTCAGCACCCGGAAAGTCACCATCCCAGTCCCCGGGGCCTGGCGCGGTGCAGAGCGCTCACACGGCCTCGGGCTGCACGTGAGGTCCTCTAGAAGCCGCGGCGGTGGGGGCCAGGCCGGCCTCTGGGGTGCATTAGCTCAAGGCTGAGTTTCCAGAGCGGCTGCTGGGCAGGTGCACTCGTCCACGTGTGTCGAGCAACTCGGGCGCTGGAGCGTGTAATTCGCCACCTGAAGCCCGCTTTGACACTCCCCTTTCTGATAAATACTGCTGACGATGAGAAAATGTCCTCCAGCCCATGACAGCGCTCACCATCTGCTGAGTTACACTCCTCATCTACTCGTCTGCAGGTGACAAATGTCAGTGCACCAGCACCTGTGCTTGTGTCGTAAGAGAGACGCAACTGCTGCCCCTGGGAGGGACGGCGGCACTAGTGCTGGCTTTCTTCCCTCCAGTGCTGGGGATGGGACAAGAGGCCTTGCGAACAAGCCACACCCCCCGCCCGAGCGCTTGCCTCTCTTAAAAGGCTGGAGAAAAGTCAAACTCCAACTAGCCAGAGACACAAGCGGCACAGGGTGAAGACGGCCCTGGGGCTGACTTGATGCCACTCTGTGCCTTTTGCCACCACAGAACAGACCTCTGCGCAGTGTGTTCCATGAGAAGGGCGGCCAGCACCTGTGCCCTTCTGTTGTCACCTGCGCAGGAGATCGTGCATGGCAAGGTGTCTCTCTCGTTAGCTACAGAAGCTGCACGTGCTTGTGAATCTGCGCTGTGGGAAAGACCTGCTCGTGTGCCCACTGTGTCCCTGGCACCGTGATGAACGCACTGAACCTGCCCTCCTCTCTCCGACTGTGTGCAATGACACTGGTTCACTGTAACCCAAAACACCGTGATCTTTCATGAGCTTTCAGTTTTGCCTTCCTCCCTGTGGGCAACAAAACAGGCCCTAGATTCTGACAGACTCGTTCCTGGGTTGGACAGAACCCAGGTGTCCCGTGCTGGCAAGCGCATTACCACTGAGCCACCCCCAGCTCTGCCTCATTCCTAAGCCCCACAGAAGCCTGCTTCTCACACAGCACTGTCCACAGACTCTGAGGAAAGACGATGAGATCATCGGGTCTGGTCGTGTGACACAGAGGCATTTTTTTGGTCAACAGTACAGTGGGCGGCGGTCCCATAAGATCACAGGCTTAGCGACGTTGGAGCGGCCTTGGTTTGGGTGCACTCTGATGTTGACACCTAATGACACATTTCCCAGAATGTTGTATCTGAATCCTCAAGTGACAAATGACTGCAATTCCACAAGGTGAAGACTGGTGCATGGCACACAAAACATTTTTTTTTTTTCTGATCACAAAGAAGAGTAAATTAGGCCAGTTCAAAAAAAATATATATAATAATATAAATCAAAAGTCTTAAAGATGTCTCTTCAAGAAGATCTGGTAGGAATTTATCTTCTGAAGAAAGACAGAGAGTTGTAAAAAGCTAGATGTACACACAGTATTATCTGTGCTAGCAAAAAGTCAACGGTCTGTAACGGAATTTGCTAAGTGAGTAATGGATGCTTGGAGATGAATCCTTTGTAGCCATCACAGAGCAGGATGTACAGATGACTGAAGCAAAAAACATTTGCTTCAAAACCATGCTAAGATCCCAACTGAATCAACAAGGGTTTCCCTGTCCGCAAGGCTGTGGAAGCGCAACCCCTAAATGTTTATTCCTGGGGCTGGGGCCGTGCCACCTTTTCAGTAGCATGTGCTGTGGTCACGGTAAACAGAGCTCATCTCTAAAACGACGCTGTGCTTGTGTGCAGCTTCTGGATGGGAGAGCAGATAGCTGTGTCCCCGTGCGGTGAGACTGGTCTCCTCTCAGGAGGCCCTGGTGTCTGTGACCTGACCAACCTTGAGGACATCGTGCGAACGCGACTCTTGCACAGGGACCGAGTGTCAGGAGGAACCAGGGGCCGGGACAGCAACACCTGGGGCCCTGGCTGGAAGCTCTAAGGTGGCCAAGGGCGCGCACGTGGAGACTGAGGGCCAAGACGATGTCAGCCGTGCTGTGCTGGCGAACCCTTTAGAGCTTTCGGTGATACAAACAGCCTGCTGCGGCACGCGTGCCAGAGGGTCGCCACCACTGGCCTAGAGTTTCAAGGAAGTGTCGGTCTCTACTGGTCTCTCGCTGTGGCACTCTTGTTACGGCACTCTTGTTACTTTAAGCACAAAGCCTTTCATAACATCTGCTCCTTGTCATCTCCTTAAATCTGTAGCTTATCAGTGAAGGGAACTTAGTAAGACTCCAATATTTATAAATAACTTTTATCTGTTTTGCACTAAACAGAAATTTAGGAAAGCTAACTTCTCCCAGGCATGGGTACAAAGGTTGTTAGGTGTCTGTTAACTTTTTTTTTTTTCACATATGTGCATGTGTTTTAAATCGAGGTGAATGTCAAGAAACATAACATTCACCACTTTAAAGTGTGCGGCTCAGGGCTTTGGTTTGGTCACAGAGCGATGGAGCCACCCCTGTCTGGTTCAGAGACTTCTCATCAGTTCAAACGAAAGCCCTGTGCCCACCTGTCCTCTCCAATCTCCTCCCTCCAACCTGGCAACTACTGCCTCGCTTTCTCTTTCCATGACTTGCCTCTCCTGTGCTCTCAGATAAAGGAATCGCACTGTGTGTGCCTGCGGTTCCTGGCTTCCTTCGCGTGGCTGAGTGATGACGCACGCGTGGGCTTCAGGGCCGCTCACTCGCTCATCTGTTGATGGACACATCCTGTCTCTGCTCTTCGACTTTGTGAAGAGCGCTGTTGTCAACAGTAGCGCATGCAAAGCTGCCTGAGACTCTGCTGTCCACGACTTTGGACTTGTGAGCTCATGCTGTGTTACTGTGTGTGACTTTCTGAGAAACCACCAGGCTTTCCCACAGCAGCCGCCCCACCTTACCTAGCACCGGCAGTGCACGAGGACCCGTTTCTCCACGTCCTCGTAACAGTGACTATGCTGTTTTGTGTTTTTGTTATAGAAATCCTGCTGGCTATGCAGTGATAGCGCCCCATAGTTTCAATTTGTACTTCCTTAATAACTAATGATGTTAAGAACATTTTTCATAAGCCTTCTAGCAAAGTGCATAACTTCTTTGGAGAAATGTCTATTTAACTCCTTTGTCGATTTTTTTTTTTTTTGGTACTGGGAATTGCACTCAGGACCTTGTGCTTGCCAGGCAGGTGCTGTGCCGCTGAACTATATCCCCAGCCCTCAATTTTAAATTAAGTTGTCTTTTTTGTTGCTGTGCTATAAGAGTTCTTTGTATATTATGAATACTAGACCTTTATCGATATATGATTTGCAAATATTTCTCCCATTAGGTGGGGTGTCCTTTTGCTGTCTTGATAATGTCCCTTATAGACAAAATTGTTAAATTTTGATGAAGTCTGATTTATCTATTTTTGCCTGTGTTGCTCAAGGTTTTTGTGTCATGTCTAAGCAATCACTGCCAAATTCAAGGTCATGAAGATTTACAGCTACGTCTTCTTCCAAGAGTTTTATAATTTTAGCTCATATACGTAGGTCACTGACCCACTCTGAGTTAATTGTGCATGTTGTAAAGTTATATATGCATTTTGCAGCTAGTTCATTCGATCTTGGTTATTTCTCAAATCCCACAGATTTTAAAATGGAAAATGACATACTATATAAATTCTACATGAACGTAATTTTATTAAGAAGCTTTGTAGTACTCTCTTTTCTACAAACAAAATACGAAGAACCTCACAGTAGAGTAATCTCGCCATGTTCCTGGGACAGTAATTTGTCAAAGACATTTTAAATCAAGGGTTACCTTTTCTATCACAACTTATCATCAGTTCCCAAATATTCCCCAAGCGCCAGCAACAAATACATCTGAGCTCCCACTGTCTGTGTGTGGGGCCGAGCTCAAAGGATAAACGGAGGATGGAAACTGAAAACGATGACTGTCATGATCCGAGTGGTGGCAGCTGGGCAGAGGCGTGTGTCCCCGCCGAGGGCAGAGGAGGCCCTGGTGCTCTGCGCACACTCGTGTTACTGCAGACGCTGGAGAGCCACCCCTGCCCGCTGTCCCTGAGGACAGAGTGCTGATGCACCTGGCTGGCAGCTCATTTATTTCAAACAAACAAGCTCAATCTCTGGATGATCGGCCTCCTGTTTAGCAGGCAGAGTGTCCCCCGGGCCTCTGACCTCACCCTCCCGCCTGGGCCTCTGCCCTGCGGGGAGCGGACGCTGCTGTGGCTACAGAAAAATACCCGGCGTCTGTGTCCTGGGCTGGCAACAAAGACACCACAGCGGGGCTGGGAGGGACGGCCTCCAGGTCTCCTGAGTGTCTGTGTCACTTCTGTGGGGACCTCATCAGGGCCTCAGCGGCCCATGGACCACGCAGACCACGAGGCTCCGCACCTCCACACCTAGGGACAGGCTGCGCACAGCGTCTCCGCTCCCCTCCGCCGCCGCCACAGGGACGGCTTCAAGGAAAACGTCTCGAAATCAGAAACCACTCAGTAACCTCTTTCCCCACCTGGATATTTTGCTGTGGAAATCTTGAGTAGCGGTTTTTTAAATTCAGCATTTGAATTGTTTTGTTAGCAGCCAGCCTGCTAAGTGCAGACTTCGCATTATGTTAAATGTCAAAGGGGTTTCGGCGGTGAAAATCTCATGTGGTAACACGCTTCCAACGCTGAACTGCCCCCTGACCCGCTCTGTTGTGCTGCAAAGTGCGGAATCAAAGTGAGTGGTAAAATATGTCACTCAGATAAACGAGGTCAAACAACACCTCATGGATCTGTGTAAACACAGCGGAGCGTGAAGGCTACATTACTGTAAACAGCACAACCCCGAGGACACAGTGACGTCAGAGTGTGCAGGGTGGGGATGGCGACGGCCACCCCGGGGAATCCCGTGCCCCAGCAATGGGGTGGCAAGGTCACAGGGGACAGGGCCGTGACAGGGCTCTAGGCACCTGGCCCCACACACATGAAGTACAGGGCTCTCGACTCCTCCAAGGAAGGGCTTGAGCGGGTGACACTCAGCCATTAAAATCCTTGTCCCGTTTTAATCTCTCCTGAGCACACGCTCGGCCTCTCAGTATCAGACACTGGCTCCACAGAGCATGGGAGCCTCCAGCCCGGCTCCCGAGCTTCCTTCTCATCCTGCTTGCTGACAGGAGCCTTCTGTCCCCTCCAGCCAGCCCCTCACCTGTGTCAAGGAAACGCTCGCTCGCTCCCCCATGTTTGCGCAGCGGCACCTAGGAGCTGCAGGCTGCCTCTCGTGCGGCCTTTGGGACAGGGCCCTTTGCAGCTCCCACTCCTCAAAGTCACAGGAGTGTGGGAGACTCCCGGGGAACCTCAGATCACCTCCAAATTATGGCAGCAAAGGTCAAGGTCAAGGTGGGAATAAAATTCAAGGAGGATGAAAAGGCAACCAGAATAGCTTACTAAAATGACCCACTCAAAGCGTCTCTTGCGGTTGGGAATTGCGGCGGGTGGGGAGTCCGGTTGGTGCACTGAACATAGCCTTTCTCTCCTAGGGTTCCCCACCTGGGTCACACCCACAGGGTCACAGGAGCTAAGGGGCGGTGGAGATGCTAACAGCAGGTCTGAAAGTCACCTTCAAACAGCGCCAATGTGACAAGACTCTCACTCACAGCCAGGAACGCGGCAGGACGTTTGCCTCTGCAGAATTTTAATAAAACCACTGTAGCTTCTGCGATTGCTCCTCATGCGCCCAGGCTACACAGCAATCACCTGGGAGCCACTGGGATAGAAAGGGGTATCTCCAACAGACCCCGCGGCTCTGCCCGGGGCCAGCCTCGGCTAACTTAGGCAAGCGGGGAGGGGACCCTCAGGCCTCCTCCATCCCCACAGGGTAGGAGCTGACTGGGCCAGGCCGTGTCACTCTGGGCTGGGGCTCGGGTCGGGTGGGAGCAGGTGCAGACACTGGACGCCCTCTGGGTCTGGACAGCTGTGCAGCACCGGGACCTCGATGCAGCCGGAACACACGCGAACCTCTGGAGCTGGCACTTCATTATCACATGTGTTCTAATTTTGTGCAAATACCTCATTGGTACCTTTTATTTAATAAATGGAGATTTAGTCCGACTTGTCAAGATTAAAAGGGCCGGGCCGGTGAGATGGCTCAGGGGTGTAAGCGCCTGCCTTGCAAGCGCGAGGGCCCGAGTTCAACTCCCGGATCCCACATACGAAAAAGGGGCCGGTGATATCGCTCAGCGGCACGGGCGCCTGCTGGCGTGCGAGGTCCTGAGGTCGACTCCCCGGTACCCACAAAAAAAAAAAAAAAAGATTAAAAGGGCCACAGGAAAGCGTGGCTGTGGACTGTAATAACGGAGGGACCAGGGAATGAGCCCCCGACCCAGAAACAGGAAGCCCTGCAGGTCGCTGGGCCTGTGGCTTCCTCCTAACTTCCCTGCAGCTGCATGGGCGGAGTCCTTAATGCCAAACCCCAGGGTGGGGTTTCAGAAACCTCTTGGAGCTTTTAAAATAGAGTCCCCAAACTTCCACCGAAGAACTCCTGAGGCCAAGCCTGCAAGGCTGGCTCAGGCAGGGACCTTGCTTCCAAAGGAGCAAGGAGACTCAGGCCCAGCCTGACCTGGAAACAATGCACGTCCAGGGCTGAGCCGCAGTTCTTGGGGCGCACGTGCCCTAGGGCCTGTTACGTTCATGGCTCCGGGATTAACTTACAGGGACAGCAGGAAATAAAAGAGGGGAGTCTGTGGAAGGAAATGGGAAACAGTGGCATCGCTGAAGCCAGGACCTGTGCCTGGTGCGGGCCTGGCCCGGCAGCTGCCCCTGGCCCTGCTGAGGAGTCGCCCCTAGGTCTGCCTGGAACCTTACCGCGCCAGCTGCCCGAGGCAGGAAGAGCATCCAGTGGGTTTAAGTCCACACGTTACACACGGCTGCCAAGCCATCCCTTGGTTTCAAATACGACCTGAAATGTTCTATGTCCACGCCTTGGATCAGTGCTGCAGGTCACTCAGTGGGGACACCGTGATAGCACTGAGAAGGCTGAGTACCTCAGTGCCCGCGGCTGACATCACAGTGTCACCTGTGGGTGCAAGAGCTGTTGCCAATAAAGGGCTGCGCTATCAGCACACACTTTCCTTGCAACGTCGCCGCGTCATAGGAGATGCAAAGCGTGTGGTCCAGAAGTGCGCAGAGCTGACCTTTGCCTCCGCCGGCCCTTGCTTTCCTTCGTCTGTCTGGGGCAAGGGGAGGCCTTTAAAACTAGGACTCAGTTCAGTGCACGGGGCCCCGCTCCCTGGCTCACCTTCCTCATCAGACCCCCGGCCCAGGACAGAACATTCAACACACCTGTCGCCTCCCCTCCTCGTCCACCCCTCTCGCTCCCCGTGCCTGCCCCCGTGGCCTGGACAGTGCTGGGCAAAACAGAGCAGCTGAACAGAGCACTGGGAAACCATTTTCCTAGAGCTCAAAAGGCCTAAAATGGAAATTCGTGAAACGCCGTCCCAAGGTGCTTCCATGGCCAGACGTCAGAGCACTATCACCAAACATGATTTCTCATTCGGATCTGACCCCCACAGTGGATTTGTTCTCAGTGGAAGCTTTGCGCCAGAGGACCGGGAAGCGGCGGTTCGCGCTGCGCTTCCTGTTCCCTCTATGCATCATTCTGAGTGGCCGTGAGGACTGGCCGCGCCCCTCATTGTGTGGCCAGGGTGCACACAGGGCCATGGTGTGCGACCCACCCCGGCTGCTGGGACTCGGGGCCCCGGGCTGTCTCTGTAGCGACCTGTGCAGGAAGCGGAGGAGCAGAGGAGGGCGGGCCCCGTGTTCCCTTTCTCTCCTTTTTAGAACAGGGAGCAGTCATTTTCTTTCATTTTAATAATTTCCTCCCTTGCGAGAGGAATTCAAACGTCTTTCACTCGCCAGAGAGTGGGAGGCGGTGGGCGGAAGTCTCTGAAGACCTCAGTAACAGCTTGACAGCGCTGCGGAGGCAGGCGCAGGTGCTTAACCCCTTCCGAACCACGGCACCACGGCGAGCGCTGGGGGCTTGGTGGGCGGGCAGGGTCTCAGGTCAGGACGAGCCTCCTGGCCTCCCAGGCACCCGTGGGGACCCAACTCACGAAAGGCACGTTGGAAAAATGTTCAAAAGAGCAGCGCAATTCACTGGCACCAACTTCGTTTGCCCGAGATGATTAACTGTATGCTGGAGAAAGGAAGAACATGAAGCCCTTGGAAAGGGGCTGAGGTCCTTGGAAGGGAGAGCAGGTGCCGGCCAGGCCCTTGCTGCGGGCTCCAGGCCAGGCTGGAGGAGGCGAGCCCTCTCTGACCCCAGTGCCAGGTCTGAGTGTGGCCCTGTGCCCTGATGATGCTTCATGGCCACAGGGCTTGGATTTATGCGGCCGACTCTGTGTGTAGATCTGCATCTTTGCATTCAACCAAGATACCCCGACAACACGGCATGGCAACCTTTCCCATAGCGTTGGCACCGAAGGATAAGCCATGAGTACTCAGGGCAACTTCCAGCTCACAGGGGCGCACGTGGGTTCCCTGCAAACCCTGTGCTGCTGCGAAGGAAGCACCCGGCACCCTCGGATTCTGCTGTCCTGGGTCCTCGACGACACCTTTCTCACTGCTTGGCTCCCTGGCGGCCCAGGCTCAGCACCGGGCACCCTCGCCTCCACATGTCCGCGGCGCCCACTCCTTGCTGCTGCTCATGTGCTCCCCTGACCCCAACGGGCAGAAGGGCACGACCCCGGGAAGGCTTTGCTGGGCCAGGCCAGGGACAAACCCGAGAGTGGGGCCCACAGAGCAAGAACAGAAATGCAGACTCCGGGAACGGGACGTGATGCACGGTCTGGAACTCCCTTTGCACACTGGGTGCCGACTGTCCCCCCAGCATTAAACAGGAGCGCCTGACTAATTCCTCTTGTTCATTCCTTTCTTTTCTGTACCCCGTGAATCATGCCTTTCTTCCCCCTTCTCTGCCTCCCTCGCGTGGGGGCAGCTCCGAGGCCCCAGAGTGTGCTTTGGAAGGCGCGGGAGGCAGCTGCTGCTTTCTCTTCCATTTCCCCCGATTCTGCCGGGGCCGGACAGGGTCTTTCTCCATGCATCCTACTCGGATGCCGAATGTGGCGCTTCTGCACTCACACACAGACCACAGCCAAGGTTTGGCTCAGAAATAAAACGCTAATTTGTATGTTTTGAGTGAATTACTAAGTGCCCTAAAAAGTACACGCAGAAAATAAAACAAAAAGAACAAAATTCCACAATCTGTTCAGTTTCAGTGACACACAACCACATGGCTCTTTCTGAGCAGAGGGATCAAGGGTGCGTTTATGGGATGCCGTACCACTTGGTCCCCCGTACTGAAAAACAAAACAGCCGAACACAGACCCTGCCCACGAAGCCCAGCATTGCGCTGTCAACAGAGCAGGAGTCAACAGGGAGCGTGGGTCAGGTCGCGTGGGTGGATGCCTCACGTGGAACTGCTGCACAGAGCCCCAGGACCAGAGGACCCTGTCACCCAGGAGGGGCAAGGCGCCGAGCACCAGGCAGTGCCCACTTTGCAACCAATGCCACTGAAGGACAAAGCCCAGCCATGGACAAAGCCCCCACCTGGCCTGCACCTCCATGACACGAGGCCAGGAAAGAAGAAATCCCAAGCTGGCATGGGACTATAGTTCCATCACCCAGGGAGGCTGAGGCAGGAGGATCACAAGTTTGAGCCCAGCCTGGCCAACTTAGCAAGTCAGAGGGACTCTCCAAAAAAAAAAAAAAAAAGAAAAGGCTGGGGATATAGCTCCGTGTGAAGGGCATTCCAGTCCTTTATGTAAAGCAGCACAGCATTTGCACATAAGCCACACAGCTTCTCCAGCAGACCTCCAAGCACCTGCAGACCCTCGCCACCCGTTTCAGTGCGCATACCTGACTGCTGGACTGGCTCAGGCAGGGAGCGATGCCAAGCGAGAGCAGTCCGTCCTGCTCATGAGAAGCAAATGTGTCTGTGAATATTTTCTGTCTGCAGTTGGTTGAACTCAAGGACATGGGTCCCAGGATGCAGAGAGCCGACGCTGTCCCCCATCCCCTGGCCCCTGGGTCAGACCTGCTGGCCTCAGGTGGCATCCCAGAACCTGACTTGCAGCTTATTTGGCTGAGATATATGGACACTAGATCCAAAGACTTACAGAGAAGGAGAATAAATATCTCATTAATAATTCTGAAAAATTGCACGTAGAAATAATACTTTGGGTATATTATGTTGAGTAAAATATGTAAATTTTCTATTTTTATGCTTATATTACTATCTTTGCTTTTTTAAAATGTGGTTGGGAAAATATGTAAAATACAAATATCATTTGCATTTGTGGCTCACGCTTCAGTTCTTTTCTACATGGAGCCAGGGCTGGTAGAGACAATCGCTGGTTAAACGCATCTGAGCAGTTACTTTAGTGACACAGTCACTCTGAGACCAGGGCTAGGCTGGGGTGAGGACCCAGGCTCTGGAGCGGGTCTCCTTGGGGCCTACGACTTATACACAACCCGCAGAACACTCGGAGAACAGCGGCCCTGGGTTTGCAGACTGGTTAACCCCAAGGGCGGTGCTGGAAGCCACAGCGTGACAGAGCAGTGACATTCACAAAGGCTGGCAAGTGACTATGTCTCCTTCATAACCAGAGTCTGCCCTAATGGAGGTAGCAACTTTCATACCTCAGTGACAGCAATTCTTGAAGCCTTGTCACCTATGAAAACCAGTACAAATCCCAAACAGGATCCTTGAGATTTCCGACTTTCTTTATTACATGTTGTCCTTGTGTGTCAGCCATGGATATGTTTTGTTTAGAGAGGACGGGATAGAAAACAAGATGTCAACAAAGAACAAGAAGCTGGGGCACAGCTGGGAGGCCGAGCGTCTCCTCAGCATGCACAAGGCCGAATGTTCCACCCAAGCTCCCAAAATGGGAAGAAAAGAAAACAAAAGGAAAAAGAAAGAGAACTCTAATTTCATTTTTGGTTTTTTGAAACAGTCTCACTAAGTGGCTCAGGCTGGACTCAAACCCGCAATCTTCTGGCCTCAGCCTCCTGACAAGCAAGCGGGTGTCTTTTTAACCTAGGGCACAGGTGGACGCATCGGATGAGACCACGAGGTCTTTACTGGCCCTTGAGGGTCTTCCCTAATTTTATTATGAGTTCGATGAATAACAAAACACACGAGCCCCTCCTGTCACCTGCATTAGACCTGTCACGACTCCAATTCTCCTTAGGCCTTGCTCCCTGCACCCCACTTTCCGGCTCTCAGCTCCACGCATGTGCTCGGCCTCCGTCACCCTCAGCCACCTCTGCTGCCCTTCAGCCTCCTGACCACGGTGACCCGCCCTCCTCGCGGTGACTGCGCCTCCCATGCTGAACTCGGTGCTGTTATTCCACCCACCCACAGAGAGTTCACGGTCCTCACACCCCCTCGATGTCCCGTCCCCCTCTGGACGTGGATGTGCTGGCCCCACACGGCACCGTCCTGAGCACCGCGGCTGCAGTCCCTCCTTGCCCGCCTCTGTCCGCTTGCCGCGTGCAGCATCCTGCATGCTGGGCCACTGTCCTCCGTGTTAATGACTGGTTTTGAACATGTGTAGCCTTAAAAAACCAGCAGTTTGTTTTGCTTCTTTTTGAGCTTTAGAAAAGATTCTTGCACTTACATAATCTCTCTACACTGAGGGCTCAGTGCTTTGACGCGGAGTCACCCGAGTTTCCCGTGGGGTCCTTACTTGTTCGTTTTCCGCGGGGTACTACTGCGCTTGTGAGCTGTCTGCGTACTAGTTAGTTTGCTCCTAACTGCCCCGTTCTGGGCCAGTGGGCTCTTTCTAGTTTTTGTTGTTGTTCCGAACAGTACCGCTATAATATTCTAGAGCACGTTCCCTGTTACAGGGTCCTCATGGTACTGTCCATTTAAATCAGTCTAATTCCGAACCCGGTCCCCTCCTGCCCTCTGGCAGCAGCAGCTCCTAAATTCTCCTCCCGAGGCAGAACCGCTGACGGTTCTCTGGCGCGTGATCCGGAGCGTCCTGTCCACACCGCGCACTGAGCGCGTCTCCTCAGTGTGCAAGCGCGTCGGTGAGCAGCCGTCCTGCTTCTCACAACAGGCGAAGTTTATCTTCAAGGACTCAGTCATTTGTTAATTTGTTCCTTACATAAAATCATGTTTTTTAAGAATTATGCAATTCGCCCAGGAAACGTCTACAACTGGTCCTTTTTTTTTCTTTGAAGCAATATGTTTAATTTTTTACAGAATGGTATATTTTCTCCATTCCTAACATAGCACTGTTTCAATAATAAATTTTTGGGGGTGTGGGGGTGTACGGGAGGAGACACGCCATCACTTTCGATGTGCGTATCTATTATAAGACACAGAAATCCTGCAGTTTTGAAGGTGGATATTACGACCTGTGTGATCCCAGGTTGGGCACCCAAGGGACTTTAAGAGTTATTCAGAGTTGCAGTTTAACAGTCAGGTCTCTCTGAACCCTTTTTTATTTGGAAGTTGGGAAATGCTTTATTTGCATTTACCACATGGCCTGCATGTTGAGAAGATGAGAGTGAACGGGGTTAAAATAACAGATATTTGCCTTGTGCTTCAGGTCTTACTCCAGAGCGGCTTGTGGAAAACACTAGTAAGTTTACTCCTAACTGTGCCCACTCAGGGTCAGTATTTAAAGTCCTGGAGTGGAGGCTCTCAGTAGGTCCATGTGAGATGTGGGTGAGGTCACAGCCGGCCCTCTGTGGGGTCACCTCACCTGAGTGCCACTTCGGACTTCTAGGCACAGAGCCATCGGGGTGGGTGGGTCACATCCTTCCATGCCTCTGGCCAGTTCTCACTGCAACTGGAGGCCCTCTCTGATCCTAGGATCTTATCCTCGCCAGCAATCATAATTCACATCTACTGTGGGTTTTTTAACCTTCCCATGCATTCCCATGCACCTGATCCATTCCTTCCGTGAGACTGGAATTTCTACCCCTGTTTTACAGATGGAAAAACTCCAGGGCAGGCTGGTAAGAGACGGTGCCTGGCCCAGAACTGCCCGAGTCTCTTTAGTAGCAGGCTCAGCAGTTGGACTGCACTTGAGTGTGCCCACTGGGAGAGCTCTGGGAAACTTTTTGGATAGAGACTTCTTCAATATATGGATGAAATATTTTTCTTTCAAAGGGCCAGACAGGTTTCCACCACAGAACCATAAACAATTATTTCTTGAAGACCTTAAAATATGCAAAGCCCATGTTTTAAATTTAACAAAAATTAAAGAAAAAATATGAGGCATAATAAAAATTTTAGTCATGTGCTTTGAAAGGAGGCCTTACATATGAGGAATCCAACCTATAAAACAGCACGTAGGACGAATCCCCGTGCAAGATAGCACAGTGTGACCCTGCTGCAGGGACTGGTCTCAAGTCCCTCTAGAATAAGTTTAGGTGACAGTGCATAGAAAGATCTTAAAAAATCCATCATGGAAACTTGTCGCAGAGATGGTGACACAACCCTCAGAGAGCCCCCGACAGGACAGGAGTCCATAACTCAGAGCCTGACAAGTGCTGGCGGAGCTGAGAGCAGGCTCTTTTTTTTTTTTTTTTGTGGGTACCGGGGGTTGAACTCAGGACCTCATATGCCAGCAGGCGCCCATGCCGTTGATATCACCGTCCCTTTTCTTTCATACGTGGGTACCAGGAGTCGAACTCAGGACCTTGCGCTTGCCAGGTAGGTGCTTATGCCGCTGAGCCATATCACCGGCCCTGAGAGCAGGTTCTAACGGCCCTGAAGGCAGCAGTCACTGCCCAGCCCACTGCAGAGCTCCTCCACCAAGCGGAAAGAACACCCCAGGCGGGTATTTTCCAGTCCAAGTTTCGTTAATGACAGCACAGTCAAAAATGTTATCACACGACGATGCCGAGGAAGGGACAGAACCACAAGAGCGCAAGGGATGAGGCTGACCTGTGGCAGACGCCTGGCGCATCAGCTGTGAGCCCCAGGGTGGGGACTGGGACACCCCATTTCTGGGCCACCAACAGCACAGGTGCTTGGGAAGCACCACGAATGCGCCGGCGACCCGCTGACTCCACGCTTCCGTCTGTTCCATTCTGCCTCCCAGGACCGGCTCCCACCTCTAGCTGCTGGAGAGCAGGGCAGCCGGAAGGTCACCCTGGGTTCCGGGACTCTCCCCTTTCTGGGCTGCTCTGTGAGGAGTGGCCTTGCCACACAGGCTCCTGCCGCGCGGCCCTCTTCTCTGTTAGAAAACCTGTCCTCGATTCCACAGCAGCTCAGCACGCGGGCTACTTAGTTTCGCTTCAACGTCGCACCGCACGTGTGCAGCTGTGGATTAGAACACGGAAGACACAGGTTGCAACCCAAGAGGAGAAGTCTCCCTGCTGGGCATCTTCGGTGCCATGGTAAACTATGAGGAAAGTACAGGTTTGGGACGCGAGGAAGGTGCGTTCCACGCCGCAGTGTCCCGCGGCCCGCTCTCCCAGCTGCGGGGCCCTTTCTTCCCTCCACGCCTGCCTGCCTAGGCCACCTCTGCACCTGGACCCAGCGGGACGTCTGGCCTTGGCTTGTTCATCCTGCAGTTTGCGGCTCTCCTCGCTGGACGCCTCTCCTGGCCCCGGGTGGGAACTGACAAAAGTAAGCTTGTAGCCGGGTGTAGAAGCACACACCTGTTTTTATTTGGAGATGACTCTAAACACCTTTCTATGAAAAAAAATTTCACTTTTTAGATATTTTTAAAGGATAATCAGGCAGTGCAGTGTACGATTTAGATACTGTTTTGTGCATATTTCAGCCTCTCCACGTGCGCCTGTGTGCCTGTGTGTACACGTGGTCGAGCACACACGTGGATTAGTATGCTACACATGTACATGTGGACAAGTAGGAAGAATTAATAAGACTGGGGCAAGGTTAATTTCATCTCGGCTTGGAGGGAGGAAGTTTAAATGGAACTAAGTTAACCGACCAATATTTACTTTTCTCTTCTTGCCCTGACTTTACTTTGTAACATGGGAAATCGACAGTGCAGTGAGCCTGAACCTATTTTGCCCTATGAACATTTCTGGAAACACCGACCATGTGTGTGTGTCACAAGCGACGTCTGTGAACTCCAGCCCCTCCAGAGCTCCAGCCTTTTGTCCCCAGAGGCCTGGGGGCTAAGGCCGCAGTGCTGGGCGGTCCCCACCTGCGAGGGGACATGGCTTCCCGCCTGGCACCTCCAGGCCCCCAGGGCTCCCCTCCTGTCTAGATCTCCTCGTCTGTCCTTGGCAGAGGGCAGAGAGGGCAGGGAATGAGCGGCCTCTCAGTGGGCGCAGAGCCCCGGCCACCTCCTCCTTGCCCCCCTTCCCACCACCTCTCTGACCCTGGCGAGGCGGGCTCCCTCCCCGGGGAGCCCCCCATCTGTGCTGTCGAGAAGCCTCTAGTCCGAGCGCTGCACCCCTTGCTCAGAGTCTTTCCTGAGCCGCTACAGAATTTTCTGTCTACGCGCATCAGCCAGTGCTGTCACACGATGCCTTGCTGCTCATTATTCTCCACCGCCTGTCTGTGCCACACACACCTTCTTTCTTCACTAAGTCGAATGCTTCTGGAGGCCGCGAGTCCGAACCTCAGCTTCCTCTGTGTAGCCTGTGCCCTGGGGATGGTACGGAGCATGGACACGTGGCTGGTGCATGGCTTCAGCACACAGTAACGGAGCACAACTAAGGCCACATGTGATGTCAATCACAGCAGACAGTCCCCACCCAGGACTTCTGCACACTCAGCGAAAAACCTCTCGTGACAGAGCACGAGGTGAGCTTCGAGCATAAAGGGCAGGCATGAAAACGCGGATGTCAAGTGGCGCCACATGGATCTGCTTTCTAACTAAGTCTAGCTTTGCTCACTGGAGGGACTTCAGAGCAGGACGGGAACTCGTCTTGCAGCCTTGGCCACTCAATGCTCTCCGAGTCCTTGCTGAGCGGTCACTGTGGGCAAGACCGGCCTTGGGCAAATCAGCGTGTGAGAAGGACGAGTGGACGCTGCACCAGCTGTGCCTTGGGACCGCAGTGTCTCGGCAGAGGATGAGGACGAGCAGGCAGGCTGAGTTCCGCAGGGGAGGAGGCCCGTGAGAAGGCGGTGGACACAGGGTGCACTCGGCCTGGACGGAAAGCCCAGGAGAAGTGACAGGACGCTCATGTGACGAAGATGACTGCAGTGCCCGCCTCACAGGGTGAGAGGAGCTGTCCCAAAGCACCGCCCAGGGCCATCACGCCGAGCCACCGGGTCCCAGCCCGCAGATGTCCTGCCCCAGTCCGGCCCGTGACTTCCCGCTCAGAGGTCTGAGCGGTCACATTCTGAGGCCGCAGTGTCCCACGGGGCGAGTGAACTCAGTCTAATTGCTCACCATCAGCTTCCCTGACGCCTTGTCTCGGCACCCAAAAATGTTCCATAGAATTCACTGCAATGCTCAGTTTTACTTGAAAAGCATTTACTTGGCAATTCTGCCTAGATGTTTCTCCCATACTGATAAAATCAGTGAGATTACATTTTATAACAGGTCCTCCTCAGTATGAGACAAAAATGTGTTACGTGCTAGGGGTGTAGCCCAGCGGCGGATGGCTTGGTTAGCATGCTCCAGGCCCTGGGTGTCATCCTCTCGCCACCGCCTGTGTGAGTGGGTGTGTGTGCACGTGTGTGCACGCGTGTGATGACTGTCTTCAGGCACTCCAAGACAGGGTGGTGTCAACTGTTTTGCTGACTTACATGTCACCTTGCTTCTGGGTGGGGACTTAAGGGGGGGCTGAAGAAAAAACCCCTTCATCCTGTACTCATTCACAGGTTTTGGGTATCATACCACACACCAATATTTCCCACTCAAATAAATACAAACAGTTTTTTCTTTTTTTCCCTTTTCTGGGTGGTACTAGGGATCAAATCCAGGGTCTTCACACTGAGTTACATTACCAGGCTCTTTTTTATTTTTGAGATAAGATCTTGCTAAGTCACTAAGTTGCCCAGGTTGGGCTTGAGCTTGTGATCCTCCTGCCTCAGCTTCCTTAAGTGCAGGGATTATGTGCACCACCGTTCCTGGCTACAAACGCAGTTGTAAAAATGACATTGCTTTGTGTAGTGAGGATGTTATGCAGACAGCTGATGTATTTCAATCCACGTGAAATAATAAATGACCAGATTGAAAACAGGAGGGGACTATTCTAAGAGGTGAAGAGGAAGAGCCCACACCTTCACGGATGACATCCTCACGGTTTCCGGGGGACCCTCGGAGCTGCCTGTCTTTCTGCTTCCCGAGACCTTGGTGGTTCCTCCCTCAGGAGTCACAGGTGCTGACTCGTGTGCACCTTCATCTGGTGCAAGGGCAGCCTGCCCACTGCTCCTGCAGACAGCGGAGGAGCGCGAAGTATTTTCCCTCACGGTGATGTAAGACCAGCAACATCAGGGACCGGGCACTCCGACGCCAAGGTGCTTCCGTGTCCTCCGAAATGACCAAGCCCGCAAACTGCAGGGGCGCTCGGGGGATGAAGCCTTCTGCGGTTCACCTCACACTGCCATGGGCCTTCAAGTTTTCACTACATCAGATCCAGGAATTGAGAAAAAGTGTTAGCTTCGTTGTTTTGTAACTTAAAAGTCTTTTTTAACATTATTTATTTGTGTACTTGTTTTTGTTGTGCTGGGGCGGACCCCGGGCCTCCTGCGTGCTGGGTGCGGGCCCACTGCTGGCTGCACCGGCCTGGAGTCCACGTCCTACAAGTGCGAAGGCTTGGGACGGAGGTGGGGAGAGCTGGTCCTCCACGGTGTGAAAAGGGGACGCAGTGTGATGTGTGGCTGTGCACCCGCCATGGCTCATGATGTTCCGGCAGCGGCGGCTCTCAGGGACATATGCTCTGGTCTCCGTCCATGGCCATATTTGGGAGGAGACCCAAGGATCGTGCAGTAGCTCTGCTCCTGCGCGTCTACGGCAGTTCACACCGACGAGTGTACTGGGCTGTGAGCACCTCGAGGAGATCCGACGTGCTCGCAGTCCTCGGGGAGGGTCCTCAACTGGCTCGTGGCTCACCCGACCCTCATCGTCCCCAGAGCCGATGCTGCAGACGCACTGCGTGACGGCTCAGAGCTGCGCTGCCAGAACCCAAAATCCAGCCTCGCTGAGAACATCAGGGACCCTCAGCGAGGGTGAGGACAGCATAAGTATCACATCCCGGTCCCCAAGGAAGAGGAAGGAGACATGGAGAGAGAATGCTGTGCTTGATCTGACTGGACCCTCGGCCAGAGTCGTGGCCATCGCTACTTCCGACTGTCGCTACTGTCAGCCCTGATCTTGTAGGGCTGAATCTGAGCATGGTTGGTGATGACAAAGCAGATGGTGCTAATGTTAAGGCTCCTAACTGTGACCACTGTGCTGTGGCCACACAAGCAGATGTCCCTGTTCTGAGGACACACACAGAAGCACAGAGGCAAAGGGACCTGATGTCCCCAGCCCTGAAGGGAGAGGCGGCTCAGCACCCAGCAGCACCCAGCGGACGGGGCAACCCCAGGGTCCTCTCCCAGCAGCAACTGCACACCGCATTGGGGGCATCGGTCACCTGTTAGGGCTGTGTCCCCTCCAGATGGGCCAGCTGGCCCCGCCGCCCTCCCACTAGTGAGACTGCAATCATCTGGGCCGTGTTGGCTCCCTGTCCACAGCCTTGCCTGCAGGGTGCTCGCTCTCAGACCTCGGCGACTCCCCACCCGCCCTGCCCCCTCTGCCGCCACCCCATGGCCCGGCCCGCGGTGTCCCTTCACCGGCCACAGGCTGTGTCCGAACGCACCCCCGGACTGCGTCTAGTGTGACCTTTATGTTCTCTGTGGGGTCAACCCAGCCACCTCCTCCTGTGGAGTCCACTGACCCAGGGAGGAGAAGGCATGGGAGGTCGCTGTGCATCTTAGAGGGCCTCTGTGAGGACTTTGAGGAGACCCGAGAACACCCTAGGAAACCGGCTGCTCCACTGACAGAACCCTGAGAAGCACCCTGAAGTGGAAGCGTTCACCTCAGCACCAACCCCGGGGCACGGTCAGCGTCCTGTCCCCTTCTACCCCTGGGCAGCGTGATGGGGGGTGAGAACTGGGTGGTGGGAAGCTGGGAGCCCCTGAGGCCCCAGGAGTGAGCGGGAGGTCCAGGGGGACCCCGTGAAGCAGGGCAGAGGGGCCAGGCACTGGGGGAGATGAGCACCAACGCTGACCAGGCAGGAACAGGGCCCAGGTTGGCTGGACACCTGGGGCTCTCACCCGGAAACCTGCCCCAGGGCACAGGGGTTGAGCCTGACTTCTCCGTGGGTGCCCTGCGGGCCTGGGGACTCCAGTGCAATGTGAGGAATGGGAGAGACTGCCGGTGAGTCGTGGACAGGTGCTGGGCATCCACCTGGACAGCAGGGCCCTGGGGTGAGTGGGTGGAGAGGCGGTGGCCCAGCCCGGTCCCTCTCTCCTGCAGAGGATGCGCGTGTACAACTGCGCCTCCTGTGCACCAGCGCGTTCCCATATACCAGCCATGGACAGCCCCAGGGGGACAGCTGTGATTGCCTCTGGTGAACCCCGGGAAGGGGCAGCGGGCACAGGCCCTTCCAGGCCTGTCCTTGTCCTGTCACAGACTCAGAGTTCTCGGGAGTGCCTGTCTGCCTCCTGCCCGGGATTGCCCTGCCTCAGCCTCCTTGTGTACAGAGGTGGCACTGAGCCCAGGGTCCTCGTCCCTTGGCACTGCTCTGGGCAGAGGCTCCTTCCACGTGGTGGCTCATGGCCCAGCAAGGGGCGGCCAGGCCCACAGTGTCCTCTAGAGTAACATCCACCACTTCACCACCTCGACACAGGTGTCCCTGCTCCCTTTCACACCACGCGGATGGCAGTGTGGCAGCTTCCTGCTGGTGACCTGCTCGGTGGCTTCCTCCTCCCTCTGCCTTTGTCTCTGTGTCTCTGTCTCTGTCACTCGGTTCCAGGGATGGAACCCAGGGCCTTGTGCTCACCAGACACACGCTGCACTGCCGAGCTCCACCCCAGCCCCCGACTCCTTTGCTCCTAAACCGTGAGCCGCCTCATTAGTTCCACGGGCAAAGAACAGTGCTGCCTGGGAAATAAATGTCAATCCCACTTGGAGTTAAAGCTTCTGCTACTATTTTGTGGCACGCACGGCACCACACTTTCTTTAACATCATGTGACCTTCTGTCCCTGGACATCTTGCATCCCGGGTCCTGCTGACACAGACACAGGGGACCCTGTCACAGTCGGGTCCCCGGCACTGGGTGTGTTTTCAGTGCACCCGACCTGGTGGGGGAAGGGAGGCTGATCCATCCATCCACTGCTCCTCCAGGAGTAGACAAGGGGCGTCACTTCCCCAGGGGCCGTGCGGGGCTGTGCGTTGCTCAAGGAGGGCGCTGGGGACCCACAGGAGACCCGCAGAGGGAGACCCTCTTACCTGACCTACAGAGCAGGATTCTGACTGGCTGATTTACAGAACATGCAAGAAAAACTCCTAACCTAGACGACCCACGGGTGTTCTCGAAGTCCCGCGCCTGTCCCTGTGGAGACGGCACAGGGCTCGGCTGCTATGGGGACTCGCTCGGACACCCTGTTGGGAAACCGCACGGCCCAGGTCACCACTCAAGGTCAGGGAGCTGAACGGTCCACGTTAGCAGGCTGGGTGCCCTCACTGGGGCAGGGGCACGTCCCGCGCTCTGGGTTTAGGCTGGCGTGGGATCTTGGTGAAATGCCCGCGGAGGGGTCACCGGGTGCTGGCCTGAGTGGCAGCGGAGACTGCCCGTGAGTCTCCCGTTCACACCCACTCGTGCTCTTCCCCTTGAGGGAACCTAACAACGCAACTTAACAAAAGCTGCCACAGTACCAGGCTGTGAAAAAGACAAATCAAGAAAATGGATAACTTGATGAACTCAAGAGTGATTTTGCCTAGCAGTGTGCTAAAGTGTTTTTCTGGGGAGGTTGGGGAAGGCAGCTGCATCATTTTTGCTACTCCGTAAACCATCAGCAGATCTAAATTCTATTGTAATTGTCACCAAGGACTGTTTACTTCTCCTTCCTTCATGAATGTGAAGTGATTTGACTGCCGACACAGAACCAACTCATGCGGGCACCAGGCAAGTGACCTGAAGTTTGGGTAAATGGAAAATAAAATGTAAGCAGGCAAATGCAACTCATCCTTTGTAGCTAAGATCAGCCCCTTTCCTGTCAATTGTGATATATGCTTTGCAGGGTACTTTTGCATTTATTCTACTTGAAATTAAAATGTAACATCCTCCCCACGCCCCATTACTCCGCAGCAAACGTCTTGTCCGTCAGGCGTGGGGACACGAGGCTTTGCTTTCCGCTCGCATGTGAGGCACCCTTGGCCCCAGCGGCTGTGAAGGGGGGTGACTGGAGCCCAGGCTCGAGCTCACAAGAACCTCACCGCATCACTGCCCTGTCACCTTGACGACACCCGGCCGCAGAGTCAGTGGATAATCCCTGAGCCACATGCGCCACCCTCTTATGCAAGCTGCGGTTTGCTTTGCCAGCTTCTGACTTCCCACCCGTGAGCGCACCTGTGCCGGCCCCTCTGCTCCAGGACCTCCTGCTGGGGACGGCCCCGGGAAAGGCATTCTGCGTTGTCATTTCTCCTGCTTTCCCCAAGGACTCACCAGGTGCACTCAGGCTGAGCCCGCACCTTTCTACTCACAGACACCATGGAGTGACCTTCTAGTCAGCCTGTCCATCTCTTCCATCCTGCGTCCCTAGCCTCATGTCACGAGGGAAGCCTGACCCGCCACTCTGCCTCTGCTGGCTGTCATGCCACCCCCACCTCAACACAGCCTCCCCAGCCTGTCAAGGTGATGGTGACCTTCAAGCTGCGAAGCCCGGTGTCTGCTGAGCCCTCTTCTGCACAGCTCTCCCCCAGCCTCCCCGACCTCACTGGCTGTGTCCTCCATGGCCCTGAGAGTCCCCAGCCCTGCACCTGGCTGGCTCCAGAATCTCCCTCTCTGACAGCTTTGCCTGCCCACCCCCGGGCAGAGGATCTCACTCTCCACTGCACCCCAAACCCACACACCAAGGGTCCAGGAAACAGCGACTCACAGCTGCCTCCTCCCAGCCCTCCTGGAAACCACACGAGATTGGCTTCTCCATCTCCCTCCACACCACACAGACAACGGTGGCCTGAATGGCTCCTGTCCCAGATACACCCCGACTCAGGCCATCTTCCACATCCCCGTTCCACACAAGGCACCGATGTCTGCATCTGGGTCACCACCATCAGCTTCGGCTCGGCGCCCGACTTTAACCCTCGCCACCCACAGTGCCCTCTTCACCCTCGGCCGCTGGCCCCAAGCCCTCAGGCCAAGACCCGGGGCCACTCTTCCACCCCCAGGACCCTCGCTCCCGGGCACCTCACTCCCGGGCACCACTGTGGCCCGTGAGGACTTTTGTTTCAGAAAGTGCAAAAGAAATTCAAGTGAAAGGCCATGCAGAGAGCAAAGGAACCAAAGTAAGTTCACCAGTATTTACCACAAGGGAGGAAGCTACTCCTCTTAATTCTCCCTGCTTAGCTCGAACAACTTGAAAATGCTTTTGGGTACCAGGGATCAAAGCCAGGCCCACCCACGCTAAGCAAGAGCTCTACCACCGACACTCCCAGGGTTAGTGGATTTGTTTCAAAAGATTTTTTACTGCGGCTGGGGGGTAGCTCAGTGGCAGAGCACTTGGCTCGCGTGCGGGAGGCCCAGGGTTCAATTCCCAGCACCACAACATAAAACAAAACAAAGGAAAATAAACTCAAGATCCTCGAGACTTGGCTTGTGATGCTGACAGACTCTCTCAAGGATTCAGTCTCAAAAAAGTACTGGATATAGTAGTATCATGTTTACTGTTAAAATACTTGATTTAGTTCCACTTTTACGATATTCACAAAAAATGTATTCCTTTCAGTAAAATTTAGTCTCTCCAAATGTACCCAGTGTTAATAGTTTGTATGCCAGAGATTTGCCTTGGGTAGGATCATCAAATGTGACTAAAAATTGCACACTCTAATAAGGTAAGTAGTGTGACTATATTCAAGCATTATGGGATAAATGTCACTGAAAGTTGTGTGCATAGTAAAATAAAAAGTGGTATTTTCCAGAGGAATATTATACATGTGACGGTAATCTCCTTATTCATACAAGTCTTGGCAGTAAGTAAAGCATATTCTCATCTGACATGAGTGTGGACACTCACGACAGAAAGCAACCCTGACAGATCTATGTGAAAACACGCCATTTTCCTCACCACAGGAGCAGAAGGGTAATCCCTGAGCCACACCGCGCTCTTCCCGGAGCTGCACGTACATTGAAAATATGCACGGTTGAGCTCAGAAGCCACTCAAGTGGGGCTTGAGAATGTCCCTTAAATACTGCAAGTGAGAGCTGCTGACAGCCTCTGAATTTCAGATTGGGTGAGGGAACCCTGTCCTCTGTGAGTGTTGTGACAGAAGGAAGACGTGAGACTGGGTAATAAGCTTAGTTTCTCACCATTTCCTCTAGATAACTTTTCCCCCCAATGTCTGAGCTACTTTGTGACTGCTTTGAGCAAACACGGCATTAGCGAGCTGAGCACAGGCCAGCTTGTCTACAACGTCCATGCTGAAGAGGGGCGAGAACATGCCACTTCTGATTCCCCCAGGACTGGGAGAATTTGGAGACTTCTCTGGTGCTCGAGATGCCATCGAGAACCGGGAGGACGTCCCATGCCCTGCTTGGTTACGAGGAGTCCTCCCAGCATGGCTGCGCCTCACTCGCCACCTCTCCTCGCCCCTCTCGGCTGCCAGGTACAGACACAGGGGCTGCCCCTCCTCCTGGCCAGGTGCCACCCTAACTCCTTTCTAGGGCTCTAGAGGTGTCACCCGCCACACTGGGAGGCTAACTGGAAGCAAAAGTCACATAAAGGATGGAAACAGTAGCTTTGAAAATAAGCAATTCTATCCTCATCTGGATACAGAGGCCACGGGACACCAGCGCTCAGTGCTGGGGGATGAGCAGGTGCACCCCAGCTCTCATCCTGCACAATGGTTTTGGCCCCAGCTTCCCTCGGAAGTGGGGGGTTCCAAAAATGACAATATCTCAAACCACCATGCCAGGCAGTACAAACTCCAAAATACTGATGGGCTTGCACATGGACACACACATGCTTTGGTTGGAACTCTAACAGAAATTGCTTTCTGAGAAGTTTTACACACCATTTTCGTTCAAAACCTGCTTTATCAAATTATCAAATGACAATATTTTTAAGAAATGTAAATTCATCAAACAAGAGAAAACTAACACTGATGTCACCCTTTCACAGAAGCAACACCACCACACAAGTGATGTGGATCCCTGAGCAGGAAGGCGGGTGTGGACCGAACTGCATTCGAACACAACACAGCAAAGTTGCACCAGGTCTGCGCTATCGGGGCGGCACAGGCATCGGACACGCGTGGCTCGGGCATAAACTCAGTTCCCGAATTCTCTTCTCCCTGGTATTTCCATGGAGGCAGCAGCAGCTCCACTGTTGTTATCTGACACACAGATACACTGCTCATTTAACCAAAACGCAGAAAAAAGCACCACCGACATTTCTGAAAAGTCTGCGCCCTCCTGGTTGTCGGTCAGCACAAACGTGAACATTTTCCTCCAGAGGGAACATTCAGAGAGCTAGCTTTTGAAGAGAGTTATTGAATTCATATTAATGCTGTCTCAAGCAACAGCATAAAAATGGTTCTGTCTTTCACTGTTTAAAATAGTTTGGCAAGGATTTACTTACCTGGGAATATTCAAAGTCAGTGATGGGAGCGATGCTTTTGATGTAATCTGACCGGAACTGGTTTTCGGGATTGGCCAGTGGGACCGGAGGGATTATAGTGCTCATTGCTGAGACGATCGTCTAAAGTGGGGTGAAAAATACAGAGAAACGTAACATGCAGGGTCCATGTAAGACTACCCGAAGCTCATAATTTCTGCCTGCACGTTTTCAGAGCACAGAGCATATAACCTTTCTGGTCAGGAAACATTTAAATCCTTACCACAATAGCATCTTTGACATTTTTTCGGATGTCCAGAATTTTCTGTTTCTTTTCCCTGCGTGGAAAGAGAATTGTTATTAATTTAATTCACCCTTAGCACTGATTAGAATCATTTGAGTGAGATTTTAAACCTCCAGTGAGGCCCTGGGCAGACTGGTTTCACTAGTGGATATTTGCGAAGTTTTTCCCCGGGAAATGAAAACATTCCTCTCTTCTAATCTGGACTCCGGACAAACTCAAACGCGCCCATCAGCTTAAAGAATCAATGCGGCTCACACAGATGGGGCGAAGATGTTACAGATGCGGCTCACAAATACCTACGCTGCCGTGGTTAATCTACCCAGGTACCGGTAGTCACAGACTGAAACAGAGGTGGGCAGGCGACACTACAGAGAGAGGAGCTCAGGGAAGTTCAGTTGGCCACCCAGGGTGTGTTCAACCAACTAGGAATTAAAATATCTGAAAAACCGAATCTGTATTGAACTGTGCAGATATTTTTCTGGCCATCACTTCCTTAACAATGCAGCATCACAACCCTTTATGTGGTATTGGTATCATAAACCGTCCAGAAGTGAAATGAGGAATGTGAAAGGGTGTGTGCGGCGACAGGAGAATCCTGCCGTTTTATTAAGGGACTACCGGCTGCCTGGGTTTTGGTACCCGCCGGGCTCCTCAGACACTCAGGGAGGACAAAGGCATTGGGTAGGAGCGCTGGGGGCAACTCCAGGCCCCGAGAAACCCAATAGATGGTATTTTGTTAAGCAAATCACTTTTTAACTAAACAGTGCCAGGATTTGCTACATAGGCCAATTTGACAGCAAATGTGTATATTTTCCTCTTGAAATGTACTCTCATCAAGGGAACTTGGAGCCAATGCTTCAGGGAGGCCGCAAAGTGTGCGAAGTGTGGACGCTAAGCCCGTGGCGCCCGAATGAGCGTTCTTACTCGGGGTTGAATCCGTTGACATGCAGGATCCTCATCTGTTTGACGATCGTGCTTTTCCCAGACTCGCCAGCCCCTAGGAGCAAAGAAACAGACGGCGGTCACCCGTGTGCCCCCCGCGTCGCCGTCCCCACCGCTGCCCGAACGGCCGGACCGGACCGGACCCTCCTGCCCACCAGGGCTGCACAGCCCTGCACCGCGCCGGAGCCGGGTCCTGAGGTCCTGAGGTCCTGGGGTCCGGGGGTCCGCGGGTCCGGTGTCCGGGTCCGGGGGTCGGCGCCCCCTTACCCAGCAGCAGCAGGCGGTGCGTGGCCTTGTACGCCAGGCGCTCCTTCTGCAGTTGCTTCTCGATCTTCTTGTTGGCCTCGCGCCGCTCCTTCTCATCCACGCCCGTGTCCTCGGTCGTCTTGCTGTTGCCCAGGCAGCCCATGCTGCGCGCTTGCTCAGGGGTGGCAGGCGCGGTCCGGGGGGCGCGGGAGAGACGGGGGCTGCGGGGGTCCCTGGGTCGCGCGACGGCGTCGCCTCCCCGCGGCTGGAAGAGACGTGCGGCTCGGCGTCCCCTCCCTGGACGCGCAGGACGCGCAGGGCAGCGCTTCCCACGGGCAAGGGCGCCCACGGGCAAGGGCGCCCACGGCCGCGGGCGCCACGCGGAGACGGACGGCTGGGGCCGCGCGCCAAGCTCGCCCCGGTCCCCGGTCCCCGGCACCCTCACCTCGGGTCCGGCTCCCCGCTCCCGCTCAACGCCCCGCGCCCCGGTGTCCGCACCCCGGGTCCCCGCTCCGCGCACCCGGCACCACGCGACCCGCTCGGAGCCCGGCGAGGACCCTGGGGCGGCGCGCTCGCCCGGGTCCCGATCAGCACCGCGGATCACGGAGCGCGGCCACCCGTCGGGCGGCGCGGCCCCCTGGTCTCGGCTCGCTGTCCCCTCCCGGGCCCGCGCCGGATCTGGGAAGGGCAGAGGAGCTTACTAGCTGCGCGAGGGTCCGGGCCGCCCGCGCCTCTCCACCGCACGCTGAGCTTCAGCTGCTCTGGGCGCTGCGCTCGGGGAAGGCCCGCGGATCATGCATATTCTATGAGGGGCAGGTCCCGAGGCCCAAACTTCATGCATATTCTATGAGAGGGAGGGTCCGGAGGCCTCGTGGATGATGCGTATTCTACGAGGGGGCGGGCCCAGGCGGTCATGCATATTCTATGAGGGGGCGGGTCCCGAGGACGGCGGATTATGCATATTCTACAAGGGGGAGGGCCTCAAGGCTTGCAAGTCATGCATATTCCATTAGGGGAGGGTCTCGAGGCCGCGGATCATGCATATTCTATGAGAGGCAGGCCCCGAGGCGCCTGCCTGCTTTGCCCCCTGCCCAGCCACCTCTGCGCTTCCTTACCCCAGCCCACCGAGCCCGAGGCCTGGGGACGGAGCTGCTGCGTCCCCAGGGAAGGCTGTGGGCTGGAGGGGTCCTGGTGTCTGTCCCTTAGCCTCCCGAGGCCCGAGGACTGAGTCTCCCCGCCTGGAAGGGTTAGATGAAGAGGGGACGAGAAGGCGGCACGGGCACCCAGGCGTTAGCACCCCTTGATGTAACGACGCACCCACTATAATGTCGCTTATGGTTAACGATCGGAGGCTGGCACCGGGCCTAATCTTGTCCACGCAGTAACTCATTTATATTTGCAGTGATCCTAAATGGTAGGAACTATCGTCCCCATCATCTTAAGGGCCGAGAGGGGCGAGTGAGAGGGGTTCAGGGTGGCCTCAACACACGGCTCCAAGTGACAGAAAACAGTCGGAGACAGAAAAGCACCCTCCTTGCTCCGTGATGAAACATTTTCCACCAAAGTGCAAAGCCAGTCTTAGTCTAGGATCAGGTAGGACTTGAGATATCTTCACAGAAGTCTTTTCGGCGGTGCTGAGGATCAAACCTAGGGCCTCATGCATGCTGGGCAAGGGTTCTACCACTGAGCACATCCTTAGCCCCCAAAAGGTTGCCTGCTTTTTAAACACTAATCTGGCCTTTTGCTAGTCTGGGAAGCTGACCCTCTTTTGTGCTTTGAACCACTGGGTCAGATCTAGAATCCTAGCTGGCTGATCTGGAGCTGCGGAGGAAGCTGCTGGGAAACTCAGAGCGCCTGGCCGCCTCTGCGGAGCCAGCATCTGTTGCCAGGCAACCGCAGCACAACATCATCCGCTCCCCAGCAACGCGCATCCAGAAGCAGGCACCCGGGCTCGCCTTGAGCAGCGCCGGCCAGCAGAGGGCGCAGGCCGACAGGACGGGAACATCCCTGCCCTAAAGCAGCGGGCGGGCCACGGTCGCTTCCAGGAGAACATAAAAGGCACAAAATGTGGGGTAAACAAGACAGATAAAGGTAAAACAAAGTGGTGTGTTTCTTACTTTTGTTGATGTTTAAGGCATAGAAGGTTTATTGGAAGTCTTAGTGCATTCGAAAGCTTACTTATTTAAATCTTTTTTTCTTAATGAAAATAAATTTATATCATACAAATTAAATCTGCTTTAATGTTATCCTTTGACAGTATTTTCTGTGCAGAAAAATACTTTGTGAGATATTTAACTTTTATAACTTACTACATTTCTACAGTACTAGGGATTGAACCTAGAGCCTTCACCCTAAGCTACCCCTCTAGCCCTTTTTAATTTTTATTTTAAAGAGAAAAAAAACACACAAAATTTCAAAACAACATAATAGGAGAGTAACAATGGTTAATACATTGCGTATTGTTATCTTCAAATTAGTTACCCAGAGTACAAGATACTGACATTCAGTTGTCCAAACAATATTAGCACAAAACTTTCTTTTCAATGAACTAATAGAAATTAGTAGTATATCTATCTTAACTATCTTTTATACATATATATATATAATTTTTTGTGTTTTGTTTTTCCCTTCTATCTTTTCTCCATTCCCCCATCCCAGTTTCTCTTTCCTTTTGAACAGTTTCTTCCCGTTATACAGTATCTATTGTACCTTTTGGATCTTATTTACTCTTTCAGCTTCTCACGCTAGGGAGACAATACGATGTTTACACATGTGCATCTGATTTATTTCACTTTTGAATATGGTCTCGAGTTGCATCCATTTACCTATAAAAGTCTCCAGTTTATCCTTCTTTATGGCTGAGTAGTACTCCATTGTATAAAAATACCACATCTTTTTTATCCATTCCTTGGTTGTCAAGAGATGCAAATTAAAACAACACTGAGATTCCATCTCACCCCAGAAAGAATGGCTATCAACAAGAAATCAACCAATAACAAATGCTGGAGGGGCTGTGGGGAAAAGGAACCCTTCTCCACTGTTGGCGGGAGTGTAGACTGGTACAACCACTGTGGAAATCAGTGTGGACGTTCCTCAAAAACTAGAATTGGAGGTCCCATTTGACCCAGTTATTCCCCTTCTGGGTATCTTCCCAGAAGAATTAAAAACATCGTACCACAGCGATATATGTGCACCCATGTTTATAGCAGCACAATTTGTAATAGATCTTGGAAATAAATCTCTTTTAAGTTTAGTTTTGTGAATTTTGAATAACAGTTTAGAATTTTGATTTTGGTTTCTCTGATTGAAGATGGCAAACGTTGAAAGAGTTGGAACTTGATGTCCGGTTCACCGAGACTCGGTTGCAGGAGAGCAGGTAGAAGGAAAGGAGGCTCTCACGAGGAAGCACCCCGAGGAGAGTTCATCGACAGCTGGATGAGAGAGCCTCAGGGGCTCTGATAGGGCTTGAAAACCCGGCCAGGGTGAGGCAGCACACAGGTAGGGATGCATTAAACCTTAATGAAAAATCAATAACATACAAAATTAATGAGCAGTCTTTCTGCAGTATTTATACCTGAAAGGTCATGACAGACTAAATCTGCACACAAATTTCTGGCACAGGTTCAAAAGTTTTAAAAGAAGAACAAGGTAGTTCTGAGGGGGATGTCAGGGCCAGCAGGCGTCCCGAGCTCACAGTGCAAGCATGGGCCACCGCGGCCGGCTAGCGCAGTGCCGCCAAGTGGTCTGTGCACGTGGCTGCAGCTGGGGGCCTCCGTGACCTTTGGGATGACGGGCCGTTGTTCGGTCTCGTTTATCTTTCTGAGTGGAAACACCCTGTGTGGGTCCTCGTTCACATTCACCAGTGATCATGCCATGACCGAACTGCAAGACTCTTGACAAATGCTGTGGCACCTTTCCTACATTATTATAGAAAAACAGAGAAATAGTCTCACTTTTCCTTTTCTGTAACATTCTGTGATCAAATAGTTCAGAATTTATTGAAATAATGTATCTCCTTTTTCCTTACCCCACAACCAAAGTAATACTGAGTAGCTTTCAGAAGTGCCACCGGCCGGCAGGGTGCTGACCCCATCCAGCCAGAGCTCTAAACGCCAACAGCAGCAGACAGCAGAAGCAGCATGGAAGTGTCCCCGACCCGCCTTGCACCCAAAAGTGCAGGACTGAAATAGCCCCACTAGGATACTCTCTGTCACAGGTGGGGTTTAGTTACTCTACTGTGACATGAGGTAGGAAGCCATCAGATGCTTTAAAACGCAAAACCAACGCAAGGAAATATCCCAGAAAGCATAACAGAGGGAGGCTGGGAACAGAACGAAGCTACCAATGCTTTACAGTTCAGAAAAATTCTTGCAAGGGCTCTAGAGCCTGAGGCAGGAGGATTGAGAGCTCAGCCCAGTCTGAGCAACTTAGCAAGTTACTGTCTCAAAATAAAAACTAGTAAATAAAGGGCTGAGGATATAGCCCAGTGTGAAAGCTCCAGGCTCGAAAAAAGAATTGTGGGAGCTGCCACCCTGGCTGAGCTATGGTTCGAGTGCAAGTCCTGCCAAGGCCCAGGTGTTGACCTTGAAGCCCAGCCTATGGTACTATGGGAGTGGGACTGTTAAAAGCTGGGGTCTGGCGGGAATCCGCTGGTCACTGGGGCTGTGTCCTGGAAGGGGACATTGAGACCGGCCTCTTCCTCCTCCGCCCTTGCATCCAGGCCACAAGGTGACTGGCTGTGCTGTGCGTCGACATCAAGATGCCTCCCCGGCTGTGGGCCTGAGGCAACGGGGCGGCCATGTGGGGCCGAGACCCTGAGATGGGACCTCCTCTCTTGTGAGCTGATGGGCTTAGCATCTGCCACCTCCATGACAGGCCACGGTGCAGGCCATGAGGCCGAGGGGGCTGGCAAAGGTGCGCCTGGAAAGCGAGGTACTGGAGAGAAACTGCGTGCATCAGGGTCACATTTAGAACACATTTTACGGCCCAGAGCACAAATACAGGGCTCGATGACGCGGAGGAGGCCACACTGGGAAGCGACCGTGAGCAGCTCTGTCCGTTCCGCTCTGCTCCCCAGCCGCAGACAGCCTCGCAGAAGTGTGGAAGTCAGCAGCTGCTCGACCAGGAGCGCGCTGATCCGTCTGCACATGAATGTGAAGCTTCCAAAGCAGTGCAACCAGCGTTAAAGTCAGCTCCATCTTTACGAATTAACAAATATCAGAAGATGTAAAGGCGTTGCCGAGAGATCTACCCTATGTGAACAAAGCACACATCTTAAGGAACATTGTGTGGTAAAAAATTTCTGCACTTAGAGATGGTTCTAGAGTCTATCAGTTTCCTAGTTCTCAAATAAGTATATTCACTAATGTACTTTCTTGTAAAGCGAACCGGACCCCATGGAGCCCAGCACGAGCCCCTGACTCCGCGCTGGACTTCAGCCTCCCCCGACAGCTGTCCTGTCAACAGCAAATCGCGTGACAGCAAGCTGCCGGGCGAGCCGGGCCGCAGCACCACATTCTCGTAACTCAGCACGAGGCCATCCTTTGCGGCTGGCTGCCATCCACAGAGGCGGGTCACAGCATGGGTAGGAAAACCACGGGACCGATTTCTGCTGTTCATCGACGGCTGGGAAATGAGACCAGTTATAGGTTGAGCATCCCTACTCCAAACACCCCAAGCTGGAGATGCTTCACCATCTGCCGCTTTCTGAGCGCTGAGCTGATACCGTGTGTGGAAAGCCCCAAACCTCACCTCTGGGAGACAGCATGGGATGCGAGGAGCAGATGCCCCAGGTTGCTGAGATGCCCACAGGGTGGGAGAGAGCTGCCATGGGGACACCGCACAGCAGGGACACAGCCCAGAGGGGACAGTGCAGGAGGAAAACAGAAACGAGGAAGTAGACTGAACCTTCTGTGAGGTGTCTGGCCCCCAGGGAAGAGGCCGGCAGGTGGCCACCATGTGGTGCTCAGCCCAGCCGCCACTCACCTCAGTGCCCACCGAGGCCAGCTGTTCTGGGGGGACCGTGAGTGGGGACACCAAGGACCAGGCAGGTGGACCCACTAGCACCGACTGTCGCCGGAGTCACCTGGGGCTGTCCCTTGTCCCTCCGGATCCTGGACTATGCTGAAATTAGTGGCGGGAGGGGGGCCAGTGAGCTTCGGGGACCGAGCTGGGTTGTGGTCTGGGAGCCAGAGGCTGAGACCCCGCAGAGAGTGACAAACGCTTGTACTGTCCCTGGGATCATCAGAGGCTCCTGGACATGCAGCAGTGGTGACAAACTGCTTTGGGTTTTTTATCCTGCCAACAGAGCAGGACTATTGTCCTCTTCTTAATTTTAATTTTTATTTTTTTGGTACTGGGAATCAAACTCAGGACCTTCCACTTGCTGGGCAGGCTCTTGTGCTGCTGAGCTATATCCCTGGCCTACTCTTAATTTTTAAAAAATGTTCTCCTTACATCTTCCTTTTTGGTCTTTTGCTCGTGTATTGGTATTTTGTCCTACAAATAAGGCTTGGGCTTTTCTGTAGGTCCACATGGATGCAGCTGTCGGGATGGATTTTCTGTTTAGCTCCACAACATCTGCTGTTGGTCACTGACCCCATGTCGAAGGCCGCTCCTGAGGGGTGTCTGACTTTGGCTCTTCGTTCAGCAATGGCAAAACCTCTCCTCTCACCCCCCCATTCAGAGTCCCTTCCTTTCCCCACTTTCTTTCCATCCCTTCAATAACTTCCTCTAGCTCTCTGCTCCCTCCCCCTTTCTCTTTTCTCTGTATCTTTTCCTTCCTTCTCTATTAGTATTAATCTGAATATTATTAATGTTTAGTTTTTCTAGTCTACTATATTTCTGTCCCGTCTCTCCCTAGGCTAGCAGAATAGCAGCGATCTTTTTGAACAAGTTCTCAGTTACCCGATTCTATGTAGTTAGCTTCTCAAGTACTGACGTTACCGGAAGCTACTCTTTCTTCTCAAAGCCTTGCTAGGGGCTGAACCTGCATCCAGGACAAGCCAAGTGGGAACTTCCACACGGAGACAGCCACGGAGGACATGGCGCAGAGGAAGCCACTTAGACCCCTGCGGCACGGGAGTCATCCTTCCCCACTGCCCTGCAAAGCTCGACACACAAACACATTTACAACGGGAGAACAGCTCAACAGGGCGCCTCCGAAAATACATCACCACACAGAAAGCTGATCCCAAGCAGACCAAAGTGGGTGAAATCCCAAAGAAGCAAAGAACTGCTAACTCAAGTGACCAGTGAGCTCAGAGAAGATACGAACCAGCAGCTGAATGAGTCGAGGCGACAATGCAGGACACGAAACTCTGCTTTAGTGAAGAAATAGCATTTGAAAAAAGAATGAAGCAGAAATTCTGGAGATGAAATCCTCAAGAAGTCAAATAAAAAACGGAATGAAAAGTCCTAGTAGTTGACAAGGTCACCAGAAGAAAGCGTATGAGGACCTCAGGACAAGGTGGAGGCACCAGGACATTTGGACAATTGAAAAGAAGGAGGAGGAAGAGATTTGAGAGACCTTGGATGAAGCTAAAAGAAAAACTGTAAGGCTCACTGGTCTAGAAGAGGGTGTGGAAATACAGACTAATGCCAAAAAATCCAGTCACTGAAATTGCTGTGGAAAACTTCCCAAGCTGGGGAATGAGAAGCATACCTGAGTGAAGGAGGCATTTCAAACCCCAAGAGACACAGCAGGAAAGAACCTCTCCAAGCCACATCCTAGTAAAACGCAGAAATTCAGAACAAAGGCTATTGAGAGATGTTAGAAATGCACATCACTTCTAAGTGCGAACCCCTCTCAATAACAGCAGATTTCTCCACAGAAACCTTAAAGGCGGGGAGGGCTTGGAACGCAGTTTTTCAAGCCCTGAAAGATTGTAACTGCCGCCCTCGATTAGCATATCCTGTGAGGCTGTCCTTCAGAATCGAAGAGGAAATACACACTTTCCATGATAAATGTAAACTGAAGACATGCACGCCCACTACCAAGCCAGCACTGCCAGTGATAGGTAAGGGGGTCCTGCACAAAGACGACAAAGGTGATGACTGCCAGGCAGAGGCGGACAACAAACCTCACTAGGAGAGCAGTTACACGAACGAGAAACGGAAATGAATCAACACCAGAAAAATAGCAAAATGATGCAAACCTTTCAACACTAACACTTCCAGTAGGTGGCTTCAGCTCTCCAAGCAAAGACACAGACTGGCAGCCCCTCCCCGTACACAGGAGACACCTGCTGGCAAAGACACAGACTGGCAGCCCCTCCCCATACACAGGAGACACCTGCTGGCAAAGACACAGACTGGCAGCCCCTCCCCGTACACAGGAGACACCTGCTGGCAAAGACACAGACTGGCAGCCCCTCCCCGTACACAGGAGACACCTGCTGGCAAAGACACAGACTGGCAGCCCCTCCCCGTACACAGGAGACACCTGCTGGCAAAGACACAGACTGGCAGCCCCTCCCCGTACACAGGAGACACCTGCTGGCAAAGACACAGACTGGCAGTGGGGCGGGACCCGATCTCAGGGAAGCTGGAACCCAACAGCAAGCAGGAGCAGCTACGCTTAAATCCGACCAAAACTGGTCAGAAGAGACAAGAAGGCCACACATATTGGAAAAGGAAACAATTCACCAAAAAGGGCAATAATTGTAAATATATATGCACTGGATGTCTTGTGCACACGGGTTCATAGAGCAAACACCACCTGATGCAAGACGACAGACTTCACTGTGCGATCACAGAGGGTGACTTCAGCACCCCACCGTCACAGCCACACAAAAGCCAATCAAGAGGGGCCGGGGAGATAGCTTAGCGCCTGCCTGGCAAGCGCAAGGTCGTGAGTTCGATTCCCAGCACCAAAAACCAAAACCAAAACCAAAAAAAAAAATCAAGAGACGTCAGAGTTAAACCGTGCGGTAGATGAATTGGTTTGACAGATGCCTGCAGAGCGCACAACCCAGCAGCAGCAGAATACACATCCTCTTCGCAGCCCACAGAACTGTCTCCAAATACGCCCGATTCAGGATGTAGACAACTCTCAGCTCACGTAGCAGAACTGAAATAATCTCACACATCTCACCAAATCGCAGTGGAGTAGAGCTAGAAATCAACAGCAAAAGAAACCACAGAAACTACACAAACACAGAAATGATCAGTGCGTCGCTGAAGAAATCAGGGGAGAAATGTGAAAACTCCTAGAATTAAACAATCCCAGAAACATGACGTATCAGGACCTGTGGGACGCAATGAAAGCAGAGTGAACAGTGGATGCGACGCCTAAGTTACAAAAACAAAGTGGTTCCGAATAAGTAACTCCATAGTGCATCTTAAGGTCATAGAAAAACAAGGACAAACCACACCTCAAAACAACAGATGGAAAGAAATAATAAAGATAAAGGAGAAATGAATGAAATTGAGACTGAAGAAAATGCAAAGGATGAATGAATCAGAGTTGGTTCTTTGAAAAGATAAACAAGACTGATAAACCCTTTGCCAAAGTTAGCAAAAGAGAAAGAGAAGGCCCACGTTAATAAAATTTGATGAAAAAAGCAAAAGTACAAAAGACAGAGGACTATGAGAAATTGTCTTGAAAGCTTATATTCCAATAATTGGTACTCTAGGAGGAATGGATAAAGTCCTAGACACAGATCTACCTAAATCGAAGCAGGAAGATAGAAGAGCTCTAAGCAGATCAGTAACAAGCAGTGAGATTGGTGCAGTGATTAAAACTCCACCATCTAAGAAAAGCCAGGACCCGATGGCTTTCCCACTGAATTTTATCAGATCTCTAGAAAGGAACTGGCACCCGTGCTTCTCGAGCGTCTCCATGTAATAGAAAGGAAAGCGATGCTTCCAAACTTACTGTATGAAGCCAGCATTCCCTGCTACCAAAATCACGCAAAGACTCAACAAAAAAGAAAACCATCAGCCAATGTCCTTGATGAGCGTGGGTGCAGAGCCTGGGCTGGGAAGAGAGCAGCGCCTGTGGTGAAGGTCGGGTGCTGCTGGGCTCGGTGGGCAGGGGGGATCCAGGCGCAGGGCTTGGGCGACCGGGTGACCCACGGGAGCACTCACGTGCTGGGAGCGGCAGTCCAACCTCTGCCCTGTGGGGAGCGATCTCGTGGCCGAGAAGCAAGGGTTTGGGTTCCCAGCCCTCTTCTGTGCCCTTGTTGTTTCCATCATGTGAGAATGACAAGGATGTCATGGTGTCTGGCAGGCAGCATGTGCACCGAGCGCAGGAATTGTTGTCGTCACCATCTGTGCTAACCTAGCATACAGAGGCCGAGTCCCCTCTGCACAGGGTGGCGGGCGATGTTCTTGTGGGAAGTGTGAGCTGGCGCACCTGCAGGGCCTTCCAGCACCTGCCGCACTCAGTTGAATGCAGCCTGGAGGCTGGCTGGGGGACACGTCAAGAAATTGTCCCCAAAATGCATGCATGACAGGTAACAGAATGTGTTTGCACCCACAAGGGAATACTATTCAGCTTCAAAAAAGGAAAGACACTGTGATATATGCGACAACAGGGATGAACCTTGAAGATATCACACAAAGTAAACTGAGCCAGTCATGGGAGGACAAATGAGTCCACACATCTGAAGAACCTGGCGTGTTCAGCTAGTGGTAGAATAAATAAAGACAGTGGACACAGTGGAGGACCCGGGGCCCGGGCAGTGGGCAGGGTTCACTGGGAGGAGGGGACATCCCAAGGTGGGAGGGTGGCGACCAGCAGCTCCACTGTGCTCAAAGTTGCGGCGCTGTCCTGGAAAATGGTTCCAATGATGCATTCTGTGCTATGTGTATTTTACCAAAATGAAATTTAGAATCCTCAGCTTGGCAATGATGGAAGACAGAAATCTTTCTGGGTGGTAACACACATTGGTGGTTTCAGGGTAGTATTTATTGTTTTCTTTCTGAAGGGAGTTTTATTTTTTAAATTAGTGTGTGTTTATGAGACACACTGGTTGCATTTGTTTTGGGGAACTTCTTCCGACTTTTGAATATAGTTCAGCGTCTTGGATTCCTTGTTCTCAGGCACATTTACTGCAGCTGTAGCTTCCTACCAGCAGGGGCAAGCGGGGCCAGAAGGACAGGTGCAGGAAAGCACTGCTTCTAACCCTTCAGTCATTCATGTATTGCAAAGCATTTTTTAAATATTTAAATTTAAATAATGTTATGCAGTCCTGGGGAGGGAACCCAGCCTCGTGTGTGGTACACAAGCACTCTATCCCTGGGCTACGGCCAGACCCGAAAAGCATCTTCGAAACATCGACTATGTGTCGGGGATGTTGCTAGTCCTGGAGGTCGCTAGGAGGACCCCAGGTGGGGGACAGTCCAGCAGGCAGGGGGGACCTCAGGTAGGGCCTCTGCACTGCAGAGAGCAGTGGGTCATTCTGCATGCAGACGTGTGACAGTCAACCCCCAAAGTGAAGAAAAATACTATTTCTATGCCAGAGAAATTTATAGTACTCTGTGTAACCAACCACTCCTCGTCTTAATTTTTTTTTTTGTGGGTACCAGGGTTCGAACTCAGGACCTCGTGTGCCAGCAGGCACCCGTGCCGCTGAGCAATATCACCGGCCCTTTTTCTGTATGTGGGTTCCGGGAGTTGAACTCGGGCCCTCGCACTTGCCAGGCAGGCGCTTATGCCGCTGAGCTATCTCACTGGCCCCTTGTCTTAATTTTTAAATGACACTGAAATGTGCCTTGTCCTCAGCATCTTGTTTGATCATCACAGAAGCACACAGTCACCCACAGTGGGTCTGTGGGTCACCCACGGGCTGAGGGAGAAGGGCGCTGGGCTTCCCGGAGGTTTGGAGCCTCTCAGCTGGAGGAGGCCACAGCCTCCCTTCCTCCCCTCCACGGGGGCCAAGCACCCACCTCCCTTCCCACTCTCTGTGAGTCATCTGCATTTAATGACTGAGGAATTCATTATCACTTTGCCCAGTTGCCTTGGCAACTATTTCATTTAGAATTTGATTTACAGAGTTGAAAGCCACTCTACCCCTTATAATAGACTATCAAATGTACATGAAATTCAACAACAGATATGCATTGTATCCCAGGTGGGGACTTTCCAGGAGAGTGGGAATGGTGAATCCCATCTGCCAAGGATGGGGGTGTGGCTTCGTGTCTGTCCATATTGGCACTGCATGGCTTGTTTATATTTGTCACCGGGGAGAGGGATTTAAAGTACTGTGTGGACAGGGCCAGGGTGGGGCCCGGTGTCCAGCGCTTGCTTAGCACGCCCAAGGCCCTGGGTCCTCCCCCAGCACCAATAACAAAATGAAAAGTGAACTACAGATAAAGATCAGTGGGCAAGACAGATTCTCACATCGCTGACAAGTCCCACGCAAAGCCCAGAACGTATTACAAGGCTGAACATAGGAAGGCATGAGTTGATACGTGACTGAGAGCTGGGTGTTCAGAGAGAAAGAAGAAACACACAGCTCTGGAATGAGGAGAAGCAAGAAAAACCCGGGGAGTGGATGGGAATCTTAGTACGGGCTCATGATTTCCAAGAGACACAGGCGTTTTCCTGAGTGTGTGCACACTCCCGCAGATGGGTCTATGTGTGTGTGTGTGCACATCCTCATAGGCATGTTCCTATGTGCACACAGACCTCTGTGCATATGTGGGTGTACATGTGGGCTCTGAGCACGTTTCCTAGCTTGTCTGCTGGGAGGCCCGGATGATGACCACCCCAGCACCCAATCCTTGGTCCTCGATCCTGCTCAGCCCAGAAAGGATCAGGGCTTCTCTGCGTAAAGGCTGATTTGGGGGCGTGGAGGCTGGCAGGATAACCCCATGTGGACTAGCAACACTGTTAGGTGAGAAAGGGCTCAGAGAATGTCGGGGACTCATGCAAGGACCCACTGGCATGATGTGCGGCCACAGCTGCCAGCGAAGCCAGGAAACCCCAAGAGCCTGCAGGAAGGGCTGCCTCAGCCCACTCTGGGATGGCTTGATGAAACTAACCACGCACTGGTGAGCTCTAAACTGCTGAGGAACAGGGATGCCATGTGCCCACACCGCCCCAGCAAGGTCAGGGGGAAATGGCGGCAAGAAGTAGGACCAGCCAGTGGCAGATGTAAGGAGGGTGCAGGAAGACAGCACGCTGGTGGCCATCCTGGGTCACTGCTGGCTTCCTATGGATGGGAGTAAGCAGTTCTCACGGGACCCTGGCCCATTCTTGATAACTGCTTTGTTAGAATCACACTGGCCCATCCGGTCCTCTCTGCTTCCTGTCTGCTAACATGGCCTCTCCCTCTCCACACTCCCACAGGAGGCATCTGCCACCAGGCTCTCGTCAGAGACAGAGCTGTGCTCTTTGGACTTCCCACCCCCAGAACTGCAAGCTAAATAAAACTTTGTGTTATACACATGGGCTCTGTGCAGCCAAGCCCCTGCTAACGTGAGTCTGAATTTACAGCTGCTCCCCACTGCTCAAGTCACCACCTGAGCTCCATCTCCGGTCAGGTCAGCATGGCATTAGATTCTTGTAGGAGTGCAGACACTCCTGTGACCTGCACACACAGGGCTCTAGGATGTGGCTTCTTGTGAGAATCTACTGCCTGACGAACAGAGGTGGAGCTGAGGCGGTGATGCTAGCACTGGGGAGTGGCTGCAAATACAGATTAACGTGGCAGAGAAGCTGACAGCACAGAGACCATCATAAGTCAATATCTTGCAGACTCACATCAAATCCCTCTCAGTGAGTGACAAGTGGCAATTAAACTGTATCAGGTGACACACTTTATAATGGCAAGTGAGTTGATCCACTTTAGTTGTACATCTGGGGGCAGACTTAAGTCAGAATGCAATGTTTATTTTAGTCTACATGTGGCAGCCCGTTATTTTATTTACCGCTTCTGTCTGGGCCTCTCCTGCACTTTGTACTTGTCTCAGTCCCAGTTTGGTAGCACACAAACTAACCCTGGCCGCAGTGAGTGAAAATGAATATCACTGGAGAGCTTCTTTGAAAAGGGGGAAAGACCCAGTGATGGGACAGTGGAAGACTTTAAGATGTCAATGGAAAGAAAGCTGCACTTGACAGAAGCCACCGAGAGCCCCACTGAAGTTACGGGTTCACTGCATCACGCAGCTCATGCTCTCCAGGCCCACTGGCATGCTGTGCGGCCACAGCTGCCTACAAAGCCAGGAAACTCGCAAGACTGTCTTCTGCGTGGGGACCAAGCACCCATGTTAAAAGACAAGCCTTAGGAGTTGTTCAGGAGAATGTGAACAGGAAAAACGGAAGTGATTGCTGGAGGCCACCACCTCATCAACTGTGTCTGCACTGAGAGCATCATCTGAGTGGCCGACCGCGTTGCTAAAGCCGAGAAGCCCTGCGCTACTGATGAAGAGCTGACCCTGCCTGCTGCTGCTGACATTTGTCCTGGACTTTTAGGAGAGGCTGCCCTTCAAAAAGTGACGTGTGTTCCTCTTTCAGCCAGTGCCATGTCTAGACGAACTGATGAAAAAGCAGGGGCACTGAGGCACGATTGTTAGGATTAAGGACCCGTTGCCGTACACAATCCAGGCTGATGAGTCTACTGATGTTGACAACAGGCAATAGCGCTTGTTCCTGTGTGCTATGCTTTCCAGGAGGATGCGCACGAGGACACGTCCCACACTGTCCTTGCCAACCCACAGCACAGTGGTAGAACCACGTGCAGCCTCGGTTCAGGTACTTAATTCTTCCACGATTCTGGCTGCACACGAGTTGTACTCAGGTCAACCACCGTATTCAAGTCTTCCACGATTACACAGCAGGAAAACTGAATCGGTCATTTTGTGTCAGTTCGTGCACGGGTGGAGCGGTTGCCACGACAGGGTGGCCTTCTGATTTCACTGCTGGGGTGAAAGAGGCCGCTTCGGAATGTGCGTCTATGCACCGTCATCCCCAGAGAAACGCCGAGGGCCAAAAAATGTCAGCTGAGCTAAACAATCTTGTGCAGGCTGTGATTTAATTATCAACCACATAAAGTACACGTCCTTACCTCGTGTCGGTTCCCGCAGCTCTGTGAGGCGATGGACGTGGAGCTCACGTGCCCCTCATGCACGGAAGGGAGGCGGCTTGCTCAGGCCTCGGACGCACTCGGCCTGCCGAGAGGACTCCGTCTGTCGCTTCAGCGGAGGGCGGCAGGCAAAGCGGCTGCGTTCACAGCCAAAGGGGAACTCTGGGGGCAATGGGTGAACCCGGGGTTTTGAATTGTTTCAGACTTAGCAGAGGTTTGGAGGCCGAGCCAGAGCCTTCTTCCTCCTGCTGGTGATCACCTGTCCCAGCTTCAGAAGAGTCTGAGCATTACTTCCCACCACCGAGACCCTGCCCTGGGAAGGAACGGATCTGCGACCCACGCGCGAGTAAACCCGGCGAATCGGCCTCGTCCAAGCCAGAAGAGGAGCAGACGCTTGAGATGGCAAACTACGGTGACCTCGAAAGAACGTTTGCGACAACTTCCTTCTCCACCTCTCTGGATTAAGTCAAGGTGGGACGTCCCGAAACTGCCACAGAAGCACTGAACAGCCCGCGTCCCTTCCAACATCCCGTCTTTGCGCGGCAGGCTTTTCCTCGGGGACAGCAAACAAAACGAGAGTACAGAGTGGGCTGGACGGGGCCGCGCAGCTCAGGCGCCACCGCGGTCCCGTCGCCCCCGATGGCGCCGGGAAACAGGCCGGGGCTCCCACGGCGTCTGCCCTGTGGGGAGCCGCGTGACCGTTTCACTGTACGACGATGTGACGACAACAGGAACGGAGCGCGCAGTGCACGAAACGGCTTGAGCCATCTCGAAGCCACCGGCCCGGGGGACACCGCCTTCCGGGAAGCCGCCGGGGGAGGCCGGGCGCAGGGGCCTCCGGGTTCCGCAGGGCAGGGCCTGGGCGCCCGGGCGTTGGCTCCGCTGCTGGGGAGGAATCAGAGGAAAGAAGTCTAAGCGTGTTCGGCGCAGCTGCCGTTGTTTCCCCAACGTTGTTTCCCCCAACTGTTTTCGACTGTGGTTGGCGAATCCGGGACGTGGAGCCCTGACAACGGCGCGTGTGCATCGGACCCCACGCGGGGACAGCCCGTCTCGCGGTGCGGCGGCGCCCCCTGGTGGCCGCCCGGGGAGAAGCCCGGGCGCTCGAGACCGGATTGTCCGCAGGCACCCGAGCCTCACCTGGGAGCGCCAGGAGACGCGCTTCCTTCCCCACCGGAGGGAGCGCCGCTTTCCGCTCTGCTCTCTGCCCACTATTTCTTAAGAACCAGTTTCTTAGGGGTCAGAAAACTCCTGTTTCAGAGACACAGCCCCAGGCATCCCTCCCCTCTGCTTTCTGTTCTGAGGCCGCATCCCCACCGTCCTGCGCTCCTGCTGTCGCCGCTGTCGCTTGGATCCGCTGTGCTTGTCATCGATCGCTGGATTTACGGACTTGACCTCACACGATAAATCCATGTTCAGAGTATATGGACCTTCATCTTGGAGAATTCCGTGCATCCTCCTAAGTCTGTAAACGTCCGTCAGGCTCACTTTTGGAAACTTCGAACTTAAACTGTGGATCCTGCCCACACTACACGAACCACGCGATGATAGCAGGGAAACTGACTTCACTTCCGATCGACGCCCCATGGGCCAGTTCGCAGAGGCGGTGTGTTTGGGGACAGAAGGCCCCGGTGTGCAGTGTTTTAGGAACTGCCACCACCCAAGGACAAATGGTCACGTGCCCCAAGTAGAGCAGGGCAGAGGATCTGAGGGACGTTTCTGCGAAGGAAACACACAAATGGCCACTTCCCACATGGAAAGATACTCAACACTGCTAGTCTCCAGGGAAACGTGAATCAAAAGCCTCACCCTGAAAGATGAGGACGACTGATCCGAAGAGAGAGCAGCGAACACTGGAGAGGAGGGAGGGAAGTCGGGAGCGCTGCTATGCTGCTGGTGAGAATGTGAAATCATGTGATCGCTTTGGGAAACTCTGGCTTTTTCTCAAAAACCTAAACATAACATTGATCTATAACCCAGCAATTATGCTTTTAGGTAAAACCCCAGGGGAATGAGACCCATGTCCAGGAGAAGACTTGAACATGAATGGTTAAGCAGCTTTATTCCTGACAGCCAAAAAGCAGAGAGAGACACATTGTCCACATCCATGATACACATTAAGTACAAGAATAGCGATGCTGGGAATTCAGACACGCAGGGGATGCCACCAAGTCCTTCCTTCCAGGGACAAGGTGCAAGTTTATGTTGGGTGTGCACACACAGGGAAAAACAGCACACATGGGGTTTGGCACTTGCTGTGCTTTCAGGTGTCTGCGGGGTCTTGGGACACACGCTCTGTGCGTAAGTGGGGCCCCATCTCTGCCACAGTGGGCTGGTGGAAGAGACGATGCACAGATGAGCAGACAGAACAGAGCTGAGCACAGAGCCACATGGATACAGATACGGTCAGCTAACCTCAGATGAAGGGACAAAGGCCGGTGGAGGATGGGGTCTCTTCAGCACACAGCTGCACCGTCACAGAAACAGGGCTAAAACCCCAAACGTTGCGGCATCAGATGCCAGCGAGGGTGTGGAGCACCAGCGCTCTCATGTGTTACTGGCAGGGGTGCAGAGCGGTGCAGCCGGTTTGGAGGACAGCTGGCCACTTCCTGCCAAGCTGAGGATGCTCCCACCATACTGTCCAGCGACCGCACTGCTTGGCATTTACCCAGGTGAGCTGAGAACGGTGTCACACAAAAACGGCTCACACGTGCTTACAGCGACTTTATTCATAATCTCCAAAACTCTGAAGCAACCAAGATGTCCTTTGACTGGTGAATGGATAAACGATTCACTGACAAAAGAAAGGAGCTGTCAAATCATAAAAAGACACGGGGAACTGAACATACATATTACTAAGTGAAAAAAGTCAGCCTGAGAAGACTGCATACTAAATGATCCCTGGTACATTACATATTAAAAAAGGCAGAACGACGAAGTGTTAACTTTCTAGAGCTGTTATTGGTCAGCTTTCTGGTTGCTGGGACAAAACACCTGATACCTCTAATTTAAAGGAGGACAGGCGTATGTGGCTCATGGTTTCAGAGGGTTCAGTCCACAGGTGGCTGGCTCCAAAGCAGAAACATCATGGTGGAGGGGCACGGCGGAGCAAAGCTGCTCAGTTCATGGCAGTGAGGAAGCAGAGCAGGGGAGGTAAGGGGCCTAGGTGTCTCTCAAGCTGATCAAGTTGACAAAAGTTAACCATCATATTTCACCCCTTGTCAACTTGACACCCAAACACATCTCACACCAGATTTAACTCCAAATGAGGACAATAACAAGTTCATAATTCTACCTAACACGGTGTAACTGCCCTGTGTAAAACTGAAGTGCATGAATTCCTTCCTCAAAGCCTCAATAGTCCCAGCATTGCTCAAAGTCAGCTGACCTCACAGATGGGAGATTTTCGTGATGGGCTGGAATCATCACATCCCTCACGGAACAGCAGGCAGGCCCAGAGCTGGCCGTACGAGGAGCACCTGCCCTGCAGCAAATGCGGAGCAGGCCAAGAAGCAGATTCTCCCCTGGAGCCTGCAGAAAGGAACTCAGCCTGCTGACTTTGGCTCTAGGATGCCAGACCTGCAGGACTTCTGGCCCATGAATGTGTAAGCTATGTCTCTGGCAACTTGTTGGGCAGCAGTAGGAAACTAACACAGCAGGCTTTCAGCTTGTGGGGTCAGCTTTATGTTACTATAACAAGTACCTGAGATATTCAACTTAAAAAGTTGAAGGTTTATCTTGGCTCATGGACTTCAGGCCACAGGTCACACTCTTTGGGCCTGTGGGAGCCCAGGACATCACTGTGGGAACATGCCATGGTGACCCACTGACCTCACACCCACAATCGAAAAGAAGGGGAAGACCAGGGTTTCCTTCACACACATGCCCCCTCAGTGACTTCAGGACCACCCATGAGGCCTCAGCTCCTGACGGTTCCTCTCTCCCAGGTGCCATGCTGGGGACAGAGTCTTCCACACATGGCCTTTGGGGATATCCAGGGCCACACTCCAGTGCAGCACCCCCCCACCAAGTGTATGTAGAACTCTCCTGCCAGATAGCAGCTCTGTGCTCTGATCCCAAGCCAAACCAGTCAGAGGAGAAGGGAAGCCTTTTTGGAGACAGGGTCTTGCCCAGGCTGAGCTGAAACTCGTAATCCTCTTGCCTCAGCCTCCCAAAGGGCTGGGATTAGAGTCACACCTGGCTAGAAGGAAACAAAAGGGTGTTAACAGCGTGGGGAAGAGGTGCCACAAGGCATCACTGTGTGATGCCACTGACAGCAGTGACAGGTCGGGGGAGGAAAGAGGTACATTACAGGGCCCTGAACTGAAAACGGGACACTAAGCACCTCAGATATCACTAAGGACAGAGGACACATCTGGGAAGGGTGGTGCCTTCCACAGGGCTCTGCCCACTTCCCTGGGATGTTAATAACCAGGGCGGGGCCTCCCAAGGGTTCTGCCCACTTCCCTGGGATGTTAATGACCAGGGCGGGGCGTCCACCCTGGGAGGCTAATTAATGACTGGGGCAGAGTACTGCACTTACCTAATGTCCCAGCTTGTGTGAAGGACAAGCTGAGTCGCTCCTTTGCCCAGTCAATGCATAGCCGAATATCCAGTGTCCCTCTTCCATGGTAGTATGTGGGGGTGGTTACCACCCTTGACAAAATGGACCCTTTGGAGTAAAGATCTGTTCATGCGTTGGGGTTGTCTGTAGGTTCTAGACCAGGGGTCCCCTACCTGGCCTGTGGGCTCGCTGCCTGTTTTTATGTAAGGTATGAATGCATCATTTTAAACAGTTGAATAAAATACCAAAGAAGGAGATTTCAGACATATGAAAATTATAAGAAATTAAAATTTTAGTGCTTACAAAGTTTCATTGCTGTGGCCACACTCATGGATTTACGGGTTGTCTTCCGGCTGCTTCTGTGTCATGCATACTCTGATATTTCACATTTATTATCAGGACGTACCACTATGTCACAATAAGAAACAAGAAGTAGACTTGGGATGTCACATTTCCGTGGCACAGCAGCGTGTATGTTTTTTGTCATCAAATTAGATGGCGAAGCATTGCTGCATTGCGCAGTGACCTGGAGCCCTGCTGAAAGAGCACAATATGGACTGAGCAGTCACCACGAAAATCCCAACCTACAGGAAAGCAGTTACCACAAACAGCAGAAAACTTAAAATGGAGTATCTCATCACGGCCAAAATTTCTATATTGAAGTAAGTTTCTGAGTGGTTCATCTGTTATCCAAGCAACAAAACTACCCACCAGCCAGCTGGCCGTCATTTAATTAAACCATGTTTGAGGGCAGCAGCTGAAACAATGTGTCCAGGAAAAAGAAACTACCAGCCTCCATCCCAAGCAAAAGCGCTCAGGGTCCCCGAGGCAGAGCACAAGACTGAAGTCGACAAAGGGGCGAGCCGAGGGATGTGGCATGGGTTGGGTGGCTGCAGCGTTTAAGGAGTCAGCGCCGAGCTCAGCTGAGGAGCGGGCCTCTGCCAACGGTCTCCGCGGAACAACACGGCAGGGTATTTGCAAAGAATGAAGGAAACACTGGTTTAGCACAACCTGAGGTGAACCTGCTGTTACCACTGGTGGAGGTAAAAACATGGCACAGAACAAGGTTTATTGGGCAAGTTCACAAAGCCTGTGGAAATGTGAAGTGTTTAAACCCTATCAGCACCCGTGGGTGCTCTGCAGGAAGCATCTGCATCTGTCCCGGCTACTGACTGCGAGAAGCACCGAGGACATATGTACTTTATGGACTTTATGTACTTTATGGACTTTATGTACTTTGTGTACTTTGTGGCCGTCCTCAGCTCCATTAATGTGAGGCAGAAACAGAAGCGGGGCGTGCCGGCTTCCCTCGCGGCACCTCCGTGGCTCCCAGAGCAATGTTCTGGTGTGAGGTTTTGAGAGCTGAGATGGAAATTTTTTCTGGAAAAGAAGAACCTTTTACAGCCTTATTGAACACTGAATTGCTTTGGGAATTAGCTTTTGTTGAACACTTGCTTCTCAAGTAATCCAATCTAATATTATAAGAGAAAATGGTACTCAAAATCAACTCTTAAGCTGCTATAAAGTCATTTAGAGGACACTAATATTTGAATTGAAAGTAAGGTCACATATAAAGTCGGTACACATTGCTGTGTAGAATTCCTGTGCTGTCAGAAGTTAAAAGAGGAGCATCTCCTTTTCCATAAAGGCTGCAGAAGAGAAACTTTCCAGGTGCAGCATTCTTCAGACCCCGACACAAACGCCAAGGAAATTTCCAAATTTAGAAATGCATTTAACCGCGCAGTTCAGGAGAGCCCACCTGTGGCTTCTCAGGGCAGAGCTGTCCCTGTAGATGGAACCAAGCCCAGAAACAAAACTCAGACCTGGCCTGCGTGATTGCGACACAGGACAGATCCAAAAATTCATCTCCTCGAGGTGCTCCTGAACGGGATTTCTTACGGCAGACACACTGTTCACCTGTTCATCTGACAGATGCCACTGAGCGGCTGTCACACTGAGGCTGCTACTAACTGCTCCCTGAGAACAGCCTCCCATCTTGGCCGACGTGGTGACGCATCGATTAGCATATGTGACAAATGCCCATGGGATCTCGACTCTGGGTCAGGTGATGTTGAAGGTCCTGGGTTTACCAAGACAGAAGTCCCACAGAGTCCCCACCACGGCAGCGCACAGTCCAGTGTGCGCTAGAGACAATGGACGAGTACATCCAAGACCATTTCACGGGAGGAGCCTGCAGCCGCGCAGGGAAGCGAGGTGAGCGGGCGGTGGTCATGGAGGCCCTGTGAGGAGTGGAGCCGGCTGAGGGCTGTGTGGTGCCCACCAGCGAGGAGGAGGAGCGCTGTCATGGTCAGGAGGACCAGGAAGGGAAGAGAAGGCATTTGTGTACCGTGGTGCGGGCCGGGAGCCAGGGAGGAGGTGAGGTTATGGGGCCAGGTTACACAGACTTCTTTGCTTTCGTAGGGGACTTGGATTTTTAATACAAGTAATGATGAGTGATCTAAAAAAATTGGTTTAGAATTCTACAAAGTGCTACAGAAACATAATGATGAAAATTAGTGAAATACAGATTTACTGAGGAGGGTATTAAAAACCCAAGCAGATGGAAATAAAGCTTTGTAAATAAGGAGGGGAAGAGATTGGGGAAAAAAAGAGGAATCAAGATATATCACGTACAGGTACAAATTCCCTATGATGAATATGATCATTATGTATATCTAAAATCTACCAATAACCTTCATTAAAAAAAAACCAACTGGAAGATCCTGCCCCGGTGTCTAACATGCTGTCTCCGCAAGTCCCCCAAGGCAGAGTAAATACATACGGTGAAGAAAAGAAAGGCCGATTTTGGAGAGCTCAGATACACAGACGAAGGGATTCTGCTTGGTGACTTTCATGATTTCCCAAGAGATTCAGTGTCTCAGCCTGGAAACAGGAACAGGAACAGGAAAAGGAAACAGCTGAGTTCCTGTGCTCGTGCCTGATGCCCACAGGCACAGCCCCAGGACAGCACCCGGCCAGGCAGCGTCGCAGGTGGAGCTCTGTACCGATTCCAACCGTGACGAACACCTACTTCAAGCCTAATTACACATTTCCCTCCTTCCAAGCCACTCTGTTCCTATCAGCAACTCGCCTTGCAAAAACTGTTCTCACTTATTTTGTTATACTTTATATTATTATATTCTGGATTTTACCAATAATTATGTGGAAATTTTTTTTCTCTCTGGTGATACAAGTGACTACACAATAATATCCTCAACTGTACCTCGTGGCCTATGAAACCCGAACTATTCCCTCTGTGGAAGCAGTCTGCCAGCCCCTGGTGTGGACTCAACGTGCTACTGAAGTGCAGCTCACAGCGGTGCAGTGTGATGCTGAGTTCAACACCACATCGAAAGAGCCTGACTCCATGGCCACGCGAGGGTTAGCCTTGGGATACAAGGATGGTTCCACATATGCAAATCAACGTGATGCACTGCACTAGGACAGCGAAGGCTAAAAGCCACAAGATCTTCTCAATAGACACACAAAAGCATTTGGCAAAATTCAACATCCTTTCACGACGACAAGCTCTTAACAAATTAGGCATAGAAGGAATCTACCGCAGTAATAAAGGCCACATATGAAAACCCTGCTGCAAACATCATGTTCTGAGGGAACTGGTGAAAAATCAAGAGCTTTTTGCTAAGATCAGGAACAAGGCCAGGCATCCACTCTCACCAGTTCTGCTCACCGGAAACAGAAGTACCGGAAGTCCTCAGTGAGGGGAATTATGCCAGAAAAGAAATGGGAGACATCTGGATTGGAAAGGAAAAAGTAAAATGATCTATCTGTAGACAGAATGATCTTACATGAAGAAAACCCTAAAGATTCTGCCAAAAATGGTTAGAACTAATAAATAAGTAAAGTTACACGATACAAAATTAATGTGTGCTTGAACCGCCTGAATTTGTACACAACGAATTATCCAAAAATGAAAATTTTTATAATTCCTAAACAAAATGTTTAGGAATTAACTGAAGAGGTGAAAGGCTGAAGAACAGTGATGTAAGAAATTAAGGAAGACATAAGTGGAAAGACAATAATAAGACATCTATACCACTTGAAGCTATCTAGAGATTCCATGCAAGCCCCACAAAAATCTTAATAGCGTTTTTGTTTGTTTGTTTTGCGGTACTGGGAATTCTGGAGATTGTATCCAGGGCCTTCACACTGAGTAGCACCCCCAGCCCTTTTCAAGAATTTTTTGTTTTGAGACAGGTTCTCGCTAAGTCACTAAGTTGCTTAGGCTGGGCCTGAACTTGCAATCTGCCTGCCTCAGCCTCCCAGAGAGCTGAGGTTACAGATGTGTGCCACCGTGCCTGGCTTTAAAAGCATATTTTACAGAAGTAGAAAAAATCCTAAAATTCATACAGAACCAGCAAGGACCATAAACAGACAAAGCAATCTCGAGAAAGAACACGGCTGCAGGCAGCAGAGTCCCAGATCTCAGAACACGCCACACAGGTGTAAGACAGGGCAGGCTGCTCCACAACGGTGAGAGAATGCTTACTCACATGCAGAGGGATGAGCTGACGCTCGTCTCACGCTGCGCACAAAAACAGCCAAGAATGGGTTACGGAAGCGAAGCTAGGACTGACGCCCTACGACTGCTGGGTGGAAGCAGGGAAAAGCATCGTGCCCTGGTCAGGGCAATGGCTTCTCTTACGTGGCCACAAAAACACTGGCCGCAAAGCCAAAACAGACGAGCAGATGACAGCAGGCTAAGGAGATCGAGAAGAAAACAATGTACCGCGTGAAAGGCGCTGTGCACTGGGAGAAAGTGTGCAAACCACATGTGTGGTAGGGGTCTGTCCCCAAGTTAGGTGAGGTGCCTGCAGCTCTCTGGTGAGAAACCAAGCAACCAAATCAGAGAAAGGCCAAGGGCTTGGAAGGTGGAGACCGACCCACAGGCTATGGAAGGCGCTCCACGTTACTAATCTCCGTGGGCGTGCAAACCAACCGTGAGGGGCAGCAGCTCTTGCCTGTTAGGGTGGCCATCCTCAAACAAAAGCAGCAGTGTTGGCAAGGCCAAGCAGAAACTGGAGCTCTGCACACTGCTGGTGGGGTTCGCTATTATGGAAAACAGTATGGGGGGGTCCCCAGAAATCCAAAATAGGACCAACGTATCCCCAGCAGCCCCACTGTGGATATACATCCAAACATGAAATCAGCATCTGGAAATGTACCTGCACTCGCAGGGCGCTGCAGCGGCATTCTCCGCAGCTGAGCTGGACCAACGAGGCAGGCGCTCCCTGGACTTGGAGAACATGCCCGCCTGTCCTGCCGTGGGGCTGGGGTGTGGCGAGTGCAAGGAATGAGTGTGGTGCAGGCATCAGTAGAATACTGCTCAGCCTTACACAGGCGCAGTCCCCCACCCCCGACGAGGTGGATGCGTGGGCCCAGGACACTACGCTGGTCACAGGAGGAGGAAGCCTGTCTGGCCTCCCTTCCTGAGGGGTCTGTAGCAGCCAACCCGACGCAGACAGAGCCGGACGGTGTTTTCCGGGGGCAGGGATGGATGGAGAGCTGTCGCTCACAGGTATAAAGTTCCTGTCCTGCAAGGCGAGTAAGTGCTAGACATCTGCGGCATCCACACGTTCAGTGTTCCATCACAGTCAGAAACCAAAACAAAAGGGCAGGAGGAAACGTGTTTATTGTTCTGATTGTGGTGATGATTTCACAGGTGTATCTTTGTGTCAAAGTAAAACTGTATAAATATATGCAATTTCACGTATGATCGAACATGCCATGAATGTTTAAATTAAAAAAATTAAAACATTCACTGTATATTTTGATAACACCTCAGCTATCAATATAATCTCAAAAATGTTGTTAAAAACTTAAAAATCCTTTGGTAAAGAATTTAACCTTTGCCCCTATTAACAATTTTACAGGACTGAGGAAACCCTTCCATTTAAGAGTAGCTCTGATAAGAAAATCCTGAGATAAAGGAAGAGATGCAATGTGGGCAGTGGTGCCCAAGGACCCCACAGTGGCCACGTGGCTGGCTCGGCCTGTGAAGCAACTGATAGGTCTGGGGTGGGTCCGGGGTGTGACCCATGTGTGGTCATGGAGTGAGTCCAGGTGTGACCTGTGGCGTGACCCACGGCGTGACAGTGTGACTTGCCCCTGTGTCCCGGGGCTCAGGCCCCACTGAAGAATGCCAAGGCCTCTGGACGACAGGGTCGGAGGTGCTCTTGAAACCCGCCATCTGTTTGGGCTGTGACTGAGGAAAATCAGAGTTGACCTGCACTTGGGATAATGCAGAGGGATTCAGGTAGAGGACCCCAGGAGCAGCCCAGGTACCTTCCTGGGGCAGAGCCACCACCCAACACTCCCGGCCTCAGGCTCCAGGGTACTGGACAGCGCAGCCTTCAGCCCGACCCCGGCCCCGCATGCACTCATCCTTCTGCCCATGGCCCGATGGGCTGGGCATCACTTCTGAGAAAGCATCGTCCACCCTAGAAACATGGACACTCTTGGGCATCACGCAAGTCCACAAGAGACCACTGGAAACAGACCTGAGCAGACAGATGGCGCGGACGTCTCCCAGGACGAGGCGTCGAGGGCTGTGCAGCTCCAGGTGGAGCCTTACATGCTGCTCCTAGTGAACCCCTTGAGACGTGCGTGTGTCGCACCTGTCAACTCTGGGAACAGAAGTGTATTCCACAAGTTTGGGCTTTTAGTGAGAAAGTTCTCCAGAGGTGCTGACCCCTCAAGGAGGCTCCAGTCCCCTCCTGTTCCCTCCCATCCTCTCGGTCTCCCCAGGTGCCAGCAGTCACCCCCAGAGTGGGTTCACTTCCTGCTGGCTCCTTTATCCACAGCTCCACTCTCCACAGTCAACCGAGCTCCAAAAACACTCGCTGAAGATTTCAGAAATGAACAATTCCGGCCTGAATACCTTTACCATAGCATATTGTTGCAGCCTCACTGCTATCTTTAGGGATTGTTGCTCACGTATAAATCACACCTTATCTCACGTCCTCACGCACAGGGAAATACTCTGTACAGGGTTCGGTGAAATCGTGTGGCACCGGGTGCCCCTGAGATCAACAGACACAGCCACACTGCATGGCTGGTTTGGGCCTCTGTCCCCCGAGGAAGGTTGAGAGCCGGAGGACAAGCTCGTGGGCCACGCATGGATGGAGCTGGGTACTGGGGCGTGCTACTGCATGTCAGAGGCAGCTCTGGGGACGGCGGACACAGCCAGGACACAGAAGGGCAACTTCTCAGTCCACCAGCTGCCCACGGCTCCTGCAGTTGGCTGGGCCAAGCTGGGCACTGCCCTGCCTGTCCCGGGTCCCCTGGCAGGAATGTTCACACGCTGTCCAGCACTGTGTGGTCTTCCTGATCCCTCCTCCGTGGCTCGCCCTTCGTGCTCTTCCTCCTGCTGCCTCTCACCCTGGGGCACCTGCCTGCAGCCAGCCTTCCTCCTCCTCCTCCTGCTGCTGCTGCAGACCTCAGGGACCCGTGACTGTTCTTGCTGCTGCGCTGGGATCCAGGGCGTCTCGATCTCCACACACAGGATGAGGCTCACAGCACTCTGTTCCCTCCACTGTCACCTCCTCTTCCATTCCTAGGCTCAGGGCCTGCAATCACCACTTCACCTGAACTAGAAAATCGGTCTCCTTTCCCCGTGCCTCATCAGCTGCCTAGTTCCCGAGGCTCCATGTTGCAGTGCCCACAACCACGCCTGTCCCTGTCCTTAGGGTGGTGTCTGGCTGCAGTCCTCCCCACAGCTCGGCTGGCTGCATACACCTGCCCAGCTGGCCACACAGCCATGGGCCAATGTCCCGGCACTGTCACAGGGTGGTCTGGGAGCCTTCTGAGGGTGTGGCGTCTCTCGATAGCATTTGGTTAACAACTCGGAGTACAGGCCTCACCAGCAGCGCAGGTCCGCTGCAGCGGTCCAGCTGCATTCAGCAGAGATCATCCCTGACGTGTGCCGCGGGCTCGGGGCTGTGCTGAGCAAGTGTACAGGAATCACTCTGGGTAAGGTGGCTGGGTCTTCTCAGTAAGTTGGCCTTCGGGCGATGACCAGCCAGAAGCTGAGGCCGGGAGAGGCTCATTTAAGTGCTTACTAAGGTCAGGAGGCTGGGGGGCGGGAAGAGCAGTCGCATTTGCAGGCACGAGACTGACCTCTGAAGGGCAGCACTGGAGGCCTGAAGCCAGCGTGCCCGCCCTGTCTGTGGGCTTTGTCTCCAGTGCTCGGCTCTCTGTGCACACTTCCAGGATCCACCAGTGAGTGGGCAAATGAGTCGGGCAGATGCTTCTCAGAGGAAGCAGTACAAATGGCTCGTAAGTACATGAAAAAATGTTCTGCTTCCTTAGCTATCGGGGAAACTCAAATCAAAACTACATTGAAATTCCCTCTCACCCTGGTCAGAATGGCTGTCATCAAGAATGCAAAAAGCAGGGCCGGTGAGATGGCTCAGCAGCATAAATGCCTGCCTGGCAAGCGCGAGGTCCTGAGTTCGACTCCCGGTACCCACATACGAAAAAAAAAAAAAAGGGCGGGTGATATCACTCAGCGGCATGGGCACCTACTGGTGCGTGAGGTCCTGAGTTCGACCCCCGGTACCAACAAAAAAAGAATGCAAAAAGCAATAAATCTGGCAAGGATGCAGGGGTGGGGTGGGAGAGGGGAAGGAATCCCTTCAAACTGTTGGTGGGAATGTAAATTAGCACAACCCCTACAGAAATTAGTGCCTAAAAACAGAGCTATCATTCGATCCCGCTCTACCACATCTGGGTACACAAAGGAATTAAAATCTGTGTACTACAGGGACACCTGCATACCCAGGTTTACTGGGGCACAATTCACAATAGCAAGATATAGCACCAGCCTAGATGCCCACGAACAGATAAAGAAAATGAGCATCTGCACACACTGGAGCATTATTCACTCATGAAAAAGAACAAAATAATGTCATTTGCAGGGAACTGGATGTCATTAGACATCACATGTTAATTGAAATGCAGACTCAGAAAGATGAGTTTTATGTGTTCTCCCTAATCTGTGGAATCTAAAATAAGAAAGTAGAAGGGAGACTATTATTAGACAAGGGAAAGGGTTGAGGGAGGGCGAAGGGGTAAAAGAAGGGTAATGGGTGATGGGTATGATCAAAATATACACAGTAAAACCCAGTATTTTGTAAAATTAATAAGCACTAATAAAACATACTTAAAATAAAAACCAAACCCCCTAAACAACAACAATAAATAAATGGGGGAGGTCAGTGTGACAGTTAAGCTGGATTGTGTCAAGTTGATAGGTTTGAGAGCCATCTGGGGTTTGGTGGGGCACCCGTGGGTATGTCGGATGGGTCACGGAGGGGTGGCCTTGGGTCTATGTCTGGCCCCTGGTCCCTTCCTCTTTGGTGCTGTCCCCTGCTCTGCTTCCTGGCCAACATGAACTAAGCAGCTTTGCTCCACCATGTCTTTCTGCCATGATGTTCCCATCTTGGAGTGGCTGACCATGGACTGAATCCCTGGAACCATGAGCCAAATCTTCTTTAAGTTGAGTTGTATCCCACGTGGAAAGCAACCAGTTGGGGCTGGACACAGGGGTGGCAGCAAGTATCCAAGGGGTCAGTTCTGAGTCAAAACTGCCCCTGAAATGAATCCATTCCAAATTCTACAGAGCTGAGGACCTTTCAGTATGCAACTCCAAAACACCCAGTCTGATAGTGTGAACCTGATGTGACAGCATTGCCACAGTGCTGGTGTCCTTCGGTGGAGGACACGGTAGAGTGTGATCACCTGACTTGATGTCTCTCAGACAGGAGTTGATATCCAAGCTACACAGACTCTGAGATGGGCCGTAAAAACGTCTTTAAAAAGGCACTCAAAACGCATCCAAAGACACCTACTTTTTAGAGCTCACCAATCCCCTCTCTAGACCTTCTCCCACTTCTCCTTCTCAGACTCATGTTTACTAAATGACTAATTTTATTATAATTATTATAATTATTTTTATTGTATAGCAGGCATTTTCTACTTCACGCACCCTTTTATTATTGATGGTGGTAATGCTGGAGGCTCAGCCTAGGCCCTGTGCATACCGCGCCAAAGCTCTCTACCTGGCCACTTCCCAAGCCCTGCTTCTTTTATGCTGTAAGAGGTATGGTTGACTGCACGATCATATTAAAACAACATTGTATTTTTACAGCTCTAGACCTTATTACGTGTTTCTTGAGACCATAATCCTTCCCTTTTTGAGCAAGTGTAATCTGATTCATTTTTAAAGTTTTGGAGGGTGAAACTTCTATTTCTTCCCAGAACGACGTATGGGCGGAGGTGCGCATGGGCACACGCGTGTCATGCAGATCGACAGGCTGCAACCGGGCCGTGAGATGGTGTCCTCAGAGTGCAATCACTCTAAATGTGTCACAGGAAGCTGAAACTTGTCCTCCAAAACACACTTCACCTTCACACACGGCCGTGGTTTAAGCAGGCATGAATTCCAGAACTACAGTTCTGTGTCTGCAGACCCTGGAAGCCCTCGCTCTGTGTTAGTCGAGAAACGGCCCTGCAGAGGAGGCTCGGCTGCTCCCCGTCCTCTCCGCTCTGGGGTGACCTGCATGTCTGTGTAGGGTACGGGTCCCCCTTGACTGGAGTTCTGCTTTCCACAGTTTTAGTTACCTGCGCCCAGTGGCGGCTAGAAAATATTAAATAGAAAATCTCAGAAGTAACAACTCGTACATTTCAAATTGCGCCCGTTCTCCTGCGTGATGACCTCTCCCGTCCGGGACGAGAAGCAGGCCCTGGCGCCGCGCAGGCCCACGCTGAGTCCGCGCCCCTTTCTCCTCGCGGAGACACCTCGGCTTCCAAGGAGCCCAGGCGGCCAGCAGAGGAGTCAGGGCGCAGCGCCCCGGGAGGAGCCGGGCGGGGACCCCGGTCCAGGCCAGCCCTGGTCACCGCCTCCGCGGGCCAGACCCACCGACCGCGAGCCGGCAACAGCCGCCTCTCCGCCGGCCGGGCCCGTGACGCTCTCGGGGCGCAGCTGCAGGTAACTACGACGCCACGCTGCGGGCCTGCGCCGGGGACCCTTCCAGAACCCCGAACCCTGCGGCCCCGCGCCGGCGCCGCGCCCGCCCCGCCTCGGGTCGTCGCGGGAAGCGGAAGGCGGGAAGCGCCGGGCGGCAGAACGAGGGGCGCCGGGCAGCGCGCCGGGGAGGGGAGCGAGGGCCGCGCCCCGCTGGCTTTGCCGAGCGCGGGGAGTCGCGCTGCGGGCCGCGCCCCCTGTCGGCGGAGCCGCGGCACAGGCCGCGTGCGCGGGGCGGAGGGGCCTGGCGCCGTCCGTGTCTCGGCCCCGCGGTCCCCGAGCGCGCGAGCCCAAAGCCCACGTCTCTCCCCGCGCTCGAACGTAAAGGCGAAGGCAGCATCAAGAACTGGCCCTCCTCCTTCACGCCCGAGGGCGACGCCGGCTCGCTAACGCCCAGGCTTTGCGGCCCGTGCTCCGCGGGCGCGCGCTCGAGCGGCGGAGCGCAGGGAGCCGGGCGGCCAGCAGGGGGCGCAGCGCGACGCCGCCCTCCGCGCGTGCAGCCGGCGGGGCTCGCGGGCGCCGGCTCCCGGTCGGCGCTCCAGGACGCGGGCTCGGCGGGACGCTCCGGACCCGGGAGGAGACTTCCAGAGGGGCTCCTGGAGCCACCGCGAGGGCACAGCCGGGCAGCGTCCCGCCAGGCCGCGGGGTCCGTGTCGCCCGCGCGAGCCCGTTCCCGCCCCTGTCCCGGTTCGGCTCCCGCCTGTCCCTTTCCCCGAGCCCGTCTCCGCCCCTGTCCCCACGGTCCCCGCCTGTCTCAGTCCCCACCGTCCCTGCTCCTGTCCCCGCCTGTCTCAGTCCCCACGGTCCCTGTTCCTACGGTCCCCGCCCCTGTCCGTACCTCTGTCTCAGTCCCCACGGTCCCCGCCTCTGTCCCCACGGTCTCTGTCCCCGCCTCTGTCTCAGTCCCCACAGTCCCTGTTCCTACGGTCCCCGCCCCTGTCCGTGCCTCTGTCTCAGTCCCCACGGTCCCCGCCTCTGTCCCCACGGTCTCTGTCCCCGCCTCTGTCTCAGTCCCCACAGTCCCTGTTCCTACGGTCCCCGCCCCTGTCCGTGCCTCTGTCTCAGTCCCCACGGTCCCTGTCCCTACAGTCCCCACCCCTATCCCTGTGCCCACGGTCCCCGCCCCTGTCCGTACCTCTGTCTCAGTCCCACGGTCCCCGCCCCTGTCCCCACGGTCCCCGTCCCCACGGTCCCCTCGGCCCCACCCCGTCCCGGTCCCCGTCTCCCTCCCCCCGTCCCCGCACCCACCGAGCAGCAGCAGGCGGTGCGTGTGTCGCCGGTCGCGCTCCTGCTCTCGCAGCAGCCGGTCGATCCCGCGGCTGACCCTGCGCGCCTCCTCGGCCGCCGCGCGCTCCGCCGGCCCCGGGCGCCTGTCCTCCTTCGCGTCCGCCGCGCGCCGGGCGTCCCGAGGGGCCTTGGTCCGGGCGGGGGCCGGGGGCCGCGCCTCCTCCGCCAGTGGCTCCGGTTCCCCGCAGGCGGCGTCCCCGGAGTCCCCGCAGAGCGGAGGCCGCAGGCTGGGACACAGCCCCATGGCGCGGTCAGGGCGCGGCGGGGACCCCGCCTTTGGGGAGCGCGAGCGACTCGGGGGCGGCGCTGGAGGTGCGGGTTCGCGCGGGGAGACCGCGCGCCCCTTCCGTGAGTACCGTGCGTGCCCCCTGCCGTAAATGCCGCGCCTCGAGCGCCACGCCCCGCGTGGCCGGAGTGGATATATATAGCCCTCCTCCTCCTCGATCCCGCGCGGCCTCCTGCCTGCTCTGCGGCCGGCTGTCTCTCCCCTGCCAAGCCCTGTGCCCTGCAACCTGGCCTGGGAGCCGCCCACCCGGGACGGAAACCTCTCCAAATGCAAGCTAAATAAACGTCTCCTCCTTAACTTGGGGAGGTTGGGTACGGTGTCCAAGGAATGAGAAAGTAAGGACAGATGCGCGTTCGCAGCATTAATTGCTCACATGGGAAAGGAAAAAAGAGTGAAAATCACCGATATTAGTTTCCACCCTAAGCATCTGGAAAAGGATGAGAAATTAAACCTAAAATAAGTAGAGGGAAAGCTAAGCATCTGGAAAAGGATGAGAAATTAAACCTAAAATAAGTAGAGGGAAAGAAATAAAGAAGAGCAGAAATCAAAGAAATTGAAAGCAAACCAAGAAAACAAAAAGAGGAAAGCAAGATTTTCTTCTTTGAAAATCTTAATAAATCCCTAAAAAGAAACAAAGAAAACACAGATTGCCAAAATCGAGTCTAAAAGAGACCAGTATGACAGAGTCAGCCTACATGGAGATTATAATGAGGGGACATGATGAGCAACTTTATGTGGACACATTTGACAGTTTACATGGACAAATTCCTTGAAAAATATACTTCAACAAAACTAACGCAGGAAATAGGAAATCTGAATAGTGTCATATCTAGAAAAGAAATGGGATCATTACTAAAAGTGTTTCCACAAAGGAAACTGCACAGATGGATGCTTTTACTGGTGAATTCTTTACAACATTTGAAGAAGAAATAATATCAGTCACAAAAAACCTTTTGAAATTTGGAGGAAAAACAAAAACACTCTGAGATTTGAGACCAGCACAATCTTAAAAACCTTGACAATAAGATACAATACTGGAAAATTTTAGGCCAGTGTCCCTCATGAGTAGAGATGAAAAAACTTCAAGAATATTGACAAAGTAAATCTAGCAATGTAGAAAAATAGTGCACCCTTGACTTAGGAACTCAATCCGTTCCCGAAGGCTGATTGTGACACAAGTTTTCAAATGAAGGCTCAGGCTCCTCTACAGCCTTCAAAGTCCTTCTCCTGTACACAGCAGATCTCAGTGTCTTTGGAGAGACATTGGCCCAGGGTTTCTCAACCCCCTAAAGGAAAGGATGCTGTAAGGTTCCTTCCAGAACTCTTTAAGATTAAATCTGTATCTGAGACCCTCTGGAAGCACAAGTGGCCAGCATTTGGGTCATAACTCGAGACTTTGGTTGTAAGTTAAAACTAAAAGTCTGGTCATAACCCGAGTTGTTTGTATGCCAGGCCGGTCGTAACTCGAGGGTCCACTGCAGGTGGGACTTACCTCCATCTACAAGGGTGATCCGACATTCAATAATCAGTCAGTGCGATTCACCACACTATTATGTTAAAGAAAGAAGATGCACGGGGCTGGTGAGATAGCTCAGTGGCATAAGCGCCTGCCTGGCAAGAGCGAGGTCCTCAGTTCGACTCCTGGTACCCACATACAAAAAAAAAAAAAAGGGCTGGTGATATTGCTCAGTGGCATGGGCGCCTGTTGGCACATGAGGTCCTAAGTTCTACCCCCGGTACCTACAAAAAAAAAAAAAAAAAAAAAAAAAAAGAAGATATAGGAGCAGCATTTGAAAAACCACCCATTTACCAAAAACAAAAACAAAAACAAAAACCAAAAAGTCTTGGCAAACTAGGAATAGAAATAAAGTTCTGGTATTAAGACATTCATTAAAATCCTGCAGCCAACACCAAAATTAAGAAAGACTGATAGCTTCTCTGTAACATTACTAGTGAAATGAAGGTGTCTGCTGTCACTGTGTCTCTTTAACATTACGTGCGAGGTGCTGGCCCTCTCAGCAAGGATGAACAGGAGATGCAAGTCTATGGTTTGGGAAGGAAAAAGTGAGGCTGTCTATAATCCCAAAGGTCAGTTGTTTATATATAAAATATTAGAGAATGAGCCAGGCCTTGGGGGTGCATGCTTATAATCCCAGCACTTGGAAATTAGCAACTTAGTGAGACCCTGTCTCACAAAAATAAAGGGCTGGGGATGTAACTCAGTGTGAAGGCCATTGGTTTTGTTCCCATACCTTGAAAACAAAACAAAACTAACCCAAACCCTTCAAGAATGATCCCGAAGGAATCCTAGAGCTAATGTGTGAGTCTAGCCAGGTCTCAGGATAAAACGTCAATATACAAATATAAATTACATCACTCTGTACTGATGACACCATAATTGGGACATGAAATAAAAAAATTCCTGTAACAGTGGAATCCCAAATCATAAAGTATTTAGGAAAGAATTTGATGCAAAGATGTGCAAAAACCTTTATGCTGAAAATGACAAAACTTTGCTGAAAGAAATTAAAGAAATGCAAGTAAATAGGGGTAGGAAAGGCGTGGTACTGTTGGGGTGCAACCCCCCATTGTCGGGGTGCACGCCCCCCCAAGGCCTCTCACAGACATTTGGAAGTTGAACCTAAAGTGCATGTGGAACTGCGCATGAGCTGGATGTCCGGGGTGACTCTGATGAAAAAGACCAACCGGGAGGACCTAGATACGCTTCTTCAACTCGCACATGAGCCGCGGCGGTGGGGAGAGTGTGGGCCACAAGGACAGGTGAACAGAGGCTGCGCCGAGGTGCAGAGTGGAAATGGCCTGGGCCACCAGGCCCCGCCAAGGTGCCAGTCACCTGATGGAAGGAGATGATGGAAGGAACTGACCGCGATGGAGCCACTGCATGTTCACATCACAAACAGCTTTTCCTCTACCTCACACTCTACAGTGGTCAATATTTTGTGATATGGAGAAAGGAAATATCTCTTAGCTAGGACACGGAAGAATGTACCGTAACGGAATGACCGACAGACCTGACTACATGAAATTAACTGCTCTGCATAAGGTACCGCTGAAAGGAGTCAGCTGAAAGGATTTGCAATACATCTATCCACAAACCAATGAAAATAAGGCAGCTCAAAAATGTGTATGCTGGGTGTGGTGGTGCATGCCTGTAATCCCAGCTCTTGGGAGGCTGGGGCAAGAGGATTTCTGTGAGTTAAAGGCCAGCCTGGGTTATGTAGTGAATTCACTTCTAGCCTGAAGAACATGGTAAGACCCTGTCTCAAAAAGCAAAAATGAAAAACAAAAAGTCTGCAAAATGCTTGAACAGATAATCCACAAAATATGTGATCTACCAGTAAACAAATGAAAAAGGCATTAAGCTTCTTGGTTATCAGCAAAATGCAAATTAAAGCCACACCCACTAAAATTATTAAAGTAAAAAAGACAATACCAAGTGTTGGCGAGGATATGGAGAGAGGGGAACCCTCTTTTTTTTTTCTTTTGGTGGAAAAGCACAAAGGTACAACCACTTGGAAAATTGTTTGCAGTTTAATTTTATTTATTTATTTTTGTTTTGTTTTGTTTTGAGACAGGGTCTCTCCTTGAACTCACTTACGTAGCCCAGGCTGGCCTTGAACTCACGTTGATCCTCCTGCCTCAGCCTCCTGAGTGCTGGGATTACATGCGTGCAGCACCACAACGAGCTATAAATTTAAACACTTACTTATCTGTTGACCAGGCAATTTCACCCGTAGGTGTTTATCCTAAATATATTTGAATATATATTCACAGAAAAGATTTGTAGAAGAAAACCCAGTAGCTGTATTCATTCAAATCCAGTCATCAGGACAAAGATGGAACTGGCTGTGGGGCAGCCATAGGGCATCTACCCATGTACTGGAATACAGCTCCTGAGTGGAAAGAAACCGCTATGCATGCAAAAACACGATGTTTATTGTGAGATGGAAATATTAAATGGGTGGGAGTGCAGACACCCCGCGCAGCAGCACAGCACAGTGTGGAGGCGGGTGCTTGCCCTGGGATGGGCTCGAGGCGCTGACAGTAACGCCGGAGAGTGACGGCCATGCCTGGCCAGCCTGGGAAAGCTCCAAATGGAAAGTTTGAAGTGTGATTTCTTGTACTTCATACCGTTGTAAGTCAGATATCATGGATTGAATCACCCTAAGTTGGATGTATATGCTTGTGTTTGAAAATTCTGTAAAAAATATTTAAAAATAATGTACTACAAAAAGTAAATGCACGTGAAATTGTGGTAATGAATAAAATGTTGAAAACAATGCATGATAAATATTAATGAAAAATGAAAAAAGAAACTTAAAGCTCAGTTTCAAAGGAAACAGCAAAGTGGAGAAAGTTGTGGAAAAACTGGATTCTAAAGTGTAAACAGAGTTGGGTCTTAGTGATGGCATGATGGGTGATTTTACTTTTTTGGGTACTTTTTCCACTTTTTTCTGTGTCAACATGCATAGCTTCATACCATATTGACCCCTTTCTTGGAATTCCTTTTTAAATTTGCTGTTTTTTTATGCGCTCAAGTTAGCTGTACAGAATAACAGGTCTCAATCCTGCAGGCTTGTACGTGTATGTAACGTGCGTCCACCCTTCACATGCTGTTACCCTTCCTTGTCTGCTTGGGACCCTTGCGTGCAGCTGATGTCTGTTCGAGCCACAGAGGCCTGGCCTTTGCCTACTTGCATCTCTGTCAGGGCAGAGGAAGAGCCGAGGAGCCCTAGATCCACAGGATGTGTGTCGGACTTTATAGTCTTATCATAGTTTTCTTATTTTTAACATTCCAGTTGTCTTTTTGCTTTATTTTTAGGTGGGTGGTTTTCCTCAACTTTATATGCCCAATTCTCATTGCTTTCTTAAAATAATACACACAGGTGCAGATGCACACATTCATCAGGACACAGTTCACATGCCATCCGTCACGCTTCCAAAGTGCTCGAGTCCTGCCTTTCTCACCCCCGATCCTCCTTCCCAGCCTCTGCTAATCACGGATTCGTGTCTCTCTCTCTGGCTTTGCCTGTTCTGGATCTGTCATGTCGTACGAATGGAGGCAGTTCCTTCATGCAGCATCGTGCTTTCAAGGTTCATCTGATCGGGGCACGCATCAGCTCTTCATTCCCCTTTACAGAGGAATGAGACCCCACTGCATGGAAGCCCCTGCTTGGTTCATCCATTCATCGGCCAGTGGGCACTTGGGTCATCTTCACTTTGGGCTCTTGTGGACATTTATGTGAGACTTCTGTGTGGTCTTGCATTTCCATTTTTCTTGGGAATTGCTGGTTCACACTGAACTTTTGAGGAGCTGCCAGGCCCTTGTCTGAGTGGCTGTGCCCTCTAATGTTCCCACCTGTAATGTGTGAAGTTCCACTTTCTCCACATGCCATGGGAACTCTGTGTGGCTTGCCTTTTGCTTGCAGCCATCCCAGTGAGTGTGACCTGGTGACTGTGGTTTCATTCACATGCCTTGAATGACTAGTGGGGCTGAATCCTTGGTTTTTAAATCTGCTGTTGTTCTGTTATGGTTCAATGTGGGGAGGCCCCAAAGCCTCGTGTTTGGAAGGGGAGTGCATAATGGGGCATGATAGCTGACTTGCTGTCAGGAGGTGGGGCCCGGTTGAAGGCCATTACTGGGGTATGATCTGGAAGGGGATCTCTGCTCCCCAGGTCCTTCCTTTGCTCTCTGCTTCCTGGCTGCCGTGAGGTGAGTGGCTTTCCTCCACCAGGCCCCCCTACCACGCTGTTCTGCCCGGAGCCAGCCGACTATGCAATGAAACTCTAAAAACCGTGAGCCCAAATAAACCTCTCCTCCTTCAAGTTGTGGGTGTTGGGTATTTTGTCCCAGAAACAAGAAAGTGACTAAAACACATCTTAATTCTCATATTGTTCCTTGCATTGCGATGATACCATATTGAGAGTATTTTGAAAATTTATGCTTGTTTTAGTATCTTTCATTTTGTATCCCTGTCCTCAAATTGTCCAAAATGTAAAAGCTTATTGAGTCCCTTTGCACGGGACTTCAACTCTCTCTTTTCTTGTGGGCTGAGGGGGCTGGAAGGTGTTGCGGGGGAGGGGACAGTCCATAGTTGTACATTTTGGGCCTCTTCTCCTGGACAGTCAGGTTCCCCAGACAAGTTTCTTCTATGTTGCTGCCCCAAAGAGTCCAAGTCTGGGGTTTAGCTCCAGCAAATCTGATGGCTGAGTTGGGGGGTCAGTGAGGTGGGGGCAATTTTCAGTGTGTGAACCTTTAGTTATTGACCTGTTTCAGTATTTCAACTCCTCCCCCTTCAGCGAGCCCCTCGGCCCCCAGTGCCGACCTCCTCATCGATCCTCTCCTGGCAGCAGCCGTGGGAGAGGCTGCATCCTCACTCTATGCAGGAGAGGGGATAGAGGGTGTCTAATTGAGTTTTTAAAAAATGATCGAGCCCCACAATTCTGTTTCTAAATCTACCTGTCTCATCCACTCTGTCCCGAGTCTTTGGGGCTGTGCTGGTGGCTGCCGTACACATTTCTCCATTTCAACACAGGCTTCTCCATTACAATGGATCCTTCTGTGTTCCTGCTTCCAACATGTTGTTTTTGTTTCCTTTTATTTTTTTTTCTTTTTAGGTTCATTTCAGTCTGATGGAGTTTGGGGAGACAGCAGAAGCTAAATGCCCTTTATCAGTTCTGAAGTACAGATCACAACAAAGAAGTACCCACTTGACTGGCAACTTAATTGGGCAGAGAAGCCTAGGAATCACTGGTGCAGACTCCTGGGTGGTCGCTGAGCAGGTTTCCAGAGATGCCTGGCGTGGGGGACTGAAGGGAAACTGGCCTTGAACGTGGTGGCACTGTCCAGGTGGCTGGAGCTGTGACAGAACAAAGACAGGAGGAGGAGGAAGCCACCAGCGCAGGCTCTCGCTCTTCTTCTGGCCACCATGAGACGAACAGTTTTCCTCCGCCAGGCCCTTCCACCAGCGCACTGTGCCACACCACAGGTGTGGGAACTGGGGAGCCAGCCTACTAGGGACTGAGACCCCTGGAGCCCTGAGCCAAAATAGCCCTTTTCCTCATGTAGTGGCTCTTCTCTGGTGTTTTGCCACAGCCCATTACAGCAGGCCTGCCTCCTGTGGACGCTAGACTTGGCACATGCGGCACTGTGGTGAGAGCCACTGTCTTGACACCAAAGCCACAGCAGCGGTGCAGCAGTCACCTCCTTCTCCTCTCACAAGCAGAGTGGAATCCCGGCTCCCCCAGTGCCGCTGGCGGCTTCTCCAGTTGCAGCTCAGCCTGGAGACCGCGTGTGGCCCAACTGCTCTGCATCGGAGCACGTCAGCCAGCAACTCCACCTCGGCCCTGTGCAGACCTCCTCAGGCGTCCTGTCCTGGTCTTTCTGCACAAGCCTCATCCAAATGACTTCCCGCTTCCACCACCAAGTGGCTTCAGTAATCTTGTAAAGCAGTCTCCACCCATGTCACTCGACTCTTGTGAGCCACAGTGTTTGCCTTTGCATTAGGAAGAAGCACCTGCCTCCCGTCCTGCTGTATGCCCCACCTCCCTCTGCCGCCGCCGTGTCCCCTGTCCTGAGCATGCAGTCCCCCTCGCGAGCCTTCTGTATTCCTGGGGCACCATGTTTGTGTCTGCGCCCGCCCTTTCCTCCCAAGCCGCTAGTCACGTTTGCTCTGCTCCAAGACCAGCTGCGCGGCGTGGGAATGGTTGTATACCCCACGGGAGGAGGAACCGAGGGCCCAGCTCTCTGCGCCCTGCATGAAGTCAAGCTTTCTCTTCCTCTATAAAATCTTCTGAGCTCAGGGCAGCAACTCTGTGGGCAACCCCTGAATTCCACATTCAGGAATGTGGCCTTGTGCTGTCCCACCAGGTCCTGTGCTTTCCTCACTGATGAGGGAGACACTTCAGGCAGTTCTCTCATGGGAATCTCCGCCCTCAGGGGGGTGATACTGGGTACCGGCACCGATAAAACTAACACGTGGGGTTCAACAAGCTTCCCAGCCTCCGAACATCCTGAGGTGCACTGGATGTGTTTTCTTTCAAGGCTAAGACAGGGTTAGCTGCTAGGATCACTAACTGCCTTTGTTTCGCTTCTGTATCTCTACTCGCTTGACGTCACAAATTGTATGAAAGGGGACCTCTCTTGGTTCAGGGCTCAGCCTAGTTTCGAGGATTTCTAGTGACTGGGACGGCACACCATTAAAGCCCTCCTGAAAAGTCCCTCCTGGTCTCTCCAGTTTCTTGGAAATTCTCTGAAAACTGGACAGATAAAGGCCTCAAAGCCAGAGCTTCTCGGAGGAACAAGTGTTCAGCAAGATTCTGGGAAGAGAGATTCAGAGTTTTCAAAAGAATTCAGAGTGCTCGCGTCCTAAGACAGTGTTTCACAGAGCAAGCGGTCACGGAGCTGCGTCCCCAGGTGAGGACAGAGGCCTCTGCTCTGACAGCTCCCTGGCCTCCTTACAGCGGGTGAGGTGGCCGCACTGCTGGGGAGCCGGGATCCCGAGATAGCAAGGAGGCAAGAGCAAGAATAAAGGAGGCACAATAACTTCTCACATGAGCGTGGCATTGGGTGGACGATGAAATGACCGGCAAGGGGACAGGACCCTGGCCAGGTACGCCTTTCAGGGACAGGGTGCCCCACAGGGCAGGCATGGGCGCATCACAACCCACAGCTTTGACTGCACACAATGTGAAATGATGCATTGGACTTCGAGCCTGAATGTCACCATCTTTGTGTTGGGGCAGAAGGGTGGCTGCCAGGCCTGGACTTTGGCACATCTTGTGGGCGCTGCTGTGTACTCTGGTGGGCAGGGCAGGGTGTTCTTCCTGATGTGTGGCACTGTGCCATCCTCAGCTGTGTGGCAAACATCCTGACGGGGCCTCCACGCATGAGGGGGAAAACCGGAAACCCCACCATCCAGACGACCGCCAGCCCTGGCCCCAGAGCGCTGAGCCCGGGCTGCTTCCAGGGTGTGGCCTGAGGCTGTGAGGAGGACAGTGCTGGAGGGTGAGGAGTTGCTGGGCAGCCCCACACAGTCCTGAGTGGCAGTTGCTGGTGGCAGTTGGTGGGCAGCATTAGAACCTGAGGCAGTTACTGGCTGGTTCTGTTACAGAGTGGATGACCCTGCCCCCGACTGCAGTCCCTAACCCTCTTTGTGCCTTCAGAGCCCCGTCCCTTTTCCTGCTGGCCTGAAATGAGGAAAGGAGAGGCCGAGCCTTCCCAGGGCTCAGCCAGGACCACGGTGCCACTGGGTGGCAGCGGCTGCCTGTTGTGTTGCTCGCCTGGCTCCTGGGTGCTCTCCACAAAGGCTGGGACGGGAGAAACTAGGCTGGGCAGCCCTGAGTGGGTCTTCTGAGACTCCCCAGGCCCCCGGCCCTGGTGGCCAGCCTGGGGCGCTGCCCGGCCAGCCCCCTCTTCCTGGGGACTCTTCCTCCTCTCCAGGCTCCTCTGTTCTCAGGACAAAGCTACCTGCCCAGAGGTTGTCCTGCCTCAGACACTTCCTGCCAGCCCTGTGGCTGCTTCGTGTCACCTCGTAGGGCTGGTGGGGTCTGCCTTGTGCCTGGTGGGCACAAGACGCTGGCTCTGTCTTCTTTATACCCTGCCCGCCTCTGCCAGGACCAGGCCCCTATCATCTGTCTCCAGCTTGAAAGTCGAGGCTGCACTGACTTTCCCAGGCTGCAGCGTCTGGGCGGGCTGTCCGGGCTCCGGTATCTTCACCACCCCAGCCTGGGGGGCCCTCAGCATGCAGTGCCATCTGGACCGTGTCTTTGGCCTCCACATTCCCATGCTGGACTCCTCTGCCTGCCCGTGGCCCACTTGGGCTTCTGGACAGTGCCCTCTGCTCTCTCCCTCTTCACTATGCCCGGATTCATCTGAAATTCCACTCTGGCCTTGGTCTGGCGTGGCTCCAGCTGGCCCTTCTTCTTCATGCTCTCTCAGGATGAAGTCCGCAGAGCTTGTACTTCTCCATGATGGATTTGAAGTAGATGAACAGAGCCTTGATAAAATCTTCTTCAACTGAAGTGATTTTGAGGACAGATAGTGGCTTCTACTAGCAAGTGGGCATGGGGCTGCCTAGGGCAAGTAGTTTTTCTTTCTCTGTTCTGGTCATTCTCAGCACCTGTGAACTGGGGCTGGTCTACTCATAAGTATCAGAATAAATTAATCTTTCAAATATGGTGGGGAGCATAAGGTATTCTAGTAATAAACAAGACAACATGCAGTCATACCCCTAATCATTCTTGTTGATTAGGTGTGAGTGAAGTTAAACGTTGCCATATTTATTGGCTGTTTCTGCCCTATTGAGCTCAGCCAGGTAATCTGCTGGTGGGTGGATGTGCCATTTCATTCAGATATCAGTGGGAAATTAGTACTTGGGTCATGGAGGTTTGCCTTATGGTCAGCCATCCCAGGGATGTAATCCATGGGCAGAAAAGCAACTGCCTAACAGAAGCTGCACAGGAGGCAGCAGGAAGTAGCAGCAGCAGAGCTGGCTCTTGGAGTCCGCATCTCCCTGACCCCGCTCAGCTCTGGCAGATCAGCTGTAGGACTCAAGACACTGAGCTTCTTTTGCCCAGCACCTGCTTGTCTCATGCATGAACACAGCAGCTTACACGGTCGGGTTTAACACCAGGGGCTCATGTCCCCATCACAGAAGCTGCTCTGTGCTCTGAAGGCCACCCCAAGGGAGTGGGGAGCAATCTGGGGAAAGAGTCGTGTTTGCGGTAGACAAATGGAAACATCGGGAACCCGAGTTTTAACAGCAGGGATGTCCAGATGAGTGCTTCTCAGATTGAAGATGAATTCACCCTTGCTGCCTCCTGGGTGGGGACCAGGAAGCTGATGATCCAAGCTTAGGCCTTCGGTGACCCCAAGAGGCACTGGGGGCACTGATACGGAGGAGACCAGGGCAGCAGGAGCTCTGAGGAAGACGGCGTTTTGAATGTGTCCTTTATACCCTGCCAAGTTATGCCCCAGTTCTTCGTGAATTCTGTGGTGTTGGCCCAGTTACTTGCCAAAGCTACTTGGACTTCATCGTCTTAGGCCTCATTTTCTTCAAAATAACAGAGGTGAAATGGGTGACCCTTGGGCTTCCTGAAGCAACAGGTACTAGAGGGGCTTCCGTCCCATCCCGCCCCTCCTGCTTTCCTGACTTGCTCCTCTTTGCCGTGGGGAGGGCCTGGGCCATAACTGCTGGCACCCAAACCAACTGGTGAGAAACGCTGTACACATGTGCCCTGACCTCTCAGGTTTGTGTTCCTTTACTGTGCTGAGGAGGTCGAAGAGCAGACCATGTGGCTCCAGAGCACTTGGCTGTTACTGGTAGGATAAACCAGCAGAGCTGGTGAAAGCCAAGAAATCCCTGCGTTTGTGCAGGGCCATCAGTTCCTCATTTATGCACAGCTGAAGCTTCCTGGGTATCGTTTCGGTCATTTCCATGGCGCGGCTGGCTCCCAATGCTGCCACAGCTCTTTCTGCCTCTCTTGAGTGGGAAGAACATCACAAAGATGCCAGCTCTGCCTCTGTCTTGGTTTCCAAGGCCATGCATCTTGAGGCTTGGGCACATTCTGATCAACGCCAACTCTCATGGTCAACTGGTCAACTCTCCCTGGAGAGCAACAGAAACGTGACTCAAGCTCACTTAGGCAAAAACAGGAATCACTGGGTCTGATAACTGGGAACATTGGGGTGGAATGGTGTCAAGCCTGACTGTACTGAAGGGTGGAGATGTCACCAAGACACATGCTGTGTCCCTTGCATCACTGTCTCTCCCAAGGGGTGGCGGGTGCAGTTCACCTTGTCTTCCACCCACTTCCCTTGGCCCCAGAAAGTGGCCCTTTTGTGATGGTTCCAGCGAATGTTCTGGGATGAGGCAAACTGGGTCACAGCTCTCTTGTGGGTACCAGGACCACAATAAAGAGTCAGTCGTCACTTGGACCCTGGGCAGGCTGAGCCTCTCCTGCCCTTGCCATCTGACACATGGAGCTGATGCCCCTTCCACGCTCCCCTGTGTTCCTAGGAGATCCATGTGGCCCTGGGGTGTGCTGTTGTGATGATAATTGCTATGATGTCCCCGAAAAAGGTGGAGGTACCCGGGGATTTCAGGCACATTTCCTTGAAGGTGCTGATTTTGTTCCGTCACTTTCCAAAGTGTGTATGCTTTGGGGAAGACGCTTTCCTAAAATGAGCAACTGAAACCCAGACATGCCCTGGAGTGGGTGGACACGTGTGCATTTTAAGTCTGTTGCCCATTTGACAAAGCTCATGTCTAGGGTCAGCCAACACGGGACAGGACAGCATCACGATTCTAAGCCAGGGGCCTAGAGCCTGGTGGGAGATGGGGACCCTGTGGGGGCTGGGCCTTTGGGCACCCATGGGGTTTGGTGCAGAAGGACAGGGCAGGGAGACACTGGATGTCAGGTGTTGCTGGGCTGGGACCACTCAGGTGCCCAGTGGCACTGAGGGAATGCCACTGAGACACTGGGGTCCCTGCTGAGGTCTGGAAAGGGCACTGTGTGTGCGTTTTCATGCAGCTGTGTGAGTGCAGAGCCCAGGAGATGTTAGCCCTTGGGCAGCCCAGGGCTCAGGGGCAAAGACGAGGGGTGAAGAGGCGGGCCGTAGCCCCAGCACCACACTCAGGCAGGCTCCACGCGTGGCTGCCGTGATCTTTGGCAGCTGAAGGACAGGGTCCTCCTCAGGCTCTGTTTGGCTGCGCTTACATGTATAGGGGGCGGAGTTGGTTGGCTGATGCTGGAGCTGGGGGAGTTAGGAACAAAAGCAGGAAAACTGGAAGGATTCTGGGAATGAACACCTGAAGATGGACAGGAAGCCTCCTCTTTTCTTATGCTTAGGAGGATTTCGAGTTTGTTTCTTTTTAATTTTTTTTAGTGGGGGGTGGTGGTGGCCCAAAACCTTGTGGAGGGAGAGGGATCACAGTGGCCTGGGCTCCCCTCACCACTCTCGACCTGTGTGGCCCTCTGTGAGGACTTCTAGTGTGGCGAGGCCCTGCCCTGCATACTTGCTCCCGACCTTGACTTCTGACCTGATGGACGGTGCGGTGGACACTGAGGTGCTGAAGGAAACCAGGACAGACCCTGACCCTGTCAGACCCTGCACCCCGCTCCGCTGCGTCTCTGTCCCATCCGGGCCCTTCCTTCCCCTTGAGAATGTGTCTCCTCCCCAGGGTGTCTCCGAGGTCCCGAGATCCCTTCATGCAGGTCCCTTCTTCCCTCCCTTCTCTTCCTGTCTGTCTCATGCCTCAGATCTCACAGCTGCATCCTCCTTGGGGAAAGCCAGGGCTTTGGCTGCAAGTGTCTGGCTTTTTGTCTTCAGCAGAGCTTGGCTTTTGGCCGGGAAGGGCTCTTGAGCACTGTCCTCTGCTCTTTGTGCCTTCTGATGGGAGAAATGGACTGTGCGATTCCCGTGTGTCACTAGAAGTGGGAACAGAATGACTAAACATCTGTCTGCCATGCAAAGAGCCTCGTCAGCCACGTGTGACCTGGGCACTGGGACTGGAAGGCAGGACTGTGCAGGGGGAGGCTGAGGCAACGCCATCTTCCCCCAGACTCAGAACAAAGGGAATGTCCAGGATGGACGCCTCAGTTTCCTGCCATACCCTGCTCATCAATGCTCTTGGGGTTGTTTAGGGGAAACTGAGGAGAGCCTGAGTTTCCTGACCTGGGCCTGGGATGATGGTGGCAGGAGCTGCCTGAGGTTGTCCCTGAGCCCTGTGGTGGTGGGAGCTCCTGGTGCTTATGTGGCCAGGTCCAGAGCCCAGCTGGAACAGGGGCACGGGGATTGTGTGGTGGCAAGCATGTCCCCAGAGGCCCACAGCAGCAGGAGCTGAGTAGGGGTTCCACTGTCACTTAGGAGGAATGCCCAATGGAAAGAAAATGCTTATTTTCCCACTGGATTCCAGGGGTAGGACCAGGTCATGATACAAAGGAAAAACAGGCAGTGTGCATCCAGTTCCCTGTGGGGTGGACAGGTGGGGGCCACGGCCCTTGGAGGAGCGGGCAGGAAATGGCCCTGTCCTGGCCCCAGTGCTGGCCCAGGGCAGTGACTGCGGTGACACTGAGCATCAAGCTCAAAGCCACTCACCTCTCGTGCAGGAGGGCCAGGCTCGAGGATGTCCCAGGGGTCACAGGGGACAAAACACTGTGCTCTGTTTGCAATTCTGATAGGAAAGTGAGAAACTTACAGATGTGCAAGGAACTCAAAGGGATTGTCATATACCTGCTATACTTATAAACACAAAATCCAAGATGTCATACGAAGCTCGTGAAGAAGGAAACTTAATGCATCTGACTTTGACCCATAACATTGCAGGCATTTGAATAAAATTTGCAAAAGAACAGAGGTGGCTCAGATTTGCTATGTCATTGTGGGAGGCAAGATTTAAAAAGAAAAATCTTATTTCCTACAAACGAAATGAGATTATGAATAAATTTGTTTTCTTAATGACAGTATATCTTAACAATGTAGAATGAATAAAGATCGTGTTTCTGTCTTTCTCCTGGCGGCGGTCTGTTGCACATTCTTGTGCTCACTGGGCCACGGTTCTGTTTGGAAAACACATGGAAAAATCTCTACCACCACTGTTGATGGATTGTGTTTTCCTTGTGAACTATTTACTGCTCGCTAACACAAAGTAAGAGACTTGGAGGACAGAGCTGAGGAGATGACTCGGCAAATTCCCTGTGATTCCCACTAATAATGCCGGGAAAGTCAGTTCTACATGAAGTCATAGGTGAGGCAAGGCAGTGTGGCGCTCAGGTCTGGCAGGGCCCGTTGCGTTCACGCTGCGTGTGCTCCGTGTAACCACGCTCGTGGGTTCCGCAGCAGGAGCATGTTGTGTCCGGGCAGGCTGTCTTTACATCTCCTGCTTCTCCATCTGACCCTGAAGTTCTCAACAGCCAGTGTGGAAAAACGTCTTGATCCTAAACCTGAAAATGGGCTATCACTTTTTTTCTGTCCTGCAAGCTGCCTACAGGTTGAGGCTCTTTGTGAAGGGGGCATAGATCCTGCTGTGGAAGGCAAGCAGCTCTCTGGGACCTGGTCCTGCCTCTGTGTGGTCTCCTCCTTGGGCACCCACTTACTGTGTAAAGTTCCACCATGAACTTCGTTAGTGTCTATCCCTGCAGAAAGACGACTCCCACACTCGTGGCTTTCACAAAAAGAGCCGCTTATTACTACACACAGACTGAGTGGCTAGGACGGGCCGTGGGGGACAGCTCGTGAGGTTGCCAGGGACCTGGCTGGCACCAGGTCACTTTCTAGTGTGACGGACGAACTGGCTTCTGACCACTGTCGTGTGCACAGCACCCCGCATTTTAGGTTTTGTGTGTCCGCCGCAGCATGCTACCCCGCAAGGTGGATGCTTAGGACAGGAATGTCATCATCTCAGCTGCGGAGCTGGCAGTGGGGGCTGGGGGGCTGTCTGCGGGAGCCCAAGGTCCCTCTGTGTGGACGTCCCCAGGGGCTGCTGGCCTGGGCTCATGGTTTCCCCAAGAACGCATGGTCCAGGAGAGCTCGGGGCAGATTCAAATGTCCCTCCTCTCCTGCCTTCCGCCCACTGTGGTGGCCCTGGGGATCAGCCACTACTAGCCCCTAGTGACTCATGTCCTTCCTGCTTGCAAAATACAATGCTCGTATCCCCTTTCCTCAAGCCCCCACCCTGAGTCTCGCCCTGTAAAATAATCATCTCTGAAAATCCAGGCTCCCACGACCTAAATAAGTGTCATGGGTCCCCTTGGTCCAGCTTGTCACCCCGGGGAGTGGTGAGCTAGGGAGACAAGCTCTGCTCACATGTCCAGCATTCTGTGTTAGGACAGGCACTGGGTGACTACTCTGTCCACCAAAGAAGGACACTGGGGCCACACAGGAGTCCCTGGCCCTTAGCCAACTTGACCTCTGTGTGGAGTGAGTCTCCTGGCCTCTTCTGCCCCATGGCCTCGTCTCGTCTCCTCACTGTGCCTCCTTGCTGCCTGTGCTCGCAGCTGTCCTCTCTGTGGGGACTGGAGAGGTCAAAGGCTGCTTTTCATTTGGTGCTCTCTGTCCCTTTCAGCCCACGCTGAGGCTGTTCCTGCCAATGCAATTCTCTTAAAGTCTCCGTGAGCCTCTTCTCTCAAAGGACTTCTTCTGGACAAAGGTCACATTCTCAAATCTCTTCAAAAGGTGTCTTCCTCCGCCTCAGGCTGCTGTGGAGACTGCTGAAGAGTTGGGACCCCGTCGTGTGGCCAGACACTTGCTGGAGGCCCCACTGGTGGCTGCAGGTCCACTGGGCTCCGTCTTTGCTTGGGAGCCAGGTCTCAGTGTTAGCACTGTTCGCCATCTGGAGAGGCTGGGAATTTCCAGCTGTCCCCGCACACAGTAGCAGCAGGAAGGGGCGTCAGTGGCACTGCCAAATCAGGTTTGTTACTGGGCTCCTGGGGCCCGCTTTGTACCGTCCAAGCTCTGTGGGTGGCAGCGGTGCTGAACTCCTTGCCCTTACAGAATCTCCAGAAGCATCCTCCTTGGTCTCCTGTCAGCCACACAAGCACCCTTCCCAGGTCATCAGCTGTCACCAAGCTTTTGCCTGAAGTCTCTTCAAAGTCCCCAAGGCTTTTGGTGACACTCCTGAAAGTCCATATGGCTTCTCTTCATTGGCAAATCCACAGTGTGTGAGTCAGCTTTCTGTTGCTGTGACAAAATATCTTCGGTGGTCAGCTTAAAAGGAGGGGAATTTTATTTTTGGCCTAGAGTTTCAAAAATTTCAGTTGATGGGCAGTTGTGCATTGCTGTGAGTCTGTGGTGAGGGAGTGTGGTGAGAAGTTGCTCACCTCAGGCAGGCAGAAAGCAGAAAGAGATGAGGAAGGGGCTGGGGTCCCAGTGTCCGCTGGAGGCCATGTCCCTGTGACCTCACTTCCTCCCGCAGGCCCCGCCCCCTAAGGCTCCAGCCCCTCCCCACAGCATTATGGGTTGAAGACCAAGCTTTTCACAAATGGGTCCCCGGGGGCCATTTAGGATCTGAACCATGACACGCAGCTTCTCCCACATTGTAGGCTTTTGTTATAGTCGCAGCCCACTTCCCTATTCCAAAGTCTGTTACTTACTGTTGAAAAACAAATGACCCCGAAGGTCAGATGCTTAAAACAATGATGAACGTTTATCATCTCACTCAATTTCTGTGGGTCAAGGGTTAGGGAGCATCAAGGATGGGCGGTCCTGCCTCAGGGCCTCTTGTGAAGCAGCAGCTCTGATGTCAGCTACAGCAGTGGCCTGGGGCTGTGTGGTGTCCTGGCAGGTGGCAGGTGGCTGCTGGTGGGCCTGGGTCCTCAGAGTGACCTCTCCAGGCTGCGGAGCCTCTCAGGGGACGTGAGAGCGGGCTCAGGGCTCTGACACTGACACTGAGCCCTGCCGATTGCGGGAGGGTGATGCAGTGTGGCACAGGAAGGAGTCAGTAAGAGGATCTGTAGTGTGGACATGTATGCCCAGGAAAAGAAGGGGAAAAACCCCAAAACTAAAGAGCATGTGAACAAGTGAGTGCAAACGTGTAGGAGGAGGAGTGAAGGGATGAAAACCGTCTTGGCCGAGCCGGAGAAGTCGAGCATTACCAACGGCTGGGAAGCGTTTGCTTCCCGTGTCTTGTTCCTTTCCCGAAGTGCGGAGGAACTGGAGCTGGGGGCCGGTTCCTCGGCCTCCTTTTCAGTTTATTTTGAGCAGTATTGAAAATGTGTAATGGTTAGTGTGACCTGGGCCTGGGCACAGAGGGGACGAGGCCATCACTAAAGCAGAAATCCTGGCCTAACTGCAGCCATTTTGTTCTCTGCCACTGAACTCAGCTAAATCATATGATTTGTCATCAAGTTGAAACTTCTGTGAATGCACTAAAAACAACTTTGCTACATACAACTATGCTCACCACAAGACACCCTTTGTACCATGGCCTTCAGCTACGCTTATCCAGTTTTTTTGGTGACTTATGCTTGCTACCCTATAAAAAAGACAAACTCTCTGTAATCAGCACCTCAAACTCTCTGTAATCAGCACCTCGGCCTTTGGAGATTACTCCTCTAGGGCCTGCCAGCATTAAATATAATTTCCTTTCTTCTCCTGAGCTCCTGGCTACTGTTGACTCAATTTTCCTGCAACACTCTGCTGGCCAGTGTCACACTTGGCCTCAGGGCCTGTGTTTGTGCTGGTGAATGACACGTTGCTCAGTGTGTTTAACTTTTCCTTTTTTCACTCAATCTTATGTTTTTGAGATTTATTCAAGCTCCAGCCTGGTGTCCCATTGGGTGACCGTACCCTATTTACATGTCACTTGCCTATGCTATGGTCAAGGTGCCCTTTCCAATTTTTTTCTTACGCTCTTAAAATAAAATGTGGCCAGGAAATCATTCATTCCTCTCTCCGAGTATCATTGTGTGAGCGTTGCTGTAGGCACACACACCTGGCAGAGAACTTCTCAGAATACGTGTGTTCAGCTTTACCAGGTAGTGCAAAACTATTTTTCAAACTGGACCATGAGTGGCTTTACAGGATTACCACAGTGAGTCTTTATTTTAACAGGGGCTGTGCTGCAGCACAGGGGTTCAGTACACAGGAGGGAGCCCCAGTCAGACCAACCAAGAAGTGGCTGGGCAGCGAGCGCAGTTTATACAGGGGCTGCAGGCCTGCGTCAGAGGGGCGGGGCTGAAAGTTTGCTAAGAATGCTGGATATGCAAATAAGGGCCCCATCCTTTCCTTCCTGATGGGGCCGCTCCAGGGCTCCCCCTGCCTTCTTCAAAAGGGCATCACTAGCTCTGAAGGGTGGGCAGGAGGGGTCCCTCACTGCCTGTCTGGCTGCTCTCTTGTTGGAGTGGAGGGTGGCGGTTTGATGGCCAGGGAGGACACTGAAGCAAACTGTCCCAGGCCATTGAGGGACAAGGGGGAGCAGAGGGAAGTGAGGGGCAGGGGCATAACAGCCGCCGGCCAGGCCCCATCCCTCCCCTCGCTGGCACAGGAAACATGAGAGGTAGGGGCTTCTTGTCTGCCTCAGTAGCAATCTGTAGTTTCACTAGCATTGAAAAGAATTTTTTTTTCTCAACATCTTGGTATTGTTAACTTTGATATTTTTCCCCTAGCAGATGTAAAATGGCATCTTCTGTTTTCTCTCATTTCCACTTCTAGAGCTTTAGCGGGACGGTCATTTCTGTGTAAACTCTGCGCTGTGGTTGTTCCTGGCTTGTTTCTTTTGTTGGGTCAGGTCTCTTACCTCTTTCTCCACCAGCTTGTGTCTCTCGATGCCTCTCCCCACAGCTTCTGTGTTGCACTGGTGAGAAAAGAAACCTTCGCCTCCGTGCCTGCTGTTGTCACTGATGCGCCGCGGCGCGCTCTGTGCCCCATCTGCCCACGTCTCTCCGGACTGACCAACGTCCCAGCAGCATGCTCTCTTGTCCCTGCCAAGACTTTCCGTTTTCTACTGCTTTATGCCCCTCCCCAAGAGGACTTTGCTCCTCTGCATCTTGATATCTCTCTTCTTCTCTCCAGCACCACAGCTGGAGCTGGTCCTCAGCCAGGCTGCCCCATCGGCACCCACGCCACCCACCCTCCCCTGGTTTTGGATGGCTTCCCAGCCTCGTTTTCCTGACACTGGCAGCCTTGCACTGGGCTGGCCAGGCTGCCTGTACCCTGCGCTCTACTCTCCTGCACTGATGAGACTGAGGTCACACGTGCTGGGAAAGGATGGGGCAGAGGGGACGTGCCATCACGGCAGAGATCCCTGCTGTCCACGTGATGCCCCTCACTGGTGGCATGGAGCAGCCCATAGTTACAGAAGTGTTTGCCACGTTTCTCTTTTGGAAATGCCCAGAATCAAACAGTAGAGCGCTTGGATTTCTCCTGTGCCCACGAATGGTGGCCAGAGTGTGTGCAGGTGTCTGGCCAGCTTCATCCAACACACGGGGAGGTGGGACCGGCCAGGGACACACTCAGCACTTTGCTCTCATCCTTGTGTCACCGGGTTGGGGTCTCATTGAGGCTCTTGATGTCCTCAACAAAGAACTGAGCAGGACCCCCAAGAGGAGCAGCAGGATCAACAGTTTATTTGAAAGAGAAGACAAGATCCGCTCCATAGGTGGGAGGGGTGGGGAGAAGAGCTCCCGGCCCCAAGGGGCTTGGTGTGGAGGGTTTCAAGCCTTAGGCTTGGGGTAGGATTGAAGGCTTGGTCTGAGGAATGACTACTGCCAGTGAGTGGCTTCACTCAGCCCCTCCATTGGGTGGTGATGTTTTTGACCTCTTACAGCCCTTGGAGGAACTGTCATGGTGCCCAAATCTGCATAGTCAGTGACATGGTGATTAGAGCTGGGGCCGGCAAAGGGATAGGGCATGTCCCAGGGACTCATCGTGTGTAAGTTAAGTTACCTGGTTACTTGTCCCCTTGTGTTTACACCTGGGCAGCCTGGTCTTGAGTTAATGTTAACTCAGACTGTGGACCCAGGCCCAGGAAGAGGCTCCAAGGTGGGCCCTCCCCTCTCCACCAGCCTCTGATTGGTTGCCTGACACCTCCGCTGTAGGCCAGGAAGTGGGTCCGGAGCCAGCAGAGCCTCCGTCCTTCTCCAGCCTTTTCCTTAGCTGCCTCCTGCCTCGAGTGGAGACTGGAGTCTCCGCAAGCGCCTGCCACTGGTCTACGACACGGACAGTGCCCGAACACTTCTGCGTCTGGGAAGACGCTTCCTCTGTCAGGCCTGGACCTTGGAGAGTCACCAGTTGTAGCTCTGCACTGCTGCGTTCTGGTGCAGTGTTTCTTAGAGTCTTCTTGGCATCTTTGTCTAGAAGTTGCACGCATTCTTATCCGAGACCACTTTCAGATATCTTGGGAAGTCAAGATTCTCATTTAATGGTTGCATGCTTTTGCATGGGTCATTTTTTTTTCTTTTTTTCTGTGTGCTTTTGCCATTCTTAGTGGGATAAATCCCACCCGGCTGTGGTGTATAGTCCCTGGGATGCGCTGTTGGTTTAGATTTGCTAATTTTCTCTTTCTGCAGCCCGTTAGTTTCCTTCACGTTGTCACCAGTGTTGCACCACACAGATGACACAGCGGGCAGGCCTAGCTCCCAACTACAGCGTGTTATTTAGACTGGTGGAGCACTTCCAGGCCTTTTGTTTCCAACCCTGTTTCTTACTCAGCCTGTGGTGATGCACCTTGGAGAGTGCTGGCTTTTTCCTTCTTAGGTTTTCTTGAATGGGTGCGGGGTGTTTCCAAGGATTTTTGCCTCCATGCACCTCCCAGGTGTTGTTGCCGTCGAGGTGCCATTGGGCACCTGTGGCTGCCTCTGCAGCGCCCCTTGCTCTTTCTCCTGTGGCTGCTCATGGCTGGGGGTTCTGCACGATGGTGGCCACTTCACGCTTCTGGTTGGTTGTTCTCTGCTGATGTCTACTTGAGGATATTTGCATCTTTGTTCATGAGGGGCTTATCTGTGCTTTTTCTTTGTGGCAGTGGCTTTGCTGGCTGGGTGTTAGGTAATTCTGGCCTCCTTGAATGAGTTTGGAAGTATTTCCTCTACTTCTGTTTTCTGAAAGGAACAATGGAGAATGGTGTAATTTTTTCTGTAAATGTTTGGAAGAATTCACTAGAGGGGTATAGTGCTTTCTGTGTGGAAGCCCAGTAATTAGTTAGGATTCTGCTTCCTTAATAGACATGGGCCAAATAAGATTATTTTTTTGCTTGCATGAATTTTATTAGATTGTATCCTTCAACGAATTGATCCATTTCATCTGTGTTATCAAATCTCTGGGCACAGAGTTGTTCATTGCGTATCTTCATTATCCTTTTAACGTCTGTGGGATCAGTAGTAATGCCCCTTCTTTCATTTCTGATGTCAGCAATTTGTGTCTTCTCTTTCTCTTCCTAATTTACCTGGTTACAGGTTTACCACTTTTATTGATTTCTTCAAGGATCTCAGTTAATTTACTTGCATTGATTTACTATTTTCAATTTCATTGACTTCTGGCCTCAAATATTTATTTAATTCTGCTTATTTTGGATTTAATTTGTTCCTCTTTTTCTAATTTCCTCAGGTGAAAGCTATATTGCTGATCAGATCTTTTCCTCCAAACATATACATTCAATGCCACAAATCTTAGAAGCACTGCTTCACTGCAGCCCACAATTTTTTCCATTTTACTGAAAATATTTTAACATTTCTCTTCGAGATTTTTCTCTTCAACCCTTGTGTTATTTAGAAGTGCATTACTTAATCTCCAAGTATTTGGGGACTTTCTGACTATGTTTCTGTTACTGAGAGCTCCACTGTCACCTGAGAACAGATATTGTATGAGTCAAATCCTTAACATTTTTTAAAGTGTGTTTTATGGTCCAGAGAGGGTCTGTCCTGGTGAATGTTCCATATGAGCCCTCTGATGTTGTTGGAGGGGGTATTCAGGGGAGCTGGATTCAGCAGACAGGTGGCGCTGTTCAGTTCCACTGTGTCCTTCTGGCTCTGTCTGTTACTGCAGAAGGTTGTCCTTGCCTCCAATGATAATGGTAGGTTCATTTACTTCAGATACTTCTGCCAGTTTTTACACTACGTATTTTGATGCTTTGTTGTTATGCTAATTCACATTAAGGACTGTTATGTCTTCCTGGAGAACTGACTCCTTTCTATCCTTATATAATTGACATCTTTACCTCTGATAACTTTGTTAGCTCTGAAGTCAGCTTTGTCTGAAATTAATATAGCTACTTCAGCTTGCTTGCTTGCTTTTTTTGAGACAGGGTCTCACTATGTAATGGCCTTGAACTCACTGTGTAGCCCACGCAGGCCTTGAACTCACAGTGATTCTCCTGCCTCAGCCTTCTGAGTGCTTTATAGCACTCAGGATTATAGGTGTGTGTCACCATACTCAGCTCTCCAGCTTTCTTTTAAAAAACTTTATTAGTGCGTACTGGTTATACAGACCAATGGGCTTTGTTTTGTTTTGGCAAATTGGCACGATATACTTTGATTATCACCCCTGGTGTGACCCTTTTCCCTCCCCTCCAATTCCCTCATCCCTGTCCTTATCTCTAATAGTCTTCCTTCTGCTTTCCTGTCTTCTCTCCTTCCCCCAGCCCTAATTAATTTTTAAAAAATATTCCACATATGAGAGGAAACGTGGTATTTGACATTCTGAGTCTGGCTTATTTTGCTCACCACCCTGGTGTCCAGTTTCTCTAGCTTTCTCTGGATAAGTGTGAGCCAAGTGCCCCATTCCTTTCTTTCCTCATTTACTTTAGATCGGCCCATGTCGTTATACTTAAAGTGGATTTCTTTAAACAATGTCTAGTTGGGGCTTTATTTTTTCAATCCACTCTGATAGTCACTATCTTTTAACTGATGTATTTAAACCATCAACGTTTAAAGTGATGAGTGATATGATTCAATTAAAATGCACTGTATTTGTTATCTTCGGCCCTTACCTTCTCTTTTCTTTTTTGTCTTCCACTGACTTCTTTCTCTAGTTTTTGTGGAGTATTTTATATAATCCCTATGATTCTAGTTTTTCTTAGGATATTAATTATACTTTAGAAACATTTTAAATTAATTGCCCTATAGTTTGCAGTATAAATGCACAACTATTTCAAGCCTGCCTTCAAAGCAGTGCAAGTGTGTTTGCTGTAGAGGAGTCCTGCCAGTTCCCCCTCCTGCCTGCCTGCATTTTGGCCACTCATTCTACTGACACACAAGCTGCACTCACCGAACTCATTGTTGCTGTTATTGTTTTGAACAAACTGTTACCTACTAGATAAGAATAAGAAAATATTTTATTTAACTTTCGTTTATTCCTTCTCTAATGTTTTTCCTTTCTTCATGCAGATCTGAGGTCCTGACTATATAATTTTCCTTTTCTTTGAATAATTCAATTCGATTTTTTTTTTTTGCAGGGCAAGGCTACTGGCACCAAATTACTCAATTTTTGTTCTTGTCCTAGAAAGTATTTCTCCTTCACTTTTAAATGTTAATTTTGATGAATACAAAATTCTAGGTCATTGATATTTTTCTTTGAATGCTTTTAAGTATTTCACTCCACTTCCTTTTTGGTTTCATGATTTCTGAAGATCTTTCAAAAAATAATTTTTATTTTTGCCCCTCTATAGGTAAAGGTGGTTTTATCCTCTGGCTTTTTTCACAGTTTCCTTTGTCCTTGGCTTCCTCAGGTTGATATATAATGCACCCAAGAGTGGATTTGTGGTGTTTATCCTGCTTGGCATTCTCCAGGCTTCTTGGATCTTTATTGTCCTTTGATTCATTCTGCGAAATCCCTCATCGTCACTGCTTTAAGCATTCTTTTGTTCCTTTCTATTTTTCTTTTCTTGTATTGCCATGCTGCTGTCCCTCCTACCACAACTGTTCCACCATTCTTGGACACCCTATTCTGTCCTCACTCTTCCTCTCTTGCACTTTGGATGTGGAAATTGCTTCTGCTCCATTTCCTCACTGATTCTTCCCTTGCCACGTTCAGCCCATTGTGAGCCCATCGTTGTCGTTCCTCAGTTGGAATTGTGTTTCTTAGTGATGTTTCCTTTTAATTTTTCTTACTGTTTCCATCTCTCTGCTTACTTTCCCCACTTACCCCATTGCAGCCTCATCTTACCATCGTAGTTGTCTTAAACCCCTGGTCTGATAACTCCGAAGGCTCTGTCCTGTCTCTTCGGATGGTGGGGTTTGTTTGCTTGCTTGTTTTTGTTTTGAGTCTTTCATCTGCCTGGTAATTTTTTGTTGTTGAAAATTGGACATGATTGAGAAAATGAGCTGAGGTAAATAAATCTTTAGAGTGAAATTTTGCACTTACCTGGCCAGGAGGTAGGCTGTGCTCATTGTTTGCTGTAGCTGTCAGTGCCACTAACCCAAACTTCCTTTGGTCTCTGTTTTCGTCTGCTAGAATCTTAGTTTCTGTAGTCTTCTTCTAAACAAAGTCCAAGTCAAGCAGTTCTTTCCATGTAATCTTCGGTTAGCACTCAGGAGCTGGGCTGATGTGGGGCCAGACATGGAGAGGGGAGCGTCCCCAGGCTTGGGCTCGTGGATGGGCACTTCCCGTGCCTGCACTCTGGGCCAGTGCTTCTGGCTCCTCCCCACCTAAGCCGACGCTCTGCCCGGCTGCAGTAGGTGCACTTGGTGGGTGAACCACCCTTTACACACATCTTCGACCCAGTTTGCCTTTTTAGTACCCCACCCCTCCCCTATCTTCCAAGATCCTTGATGCTGGTGATCTGGAGGGACAGGCAGGAGGGGAGGGAAAGAAGACGAGAGGAGTTAAGACGTACTGTGTACATGTACCAACTCCGCACTAGGAAGGTAAACATTATGTAGGAAAGACTTCCGGGGGTGTGGTTTTACTTGCCGATCCCTGCTTCCCATCTCTAGATAGCAGCCTTTCGCTCTCCACTCTGCTTACTCACCCGCACCCGTCCCTCTGCTTTCGGTCTTTCAGTATTTTGTCCTCCAAGGCATCTCGTCTGGTGCTATCCTCTCAGTCTCTAACAATGTGATACCTATATGTGAAATCTCTTTCCTTATCACTCCCCATGTGTGGGACTGACCCCTGAATCACTTCTTAGAAAAACCCTGGATTTGGGTGGATAAATTTCCAGGAATCAGTGTTATTCATTTCATCTTCCTTTTGATACTATTAACCAGCACCCACAGAGAACTTAGTATGTGCTAACTATTGCTAAACCATTTACATGCATTATACCACTTAAAATCCATCAAGTTTACAGGTAGAACCTTTACTTTGCTATTCACACAAAGGTAAGTGATGCTCAGAGAGGTTAAGCAGGGTACTGCCAGTCACACAGCTAGTACTTGGAAGAGCCTTGATTAGAACTGGGCACCCTAGCTCTATACTCAGTACCTCTAGATACAAAGCTCCAATTCTATAAAGGGCTGGTATTATTGATATATAATAATGATATTGATGTATAAAACTCATGAATTCTCTGTTCTCATATTCCTTGCTATGGGCATAACATTGTTCATAGAGGCCACAATATCCCATCTGCACAATGGCTATTCTGATAAAGATGACTTAGAACTCACTATGGAGCGTCTGGCTTTGATAAGAGCAGACCCTGTAATTTTGAGGAAGCTACCAATGAGGAAGATTAAAGATGCCAGGCAGAGTCTCTGCCTGATGGAACAGTGAGCCCCCAGCAAGTGCACGCCACAGGCAGAGAGGGTTGACCTGAGCTGACCTAACCATAACATAACCCCAACCCAAACCCCCAACCCTAACCCTAATCCCCTAGCCCCAACCCTAACTCTAAACCTAATCCTAACCCTAATCCCCTAACCTTAACTCTGGAGCTCAGTCTCCTGCCTTGTGGAACTCGGAGGTGGCCCCTGATGTCTTCAGGACATGTCAGCCTCTCTCATGGGGACATAATAAAACCAGAAGGCTCATTTCCCTTACCTGCCATGTGTCTCATTTGCTGTGCTCTGTGACATAAGTTTTGACGAGTGGCCCTGGCTGTGGACCTCCACGCCATTCCTTATCACGGACTGATCAGGCCCATAACCTTCCAAATGAGTATATGGCAAGGCTTAAATAAAAGAGACAAGTGGTATGATTTTAGGGCTGCAGGAGGATCAAAACCATCTAGCAGAATTCAAGATTCTCTGGGGGCTGAGACAAAGAAGTTCTCTGGGTGGCCCCTATTTATTTGGTTTTCATATAAAGGAAGGGGTTAGAGTGGAAAATGCAGGAAACTGAGCAGGACCTTGGGAGTGGGCTCAAGGACTTCTCCAAGTAATAAATTATGTTAGTTTAGGAGAACTATCTGTCTCCAGGTTGACCTTCACTGCAGGAGCAAGACGCCTGCAGCTACAGTCTTTATCTAGTTAATTAAGGTTGGAGTCAGGTGTCCTCAGCTGTGCCCTTGTCTTTGTCTTGTCCTTTGAGGCACCACAGCATCACAGACCACTACAGGACTCACCCAGGACCAGTGATTATGGTTCACTTACTATGGATCCGCTGCCCATCTCCAGACAAGGGACCTAGGCCTTGGACAGACTCACAAGTAAACATAGAAAGCCAATTGATTAATTTTAAATCCTGCTCAGAGCCACTTCATAGTGGTCTCCACCAATTCCTTAGTTGGGGAACAGCAGACAGAATATCAAGAACAAGCAACCTGGCGGGGGGGGGGGACACTTCTCGTGCCAAGGGGCTGCCTGATGGAGGCAGAGAGCACAAGGTCCTGCTTGGCATCAACAGGAAGGACTCCCTGTTGGCCTCAGGGCTGGGTGTGGCTTTCTCTCTACCCCTTGCAGGGAAGCGTTGCCCGAGGACATCTCCTGAATGTTCTTGGCAGAGGTGTCTTTATGCTCTTGTGCAGTGGTGCAGGCCCTGGCCCCGATTGATGGTTCTCATGCTGGCACTTGTGCTTTCTTAACTACTTCAGTAGCATTCTCATCCCGCCCCTGGGTTCAGCGTGCTCAAGTGTTTTGTTACTCGCAAACCCCTAGGTGGACAGCTGAAATCTCAAAGCCCCTGGCTGGAGAACGTAACACGGCTCTAGGTCAGGTTTCTCCAACTGCACGGATTGACTGAGGAAAGCAAAGCCCCCTTTGACAGCTGCGAGGCATTTCCTGTGGTCCTTTCCTGTGACCCAGTAGGAGGGAGGGCACAGTGTCCTCAGGACACCGTCCCACTGCCCAGGCTTTAACAGACAATGCGGAGGACTCCTGTGTGAGGACGCTGTGGTCCACACTCCCGCTCCCACCCCACTGATTCACTCTGCCCTTGGGGTTTGAGTGAGTTCTCACCTTCTCCTGGCAGGTGTGGTGCAAAAGGGTGAGGCAAAGCCATTCTCTCTAGGGGCAGGTGTGCAGAGAAGGTGGAAAGCGCAGGCAGGCGCCATCACCCCTGCGGACCCTGCCGGATGTCCTGGCCATGGAGTCTCCCGGAGCCCTGACCCTGGCTTTGAACCTGACTCTGCAGGGCACATGGGAGGGCATCACTGCTGAAGGCTTTCGCCGGGGTGGAGCGAGTGCCTCTGTAGAACCGCACCCAACAAAACCGAGGCAGCAGGAAGAAAGTGTATGGGGCACATGGAGGGAGGGAGGGAAGACAACCTGGGAAATGCACGTGCAAACCGAGATCTTCCAAGAGTGGAGGAGGGAGGGAAAGAAGAGAAAGCGAAAGATGGGGCATCTGCCTGGTTTGAAGCTCTGGAGCAGAGGTGAAAGGAAGATGTTCCAGATCTGGAAACATGCTTGCACTGGGACAGCAGCTCCCCACCCACTGGCCTCCTCTCCAGGCCCTGCCTCAGTTTCCCCTCGAGCACTGTCCTTCCCACCCAGGCGCTGCATGTACCTTTCCGCCTTCTCTGCATTGCTTGGCTCTGTCTCAACTTTGTGTCCCAGGCAGGAGGTTCCCGTGGGTTCTCTGCCTGGCGGAGTCGTTGCTGAGCCGGGCCCGCAGACTGTGGGGTGCACTCTCCGGCCCTTGGACACGAGGCCCCTTTTCTGGGCTCCTGGTGACTTGCTCGGCATGAAGGAGCCTGAGACAGGCCAGCGAGAGGGAGCAGGGCTGGGCGACAGACAAGGGCACAGGAATATGTCCCTGGGACAGTGGCCGGAACATCTTCAGTTTTGAATTTGAATTTCTTCTGGAAGCTTCCCATCTCAAAGGACTCTGACCATTGAGTAATGGGCTCCCTTTCCCTTTCATTCCAAAGTGCCTCATAAGTGGACTCCAAGTTGTTCTCAAGTGGCCTTGGAAATTGGAGAATATTCTTTGCAAAGTTGTCACTTCCAAAGATAAACAGGAGAATCAGGGTTCTACGGGAAATGTGTCCTAGGCCAGGGTCTGGCCAGATGGCGGCAAACACTGGCTCCTGACTGCAGGGAGCTGAGCAGGTCCCGGGGTCACAGATGGTGCTTGGGCACCGCGTCTTGGCCCATGGTCTGGAGAAGCCAGGCCACTCCATCCCCAGCCTGGGGTCAGCAGTCGAGGCAGGTATAATCACGGGTGGGGCCTCTCGAGTAACCTGCTCACTGTGCACTGTGTCGTGGGAGGACCCTGGTCCTACAAGACATTTGCTCATTGGCTCCAGGCCCAGCGAGGATTCGGATGCGTTGGATCTGGGCTGCTCGCCTGCTCCAGAGCCCTGCTGCCTTCAGACAGCACTGGCTGCCACAAGGGGGCAGGAGATGAAGGGGTGAAGGCCAGCTGTTCGGGGATGGACGCGGCCACAGACAGCAACAGTTAGCAATGGCGAGGAGGCGCCCGCAGTGACAATGCTGGGTGCTGCTGCCTCCCACATGGCCTCAGCGCCCCTTGGGCAGCTTTGGGGTCAGGCCTGGGAATCATCAGGGATCTTGGTGGTTTTTTTTTTTGTTTGTTTATTTGGTGGTACTGGGGACTGAACTCAGGAACTTCATGCTGAAATACCTCTCCAGCCCTATTTTATTTTCTATTTTGAGACAGGGTCTCATTAAATTGCTAAATTGCCAGGGTAGGGCTTGAATCTGAGATCCTCCTGCCTCAGCCTCCCAGAGTGCTGGGAGTACAGGCCTGGGCCACTGTGCCTGTGGATTTTCAGCTTGCTGGTCTGGGGCCTACACTCTGAGGACCACTGACTGGAGAACCAGAGGCAGGCTGGTGCCAGCACAGGAGATTCTCTTCTCCTCCTGCCCTCTGCCTCTGCCTCTGTCTCTTTCACAGCTGTTGAAATTCCCAGCCACAGGTGCTGTGCCCTCTGGAAGGACAGGAGTTCACCTGTGCCAGGTGCCTTCTGAGTTAGGGACAGTCACCTCCAGGGACGCCTGCACACCCTTCATCCCTCCAAATCTCCACCCCCACCCCACCCCCATATCCTGGGTCCCCCACCCCCACCACCGCTGCCTGCTGGTCTCCCCAGTGGCAGCCATGACGTCTTACTGTGTCCTCTGTCTGCGCTCTCGGAGGAGCTGGCGTTGCTCACTTTCGCCCCCTTTTGGTGGTGGTGGGGTGTCAGTTTAACCTGGTGCTATTTGTCACTGGCTGCCTGGTCCTGAGAAATGTAGCTGTCCAGTCCTCTCCTGAGTGACAGGATGACCACACCTACTGCACGGTTAAACCGAGTGGTGCCGACTACGCCACAGCGTCCTCGTCTTCCTGTTCTCGAGAGGCGGATGACGTGAGTCCAGATGGCAAACGACCCCCCTCCCCCTTTAGCAAAAAACCACCCCTTACATTTTGGAACAATACAATGTTTCTGAAATCAGATTATTCTTGCTCCTAACACCACTTTAAAAATGCAATATACAGTCCAAGGAAGCAAAGGAGAATTTAAAAGTGCGCGCTGTGGCTTTCATTTCAGGTCGCGTCTTCCTCTGCGTAGCGTGATGCTGAAAGGCAGGCGGGCTGGGTGAGAGGAAGCCGTGGGGTGATCGGCAAGCAGCCCTGTGACTTTCCCGGTCGGTCTTCCCGGACTCCCGCCTGAGGCCGCAGGGTGTGGCATCTCACCAGGAGCGCAGGGCCCGGGCGGTGCACCCATCCTGGGGCATTCGCCGCCGCTCTGGCTCATGGCTGCCGTGCCTGGCCTGGGGCACCTCAGCTCTTGTGCCCGTTCCCTGCCCTCTCCGGATGTGTAGGTTGACCCTCAGGTAATTCTGCTGTGCCGTCTCGATATTTCCTAATCTTTTGGGTGCTTGACTTTTACAGACTGTAATCACTGTCTCCAAACTCTCCCCGAAAGAAACAACTTCCTCCCTAGTCCTTCACTGGATCCTAAATTCAGAAACTGGCCCTTGGAGTTGATTCCTGCTCAGACAGAGCAGGACAGAAAGCACACTGACCACAAGAGAAGGAGGGTGCGAAGGTCTCCGCCAGTGGCTGCAAGGACTCGGTGGCCCTGACTCCTTCCCTCCATTCCTGGATCCTTTTCTGCTCACTTCCAGCAGGGCTTGCTGTCACTTAGCCCTGGGGGACTGAAGCAGGGACACATCACCGAAAATTGCCCTTCACAATAAAGTAATTATTATTTCTAGAGGGATTTTAGAAATCCTGCCAGGTGCCCTGGGTGTGTGTGTGTTAAAGGGGGCTAAAAGTTTTTTGATCTTTCAGGATATAATTGTCACTTTTCTGTCACTGGCACAAACACCCAATGCTTAAAGGAGCAGAGGTTTAATTGGCTCATGGTTTAAGGGATTTGGTCCATGGCGGCTGCTCCAAGGCAGGGAGCATCATGGTGGAAGGGTGTGATGGAGGAAAGATGCCGAGAAGTTCATGGCAGCAGGGAAGCAGAGCAGGGGAACAGCACCAGGGAGAGACACACACCCTCCAAAGGTGCACCCCCGAGCCCCAGCTCCGCCTGGGCCACCCCAAGACAGTCTGCTGCAAACGCCAGTGGATTCACCCACCGAGGAGTCCAGCACGCTGTGCTCCGGTCATGATCCAGTCTCCTCTCCAGGAACTGCTTAATCCAGTCAAGCGGACAAGTAAGCTTCACTAGCGCAGGGTAAATCCACATTTTTTCCCCATCAGTTTTGCTCTAAAAGCGAAGCTCTTCCTGTTTCCAGACACAGGTTGGGTGGTGTGGGCACTGCCCTAGGACAGGCCTGCACGCCGCCCTACCGTGAACAGAGGCCAACTTCATGTGGCTCCTGTGAACCCTGCTTGTGAAACAGGGACATCGAATCCCACATGCACGCTGCCGCTGCTGTTGGCGGGATTTGGGGACTCAGGTGTCACGGTGCACTGACAGCCCTTCTCCACAGACAGAACCCCCGCCGCTGCTTCTCGGGGTGGACTGAAGACACCGTGAGCTTGTGGGACCCTCCATCTGGCCGAGCAAGGCGGAAGCAGGCTCTGTGGACTTTACAGACACAGAAAATGAGACTGGAGAAGACACCTGCCCAGGTGCGATGCCAGGTGTGCACCTGCTAGGTGGCACAGCTGCAGACCCTGGTGGACAGAAGAGACCTTGCAGTCCGTCTTCTTAACAGGCTGAAAAGCCACAGGTCAGGGCTTTGGGACGCCTCGACCGCCTGCCTCCCCTCCAGCCCCTGCTCACTCCATCCTGAGACCCCAGACGCTTGCGCAAGTCCCCTGCTCTGTGTCACCCGGGGCAGTGACATGGTGTCCTTCCTGCCCTGCGCAGGTCAGAGCAAATTACCTGTTGAGGACAAGAAGCCTGCACCGGGTGTCATGTCCTCCTTGTGACACCAGAGGGCGCTGCTGGCCCAAGGACACTCGGTCCCGGATGGTTTCCAGCCTGCTCCGGATCCCAGGTCTCTGGGATGCCTGTCATCAGTATGCCCGGCAAACATGGACTAAGAAAATAAAAGTTAAACACACAGCACGAAACAGAGCAGCGCCAGGGAAGCCAGCAGCCTCATCCCGCTGCAGGGTTATTTCAACCTGAGAGAGAGACAGAGACAGAGACGGAGACAGAGACAGAGAGGGACTCTGGCTCTCCAGTGGTCCTCAGAGTGTGGCCCCCGGACAAGCAGACTGGAAATCTGTAGTCCCAGCACTTGGAGTCTGAGGCAGGAGGCTCTCAGGTTCAAGCCTAGCCTGAGTGATTTAGCAAATTTATGAGACACCATCTCGAAATAAAAAATAAGAAAAGGGCTGGGGATGTAGTGCAAAGGCCTTGGGTTCAATTCCCAGTGCCATAGATAAATAGAGAGAGAGAGAGAGAGAGCTAGAAGACAGATAGGTGACAGATGACAGGTGACGGATGATAGATGGATATGTGCGATGGCCGGAGAGGTCACCTGTGGCAGGTGCCTTCTCAGTTAGGGACGGTCCCCCCAGGGACACTTGCACGCCCTTCATCCCTGCAGGCCCCCGCCCCACCCCGCCCACCGCACCTTACACCCTGCGCTCTCGGAGCTGCCGCCTCGGCCGCAGCCATGGCTGCCCGTCTCTTATGGAGCTCGGTGTCCACGAGAACCTCTCAGAGGCGTGCGCGCGGGAGTGTGGTCCGTAGAGGTTCAGGAGAGCAGCCCTCGAGCGAGGAAGTCCTGGGGGGCAGGAGGGGCTCCCCCGCGCGCTTGGAAGGGGCGCCCTGGCTGCAGAAGGATGAAGCTGCCTCGCGCTGTTCCAGAGACTCAGGGCCGCGAGGCACCGGCTGTGAGCGCTGCGGGGAGGGTGCCGGTGCTGGTGCCACCCAGAACGAGCAGGGGGTGTCCTCAGCCAGCTTAAACACCACACGAGGTGCAGATGTAGGAAAATGTCACACAGCACCCCATCATGCGTACGCTTTCGTGATACCAGTCAAACATAAATTTAAGAAGTCTATATGTGAATGAAAAAATAGATCCTAATTTCAGCTGAGTAGTTACTATAACCCTGGTAGAAGGGCTAACTTGACACTACATGGGCCGGAAATTACCTACATCTCAAAGATGGAGAGTTCAAAGCTGTGAACTAGAGAAGAGCCCTCTGGGCGTTGCGTTGTTTTTATGAAATGCTGTGAAACCCACTACTCTTTGGGTAACGCGTTCACCTGAAAACCAGACCTGTCGTCGGCCTGGCTCTGAGCCGGTGAGTGACGAGTGGCGTTGTTAAAGCTGTCGGTGCCGTGCCAAGCCCAGTGTGTTTGTTAGTTCGGGTCACCAGTGGGGTCCTGCTTGTCCCTGCACACAGACTGCTGGGGCCCGACCCTGAGCCACACCTCCTCTGCTCTGCACCGGAGGTACCCTGGCACCTCAGTGTGGAGGGCTCTGCCCCGCAGCCCCAGCGACTATGTCCGCGGACTCCACGGGTGCCGCTCCTCGGCCGGTGCCCAGTGCTGCGCGTGCCGCCTGCAGATCTGCTCACGGAGGTCCGCTCGTGCCGCAAATCTGTAGTTCACCATGAAGAGAGGAAGGAAGGAAGGGAGGAAGGAAGTTGGTCTCGAAGGGAAGAAAATGTTCATCACTTTCAGGACAGGAATACTTTTGCTTGTGGACACCAGTCTGAGTTCTTTAAACCACTACTACTTTTTGCAAACAATTGCTACATAACCCTTACGTGCGACTCAGTCTATTTTTTCTCCCTTTCTCAACCTGTTCATTCTGAGGTGCCACCGCTGGCGTGGTGTGTAACACGTTCCGCATCCCCGTGCCTGTGTGTGTTAAAGCCACGCTTCCGTCGGTCACGACGGTGTCATTCACGTCTCCGTGAAGGGTGGAGAGTGTAGGAAGTGACATTCACTCTACCACAAACCCCTATCACGGGATGACACATTGTGTCAAAGGTGAGCTGGCCTTTTACCACCTTCCTGAATCCTGTTTTGTCTGTTTTGAGACAGGATCTTCCTAGGTAGCCAGGAGGGCCTCAAACTTGCAGTGCTCCCCCTGCCTCAGCCTCCGCAGAGCCGGGATTCCAGGTGTGCGCCACCACACCCAGCGTCCTTTCTGAATCTGAACAGGTTGGTGGTTAGCTTTCCCCAGTTTCCAGCTCGGTTGCCAGTGAACAAGCCTTTTTCTATGCGATTGGCTAAGTGCCTTTTGCTGACAGATGGCTGTTTAGGACAGAGCAGGAAAGCAGCCGTCCACCGTGTGTGTGCCAACCCTCCCTTACTGTGCGTGTGGACTGAGGTTGCTCCTGGTTCCCTGTCAGTGAGGTCCTGCCTCGGGGGCGTGGAGAGGCGGTGAGGCCTTCCGGCGACCAGGTGCACAGCAGTTGGATCGGGAGGCGCAGGGACCGATGTGTTCTCTTGGGTCCCCCTGAGTTCTCAGGCTCCCCGCGTGGCTGGTCCCTCCTGTGTGAGCCCCGCAGGTGCCTTCGGCACCGTGTGAGGCTCTAGGGCCCCACCAGCAATGTTGTCCTGCTGCTTGGACTTTTTTTCTCTGATTCATGAGCTCAATAAACCTTTTACCTGCATAAAGCATGCAGCCCCGGGCATTTGTTTATAATCACGGCAGGTGGAGCGGCGTCCTGTTCTGCAGGAATGTCCTCTATGGGCTTGGGAGGAAAAACACTCAGGGAGCTCCTGTGGTCCTGTGCAGAACCGTGGTGCGAAGACAACTCCCAGGGCACGTCGTGAACACTGGGGACACCCTGCGCCGTCACCTATCCCATGGTGGAAACCCCATCCCAGAATTCCCACTTCCGGTGTCCCCCCCCGGCCCCCACCCTCACCTGTCTGCCCACCAGGGGTGGGCGTCAGTGTTTCAGGGTGCCCAGCAGTGCCGCAGGCCTTTCCAGGGTGGTTCCTGCTTCTGACCATGTGTGAACGCATTTCTGTGCCAGTCGGATAGACTCCTTTTCATCAAAAATATTTTTAATAGACTTAGTGCTGGCCATCACGGAGGTTTTGTTTAAGGTACAACAGCACCATTGCTCTAATGCTATTTGTAGATCTTGGAAAAAATATCAAATTTAAAGCAATGAAAGATAAGGTTGGGGCCACCTCTCACCACTCTCACCACCACTTTCCTGGAAAAGCTCTCCAGCCTTCCAAGACCCCGGGTGCTAACCATTTCCAAGGTGGGGGCCTCATGCCATAAGAGAACTTCTGAATATGTGTGTGTGTGTGTGCACGTGCATGTGTGTACACGCATGTGCATGTGCACGTGTGTGAAAAGCTTAAGCAGAAAAATCCCCATGTGGAAGTATTTAGTATGTCAACTCTCCTTTTAGGCAACCTCTGAAATTGGAAGCAAATACTGCTGGACCGAAGTGTCTCCCCTTCTTGTTGGTTCACCCCCGTTTCACTGAACGATGAAAGGAGGGTGGGGTGGGGATGGGAGATGGGGATGGCAGGCTCCCTTTGCAGAGAACTCTGCACAAAGCCCTTGGGCAGCTGGCTGTCTCCTGTGTCTCCCCTGCTCTGTCCTCCATCCCTGCCAAAGACAAGTGCATCCTCCAGGCCAGGCTGGGGCACAGCAGACACGAGGCTCCGGGGGCAGTGGTGCCGCGCTGGGGGACCTGGTGAGAAGGTGATACTGGCTCGGCTGGATACTGTGAGGACAGCGTCACCACACCCATGTCTGTCTGGTGTCACCCTGAGTCATCTGAGCCTTGCCTGTGCTGTCGGGAATTGTGGTGCTGAGGACAAAAGACAGACTCACAGAGAAGCACCTTCCTGTCTCCCTTTGCTTCCTGGCTACCATGAGGTGAGCAGTTTCCTCTGCCATGGTTCTACCATGGTGGACTCTGCCATGATGGACCCTGCCATGATAGACTCTGCCATAACAGGTTCTGCCATGGTGGACCCTACCATGATGGACTCTGCCATGATGTATTCCACCATGATGGACCCTGCCATGATGGGCTGTGCCATGGTGGACCACACTATGATGGACCCTGCCATGATGGGCTGTGCCATGGTGGACCCCACCATGATGGACCCTGCCATGATGGGCTGTGCCATGATGTATTCCACCATGATGGACCCTACCATGATGGACTCTGCCATGATGTATTCCACCATGATGGACCCTGCCATGATGGGCTGTGCCATGGTGGACCCCACTATGATGGACCCTGCCATGATGGGCTGTGCCATGGTGGACCCCACTATGATGGACCCTGCCATGATGGGCTGTGCCATGGTGGACCCCACTATGATGGACCCTGCCATGATGGGCTGTGCCATGGTGGACCCCACTATGATGGACCCTGCCATGATGGGCTGTGCCATGGTGGACCCCACTATGATGACCCTGCCATGATGGGCTGTGCCATGGTGGACCCCACCATGATGGACCCTGCCATGATGGGCTGTGCCATGGTGGACCCCACCATGATGGACCCTGCCATGATGGGCTGTGCCATGGTGGACCCCACTATGATGGGCCCTGCCATGATGGGCTGTGCCATGGTGGACCCCACTATGATGGACCCTGCCATGATGGGCTGTGCCATGGTGGACCCCACTATGATGACCCTGCCATGATGGGCTGTGCCATGGTGGACCCCACCATGATGGACCCTGCCATGATGGGCTGTGCCATGGTGGACCCCACCATGATGGAGAGCCCTACCACAGCCCAGAGCAACAGGACTCAGTGACCAAAGCCTGAGACTTCAGAATCCATGACTGAACTGTAAAGGTTGATTGATTGTGTTAACTTGAGAAGTTTAGAAGCTTAACTAAGTCGGTTCAGCAATTCCACACCCTAGGGTGCAGGGGACCCGCCCTAGGGCAGCTCGTCACCTGGACGGTACAAAGGGGAAATGAGGGAGGACGGATCTGCTTCTGTTCTTCAGAGGAGCTCCAATCTTTGCCTTCGGCTTGGATGTTGTCTCCTGGCAGACTCTCAGGCTTCTGCCTCACATCCTTCAGCCTTCCGGAGCAGACCCATCAGCCTCCTGATGGGGACTAGCACGGAGCACTGCAGTAAGCTCCAGACCTTGGACTGAAACCTTCAGCCTCCAGTGTGCAGATGCCCTCTGCACATTTCCTCATCTGACTCTGTGGTCGACCATCATAAGCCACTCTTGTAAATTCTTATATATTTGTATAACTTGTGTTATGTCTGTTTCTCTAGTACAACACCGACTGATACACAAACCAACTGTCCTCTTCTCTAGCTGACTCTCTCAGACATGCTCACAGTTGGACGGGTGACCAAAAGGCTTTAGGTCCCTCCCAGGGGCTGAGTTTCCCTGCAGACCCTGCACAGGTGTGCAGCAACTGAAGGAAGAACCCCGGCCGTTAATCTGTTGCATTTTCTGTTGCTGCTGTAGTTTTAGCTACTGAAATATTCATGCATTTGGCAGATGCATTAGGCCGACTGTCGGGCATTAGCGGAGATGGATGTTCTTGGGAGTGGGCACTGACCACCACATTAGCAACTCAGCTGCTACCTGTCATTAGGTTCCAAGCCCTCGCTCTCCCTCGCTGGCAGCCCTAGGTACACGGTATTGATGGGTGCAGAGCAGGATGCGGATCGCTATGATTGCCTTTGAAGGGAACTGGAAGTACTGAGCGTACACCTTTAAAACTTTGATTTTTCTTTTAATGGGAAATAGTTTTATTATTTCAAGCCTATGTCAGCAGATATAATTTCTAGTTTTTAAAACTACATTTTAAAATCCTACACAGGCAATTCATTTTTGTGGAGAAAAATCTCTGGAGTAGAGAGCAAAGAAAAAGAAAAGAACTTCCTGTGGTCTTTCAGCTCTAACGTGTCATCTGAAATACTTTGATTTTTTTCCTCCGGTAAATTTCTTTCGCATGAAGTTTATTGATTCTTTATTATGGTGGTACTGTACGCATTGTGTGTGTCCTAATTGTCTTCTTTTTCACTCTTATGTTAGAAGCACTTGAGACCCATCGTGATAGTGACAGCGTAACAACATCGTGACAGTAACAGTGTAACAACATCGTGACAGTAACAGTGTAACAACATTGTGACAGTAACAGTGTAACAACATCATGACAGTAACAGTGTGACAACAGCCAGTGTCTGTTGAGTGCTCACTGTGTAGGGCTCTTCAGCTGTAGGTGGGTAGATGTGTTTGTGCATCCCCAGTCCTAGCCGGAGATCTGCTGCCCGGTTCATGTTTCAGACAAGGAAACAAAGGCACGGAGAAGGTTCTAGAACTCACCAAGTCTAGACAGGAGCATAACAGAGTAGGATTTGCACCAGGGCCAACTGGACTCTAAAAGCTGCCCAAATCATTCTAATTAGCAATACATTTCCAGGCTTAACGCTTATTTTAATCAGAGGCATTGGCAGTTTTCATGTCTAATCTTGCCACATTAATGTTTATACATTCATCGCCTAGTGAAGTGCAGGGTTTGTAACAGGAACCAAGCGTGTGCTTTTCAGTGTGTGATTAATTTCTAATTTGCACACAGGTGTTGGCCAGCAAGGGCAGCATGGGGGATGGTGCTTTCCAACACTGGTTCCAAAACAACTTCCCCTGCTGCTGCCCTACCAGCACCTTCTCGCCTGGTCCAGAGGTGGCATTAGGGGCCTTTGTGCTTGGCGCTCAGTGGTTCACTGTGACAGCCTCAGCTAATGGGCCATGGCAGAGCTGAGGCCCCCGTGCGGTGCCAGGTGAGCCAGAGGCAATGCCATCCCTGCTCTGTGGGGGCTGCGGGGCTACAAGTCTCCAGCTGCCTGTTTCTCACAAGGACGGACAAGAACGCGATTGTCACCTCCTTGGCTACAAAATGGAACCTGGTTTCTCCACTCTAGAAAGGCCCACATCTGCCTGGAAGCTGCAGCTGGGCGTCCTGGGCTGAGCTGCCAGGGTCCAGTCCTAGGGCCAGCCTGGCCATGTCAGCTGGCACTCTGGGGACCTCACCTGCGATCTTACGGGTTCTATCACTGGCTCCCCTTTGTGTGCGATGGTATGGATTCACATGTGACAGCGTGGGTGTGTTTGCATATGTTGTGTGGTTCTGGGTATGAGTGTGTTGTATGCTGTGTGGCTTTGTGTGTATGTGAATGTGTTCGGGTTGTATGCAATTTTCCCTTTGTCTTCTCTACCTCTGGCAGGGCGGAGACTACTGTGGCTGGGGCCCCCTGTCTCTGATATCCATTCTGATTATGCACTTGGGGCTCAGATACCTGAGGACACAGGGCAGTGCTTTGAGCTGGCATGAGGTAGGGCTCCATCCATGACCTGGGCTCACGCCCCCTTTCAATGGTCCTCCCCATGTTTGCACGACTCCCGTCCCCAGCTGCAGTTTCCCAGTACACCGCGTGTGCCTCCCTGGGAGGGAATGGGGGCCACCGCCCTGTGGCCTCCTGAGAAGGTTTTCTGAGCTTCTCCCTCCTGGGGACACAGCCTTCCCTGCCCACAGCTTCCGGCAGGACATCGGCTCCCGCTGTGCAGCAGAACGCGGGCTGCTGTGCCTTTGGATGGGGACGGCTGCTCCGAGTCTCCGCGTCTTCCGATCACACATCCTGGCTCTCCCTCGCGTGGGTGCCGGAGCGCCTGCCCGGAGCCCGCTGCATTTCCACGACCCTTCACCGCGTCCACACCGCAGCTGGGTGCCCCCACTCGCCATGGCAACCACACCCACCTGGCTTCTGACAGTGAGGTGCTGCCGCCTGGCTTCTGTCACATCTGGCTGCTGTCCCTGTCACTGCTGCTTCACTTCTCTGACAGCACCTTGTGCCCCTTCCACCATGGCCACCTCTGGTCGTCTGGGTTACACTGGCGTCCCCTCCCAACAGGTTCCTTACCCTTGATAAACAGGCCACCCTGGTGCTCTCTGGAGCAAGCTGGGGCCACGGTGGCTCAGGGGACGTGAGCAGGGCAGAAGTCGCCTTATGCTTCTGTCACTTCTAACCCTGACTCCTGAGTCTCATCTGGGATGAGCGTGTGACCCATGTGCCTGTGTGGTGACTTGGTGGAGGAGGCCTCGCAAGGGACATAAGGACCCAGCACTTTCCCCTCCTCCACCCCACACCTCATGACACACACTTCAGACCCACAGCTGAGGGCCAACAACCCCGTGCTGAGCCCTCCAACACTGGGAGCCCAAGTCATTTTCCCTGGGGCGGCTGCTCTGAGGGTTTGCTGCAGTCCTGGAGAGCTGACTGTCACAGCTGGAGGGCAGGACCTGGGCAGGGCAGCTCCTCCGGGTGAGGGTTAGGGTTAGGGCTAGGGTTAGGCTTAGGCTTAGGGTTAGGGTTAGGGTTAGGCTTAGGGTTAGGGTTAGGGTTAGGGTTAGGCTTAGGCTTAGGGTTAGGGTTAGGGTTAGGGTTAGGGTTAGGGTTAGGGTTAGGGTTATAGGGTTAGGGTTAGTGTTAGAGGGTTATGACTGGGTTCAGGGTTAGGGTGAGGGTTAGAAGGTTAGGGTTAGGGTTAGAGTGTTAGGGTGAGGGTTAGGGTGAGGGTTAGTTGGTTAGGGTTAGGGGGTTGGGGTAGGGTTAGTGTTATTTTAGGGTTAGGGTGAGGGTTATAGAGTTAGTGTTAGGGTGTTAGCATTAAGGTTAGGGTTAGAGTGTGAGGGTTAGGTGTGTGCTTGGGGTTGGGTTAGGGTTGGGTTTGGAGTTGTTGTTAGGGTTGGGGCTGGGGTTCGGATTATGATTTAGGGTTAGGGGTAAAGTTGTGGGTGGAGTTAGGCTTTGAGTTAGGATTGGGTGTTGGGGTTAGGGTTGGGCTTCAGGTTGGGGTAGGGATTATGGTTTAGGGTTAGGGTTAGGTTTAAGTGTGAGGTTATGGTTATGTGTGGGGTGCAGCCAAGATTGTCAGCAGCCCACGATCTGGTGGGTGAAGCTCAGCCGAGGGAAACCTCGTTGCATCCAGGGATTTCCTTGTGTCCCCCCTGTGACCCAAGAGCCCAAGTGGGCAGTTGGCCAGGACCGTCCCAGGCCCAGGCCTGGGAATTCTGAGGCTGCAGTGTGACACTGCTCTGATCTGGCAGTGGCTCCCAGAGGCTATGGTGTGTCCTGGCACCCAGGAAGCATCAAGTGGTCACTGAGGTGAAATGTGGAAAGAATCCGAGGGCAGGGTAATAGAAAACCAGTGTTGGGAGCAGCTGCACCGGGGACTGGGCAGAACTCCTTGCTGCCATCCGGGCTGGGCCTGCACGTTGTCTGGAAAGTGCTTTCCTGAGGGGAACGGGCAAGGACAGGTTCCACATCACAGCTTTTCATTCAGCCATGTTATCAATAAGGCGAACTTTGCTAGACTAGCTGGCAAAAGCAGTGATTCTAGTTGTGTTTCTGTGGGATGACGTGGTCAAGGCTCTGGTCATCCCTCGGGCTGAATGCTGGGAGAATTTTCTGTGTGCGAGTTCCCGGCTGTGCTCCGCCTCCTGCGTGAGGGTTGCAGAGTTCTTTCTCTGGGACAGATTTCCACAGGAGGAGCGAAGCTGAAGAGGCTTCTGCTGGTCCCGGTGGTCTCGGGGCGTGTCGCCGGGCAGAAGAGGGAGCCAGTGTGTCAGAAAATGAGTTTATTTGCTCCCTGGCCAGCGACCATGTTTGGGGAAAGTTCCAGAAGAGCAGGACAAAGATAGAGAAAGAGAGTCAGGAGAATCCAAAGCTTTTCAGTCCAGGCCCAGTGAGGTAGCCATGCCAGGTGTCCAGGGCTTGGAACTTGGGTGTGGGAGGAGGTGACAATTTCCTACCCCAGTGGAGAGGGAGGAGAGGGAGGCCATCCTGTCTGGCCCCTCTTCATGACTACTTCTTCCTCAGATTTCCAGTCAACCTTTCAAAGATGCCTCTTGAAAATGCTACTTTCCCTTGAAGCTTGTCATTTATTTCTATTTATTAGTTTAAAAATTGGTAAAACCATTGCACACAGACATTTGGTAAAACCATCACTAATGTACACAGACATTTTTGAGGCATCCTGAATTTTAAAGCGATGGCTCAATTGATTTTTATGTGTACATTTACAAATAAAAAATACTTCAGCCGTAATCTGAAGCTACAAACTGAGGCTCCCGGCCTTACCAAAGGAGGGTCGGCTCCACACACGAATAAGCTTGTGCTTTGAATTGGTCTCTTTGTGCCGGGCCCCGTTACTGTGAAAGAACTGCCAGGTTAGCAGTCTAGAAAGCAGAAAATAGTAACCTTCCTGTAGATGTTTTTGCCAAGTTGAGAAGGTTTTAAAAACACAGCATTTGAGCCCAGGGAGCGCGTTCCCTTGAAATAGAGCCTGTCGCCTGATTTATAACTGCCCCGCTCACGGCGAAGAGTGCAGGCAGCCGGCCTGAGCACGGGCTGGGGGTGCTGGGCCTCCGAGAAGGCTGTGGTTTTATGGTGGGGTTGGGCGTAAACTGAGCTCATGAAGGACCCCGACCTCTCCTTGTAGTAGATAACAATCAACAAACGTGAATTTGGGGAAACAGCCTTTTAAATTAAAGCAGCCTTATGAGGAGTCTGGTTGGTGGTCTGAGCTAGGAATGTTCCCATAGCTCATCATAGCGCGGCAGCTGCTGCCCAGGGTGGATGCTGGAGGGACAGTCGGGGGGCAAGGAGGGGAGTGCTCTGCCCCCAAACTGCTGGGCGAGTCTTTTGCACTCAGCAGCTTCCTGGGCTTCATTTTCATCTGCCATCAGATGCAGGGCTCCTGTCCCAAACAGCGCTCATGACAATCTGTGCGCACAGCCGAAACTGTGCCGGGCCCTGCCAGCTCCCAGACCAGCGCCCGCAAAGGGCCGTGAAGTCCGGACTCACTCGGCGAGGCGCGCAGTCAGCACGCACACACGGCGCCCGCGTTCAGCGAGCCGTCCCACAGCACGTGTTTGCCATACACGACGACCGCAATCACCGTGGGTCCCCTCCCTTCAACCCTTCTCCCCCTCCTGCTTTACAAAAGCTGTTTCCATTTTCCTTCAGTTCTCTTTCTCTTTTTAAAATCCTTTTCCCTTCCTTCCCTTCCCCTTCTCTTCCTCGTTCCCCTTCCCATGTGAACAAGTTCTTCCCACTTCCCAAAATCTACCCTCCAGCTTGCTCCTTGTTTACACTGTGGTTTCTCTCACAAGAGAAATGATTCAACTCCGTGTGTCTCATTTATTTTACTTGAGATCATGGTCTTGAGATGAGTGCAGTGTTTCTGTGAGTTCGCAGCAGAGCGCATCCGTGGGGGGAGATGTGCATAACGTCCCATTCTCACGCAGTGGCAGGGACTCAGCACTGGGTCTGCAGGGCTGGGGGGAGGGGCGAGCTGGGATCCAGTGCAGAGGGGAGGGGCGGTGGCAGGAGAAGGAGCTGCGGGAGCAGGAAGGGGTGCATCTTGCTGGGCTAGGCGGGGCTTTGGGTGGGGGGGTTTTCACCCCAAGGCCAGGGGAGCTGCTGGGTGCTCTAGGCAGGGGCAGCAGGAGGAGGTCCAGACTCGCAGGGGTGCATGGCTGGGTGTGGGGACTGCATCACAGGCCACAGGCATCCTGATGTAGCTTGGGGGGTGCAGAGAAAGTGAGTGGCTTCGGGAGCCGCTTAGGGGTTCGTGTTGCCAGGATTGGGCGGTGATCCTCCCTGTCGGGGGAAAGAGCTGCTATGATTGCTGCCGAGTTGGGGTGCACATCTGGAAGCTGCTGGTGCCATTGCTGGTGGAGGAGGCACACGTGAGCCTGCGGGGACTCCGGGGGCGTGAGTGTCCTTGGCCATGTGGCACTGGACAGTCCTGAGAGCCAGCATGGTGGATGGGGGCACAGAGCCCCGGGGGCAGGGCTGGGCCAGAGATGGGATCAGGGAGTAGTGGCCCCTGTGGGGGTGTGAGTGGGCAGCGAGGAGAGGGGGTTCATGGGGTTCAGGGATAAGCTGATTTCGTCACAGAAAAGGGACGTGTGGCAGGCAGCGTGGGTGTAGGAGCTGCAGGAAGTTACCAGAAAGAGCCGGCTGAGGTCATGGATGGAGGTGGCGACACTCGACAACAGTTTCAGTGTAGACGAAACAGTGTTCACAGTAGGAGAGGAGAAGGCAGCGCCTGGCTTCCCAGCTCCTGAGGACAGATGGCCTTGTGTGTGTCGCTTGTCATGAGGACGGGCTTGAGCAGGAGATTAGGGTCCAGCAAGCTGGCTGTGCAAGCCGGCACGACCTGTCAGTCGCGGCCAGGGCTCCTGCGTCCAAGCCCTGCACCTGGTACAGGTGCAGAGAATCAGAGACCTGATACAGAAGCAGAGAATCCTGTCTTCGGGTTGGTGTTTGATGGGACGGCCTTGATCTGGTGTCAGGACAGGGTGTGGGAGACAGCGTCCGTTACGCGTGTGTCACTGTGAGCCTCTTCGCGGTCTGCTCTGCGCCGCAGGACGAACCTCTTTTCCTGCCTCAAAGACCACACTGACTGCGCGGAGCGCTTCCTCCAGAGCAGCTCTTCTCCCTCCCTTTCTTACCTTTAGTACACTTGCTACATCTACTAAATGTGAGACCTTGCTACAGGTTTTGCTTGTCTTGTGCAATTCTTTGAATGGGATGAAGAATCTGCAAAGGGTCTGGAACCTCAGTGCCCTGTGGACAGGCGGCTCTTGGGTGCGTCGGGAGGATGGCTGCTTCCTGGGTCAGGGCCAGGGCAGCCAGCCACGTCACGTGGAAGTTAATCGTCATCCGCCCGTCTGAGGACTCCAGGGTCCTTGAGAGGTGGACCCGTCTCCCCACGCTCTGTAAACGGAGTGACAGAGCAGGTGGAGCTGGGTTGTTTACGGCAGGACTCCCTGAATACCTCGAGGCTTAAGACCTCAGGATTCCTCTCTAAATATGGCTGGTCCTCAACAATCCGCGGGTCCCCCAAGAGCTCTGAGGAGAGTTACGATCAGATGAGCGTTGTTTTCATGCTTGCAGCCGCGGGTCTGGGAGCCGGTCTGACTTTCGAGTCTTGTTATTTGAGGAAGACCTTTCACTGCTGCCCCAGACAGGAAGTCCTCTGATGGGCTCAGGCAGAGTGAACTGAAAGCCTTCTGGAAAGGGCTCACCATCGCCCACGCCACCAAGAACACGTGTGAATCACAGCAGGACGTCCAAACGACAACACTTGCGTGAATTTGGAAAAGTTACTTGCCTTCACAGATACTGTGGGGGCTCCAGACCTCTGAGGAGGAAGTGACCTCAGCGGTGGAGGAAGTAACTGAGGTTACTTCCTCCTTAGGGATGAGGGGTGGAGCCCGAGGGTGTGGCTGTCTCATGATTCTTCCTGTGGATGAGCAAACAAAGCAGTTTCCTGAGATGGAGCCCACGCTTGTGGCACTGTGGACACTGCCAGGTGGACACCAAAGGGTTTAGACTGTTGCCTCAACACGGCTGATAGCGCAGCAGAGGTGGAGAGGTCTGAGTCCAGCGATGGGGGGAGCTCTACTGTGGGTTAGTGCTCTCCAGTGGTCTTGCAGGCTGCAGAGATGCCTGTTGTGACAGGAAGAGTCGATCGATTGTCATTGGAGGAACTGTCACTGCCACCCAGGCTTCAGCAACCAACCCTGTGACCAGTTGGCAGCCCGTGAGATGGAGGCAAGTGCAGTGCCCTCACTTTATACACACCTATCCTGTCATTCGCGCTACTTTCTGCGGCGGCTCTAGCGTTCTATTTTCTGAGTGTCTTCAGTTGCACACTCCTGGCTGCGTCCTGTCCGGAACGGATTCAAAATGTTTCATGTTCATTTTAACTTTGAGGAAGAGCCAGAAGTTCCATGGTACCGGACCCGGTGAATAGAGTGGATGAGGACACGCCGTCATGTTTTTACGAGCTGCCTTTCCACTGAATGGCCCGTGGAGCAGCATTCACTTTATTTTTGATCACACTCATAAAGACACTCAGGAAAGAGGACTTGCAGAGCTGCTTCAGAAAGTGGCAAGAACGATGGGATGAGTGTGTTCAAAGTGAGGGGGAGGATTTTGAGAGGGATTCATGGCACCGTGTCTTTTACTGTAATGATTAGAAAACACTCATCATATATTCTATCACAGCTAGAAGTTATCTCCTAGAAGAGGAGGAGACTGTGGCTCCCAGAGCTGGCAGGGCTGGGGGACGTGGTGAGAGGTGGTCGTGGTTTGGAGGCGCAGGGAGGCAGGAGGAGCGACTCCCCACGCTCCGCGGCACAGCTGCACAACTGAGGTTACGGTAATCAACTCAGTGCTTTGAAGCGTGAGTAGAGAGGGTTTTGAAAGTCTCCCCAAAAGTCCCCCTGATCTGCTTGTTACACACTGTGCACATATTGAATCCCACACTGAAATCCATAAACGTGGGTAATTACTATGTGACAATTAAAAAGTAAATATGCATTTAAAGAGAAGAATTCCACACACCTTGTGCAGTACTGAGTGCACGGCAGGGCTTCAAGCCCATCAAGTGAACGATTACTGATCCACAAATAAAATGGTAGGTTTCTCCTTCAGAAAAGCTGTGTAATTTTCTCCTCATTACCAACCAAAATGTTCCTAGTTAGCCCTTTATTTCTACTGAAAATAAGTGTAAGGTAGGAATCAGAATAAATTTTATAATATAGGGTGTTTATAGCTTTGATTTTTGGGGGGAGAAAGGTTTTGAGACAAGGTCTCACTATGTGGCGCAGGCTGCCCTTGCAGCAATCCTCCTGCATCAGCCTCCCAAGTGCTGGGATTACAGACATGCACCACCATGCCCAGCTTATAGCTTTAATTTTTAAGGCCAATAATTGATTACAAAGCATTTTAGACATGTATGGGTATAAACTACAAATTCCTATCCAGTGAAATCATTTAAAATAGCTTCACCACTTCAAGAAACAGTGTATTAATTTTCATAACTTTAAATGTTAAACATGGCACCTTACTAACAAGGAAAACAAAGCCACCCCAGCGCTGTCAGTCCCCTGTGACTCTTGTCCCAGCGACAGCCATGCTTCAGAGGAAGTCCAGGCTTATTTTCAGCCGCAGAACAGCGGGGAGGAGGCCGCCAGCACACGGCCTGACTTGCAAATCGCTTCCAGCGAGCAGCTGAGCTCCTCATTCAAGGCCCTGCCTTGCTCGGCTCAGCAGGACACTTGCTTGGTGATCCGCGGGGGTCCTGTGTCTCCCACAGGAAGAGCTGCTGGATCTCCTCGTGCTCTGGGGCACGGTTAGAACCCAGCAGGTGCTCCTTTTCATCCCCAAACATGAGGCACAGTGGACACCATGCGGGTATCCTCCTGGCCTCTCCATCCCCTCAAGTGGATGAGCTCACTAGTTCTGGAGAAATTCTCCTCTGGGCCAGACAAACCCAGTGACCAGGCCGAGCTCAGCTCGTGGCCTGGGAAGTTCCTGGGTGCTGGCTGCAGGGATGTGTTCCCCGGGACAGCAGGACGAGGCCCCTCCCTGCCACTGTTCCTCGAGAACTGTGCGTGCCCTGCCCCACCCAGGACGACATCACAGCCAGTGGTGGATTTGATCCTGCAGTGTCGGGGGTCGAGGCGAGGGGCTCGTTCCTCTCCGCTTTCTTGTGGGAGCGGCACCCGAGGTCCTGCTGTCTGCTCGCGGCCGGAAGCCGCGTGGATCAGCGACTCCAGGAGGCCTCACCCGCAGCCCCAAGGGCCCAGGGCACCTCGCGCTGTGTTCTCAGATGCAGCCGACTGCAGGTCCCGACTGCTGTGTGGGACAAGGGTCCCTGAAGGCCCCTGTGTGAAAGCCTGGCCCAGCTGTGGCACCACAAGAAGGTGGGGCCCAGGGGAGGACGAGGTCATTGGGGTCCCTTGGAGACACGTGGGGACTTCAGTCCTTCTCTTCCTTGTGTGTCACATTCTTGCCCCACGGGTGAATGGCCCTGTGCTGCTGCCACAACATGTGGTCCTTCGAGGCCCTGGGAGCCATGTGTGAGCCTTTCTGCCTATCGCTGGAATCCCACAGCAGGAGCCAACGCTCACCCCCACGGCCAAGGGCCAGAGGAGGTCACACCTCCGGGTGACATGACGGCAAATGTCCTAAGGCAGGCAGGTCATGGTCTCTGCCCCAAGGATTTCACTCTTACTGTAGCCCGAAAGCAACCACAGACAAAGTGCAAACAAAGGATAGCGTCAGTGCTCTAGTAAAGCTTTATTTATAACAATGGGGCCCACCCGTGGGGAGCTTGCGCCCCGTCCCCACCTCCCCTCCCAGGATCTCTGCAGAGCGATGGCCGGACCAGGGCCTTCCGTCTGTGGGAGCAGCCGACGGTGTCCGGGAACTCTCCAGTCCTCTGGGCTCGCGTCTCCCTGGCAGCCCCTGGCGGCCTAGCCAGTGGTCGGCTGGACGGGATGTCCTTGCAGAGCCCCTCTCGCTGGCTGGAGACCAGAGCCCCTTCCTCCTGTGCTGCAGTGGCCTGGGGAGTGGGCTTCTTCCCACACTGGCTGTGGCCACAGGGTAGCAGCCAGGGAGGCCCAGGCCCCGGCCGCGCCTGCACAGGGTGAGTGCTGGGGGAAAGCTTCCCCGGTGCACCCTTCGGAGGCCGCTGGCCGCTCTCCTCACAGCCGGCTCCGAGCACAAGGCTCTGCACCAGGGCTGGGGTGCAGGCCTGGGGGGCTCTGCGGCCACGCCCAGGCAGCCTGGGAGGCCTGGGTGTCTGAGCTGCGGGACCCTGCCCGCCATCTGTCCGGTGGTTTTGTTTGACTGTTGCAGTGAGCTTTGTCCACAGTCACATGGTGAGTCCTTGCTGTCTGACAGGACCCGTGCGTGACAGGCAGCTTCGAGGGACGCAGCATCTGCTGCGGGGACAAGACCGGCCTGCGGGAGCCGGGAGCCCTTCCCTGACTTCTCGCGCCGAGGGTCCCACTGCTCAAACCCTGAGGAAGACAGCTGTGTGTTCTTAAGCTTTTGTGCAAGAAGTAAAGCCTGCCTTTCACAGTGGCATCTCTGTAACCTCCACTCTCCCCTGTGAATGTTAGGCAGGCGGCGTCGCACAGACGAGGCTGCAGACGAGCCTGTCTCGGTGCTGGCTTCGGTGTTATGAGCCCTCTTTTCCTGAGCACTTCCTTTCGGCCACACTGCAGCCAGCAGTGTAAGGCCTCGCTCATTTCTCCCATGAGAGAATAATAGAGGGTGGCTCCTCTTACCTCCTTGACTCGTTGAACCCAGGTTTTCTTTCGTTCGTCCCTTTCATCACATTTCTTTAACCGTTCTAGAGCTTTCCGGTCAGCCATCCAGGTTGATTTACTAACCTGCAGCATTTGCAGTGGAAGGAGAGGGAGTCCATTGCTTCAACCCCGGGCTCCCCAGCCCAGTTCTGGTCCCCGCTCTTCCCTCCCAGCACTTTCCTTTCCGTTCTTTAAAATAGTTCATCGATGTGGACGTGAAAATGTGAATCTCTCGCCAGGCCCACATCCCAGGCCCCTCTCCTGCGACATGGGGAGCGCACTAGGCGTCTCCCAGACCTCTCCCGGGTGCTGCACAGGCCTCTGACAGAGGGGACACCGGGCGTGGGCAGTGGCTGAAGCTGGAAATTGATCACACGTGCGGGGGGGGTGGGGGAGGCAAGGCCAGCTTGAAAACAAAGAGCAAGGATGAGCGGTCAGGTGGCTACTTGAACAAGCTGCTCCAGCCCAGAGAACACCTAGCCCCAAGGCCATCCAAGCAATGGGTTGCTAGGCAAAGGGATGTCACGTGACACCAACTTGCTAAATGTATAAATAAACGCACTGCTTTGGTTGAGCAGTTCCTTTCTTCCTATCAGGAGAGAGGGCTCCACCTGACCTCAGCTTTTTGTCTCTTATCTTTATTTCTTCATCCTCTCACCGTCCTTCCCCCTTGGAACCTTGAGAGCTGTGTGGGATGCAGCAACCGGGGCCTTGGCCTGCTCCCTGGTTCCTGCCACCGCCTCCGCCATGACGCTCAGGCTCACCACGGCCCCCAGACAGCCAGGTGTGACCACGCTGGAACCTCTGAAGCTCAGACTAAGCCTCCCCGCTTGTTGAGATGTTGCCTCGAGTATTCTAACGGTGACGGGAAGTTGACCACACAGGGAAAGGCATGGACCCGGGGCAGGAGGTCAGGACTTGGCAGGCCTGCCGTGCCAGGGCGAGACCTGGCGATCCCAGCCAGGACGCATGCACAGCAGTTTCTGGGCCACACCTGGGACCAATCGGAGGATGCTGCCTGTGCGTCTTCTGGCCGGGACCAAGCAGGACGTGATGGGATGGCCTGAACCTGACCTCAGGAGGAGGGTGGGAAAGGCGGCGGCCATCGACTGCGTGGCCATGTGAGCCTCTACTTTTCTTATGTTTAATAAATGTAAAACCTCTACATTTTTCACTTGTCTTACCCAATTCTTTGAACAAGACAAGAGCCTGGAAGGTACCCAGGGCCCCGTTAACAAATCTGCATCCCTGAGACTGCACTCAGCTCTGCCACTGGGAGCATCTGTAAACCTCCCTTTCCCCCTCAGACTGGAACCTGCCCCATGAGGGGAGGGGGCTGTGGGGACAGTGAGGGGACAGGGAATGCCAGCACCCAAGTGTCGCTGGTGGCCCTGACAGGCTGTGTGGGCTCATTCACATCTGAGCCCTCGGCCCAGCGTTGGTCTCCTTGGGTTGAGCCAGTTAAATTTGCACCTGCTTTCTTTTTTGGGGGGGGTACCGGGACTTGAACCCAGGACCTTGCTCTTGCCAGGCAGGCACTGTGCCACTGAGCTATGTCCCTGGCCCCTGGGAAATATCAGTTTTCAAATCCTCCGAACAAGGAGGCTGGGCAGTTGGTGATGAGTGGCCGGGCCATGGCTGCTCCACCCTGAGAAGCCAGCAGCCTGGGCCAGGCCGCCCTGACCAGTGTGGAAGCGACACCGAGCAGACCCTCTTCCGTGTGTCTCCGTACGACTGTGGCAGCGAGCTTTCCATCCCCGTAACAACCACCCGGGACAGCTGAAGAAGAAGAAAGCTCTTTGGCCCTCGGCTGGGGACATCATGGTGGGAGCAGGAAGTAGAGCGGGCTGCCTGCATCAGGAGGAAGACAGCTGGGAAGGGGACAGGCTGGGTTCGCGTCCCCTGCAGCCCCCCAGTGACCCGAAACTCCCACCCCCGGCAGGCCCTGGCCCTCACAGGCTCTACCCCCTGTGCCTGCCAGAAGCTGGGGACCTGGCCTTGGACACATGGGTGATTGAGAGACACTCGAGGCCCAAAGCACAGCAATGACGGGGGACGGCGTCATAGCAGCTCTGAGCTGTGCGGGTGCAGCACATGCTTAGCATGTGCTGCAGGGTCTGTCTGTGGACGGAGGCTCTGGTTATCAACCAGTTTCACACACAGACGATGGCTGTCGGCCTTTTGGTTGCAAAATGTGTCGCTGGCGGTGTTTGCGGACTGTGTGGCTGCCCGGAGGTTTCGATTTAAAGCCCGCGTTCCCAGATGCGGGGTGTGGATTGCTGTGTCCTCAGGATGGACGAGGTGACCGCAGTCTTCAGGAGCCCATCCACAGCCGGTGGCCTGGCCGTGTGGAGGGTGACTAGGGAGCCCCGGCAGGCCAGAGCCACACAGGCCGGGCCTTTTCCCTGGGTGGCTGTCCTGCGTTCAGGTCTCCTCATTGTCCATGGTTAAAAGTTCTGTTTCCTGGGGAGTAACAGGAAATACAGATGGAGCTGAGGAACAAAATCCAGCATTTATTTTTCAGCTGTCCTTGCAGATCCGGACGCAGTGTTGACTTTGGAGCTCAACTCCAGGGCCACCAGGAAATTATTCTCTCCAGATTCCTGCAGCAGGTTCTGCCCAAAACTGTGGGTTCCTTTCTGTCTTAGAAGACAGCTTTTCTCCTGACTGATGGAGGGATAGCAAACTTCTTGCTGACTCTAGTAAGTGCTCTCATCTTTCCCTTGTCGAAGGCCCGTTCTTCCCCTTTCCAGAAGGAGCAGAGGCTGGATGTGACTTCCGCGTGAAGGCCAGCAGGAGGATTCTGTGTGCAGCCTCCTGTAGAGCTAGAAGTGGCATGTGACCAAGCTGTGGCCAGTGACATGAAATAGGACATGCTCACACACATCCTAGGACATGTTCTTAAGATGGCTCCATGCTTCTCTGCCCCATTCTCTTTTCTGCTGTCTGTCTGGACTACCAGTGTGATCACCGGAGCTCAAGCAGCCACCTTGGCCCCCATGGTGGCAGGCTGAATGACGAGCACAAAAGACAAAAAGAGTCTGAGTCCCTGCTTACGATGGAGTTCCCAAAAGCCCAGGACTTTTTATGTGACAGGAAAATAAGCTTCCATTTGTCTAAGTTTATCTTCCTTTCTTTTCTTAATCTTCATCATTTGTTGATGTGTGTGGCTGAACCTAATTCTAAATGATACTGTATAAGCCAGCTTTCCCATCGTGAGACACACAACCCAGCACCCAGGATATAAAAGGGGAGAGGTTTAATTCGACTTACGGTTTCAGGAGATTCAGTCTACAGCTGGCTGCTCCAAGGCAGGAACATCATGGCTGAAGGGCATGGTGGAGCAAAGCCGCTTAGTCCATGGTGGCTGGGAGTCAGAGCAGGGTGACAGCACCAGAGAGGAAGGGGCAGGGACCCGACATAGATTCCAAGGCCAGGCTTCTGTGACCCAACATACACACCCAGAAGTGGGCTTCTCCATCCTCGGGTGGATCCCAAGCTAATCAAGGTGACCCTGCCCTGAGCGCCACATGGACACAGTAAGGTTTCCCAGGCTGTAACAGCTGGTGGCGTGCCTGGCCTGCGTCTGTGGAGGAGCTGTGAGTACGTGGGCGTGAGAGGACCTGGGGTCCCGGGTGGGGCGAGGGCAGCGCTGGCGCTGGGCCCACACTTCTCCTCCGTGAAAGCAGGGGCTGCAGGCGGAGAGCGGCTCCAACCTCCCGGTCACGCGGGCCAGGGGCTGGGGGTGCAGCCGGGCTCTGGTCGTGGCGAAGTTCATGTCGCTCTCTGAGTGTGGTTTACTCTGACTCCTGGTGAGGGCACACACGCTGGGCTCAGCACCCTGCAAACCTGGGACACACTGACCTCAAAGTGCGCGGGGCAGGGCTGGCTGCATCACTGCTGTCCCTGTTTGGTGTTAATGTCTTTTTCTGTCTCCAGACAGCTCAGGTGCTTGGTCTGCAGGGCCTGTGTGTGTCCCCGAGTTCAGGTGACAGTTGGCAAGAGCCTGTGCAGAGGGTCTGCACCTAGAGGCTCAGAAACGCTCCTCAGGAGCCGCTCAGCAGGGCGGGTGGTGCATACCTATGAGCCCAGTGCTCTGGGAGGGCGAGGCAGGAGGATCGCAAGTTCAAGCCCAACTTGGGGCAACTAGGGGACTTAGGAAGACCTTGTCTCAAAATGAAAAAAATAAAAAAAGAAGAAGAAAGGAAGAGAAAAAGAAAAAGAAAAGAGCTTTTCTGCTTCAGCTTGAGGCCTCGAGGTGGCACAGTTGAACCCTGGTTCCCAGCGCAGCCTGGAGCCTGGTGCCGTGGCCGGCTCGCTGTCTCCTGCACTCTGTTCCTGGGGTGGGGACAGGCAGAGGGCCCTCCCAGGGGACCTCGGTCAGCGCCAAGGTCTCTGCGAACCTTGCTCTCCCTGCCAGCCCCCACCCCCATCCACACTCAGCCAAACATTAGGAATTTAATATTTAATGCTAAAAGAGAAGTGTTGAGAACGTCTACGAGCAGCTCATGTGCCTGTGGCAATTACGAGGTCCCTGGGCCCCCCTTAAACAAAGAGCTTTGTTCCTTTAAAGCAATTACCAGAAGTAAAAAGGCAGCCCTGCCAGGAAGACTTTTAAAAGGCGCGTCGGCAGGAGGAGGCCGAGGCCAGGCCGAGGAGGCCGGGTGTCCAGGGTGGCCCGTAGGGTGGCACCTCTTGTCCTGAGCCCTGAGCCCATAATGGCCCGGCCAGGCCTGGGATCCAGGCTTCTGGTTGACCACGCCTCCCCCGGTGGTGCGGGTCCACTGCCTCCTGGCCAGGGCTGCGTCCTGAGGGTGTCTGTCCCTGGAAGTGAGCTCTGAGGGGTCGATCGGGGCTGAACCTGTACAGGCACTGAACTCCCATACGGAGACTCTGCTGGTGGGGTGCAGCGCTCAGGACCTACAGTCACTCGTGTGTGTGTGTGCGTGCACGTGTGTGTGTGCGTGTGTGTGTGCGTGCACGTGTGTGTGTGCGTGCACATGCATATGTGTGTATGTGTGGGGGTACTGGAATCCAACCCAGGGCCTTCCTACTGGGCTACATTCTCAGTCCTTTCTATTTTATTTTGAGACAGGGTCTTGCTAAATTGCCCAGGCTGGCCTTGAACTTGGATCCCCTGCCTCGGCCTCCCAGAGTGCTGGGATTACAGTCCTGCTTCACTACAGTTCTGAATTCACTCTCGCCTCCTTGTCCCACGTTGTCCTCTCAGCCTTACCTTCTCCAGGTCCCTCAGGAGCTGCAGCCCCTAGAGTGTGCAGGGCACAGAGGACGCCCTCTCCCCTGGCCCTGGGCCTCCCGCGGCTGGTGCCCTCCTTGGTGACGCAGTACTCACTGGGTGCCCAGCCTTGTGGCCGGGCCTCCGCAACTTCCACAGGTCAGCTTGGCAGGGGCCAGCCCTGTGCTCCCAGGGAAGTCACTCCTGGTCCCCTCCCGTGGAAAGCGTCCCGTCCTTTCCTGTGGCCACTCGACCCTCAGATCTCCTTCAAGGGTTCCCTCTCTCCCTTTCCCTTACTCTAAGACAGGGCCCCACTTTTTCCGTGTCACAAGGACTGGGATCGAAGTCTTTGTTGTTTTAGATCTTTCCGTCCCAGCGCACACGGCTCACCCGAGCTCTTTCCGGTGTCGACGCGGAGTGCTGTGCCGTGGGGCCGCTGCTGCACGTAGACATTTCCTTGCTGGTGAGCGCTTCGGGCTGAAGTTAACATTTACATCAAGATACTGCACTTATTTAAGAAGACTTCACAGTTCGATAAAAGGTGCTTTCTGTAGAAAATACAACTTCATGGATCTCAAAGAGCTCTGCCCCACGAAGGTGTGCGTCACGGGAAGCTGGGGAGAGGCTTGATACAAAGCCCAGCTCGTTCCTCTGTGCTTCCCCTGTGTTTTGGTGGGGCGACACCTGGTGTCGCTCCTGGGTCAGGCCCTGGGACCTCAGAGACAGAGGGGGTCTCACCCGAGAGCACCTGACAGGCCAGACTGCCGGCGGGTTGAGGCAAGGGGAGGAAAGAGCACTGCTTCGTGCTAGGGGGCTTCGGCTTTGACTCTGATCAGGCCTAGGGACGGGGCCATGTCTGGAGGACAGGGTGGGCAGGAGGTGACCCCCTCGTCTTTGGGCACCACAGCAGAGCCTTCAGGGCAGAGGAGGAGAGAGCTGCAGGCGGCCAGAGGCCGGGAGACCTGGGACAGATTGAAAATGGCTTTCTGAGGTTGGCCCGGTGTAGGGTGAATCACCCCCCGTTTTCCGTGCCCCGTGTGGCTGCCTGTGGGCTGGGAATGTGGTCATCTCCCTGGGGCTGGGCTGTGAGTCAGAATCCACGGGCTCAGCAACGCCCCAGCCCAGCAGCCACTGTGCAATGTCTCCTTTAATGACAGCCAGGATGTGGGGTCTGGCTCCGGCGATGTAGCTGTGTGCAGAGGTAAAGCCTGGCATCTGACGCCCCATCTCTGGCTTCGCCAACGCATGGTGCTTCCTCTCGGCAAGTGTCCAACAGGGTCCCCTGCACATTCACCCTGCAGAGAGCCACGGTGATGGGTCACCGGGCTGGGCCGAGAGCCACCCACGGTGGAACACTGGGCTCCTCCCTGGGGTGCAGCTCGGAGAGTGGATGCCGGCTTTGATCCCCAGCACGCAGCGCGGTGGGGGTGTCGCATTACAAACGCCCACCTCTGTGTTCATTTCATCATGTTAGTGTGTACTGGTACACGATGTTTACATTCATCTTCGGGAGTAGGTGCAGGTGGGGACAAGAACTTAGGAAACCTGACTTAGAATCCCTGCGCACGGTGCCCTGCGTGCTCTTTATATTTTGAGAACCATTAAAGCCGATGAACGACCTTGCGTGCCACCTCATCTGTGTGGTGGGCACGGGGATCTAAAGTGAGAGGTCGGCGGTGAAGGCCGAATCATGAGGAGCCCAGCAGCCCTCTTTCTTCTCAGCTGTGGAGGTGCCTCTGCGACACGGTATTCTGTGTTTGTGGTTTGCTCTTAGGGACAAACTCCAACTATGGGAACGACAGTGGTAATGAAGGAATTCTTTTTGTTTTGTAGTTTTGGCTAACACACTTCCCGAGCTGGCGTCTGTGAGAGCAGTTTTACTGTGGTCAAAAGAGCTGGATCCCTTCCATCCTTTAAAAGTTGCTGCTTTCTTTTCTTTCTTAAAAACACTTTTTCTCCTTTTTAAAATTGTAACCGATAAAGAAAAGTAGTGTCTTTCTGGGGTTGGAGATGGAAAGGTCACCCCATTTAGATTCACCCGTCAGCATGACGAGCAGCACACAGCTCGCCCTCCCTCGGTGGAGGACGCGGTGCCGAGGGGCCCTCCCTCTGGAAGACGCCTGGGGGCCCCAGGCCTGTGTTCATTGCCCTGGCAGAGAGAATCTCACCAGGCTCTGCGTCTGGAGTTTCTTTCCTTTTCTGAGGATAAGAGGGCAACTTGTTTTTAAAATTAAAACCTTTTCTGAAGGTGACTAATTCATCCTCTCAAATTCAAGAGCCAGAATGGGTCCAGCCAGCCCCTTACAAATTTATTGCCTGTTGCTAAGGCCAAATGTGACACTGTGACCTTTTCTTAGTTGGCCCGAGCGTTTGAATCCCGGTTGAGATTTTGTTCTTTCCAGTGCCAAGGGTGACTCATGTGAAGGCTGAGGCAGGTGCTCGGGGTGGCCTGCCCCGCACAGCCGTGCCCGGAGCTCTGGGCCAGCTTTGCAGCCCGCGCCACTAACCCAGGCCACGGGGTGCTGGTAGGATGTGGGTGGGTTAAATCCTCAAGATGATTTTGTAGGAGCTTCAATACGGTCCCCAGAAAAACGGTTCTAGTGACCAGTGAGCAGGTGAGGGCACCTACTGGTCACCCGGACAGGAGGCAGAAATAGGGAGCCTGGGGACATCAGGGTGGCTGGGGGAGGAGGGAGGTGGAGGAGGAGAATGCCCGGGCCCGAAAGCGCATGCTGTCCCTGCTGAGCAATCATTCCTTGCTCCTGGAAGTTGGCATAAAAAGGGAGACACACTGACTGGTCCGCACTGGATAGCGCATGTCACACAGCCTCGGCGGGCCAGACTGCACTGCACACGGCCAAGGCTGTGCAGGCCAGGGACGCAGTGGGGCACCTTGGAGGGCGTGGAAGCCCGGTGACCTCTGCACGGCGGGGAGATGGTGAACAACGCATTCCTCACTGAGTGCTCCTGTCATGGCTACCATCAAACAATCACAGGCCAGGGCAAAAGCCCAAGGGACACAGAGCAGAGGGAAGCCACGTGCAGGGACCAGGACAGGCTAGGAAGAGACCCGAAGGGGCAGGGGAGTCCCTGTCCAGGCCTGGGCCCTTCTGATAGAAGTGTCCTTGTGCCTGGCAGTGGAGATGGGGAAGACGGGAGCTGGGAGGGCTGAAGCCACAGGGGCATCGGGAGTGTGGCCCGAGGGCTCCGATGGCCTCAGCGGGAGCCCCAGAGAGCTTCTTGCCGGGAGCTGCCAGGGTTTGGGAGAGGGCAACAGTATCAGAGCTTCCCGTCTTCTAGGTGGCAGCGGGGTAGAGGCACAGCGCTGGCTGCAGGTGGGGATGCTGCATGAGGCTGGGTGGGGACGGAGACGAGACACTCGGGCGGCAAAGTCCCCAGACTCAGAGGTGGGCGTCTGCAGGACGAGGAGAGGGAAAGCTGTGCAGCTTCTCCAAAGCCGTGAACAGTGTTGTTCCTGAGTCCCCGAAAGAGGACTAAGTATTTTGGGGAACGTTATGGGTTTAGGTGTGGATGAGTGGGCTACTTGTGTAGACGCGGCTCTCAGAGAGCCCGGGCACGGGACTGGGACCCGCGGCTGGTTGTGCGGCTCTGCGTATTGACAGAGTGAAATGGCTGAACTGTAAGTGAACTCTGAGAAACTGCAACACCCAGCGAGTGGGCGGAGGAGGACGAGCCAGCAGAAGAGATGGAGAAGGAAATGTAGGAGGGAAGGCAAGAGACCAGAGTTTCCTGGAGGCCAGAGGGAGCGGTGCATGCAGATGCGAGCCGCGGTGCCAAGTGCCACAGATGGTCAGGGTGAGCCAGCTGCCGCGTCCCCCGCTCGGCCTCGGAGATTCTCCACAGCCTCGGGAAAGTCTGTCTCAGAGATTAAAGTCAAGTCCAGGCACAAGGGAAGATTTTACCCAAGGCAAAATATTGCAGTATTTTTAGAGCGCTAACTCTGAGCTTAAATCACACGTAAATACTGACCTCTTGCTTGGCTGACGCCGCAAAGAGCTGTTCCGGATGAATATTTTTGAAAAGATTTGCAGCTTTTTGGGTGAACAGGGATGGAGAAGCAGGCCCAAGTGTGGAGAAGAGAAGCCATCAGAGGACCTGAATGGAATCTTTGGGCCTCCTTAGTGACTCTAACTAACCAACTAACTAACGAACGTGCTAGCAGGTTCACTTATCCATCCGAGTGTGGGTCTTGCATTTGCAAAGTTGCAAGTAGGGTACAATTCCTGGAGTCCCCAAAGCACCGGCCCTGTGACTTTGGTTCCTGGAGGTGGAGGGGCGCGGGTGCAGGTCCCTCCTTTCTCCTGCAGCTCTACATTAGGTTGGAGGTAATGCACTATGCTCAACTCTGGGTTTTTTCACTTGAAAATTAGGATCCCGCCCCCTCAGCTACTTACAGCTTTGAAACTGTGATCGTTCTGTTCATCAACTGAGCATCTAATTTTGCTCACTCCACTAAGCGAGTTAGGCGTCTGTCCATTTTCATTGGATGAGCTCATTCTTTGCATGGCTTTCTAAACCCATCACGTTTTGTCTTCTGGCTTGGCCCTCGGAGGTGAGGTCATGCTGTCCCCCAAGGCCACCTCTGTGCAGTCACCGCCTCTCTGCAGCACCGAGGGCCAAGTTTCAGGAATAAATGCAGATGGGAAGGGGTGGTTCTCCAGCTTCAGAAACCTCCAAGGAACATTAGATAATGCAGACCTCTTTCTGCCTGGCTCTGTGTCTCATAAGAAATTCTCCTGGAGGATCACTGGGTATTTCAGAGACAATGTGCCGATGGGATTGTCCTTAAGGGAAAGTCACGTAATATTTGCTTAGGCCTCTGAGTGAGTCTATCAAAACCACTGCCATACCGCGTTTTGGACTCACTTTCAGAGACAGCGGAGGGGACTCGTCTTGCAGCAGGGAAGCAGACGGTCATAGGAACCGAGCACTTGCTGACTTCCGGAGGAAAGGCGACCACGCAGACAGCGCTCTGCGAGAGAGACACGTGGAAGCGGCTTTCAGCTGCGTTGCCTCCCGTTCTGCCGGCGAGATCGTCACAGACAGGGTTAACTGAGCTGACTCTGGGCGGAAGGGTAGAAACACTAAATGTAGTTTGCATGGGGTACTTAAGGTTTTAAAAAATCATACTGAGATCAGTGGATACTATGGGAGCTGTGCAAAGTTGATCCTCCAAGCTGGGTATGGTGGAGCCTGCAGGCTGTATGCTGGGAGGCTGAGGCAGGGGATCTCTCGAGCCCAGGAGTTTGAGGCCAGCCTGGAAAACATAGTAAAACTGTGTCTCAAACAAAACAAAAGACCCAGACGATAACAATAATAACGGTTGACCTGGTGGAATATGTGCAGCCTATGAGATATGACTGAAATGTACAGTGAATGTTTACCTTTTAAAAAGCTGTATCATAATAAAAGACACATTGCTACGAATGCTTTTCAACAATACTCTCCCTTGCTTGAAACACACTTATCCCATTGTCCTTGCCACTTTCTGCAGCAGCTCTGGAGTCCTCTTTCCTGAGTGTCTTTAGTTGTGCTGTCCTGGCTGCCCTGATATCCTGAATTGATTCAAAACATATCCCTTTCCTGGTCATTTTGACCTTGGGGAGGAGCCAGGAGTCTCATGGTGAATGAGGTGGATAAGGACACAGTGTCAAGTTTCTACGAGCCCGCCTTTCCATTGGATGGCACTCAGCAGTGATGTTCACCAAATTTTTGATCACGCCTGGTAAAGCTGGGAAAGAGGACTTCTGGACCTGCTCCAGAAAGTGGCAAGAGTGATAGGATCATGTGTTTGAAATGAGGGGAGTATTCTGAGGTTAATGGCAAGGTGTCTTTTACTGTAATGAATTTTTAAACTTGGACATCGCGGTACTTTTCAATAAGCCCTCCACCGCACTTGGTGCAGTGTTGGCCGCCTCTCCGCACGTCTGAGCACCTTTAAGAAGCTGAGGTCACCGGGGGGCTGCTTTTGGGTGATGCCGCCTGACTGAGCCGGGCCCGGTAGGGATGCAGTGCAGTAGAGGTGGCTCCACCCAAGGCCCTGCCAGAGGTGATGCTGGTGACTGCTGGCCCCTTACCAGGTGACATCGCTGACCTTTCCTATTGGGGAGACAGTGCGAGGAGGCAGGAGAGCAGAACTGAGATGGGAAAAGCAGGGATGGAGAAGCCACATCCACATCGTGGGGCCACAGCGACAGCGGGGAGCCACGGGCACCGGCTTCTGAAGGGTGCTCAAGGTGACTCTGATGTTCCAGAGTTGGACAGCGAGGTACACACTGCAGTGTCCCAGGCTGGCAGTGTGGCTTCAGAGATGTTCTCGTCCCCTCTACCACTGTCAGAAACCACTGCCCGTGCTCGAGCTTCCCAGAGCTGCCAGCCAAGGCCCTGTCGGGTGGGGCAGGGAGGGGAGCCCAGGGGTCAGGAGGGCCAGGCCACAGCTGCGCAGCGAGCGAGCTTTTCCCTCAGGATCTGCCGCAGTGCCGGGTACCCAGGTTTCACTCTCAGATGTTTTTGTTCCATACAGGAAGGCCATGGTCCCGAAAATGGACCCAAAGTGAAAATGCACTGCTGTTGGACTTGGAGAATTGATTTATGCGACTTGGCACATCTTTGTTCTTTACAAACGAAGTAGCGGGGAGCGAGATGAGCTCACCATTTCCGGGAACACGGAGCTGGCTGCTCGCAGGCCCTCGTGAGCACACAGAGGGGTCTGCGAGCCATGCTGCCGTGGACAGAGCTGTGGCTGGCCTGGGACCCCAACCGGCACTGTCGTCAGCTCGCTTTTGGGCCACTCGAACTTCCCTCCACCAGGCGTCCCTGCTGCTGCTCCGCATGGGTCTGAGCTCTGAGCTGCTCGCCTGTGGCAGCGGGCTGGGGACAGCGCCACCTAAGATGCCACGAGGCAGGGGACAAGGAGGGGCAGCGGGGCCCTCAGAAACCACAGGTGCAGATACACAGACACGGACACTGGACGGCGGCCTGCTGCGCCCGGCGGCGGCACCCGGCGACACTCGTGTCTGCCATGGAATGTTTCTTAGACGCGGTCCAAACGTCAGCGGGATTCCCCTGCGCAGATGGTTTTTAAGTCTCCCACAGTGTTCTGAGTGCGCGATAAGCCACAATTTCTTCGGCAGCATCCAACTACAAGATCTTTACCTCCATAGTATTTTTGGTCTCACCGCTTTTGGGGCATCCAGCTCCCTTGAGTGACACTTTCCTGTCATCTTTCTTCCCCTCCTGTCTGTAACTTCAGATATCTAATAGAGAAATTTCAAATATTTAATTCGAAAGTATGAAAGAAATGGTGTGTCTCACACACCGAAACCTACTCAGTGTTATATCAGCTTGTAAAACAGACTCTGTGACTCAAAAATATCAAAGCCAGAGACCTCGCCGATCTACGCGTATTCGATGGATTCAGGATCATTCTAAACGCACTGACCTGCTTTGCCATAATCATAACGAGGTCTGGTAAAATGTGCTTACAAGGGTTAATGTTAGGGAACGCTGAGCCTTCGATTGCTGGATATAATAATTATCTGTTGTTGTACACAATTTACAGATGCGAAAACCTACTGAACTAGCTGTGCGTCTCAAACTCAGAACCGCTCTCAACATCGCCTCGAGGGAATCAGGGAGCCCTTGGCGGAAGGTGGTGGGAATCTGGGGAGCACCCAGTGTTACGGAGCGAGAGCCCGGGCCTCTGTCTGTATTTTTGCTGAACCCACGGCAGTTTCGACCGTTAAAACCCCTTTAAACTGTTGTGAGTCCAGGAATAAAACCTGGGCTCTGGGACATGGGTGCTATGTCCACAGTCCTTCAGGATGTGTGTCGAAAGCACTTTCACTACAGAACAATGTTAAAAGCATACTCTAATCAATGATTCAGCAATTTAAGCTTATGTTGGCTTAATTAAATATTTAGAGCACAACCTGATGCTATTTATTGACATGTTTTCTGAAATACCTCACTTTTGCCAGGTAGAACGGCAAATGCATAAAGGCCAAGGGTCTGCTCTGCGGCTTTGTCTGTTCATAGGATTCGTTGTCTTCTCTCTGGAGAAGCAGGTTCCGGTAGGAAGATGACAGGAATGGAAACATCTACTCACCCAGCAATCACATACTCCTTTGTCAAGGGTTTGCTGAGCTCCTGCTGTGTGCCAGTTGCGCTGTTAGCTCCTGTGGGTACGGAGAGGGCAGAGTACCGTTCTCTGGTGCAGCCCATTGCAAACTGTTTCAAGAAGTCAGCGAGCAGCCGTTTCCCCCGTGTGTCTGCACGCAGTGCGTGGACTTTGCCCGTTCAGTGCTGCTCCTCCCTAACAGCGCTGAGAGTATGGGACAGTCACACCAGAGGCGGGGGACAGCCTCCGCGAACAGAGCGTGTGGATTCGCAAGTGCGATGCAGCGCCTTTTCCATTCCGCGGATGAGGAGCCCAGGCCCAGGCTCAGCTAACCCAGAGGAGAGGAAACCGAGTCTCCTGACTCTACCTCATCCTTCTTTGTCTATGCTGCTAACAAAAGAGTCATAGTGCTCGCCGTCAAGGTTATCCGCCTGCTGCATCCACTCCAGGTGTATCACAAGTGATGTATCTCTCCTACGAAACTCAAAACCCTCCGGATAATTTCAAAGAGTTGACTATGCATGGCCAAGAAATTCTTCATCATAAACTAAGCAGCTGATTAACATATCACATTAAGCTAAATATGCAACTTAATCTAACTTCCACTTTGTATTTTCCTTTCCCTCAGTGAAAAATACAATTAATGATTAATTCTTGATAAATGTGCACAATAAACAATAAATCACTCCCAATTTTATAAACTTTTGGGTGCATTTTGAGGCTGCAGCTTGAGGCAGCACATTGTTATTCTGTTTTAGATTACAGACATGTTGCATGCGACACGTGCGTGTCCAGTTACACATGATGCGTGGGTGCTAAGCCTGGGTCACCTTTGCCTTGGATATCCCTCCCTTTTTTGCATTCCACTGAGGCTCAGTGTGGTTCGGTTTCCAAGGAGGCAGACCCCGAGGCTCACTTGTAGATGATGGTGGGACGTGGCCTGGAGATGCCACGGTCAAAAGTGGGGCAGGACTGTCTTGAGCCCCAGAGCTTGACCCATGGTGCGACTGCAACAGGGGCCTTGGCCAGGGCTGTGAGGAGCTCCGAGGCCCTGCCCTGTGCTGCAGAGTGGTCAGGCCTTGCGGCAAGATGCATTGTGTACATGTACCAACTCCTCACGAGGAGTGTGATCATTACATACTGCAAACATGGACTAATAAAAATAAGAATTTAATTTTTTTTTTTGTGGGTACCAGGGGTTGACCTCAGGACCTCACACGCCAGCAGGTGCCCGTGCCGCTGAGTGATATCACCGGCCCTTTTTTTGTATGTGGGTTCCGGGAGTCGAACTCGGGCCCTCGCGCTTGCCAGGCAGGCGCTTACGCCGCTGAGCCATCTCACTGGCCCAAAAATTTAAATTTAAAAAACTGAAAAAAAAAAAAAAAAAAAAAGTGCTCTGGAGAGATCTACGGGAAGGAATGAAACGGGCTTGGAACTCCCCTGCTGCTCCATCAAGTGACTCTAGAAGACCAGTGACATGTCTCGTGCTGAGGAAATGAGAGCTGGGCAGTTGGTGAATCACTGTGACTGAGTAGGAACAGTCTACGAGGCTGCTCCGGCTGGGCTCCGCAGCATCCCCAAGCCCCACGTGTTGCACGCTTGGTCCCCAGTGTGTGCTGCTGGTGCTGGGTGACCTCTAGGAGGTGGGGCCTTGTTGGAGCAGGTCATAGGGGCCTGGCCTTGACGGGGACATTGGGAGCCCCATCCCCCCTGGCTGTCTTTGCTTTGCCATGCACTCCCGCCATGATGGACATTACTGCCCCAGGCCCCAACAGGTTGGAGCCACGATGGACCAAACCCTCAGACTGTGAGCCAAAGCCAACCCTTACTCCTCGAGAGTTGATTCTCCTGGCATTTGTCACAGTATCACAGGGTGAGCGACCCTGAGGCCGCGGTGATAGGAGAATTAGGGTGTGGCTCAGTTTCCAGTTTATGTGTCACAGTGAGTCAGGCTGCAGTCTTTCTCTGGAAGGCAGCCGTGTCGATGGCACAGCACGACCCCCTCTCCACAGCCGCCTGGCACCAGGTGGGGACCCTGAACAAGGCCACGCTTGTCTGTCACTTGCTGCATGGAAATCTTTTCCACTCAGGATTAACTTCTCAGGCAGGAGCTTGGAAACAGGCCCAGCTTTCCCCTGACAAACCAAACACAGAAAGATGAGACTTCAAAACAACGGTATAAATCAAAGCGAGGGGCAGGAGGAGGGTGGCTGGAGAAGGGGACCGGCGCCTTCAGATCAGGCACTGTGGGGTCACCGCCTGGTGGAAGGTGCTGGGGGTGAGTGGCTCATCCTGCTTGAGTATAGGAGAGAAACTGGGGAAGAAATTGCTTAAAGGGAATATTTTTAGGTTTATAAAGGTCAATAATTCAACAGTACATACAACTCTGCTAATAAAAATCTCCTCTAAATCTCTAATGTGCATTCACATGGAAATAGTGTCTATTTCCACCCTTGTTCTGAGTACTAGGAGTGATGAAAGATATTTGTGGCACTTTTTAGTGGCCTTCCTGGGCCCTTGATGTCAAAGATCGCTGCGTTCGGTGCCCACTGTCAGATCTCTCTGTGCCCCTTCCCTACTCGCCCCATCTGAGCAGGAAATGAAGGCCTGTGTCCCAGTGAGGCGGGTCCCTAAGACTGCAGATGCCGCTAAGGACTCAGAGTGGCACCCTCTCCAAACGGTGTGGCCTTGGGCCAGCGGGGGTACCTGGATCGCTTGCACCCAGCCCCGTGGTCCTGAGCCCATCCCTGACCTGTGGGGAACCAAGCCTTGCGTTCTCGCCCCAGGACTGAGTGGGCTATGGTGCGGTTGATTTTCCAGAGGCTCCGTAGGATCAGGCTGCCGCCAGATGTTCATGGGACCAGGTTCTTCCTTCCTTTGCCTCCTCTCCGTGATGCCCCCCCAGGCTTTTCAGGAGGTCCCTTCTCAAAGGGCGCACGCATCCTGCTCTGACTGTGCGGGCTGGGTGTCCCTTATCCAGAATGCTTAGGGCCAGAAGGGCTGCAGATCTGGGATTATTTTCTGACTTTAAAGTATTTGCATATCTACAGTGGGATGGCTTAGGGATGTGACCCACATCTAAACACAGAACTCACTTATGTTCCATACACACCTCGTGCACATAGGCCGAGGATCATGTCGCATGGTGTTTTTAGTGGGTCTGCATTCTGACCACGACCCATCACGTTGTCAGGTGTGGGATCTTCAGTTCAACATTCGAAAAGCCTTAGACCTTGGAGCATTTCAGATTTTGGATCTTTGGGGTGCTCAAACTGTACCTGTTCCTTCCCTATTTTTGTTTTGATCAACTTTTCCCGCTTCCCAGTGTGGAGGGGACCATGCCAACAAGACCTGCCACGCACGTGTTGGTCACACGCCTGAAGCTTGCACGGGAGATGAAGTCAGTGCAAGAACCAGAAACGCTTCTACACACTGATTTCTTGAGTAATTTTTGATAACAAAATAAGTTTCCTGATCAGCCAGAATTCTGCCCATGGGTCTGTCCCCTGAGAGATTTCTGCTCGCTCTGCACCCCCTGGGACCAAGAGGAGGCTTTTCCTTTGGGGCTGGGGAGGGCTCAGGCCCGTTTCAGCAGCTGCCAACCTCGCCGACACTTGGGCTTGTAGATTTTAGGTGGAGATTATCTTCCTTTTCCCTTTTTATTAGTACACGCTTGTGACTCATAATAAATCCACTCATTGTGGAGAGGTGGTACATCTGCTTGTCGCACTGAGATCCTCTCCTCCGTGCCTCCCGTCTCCCCATCCCCTGTCCCCCCCCCCATCTTCTTGCAGGACCATTCTCACTGTGTCTCCGCTCTCTGCTCGTTTCGTTTTTGAGCACAGTATTTGCCAAAGGCTGGCATCAGGAATGCTGTTGGAAACGCCCCCACGGCTGAGTCATACAGTGGGGCTTTGGATCTGTGGAGAAAATTCTGGGCTCCACCTAAGTTCCTGTTTTTCTTTTTGTTCTTAATGATCTTTGAGCAGGAGCAGGGTGTGACGGGCTGGAGTTTTGCCCCAGGTCTCGAGAGCACGTCTCGTTTTCTCAGATATGCTGTGGAGTGTCACCAACACGTCGTGTCACCACCAGCTGAACATGATGAAGAAGCCATCATTGTCTGCACGTGGTGAGGGAGAAGACGTTCTGCAGGGTTTCCTAAAATCCCCGGCTCCTCTTCAAATACTCACCGCAATTGCTAGTGACCCCTGGTTCCTCAGCCCCTCAGTAATCACACACACGTGCACGTGCATGCACACACCACGCACACATCTGGCCACTGCAACTCGGCCAAGCTGATGATGGTTTTGAGCACAGCCGTAGTCTCCAGGCTGTCCTCTGTGCTGTCTTCGCCATCTTCCACACGGAGTCACCTTTCCTCTTGCCTCTATGTAAGCTCTGAGGGACTGCTGATCCAGTGCGATGATTTGGCACGAAGATTCCTCTGATTAATGTCTCGCTGTCTGATGAAGTAGGAGGAGTGAACGCCAAGAAACAAGACACACTACTGCCATCAAACATGCCTGTCAGCCCTCTGCCGGGACAGAGACTTCCGGACTCTCTGCAGCCCCGTTCCCAACACCGATTTTAGGGCTTTGACCGTGAGTGAGAGTCCCCTGCAGCCGCGTAGAAATCACACAACCCAGGGAAGGCTGCTGCCTCTCCTGGAACTCCGGGGCGGGAATCAAGTTGAGCCTTTGCTCCCCCTACTCTTGCTGGGACCCCAAGCCTGGAGCGTGGAGCAGGTGTCCTCTGTGCCCTCAGATTCTGTGGGCGAGGAGACCAGAGGGACACGCAGGGACAGCGTTGGCCTCAGCTGAAGCCTCAAAGACCGGGGATGGCCGGGGTCCTGCAGGTGGCATCACGGGTGAGCCTGTGCCTGACCTGGGGCTGTTGCTGGCATCTGTGTGACTTCTGGTGTGGTCTGGGCGTCCTCACAGCGTGGGGGCCTGGGTGGCCGGATCCTCACTGCTGTGCAGCGCAGACTCCACGGCACCCTGCTGGTTCCCAGCAAGTCAGGGCCCCGCCCGGCTCCCGAGGAGGCGGATGGGCCCAGGTGAGGCGCGTGGCAGGGTCCAGAGAGCTCGTGGCTGGGAGACCGTGGCTGGGCCACTTTTAGAAAACACAGCTGCACCTGTGAACTGCGGGCTGCAGTCAGTTATGGCAAAATCACCGGGTGCACAAGCAGCTTCCTCCCTTATGTGTATTTCATTCTCTGTCCCATTCCTGTTCCGCTGCTCGCTCTGTCTGCGGGCAGGAGGAGAGGCCACGTAACTCCATGGTTCAGTGTTATGCCTTTCAGCCAGGACAGCGGCCCCTCCTGAGCGTTTCTACAGATTCAGGAGATGGCCTGCAGCAGAGGCGTGCAGCCCTGCTGCCAAGGGTGACGACCCTGTCCCAGACCTGGGCCACCACCCGCCTTGGCTGAGTGGGCCAGATCGTGGGGGACCACGCTCAGGTCCCTACACCTGGACCCCCCCAAAGAGCCTGGCAAACTCCTGCTGCCCATTTATTAAAACCGTGTTGCCAGACTCAGAATTCTGATTCACCCATTAAATATGTACCTCTTAGAATTCCCTGAGTGCCTTTGCAATTAGCAAAGCCCTGTAAATAGTTAATGGGACTCATTAGACTTACCAGGAAGGCACGATGGTAGAAAGTCATTTATTTTTTCTTTCTTTTTTTTTTGAGATAGGGTCTTGTTATGTAGCCCAGGCTGGCCTCGAACTCACAGAGATCCTTCTGCCTCAGCCTCCCGAGTGCCAAGATTACAGGCATGTGCCACCACGCCTGGCTCATTTATTCTTGTTTTATATCATTGTTGTTTGAGGCAGGCTAAAGGCAAATCTTAAAGTTTGCCAAACTTGCTTGTTCTTTTTTGTGACTGCCCCACGGTGTTTATGCATGTGGATGGGTGCACACTCACACACACACTCACACACACACACACACACACACACTCCTGACCCCAGGCCCCCTGACAGTCGCAGCGCCTCTGCCGGGCCTGCTCCTCCCCAGCGATGAACTCTGTCTCAGACGGTTCCTATCCCAGCCCACTTCTAGGTCGGTGCACAGCAACACCAGAGAGCTTCACGTCGGCCGCGCTGGAACACAGCCCGTGAGGCCCGCGAGTGTGGTGCTTTGTTTCCTCTGGGGTCACCAGCTGCCAGGATTGTCCTGCATACCGTGGAGCTCAGGGAGTGTGTCCTCAGGGTGGGTGCGTGGGCAGTAATGAGTGCGCCCGCAAGCACAATCTGCGTTTTTGTGCTCAGTGCTCAAGTACTGGAAAGAGTGAAGAGTGGACAGCCAAACTCTAGGCAGAGCTCCTTCCAGGCAGATGCAGTGCTGGGATTCCTTACATCCTGGTGAGCGGCTGCTTTCAGCCCCTGGCCCCAGCTTCTGTGCACACAAAGCCACTTCCACTCCTGTCTTGGTTCCTGTCCAGGCAGGTTCAGCGAGAGAACTCAGGACTCCTAGTCATGGCCGGTGACAGCCTCCTACCTGCCCAATGGCCTTGGCCTTTGTCTAACCCACTGCACAGCGCGGCTTTTGCTGTCGCGGTGGTTCAGCATCCCAGCCCCACTTGGTCCCTTTGGCTCGTTCTTTTTCTCCACCAGAGGAGACGGGTTGGAAGCAGAAACTCAAGGACTTGTTTCCCTGTGACGTTGCAAGGCCCTGGATCGGCAAAGTTCATGTGGGGCGTTGGTATCAAAGCTCTGCACAGAGCTAGGGAGAGGGAGCTCTGTTCCTCCCCGCCATGGAGTGGCCCTGCTCTGGGCCACCCTCCCATGAAGGCTGTGCTGGGCGCTCCGACTCGCCTGTGCGGCCGGGCACAGCGTTAGGGCATCGCGAGGTTGCGGGTGGGAGAGACATCAGTTCCGAGACAAGTCGGCTCAACCCAAGGCTCCGGCAGGACAGTGGGCAGTGGAATTTCCATGTTTTATTTCCAGATCTTGTGCATAAAAAGTCAGAAGGAGAAACGCAGAGTGCTAATGTTACTAATTATCCAAGAAGAATTCTGTTGTTTCTTGCTAACATTTATTGTATTATTCCCATTTTCACTGCCAACATAATCTTTTGCCGTCATTTCTGATCTTTAGAATAGCGATTTCCAGAGTGGTTTTCCACAAATCACCAGTCCTGTGCGATGCTCCCTAAAAGCAGTTCTGCCGTCAGTGAAGCTTTGGGGTAGCTTCAGTCTGTTTCACCTCCTTGGAGATTTTCTAGTCCTCATTAGCATATTAAGTTCCAAAAAATGTTTAGTGATACAATATTTTTCTTTACTAACCTATGATAACTAAACCTTACATGACTGAGAAAGCGCCAGCCACATTTCCTCTTCCCAACATGTTGTTAGTGTCTGGGGGAACAGTGCTCTGGGGGAGTCCTGTCCTAGAGAGGCTGGCTTTCCACTCACTTTATTTTATTTGTTTATTTCTAGTGCTGGGGATGGAACCCCGGGTCTCACCATGCCAACCTCTGTCCCCAGCCTTGTCTACTCTAAAGCAGGTCCAGCGCCTCTGCTCTTGTGGTTGGAAGAATTCCTCAGAAAGTGCTCTCCTTCTGGCCCAGCGGGCGCTACTGTCACTGTGTACGGAGTCCCCGGTGTGGAAGGATCTGGTGCTGGACAAAGGCATTCCAGGAATTCATTCTTGAATCCTCACAACCAGGAAAGTGTGAAAAGATCTTTCACCAAGGAGAAGCTTGGGGTTCAGGGAGGTCGAATAACTTGCCTAAAGCTCAGCAGTTTTGCAAGCTGCCCGCTGAGCACAGGTTGGACTGTGCAGCATTGCCTTTTAAATAGTGCTCTTTTTCTGTGTGTTAGTTTTTGTTTTGCAACCCCAGACAATCAACCAATAGGTACACATAATCCTGTGCCTCTGCTTAAGATGAATTGCCTTGTGCCTTCCGTGCAGCTCTGCTCGCATGGACATTAGCTATGTGAGGAGGAGGTAACCCTGGGGATGGGCTGCGGGTCAGCTCTGAAGGTGATGGACTCTGAAGGTGTGCAGAGGCTGAGGGCTCAGCTGCTGATGGAAGAGCAGAGGACGCCGGGCCCAGGAAGGAGAGGCGCTCACAGCACCTTTTCCTGGGGAGGTGCTGAGGGTGTGTCCCAGCCTCGGCGCCTCATTCCCTGACCATCCTCTCCCTAACTGTCCTCTCCTGTCCCGCTGCCCTGGCCGCAGACACGCCTTTCTACCCTGCGGGTCCCTGGGAATCATTCTGAGCACCTCCGTGTTCCAGGTCCTCACTGCTGGGTGCTGTGAGTGGCCTCGTGTCTGTCTTCCAGGTGCCAGCACACACTGCGTGTGACATACACTTCGAGCAATTATACTGCGCACATCGAAGGGTGAAACATTCTCCATGCGTTTCAAAGCAGTTTGCTGTATGTTAAAGAAAGAAGTTTTGCACTCTTTTCAGTATGTAAAGCTGGCCAATTTTCTTCTTATCTGAAGGAAACCGGGCCTTGATTTCTCGGGGACTCAGATGATATTTAGTATCAGTTATTCACAGTCCTGTGTTTTTATGGCTTTGGTAACAGCGGATGATGGGTGAAGAAGTACTGTAGTGAGTGCAGGCCCCTTTCGGTTACTGAAGTGACGATGTGGCTCTGGCCTTTGATCAGCCTACAGAGCGCAGCCGAGTGTATTCGCAGTGGTCCTCTTTTAAATAACATCAGCAGATTTCTTTTATAGACAGATACTGAGGTTAAAGAAAAAAATTCCAAAAAGTGCATCATTCGAGAAGTCTAAGCCAGTCCCCACAGTGTGTGCAAAGCTATGAAGTGCCAGTCCTCTGGATGCCTCAGATGTCTCAAAGACATCCAATTTTGATACAGAGAATGAAACTAAAAGTTACCTTAGAAACGCTACATTTTAAGTTTCAAATGAATTTGTTTAGCTACTGCCTTCCATCGTACCTTCAAGTTCCCCAGATTCTGAATTCAGTAAATCACAAACTTCCGTCTTAGGAAGAGGAGCATTTCAAGAGGTAAAACCCACCTTCAGAGACCCCTCACGAAATCTACAGCCATTCTCAACTAAGTACCAAGGACAGTGCAGGAAAGCTATGAGCACGTCTTTTATTTTGATTAATTTCTGAATTCTTTCTCTGAAGCCTTTGTATTCCCATCTACTTACAAGATCTGCTTCCGGGAAAATCCCCTAACATATATTTTTCCATGTATTAGTGTTGGAAGTGGATTTTAAGTCAGCCATAGCAACTCCTCCTAAGCAGTGAGGTTACCCACATCACTGTGATTGCCCCGTGCATGTCTATTGAAATTATTACTGTAAATAAGACATTTTCCATATTATATGTCTATCTGTACAGTTGCTACTTTTATACATTTAAGTTGGATGTCATAGAGTTTCAAAGTGATGGCTATAATTTAATGTTGAAGTAGCTACAAGTGAGATTATAGATAAAAAGTAGAAGAAATAGTGTAAAATAGTGTGAGAATTTAAAAGGTTTTTATTTGGGTTTATTGTCAGAGTGTTTTTTTTTTTTTTTGGGTACTGGGAATCGAACTCAGGACCTTGTGCTTCCAGGCAGGTGCTTGTGCTGCTGAGCTATATCCCCGGCCCTTGTCAGAGTGTTTTAAATACCTTTCTTCATTAAAAAAAAAAAATGGAAATCTGAGATGATGCTTTATATAGTTTATACAAGAAAGATACCGCCAAACTCCAAAATGCATGCATAGACTCAAATAAAATATTGTATTCTGTGATTAAGAGAGGCAGAAATGTATGTTTAGATATGTTGAAGGAATATGGTTGATGTCTTAGCTACTTTGATGGGACACAGTACCTGACACCCACATCTTAAAGGAGGAGAGGGGTTTTTTGGCTCACAGTTTGTAGAGGTTCCAGTCCTTAGTCGGCTGGTTCCCAGGCAGGGCGGCATGGCAGAGGGGCACGGCAGAGGAGAAACAGCTGGTGGAATAGTGGTGGGAAGCAGAGAGAGATGAGGGAGAAGGGAGCAAGATATACTCACCCATGGACTAATCCACAGAAGAGTATCACGTCCCTGTGATCCAATCACCTCCCAGAAGCCCCACCTAGAGTACATGAGGATTTCAGGGGACATTTAGCTATAAACCATAACATTCCTCCCTGGCCCCCCAAAGACTCATGCACATCACTTTTTGCAAAATGCATTTAGTTCATCTCTAAGAGTTGCTGAAGTTCCAACAGTTTCAGCATTGCTGAAAAGTCCAAATCTAAAGTCTCCTCTGGGATTTAAGGTAAACTCTTAGCTATAAGCCCCTGTAAAAATGAAAAAAGAGTTAAACACTGCTGACATACAATGGCACAGGATAAACATTCCCAACCCCAAGGGAGAAACAGAGGCATAGAAAGGAATGGGGCCAAAGCAAGACTGAAATCCAGCAGAGCAAAGATTAAATCCCATAGTTCCATGTCCAGCACCTGGGAAAATTTATGGCCAGATGTGAACTCCAAAGGGCTTGGGTGGCCCTGTTCCTATGGCTCTGCCAGCAGTTGTACCCTTATGGCTTCTCTCTTGGGCCAAACTTGCTCATTCCTTGCAGCTTTCCTCTGATGATCCATGTACCTTCCGGGGTCTCCACTGTACCTTTGGCTTCACACTCACAGCTTCACACACTGCCCTCTCAGGGGCATGCTGCCTGGCCTCCCAGGCCTTCTTCTGAAATCTGGGTGGGATCCTTCCTGACTCCACAACTCCTGCATTCTTCATGGGCATAAAAGCAGTACCATGTGGGTGATGCCCAGGTGTGCCAACTGCAGCAGTAGCTGATCCTTTTTGCATCTTGCTGGTGGTTGCAGAGGCCTCTGAGGCTAAAAGTGCCTAACAATACCCATGCCACTGCCTGAATATTTGGCTGCCCTGAGATTTCCTCCTCCAGATTAATTAGTCTACTGCTCTTAATCCCAGTCTCCTGCAGTCTCTGGACACTAGCAAAATACAGACAAATTTTCTGCAAGTGCATAACGCACATGGCCTGGAGTCCAATCGTCAGTGAAGTCCTTCACAGCTGAACCCTCTGGAGCCTCATCTTCGCCATCTGCATTTCTAGCAGCGTCTGGTTTTCTGAGCTCTGACCAGAATCTCCCAGCAAGCTCAGCTCACAGCTCTCTAGGCTGTGGCTTGGGTACTGATAGGGGCTTTTAGCCAGCTCTGCCTTGAGAATCAAGAACAAACAGCCCAGCAGAATGATTTAAAAAGTTTTGGGTTTGGTCAGAAGGGACGCTCTAGTAAAGTTGCCAGCCCAGGAACCATGAACAAGATGAAAGTGCCCAAACACTTTCAGGTTGGTGCAGAGTCGATTTGCAATTTGGAGGCAGTGTTCCGCCAGGGAGGTTGGCTGGCTTTTCCAACAGGAAGTGGGGTGTGTGCCCGCCACTCTTCGGGGGAGGTAAGCAGGATTGGGGCAAGCCCTGTGCAAGTGAGGATGGTTCCAAAAGTGCGCCTGTCAGGATGCGCAGCATGGAGGCAGAGCTGGTCCCTTGGTGTGTCTGGCACTGCAAGGTGCCGTTAGCTTCGCACAACTGCACCACTGAAGGAGTCAGCTCCCAACACAACATCTATGCAGCATCTCTAAGGCTCAGAGGAAGGTTTTTGCTCTTTTGGCCATTAGACCTCGGTCCAGAGAGGAATGATGCCTGGCATGTTCCTTCATGGCCCAGGAGACATGAAAAAGGACCAGCTCAACTGGGGTGGGAGGACTTCTGGCCTTCAGATAGGAAACAGCACAGAGTGCTACACATGCACACACATGCACACGCACACACGCACACACACGCACACACGCACACACACACACGCACACACACACACACAGAGCAGTCTCACCTCCTGCACAGTGCCTCTGTCACTTGCATTCCTGTGCCCCAACTCCACACCAGCCCAGGGGCTCCACTGTGCCCCAGCCCCGCCCCTCACAGGCCACGGCCTCCCATCTGTGCCTGGACCGGAAGCCGGGACCCACCCTTCCTTGCCATGGCTATCGACACATTCTCATGCTTCCCTTGCTTATTATGTCCTGATAGTGTTGAGGAAAAGGGTCAGTTCCTGAGTGAAACACTGGGCACTTTGGGGCTCGTGCGATATTTTCCTCATTATCAGCCTGGAGTTTTAGGTTGATGGAAAGAATGATGAAGGAAATCTGAGGGATGGAACTCTTCCATGTTTTTATTATGGTGATGCTTACATGAGTGCATATACTTCTTTAAACTAACTAAAGTATTCTGTAAAATGAGTACATTTTAGTATGTGTAAGTCATACTTCAGTGAAGTCTGTGGAAATGGATATTTCATATCTATCTATCTATCTATCTATCTATCTATCTATCTATCTATCATCTATCTATCTATCATCTATCTATCTATCATCTATCTATCTATATCTGTCTATATCTATCTGTCATCTATTTATCATCTCTCAAATACATCCATCATTTAATCTGGCTTAAATGACATTCAATTGGTTCTTTGCTCCAACGCTGGCCGGAATCTTTGATTCTCGATGTCCTAAAGCTCCCTATGAGTGTAGAAGCATCAGATATCACACTTTTTAGACTTTTCTAGCACCTTGAGGACAGCCTGGGAAGAGCTGGTCCAGGCAAAATACATTCCAGCGAGTGTCTGAAGTTTGTGCTGGAGCTGGGAGGCCTTTCTGTGCACCGCGGTGGAGATGACTGTGAGGATAGAAGCCACCACGGCCATGCGTGGAGACTTGGTGACAGTTCATAGCTGGCATAATGACATGACATGTGTTGTTGCAGGAGGTTTCGGCAAACCCCCTGGGAAGGGGAAGGTGGAGGTGGCCAGCCCCTCCCTCACCTGGGCTCTGCAGTAGCTGCTGAGGAGCGGGGTCCTTACTGACTCAGCCCCCGTGGGTGCGGAGCCTGGGTGTGGGTGGGTGCTGGGGAGGTTGAGGGTGCTAGGGCTGAGGGGTGGGCTGTTCCTCACAAGGCTGAGGGTGAACTCGAGGTGGTGCCCAGGAGCCGGCCCCCATGGGGTGGGTTTGTGATTTTGTTCAGTTTCAGCCCTAAGCAGCCCTGTGCTTGCTGCTGGAGGCTACTGTGGCTGCTGCGAGTTTGAACCATTCTGCATCTGGAGGTGGGGTTCCCGGGGATGCAGCCTTAGCTGATCTCTACCTCGAGTTGTATTTTGATGTGCTACAAAATTTACTGGCAGGTTAGGATTTATGACTCATTCTACATGACTTCCAGGTCACATCTGCAGCTCTGTTGCCAAAATGACCATTCCCTGCCTAGGCGCTTCCGTTATGCACTTAGATGCTGAGATGGTACTGAGCGCTTTCAAGCTTTTCTGAGTGGGCCTCAGCCCCAGTCTGCAATAGTAACGATTTTAGGGTTTGGAGCAGCTCCAAGAGCAGTAGAGGCGTGCCACCGACCAGGGCTGTGCTCCAGCTCCCCTGAGGTGTGTCTGAGACTTGGGCAGGTGTGGCCAGGTAGCCCTGGAGGGCCGAGGTGGTGGACAAGACCTGTGCCTAGGGATTATGATGCCGAACCTGACAGCACTTGGAGCTGCTGCAGGCGTGGCCAGGTCTCGCCTGGTTTGCACATGTGTCTTGGCTGGCTGGTGCATCTGGGGTAAGGGTAGAGCCACTGGGGTCTGACCTGAAGGGAAGTGACGGTTGCTTGTTCCCATTTAAGGTTACAAACAAGGAAACCCAGAGGTGTCCCCAGGGGACACAGGCAGGTTTCCAGGAAGTAGGCAGCTCCTGGACTCTCCCTGGCTTCTGGGCTTAGGTGTGATTGTCAGTGTCCTTGGACTGAAGCTGAGGGCAGCTCACACTGGATTAGCAAGGGCCTGATGATTAAACCGCAATACGAAGTTATCACTTTACAGTAAGAACCTGAGCAGAGCAGACACTGACCTGCTGCCCAGCTTATTTTCTGTTGCTAGACAAATCCACTTAGAAGCCAAATTAGGATCCAGAGTTGCTCCGGGTGAGCTCACCTGCCTAGCGAGAGAGGCCTGACCTGCTTCCTGTGGGTTCTGCCCCACGCACAAGCCTGCTCTCTGGGGACCCAGCTGCTGCCTCTCCCGCTGTGGGGACTCAGCCTGCCGGAATCCACCCCACACCGGGTTCTGTACCATCATCACCCCTTTTTTGTCTCCATACAGTATTTCTTTTGTTGTTGCTGTTCTTCTTCTTTTTGATGAAGATGTAATATTTACACATTTAAAGGGATACAGTGGGATATAACACAGGTATTCAGCCTGTACTGACCAAATCGGGGTAATTAGAATTCCCATTTCCTTCATGTATTCACACTGGAGCTTTTGATCTCTTTTCTATTTCCTGGTAAAACACGCAGTGTGGTATTTTGAACCGGCTGTGCTGTGGGAGGGTAGAACCTGTTCTTCCAGTCTCACTGTTGGCACGGTACTCCTCGACGTGGACATGGATGTGGACGAGGCTCTTTCTGTGCTGCTCAGGCTTTGCGGGGCTGAGAGCCACTGTGCCTCTTGGTGGCACATCGACACAGCTGTGTTCCGACCTGCTCGGTGCTCGTCTTAGGACTGTCCACTCCAGGTGTCCCCGGGAAGGTAGCATGGCTGGGGAGAGTGCGGGCTCCATGCTGGACCCAGGCGCGGTCTGCAGAGAACAGAGGGGCAGCGGCGTTCTAAGAAGAGCCGTGGGGGGCCGGTGAGATGGCTCAGCGGCGTAAGCGCCTGCCTGGCAAGCGCGAGGGCCCGAGTTCGACTCCAGGAACCCACATACGAAAAAAGGGCTGGTGATATCACTCAGTGGCACGGGTGCCTGCTGGCGCGCAAGGTCCTGAGGTCGACCCCCGGTACCCACAAAAAAACAAACAAAAAAAAAACAACAACAAAAAAGGAAGAGCCATGATTAAATACTGTTTGTCGTGCAGGAAGGCGTGTGACAGGGCTGTCATGTGCAGTCACTCTGGCCATCTGACAGTCTGGGCTCAGCCTGCTGGATGACTAGGTCAGTGCTGTGGATGCCAAAGAGAAAAGCATCCGTCGCTCCTTCCATCCTCCTGTCCTTCCCTCCCATCCAGCAGCTGAGGCCGAATGGCTCCATGTGCAGACCCCGAGAGTGCAGCTCGCCGGGCACTCGTTTTTATAACACTTGGCTTGGTGTCTCTGAACCCTCCTCGTCCCCCGAATGCTGTGCCCGGCTGTGACTTCGGTCCTCTGTCTCAGGAACTCATCTTTCCTCCGGCTCTGTTCCAGTGGCCGCGTGTGTGTTCTCACCCTGCCCCATCCGCTCCGTCTTCCCAGGGACGCCGTGGCTGCTGTTTGCCTCCTCGGGTCCCTTCCCTCCTCCCAGGGGTGGACACTTTGTTGTCTTTACTGATTGTGGCACCGAGACATTTGCTCCAATTAGAGAAACTGGCAGGTCTCAAAGGTTCTTAAATATTTCAGAAAAATAAGTGGCAGATAAATTTCCTACACAGTTAATTGTTGGGATGGCTACTCTGGGAAGGTGAAGTACATCGTTTCTCCTACAACAAAGCCCCCGAACTTTATATAAAACATGCACAGGAGGCCTGGAAGATGGGGAGTAGAAAGCAGGCAGGCCAGGTACATGAGGACCCCAGAAGGCACCGGGGGGGGGGCTCCCCAGTTTCTTTTTGCCCTGTCTATTCGAGGCTTAGCGCTGGAGAAGTCGGAAACCTGAGACACCAAGGGGCTCAGACAGAAGGAACCCCAGATGCCTCTCTCTTCAAAGTCCAGGGAGGGGCAGCCCCACCGGCCGGGATGCTCTCAAGTAACGAGTACTAATCTGTGGCCAGACTCCTCAGAATGACCTGGGGTACCATCCCCACCAGCCCGGGTAGCACAGGAGCCCAGGCCCCACTCCTGCGAGGAGATTCCATCCCTCATCCCTGCCCGGGCAATGTCAGACAGACGAGGCAGAGCCCTGGGCTTGGACTTCGGTTCCTGCAGCCACCAGGGCCTCCTCCCCCAGGCCCGGGGAGACCAGGCGGTGCCTGCACAGTCACTGTGGGACTTACGGTGAGGCTGCAGGCAGGAGACCCACCCTAGATCGAAGAGCTCAGAGGCGAAGTGCATTTAATGCACTGACTTACAGACATCACAGCCAGACGCACAGGGCCACCAAGCAGAGGCCACGCTGTCCCTTGTGACGCAGGCCAGCTGGGGAAGCTGCTCACTGCTTAGAAGCAGGGAAAGGAAAGATGGCACTGCCTTTCTCCAGCCTGGGGAAAGATCAGGAATCAGGATTTCAGTTCCCATTGCATGTGCATTGCTTTTGCATCACTGGGACCGTCGGTATTTCCCTACCCAGCTGTGATGAGGGCGGTGTTAGCAGAGGCCTGGGAGCCCCCCTTGCGTCACGGCTTTTATCTGACAACCTTGAGGTCCTCCCCTGGGTCTCGCCAGTCTGAATGGGAAACCAGACTTCTCCCTGTCTGGGGGCAGCGAGGCAGCACATCCAGCCTGCCCTGTTGGAGGATGGCGTAAGAGGAAGTCAGTGTGGTCTGACTTCCGGTGTCCTAGTGTAAAACCCAACATGTCCAGGTTTCTCAAGAAAAGCCCTCATCACGGTACAACCAAGAAAATATTCACTTGATTAAAAATATAGTCAGTAGATGCTAACACTGAGACCGCAGACATGTTAGAATTGTCTGACAAGGTTTTTTATTTTATTATTATGTTTGCAATATATAATAAATTCACTCTTCATGGGTACTAAAGTTTAAAAACAGCTATCATAAAAATGTGTCAATGAATAATTATAAACAAGTCTTCAAAACAAATGAAAAAAGAGGAAGTTTCAGCAAAGAAATAGGTGACATAAGGAAGGAAACGATTGGAAACTCAGAACAGAAAAAATATAATGACCGAAATTTGACAAATTAAATAGATGTGCTGTGTAACAGAACAAGTATGATGGAAGAAAAAGATCAGTAAGTTGGAATAAAGAGCAATAAAAATTACTCAACATGAATAGATTGGAGGAAAAGAAAAAACAGCCTTGAGGGCTATAAGACTATAACCAAAAATCTATTATTTGTGCCACTGCAGTTTCAGTAAGACAGAAAAAATGAGACAAGGCTGAAAAAGTAGTTAAATAATTAATAGCTGAAAACTTTCCAAATCTGACAAAATACACACACCTATAGACTCAAGTAGCTGGGGGATAGGGAGGTCCTAAGAAATCCAAGCCAGGACACATGACAGCCAAACATGTAAGCACCAGGGACAAAAAATCCTGAAAGCAGAGAGAGAAAAGACACCTTACCCATTAGAGGACAAACAGTTCAAGTGACCTGGAGCTTCTCATCAGAAGCCACAGGACTGGAGGAAGGGACACAGCACCTTTAGAGTGCTGAAAATAGCAATGACAATAAGAATTGTCAAGCAAGAACTCAGTGTCCAGTGCAGTATCCTTCAGGAATGGAGGGGAAATCGAGACAGAGGGAAGACTCAGAGATGAAGGAAAGCCAAGGGACTCTGTCCCAGTGGTGCCCGAGCGAAGCAGCTAAGGACATTCTATTAAAAGGACAGGGTGAGTGGAGGAAGCCCTGACATCAGAAAGGAAGGAGGACAACGCAGGCAAACACAATGCACATTCCCTCCTCTTGGTTTTCTAAGTTATATTGGTACTTCTGGCAAAAACTATAGCACTGTCTCATGTATACCTGAAAATGTGTGTAGAAGACATGCTTAAGACAGTCTACATAGACGATTGTATAGGGAGACTAATTCTCTGTACTTTATCTGCTAAACTTTGACACCAGTGGGTTGTAGAGAAATATATGCCTGTCTGTCTGTATGAATGTATATACAAGGTCATACCTACTCAACCACTAAGAAAACAAAAAAGATACAATCAAAAGCACTACAGAAAAATCAAAATGAAGTTCTAAGTAAATGTTTAACCCACAAGAAGGAAGGAAAAGAGAATATAAAAATGAGAAACAGAGAAGAGAAATGGAAGGCAAAATAAAATGACAGACTTAAAATCTAACACGTCAATAATTACATTTACTGTAACAGTCTACAGATACCAACTAAAATCAGAAACCAACAGAGCAGATTTTCAAAGTGATCAACCGTATACTGCTGGCAAGAAAATCACTACAAATATAATAGTGCAGATATGTTGAAAGTAGAAAGACAAACAAACAAACAAAAAAACCCATGCAAATGTTATTCAAAAGAAAGTAGACTTTACAACAAAGAAAACTAGAGACTGAAGGAAATATTAACAGCACTAAATGCTTGCATTTGAATAAAGCACAATTCTCAAATCAATAATCTAAGCTCTAGTCTCAAGAAGTTGGAAAAAGAAGAGCAAAATAAATGCAAAGCAAGGAGGAAAAGGGAAATTATAAGACAAGAGCAGAAATCAATAAAATTGAAACCAGGAAAACAATAGAGAAAATCAATGAAACAAGGGGCTGGTCTTTTCAAAATATCAATAAAATTGACAAACCTGCAGTAAGACTGACAAGATAAAAAGAGAAAATATAACTTGCCAATATAAGCAGTGGAAATAGAACTACACTTACAGACCCTACAGTCATCAGAGGGATAAGGAATGTTCTACAAAACATCCAAAAATGATTCTCTCTTTCTCTCTGTCTCTCTCTTCTTTTTCTTTCTGTGTGTACACACACACACACACACACACACACACACACACAGAGGATACCTTAAATGGATCAATTTCAAAACCATTCAAGCTACCATAACTTACTCCGTATGAAGAAAATATTTTGTAAAACTCTATATATATTAAGGAATTTGAATTTATAGTAAAACTATCCCAAATCAATCTCCATGTACAGATGACTTTATTGGATAATTCTACAAAATTTTAAGGAAGAATCAACAGCAATTCTATAAATATATTTCAGAAAATGGGAAAGGTGGGGATACCTCCCAAAATCTCTTAGGAAGCTAGTAGTACATGGATATGAAAACTAGACAAAACAGTGCAAAAATGAGACCCACAGAGCAATAACCCTCCTGAATGCTTGGTCACACCCACATAGCAATGCTTCAGTCCATGGCGACTGTGTGGGCAGTGCTGGTCCTGTACTTCATAATGACGCTGAAAAATCCTATTGCCTAGCCATGTGCTAGCAGCATGACACTGAGCAAAGCATTGCTCATGCGTGTGTGGGATGTTGATGCAAAAATATCCACCGCACTGCTGGTCAGATGAAAGCACGGCACACACAGCAGTGTGCAGAAGGTGTTATCTGAGAATGACGGTAAGCAATGGCTGCCGGCATAGGCATTTCCTGTCCTATGCTCTTACTCATTAGTTTAGAGAGTTTTCCTTCCTCCTACAGAAAAAAACTCACTGTACAGCACTGCTGGGTGACACTGGCAGCAGCCTCACACATCTCATGACAGCCCCATCTCTTGGTGGCCTCATTTTCTCTTGTGCCTCGTTTGATGTTGTGTTACTTTGTTCATGGCCCTAGGAGCACACGTCCGTCCTGCCTGGCGCAGTAGTCGTGAACTACGGCACGTGTGCTGCGGTGGGCTGTTAGCATCTTTGAAAGCTCTAAGAGGTTCGCCATCCCTGGCCTAGCTGATGTGTGCAGTAGTAGTGTGTAGTAGAGACGTAGCAGCCTACGGTGTCCAGGTCTGTTTGAGTACACTCGGCTATGTTCACTCTAGGATACCCACACAGTGAGAAAGTCACCTAGCAAAGCATTTCCCAGAATGCATTTTGTTGCTAAGTGATGCATGCCTGCAGGTACAAACATCTTTAAGAAACTGTAGGCAAATAAAATTTAGCAATGTACGAAATGAGCCATGTGGTATGGACAAGTGTTTGTTTTCTAGGGATGCAAGGCTGTCTGTATATTTGAAAACTTTTTAATGTGAAACAAACGTATTAATACACTAAGGAAGAAAAATTACCTGATTATGTCAGTTGATGCCAAAAAAGCATTTCACAGAATTTAATATATACACAGCATTTTTAAGGCTTTAATAAAACTAGAAATTTAAGAATTTCCTCAACTTAGTAAAATTCATCTGTAAAATGCCCATAGCTAACATAACCCTGGATCCTTTCCCCTAAGATGAGGAACAGGGCAAAAACACCCTCTCGCACGTCTTCAGTGTAAATTCTAAGCAGTGCAACAACGCTAGAAAAGAACGGCAGATGGACTGGAAAGGAAGGCATAGAACTGGTCTTTCTGTATGCACATAACTTGCTTATACAGAAATACTGATGAAGATCCCAGTAGGTATACACGTCTTCTATAGCTACCGAGTTCAGTGAGATTTTCAGGCTAAAAGGCAAAAGTCAATTGCATTTATATTTACTAACAATGATCAACCCTTAGCCAAACTAACTGAAAGGAGGAGCGAGAAGACCCAGAGCAATACAGTTAGAAGCAAAGGGGGAGGGCGTAGAACAGATACCACCGAAATGGAGAGGATTATTAGGAACTGTTTCGTCAACTTATATTCTAATGAACTGGGAAATCTAGAAGAAATGGATAAATTTTTAGACAATCATGGCCTACCAACAGTGACCCAAAAGGATATAAAGAAACCCTAAACAGATCCATTACAAGCAATGAGATGGAAGCAGTCATAAAAAGCCTTCCAGCAAAGAAAAGCCCAGGACGAGGCGGATGTGCAGCTGAATTTTACCAATTTTTTAGAAGAAGAACTGACATCAATGCTCCTCAAACTATTCCTCGGACTGGAAAAGGAAGGATGCTTCCAGTCTCTTTCTATGAGGCCAACATCATCCTGACATCAAAACAAGATGAGGACTCAACAGAAAAGAAAAGTATAGACGAACTTTCTCGATGAACTGAGACCCGAAAATCCTTAGTAAGATAATCACAAATCGCATCCAATGATACAGTAAAAAGATCATATGCTATGATCAAGTTGGTTTTATCCTAGGGATGCAAGTTTGGTTCAACATACGCCAATCAATAAATATAATACATCACATAAATAGAATTCAGGATAAAAATCACACAATCCTCTCAATTGATGCAGAAAAAGTATTCCATAAAACTCAACAGCCTTCCACAAAACTCAACATCCCCTCAGGTAAAAGCCCTGAAGCCCTAGGTATTCAAGGTCATTTCTCAATCCAGTAAAGGGCATTAGGACAATCCCATAGCCAGCATCATTCTGAGTGGGGAAAAACTGAAACATTTCCTCTAAAGTCAGGAGTGAGGGGAGGACATCTGCTCTTACCACCCTGATTCAATGCAGTTCCTGAAATTTTAGCTACGGCAATTAAACAAGACAAATAAATAAAGGCACACAAATAAGAAAGAAAGAAGTCAAATCATCTTTGTTTGCAGATGGTACGGTCCTATACGTGGAAGACCCCAAGGACCCCGCGGAAAGGCTTTAGAGCTGATAATGAATTCAGCAATGCAGAACAGTTTAAGATCAGCATTACCAAGCCCATCGCTTTACTACTATATCCCAGGAATGGACCAGCCGCGAAGGGAGTCAGGAAAGCAATGCTGTTCACAGTTTCCGGTGTTGTGAAGAATCCCCATGCTCTTCTCCACGCTGGAGGTTCTGAGTTACAGTCACAGTAATAAAGTATAAAAGTGACCTTTCAAATGAGGCGTGGGGGCACACGCCTGCGATCTCAGCTCCGAGACGCTGAGGCAGGGGGTCAAGAGTTTAAGCGCAGCCTGGGTGACTTAGCAACTTAGAGAGACCCTGCCTCAAAAAAAAAAAAAAAAAAAAAAAAAAAAAAAGGAGAAAAAAGAGAAGAAAAGAAAAGAAAGGAAAGGAAAAGAAAAAGAAGAAGAAAAAGAAAAAGAAAAAAGGGCCAAGGATGTACGCAGCTCAGTGAAAAGACACTCTGGGTTCAAGCCTCAATACAACAAAACAAAACAACACTCCCCATACTGATTTCCTTTTACATGCTGCAATGTAATTTTTTGGTCTTTTTTATAACAGCCATCCTACCTGGGGAGAGATGCCATCTCTATGGCTTTACTCGTGTTGCTGCAAATGTGATCTTTTTCCACAAGGAAGTGCTCACAAAAAGTTATGGACAGAAAGTTAGCAAAAGGCTGGGTTTCCCTGCCTTACAATAATTCACTCCGTCGGTGGAATTCTCTTATAGCTGCTGTGCTCAGCTTCTCATGGAAAGAACACCGAGACTGAGGGTACTGGTGGCTGGACCAAACTCGCGCAGCAGCCTAGGGCAGAGCTCCAAGCGTTGCTAAGCAACTGTGCTGCAGCCTTGCTCAGTTCCTTCTCTCACACAGGCTCACCTCTCGTGAGAGTCTCACTCCTGGGCTGGACGACGAGGCCGAGTCGTCTCACTGCACCACCGGCTTTCTCTTGTGTGGGGAAGGATGGGATTTAAACACTGGGTTGATCAACCTTTTGGTATTCGCAAAACAGAAAGAGCCCAAATACCTAAGTCTTTTCCTCTCAGAAGTACTCTTTTTTTGGTGCATCTGTGGGTCTTCTCTAAACTGACCATTCTCGCCAGTCCACTGGTGGGAACTGGACATGCAGCAGAACCTCGGGACAGGCGATCCGAGATCACATCGGCGTGTTCCCTTAGTTTCTTATGTACCTCATTGGGTGTCCCTGACGTAACTGGCATTTGTGTGTGGTGCAGGGAGGCAGCCCTGGCCCTGTGCATGCTGGGAAGGGCTCTGCCACAGTGCTGCATACCTGCCTAGCAGTCTGTGCCCTCGAAAGGGGCATTTAATGATGCCACTGTCATCCCAGATCAACACTTCCTAAGGCTCTGGGAGTCAGTGTTGGTGACTTCCTGGGTTCTGTGAACGGGAGGAAAGGTTTGGTGTGGGTGCGCTGGGCGATGAGAACATACCTGGCCACACGGACCCTGGAGCAGAGCCTGGCTGAGGTGTCAGTGCACACACGCTTGTCTCGGTAGGGGAGGCAGATGCGTGAATAACCTGAGTGGTCTAGGGTGTGTCAGTGTCGCTGATTTTTAAGACCCTTGAATTCTGGATGCTTTGAATTCACGTGGCCAGGAAGGTTAGGATTGTTATTAACACTGGAATTCATAAAACCAGAGCGAAGCTGGCCCGCTGCTTCCTCCACAGGCATTCGCCTCGGCTTCTCTGGAGTTGTGGATGAATGGCCTCATCTGGGCCTCGCAAAAGCATGGGTGCTTGGATCATGAAACAAAATTCTCTGGCAGAGAAGAGACTGTTTATGCTTTTCTTTTATTGCTTACCAGAGGCCAACATTCTACTTTAGAGGGATCGATATTCTTGAACTGCAAACTTTTTAGAAGCCTGAGGAGATGGATCCTCGTCAAGCGCGATGTTAACCCTCTCCCTGTGCCGGTAGAGCGGGGCTGTCTCCCTCACTCGCTTTCGCTCCGCTTTAGAGGAACGCAGAGGTCCTCTCCCGGGAGCCCGCCTGGCTGTTACGGCAGCGCCCTCCTCTTCACACTGCCACGGCCTGGCCCCGCGTAGGCTGAGGTGTCGCTGGGTGTCACAGGCCTGAGTGCGCCCTCTTGCTGGCTCTGAAGAAACGATCTCTCCGTGACTCTTCACCTCCCGGCTTCGGCTCGGGCATTGGCCCGGCTCCCAAGCCACGGCCTTACTGTGTCCCACAGCTGAGCGTTCCGCTTCCTCCGCAGCACTCTTCCCGACACACCGTCAAGCTCTGCTTACCTTCCCGACTTCACTGCCACCCTCTTGACCCCAGGTCCTCCAAGAGCGCCTGTCTTGTTTTTGGGACCAGCGTTTGGTTCAAAGTGAGACACTTCATCAATACCATCTATCCCAGAACTAGGTGAATTCCTGCTTTGGAGCCTGGGTGATATCTGTGTTTGTCAAATTTCCATCATGGTGACAAATACCTGAGATGAATCAACTTAAAAAGAGGGAAGGAAGCCAGGCTTTGTGGTGGTCTCCTGTGATCTTAACATGTTGGGAGGCTGAGGCAGGAGGACTGCAAGTTCAAGACCAGCCTGGGCAACTTAGTGACTTAGCAAGACCCTGTTTTAAAATAAAAAATAAAAGGGGTTAGGGACTCAGCTCGGGGCAAAGGCCCTGGGTTCGACCCCCAGTATCACAAAGAGCAAAAGAGGAAAGACTCATTTTAGCTCAGGGTTTCGGAGGCGTCAGCCCAGGCTTGGGGTCCCACAGCCTCTGGGCCCATGGCAGCAGAACCCAGCAGAGGTCACGGTGTTTCTCATGACAGCCACAAAGCAAGGAGTGAGTCCAGGCTCCCAGGGTCCCCTTCAAGGACAATGCCACAGTGACCTCACTTCCTGCCAAAGGGACCCCTCCCCAGGTCCCACCACCTCCCAAGAGCGCCACAGGTCAAGCGCATCACTCAGGCCCGTGCGCGGTATAAGATCCAGCGCAGGCGTCGCCCTGCCTCCCCGTGACATGAGGATGGGGTTCAGCGAGGGGTTCTGCTCGCTCCCAGCCCAGGTCAGGGCACTGCCCTGTCTGCGCCTCCTGCTGCGCGCTGCCTCTTCCCACACTCCCGAGCCTCACACAGCCCCAGCCCGGAGGCTGCACGCGTAGGAGGCCCGGCCCTGCCTGCGGCCTCTGGAGGCCACTGCGGGGGCTCTAATACAGACCCAGGGGGGCGGCTACTCACTGCCTGCGGGGAGGAGAGGAGGCGGGGGCAGATGGCTGGAGCTGGCTTGGAGCTGGCTGGAGGGTAGCGCTGGTGCCTGGATGAAGATCGAGGCCTCTGTGCGACGAGTCTGGGAGAATCTGGGACCGCCGATGGCTGACACCGACACTGTCCTGGGAGGTGAGACCAGGAGGAAAGCGAGTCTGCTCCCAGTGCTGCGTGGCCTCGGAGACACAGAAGGCTGACAAGAGCCGCCTCCTACGTCGCTCAGACGCCGCTCCCGCTCAGGAGCCGGCAAAACGAAGCCCAAAGGGTCCGAGTCTGGGCCACCGCAAGTCTGGTGTAGACTGAGAACGGTTTTAATGTTTTTAAGGGGCTGGGAGAAAAGGAAAGAATAATATTTCATGGCATATGAAAATGGCATGAAATCTAAACTCTCGTGTCCATAAGTGAAGTTTTACGGATACAAAGCCACACCCACTCGTTTAGAGATTGCTTCAGCTAATTTTGCCTTGCACTGTGGGATGGAGTTGCTACACCAGAGGCTGCGTACCTGCAAAGCCTAAAATACTTACTGCGCTGAGCTTCACAGAGGCTTGCTGACGCCTACTGCAGATGAACACCATAGAGAAGAAATCCACATTTTTAGTCAGACGGCAAGTTAGCGGAACTGTTCAATGGTGGACAGTCTGTACTCCAGCTTTAAGCAACAGCAGCGACGGTGAATGCAAGCTTCCGTGCCTTCAGCCTGCAAAGCCAGAGTTTTTCTCTGGGCTGGATCGCATGCATCCGGTCGCCACGTGAATGAAATGTCTGTCGCTGCCCTGGTGATTGGGGTTTAGACATCCTGTACACATGTTCACCACCATGTAGAATTATGCGAATTGTGAGTGAACGGAGGTGTTTAAGACTAGCGTGCCCCTCGGTGTGCACCAGTGCTGGGAGCTGAGATGGGACAGATTTGTGGTTCTTGTGCTGGGCCTTTGCCCACTGTGAGTTTGAACATTTCACAGAAAACCGTGTAGCTCCATTGTACTACCTTAAGCAGCACAGGGAAGGGACATTCTGGGCTGTGGTGGAGGATACATCAGAGAAGGGTAGAAAGTGAGCCATGGGAGGCATCCCAGGGCTTCCACTCAGATGCCAGGGCCTGAGCTAGGATGGGGGTAGTGGACAGGGCTAAGTGGGAGCATTCCAGAGGTGCTGTGGGGGAGAACTGAGAGGACTTGAGAAAGTGAGTGAGTAATGATGCTTCGTCCTGGGATGCAGAAATCGGGTAGAAAGAGAGTTGATGGAAAAATTTAGGAGCTCTATTTTACGCACATGCATACATGTCCTATTAGACATAAAATAGTATATTAGATAAATAGTTTTATCTGAAAATAAATGAAGAAGAGAATAGAAAAGAAACACAGTAAGTTGCTCCTGGCTTATTACAGCCAATAGTACTAAGGACTGGGTTTTGACAGCTGCTCAGGGAAAAGAGCTCAGGTGAGGCAGGCAAAGCCAAGGCCCTTCCTGGGTTTGAGATCCGTCCATGAAGTTTTGGCTTCCTGGCCACCATATCATCAGAAAAGAGTGAATAAAAGTGTACTTTGGCTCCGTGAGATGACAATGAATTTGTCTATTTTAGCCAGAGTTCTGGGTATAAATAAAGGATTGTACCTGAGAATTTGTAGCCACAGCCTATTCTCACGTGGTTTGTGGTTTGGATATATATTACCTACTTGATCTGCTCAACCATAAACCAATTAATATTTAAACAGTTCTTGGAGCTCCAGATCCAGAGAGAGTGAAATACCCTTTGTCAGACTAATCCTTTTGTGCATAACAATTATCAGCTTGGACTAAATAGCTTAACTCACAACTACTAGAAGCTACTGAAGAAGGAAAAGCAGCAGGCTGAAACTGGAGGACATTTGACCCTTGGAAGACGAGAGAGATTCTGTGGTGAGAGCAGAGCTACATTTATGCCCCCTTTCTCCTGAAAACAGCCTCAGTCCACATGGTGTGGAGAGAGCTAAAATTCAGAAACATCGTTTCATTAGGATGAGATGTCAAAATACCAAGTTCTTGGCTGCCAAAGAGGTTGGAAATTGAGGAGAAAATTCCTCAAAAGGAGAAAGGCAGAGGAAATCTCAGACACTCTCCACATGCTTGACTTACCCATGAACTCTACTGGGGAAAGCCAGAAGCCTGCCAGAAAACATCAACATCACAGCTGAAAACTGTTTTCCACCATAGGTGTGTTGGTTGGCTTTCCCATTGCTGAGACACAATAACTGACATCCAAATTTTCAGGAGGAGAGGTTTATTTTGGGTCACGGATTCAGAGAGTTCTTTCTATGGTTGGCTGACCTCAAGGAAAGTGGTGCGGCAGAAGGGCAGAGCAAGAGGTTCAACTATTGCAGCCAGGGTGGGCTTGGGGGAGACAGAGACAGACAGAGACAGAGACAGAGGGACAGAGACAGGCAGAGAGACAGACAGACGTGGAGAGGGAGAGGGAGAGAAAGGAACCGGAGACAAGAGCACAACCTTCCCAGTCACCACCCCGGTGGCCCACCGCCTCCAACCAGGCCCCAGCTCCTGAGGGCACATTCAGCTCTGAACTCAGACGAATGAGCCCACTGATGAGTACAGCACCCTGCAATGCAGTCTCCTGAAAGCCCCATCTTTGAACACTGGAGACTTTTGGGGAACATTTTAGATCTAAACCATAACAAGGGGAGCAGAGTTGGAAGTATGAAGTTCATCAAATCAATATGGCCTTTCCATTGGAGTCCCAGAGGGTCTGTAACTGAAAAGAGAAAGTTATGTCCTAACAGTAAGGATGAGCTCTAAGACTGAAAGGAACCCTGAGGTTTTGGAGCCCTAACGAAGTCAAAGTGTGGCCTCCACCCAGACAAACAGGGAACCGCGCGGCATTCAAGGCCAGCCTCAGAATTAAACAGCAGGTCAAGGGTTTCTGTGTCGTGTTCCTCGTGATGTCCAGAGCAAAACATAAAACTATGACACATAGGAAAATTATAACAAAATGCACTGCTTGTCAAGAGAAAAAGTAGTCACTAGAACCAGAGTATAAAATACTCCTAAACCAGGCGAGGTGGCTCACACCTGTAATGCCAGCACTCAGGAGGCTGAGGCAGGAGGATTGCCATGAGTTCGAGGCCAGCCTGGGCTTCATAATGAGTTCAAGTCCAGCCTGAACTACCTAGTGAGACCCTGTCTCAAGAACAAAAACAAAAACAAAATGTTCTTAATGTTAGGATTAACAATGACCTTAATGCAAAAATTTGAAGTAACGCTTAAAATTTAACATGAATTTAAAGATTAAAAACAGTGACAAGGTAATAGATTCAGTATTCCAGCAAAGAACTGGAGCTTTACAAAAAGCCAAATAGAAACAGTGAAGACAGCAATTTCAGTTTACAACTGAATGTATTGGGATTAACAGCAAATTGAGGTTGGCAGAATAAAATTTCAGTCAATTTGAAGCATAATCAACAGAAACTATCTAACCTGAGGAGAAAGAAACTTTAAAAAATATGAACAGAGTCTCACTCACTTGTGGAGAATGTAGATGATGCTAAATATCCTGCCTGTCTGTGAGGAGAGAGAAAAAAGAGGAGAAAAACATGTGAAAAATTATAACCCATACGCCTCAAATTTGGTCTTGAGAAACCTACATTTCCTTACAGGCCAAGGAAGCACAGAGACTGGGAATGCTGTAAATGTAAGAACAAAACAGACTCCACACCCCTTAGCAAGCAGTGTGGTCAAACTGTTAAACCCCAAGGATAGAGGAAAAAACCTTCATGTAAACATGCCATGTAATGAACACAACACTTAGAGAGGAAAAACAAAATCTGTCAATCCATAAATCTGTATACAAGCACAGTCCTCCAACAAGCAGGGGAAATGAATTTTCACATGAAAGAAAGGTGAGAGAATTCATCACCAGCAGGCTGGTCCCTCAGAGGGAGCTTCTCCTAGCAGGAGGAGACTGGGTAGACTAAGAAGAATGAAGAGCGACTGTGTGGTAAATATGTGAGTAAATAGAAAATAATCCTTGTTTTTTTTCTCTCTTAATTTCTTCAACAGGGAATTGACAATTTATTGAAAAATATGATATCATCATTTGAGGTCCATAACAGGTACAAATAGAAAATATATGACAAAGTGGCATAAAGGCAGGTAAATACCTGACGAGGTTAGTAAGTAGAATTTTTCTCACTCAAGATCTCTAAATTTTATATCAAATGGTACATTATTAACTCTAACAGACTTGATAAATTGTACATGCATATTCTAATTATCCACATGCCACTAGAATAGTAAAAAGATATATCTAAAACCCATGAGAGGACATAAAAAACTAGTTAGTCATAGACCTCACTGAGAGAACGACTAAAGGACTTGCTCCAGGAAAGACAAAAACATCAACAAAGAAAAAAAAAAAACTCAGATGAAAATTAATCTGTGATGATAAAGCAAGCTAATAGTCATGTATAAATCTAAATATATATTGACTATATATTTTGATTGGCTATTTGAAGAAAATTCCTATAAGAACATGTAAGAAGTTATCAACAAAAGTTATTTTGGAAAAAGGATTCTACAATAAAAATGAAAGAAAGACTTAATTTTCTTTATTATTGTTCTACAAGGAAATGATGGTAAACAAATTTTGATGTCACAAAAGCTGTTTTGATTTAAAAATTTTTCCTTAGGAAATGGAATTTTCATCCTAGATAAATATTTTAGATAGAAGAATTTTTTTTTTTGTGGGTACCGGGGGTCGATCTCAGGACCTTGCGCACCAGCAGGCTCCCGTGCCGCTGAGCGATATCACCGGCCCTTTTTTTGCATGTGGGTACCGGGAGTCGAACTCAGGACCTCGCACTTGCCAGGCAGGCGCTTATGCCGCTGAGCTATCTCACCGGCTCTAGATAGAAGAATTTTTAAAAATCATCAAACTGGATATAGATAATAGAAATTATACAATTTTAATAGTCAATAACAAAAGACCAAAGAAAAATGAATAAAGTTTCAGATTTAACAACATATATGAAATTGGAGCTTTAGAAGAAGAGAAGAAAAAGACCAGGAGATAAAACATTTGAAACAATAAAAGCTGAAATTCCTAAATTTGGTAAAAACTTTTAACTTACAGATCCAGGAGTCTGATAAACACCCAAGAGTAAAGTCAGGGGACCCAAAGGAGCACATCCTAGTCACATTTCCAAAAGCCAAAAGCGAAAGGGAAGGCGTGCCGGGAGCCAGCCACGCTTTGAAAGCAACATGAAGACGGCACGTTCATACGGTGAGCAGCGGTGACATTCCTGGGCACTCGACAGAAGCGACGGGAGACAAAGCGTTAGACTATCACATTCCAAGGAGTGAAAGAAATAGCTGTGACCAAGAGTTCTGTATCCGTTGAAACTATCTTTCAAAATTGGAGTTTTAGGACAGTTGCAGACAGACAATAGTAGACTCCACAGCTGACCGCTCGGACTGCAAGGCACGCGAAGCACGTGCTACAGACCGAAGCTCGGCGACGTCTCACAGTTCCTTGTCCCGAACAAGGCGGCCAGAGTCAGAAGAGAAGGGCGCCGTGCATGTGCTCGTGTGTGCAGACGTGTGCGGATCCCCTCTGTCCCACCGACTTCTGCCGCAGTCTCTACATTTCATCAGAAGTAAGGCAAAATTGACTTGAAGCAGATTGTGATGAATTAAAGATGCGTGCTGTAATCCCTGCAGCAACCTCGAAAAATAATCTGAAGAAATGGCAGTGAGAGGGTCAGCAGTGTGCACCTGGGCCGCCTAGATGTTTGGCAAAAGCCCTTGATGACGGTGAGTGGGGGCCACTCAATATTTTATGTCAGGAAATTGCCTGACTTTCTGCCAGAGAAACTAGCTATTATCCCGTTATTGATCACTGACTGAGACCATGTCTATTAGTAAATGACACAAATTATTCTGAGACCAGAATACTGTACAGTAATGGACTATGTCAGAAAAACACTCCAGTTGGGAGGTAGCGGTCTACCTGGAGTGTCTACTGGAGAGCATGTCGCCGGGGAGCCGCTGAGGAGCCCTAAGCCAACGTGAGGTGGGGGTGCCACGGCTTTGACCTCCAAATACTCCCAAGGAACTGGAGCCCCACGACATGGGGAAGTCTTAAAAGAGTCAGGCTACACCACCCACGGTAAACATGGCAGAACCATGGTGATTAAAAGCAGATCAAAGCTCACCTAAAAGTGGATGGCGGGGTGGGAAGATGGGAAGAAGGACAGTAGCAGAGGCCAGAGCGACCTGTCTGGGTGGGGGCCGCTGCCAGTGTGGCCACAACTCCTCAGCCAGACCCTTAATTTTTGGGCATTTGTACAACTGTGTAAATAAGGAAAGCTAAAAATACCTACAGCAGTGAAAACACTAACTCTCCGACATCGCGCCTTGTGAGCTGTAACTGCAGCGATGTGCCCAGAGTCTCGAGGTGCGAACGGCTCTGCTGTTGGAAAGGAGCCGGTGTGGGACGTGTGGTCACCGGCACGGCTGGCAGCTGGGGTGTGGTGGAAGGGGCTTCATAGGGAGGGTGGCCAGGGGCTCTGGCCACCAAGCTGAGTGCGGCTCTGGAGGATGGGGGCCTTCAGTGGCTTGCCTTGTGCTGTGGTTCTCGGAGACACTCATGTGGGGCAATTCTCTCACCAGTGCTAGAAAGATCTAGCTTCTACTTCCTATTATCCAACTTTTATTTTGCTCTTTATTTATATATTAGATTTCTCATATAAGAGAAACCATGGAATATTTAAGACTGTCTGGTTTGTTTCACTTAACATTGTGGTCTCAAGGTGCATCTATTTTCCTACATATGACTCAAGTTTATCCTTCTTTATGGCAGAGTAGTACTCCACAGAGTGTAAATACCACATTTTCCTTATCCACTCATCTGCCGATGGACATACAGACTGCTTCCAAGATTTAGCTATCATGAATTTTGCCGTGCGATGGTCACCCATTGTCTTGGGTACTTTTCTCTTGTTGCTGAGACAAAATACCTAATGTCCAAAATTAAGGGAGGAAAGATTTATTTAGTTCACAGTTGGTAGAGGTTTCAGTCCATAATCAGCTGGCTCTAAGGCAGGGTGGCGTGGAAGAGGGGTAACAGTTCATGGCGGAGGAAGATACTGAGAGCAACAAGAGCAAAATGCGGGGCAAGCCTCTTTTCCTCCCTTATGTTGTATGCAGGCTGCCCGCCCTAGGGCCGGTGTAGCACTCACACCCCCAATGCCAGCACTAGACAATGAACCAGTCCCAAACTTTAGCTTTAGAGGCACATGGCCGCCTCTGAAAAGCCCATCCCCCAAGACTGCACGAGGCTTTGGGGGGACATCCAGACAGAAACCATAACACCCACTAATACTTCTCCCTCAATGGCCCGTGTGTTCCATTAACTGACAAGGTCATTGTCATCATTTCTTCGAGCACTGAACGGACTGTGAGAAACGAGCAATGCAAATCTCTGTGCCTGTGAGACTATGCTCGGGTGTGCATCGTTGTTTGGTTCGATAATGATGATGTGATTTAAACATTTTGAATGTTCTTAATATTCGAATTGCTTTGTGTAGTAAATACTACATTTCATTTGTTTATGTGGTCGTTGTTCATGGAAATACTTCCGTGGCAGGTTATTTCTATGGAAATACTTCCGTGGCAGGTTATTTCCATGGAAATACTTCCGTGGCAGGTTATATCCATGGAAATACTTTTGTGGCAGGTTATATCCATGGAAATACTTCCGTGGCAGGTTATATTCATACTTCGGTTGCTTCGAACCTCACACTAGTGCTCTCGGAGCCAGTCTAGCCTCTATCTAGATGGGGGCGTTGCGACAGTGCTGTCATTTACCTTTATAATCTCCAGTTGGGAAGCTGATGGGAACAGGTGTATAGCCATTTGTCCCTTAAACGACAACATGTTTCTTACTACGAACATCATCTTCACCCCATGGGGTGTTTTGTATCCGTGCCAGTCAGAGCAGAGGTCACTGCAGTTTTGAGCTCAGAGCTTCCTTTCCTTCGATGTAAGGGGCTGTGGGTCCCCAGTGGGAAGTGTCTGCCCTGGTCCACTCCACAGGTGACCTGTAACTGAGTTTGAGGTGTAAACAGACTGCAACCTAGTAAGTAGCTGGATCCCAGCCAATAACAAGCAGCCAACTGTGCAGTCAAATAAGACAGACAGGAGCTGTGACCTATCAGGCAGTCTCTGCACCTACGTCCCTGTTCTGTACTCACTTCCTTTCCTTTAGCGATAAAGATAACCCACCCCCAGAAGGGGTGGAGCAGTCTGAGCCACTAATAAAGCCAATTAAAATCTGCACAATTATAATCAAAATGGAGATTCCATCTTATTCCAATAAGAATGGCTATCATGAAAGACAAAAAACAACAAATGCTGGTGAGGTTGTGTGTAGAAGTGCCCTTCTACACCAATGGAGGAATGTGAACTAGTACAACCACTGTGGAAACCAGTGTGGAGATTCTGCAAAAACTAAGGCTCGAAACCTCCTTTGCCCAGCTGCACGTCTCCTGGATGTCTTCCTGAAGGAGTTCGAGACATCAGATTGCAGGGATAAGGCACACCTGTGTCTACAGCAGCACAGTTCACAGCGCTCAGTCATGGAAGCAGCCCTTGTGCCCAGCAGGTGAATGGGTAAGGAAAATGCGGTATAGATACACGACGGAGTACTACTCCAGAAAGAAAGATAAATCCGAGTCATTTACAGGAAAATGGATGGATCCTGAGACCGTATTGTAAGTGAAATAAACCAGAAGGGGTAGGAAAAATGATCAAGATTCAATAGATATTGGTGAATGTAATTATTATGTATTGCAAACATATACTAATAAAAAAAAGGACAAATAAAGGTCTGCAAAATTAGAGTTGTTGTAACTTTCTCTTTTAACAGCTAACATTTAGTACAGGTTTAACACTCCAAAGTAGCTTGGATAATGAGTACTTGTTCAGAGAGTTATGGTATAAACAAAATGCATACACTGAGTTATGCCCAACCTCAAGAATAAGCCGATTTTATGTATTTTTCGTGGCATCTTTGCCAAGAGACTGCACCTGCGTCTCTGTAGACCGCGTTACCCTCGAACCCCAGACTTTCAGAGTTTACAGAGGGGCCCTGATATACGCTTAGGCAGAGCCAAGAGAGTATATTTTCCTTCAGAAACTCAAAAATAGCCCTGAAAATGAAATGATTTTCCGAAATCCCAACTCTAGAAGGAGACTATCATTGCTCTAGACTAGGCATGTCCAGTGTCATTGTTTTGGCGCGAGTGCAGGCCAGTGAATTAGAAGCCATGCCAGCTGCTAACCATGGTCACAGCGGTGACACTGGGCCGTCCTCTGCTGGCTTGGTAGTGACGGGGTTGTTGGTTTGACAGAGGCCGCTCTCCCCGGCCAGGGGATCTGGGAGGCAGGCTGCAGGCCTGGCGCTCAGGCAGACGCTGTGGACAGCCATTTGGCACACAGGGAAGCTTTCCCTTCAAATCTCTGGACAGTCGCAGGAGGCCATGGCAGGTCTGCAAGACATTCACTTACTTTAGAACCACTTCAATCATGAGCGAGGCTTTCGGCTTTGTCAACAGACGCTTTTCATGCTTTTCCTTCAACTAGGTGCCTCCATGGAGGACGGGTGCTGGAGTCATCTGGCAGAGCCCAGGGCAATCCTGTCCGCAGTCTCTTTTTGCAGGTCTGGGAAACCTGCACCGAGCTCACTTCCGCGACGGCTCCCAAGAGATGCGGCTGCTCCTCCTCTGACTGCGGTGTGGCTCAGTGTGTTCTGTGTAGAGCGAGGGGAAGAGGAGGGGAAGGAAATGCGGAGGAGTTAGCTCACTGCAGTGCTCTGCCAGCTTTTGGAGGTGGCCCCTCCATGGCCAGCGTCTTGTGCTTATCTTGGCCAAGATGCATGTTCCCGAGAAGCAGACGTCGTGTGTCTCCTGCCTCTTAGTACCGCAGAGCCCTCGCCCAACTGAACGCTACCCCTGCCTTCCTTCACCGAAGGGCTCTCTCTGGCCACCAGAGCCCACTTTGTTGACCCTTGTAGCAGAGCAGCCATGGAAGTCTAGGGGGGTCGCTCACCACCCCAGTGGTCCTCAACCATTGGGGAGCACTGGCTGTCCCCTCTGGGCATTCGTCACCAGCACCAATGCCCTCGGGGTTGGTAAGACACCATGTATTGGCGGCCCTCGCTGCCTCCCTTGTGTCCCTGCTCCATGGTGATGTTTCTGTCACTTCCGCAGGGAAGCATGCGTGCATGAATCCAGGTCCCAAGGCCCAGTCCTAGGAGAGCTCTTGGCAGGACACTGTGAGCCACGTCAGCTCTGGAGAATCTGCACGGCTGGGCGCTCAGCTGTGCTCAACTCCACTCCATGCCACCAGTGGCCTTGGCCTGTGATGCTCCCAGCGTGGGTACACGTGCGACATCTGCCTTCCTTAATCCCATCGGGCTACAGGCTGTGTGCACCTCCTCCAGATATTCTTCTTGCACCTTTAAAGAGGTCTCAATGGCATGAACTTGAGAGCTTTATTTTTCTTTAAGAATTACAGTTGTGCTTAGGAAGAGAAAGAACGTCACGAGGTCAGCTGTCCAGGGTCTTGGTCATTTTTAATGTTGCTATCTGAAAATCTGGCCACTTCTGTGACTGTTTTTCAGGGTCGCAGGACCAAACTGTATTTCAGGTAAACCCTCGTACTTCCTGACTTCTTTAATTCGAGTGCTTTTCGTGGCTCCGTGGAACAGAGGTTTGTCGAGCCCTGCTGTGGACCAGGCCAGTAAGAGATGCTGGCGACAGGTACCAGAAGGATTTAGTGGGAGACGCAGCTCTAATGCTTTTCACTGCTTATCAACCATTTGAGCCCGTCCTGCGGTAAGAAATACATTTTCTCTGCCACAAACACACCACGCATTTTACCTGTACCTTTCTAATGGCACATTTTTTTTTTTTTTTTTTTTTTGTGGGTACCGGGGGGACGACCTCAGGACCTCGCGCACCAACAGGCACCCGTGCCGCTGAGCGATATCACCGGCCCCTTTTTCGTATGTGGGTTCCGGGAGTCGAACTCGGGCCTTCGCGCTTGCAAGGCAGGCGCTTAAGCCGCTGAGCCGTCTCACCGGCCCATCTAATGGCACGTTTTAGCTTGCAAAATTTTTTTGTGAGTATTTTCTGTAAGTTGCCTCTATATATTGTAGTCTCTTTGAAGAGCGCACCATGTCGTATTGGTCATTTTTCTCACATAGTTTAAGGCATGTTTTAAGTAAAACAGACACTGAATAAATGGTTCTTATGCGCTTGCAGATGACGCTCTTCCTAAACCTGAGCGCTCTCTGCGGTGAAGCGTCTTCGACACCTCGCATCCACTCCCGGCTCACGGAGGTGGCTCCCCCGGGGCTTGCTCCTCACGCACGTGAACATTGTGCAGAGAAATGAAACATTGCAAGACAACCAAACCCCACCCTCCCTCTTAGAGGTCCCTGGAACTTTGGGGGTGTTTTCTGCTTGGAACAGTAATTGGGTAGGTGATCCGCAGCTTCTTCCCAATGCTAAGGCCCCATGAATGAGTGAGTAGGGGAAGCAGGCTCGCAGATGCCAAGCCGGACCGCGGAAAGCCGAGTTTCTTCCTTTGCACACCCACTCTGCTCTTGTTAGCTTAGTGCTCACTAAAAGCATTTTTAGGAGTGCATCTAGATGATTCCACTAAATGTCTAGCGCCGTCGCCTGTGTGGAGTTTAGCTGTTCAAGTCCAGTAAATTTCACAGCTAACTGGACTATCTACTGGAAATGTCCCTGTGAACACTTCTGGTGACTGTGCCTCTGTGCCGGGCTTCCTGTCCCTTGGGGTTTCTAAGGGACGTGCCAACAAGCCGATCTGAGCCCCAGGAGGGTGGGGCAGTCTACCAGGGAGTGGCGGGACATGAAAGGTGAATTATTTTGATTACACTTTTGTTTCTCTGTTGCTCTCATCTTTTGGTAGCTGTATTCGTGCAGGCAATAACCAGGACATTACTGAGCGATGCTCATCGTCGTTTCCTCTAATGTGGCCTAAGGGTTTTCTCCGCAGAGCACCAGAGCCAAGGTGGCCACTTTTTGGAGGAGGATTGGGTCCGCGAGACACAGAGGACGCGGTGCAGCAAAACATGGGAAACAGAAGCAGCGTCTTTCCTTCCGCACGGATCCCAGGGTGAAGAGAGACTCTGGAGGCCTGGCAGGGAGCCAAGGTAGCAGGCAACTCACGGGCTGCCACCTTGGGTGTCACCGTATTGTCCCTCCGACCTCCCACAGGGTGCAGGAGATGAAGGCGGATGTGCCTCCTGGACTGGTGTTGGCCACTCGGGTTTACTGTCATCAGTCACTGCGGGCTGTGCTGGGCTTGGGGAACGCTGGGTAGATCTCAGGCCACCGTATGGGAGGGAGAAGTTTCATAGGGCCTGGTGATGGGGTGACATGGATGCCAAGGAGACGGAAGAGGCTGAGAACAGTGTGCCTGCACATTGTCAAATATTAACCAGAAGAGGTGTCCCCTTCTCAGATCACAGTGGGTTACACGGGAAGGAGGGGACCGAGACGGGGCAGGTGGGGAGGCAAGTCAGTGGGAGCTGAGGAACACACGGGGCCATCACGGGGGTTCTGCGAGGCAGGTTCTGTTCCGGGGGGACGGATGAGTCTGCCGAAGGTCAGCCCATTGCTATGGGGTGCACAGCTCAGAAATGACAGACCTGGCACTGACCCAGACCTGGGTGACACAAAAGCCTTGGTGCCGAGGGAGGCGGGGAAGGGAGACAATGAGGTAGACCCAGGTCGTGAGACACAAGGGCAGGACACAGTGGGGTGAGGCAGTGGCTCCTCATCCCTGGATTCGCAGAGCCAGGCTGGGTCGGTTTTCCTCAGACCCCCTAAGCTGAGCCCAACTGGTGTTATTTCAAGTCAGCGCCTGGAGGGAAGACCGCCCAGGGGCAGTGAGATGGGCGGACGAGGCCGGGCCTTTTTGTCCCTCGCACCTGTGACAATCCGGAGGCCATGGCTGTGCGGAGGCCCAGTGGTTAATGTGCAGCTGGTAAAGGTACTTGTGCTTCTGAACAGCCGTGGGATGCATTATTCATGCCTGGAGAAGGACGGCAGGAGGCTTTTGTGGGTTCTACAGTAAACTGTGTTTTCACCTAGCGTGGGAGGGAGTAAATACAAGCTGATGCTCCAGGCAATGGTAATCATGAAACCGCAGCACAGGCAGGCTGCAGAGAGGATCCCCGCGGTAGATGTTTGCCTTTAAAACCTATCTTGGGTAGACGGGAAATGCTCCGCCCCTTCAGAAAGCTCTGTCTGCAGGAAGGCTTGCGAGTTACCGTGGCTCACTCATCATTCACACACAATTTGGCTTATGCGCTTATTTAATGGCTATTATTTTGAGAATATAACTGTCTTTTATTTTTAAGTAATATAATTAAAATATAATAAAGTAGACACCAACAATGGACAGATACTGATCCCATTCAGACAATATTGTCTAATCCGTCTCATCCTGAGAGACACCCAGGGCTTCCGGCCACTCAGGGATAGGCACATCTGGGGGGAGGAGTGGACAGCGGCCTCTGGGCCTATGAGCCACCAGGAGGACAGCCGGATGTTTTCGCCGCCCTCGCTGTGCACCGCTGCATCCCAGCTGCAGTGGGGGGAAGGAGCTGGGCCGCGGGCTGGGTCACGCTCTGTCTCCCCGCTGAGTGCACCGCAGAGGGCAGGAAGGTTGTCGCCTGCAAGGCAGGAAGCAAGACCTTGCCGGATCCCAGCTGTGCCCTCGCCTGGTGCCCCCACCAGTGTCTGGAGCTGCAAGGCAGTGACGCCTGTTGCTTAGCCTTCCCAGTCTGCTTGTTTTGCTGTGGCAGCTGGAGAAGACACAGGCATCTCGTGGGAAAGGGATGGCTGATTAAGTAGAGAAGGTTCTCCCTATGGTGGGTGAGCTGGCACCAGAGCCACCAGGTCCAGTCCAGTCCCTGGAGCCTGTGTCACCCTGTAAGGAAAATGTTCAGGGCCAGGGTCCTGACAGCAGGAGGTTGTCCTTGACGGTTCCCATGGGTGCTGTCTCCAACCACAGGTGTCCTAATGAGAGACACAGCAGAGGAGGAGGTGGTGGGACCGCGGAGGCTGGAGGGGGGTTGCCCGGATGCGGAAGAGGCCAGCCACGGAGTCTCCCCTCGATCCTCCAGAGGGAGCAGCTCACACAGCACTGTGGCTTGGGACTTGGGCCTCTAGGGATTAGAGACAAGAAGTTCAGCTTGTGGCGATCTGGTATCTGGTGTGTGTTGACTGCATGTGCAAGACCATGCGTGGTCCCTCTGGGTGAGGGAGCACGAGCTGCCCTTCGCAGGGGGCCACCCTGCAGCTGGGAGAGGGTCTGAGGGAGGCTCTTCCCACCTCTGGGTGGGGCTGATGATCACACATCTCCTCCTAGGCGCCCTCGGAGGTCAGACTCAAGTGCAGAACTGTGTGGGCATCTGGCCATCCGGCATTTCTAAGAGACAGTGCGTGGCCTTCGTCCAGCGCTGCTCCCAGAGGGACCCAGCGATCTGGCCAGGAGACTGTGCTGCTCCTGAACTGTGCCTCCATCCTCTGAGAGAGGCACGTGCGTTTTATGTTTAACATTTCTACCCCGCTCTAGTCTTTTGGCGAAGAAGGCCTGGGCTGTGTCTCCGGGGTGTGGATGTTTATCTACAGCCAGCGCACAAGCGGGGAAAAGCCAGGGGCAGGCCCGGGGCCCCTGTTGTCCTTCTCTGATTTTCTGAACCTTGGGTTAGAGGAAGCCCTTTGGTGGCTGGAAAGCCCATTTCATTCTCAAGGGGCCAACAGGAGAGCATGCTCTGGGTACTCTTTTACTCAAAAATGCCAACTTTCTAAAAAAAAAAAAAACAGGCCATAACTAATATGAGATTCAGCTTTTAATTCCCACTGGGGTTCTGGCTGGGCTCAGCCTCTGCCCGTAACGGGTAGCGTGACACAGCCCTCCACCACCTTCGCCTTCTCCTCCGCTGTCCAGCCTTGCTGAGCTCTGCTTCCAGTGTCTCCCACGTTCTCTGCGCATCTGTGTTTGCTAGGAGGGAGCTGCGTGCGCCTTGTCGGTCTCCTGCTCCGTGAGCCTCTCCCTGCCTGTGCTGCGGATGCCCGGGGCCAGCTGCCCGCTTCCCGATCCTTCTGGTTTAGAGGATCAAAGCCTAAAGCACAGAGACAAACAGTACTATCTGCATCTTCTTTCTAAAATCTCCGTGGTAATCTTCAGTGCTACTAATTAATTACTCATGAAGAAAAAAAGCACAAAAAAGAGCTCTGCAAATCCTTGCCTTCCTATTGATGAAGGGAAAGCTTTGAATAAATAAATATTTTGTGGAACAAACGCCTGGGCAGTTATGCCAAGAAGGACAGGAGATTGCATAAATAATAACAGACTGCTCGCCAGGGAGCCGACTGCTGGAGTCTCGTTGTTCATTGTATCACTTCCTTTCTGTGTCAGTGACCTTTGCCAGGGTTACCCGCAAGCTGGTTAAGAACCATTTCTATCTTCAATTCCTTCGGCACATGAAGCAGTCACACCTGTGCACCTTTGCAATGTGCTAAGTGTGAGTCAGTCATTTGAGGTGTGAGTAAAGTGAGTAAAGTGAGAAAGCTGTTTAGAGAGAGAGGACAGTTTCTCCCACTGGGTGGAGAAGCAGCACTCATGGATCAGAGGCCGCATGGTGCGCAGCTGCTGTTCCCAGCGAGGCTGGGCTTTGGCTGAATCTGGGACGTGCAAGGGCAACATGGAAACCATGCAGACTGATGCAGGCCCTGCCGGGGGATTCGAGTGATCGCAGTCACCCTGAGCATTGGGAGCCCAGGGATGACGGGTCGAGTCTGGCAGTACGGCTGAAAACTGCGTCCGGCATGGGAGTGTTTCTCCACTCGCAACTATCAACCGTGCGCGTCTTGTCCTCCATGGACGTCGTGTGCCTTAGTCTGATGCTGCCGGTGAGTTCTGACTGTAGTAACCGGAGGAATAAAAACATTTCGCATCAGGGCAGTTTTACTTCTTCACAAACAGATGTGTGCTGCCTGCTGGGTCTGTGACACCTAAGTTTTGTGAATGGAAGCAACTCGGGCCTTGCAGTGTGTCTGAAAAACAGAAGCCAAACAGGATTTTGAATTTCCCACATTTAGAATATTTCATGTGAAAGGTTCAACACCTCGGGCAGGTGATGCTCTGCTGACCTGTCCATGTGACTCAGCCTGGGGCCAGGAGACCCATGCTGAGGCCACAGCGTCACATTTCCCGGGCCCTGGTTGGTGCCAGCTCTGTGCAGGTGGGCCCCATAGAATCTTTGAGGAAAATAGATAAAATGAAAGCGAAATGTAGATAAAATGGGGCGAATGATCAGACAGATACACAGGGGCAGCAGGAACAGATTCAGGGCACGTAGGAGCTGCGGGGCGGAGCACAGCTGAGAAAGATAATGCGCGAAGGAGAAGGCTGCACGTGAGGCAGAGGCATGCAGGTCTCTGCAGGTGTTCCAGGGTAGCACTGGAGGGGTAAACACAACCTGGAGCTGGCGAGAAAGCGAACTGGAGGTGGGGTGCTGGGGCTACCATGGCTAGGATGTTAGGTGTCCCCAAAGGCCATGTGCTAAATGCTTCATTCCAGGGGATGATGGGAGGTTCAGGAGGTGAGGCCTGGTGGGAGGAAGTGGTTCCTGGTGTGGCCCTGCAGGGGACAGTGGCCCCAGCCTGCCTTTCCCCTCTCTCCCAGTCCTGGCTATGTGGTGAACTCTTTCCTGGCCCATGTTTTCCGCCATGACGGCTCCCCACAGACAGACGCCTGTCGCCATGGCTGTGCCTGACAATGGACTGAATCTCCCCCACTGTGAGCTGCAGTAGAGCTTTTCTCTTTATCAGCCGAGTATTTCAGGTGTTTGTTACGGAAATAAAATGCTGGCTAACACAGGGCCTCGTATCCCACACTAAGAATTCAGGCCTTATCCCAGCCACATGAGAAAGGCCTTCCTGCAAGCGAGGAGACGAAGGCGATGCTTGCTCCCAGCCAGAGGAAGTCAAAGAAGTCATGAAAGGAGCCATGGGGAAGACACACGAGGGTGAGTTTTAATTTCTTCATAGAGTTTTTTTTTTTTTCTTGAAGAGCTTACAGTCTAGTAAATTGTGCTTGGAATTGAGGTGGTGGTGACACATGGAAAACTATTCACGTCAGAAAATGGGGGAGGCTGGGACAGCCTCCCCACCACTCAGGAGCTGCGAGCATTGCGGAAACGGATGCCTCTTCTTCCCTTAAAAACAACACAGGCCTAACCTCGTGCAGGCACGAGGAGACTCCAATCGGTGCAGACCAAAGAAATCCTACAAAACCAGGAAGTGAGGGTGAAATTGTGGTCCCTTTATTTATAAGAAATAAAATCTTACCACTTTGTCTCTTGATCAAAATAATTAGAGTCAGCTATTGAATTTTTTCAGGATTTAGTTTTCTTTTCTCCTGTTAAACAAACATTTTAGTTTTAAAATAGTATGTAAATTATAAAAATATTAGGGAACAGCATTCGAATCCATTTAATTTTGTCGCTATCGGTATCTGGAAATCATCTATTCATATTCAGTGAATAATAACCGAGCTACTATTTTGCAGCATGTGCCATGCTGGATAATCAGAGCACAAAGAAAAATCAGTGTTTTTGTCATTAGTAACCTGAGTGAGGCACAGTGAATCTCTTGGCCTTGCTCTATTCAGGTACCAAAAAAATAAGTTGGACAGGTGTTCTGTGAGGGCCTTTCCCACTTTAAAGTCCAGTATGTGTAAGGAGTGGTGAATCCTCTTTCCAGTCATGCCTTAAAATACAGTTCTGACATCCCTTGGGAAATACTGTATGGCCTGGGAAATAGCTCTTTAGCCATCTCCTTTTCTTTGCTTTTAATTTTGCATGTGGTTTAAGAAATCTTTGCTTTCTACAAAGTACAGATTTTCTGCTCCTGTATTTGCTTTCAGAAGTTTTGCAGTTTTAGTTTTGTGTGTGTATGTGAGCTCGCCCATGTGTGTGTGTGTGTGTGTGTGTGTGTGTGTGTGTGTGTGTGTGTGGTGAGCTAGGGTTTGTATATTTGGGCTCATTTTTTTTTTTTTTTGGCAAATATATAACCTTGTTATTTACTTTCCCGTTGAATTTCCTTGGCACTGTTTTTGGGGGTTGGAGGAGGCTGAGCCACGGTCTCAGTATGTAGTCCAGACTGGCCTTGGACTCACTATGGAGAGAACAGAAAGTAATAGTAACTCTTTTGTGACACTACCTTACCCCAACCTTATCAAACAACCGATCATAAACTTCCATTTTGGATGCTTTGCTGCCCAAAACTACATCAACCATCAATCACTGTATCTTCCTGTTTCCTGTTACAAATAACAAGAAAAATCTGTAAGAGAGAATTACCACCTGAGCTGGGATGATCAATATCCAGGATTCAAAAGGGCAGGAGAAATATCCAGTCTGCACAAGCACAATCCCAAAGGTCCTGCTTGCCACCAAGACAGAAGTGTCGGGGATGCCTCTAGGACAGCTGTGATGGTGGACACAGAGCTGCCCAGTCCCCTTTTCTTTATGACCAGAAGAACTAATCTCCTCCCTGGCTTCAACCTCTGTTGGTCTCTTGCATCTTAGGACTCTGGCAGGAGGTGCATCTGCTTAACAGAAAGTTGGTCTCATAGGACACCCTAATTCCAAAATGTCCGGGCAGGTTGTTCTCCAGCTTGTCCAATCCTGCTCTTGTGGCAAGGTGAGCTAGAAGAGATTCGAAGCTGGTGTCCAATGACCCAATCTACATTTGCACCGATGACTTTCCAGCCCAATTACTTTCCATTCCACTGTGTGCCATTTTCTACATTGTGAAAGATGATAAAACCCTAAAAATTTGATACTTCCATGTATTCAGGAATGCGTAGTCCAGTGAGTAAATTGCTTGCACGTTGGGTCATTGATAGAAAAGCATTAGTATTAGTCCATGTTGAAGTCTACGATTTTTTACGTGCTGCATTAGGGTTTCAGATGGAAATCTAAGAGTCCATCAAAGCTTCTGCTTCACTCGGCTCCCAGAGAGACCTGACATAACCAGAGGCTCTTTCCTCCTAACCGTAGCTTTGAGATGGCAGAGCAAGCGAGTGAAGAATCTCTGAGGAGGCAAAACCTCGAAGAACCACAGGAAATCTACAGAGCCTGGTGTCTACTCCCATTGTTTTCCGTTGGTGGCTAGAGCTTCTACACTTGAGCTGAAAGAGAACGGAAAAAAGAAATACCATAAACCAGGTGATTGACATGTGCTTGGTCATCATTAAAGATGAACAAACGGATTTTTAAAAAGCAGGCCCTTGAAAAAGTATCATAAATCAAAGCAAAACTCTAATTGACTCATAGGGCACATATGATTTACAAAGAGCCCAGAAGAATCTTTGTGATCATCAGAAAGGAAAAGTCTCCATGAGAAAGAGATGGAAATAACGAAGATGCCAGCAGCTGAAATAAACACCAACAGGAACTAATGAAAATAGAGATGGGTGAGACAAGGAAGTCGTCCAAGGTACTAAAATGTCATAATTAAAATCCATATTCAAGAAAAAATGTTCATTTGTCAACACGAAAATAACACCAGCTTACCCTCTTCTATGCACCTGATTTCAAAGCCTATCATAAGGCTGCCCATTTCTTTGAAGGATAAATGTACACCAATATTAAAGGGAGAAGACAGAGTTTAAAAAGATGAATGGTAAATGGAACACAAGTGAAAAAAATGGAAATAAAGCGCTTGCACACCTGATTTAAACTTAACCCAAATTTAAAAAATGATAATATAAGAATATATTTAAAATGTATTTTTACTCATACTAACAAAATCCAGTGGTAATGCAGGATAGGAAGAACTGATAGAAAACTAAATGTGTAATTAAAATGTTCTGCTCAATAGAGGAGAATTCAAAATATGCTATTTTTGACTTACGTATGGCAAAGTAGGAAGTATAGGTTAAATAAGTACAATTTGAAAATCTTCTCTGGTGGTTGAAAATATATTTTATATATATATATTAAAATATGTACGAGTTATGATAAAGGTAAAGATCATATAGTTTACCTGACAAGAGAACAAAAACAACAATTTGAGTTTAATCTCTATCTTCTTTCTTCTGTTTGGGTTTGACATGCACTTTGATTTCAAGTTTGTTAACTTGGAAGCATAGGTCACTGACTGGAGGTCTTTCTTTTTTTCTAAAATAGACCTTTACTGCCATAAATTTTTTCTAATTCTGCTCTAGCAGCATTCCACAAAGTTTTAGACATCGAGTTATTATTTTCATTTATTTAAAATACTTTTGAATTTCCCTTTTTATTTGATCCACTGTTACCTAAAAGTGTATTTCATAGTTTTTCAGTATTTGGTGACGTTCCTGATATCTTTCTTTTCTTATTTTTAACTAGACTCCAGTGTGCAAAGAACATGATTCGTGACAGCTCTTTAAAATACCTCGAGATCTGCCCCGGACCGTGGTCTGTGCGCAGCGCCTGGGCTGTGGATCTGCGGGAAGTTGTCAGCCGTTGCTCACCCTCGGCCTAAGCGGACTCGGCCTTCACCTGCAGCCGCGGTTCCTCTCCTCGCTTGCCCACGATTCCGTCGTGCTTCCCCAGCCCTACGGCCGAGGAACAGGTTGGTAGTTAAATCCACCCACTTCGGGGTTACTTGGCTTTAGCGACTGTGGACAGCCCCTGGCCACCGTGGCAATCAGTGTCGGCCTTCGAGACCTTTCTGCCCGTCCCCGCTGTGGGCAGCCACCCACCTGCCTCCTGTCTCTGCAGTTTTGCGTCTTCTATGGCTCACTCCGGGGTCGGCAGCCTGCTGTACAGGGAGCACCATTTACCCTGTGTCCTCGCTTTGCTTTTTCCGCGGCTCGCCAGGATCCTGCAGAGCGCGTTCTCGCCGGTTGACCACGCACCTCCGAGGGAGCGGCGTCTGCGCTGGCTCCGGTCTGGGGCTGCTGGGAACCGCGCTGTGAAGATCCGGTCTCCGTCCCCTGGGTAAAGGCCGAGACGTAGCTGCCTGTGCTAAGTGCACGTGCACCTCGGCGGACGCCCCCGCACCGTCCTGCGAGGCGCACACGCCCGTCTTCGTGGTCTGAAGGGCACGAGGGTGGCTTGTTCTGCTCTTCGCCTGCTCTTCATGTTTTCTGCTTTGAAATCTCAGCCGTTCAAGAGGCCTGGCGTCTGCGTCTCTTTGTGGCTGTTCCCTTGTGTTGTTCTGACTTCCCATCGCATCGAGCAGTTGTTAAATCCTTGTTAGCCATTCCGGTATCTCCTTGGACAAAATGTCTGTTCACATTCTTCTGCCTCTTTTCTATTGACTGTTTTTCTTAGGAATTTTGAAGTTGTAAGTCTTTCTTCTATATCCTGGATCCAAGTTCTCCATCTAATGTGTGTTTTGTAAATATTTTCTCTGACTCACTACATTGCGTTTTCATTTTCCTGTCTTGGGAAGAGCCTAAGTCTCTAATTTTAATGAAGTCAATTTTGCTATATTTTTCAACTTTGTTGTGTGGGTTTTCTGGCTTCTGCACAAAATCCTTACCCAACCTCATGTCCTTGATTTGCTTGTATATTTTCTTCTCGTATTTTCGAACATTAGCTCCTACACTTTGAACTGTAATCCATTTTGAATTGCGTTTATGTGCGTTGTGAGGCAACGGTCGATATTAGTTTATTTCCCAAGTTGAAATCCAGTTGGCGTAGCCCCCTGTCCTAGGCTTTCCCCCTGAATTGTCTTGGGATCTTTGCCAACAGCCTGTGTATTTGCATCTGTTTTGGGATACTCTGTAATTGGTTCCATGGATGTACACATTTATACTGTGCCAACAACACATTCTTTTGGTTATTTTAATTTTACTGTAACTCTTCAGGCAGATGGTATAAAAGCTCCACATTTATTCTTCTTTTCCAATTTGTTTTTACAAGGCACTCTTTTTCACAGGTTCTGGGCATAATACCATCGATAGCTCCCAGTACTGATTCTGTCTGGTGCCGGCTGCGTGTCCTGCTGTGACCCTGCATGCCCTGCAACCTTCTTTCCGGGTTTTTAGGGTCACAGGGTGGATTCCTGCCCCCACTCCTGGGGCTTCCGAGGGGGCTGCCTTGCCTTGTTTCCTGCCTTGCCTCCCCCTGCCTCGCCTTCGCTTCCTCTTCCTCCTCCTTTGAAACGCGCAGGTTGGGCCTGGCTGGAGCTTTGGCAGAGACTGGTGACGGGATGACTTCGAAGGTGGAGACAACACTGAGGAGGGAAGCGGGAGTGGAGCCTCCGTCTCGCCTCCCCCTTGTCTTCCCTGGAGTTACCGCCCTGGGTCTGGTCTAGATTCTTTCACCTCAGAGGAAACCGCGCTTCCATCTGGCCTCATTTCCTGGTACCCGGGGCTGTTTTGCTGCATGTGGCCGAACCCACTCCTACCTAAGCCGGCCCTTTGTCTATTTTTCTGACCACCTGGTTTACAAAGGTGACATCTCCCTCTGTCCTATCTCCAGTGTAGTGTAGATTGGTTCTTCTCCGTTCCCTTCCAGGTTGGTGGCAAGGCTGGGATTTCTTTATTCAGATGTGCGAGGGGCTGGGTGGGCCTGGCTTCATCACCCCAGGGCTCTTCTTTTCTCCCTGCCCATGTACCTGCTCCTCCTGTACGTTGGACACAGCGCCCGGCTGCTGCCCATTCTCATTTCCGTTCCTTCCTGGGCAGCTCTTGCACTGGGGAGGGGGACCCGAGCCCGATGCCTGCAGCTCATCAGTGACTGCTGCCTCTGCAGAAGACAAATGCAGATGTGGACCACTGGGCAGCTGGACCCAGACGTCCCCCACCATCGCAGCTTCAGGCGCATGAGCCAGGAGACCCGTGCCACTGTTCATCCAGGCTCAGCTGGGTCATCTGCAGTGTAAAGATGCTGATGTGAACAACTCGTCCTTGGGCTCAGCTCTTTGAGGGAGTGGAGGGAGAGTGGCGGGCTTTGCTCGCGGCGTCTGCGGAAATCCGCCATGGGGCGGCGGCCAAGGTGTTGGAATGTCCTCCCTCACACTTGATTTGTTCTTCCGGCTGAGGGAGTGGATTAGTCCATTCCCCGTGGAGTCCCTCCGGACAGAGGGGCTTGGGCAGGAGGCTTGGTCTTGGTGTCCGTCTGCGTGCATTCTGCCTTCATTTGCTCAATTCGAACCTTAAAAAATGAAGAGTCTCCAAGGAGGTTTTAAAAAGTCTCTCTAAAAAATTAAAATGCGTTGTGTACATGGACCGACTCCCTGTGATGAATGTAATCATTATGCTCATACTGCAAACAGGTCCTAATAATAAAAATAAAAATTAAAAAACCCCAAAGTCCAGCCTCTGCTGCCGGCCCCTGCCCTCCTGGTCAGAAGAGTGTGACACATTCGTCAAAGGGGACATCTGGGGACAGGAGGAGCCACTTTGGATACACATGGTGGGGGCAGCTGCCCTTTGCTCCTTTTCTTATCACAGCAGCAAGGTGTGTGCATCTGTTCGGTCCTCAGGTCTCCCTGTCCTTATAAATTCGGGGATATTCATAAGGATCGGGCCAACGGGACACCGACTCGCACATCCAGAGCTGTAAAGGTAACGCCTGATAACTTAGCACTGAGCACTTTCCTTGCATTAGCTCATTTAAAACTCGTATCAAATATACACAAAGACAGCAGTATTTTATCCCGTATTTTAGATGAGAAGTAGATACTTTGGGAGGTTAAGCGATTTTCTTAAGAGTAATTAGTTATTAAGTGATGGAGATAAGACTGTTTAAAAATAAATTTTATTATTTAGGGTATACTACATGATATTATGAATATATGTGAATAAATTATTACTATAGTGAAACAAATGAACCTATCCATAGTCTCATAGAAGTTGCCCATTTCCCCCCGTGGTAAAAGCAGCTAAAATCCCCTCATTTTACACAAATCCTGGCCGTTACCAACCGCAGCTTCGGGCTGCGCCTTTGATTTGACTGGTTCTCCCATGCGTTTGCTCTCTGCAGCTTTTGACCTACATCTCCCCACTTCCTCCGATCCTGGTCACCACTGCTTTAGCCTCTATTTCTGTGTATTTGATTTTTTAAAAAAGTCCACTCATCTGTGTGATTACGCAGTGCTTTTCTTCTGCCTCGGGCTCAGTCCACTCGGGTTCTCCAGGTCCCCCCGTGTCTGGCCCACGCCAGGGTCTTCTGAGAGCCGTCCTGTGTAAGCGCAGTCTCTTAGCCGCCACCCAGGGTGGGCGCCTGGGTACCTGCTGTGTCCTGGCCGTCGTGGAGGTGCTGCAGTGAGGGGAGAGCGAAGGTGTCTTTTTAAAACATTTTATACTTATTAGTACACGTTTGCAGTGCCTAGTGATTACATTCGGCGGGGAGTTGCGTGTACTTGACGCCTCTCAATTCTTTTTACGCCCCCTTTCCCTCCCTTCTTCCCCCTCCCTCCTTCACTTGGTCCCCTTCCCATTTGAAAAGATCTGTCTCCCTGCTTCCTATTATCTGTCTTTTATTTTGCCTTTAATTTATTTATACTTTGAGTTTCTCATGTGAGAGAAACCATGCAATATTTAAGCTTGCGCGTCTGGTTTATTTCACTTAGCATGATGGTCTCGAGGTGCGTCCATTTTCCTACAAATGACTCAGGTTTACCGTTCTTTATAGCAGAGTAGTGCTCCACTGTAGTAAATGCCACATTTTCTGTATCCATTCGTGTGCTCATGGACATGTAGGCCGCTTCCAAGATCTAGCTATTGTGAGTGGTGCTGGTATAAACACGGGCGTGCATGTAGCACTGTAATGTGACATCTTTAACTCTTTCAGGAAGACTTCCAGGAGGGGAATAGGGGGGTCGAATGGAATCTCTAGTTTTAGCCTTTTGAGGAACCTCCATATTGATTTCCATAGTGGTTGTGCTAGTTCACATCCCCACTGACAATGTCTTTTTCCCCACAGCCTCACCAGCATTTGTTATTACTTGATTTCCTGGCGATGGCTGTTCTTTCTGGGGTGAGATGAGGGTATCTTTCACTGCCCTTGTGTGCATGTGCACAGGGCCACCAGGGCAGAGCAGCTCTGTTTCAACCCTCCAGGGTCCTGCACGCTGTTGTCCACAGAGGCTGACCCGGGAACCCCCACCCCAGCGTACAGGTGCCCTCCCCTCCACGCCCTCGCCAGCCCCTGTCATCTCTCACATTTCTCGATCATGGCCATGCTACCCAGTGTGGGGTCACCTCATCTAAAGCTAACGAGGACCCAGGGTGTCTGGCTGCAGAGCCTGCCCCTGTCTGCTGCGTGACGGTCCCTGTCATCCATGGGGATAACTACGTCAGAGTCGCCCCACCTGCAGCACGTGAGGGTGGAGAAGGCGCCTGCAGGGGATGAGGTAGCTGTGTTGCACACACTCTCATGCTGGTGTTTATTACCTGTCGCTGTCATAGGCACGCAGAGGTGGGGCCCAGGAGAGCGGAAGAGCTGCTCAGATGGCAGCAGCACCTCGGAACTGAGCTGGCGTGACAGAGCAGTCCAGGGTTGGACACCGGGTGCGCTAAGAAACCATTCAAGGTTGGACACCGGGGTGCCCTAAAAAACCATGCTCCTAAAGCAGTTGAATAATAGGGTGCTTCTCCCTCCTGCCTTTTACAGTGGTCACAAGGTCGAAGAGAATGGCGGAAGTGATTGACATCTTATGTCCTGAACTACTAATTGATCCAGAGTCATTTTCTTTTTAATTGATGAGATCCTTAAAGGGAACCCAGTCCGAAGTCCAGGCTGACCTGATTACTTATGGAAATTTAGTTAAGTTCGTTGCCATTTTAAGTCTGTTTTACATCGGTGCAGCAGAGAAAATAGGACAAGCCATGCACAGCTACATTCGAGACTTAGACAAACGGTCTTAGGTACCAGGGCCTGGGTAGGCCGTGGCGGCTGCTGCCGTCCCTCGCACCCGTCTACTCTAGAAAGGACTTGTTGGAGAAGACTAGCGAATTGTGACTCATAAGCTGGGTCAGAGCATGGAGAACAAACTTTCTGAAAGAGGGGCCAAAGCGTGTTTGACCTCCAAGATCAGATTTTGGGGACCCCTTGCTGAAAGTGCTGCATTGGACCCACAAAGTTAAGCAAATGTACAGAGACCTAAGCACAGATCCAGGCTTTACAAAAACAAGCACTTTGGGGTGATTTATGGGCTTTTTGGAGCGGAAATGCTAAAGGCAACTCAGTCAAGTCTGTTAATTGTCTACGGCTGCACTGCGGGGGCCGAAGCCTCCTGCCGCCTCCTGACGCCTGGGGAGGAGACTCCGGCCATGGAAGTCGGTGCGCGCTGTTAACTGACGTCAGGATCCGTGCTCCTCAGCACGGTTCCCGGAAGTCGTTGAAGGCAGCATCTTCTAGTTGAAGTTTGCTGACTGTGAGGGCTGCTGCTAATGCGCAGCACAGAGCTGGGGCTGCAGGTCGGCCTCTGTCTTCACGCCAGCAGCTCCTCCTGCGCTCACCGTCTCATTCAGTGGTAGAGAAGTATTTAACCCTGAACCGAGACAGCCCTTGCCGACGGCGCAGCCCCCTGCACGGAGCCCTGTCTTCCCCAGGCTGCGCCGAGCTCGCAGAACTGCAGCGGGCCACGGGCAGAGCTGGGCCTGAGCCTACGCCTGCTCCACGCTGGGGCGTCCGGCTGGGGAGCTCAGAGCACCTAGGATTAAAACCGAAGCTTTTAGTCATCAGCCGGGACCTGCCCTCATCCTGGCTTGGAGCCACTGAAGGCTCTTTGGGGCGGTGGGGCCCTTCCCGAAAGCTGAGGAGGGGACGAACCAGGAGTAAGCAGCCCGCAGGCCAGAGTGCGGAGGCTCGTCCACCAGGCCGGCCTGTTCCCCAAACACTGGGAACATCTGGGCAGCTGCGAGCCGCCTGCAACCAGAGAGGCAGAGGCAGAGCAGGTGCTCTGTGGCTGGAGAGCCCTGCAGGTGACATGTGAGCGTCCTGGGACCCGAGGCTGGAGGGAAGCGCTCCCGCCCCTTCCCTGAGCCCTGTCCTCCAGTGCTGCGGCTCTTTTCACCTTGTCAGAGCCGCCCTGGGCTGTGTTCCATTTCTGGAGGCCTCTGTTTACATTCAGCCCAAATGGCAGATGCAGTTGCTGTAAGCAAGAACCAAACTGTGTGTTGGGTCCTTGTCTCGGGTGTGGGTCAGGGACAACACAGGTGGTGGGGGGACCAGCACCTACTGAGTAGCATCTCAGGTTCCTCTTTGATATAAAATAGCTGTGGGGCCCAAACTGAGAGAATCAGGCAAATAATAATCGGTCACTGTAAAATTGAACTTCTATCAAAAATGAGCAGAGAAAGTGTCCTGAAGGGGAAATACAAATGCCTTCCTAAGATTTATTTCGTTTTTATTTTTTAGGCCTCCCCACCTCAGGCAGCTTGCTTCGACAGTTGCATCTTTTGGAATCACCATAGTAGAATGGGGAGAAGGCCCTGAGGAACAGGGACAGTTTTATAATCCTCTCAGTCATGGCATAGCCCTAAGAATGGGTGATGGGTTTTTGTTTTAGTTTTTTAAGCACTGAAGATTGGAGTCAGGGCCTTCACACTGAGCTACGTCCCCAGCCCTTTTTTCTTTGTTGAGACATAGTCTTGCTAAATGACTAGGTTGGTTGCCCAAGCTGGGCTGGAATTTGGGATCCTCCTGCCTCAGCCTCCCAGAGTGCTGGGATTACGGCTGTGTGCCACCATGCCTGGTGTGGGTGATAGGTTTTGAGGATGGAAAAATATCAGGTGACTTTTGTCATTTGTGAAAGAATTTACAGCTTTATTAGAGTGTACTTGACGTGGAATAAGCTGAGGTCATTTAAAACGTACAATGTACAATTCGATGAGTTTTGAACGGGGCACGCCCAGGAAGTTTGTAATCAAACAAGGGGTATGTCCACTGCGTCCCCAGTTTCCTTTCGTCACTTAGTACTCCCTCCCTTGCTCCCCTCCCTGCCCCCAGGAAGCCACAGATTTGCTTCCCCTCAGGTAGGCAAGGGTGTATTTCCTAGAACTCTATGCGCTTCTGCTCTTCCGCGGTTCGCGACTCGCAGGCCGAGTAAAGACAGCGCCTCACTGGGTCCTCCGTCCGCAGCAGCGGTGCAGAAGCCGCGCTCCGCGGATCTCCTGTCGCTGTTGTCGCGCCGGGTGCTTCCCGGATCCAGGCGGAACTGAGCTGAGAGCCCGAGGGCTGCTCCCGGGGCCCCCGTGTCCCCACGCGGCCTTTCCTGTGGGGTCGCCCACCCCGCGCTGCTGCTCCTAGTGCCGCGGCCGGGAGCGAGGCCCCTGAGGGCGGGGCGCGTGGACAGTCTCCCTTCCCTCCATTCCCAGTGGCGCCGTCGCGTCCGCGTGGTTCATCCTCGTTCTTGGAGAAGCGCAGAGCCGCTTCCCGCGCGCTCGCTCGCGGATCCCTGGTAACGGGGACGCGGCATGCACGCGGCATCTTCCCTCGTGTCAGGTGCCGTCTTTGTTATCCTATCTGCCCGGTTTTTAAACCAGAATTTTACTGGGCCGTGTGTTTCTGTTCAGTTAGGTGTTCTCTGTCCGTTTCACGTGCAAGTGCCTGGTCGCATATGTTTTGTGTCCGTTTTCTCCCAGTCTATGCCAAACATTTTCACTTCCTAGTAAGCATCTTTTGAGGAGAAATTTTCCTTAGTTTTGATGAAATTTATGAGTTTTATAAATAAAATATGTCAACAAAGAAGTGCATCACTTTTCTTTTGTAATTTGGCTTAGAGCAGGTGCCTTCCCGGTTGTCTCACTTAGACCTCATCGACTGTCTTGGTTCTGGGGGATTACTGCTTTCACTAAAGTTGGAAAATTCTCGGCCATTGTATTTTCAAGTGTTTTCTTATATTCCTTCCAGGGACTCCAATTACAGATGTTATTTCTTTTGAAATTCTCGTTCTCTCTTCTGATAGTTGGTAATGCACATTTCGAGTGTATTACCCTTCTGCCTGTAACGTTAGTCCACTGATGACCTTACCGAGCGAGTTTTTCGAGGCAGATGTGGCATTTTTCACTTGCTTCTTACCAGCCTGGGCCGATGACCTCCTTCACACGATGCCTTCTTGACCTCGTAGAGTTCGGTCCCAGCCACTTCCGGTGTCCTTGTCTCCTAAGTTTATTACCTTTATCATTTCTGGGTCTGTGTCTGCTGATTGGTAATGTTCTTTCCTGTTTCTGATGATTTTTAATGAAATGCTCGACATCGTGCTTGTTTTGCTGTTTGCTCCGGGAGCTCTGGTTTTCCTAGGATCTCCTTTCAGGACAGAGGAGAGTTCGGTTCTCTGTGCTCGCTCAGAGGCGGCTTTCTGGCGGTGTGGGGGGCCTTTCGGGGAGACCCACCTGGTCCCTCTGCCGGCGCTTCCTTCCCTGTGGATGCAGGGGAAAGGCCTGCGCCGAGCCAGGAGCAGCCTGGGACCCGGCCCATGCCCTTGGCACTGTGTCCCTGCGGCCTGTGGCTCCCTCACAGCCCGTGGCTCCGCAGCGCTTCATCCTGACCCCCGGACTTCATCACCGTCGGAGCGGAATGGTGCGTGGAAGGAAGGGGCTCTTCTTTCCCCCTGCTGTGTCTGCTGGCAGCGGGCACGGCACAGAAAACCCCCTGTGGCCATCCTGGGCGGGAAAGGCAGCGGTCTCCAGGAAGGCCAGGCTCAGGTGGCCTGAAGTTGGAAGTAAGGGAGCGAGGAGTACACTTCGGGAGAGCTGGGGCGATGCTGGGTCAGGCCCGAAACCTGCTCAGGATGCCTCCTGCCCTGGAAAGAGCGGGGCTTGCGCATGGTGCCCTCTACCCCAGCCCCACCAACCCCACAGCAGCCAGCACCTGGCCAGTGACCACCGCGAGCCGAATCAGCAGGGACGCCCCGGGACGAGGCCGTGGGGACGATGCCCGCGTTGCAGCCGCGTCTCGGGTAGCGGCGAGGTCGCGGTGGCGGTGTTGCTTGTGCACGGGGGTTGGAGACGTCTTTGTCAGCTGTGGCCCTGGAGCAGGGAAACCGTGGACACGGCGCAGAATGCGAGCCTGTAACAGCACCTGGGGTGGAGGTCGTTACTGACCCCCGAGGGGGTGTGAGGACCTCCCAAGGGAGCCCCCACCTGCCCCGGCTCCGCTCAGTGTCCCCAGGGCACCCCTCACCGGCCACGCATGCTGGGGGCCGCTGGGCACCCGGGCATTTGAGCTCCGTGGAGCAGGGCAGCATCATCTGTCCACAGATCGTGGCAGGTGTAAGAGCGACTCGAGGAGGCCAACGGAAGCCCGCCAGACTGCTTTTAGAAACTCACACACTCCTTGCAGAAGTTTTAGAAAATTACAGATTGCCCAAAGACGGAAGGCTGAAGTTCCGTAAATGAGCAATTTGGCGTCTGCCACTCCAGCCTGCCTCTCACTCGCCGCATCTGCACATCTGTGGCGTGCGCACGTCACCTGCACCGGTGCATCGCACACCTGCACGCAGGCGTCACGCACATGCGCACATCGCCTACATGCAGGCATCACTGGGCTCCGCCCGAATGAAGTTACACTGTGTATTCCATTTTGTATGTTGCTTGTTTGCCTAGCAATATAGAGAGACTTCTCTATAGTACAAAATTTTTTTCTTTTTGTTTTAAACTTGAGCTATAGGCCACTAGAAACTGTTGGACTGGGGTTTTAAATTTTGCTTAAGGTGAGATAATAAGTTCAATTTTAAATATTTTACTAAAGATCCAGATGGAATGGCAAATTAAGAAATAGAGTTTCCTAAATATTACATTTTCCTCCTTTCTTACTTCATCAAAATAAAATTAGTTCAGAACTTTTCTTCTGATGTGGAAATTTGCAGAATAACTACTCTTTAGATAAAACTATGAATAAATATTTAAAAGAAAATTTCCTAATATAATTCAGGCAGTAGAGGATCTTCTCGGTTTGTAATGGCACAATAGTAAAGCATTACGCCGGGTTAAAAAAAAGAAACAAGTATAGATCAAATATCCTTTATCCAAAACGCTCAGATTTAAGATTCTGTTCAGATTTGGGAATATCTGCATATACACAATGAGAGATCTTGGAGATGGGACCCAAGTCTGAACATGAAATTTATTTATTATTTTATACACGCCTTATCCACACAGCCCAAAGACAATTTTATGCAATATTTTTAGGGCACCTGTGTTCTGACGCCTGTCCCAGGAGTCGGGGATGGAGTTTCCCACTGTGGGGCCGCGACGGTGCTTGGAGAGTTGAGCTGCTCGGCCTGGAGTAGACACCCAAGGGGAAAGCGATCGAGGACTCTTCAGTCAGAGCAGAGCCTCTCCACCCTCCACAGCTCCCAGTGCCTCTGTGATAGCAGTGAAAGGCAATTAAACACGGAGTCAACAATTCCCGTCTTGTCTGTGCTAAATTACCACTCGTTCCCAGTCGGGTCCCTCGAGCCCACGAGGACAGCGACATCAGCAGAGGCCACTGATGCACTGGTTTCTGCCCGGAGAGAACGCTGTGTCCAGGCAACGAGCCACCCACCTGAGATGGAGGGCAGCGTGGCTTCCTTGCTCTTGTTTAAGATGTTGCCTGGGACCGAAATGTTTATTGCTGAAAAGATAAAATGCCTCGTCTTTCTCATTCTCACCCCTCTTTCCTACAGATGAAAAGAAACCTCATCATTTGGTTCACTTCTCATGACACAATTATTTCCTTTCTCCAAATAAACTGAACTACAGAACCTCTGAGATTCCCTCTCATGGGAGGTGGATTTGCAGCAAGCTGCCAGCTCTCCTTTTCCAGGCTTTTGTGGCTTGGCTTTGGTTTTCCTTGGGTAATGGGACAGATCATCTTTCCCCAGCAGCTGCAGAATTCCTGACCTCTCTGCTCTCACCGGGGACTGCAGTGAGCTGAAGGTGGCCACGACCCTGGCGGCACCCGAGCTCCCACTGCATTTCCCAGCAGAGCCGAGGAGGAACGGGTTCTCTCTCTGAGTGGGGCTGATGACCAGAGTTCTTCTGGAATTTGGAGATTTCCTTTGTTTCTGGCCTTTAACTCCAAGTTCTGTGGGGACACACAAAAGTCACAGTTCTTCAAAAGTAGTTTTTTCCATTAGAAAAGAAGCCTTTCTGATCACTTTGTACCAAAGCAGATAAAACTTGAGATATTTTTGAGAGAAAAACAAGTACAAAAAAATCCAAGAATTTGTTCTTTATGAAGCGTGTTTTACTAATTTCCCTTTTCCTGCACTAGATGACAAGTGTTACCAATTTTTATAGTGTACAGATTTTCCAAAACAACCAGTAGGAGTCATACCCCATTTTCTGTGAATGTTCCCAATCCTGGAAAAAAAATCCCTGTCTTATGGAATTAATAACTCTCTGTCATAAATCACGTCTGTGTGAAGTAGGGCCCAAGAATGGAAGATTAAAGGCTGGCATTAAAATGATTGGTTGAAAGAATAAATACCCTAGGAATCTGGCAGTTGTTAGTGCTAAACTTTTAATGTGATTTTTGGAAAAAAATTAATGGGGATAAATGTGGGCACCAAGAATACAGACTAAGAGGCATGTAAAATGTTGTTCCTGCTGGAAATGTTTTCCTCCAGTCAAGGATTCATTCTGAGGAGAGACTTGGCACATGTAGGGTTTTGAGAACTCAGGTTAGCAAAATAGTGATGTCTTATCTACCACCCTCCCAAAAGCCAGGTGGTAGCAAGACATAAAAATGCCCTTTTGTGCTATGTTTTCTTTCTAGGTTTGATCAAAAATGGCAAATCTACCACAATATAAGTAAGCACACTTGCCTCCTACAGCCACCAGCTGTGGTAATACGCCTCCGTCCCCCGTCTCGCCTGGGTCCAACATGGACCAGGTGTAGGGTCCTGATGCGTGCTAAGCACAACTCTAGGCTCCAGAAGGATCTCTGTGGCCAGGCCAGTCCTCTGCAAGGACATCTGCCACCCCAGAGTCTCTGCTCTCAAAGAGTTAGCATTCCAGCAGTGCGTAAAAATAAGCCTTCCTTTTGGCAGTGCCAGGATTGGACCCAGGGTCTCACGCAAGCCTCTGCTGAGCTGTATCCTTGGCCCCCCAGAAATCATTTCTAGATCCCTCAGCAGATGATGCCAGGAGACAGCCCTGCTTTTCTCAGTCCCTTCCCCCGCGATGCGGCAGCTTGGAGGAGTCGCTCAAATGCACGCTCTACGCAGCGACGGAACGCATCCTTGTCCTTGTCCTTGAGGATGCCGGTGATCTCTTTCCCTCAGGTCACAGTCTGATCTAACAGCCTTCTGCACTCTCTTCCTCTCTCTCTCTTTTATGTTGCGGTGCTGGGGCTCAAACCCATGGCCTCGCATTCTGCACACCCCAGCCCAGGCTCTGACTTGAACACACTCTCAGATACCTCCTCAGGGCTCGTGCCGCATGAATCCGCATCGCAGCCTCAGCCCAGCTGCCTGCATCCTGGTGGCAGAGCCCCTGGAACCTGCCCACAGCCTGTGGAGCATTCGGGGCCGGAATCCTCCTGTGGAGCGTGTCCTGCTGCCTCCACTGCCCCTGCTCGGGTGTCTGGAGACTGCCAGCCTTCTTGTCTGATGCCCTCTGCGATCTGCAGATTGGCTTGGGGAACCGTGCTCCGGGGCTAGGACCCACCTGCTCAGCCCCCAGTGCACGCTGTCATGGCTGCCAGGCGTGACCCTGCTGCAGTGCAGACTCCCAGCCCTCTGTCCCTGCAGAGGGACAACAGCCCACGACTTCCGGTCCAGGAAGCCAGGGTGCCTGGCAGCCGCTGGGTGAGCCTGCTGGATGCTTCTCCACCTTCCCAGCTCTGCCCTTGCACCCTGGCTCTACCCTAGGAGTCGGGCGTGGGGTCTCTGGCTGCATGGCCCTGCCCAGCTATCTGCCTTTCCCTGCACCGCCCAGAGCTGCTCCCTGTCCTCTGGGGCTCGCGACTTCAGCCCGGGCTGCACCACTCTCCTCTCCCCGCCTGTGCCTTAGCAGGGCAGCCCGTCCTCGAGCACCCTGCCTACGTTGCCTGTTTTAGTCAGGCTGATCTCCTAAAGCCACTAGAAGTAGAGCCACGCCCTCCTCCCCACTTCTCTCTGTAGTGATTACCCAGTGGCAACCCTTGGCTGCTAAATTCCCCATTAAACCTGGGGCAAGGAACCCCGGCTTTTCTAGATCCTTGGCTGTGGCTGGATTCTTTTGCTTCTGTGTCACTGTCACTGCTTCTGTTCATTGTCTCTGGGGCACCCTCTGGGGTCTCACTGGCCGCCACCATGCCTGACACTGTGGACACTGCCACACCCTCTTCTGCCTTCTTCTCTCCTCCTTAAACCTCTCCGAGCAAACGGGGACCTGTCTTCCTCCCTGAGTTCAGGGGGGAAGAGCCCCCTTCCCCTGGGTCTCTCTCTTCTTGGCTTCAGCACTTTGCGCATGTCTTACCTCACAAACAAAAACAAATGAAGCGTTTGACACCATAGGATCAGTTTCTTATGCTTCAGTGTCACTTATAGGCTGTACTTAACCGTAATGATCGTAATAACAATAAAACAAAGCCTTTATTTCCTTGCTATGAGAAGAATTTCCTCTGAGGGCCTCACTGCAGCGTTCCCTCCTTTATTTTAATTAACCGTACAGAATGAAAGATGCAAGTTCATGTCTCAGAATCACGCGTGCCCTGGGGTGGCGAGAAATGTTACAAACTAAGAATTGCAATCTTTCTGTGAGGACTTGGACTACACTACAAAGACTTTTATTTTTAATTCCCCCTGTAACCCAAGTGGTCTCAGAACGGGGGTGTTTTTAAAGGATGTTTTGTTTGTTGCCTTGAATAACTGGAACTTTTGTTAAGGACTCAGAATCTCAGTCAGGAAACTTGCTTCTGCGAGATCAAGTTCATTTCATTTCCAATCAGTGTCTCCCGGTGGCCTCTGACCCAAATCCTCACCTTATTCCTCGTTCCTCTGCAGGCAGCCGGCCGGTCCCCAGCCTGTGGCAGCCCTCGCTGGCCTCTCTGCTCGCATGAGCATCTTGCACACCTTTTAAAAATAGGGTTTTCGTTTTAACTTTTAAATTTTAACGGACACATAATATTCTACGTGTTTGTGGCATACTGTGTAAGAACACGATCCACAGATAGTGACGGGTGTTTTTCAAGTGTTAGGCATTTCCACGCTGGGAGTCTTCAGACTCCCGTGGTTATTCTGAAACACCCTATGAATTATTGGGGACACGTTTCCCTGAGGCCCTGACAGCACAGCAGGGCAGGTTTTCTGTCTGAGGTCGCTGTGCACACTTCTGTCATTTATGGTGCTGGGCAGTGTGCAGGTGTGGGCCGTCGAGCCTGGCTCCTCCACTGGTCATGTCCCTCACCCCGGGGAAGACAGAGCTCTTGTCTTCCCTGTCCATGTGTGTGGGCTTTGCCTGGCTGCTCAAAGGCTCCCGGCTTGGTTCAGATGTGCTGGGGTCTCCACTGCCCTCGGGACCATCACATCGCATGGCAAAGTGCTTGTCCTTGGGGAGCTGTGGGGAGCTCTGCCTTCCCACACCGTTGGACAGGAGCCATGTCCTCCTCCCTGAAGGGACAGGGATGGGTATCTTCTGCTCGGGGTTTTTCAGGAGGCCCGGATCGCTGCCTCCCTGTGTGTCCAGCAAAGGGTACTGTCCCGGCTCTCCTGTCGAGGTCACTGAGCACACAGCACCCTCCTGGCTGCCCTAGCTGCCCTTCTGCAGGCGTCGCCCTTCCTGGAAGCGGCTCAGACAGGACAGGCGGCGAGGCTCTGCTTCCTCTCCTCCCGCCGGGAGCGGTGCTGGCTGGGGCTCTGCTGCTGCGGAATCACCGAGGGGAGTCGGCCCTCAGAGAGGAGAGGCTCGCTGTGCCCGCGGTCTCAGGGTGCCGTGCACCGGTCCCTGGCCCGCTGCTCCGGGCAGGTGGCAGAGGACGCCGCTCACCTCACGGTGGCTGGAAACAGATAGGAAGGGGCCAGGCTCCCAGCATCCCCTCCGAGGACTGCATGGTGACCTCTCTTCCCCTCGCCAGGGCCCTCTGAGGGCCATGCCGCCTCCCAAAGCCCCAGGGACACTTCCAAGCCACAGCAGCACAGACCACAACGAGGCCACAGGGCCCCTCGGACTGGAGCCCTTTGCCCGAGCCCAGCACCCGCAGTGAGAGACAGGTCAGACTCAGCTCTGTCTGGGCCATGTCGTGTGGTCCCTGGGACGCTTGGGTCTTCGCCGCCTGCGAATGCCACTTCCTGTCCCTCTCCTCTGGGAATGTCCTGTCCACACTGTGCCTGGGCACTCCGGGCTCCTTGTCCCCATGGCCGTGGGCAGCCTGGCAGGAGGAGGGAGAAGGAGAGGAATCTGACCTGTGTGTGCTCAGGGTCCCGGCCTGTGACGGCGTCCCGCCTCCCACCGGCTGTGGCGGGGTCTCTGCCCACACCTCCCCATCAGCAGCCATGGAACCTTCCCAGCCTCTGTGTGCACAGCCGAGGCCTCCCAGGGTCCCACACCCTTCTGGGACCCCCCTGCCCTCGTGGAGTACTGTTAAAGGGATGGTGCATTCGGAAAGGTTTCAGCGGCTGGTGCAGTGGCACATTCCTGTACTCTCAGCTACTCAGGAGGCTGAGGCAGGAGGATGCAAATTTGGGGCCAGCCTGGCTAACTCAGCCAGACCCTGTCTCAAAATAGGAATTGAAGAAAGGGCTGAGAGTATAGCTCAGTAATAGAGCACCCCTGGGATCAATCCCCAGTACCACTAAAATAAAAGTTTCAGCAATCTTTTGGGAAGTTATGATTAATTAAATGCCTCAGGCCCCACATTAATCAATATTCTCTTTCCAAGGTATTGAGCTACCAAAATGACCACATCTTCTGCATATAACACTAAGTCATGCATTTCTAGTTTAGTTAATTCACAGTCAAAAATGTATTCTGCAAATGTACTCATTGGCACACTTCGGCCAGAAAGGGAAGACCATGCCAACCCAGTTTTCCTCCAGTGGGCTTCCGGGCACTGGAAATACCTGCTTCACTGGGCGCCAGGAAACCTTGTCGCACGTCCTTCCTGGTTCTTGCTAGTTTGCAGCTGATGTGGAATTATTTTGAGAAGGTGAGAAAACCCTCTGACAGACACGAGTGGGTTCCAGCCCGCCTGGCTGTGCTGTGGACAGACTCCGCCTGCTCGGTGACCCAGTGAACGGGAAGATGTCGATGGTCTCGCAGCCAGAAAGAGCAGCGCCACCACTTTGGCTCCCACTGTACTCGGGGTGTGGCAGCGACTTGGGACAAGAGGCTGATGGCACGAGGAATGTTGGCTAGAACAACGCAGCTCGCCTTTTCCCTCAGTGCACTGAGATTGGTGGCTTAAACCAAAATCTGATCATGAGGCAGAGGCACGGGGTCCCAGACTCTTAGTTCACTGTGTTTTTATGAAAAAGTGATGCTTGGTGCCAAGGAGCCCCTGTGCCCCGCAGATCTCCAGCTGCCTCTGTGACCTGCAGGAAGTCAGGTGACCCGCGGGTGGGGCTCTGGACCGCACTGCACCTCTCAGCCTCGTTCATGAGGCCCAGAGGCCCAGGCACACACTCAGCTCAGGAAATGAAATCTGCTTCTGCCGACGCTGGGAGAATGGCGCTTTGTGACTTCTCAATAGGCACTCAGTTTCACAGCAGAAAGAAAACGTTCCAAATAAACATCGTTTGGGCCAGAGGGTCAATTTAAAACAGCGATTATGGTTTTTATTTCCTCCAGAACTCCTTCAGTGGTTCTCGAGGGCCTAGGGTGGCAGGGACAGAGGTCAGAGCTGTCTTTGTCCGTGCCTGGCACTCCTGTCCGGACCTGACCTGTGCCACGTGTCTGGGTACAGCACTGTCCCTGGTGCTGGGCTTGACAGCAAGTGGCTGAATGGGAAGTTTTAGTGAAAGCTCTTTCTTCAAGGAAATGCTTGTATTGTTCTTATTTGTCAACTGAAAAATTAATTCATTTTGAAACAATGCTAAGGAAGCCAAATCTGGATGAAGGATACGTGTGGCTTTGCTGTAACAACAGAACTGAACCAGGGAGGCATCTCCCCCGTCCTCCCTCCCCCCGTCCTGCTCTGCCCCCTTGTCATCGGCAAGCCCTGAGGGCCTGGACCAGAGGCTGTGACATTCTGTGGCTCCTGGACCCGGAGTTGTTTGATGTCCTTCGCCTCCTGCTGCGGTTCCTGCCAAACACAGAGGGCCGGGTCAGCAGATGAAGTCCTGTTTCCCAGTGTGAAGGGCACCTTTAGGGCGATGATTACTTGCTGTGCAAAGTGTGGCAAGGTTGTGACAAGTGCCCGCCACGAGGTAAAGTGACCAAGCTGTCCTCCAAGATGGCACAACCTGGACTCTCCCTGAGTTCCTGCTCAGCACACAGACCGGGACTAAGCAGAGGAGGGTGGGGCTTCCACACCACCTCAGTCTCGCCTCACCGTGACTCTGGATCCTCTATCACGTGGACAGCGTGGCTTCTTTTTTGTCTGGGTCCTACAGTTTTGGTCGTAGATGTCCCCAAAGGCCCCTCTTTCAGGATGCTGGGAGGTATGGAGGCGGGGCCTGGGGCGGCTGCAGATCACTGGGCACAGGCCCTGGAGGGGGCCATGACCCTGGCAGTAGCTTCCTCTTCCTGTCGTGTTCCCATGAGTTTGGTGGCTTTGCCCCACCCTGTGCACCTTGCTGCAGGCCCAGAAGCAAGGGGCTGGACCTGAGCTGGGACCTGCACACTTTCTCTGTGAAGTCGCCTGTCTCAGGTGTTTGTTACTGAGACGGAAAGCTGGCTAATATGGTGGGCAAATGAGGCTCAGAGAATGGGACAGCTCGTCCAAAGTTAAAGCTCAGGTGAGAGATGGCAGCGCTCCCAGGTTTTCCACAAACTCCAGGATCCCGACTCCTTCTGCAGTGGGCATAGAGAGGGAGTCTTGCAGAGAAACTGAGACTTCCAACTGGAGGTTCGACTGTGGCATCCAGCTCCGCATGCTCTCACTACCCCGTGTGTGCTGCCGCTCACTTGTACACACACAGCTTGAATTTTCTACCGCAGACCTGTGCAATCAGATTCAGGCAAGTTGGGTGTTGGCTGCGAAGTCTCAATGAGCACCTGTGATTCCTGGGGAGCCAGAACCTTCAGAAAAAGTTGTGTGTGTGATACTGGGCCTGGTGGTGCATGCCTGGAATCCCAGCATTTGGGAGGCTGAGGCAGGAGGATCACTATGAGCTTGAGGCCAGCCTGGGCTACACAGTGAGTTCAAGGCCAGCCTGAACTACATAGGAGACCCTGTCTCGAAACAAAACAAAACGAGAGAGAGAGAGAGAGAGAGAGAGAGAGAGCGAGAGAGAGAGAGAGAGCGAGAGAGAGAGGTTGTGGTGAGAACGTCAAGCAGAACAGGCTTCAAATCTCCACCCCATCAAATAACAGCTTTGGGATTTCCCGAAAACTTGATTTAGACCTTAAAAGGCAAGACCTCTGCAATGACAGGCCATGGTGCAGGACCAGCAGGCCCCAGGAACAGCACGAAGGGAGACTGTGACATTAGGGACAGTGTGAACCAGGCCTCAAGGACATGCTCCCCCCACGTCACTGCTCGCTTCCATGCGGAGACGAACTTACTCATTGTGATTTATTACCACAGACAGGAAATGCCGAGCCTTCCTGCGGCCCTGACACCAGCTCAGGTCCTTTCCACCACCAGAAGGGCAGAGCCGAGGGCAGGGGACGCCGAGACAGCTGGCCGTGAGGCTCCCCTGCAGTGCCCAGCTGCCCTGGTCCGCTGTTAAATTTGCTCCGCTCACAGTGAACTGGACGGAGAAACAACAGACAAACTTAAATAAAGTAGAAAGCAGAGGATGTGACTGAAACTTGAACTTGAGCCACAAAGATGTTTTTATGTTGACCCAGAGTGGGAACTATTAGGAAGAGAGAGATCAATAGAAAGCAAAAGCAGAGGTTGCTGCCCCTTGCTCCGTCCTGCAGCACCAGCTGGGCGCGTTCGTGCGGAGGCTCAGCGTGGACTCGTGCGGTTCATCACCTTGGTCTCACGCAGGCCGAAAGGCACACTTTACACACGCAGCCTGGAGTTTCCTTTCACGTACTGACTGCGGCATGTGCACCAGTTAGCCATATAGTACATGGCAAGTAGAAAATTGTGAAGAAATTTTAGTAAGAATAAAAATTATGTAGTTTTGACTGGGCAGCAATATAAGTAAGTACCAATGGTGGAAATAAAAGAATCTCTAACAGTTTTGAAATTCTAAAAACACCTTGAAAGTAACTTTAGGATCAAAAAGAAAGTAGAGCCAGAAATTGAAGAATATGTAGAAAATAACAATAATAGGAACACTACAAATAAAAACCCAAGACTTACTGTCAAGCTGTACTCAGAGGAAAGCAGAGTTTAGAATAAAATGTAGGTTGTAAAAAGTAACAGGAAATAGGCCTAAGAATAGCAGAAGTGAGAAATTAATACAGCCGTTATGATGAGCCAGAAATAGGAAGAATAATGGAATTGATGCAAATATCGGGGTAAATCTTCAAGAGAAAAATGAACAATAATTTTAACAGAAAGCAGAAGATCCCTAAATCAAGGAGTAGATGCGGGGAATACAGAGCATCAAATTAGAAATGAGAATGGGGAAATAATTAGAGTATTAGAAAAAGTAAAATAATTATGAAAGTACTTTACAGAAATCTACCCGAGATGACATTAAACACAAGACAAAGTGTAAGTTTAACTACAAAATCAGTGAGAGAGCGAGAACCAGATTTACTCACTGGAAAACTGCCTCGGGAAGTCTCCTTGAAAGACTCAAGAAATATGATTTTTCTGTTGTTTCAGTTGCTCTGCGGTTTTCTGGTAACTCTCACAACACCTATAAAAACTGTATTCAAAACTGGATAAAGGTAGGACACAATATAAAAAAGGTAGCTCAATATCACTCATAAATATTGATGATGAATAAATAAAATATTAAGAAATGGAATCTGGCAGAACAGTGAAAGAGTCCATAATAAAGACAGCAATGGACTTCAGCCCATTGCGGGGAGTTCATCCATCTGTGGGACAGAAGGAAGGAGAGAAAGGAGGAAGAAGGGAGGCAGGAGCTAGGAAGCAAATCTCTTTGCTGCAGTAAAATGCCAACCAACGAATGTAAAAAAAAGAAATGACAGAGTTTGAAATCCGTGTCACCAGCAGCAGAGTAATATTTGATTCAAGGAAAAATCAGCAAGGGATTCTAAAACTCATGGGGAAAATTTAGGTAAGAGAAATGTATCCTATAGTTTTGATATCAGTCCACCTCTGCAGGTTATTTATTAATTACAAAGGAGAAAATGGTAGTTTAACCCACAGAAATGGGTTAGCAAAGTTTATATAAGCCAGGTACGTTAGCCCACTGTCCACTGCTGGAACAAAATAACTGATGCTGGGTGTTTTATGGAGAAAAGTTTGTTTATAGTTTTGGAGGTGGAGGTTCATGATTGGGTGGCTCCTGGGTTTGGCCTCTGGAGGGCGGGCGGGAAATGTGCAAAGGGAGAGAAGGGCTGGTCAGACAGGAAGCCAGGAGGAAGCCACAGAGCGCGGGGGCTGCTTCCAGGGTGGAAAACAGGCATTCAGATTATTAAACTAAGACATTGTAACTCTGTTCTTGGACAGAATCTATAGAAAAAAATGATGAAGTCTTACTGAAGAACATAAGGGAAAAATTGGAAAATTAGTGTACCCAGTTTTTAGGGAGTTAATTTTATTAGAAAGTATTTTTTTCCCAAAATTAACGTATTCTAGAGCTACACCACAAAGATTCATTTGAAACTTTCTGAAAGTTCCTTTAAGTTTACACTGAAAAAAGGGAAAGTAATCTGAAAGCTGTGAAAATAAAAGAAAAGTGGCCAAGCGCACAGCATTTTGAAAGCGTGATTAGAACAGTGTCATCAGTAAAATACTCTAGTAGATGCAATGACAGTTTAGTCGGCTTATAAGGAAGCAGTCAGTGGGGGGGGGGACTAAGCTAGAGCTGGCTGGATACAAAGAAAACAGCACACACGGTGAGTTACGAGCTAATTCAAGCCATGCAGCTAGTTAAGCTAAGCTTAGAAATATAAGAAACACAGGAAAAAGGATAAAAAGTTAGGATAAGAATGGGCAGATAAGAAGCCATCCTTCCAGGAAAAAGACTTAGGCAGAATGCTAAGTTAGTTGACAGCTCCTTCCCACCTCTGGCCTGGACCTGCAGGAACCTAGAAATGCAGAGTAACCAGTGTCCTTTGAACTAGGCTTCCTTTAAACTCAGCCAAATTTAAAAATTAATTTTGTTTAGACCCTAAACCCACAGAGCCACCTGTTTAAAACAATTCCTGCTCTCTGCTTATCTATATAAGACCAACACTAGAAAGCACCTTGGAAAACTCCACTTGGAGTCCCCTCCTCGTGGGTACCCACCGGGAGCTGTTTTTCTTATTATTTCCAATAAACACTCTTCTAACTTCCTCCTTTGTCTGTGATTTCATTTTTTGACTTTGTGAGATAAGCTCGGTTTTGTACAAAAGTAACTGTTTCAATTTAGGACACTGTACTTGATGGGACAATAAAGCTCACGCATAGGTGAGCTTTAGAATGTGACACCATGACACCTTAAATTACTAAGGGGAAATAATTATTTAATAGATGGCATCAGAAAACCTCAGTGTTTATTTTTGAAAATACTAAAGTACATGCTTACCTCACTGCAATGTATTCCAAATGTATAAATACTTTATTTATTTATATTTATTTTGTGGGTACTGGGGGGTCGACCTCAGGACCTCGCGCACCAGCAGGCGCCCTTGCCGCTGAGCGATATCACCGGCCCCTTTTTCATATGTGGGTTCCGGGAGTCGAACTCGGGCCCTCGCGCTTGCTGGGCAGGCGCTTAAGCTGCTGAGCCATCTCACCGGCCCAATACTTTATTTTTAAAAGTTGAAAAATAAAAGTTTACTAGAAAATATAGAAAATAAAATTTCATGATGCTCGGGATGCAGCTCAGTGGCAGAGCACTTGTGTAGCATACACAGGTCTTGAGTGTGATTCCTAGCACTGCAAATAACAAAAACAAAAATACATGAAATTTTATAATCTGTGCACGTGTCTGTACATGTTAGGAAAGAGGGGACTGTGGTGGTAGTTTGAGACAGGGTCTTGCTAAGTTGCCTAGGTGGGACTTAAACTTGTGATCCTCCTGCCTCAGCCTCCCTCGGGGCTGTGATTATAGCTGTGCCTCACCATGCTGGCTGCACCCTTTGGATTATGGTGATAAATGCCTAACTAAGAATGTCAGAAAAAGCAGAAGCTACAAAATAAGATATGGAAATTTACTTAAAAAATAATAAAACTATTTGTCAAAAAATGCTCTATAGATGCTGAAAGAAAACTCCAAAAGGGAGAGAAATGTTTGAACAAAATCAATCACAAAAATTATTGTAAGGAAATATAGTTTTAATAAAAAGAAAAAACATGCAATAGTTGTTCACAGGGAAGCCATAAACGAATTAAAACAGACCCCAAATCAGGAAGGGTTATTCATTTTCTTAGTGTACGTTAGAATAAGGTGACACTTTTTCCTCTTGTACAATTCCTTTTCCAGATTAGAAAAATGCAGGACATTCTTATTTGTACACTGAGTGGTTTCCTTTGAGCTGAAGTCACACCTTAATGGGTTTGCCCTAATACCATCAGCAAGCCTTATCTAGAGTTTACATATAAATGATCACGCTGCATTTCCATTTGCAGGGAATGTGGTAAGTAACTTGCTGCTTGCTCATTTAATGAGCTACGATCCAGTCACCACAGTGCTAAGGTAGACAGAAAGTTCTGACATGGAAACACGATTGTGGCCAAATGTCCAGTTAAGAGCTAAGTGCCAGGAAAGCATAGTAGCATAAGGTTACTTATGTAAAGCCACTCTCTCTCTCTCGCTATGTATCTATATTTGTATTGATATCTGTGTATAGAAAGAGAAAGAGTGCTTGGGAAAGTTATTTGTGAAAATGATAAAGTGGCCACTACTGCTTTGTGAAGAAAAAGGATGGCTTTACTTCTCTATGTTGCTTTTTTGTTTCCAGGAATCAGTTATCCCCATAGGGAAGAGGTAGAAATAACTTGTGCCCACTGCAGAATGAAGGACGTGATGAAATTCGATATATACAATGCACACAATGGAATGTTATTCAGCCTCAGAAAAAAGGGAGCGACATAGGGCAATGTTGGTGTGGGTTTTGCTTTGGGCTTCTTTCCTTTCTCGCTTCTGCCTGCTCTGCTGCCCAGCCTGGCCTTGAATGGCTGGGCTCAGCATCCTCCTGTCTCATCCTCCTGAGTGGCTTTGATCACAGGCTCAGGCCACTGCCCAGCTGGTTTCTTTGAGCATGTGTAGTATTCCACAGCAGCCTGTGCTCTCTCTCACTGCTGCACTCCTCAGGCACATTTGGTCCCTGTGTCAGTCAGCGCTTACCAGAGAAACAGATTCAATGCAAGGTATACAAATACATGTGAGTTTACAAGGTGGGCTTGCATGGGCCACCCGCAGAGTCAGGTGTGGAAGAGTGCAGAGGGGCTGTCTGTGTGCTGAGAGCTGAAGGGTCCAGTCAAAGGCCTGGTGCTCACAGCAGTGTCCCCTGTGCGTCAGTATCGGGAGGCTGCAGGGTCTGTGATGGAAGGCTGGAGAGTCTGTGCTGCAAGCTACGAGACCACAGCCAAGGTGAAGACTGAAGCTCCTCTGAAGAAACAGAAGCAGCCTTCCTTCTTCCTTTCCCTTTTATTTCCTTCAGGCGACAAGCCTATTGGTTGCCGTCACTCACACCAGGGCGGGTCTTCTGTCTTCAGTAAATCCCTTTGGCCACACCCAGAACTATGCCTATCCAAGTTAGCTGGGTGTTTCTTTCTCAAGTTGACATAGTTAACTATCGCAGTCACCCTCTAAGTTTGTTCTAATTCAACCAAAATATAGTAAGTAACCGACTTGCAAATGAGTTCTGTTCCAGGAGAATGTTCCTAAGTTGGACTCGTTCCTAAATCCAATTCATTCCTAAGTCCAAGTCCGACAAAGTGAGTCTTATACACTTTTGACACAAATATACAAGACAGCAAGACAGCAGGACAGAAGGAGAAACACCTGGTGTTGTGGCGTGCACATCAGGGTCCCTTGCAAGAGCCTGACTCAGAGTCCCACGTGTCTCGCACGGACGCAGGCTCCACAGAGGACTGGGTCATAGGAGAGGCAGCCTCCTCCTCCTTTCCGTAGAATTCCCTCTGTGCTGGGCTGCGGAGGAACTGCTTCCGCAGGGTGCCCATGAGGGGGAAATAAATCTGGTCACCTGGGCTCTCCTGGAAGGGTCACTTCCTCCACTCACTCAGCTTGATCCTGGTGATAGCATCACAAGCAATAAAGTAAATTTTAAGGCAAAAATGTGTGGGGGGTAATTGGGATAATTACATATTGGTAAGATGGATAATTTCCTGTGAAGATAAAATAATTGTGGTTTTTACAACACAGTGCCAAAGAATATGGTGAAAACATGCAATTGCAAGAAAAAAGATTATGAAGTTATGGTAATAGAATTTATACCTCTTATAGTAATAGAAAAGCAGCAAGAAAAGCTAATGAGGGTACAGATGATTTGAACAGCACAATACTATTGATTTAATGGGTACAAGTTTGCAACTAATAATTAGAGAATATAAAACATTAATGTCACTGAATTATATATATAAAGATGGTTAAAATGTCAAATTATATGAGATATACACATACACATATGTCCTAATCGCTTTCCTGTCCCTGGGACGCGATGCCCAATACCCACAACTTAAGGGAAGAGAGGCTCATGGTTGCAGTCCATAATCGGCTGGTTCCAAGGCGGAAGTGGGACGGTGGAGGGCCCGGCGGAGGACAAGGTGCTCACACCATGGCAGCAGGAAGGCAGAGATGGGAGGAGCTGGGCGGGATACACTGTTCCAGGTCACACCCTGTGACCGGGTCTAACCCGGCCCCACCTCCTACAGTAAGGCAGGGCTAGCGTCCTGGGATCCAACCAATTTCCCAACATGTGAGACATGTGGGGGGCATTTTAGATATAAAACACACACACACACAAACACACACACACACACACACACACACAAACACACACACACACACACGATACTACTGCAGAGAATAAACGTTTTTTTCACCCATCACTGGGTTCATGGTCAAGGTCCCTCTGACAAGAAGCAGATTAACAAGAGAAAACTATATACATTTATTTAACACAAATTTTATGTGACACGGAAAACTTCATAAGGAAACAAGGTAAAGCTGTGTCCATGCTCAGGTTCAACCCAGAGCAGACAATCACGGGGAAATATGATCGCAGGAAGTGGGACTGAGCTCATGGTGACAAACGGGACCGCGGCCAGGCTGCGGTTCAGACGCTTCCTCGTGCCCTGCGTCTTCAGCAGTGGGGAGGTCCCTGTCCCCCGGGCCTGGGGAGGGCCTCTCTCCAAGGCAGGTTGGAAGACGCGAACCCCAGGAGCAGGGCAGGAGAAGCCTTTCTCTGCTTCGCGACCTGCTTCACAGGAGCGGGGAGCGGCGGGCGAGGGTGGCCTTCTGTTTCTGTTTTCTCTGGTGCCGAGGGGCCATGCTTGGGTGAAATGTGCTGAGCCGTGACCCCGAAACTCCAAGGGGAACAGAAGACCACAGCCAGACTAGAACCAACGAGCGCCCGCCAGAGGACTGGTGACGGCTTCTGCTGAGACTTGGTTGTGTTTTCCACACCGAACACATTTCATTAAAACGGAGAGCCAAGGAAATCCACATCTCCCCTCAGAATGCTGGAAACTAATCACACTTAAAAATATTTCAGAAGGGGAGGGGACTAAAAAAGAAATCATAAATTAGAAAATATTTAGAAGAGAGTAGAAGTTCCAAGGCAACCTCTGTGAATACCCTTAAATTGGCCAACAGAGGGAAATTTATAGCCTTAAAATGCATGCATGGGAAAATAAATCTTCCCAATGTCCCTTATTTTTGCAAGGTTCTGGCCGCCTGAACAACTGAAAGCAAAATGTTGTGAATCTGAATTATGCCTTCCTTTACCCTCCAAATATTTTACTTTTCACATGCCTTGGCGACTGTAACTGCGGATATTTGTCTCCTTAAAGTTGGGGCGAGTGCAGTCCCATCCACAAGACAGCAAATATTCTCTTAGTTTATAAGATAGGGGCAGAAGCCTGCAATCCTGGGTAGGGATCTCAGAAATAGAGAGATTAAATAACCCTGGTGTCACCTGAGGGACTTAGGGTCGCCTTCCTGGGTGACAGTTTGAAATGGAAAGCGCTGGATCGAAAGCCCATTTTACGAATACCAGGAGACATGATTAACATTCCAGAGGGGCGCAGGAGGCAGAATCCTTCCCGTGCACGAGCGGGGTGTGGACGCTCTGCTGCGTGAAGAGCTCTGCACTTCTGGGGTGCAGCTGGAGGCCTCACCTAGCCTGGGCCTGGGAGAGGAGCAGCAATGTGACTCCCCCTCCGCCCCACAGGAAGACATCTCAGAAGATTCACAGTTCCTGACTTAATGAATTTTTTTAAAGAAATAATAAAGAATCAATGACTTAAGATTCAAACACAAGAATTTAGAAAGAGAAAAAAGACCAATTCCTAAAGAAGCAGGACAGACATAATAAAAGCAGAAATTAATGAAACAAAAACATAGACATAAACTTTTGATAAGGCTGATCAAATGTAAAAGACAAGAAGATGCATACTTTCTTAATTCAGGAAAGAAAAAGAAGAAATGAAATTGGTATTTTAAAAAGACATGGGGGGCCAGTGAGATGGCTCAGCGGCGTAAGCGCCTGCCTGGCAAGCGCGAGGGCCCGAGTTTGACTCCCCGAACCCACATATGAAAAAAGGGGCCGGTGATATCGCTCAGCAGCACGGGTGCCTGCTGGTGCACAAGGTCCTGAGGTCGACCCCCGGTACCCACCAAAAAAAAAAAAAAAAAAAAAAGACATGGAGGGCCGGTGAGATGGCTCAGCGGCGTAAGCGGCTGCCTGGCAGGCACAAGGGCCCGAGTTCGACTCCCAGAACCCACACACAAAAAAAGGGCCGGTGATATCGCTCAGCGGCACGGGCTCCTGCTGGCGCGCGAGGTCCTGAGGTCGACCCCCCGGTACCCACAAAAAAAAAAAAAAAAAAGAACAACATGGAAGACGTGCAGTTGGAATTTTTTAAACAATGTAAGACTTATTTCAGTAGTGTAGGGAATTGGTCTGATTGAATTAACGAAGTGCTAGAGAAGCATATAGCTGCATATAGTTTACAGAAAATAAAACCCACATATCCGTACTCAGCTCAGTGGATTTCGACAACCATGGCCACCCATATAAATCACTTCCCAAATAAGATACAGAACTTTCCCGTCACAACTCCTTCTCCTCAGCCTGCCCCACATATCCGTATCTGATTTCTATCACCACTCATTAATCTTCCCCGTTCTTGACTCAGACAAATAGGAACACAGTGAACGTTATTGGAGTCTAGTTTCTCTGCCTCCAGTGCAGGGCTTTTTGAGAATCATATGCAGTGCACGCACGAGTAACTCTCTTCTCCGTGTTGCTTAGTTTTTCATTTTACAAATGTATTATCAGGTCTTTATCCTTTTTGGGGGGAGGTGGACCTTTCAGTTGTTTCCAGACTTTTGCTATTACAGGAATTATCCATTATTTGAAATGCTTGGAGCTGGGGATATAGCTCAGCAGCACACTGCCTGCCTGGCAAGCGCAAGGTCCTGAGTTTGATTCCTGGTACCAAAAATAAAGTGAAATTCTTGGAACTAAAGATGTTTGGAATTTTGGATTTTTTTCAGATTTTGGAATATTTGCATATATATAATGAGGTATCTTGGGGATGGCATGGAAGTCTAAACACAAAATTCACTTATGCTTCGTATATACTTTATATGCACAGTCTGAATTATTTAATATGATATTTTAAGTAATTCTGTGAATGAAACACACTTTCATGTTGTAGAATTTTCCACTTGTGGCAGTGTGTTGCAGCTCAAAATTTTGGGTCTTAGAGCATTTTATTTATTTATTTATTTATTTTTTTTTTTTTTTTGTGGGTACCGGGGGGACGACCTCAGGACCTCGCGCGCCAACAGGCACCCGTGCCGCTGAGCGATATCACCGGCCCCTTTTTCGTATGTGGGATCCGGGAGTCGAACTCGGGCCCTCGCACTTGCAAGGCAGGCGCTTATGCCGCTGAGCCATCTCACCGGCCCTAGAGCATTTTAGATTTCAGAATTTTTGATTAGAAATATTCAACCTACATGAATAAGGATGCTACGAACATTCACATTTTGGCTCTCTGTGAACACACTCTTTAATTTCTCCTTGATGAAAACCTTGGAGTAGAATTGCTGAGCCATAGAGTAGGTATGTATGAAACTGTGCGAAATGCCGAACAGTTCTCCACGAAGACAGTGCAGTTTTAGTTCCATCAGGTATGCGTATGAATTCCACGCCCTTCCTGATGGCTGGTACTGTCACTCTTTTTATTTTAATCATTTTCTTGAAAGTGTACTGTTTTTCACTGTGTTTTTATTTTTCATTTCTCTGGAGACTGACGATACTGAGGACTTTTCCTGTGCTCATTGATGATTCCCATTGTGATGCGTCTGCTCAAGTTCTGTGCCCTTTTGTTTCAGCTATTCATCTTTATTAATTTCCTTTTTTTTATCTTCAAAGTGTTTTTGATAAACTAGTTCTTACTTTCCATGTAAATTTTAGAATACATGTGTTGATATATACAAGAAATCTTTTCAGATAGCTATGAATTTGCAAGTCACTCTGTAGAAAATTAAAAACTTGAATATAGTGAGTCTTTTAATCCATAAACATCTTCCCATATCTTCCCATATATCTTCCCATTTACTTAGTTTTTTTGCATTGCTTTGTCAGTGCTTGGAAGCTGTCAGTAGAGATGTCCTAAATGGAAGTTGTTATACACAGGCATTTCATTTTTTGTGAATGCTTTTAAAATGGGATTTGCCCCCCATTTTAATTTCTAATTAGTCATTGCATTTAAGTGGAATAAAAGTGATTTTTGTATGTTACGCTTGTATCTTGCCACTTTGCTATAATCATTTATTAGTTTTGGAAGCCTTAAAAACAGTTGATGGGATCTCTTCGTAGATAATCATAGAAGCTGCCAAAGGAGACGATATTATGTCTTCTTTTCAGAAATCTCATGGTTTTTTCCTTTTTCTTGTCTTATTATATTGAGGGGGACTGTTACTACGATGTTAACAGCAGTGGTCAGAAAGAACTTCTTTAATTCACTCCTAATTGGAGGGCAAAGCATTTAGGCTTTCACAATTCAGCATGGTGTTAGGTGAAATTTTCACTTGATATATGTGATACTGCTTAGGAGCTTAAGAAGTTCTCTTTCAGTGCTAAACTTTGATAGATTTAAAGAAAAATAAATAGATATTACACATTTCCAGTATTTTATTTCTGCCTCCGCTGAGACTCTGTCGGCTTTCCTCTCAGTCAATGCGTTCATTTTCTAGGCGGCCATGATAGAGCAGTAGCACTGGGTGGCTCAGAACAACAGGAACCCATGTGGCAGGTTTCTGGAGGCCACCACTCCCACTCAGCATGCTGGCAGCACCCTGCTTCTTTGAACCTTTAGTGGAGGATCCTTCCTCTCCTCCCTAAGCCGCTGGTGTTTTCCACCAAGCCTTGAATTCCTTGGCTTCTAGATGCCTCAGTCCAGTCTATGCCTTGGTCATCTCTCTTGGTCATTATCTCCCTGTGTGTTTCTGTCTCTTCACATGGAGCTCTCCCCTTTTTGTGTCTCTCTCCTCTTCTTACAAGGACATTAGTGATACCAGGTTAGGGCCACTCTAAGAACTCAGCTGGATTACATTTTGCAAAACATATATTTTCAAATCAGATTCACAGATCCTTGGGGTTAGAAGTTCACCTTATCATTTTGGGACACACAAAATGATATACACATAGCATTTTTTTTTTTTTTTGTGGGTACCGGGGGGTCGACCTCAGGACCTCGTGCGCCAGCAGGCGCCCGTGCCGCTGAGCGGTATCACCGGCCCCTTTTTCGTATGTGGGTTCCGGGAGTCGAACTCGAGCCCTTGCGCTTGCCGGGCAGGCGCTTAAGCCGCTGAGCCATCTCAATTTATTTTAAAACATTGAGCCAGCCTTGTATTCTTGGCATGAACTTCTTTAGTCATATACATCACTCTTTTTACATTGTGTGATTCTGTTTGCTAACATCTTGTGGAAGTTATTTGTGTATGTGTTCATGAAGGATATTGGTCTGTAGTTTGCATTTTATTTTTTTCAGAAGATGATATTGCATATAGGAGCAAGAGGTATTTAGTAAGAGGCATTTCCATGGAAACAAAAGAAAAACAAAGGTTTTGAGAACAAATTAGAGTGGATCATAAATCCAGCTTCTGAATCTGAGGGACAACCAGTTCAGATTTCTAGAAGTTGGGCTGAACTTCATTTATTTGTTCATTTTTTGTACACGTGTGTGCTCTGAGTGCCTCTGGTGATGTTAGGTGTACTCGAACTTTCTGAGGGGCCATGCAACAGTAGATGCCAATGTTGTCCGTATGTGAGTGGCTATGATTTCTCTGAAATTTGCATCTTGTCATTCAGCTTCAACTTCCAGGGATCCGGGTAAGGGCAGTTTTAGTTTTTAGTGATACCAAGTCAGAAGGGTAGGAGAACACAAAATATTAGTTTGGAAAACCAGAAGAATTCAGGATTTGGTCCAGATTACAGTTAGATAACAAAAGTTCAAAGACAAATGATAGGTCTAGAATACAATACTGGGTGTGCTATAATTTTCTACCCCAAAATTCTTGTCATTAAAATCATCTCCATTTCTAACCATAATAAGACTAATTTGTTTGTAAAATAAGTCCAATCTCATTAAACTTGCCTGATTATTTACATAAGCACAGAAAGAATAGTGACGGACCACATAGTTCTTTTGGAATTTGCTTTGCTGGGAATTTTAATAAGGAGTCTCAGGTTGGACTTTTAAAAGTGCCTCACGGTAGGAATCCAAGCCAAGGACTCTACACCAGACTTCACCTGAAATATTCATAGATGGGTGAATTCCTCTCTTCTTGAGACTGCCAGGCCTTCCAGGATGTGACCTTTCTTACTCATCTGGAAGGCAGGGAATCCTAAATCAGGCACAATGCCTGTTTTCCCAAAAGGATTTATCCTCCATAGAGTTGACCTTAGCCCACCACGACTATTGCTTTGTGTCTGATTCTATGCATGTTATTCTCAAGGTGATGTTCCAATCAGAGCCTGGGTAACAGAACCAATGTTTCCAATTGTGTCCTGTTATAAGAACAGATTGTTATTAACCTATGCAAATCATGATTTTGCTATAAAAATAACAGCACCCAATAAAATTTTCATTATTCAGAAGAGATGAGGTTAGAAGAAAAAGATACATGTTGCAATGTTGTTTGCAAACATATAACCTACCAGATTATTGTTAAGTTTTAGGTAGCTTAAGAGAAGGAGAAGAAACCTTAAATGTGAGAAACAAAACATAGAAAAGGAATGTTTCCACTGAGAAGTCTGAAGAATTGTAACCATCCATATCAATTCACTGAGCTCCAGTAATGAACACTAATCCTGCCAAGTGTTGGATCAGCAGTTTAATGGACCCATCAATCTCCTTCAGGTCTGGATATTCTCACCTATGCAGTGCTGTAATCTTACAGTAATGATAAACCTGTGTTTGTCAGAACTTTTTCCAGGAATCTCTTTGAAGACCTTTCAGATTATAGCTGCTTGGCAAAAATTTAGGAAACATCAGATTAAAAGTAATGCTTATCTATGAATGAGAAAAGACAATGCCCATGTGCAGTGTTGAGTTTAACTGTATCAATTTGATTGTCTGGGGAACTACCTTGGTAATTTGTAAAGCACACTTCTGGGTGTGCCTGGTAGGTCATGAAGGTGTGACCTTGCGTACTGTATCTTGTCCCTGGCTCCTTCTCTGGCACTTTCCCCTGGTCTGCTTCCTAGCTAGCACAAACTAAGCATCTTTGCTCTTCCAGGCCCCTTTCCCATGATGTTCCTGCCTTGGAACAGCTGACCATGGACTGAATCCCCTGAATCCATGAGCCATATTAAACCTCTCCTCCTTTAAATTGTGGTATTGGATATTTCCTGCAAATAATAGGACACCTGATTAATACATCATGGTTAATAGTCTAATGAGAGTTTATTTTAAAGCCATTGATAAGGAAATTTGGTAATTTCTGTGGCATATGACATTTAAAAATAATAATTGGAATTATGACTGATAACACTATCCCAGGATGTGTCAGCTTTCTAGGAAGGTCACACAATTTCAGGCTTGCTGCCTGACATTCATAGAAGCCAATACCATGGCATAAATTTGTGCTAGAAAGAAAGAAAGAAAGAAAGAAAGAAAGAAAGAAAGAAAGAGAAAAGAAAGAAAGAAGGAAAAAGAAAGGGAAAAAAAGAAAGAGTTTTACTGCAGGAGGGCTAGCGAGAAGGCCAGGAGGTAGGGGGAAAGCCCAGGTCTGCCTCCCTGATGGGTTGATAGGGAAGAATTTATAGGAAGGGAGGAGGGAAGCTGCTTATTGCTGGATGGAAGGGGAAGCTTTGGGGTTCTTTGTGCAAGTACACATGGTACTCAGCCTCTTCACAGCTCACAAGTTTCTTTTTTGGGGGACTTACATTCTGGGTGAGTGTTTCTAGCTTGTGACATCAGAAGGTCATTGACCACACATGCCAGCTTCTCCTGACCATATATATTGTGGACCCTGGGTCCACAATAGTTAAGTTATCCATTTAACCACAGTGACAATTAGAAGACATCAAAGGCAAAATCCAGAAAGTTACAGAGTTGTAAAAATGACAACACGTCTTAGCTCTTTGAACAGAGGAGAATGAGTTTGCTAAGTCTGATAAAAACAGGAAGAAGCACAGAAAATTATTTTGGTAAAACACAATCATTTTTCTAGGCAAATTACAAAAAGTTAAAGAAAAACAATCCACAGCCTACAACCTCCTGATGTTGACTTTTTCCATTCAAAATGAGACCAGAGTTTTGCACATGTTAATAATTTATTCCTTTTCGTTTTTAAGTAGCATTTGGTTGCATGGATGTATACAGTTTGTTCAGCCATTGAAGAATATATGGGTGGTTTTTAGTATTTTTCTATCAGAAATAGAACAGCTACGGAAACTTGAATACAGGTTTGTGGGAGCAAATTCTCATTTCTCAGGGTTGAATGTCCAAAAATGTGATTTATGGACTATATGGTGCATGTTTAATTTGGTAATAAACTGCCAAGCTATTTTTCAGAGTGGCCATATTATTTTCCGTTTCCTCCAGTGCTGTATGAGAGATCCAGTTGCTCTGCTTTTTAACCTGCTTTTAGCTCACTCATTCTCTCCTTGTGTTGTCCAGTGGACTGAAGAGGTTTTCTTTTCAGTTCTAATATTGTGCTTTTTTTTGTGGGGGGAATATGTAACCCAGGCTGCTTTGAGCATTTAACCTTCCTACTTCAGCCTCCTGAGTGCTGGGGTTTACAGGGGTTCACTACCACACCTGGCATTTGGTGCTTTTGATCTCGGAATCTCCATTGACTTTTCTTATCGTGTCCATCTCCCATCCATATTTTCCACCTTTTTCAGAATATTCTTCTTAGTCCCTGTGCCTCGCCCTTTCCCCCTTCTTCCCAGTGGACTGCTACCAGGAGGGAACTGGTAACAAGGGCTCTGAACCAAAAGCTTCTCGCTGGGAACTGAGAGTGTCGATGTAGTTAACTGGCCAGATGCCTGCTGTGCTCCTCGAGCGAGGTTAGCTAACACAAAGTCCTCACATCTCGGGGGCTTAAAATTATAAAAGTTGATGTTGGGCTCCCAGTACAGTGAAGAGTTTGGCAAACTTTCTCCCTAAAAACACGATAACATTGCACAGAATTATAAAAAACAACCATTTCAAGACTCTGGGAAAGCATACACCGAATTGAGAAGCTTTCCTGGAGAAAAGCTCTCCACCCTTTTGTAAGAAGAGCGGAGCTGCAGCCCGGGCTGCTGTTCTTCCCTTTCCACCTCCCCCTGGACTCGTGATTCAAGCAGGGTTCTGCAGGGCTGGAGAGGAGGCAGTGGGAACTGGTGGGTTCCTTGACAGAGGCTTGACTTGATTTGGTGGTGGTGGGGAGCGAGGAAAAACTCAAAACCAAGAAGAGTTAGCATCTCAGCTCCTCTGAGTTGAAAAGCTGGGTGAGGAAAGCAACAAGTGGGCTGATTAGAAATGCAGTGGAGTGACCCAGGGACTGCAGTAGCCATGGTGAGTCATGAGGTCTCTTGTGTATCTGTGATCTTTTATTATTTAATTTAATCATCATGAAAATCCCCCCAAATTAAAACTTTTTCTCTCACTTTTAAAATTAGTACATGTTTACAGTACATAACGGTTACATTCCTCATAGGGAATTGGTGCATGTACCTAACACATCTTAACTCTTTTAAATCCCTTCCTTTCCCCTCCCTACTTCCCTTCCATCTCTTGATCCCTTTCCCATTTGAGAGGGCTCTATCTCCCTACTCCCTATTATCTATCTTTTATTTTGTTCTTTATTTATACTTCAGGTTTCTCATATAAGAGAAAACATGAATATTTATAGTTGTGTGTCTGGTTTATTTCGCTTAACATTATCACCTCAAGGTGCATTCGTTTTCCTACAAATGACTCAAATTTATCCTTCTTTATGGCAGAGTGGTACTCCATTGTGTCTGTTATGGCTTATACCTAGATGCCCCCCCCCAAAGTCTCAGGTGCTCATAGGTGGGGCTTTTCAGAGGTAGCTGGATCTAGGGTGTGTGATCCTGGGATTAAGTGTGTGTCGTAACTAAATTGGTTTAGCATAGTTCTGAGTGTGGATAATGAAAGCCCCACCCTCAGTATGGGTGGCACCAATCAATAGGTTTATAGTCTGGATGGCATAAAAGGAAAAGAGTCATTGCTTGCTGCTTTATGTCTGCCCTGCCAGGGACTGTTTCTCCTCTGCTATGCTCCTCTGCCATGCTGCCCTGCCTTGAAGCCAGCTGACTATGGTCTGAAACCTCTACAAACTGTGAGCTAAAATAAACATCTCCTCCATCAACTTGTGGGAGTAGGATATTTTGTCCCAGCAATGAGGAAGTTACTAAGACAGTGTGTAAATACTACATTTTCTTTACCCATTCATCTATTGATAGACGTATAGGCTGCTTCCAAGGTGTGGCTATGAATTTTGCTGATATAAACATCAGCATGCATGTATCATTGTAATGTGATTTCTTTAAGTCTTTAGGGAAGATAACTAAAAAGGAAATACCTGGGTCAAACGGAATTTCTAGTTTTGGTTTTTTGAGGAATCTCCATACTGACTTCTATAGTGGTTGTACTAGTTTACATTCCCACCAATAACGTAGAAGGGTTCTCTTTTTCCCTGTGGGATTGCCAACATTTGTTATTACCTGATTTCTTGATGATTGGCATTTTTTCTAGAGTAAGATGGAATCTCAGGGTTGTTTTAGTTTGCATTTCTTTATTGGTCAGAGGTGTTTAACATTTTTTCATGTATTTTTTGGCCATTTGTACTTCTGAGAAGTGTCTGTTCATTTCACTTGCCCATTTTTTGATTGGGTCTTTCATTTTAGGGGGTCTAACTTTTTGAGTTTTTATATATTTTAGGTATTAGCCCTCTCTCTGAGGCATAGCTGGAAAATGTTTTTTCCCATTCTGTAGGTTGTCTCTTTACTCTGTTGGTTGTTTCTTTTGCTGTGTATTCTTTTTAATTTGATATGATCCCATTTGTTGATCCTTGGTACTATTCCTTGTGCAATTATGGTTCTGTACAGAAAGTCCTTGACTACACCTATGTCTCCAAGAGTTTTACCTATTTTATATTTCAGCAGATTAAGTGTTTCTGCTTTAATGTTTAGATCTTTGACCCATTTTGATTTTAGTTTAGTATATGGTGAGAGATACAGGTTTGGATTCAATCTTCTGCATGTGGGTATCCAGTTTTCACACTACCACTTACTAAAGAGGCTTTCTTTCCTCTATCAAAGGTCAAATATCTGAATGTGCCTAGGGTTGTTTCTACATCTATTCCAGTGGAGGTGAACCTATGGCATGTGTGCTGCAGCGAGCTGTTTTTTTTTTATTGAAAAAAGATAAAACAAAATTTCATAACAAGATGATAGGAGAATAACAATAGCTAATACATTGCATATTATTATCTTTAAAGCACTTACTCAGAGTATAACATATGGGCATAAAAAATTCCCCAACTGATATAAGTGCAAAACTTAGCTTTTCTATTAACTAAAAGACACTATTAGTATAACTAACTTGCATTTGTTCTCTTTTCCCTTCCTTCCTTTCCCCTTTCCCCCATCCTAGTTCCTTTTTCCTTTTTAAAAATTTCTTCTCATTTCATAATATCTATTGTACATTTTAGGCCTCATTTATTCTTCAAGTTTCTCACACCAGGGAGACAATACAATGTTTACACGTGGGAGTCTGATTTGTTTCACTAACGAGTATGATCTCAAGTTGCATCCATTTACCTATAAAAGTCTCAAATTTATCCTTCTTTATGGCTGAGTAGTACTCCATTGTATAAAAATACCACATCTTTTTTATCCATTCCCCAGTTGATGGGCATTTGGGTTGTTTTCAGGATTTAGCAATTATAAATTGTGCTGCTATAAACATGGGTGCACATTTATCACTATGGTATGATGTTATGAATTCTTCTGGGAAGATGCCCAGAAGGGGAATAGCTGGGTCAAATGGGACCTCTAATCCTAGCTTTTTGAGGAATCTCCATATTGATTTCCACAGCTGTTTCACCAGTCTACACTTCCACCAACAGTGGAGAACGGTTCCTTTTTCACCACAGCCCCTCCAGCACTTGTTACTGGTTGATTTCCTTTTTTTTTCTTTTTTCTTTTTTTTTTTTTTTGTGGGTACCGGGTGTCGACCTCAGGACCTCGCGCACCAGTAGGCGCCCGTGCTGCTGAGCGATATCACCGGCCCCTTTTTCGTATGTGGGTTCTGGGAGTCGAACTAGGGCCCTCGCGCTTGCCAGGCAGGCGCTTACGCCGCTGAGCCATCTCACCGGCCCCCACTGGTTGATTTCTTGATGATAGCCATTCTTTCTGGGGTGAGATGGAATCTCAAGGTTGTTTTAATTTGCATCTCTTGAATGATCAGTGATGTTGAACATTTTTTATATATTTATTTGCCATTTGTATTTCTTCATCTGAGACGTGTGTATTCATCTCAGATGCCCATTTTTGGATTGGGTCTCTGAATTTGGGGAGTCTGATGTTTTTCAATTCTTTATATGTTCTAGATAAGAGTCCTCTGTCTGAGGGACGATTGGCTAAAATTTTTTCCCACTCTGTGGGCTGTCTTTTTACTCTGTTGGTGATTTCTTTTTATGTGCAAAAGCTTTTTAATAAGATTAGGTCCCAGTTTTTGATTCTTTGAAGTATTTCCCATGCAGTTTGGGTTTTGTTCATGAACTCTCTGCCTACACCTATGTCTTCAAGATTTCTACCTACTTGCTCTTCCAGTAGATCTTTTATCCATTTTGACTTTAGTGCATGGTGATAGACATGGGTCTAGTTTTAGTTTTTAGCATGTAGAGAGACAGTTTTCCAGCACCATTTATTAAAGAGGCTATCTTTCTTCCACTGAATATATTTGGCCCCTTTGTCAAAGATAAGGTGGCTGAATGTGTTTGTAGTTGTATCTGCATTTTCTAATCTGTTCCACTGATCCTCAGGTCTGTTTTTTTGCCAGTACCATGCTGATTTTATCACAGTAGCTTTGTAGTATAATTTCAAGTCAGGGATTGTACTGCTTCCTGCCTTGCCTTTGTTGCCCAGAATTGCTTTTGTTATTCTAGGTCTCTTTTGGTTCCAAATGAATTTTAGGAATGTTTTCCCTAGTTCTGTGTGGTACGTTAATGGTATTTTGATTTGGATTGCATTAAATCTGTATAACAATTTTGGGAGTATGGCCATTTTCAATATGTTGGTTCTTCCTACCCATGAGCAAGGAATATCTTTCCGTTTTCTGGTATCCTCTTCAATCTTCTTTTTCAGAGTATTGTAATTTTCAATATATAGATCCTTTACTTCCTTTGTTAGATTTATTCCTAAGTATTTCATTTTTTGGGGTGCTATTGTGAAGGGTGTGGTTTCCCTAATTTCTCTCTCAGTGAGTTTGTTGTTTGTGTACAGGAATGCTATTGAATTGTGAATGTTGACTTTGTATCCAGTGCTACTTAATTTGGTTATTAACTCTAGGAGTCTTTTCGTGGAGTTTTTGGGGTCTTCTATGTAGAGTATCATGTCATCTGCAAATAATGATAGTTTAACTTCTTCCTTTCCTGTCCTTATTCCTTTTATTTCTCTCTCTTGTCTAATTGATCTGGCTAATGTTTCCAGAACTATATTGAATAGAAGTGGTGATAGTGGACATCCTTATCTCATTCCTGATTTTAGAGTGAAAGCTTTCAGTTTTTGTCCATTTAGTATGATATTGGCTGTTGGTTTGTCATAGATGGCTTTTATCAGATTGAGGTAAAGACCATCTATTCTGATTTTCTGTGGGGTTTTTATTGTGAATGAGTGTTGGACTTTGTCAAAAGGTTTTTCTGCATCTATTGAGATGATCATGTGATTTTTTGTCTTTGGCTCTGTTGACATGGTATATTACATTTATTGATTTGCATATGTTGAACCATCCCTGCATTCTTGGGATGAATCCCTCTTGGTCATGGTGTAAAATCTTCTTGCTGTATTCTGTTTGCTAATATCTTATTGAGGATTTTTGCATTCCTCCTCTTTCTCCCTGCTTTTTCCCTCTGTTTAATTGCGTGCCCTGCCTGGTGGTTTCTTTCTCTTACTGTTCTTAGAATTGTGGTCATTTTTATCTCTGTCTAGAATATCTTTCAGGACTCTTTGTAGGGTTGGTTTGGTGGTCATGAATTTCTTCAGTTGTTCTTTGTGATGGAAGTATCTTATTTCTCTGTTAATTTTGAAAGATAGTTTTGCAGGGTACATCAATCTGGGTTGGAGGTTGTTTTCTTTCAGGACTTGAAATACTTCACTCCAAGCTCTTCTTGACTTGAGGGTTTGTGTTGAGAAGTATACTGTGATTCTGATAGCATTTCCTTTATAAGTGATCTGTTTCTCCTCTCTAATAGCTTTTAATATTCTGTTCTTGTGCTGAATTTCTGAGATCTCAATTACTGTATGTCTGGGTATAGATTTATTTTGGTCATGGCTAATTGGAGTTCTACATGCCTCACTTATCTGTACATCAGATTCTGTTCCCACATTTGGGAAATTTTCTGCTATTACTTCTGCAAAATCTTTTTATGTCATTTGTGTTGACTCCTGCTTTTTCATTGACATCTATCAGTCTTATATTGTTCTTCTTTGTATCGTCTTGCAGCTGTTGAATTGTTATTTCTTCATTCCTTATTATTTTTAAGAGATCTTTCCTTTTGCAATCGCTAGCCATGATCCTGTCTTCAAGGTCTGAAAGTCTATCTTCAGTTTCATTCAAGTGGTTTTGCCAGCTTTCAATGGAATTTCTAATTTCCTGGATATCTGTTTGAATGCATTCTATTTCTTTCCTATTTTGATCATTCACAGTTTCCATCCTTTTCCTGTCATCATTGATTTTTTTAAATCTATCTCTACTCTAGATTTGCTGAGCAATTCCTTTATGAATGTTGACATTTCTTTTTTTAATCTGAAAGATTATTTCTGATCTGATTTCCTCTATAGCCTCATGGATTTGTTTACTTCAGTTGCTATCATTTCAGAAATGTCAGGTGTGTTTTCCATTTTCCTCTATCTTCTTTTCTCCTGGACTTGTTCTGGGTGGACTGGAGGTATGAGATTGCATCTTGCTTCTGCACCTTGTCATTTTCTATTTCAAAAATTTTTATTTTGTTTTCTGTATTGATCCTTGTAAGTTTTTGTAGCAGATAGCTATAGCACTAGTATCAAGTCCTCTCTGGAAATGTCTGTTCCTTGGGGATGTCTTCTGTGTGTAGAAGGTTCTTGGCTTGTGTCTGTTTCAAGATCCTACCTTACCAGTTAATGAAGAGTGAGATGTTGGTATCTGTTTGGCTCAGTCCCCAGTTCTTTGGTGCTGGGCTGTGGTGAGACCTTCCCAGTATTGTTACAGAAGGGAGAACAATTGATTACAACAAATATGACATCCTAGCTAAAGTAGTATAATTAGCAATAACAATAGCATCAAGCACAGTTTAGAAACTGACAAACTATGGTAGCTATTAATTTTGTATCTTAAACCATAGGAGCAAAATCTACAAGTATATAACAGAACTGATCATAAATTGGGAGCTTGTATTCAAAGTGCTTCCCCTTGGGAGAGTGGTTTTACCCTGTGGTGGGGGATTTAAGCAGGACAGTGGATAAAACAAAGATAACTGAAAAGAAAGCAGAAGCGGGGCCGGTGAGATGGCTCAGCGGCTTAAGCGCCTGCCCGGCAAGCGCGAGGGCCCGAGTTCGGCTCCCGGATCCCACATACGAAAAAGGGGCCGGTGATATCGCTCAGCGGCACGGACGCCTGCTGGCGCGCGAGGTCCTGAGGTCGACCCCCCGGTACCCACAAAAAAAAAAAAAAAAAAAAAAAAGAAAGCAGAAGCAAGGCTGGAGGACAAAGGATGATCATGCAAAGTTTGGGAAACTAGAGGAGAGGGCAGAAGAGAAAGAATGAGGGAGTAAGCAAGGGATTATCTGAACCTGGTCTCTGGGTTTAGGGGATGGGATTAGTTTTCTGTGGGTGGAGTTCTCCCCAGCCATTTAGAAAAAGAAAAGAGAAAAGAAAAAGAAAAAGAAAGAAAGAAAGAAAAGAAAAGAAAAAAAAAACCAGGGGTGTCCCCACTGGCCTGCTTCTATTCCGTGTGTCTTTGTCCCCAAGCACAACGCTGGTTCACCTAACTTACCACCTGTTGTCTTGTATTGTCACTGTTGCTTTGGACCTTCCATGCCAATAGTCCTACCTGTCCATTCTGTGTGCCCAAGTTGGGACCCTATTTTGTCGCTGGCATCCCCTTTGGTCTCTGGGCATTCCCGAGTGGTTCACCTCAGTCATGGCAGCAGCAAGAGGAGGGGCCATTCTCTGGGCCTTCTGGTGCCCTTCACCTGGGTCGCAGCAGTGGTGGCGATGGCCGAGCTATTTGTATCAATTGAAAACTCTAAAACATTCACCATTACTGGTCTATTCTGTTCCATTGATCCACATGTCTGGTTTTGTGCCAGTACCATGTTGGTTTTTTTTTTTTAAATCACCATAGCTTTGTAATATAACTTCAAATCTGGGATCACAATGCCTCCTGCTTTGCTTGTCACCCAGGAGTGTTTTTGCTATTCTGGTCCTCTGCTGGGCACACATGAATTTTAGGATTATTTTCTCTAGTTCTCTAAGGAATGTTACTGGCATTTTGATTGGTATTGCACTGAGTCTGTGTATCAGTTTTGGAAGTATGGCCATTTTGACAATACCGGTTCCACCTATTGAGAAATGGCATATCTTTCCATTTTCTGATTTCTCTTTGATCTCCTTTTCCAAAATTGTGGGGAGTGGCTGAAGCTGGAGATAGATCACGTGTGGGGCTGGAGCAGGGCCAGCCTCAAGAACACAGAGTGGCTGAGGCGAGTCACACGAATAAGCTGCTCCAGTCTCAAGAACACTGGGTGCCTGAGACAAGCCATGTGGATAAGCTATTAGGCAGAGAGGTTTCATGTGATATTCAGCCTCCCAAGTGTATAAACAAACGCTCTGCTGCCATTGGATCTCTTTCCTTCTCCTTCTTGTCTTCCTCCTCTTCCTCCTCCTTCCTTTCTTACTTCCCATCAGGAGAGAGGGCTCCACATGGCCTCAGTTTTCTGTATTCCAATTCTTGTCTTTTTTTCTCCATCCTCTCACTGTCCTCACCCTGGGAACATCGAGAGCTGTGCAGGACACAGCACAAAATACTGTAGTTTTTGTTGTAGAGGTCTTTCATTTCCTTGGTTAGGTTAATTCGTAAGTATTTAATTTTTTTGATGCTACTGAGTAGTATTGTTTTCCTAATTTCTTTCTGGGTAAATTCATTATTGGTGTACAGGAATGCTATCAATTTTTTTTTTTTGTGGGTAGCGGGGGGTCCACCTCAGGACCTCGCACACCAGCAGGCACCCGTGCCGCTGAGCGATATCACCGGCTCCTTTTTCGTATGTGGGATCCGGGAGTCGAACTCGGGCCCTCGCGCTTGCCGGGCAGGCGCTTAAGCCGCTGAGCCATCTCACCGGCCCCATGCTATCGATTTTTGTGTGATTTTGTATCCTGCTACATTACTGAATTTGGTTACTAATTCTAGGAGTCTTTTGGTAGAATCTTTTGGGTCTTCTATGTAGAGGATCATGCCAGCTACAAATCATGGTAATTTGACTTCTTCCTTTCCTACACATATCCTTTTATTCCTTTGTCTTGCCTGATTACTCTGGTTGATGTTTCAAGAACTATATTGAACAAGAGTGGGGATAGGAGACCTCTTTGTCTTATTCCTGATTTTAGAGGAAAAGTTTTTCCCCCACTTAATATGATGTTTGTCAAACTGGTTTGTCATACATGGCTTTATCATATTGAGATAAGGTCCTTCTATACCTGTTGTCATCAGTGTTTTATTGTCATGAATGGACCTTGGCTTTTTTTCTGCATCAATTGAAATGATCATGTGATTTTTGTTCATGTTTCTGTTTATGTGATGTATTACATTTATTGGTGTATGTTAAACCATCCTTGCATCCCTGGGATGAATCTTACTTGGTCTTGGTGTGTGATTTTTTTTTATGATTTGTTGCATTCTGTTTGCCAGTATCTTGAGGATTTTTGTGTCTATGTCCCTTAAAGAGATGGCCTGTAGTTCTCTTTTTCAGTTGGGTCTATTTCTGGTTTTGGAATGAGTGTAATGCTGGCTTCTAAAAATGGGAGTACTTCCCTTTCAATTTCATGAAAGATATGGTATATATAAGAAACACATTTAATCCAAAAAGTAATTCAGATTAAAAATCAAAGAATGGAAAACAATGTTCCATGCAATGGAAGCCTCCAGTAAAGCAGGAGTAGCTATCCTATTTTCAGATATAAGGACTTCAAAGCCAAAACTAAACAGAAGAGGCAAAGAAAGTCATTACATATTGTTTCAGGGAACAATTCAACAGGAAGAGATAGCAGTTAGAAACATACATGCACCAAACACCAGTGTGCCCACTTCATGAAACAAACACTACTGTACATAAATGATTAGATAAAGACCAACACAACAATACTGGGGGACCTTAATACCCCACTGGTACAAATAGATCAACTAGACACAAAATTTTAAAAATTAAAATTAAGTTAGCAAAGAAGCAAAGATTCAAAGCTAGATTGGGGATTAAAATCACCATATTTCCCTCACATCTATTTTACCTCCAGTAAGTTAGATGTCAAGGAACAATATTTATTTGTGCTAAAAGGCTGTCATTCAAAGTGCATAGGAAGCACTAATGGCCTTCAGTGGAATTTTAAAAGAAATATATCCTTTCCTTTTTTTTACACTTGATCTTAGCCAAAAGGCCAGGAAATGATTCCATTTTTTTTTTTTTAAACTAGATTTAATACTCCTAGTGTACTGGACATTAGAAAGAAGTATTTTATACTTTGGTTCATTTTTCTTCCTTTAAGGAATTCCTTCTATGATTGTTTTTCTGAAAATGTCCCAATTCAAGCACTCCATCCAAAATTATTTTAGATGGGTGTGGTTGATTTACATTTTTTGGAACCCAGAGCTGCAGAGAATGGGGTGCTTTCTGAATATCCCATTCACTTAACTGCTTCTGGGAGTGTGCATTACCATGTGTTTTATGTTAAATGCTTAAGGAGCTCTGCACTTTATGAAATGGAACCATAAGCTCGTTGGTGACAAAAGGAATGTTTATGAGGAAAATATGAATGAGGAGATGGTTGGATTGATGGTACCAAGTATTTAAAATCACAAATATTACTTTCAAAACACTACACAAACTTCTTAGAAAATATAAAGTGAGCTTATTTTACCTCTTACACAATGTTGCTCAACCAACAAAATTTCCTTCAACTAAAAACACAGCTTCAGCTACTGAAAAGGCAACTTTTAATGAAAGTGCTATTTCTACTTAAGTAGGTGAGTTCTAGGGGAAGCTTGTATCTTTCTTATAAAACACAGCTTGGCCATATCTTTCTTATATTAGGGTTTCATTGAACTCCTTGGATCTAAGGGTTTACAATTTTCATGAAATCTGGAAAATTTTAAGACATTAGTTTTTCAAGCGCTTTTTCAGTTTTCTCTTTCACAGAGATTCCAATTACATGTATATTAGCAGCCCTGAAGTAGTCATCCAGTTACATGATGCTCTATTTATTTATATTTCATTAGTTTCATTTCATCATTTTAGACAGTTTTTATTGCTCCATCTTTAAAGTTACGGATTTTTTCTTCTGCAGTGTCTAAGATGCTGTTTATCCAACGCAGTGTGGTTTTCATCTCAATAATTTTATTAGAACTTCAACTAAGAATACTGTAAATCTTCCATATTTGTCCCTAATATGCTCAATATTTCTCTCTTCTTTAACATATGGAGCATAGATATAAATGTTTCCATTTCCATTGTATTCTCGAATGAACATATAAAATTGAACATCTTACCTATTTGAAGTGTACAGTCCAGTGGTATTAAATTCACTCGTAATGTGCAACCGTCACCACCTTCCGCCTCCCTAAATCTTTTCACCTTGTAAAACTGAAAGCCTAGACCCATTACACATTGCCCATTTCCCCATGGTCCCTGGCAACCAGCCCTCTACTGCTGTCTGAAGTCAGAACATTTTCATGTCCTTATTAATTCTACTGTTTATGTCATTTCTTGGTCTGTTTCTATTAAATGATTGCTCTAGTCATTCTGGATTCCATTTTCTGCTTCCCTGCATATCTGGGAATAGTTCACTGGGATCCCAGAATTGTGAAGTTCATTTCATTGGGTATAGTTTTATATTCCCATAATTTTATGAAGGAACCTGATCTTCCCAAGGTCACTGTGATGCTCACGAGGCCTCTGCCTGGTGCTCCTGGACCAGGTGGTGTTGCTCCCTGGTGACTCCCAGGCCCATGTGGAGCTCAGTGACTGCTTGCTCAGGTGCTTCTTCCCCTGGCTGCAGGTGGCTTCCTCACACACAGGCAACCCTCAGCACTTCCTCCAAGACCGTCCAGGACACTCTTCTTGCAGCTGTCCTCTCTTGTCTCTGCCATGTGAGCTCACGCTGCCCTGGCCTCTCCAGGTACTTGGCTCCATCTCCTCAAATCCTGGAGATTGCTGAACTCTTTTGGGGGTATTGGTGCATGGGAACTCTCTCCAGGCAGCCATGGGGGCAAGGAAAGGACCCCCTCATTCACTTCCTGCCTCTCAGGGGTCACCGTGCTGTACTGCATAGGGTCTACTATAGAAAGGCCATTCTTCATATATTTTGTTTCAGGAGGGATAATGAGGGCTGGTGATATGGCTCAGCAGGCATAAGTGCCTGCCTGGCAAGCTCGAGGTCCTGAGTTCAACTCCCAGTACCCGCATATAAAAAAAAAATTACTGCACAAGAATTTCTTAAGAACTGCTTTCTTGAGAGGACTTCATTGAAGGGCTGTATTCATTATTCCTTTTTTTTTTTTATGCGGGTACCGGGAGTCGAACTCAGGACCTCACGCTTGCCAGGCAGGTGCTTATGCCACTGAGCTATATCATCGGCCCTTGTGCAGTAATTTAAGTCCAAAGATCCAAATTTCTTGCAAATTCCCCTGCTCTCCTGATAGCCTGTAATCATATCTATAATTTTACCTGATAAGCTCATAAATGGGGGGAGTCAATATTTTAATGAATATGAAGGACAGTATTTTAGTAAAGGAAAATGAAACTCCTCTTTAGAGTAGAAAAAGGTTTTAAACATTAGCATAGTTCTTTACCATTAGAAAACATCTGTAAGAATGAAAAGGGTTCATTGTTGTTTATCAGTTTAGTTATAATCTTACACTACTCAGAATTTCCTAATTTGGGCAATTATTTTAATTATTACTTTCTGATGCAGGGCCTCACCTGTGCTGAGCTCATTGAGGTAACACCCTCAGTCCAGGAAATACTGTTAAATGTAACAACAAAGGCACAATCCATGAAAGAATCATCGACAAATTGAACTTCATTAAAATTAAAATTCAAAACTTCTGCTCTGCTTTATTAAGAGTGTAAGACAAGAATCCTAGTCAAAAATATTTGTAAAGATACACCTGAGAAAGTGCTGTTGTCCAATACATACAAGGGACCTGTAAGACTCAACAGTAAAAAATCCAATGACCCAATTCTAAAAAGGGCAAAAGACCTGAACAGGCACTTCACCAAAGAAGATAAACAGATGATAAATAAACACGTGAAGAGATATTCAACATCATTATATCATTACACAATTACACATTAAGACAACAACAGAATACTACTATACATTCATTAAAATGTCTAAAACCCCAAGTGCTGACCGCACTCAATGCTGATGAGGATGTGGAGCAACAGGAACTTTTATCCGCTGCTCACGGGAATGAAAAATTGAAGGCTATTTTGGAAGACAGTTCGGGAGTTTCTTTAAAAACTCACCCCACTTTTATTGTGCAATTTAGCAGTAACACTTCTTGGTATTTAGGTGATGAAAACTCATGTCCGCCCACAGAGATGCCCATGGCTGGTTACAGCAGTGTGGTTCATAATTGCTAAAACTCAGAAGGAACCAAGATGTCCGTCAGTTGGTGAATGGATAAATAAACTGTGGTCCATTCAGACAATGAAATATTATTAAGTGCTGAGAATAAATTAGCTATTGAATAATTAAAAGACATGGAGGAAACTTAAATGAATACAACCAAATGAAAGGTGCCAACCTGAAAAGACTACATGCTGTATGGTTCCAACATTATGCCATTCTGGGAAAGGCAAAACCACGGTGACAGAAGAAAGCTCAGTAGTTGGCATGGGTTGGGTGCAGGAGGGATGAGTCGAGCAGGGAGGATGTGTAAGGTGGTGACACCATTCTGTGTGATACTGTGATGGGAGGTACGTGTCACTACTCACCTGTTCAAACTCACAGAATGCACAGCATCAGGAGTGAGCCCTGGAGTAACTGCGGACGTTGGATGATTGTGATGTGTCAGGGCAGGGTCACCACTGTCGTGAATGTGCTGCTGCGGGGAAGCTGTGTGTGCTGGGGCAGAGAGTACATGAGAATTCTCTGTACTTTCTATTCAGTTCTGCTGTGAACCCAAAACTGCTCTGAAAAGTGTATAAAAAACAGAGGCTTGGGCCGGTGAGATGGCTCAGCAGCGTAAGCGCCTGCCTTGCAAGCGCGAGGGCCCGAGTTCGACTCCCGGATCCCACATACGAAAAAGGGGCCGGTGATATCGCTCAGCGGCACGGGTGCCTGTTGGCGCACGAGGTCCTGAGGTCGACCCCCCGGTACCCACAAAAAAAAAAAAACAAAAACAAAAACAGAGGCTTTTAAGCTAAATATTGACTTAAACTTAATCATTCTTTTATAAGTCTTTACTACATAACATTATAATTTTCCAAGTGACAAATTTTGTGTTCTGTCTGAGCAGCTTCATTAGGAGACAGAAGAATGGAATGAAGTTTAAAATTAGCAAAAATATATAACTCTAAGCTACAGTCACTGTATTTTAAAGAGCTTTGCTAGAAGAATTTCACCTAACATAAACCATCTATGTTTTAGATAATACTAACACTAATACAAAATTTATACCATGGGAACCAAAGTAAACGTGAAATATTTTTCTGATCTTTACTTGGCTAATTCGATGGACTATCTGACGGACCTAAATGATTCCACTGCATTTCTCTAATGAGCTAGCCATTATGTAAAATACTGACCAGTGGAAAAACTTAGGTGTTAGTTTAAGTACTTAGAATACAAACAAGAGTTTTATAACAGTATTGGAGAACTACAGATGCACAATCCAGGGCCCCTGTGTGGAAGCAAGTGTGTGCAGGTGACAAAGTGGTAGGTACCTGCTGTGGGAGAGAAGGCACCAGCTTCTTGTCACAAAGGTGGCCTGGAGAGTGGTGAACTCTGCAGAGAGCAAATGAATCATGCGCTCACTCTAGGTCTTATTGAAATGAAATGCAAGGTTTACTTTAAAATAGATGTAGCCTCCTAAAAATTTCTTTCACAACACTCCCTCCACATGCACACACATCCACAGATAAAACATCCACATCCACAGATACACACACCCACACACACATGCACACACGCACACATCCTGTCTCAGTCACTTTCCCGTCACTGGGACACCACTGATACCAACACCTACAACTTAAAGGAGGAAAGAAGGAAAGGTTTATTTTGGTTCAGTCCCTGACTGACTCCAAGGCAGGACATCCTGGTGGAAGAGCCTGGGCAGAAGAAAAGTTGCTCACATCCTGGTGGCCATGAAGCAGAGGGAGAGGCGGAGAGCCGGTAGGCAGAGGCACCTTCCAGGTCACACCTCCTGAGGGCAAGTCAGCTACAGCGCCCCAGGATCCAGTCAGCTTCCAAAAGCTCCGCCTCTGAGTGCAGGAGGCCTCTGGGGGACATTTAAGATCTAAGCTGCAATACACCCCCACAGGCACATACATGTTCACAAATTTACACACACAGAGCTACAGACATACACACACATCAATATCACTCAACAAATGACAGACGAATTATCAATTCAAAAGTTATCCAAAACACAATTATCATTTAACAAATCGACACTAGAAAGTGCCCGATCACTTTCATTAGCCTCGTCCGCAGGCCGTTCTGGAGCCTTCCTGGAGCTTCCTCATCGTAACCAGCAGAGGTAAAATGGAGTCCATCTTACCCTCCACGGAGCATGTTTTAGGACAGCGCAGAACAGTTACTTTCGTATTGGCTGGCGTGGGGGCCAGCATGGCGAAGCCGGGAGGCTCGGCCGGGTCTCTAATTTGATCACTTTCTCCCCAGCACACCAGCTTGAGGTGGTTCTCCTGGCCTGCAGCACAGGCGAGATGGGGAAAGTGCAGCCAGGCTGTGCGTGCCACTGCACAACTGCTCATCCCAAACACCCCCGACCCTTGCTGCTCCATTCACGCCAGAGACTGTGTATCTGTCAGTGTCAAGTTATCATTTTTACAGGGAAAGGCAACACAGATCCCTATGTCATAATTCAACATAAAATCTCTTCTTTTTTTAAAGTAAAGGCCATTTAGTTGAATTGAGACCAACCTAATATTTCCTGGCAAAAGACAAATTAATGCTTTAAATTTTTTGGAAAGGAGCTTTAAGTTTTTCTCCTTGATCTGAGAAGAGTTAGCAGGATATATTAGTCTCAAATATTCTGATCTTAGTCTGTAACAAATCACTGAAAATGATCGCTTATAGCTAATAAAGCTGACCCAAGCCAACCAATCTATTCAGTGGGGGTCATTTTCAGGGCCTATCTCTGCTTCCAGAGGTGAGGGGTCATTCTGTCAGATCCACATGGCAAATACCTGTAGCAGAGCAGCGAACAAGTGTATTGCTGTAAAGATGCAGTTAAGCATCTATGAACACTTTTTTTATCAAGAGGAAAAGAATAAAATGTCCAGGAATCACTAAAATCAGCAGAACTGCAGCAGCGGACTTATACTTACTTCTGGATCAACAATGTCCCAAATGAGTAAAAACAGGCTTTGGATTCGTTGCACAATTGTTCTCAAGTGATATTTAAACAGGCTCAAATCCTTCCAGTGTAAATGGCCACCGGATCACTACCTGTGCGTTAGTAAATGGCATGTAAGTGACAATCCCAGTGAAGCTGAGTCGGATACAAGCTGAGTCCAGATTAAGGCCTAGTGCCACTCACAGTCACAGCCGTAGGCAGGCTCCCGGACCTGTGGGCACCCGCACTCAGGAGTTAGACCCAAGAAAAGCTGCCAACGGAAGTACAGTCACAAGCCTCAGGTAATAGTGTAGACACTGCTTTAGTCAAGCTAAAAATAACGTCAGGTTGCCAAAAATAGAAGCAATGAGGGCAGTGGCGCTACCATTCTTCTTTGAACCAACAATAACCCTTACTATTTTTATTCTCTGCAGAAGGGAAGCAGTCACAGTAGTTACTCCTCTGCTTGAGCTCACGCTGATGGCCTGGCCAAGGGGCAGCTCCCTCTGGAATCTGGCCAGGGTTGACCACTGCCACAGTGGCCAGGAAACCGACTGCTACTCCCAGAGCCTGCTAAATGGCCCGTTCTTGGGTTCTTCTTTTCAGTGGGTGGAACCATCTTCCCCACACTTGCTGCAGTAGCTCATCTGGAAGCCAATGTCATTTCCGGGTTCTCTTTGAGAAGGAGTGCAGGAACTAAAATGGAAACTTCTGCAACTTTATGAACACTTCTGTATTAATTTCCTATTGCTGCCAGAGTAAATTATCACAAACTTTGTAGTTTTAAATGACATAAATTTATATTACAGTTTTAGAGATCAGAAATTCCCAAATCGAGGCAACAGCAGGGTTGACTTCTTTCCAGAGGCTCTGGGAGAAAGTCATTTCTTTGACTTTTCCAATTTCTCAAGGCTACCTCCATTCCTTGGCTTGAGGCCCCTTCCTTCATCCTCAAAGCCAGTGGTGTAGTGTCTGCATCTTCAACCCCTGCCCCTCTCTGTCTCTGACTTATGCTTCCATGATCCCTCCTCCTCTCCTACTCTGGTCTTCCTGCCTCCCTGTAATAGGGGCCCTCTGATTCTACTGGACCCACCCAAATAATCCAGGATCCTATTCCTTTCTCCAATGCTTAGTCACACCTACACAGCTCCTTGTACCATTTATGCTAACATATTTATAGGCTTAGGGGATTAGGACATATTTGGGGGCATTATGCTGTCTACCAGAGTCCATCCCTAGTTCCCAAGATCCACATCCATCCCACAGGTGAAATGTCTTCACCCCATCCCAACATCTCCCAGTGTCTGAAGCCATCAAAGACTCTCAGTGGTACTCTCTGCCCAGTCATGCCACGGAGAGACCCAAGCAGCTGGCATAGAGGTGTGGGCGCTGTGGTAGCACAATGCCACTGGGCCCCTTGTGTAACTTGTAGTTTCTTTCCGGAACACCTTCTTCGCCATAGCTAGGCACAACTTTGTCTTTTATATGGTGCTAGTCTCTGAAGCTTGTCTAGCACAGGAACTGTAGTTGGGACAGTCGTGCATTTGGTGACAGTTTGATAGTCCCCAATCATATTCCATGGAAAGGATGTCATGAGACACCCACACAGAGTGAGGCCTAAGGTCTGTGATCCAGGGATCATTCGTCCTGCACACTGTTTCCCCCCATCTTTCTGAAATTTCTGGTGAATAACTGCAACCACCCAGAGCAGCAAGTGTACAAACTTACCAGACTGAAACGCATCGCATTTAAGGCCAACGTGTAACGCTTCCTCCAGGCCGCAGACACTGCTGTGCTAGTGGTGGATCTTTCTCCACTAGGAGTCACATTCTCACAACAGCCCGTGTACTCTTTAGGTCTCCAGCTCTCGAGGGATTATGGTGGTTCAATAAGAACCAGGAGACCTTGGTTTAAACCAGATACTGACTTCTCTGTATGGAAAAGACTATTGCTGCCACTAACTCAAGGCTGCTGAGTACCCCGGATCTAAGAGCAGCTTAGCTCAGTTCCAAGCAAGCTCCAGGGCTGTCCTTTCACTGCCACCTGCCTCAGCTGGCGAGAGAGACGGAGACGTTCCAGGCAGGGGAGGGCACTCTGAAGTCTCAGGCCTGTGGCTGTCCCTCAGCCTTCACTCATAAACCTGCTGCAGTGGTAAATGGGATCCAGGTTCATTGTCCATCCTGAGAGACGTGGTCCACAAACGTACATTCTCTCTCTAGCAAAGGGATGTGACCATTATTTTATTCTGGATTAGCAAGAGTTTTGAAATTTTTTGTGGTTCTTTTGGCATGAACCAGCCAGTCATTAAGAACCCAACAAAAGAGAACTTTTCCTTCAGCCAGTCAAGTGCAGTGCCTTTCTGGTCACTCTGCCAACACTTACCACCCCAGAGCCATAGCAGAGCGAGAAAACGCAGTGTCCTTGCAGGGACGTTGGGGCTATTTGACCTTTGTCCCCTGCACATAGCCACCAGACATACGATCCGTTACAAGTCTGGCTGGGGTTTAGAAAACCTCATATGAGAAACATTCTTGGCTTTCTGAAGATGATCAGCAATTCCCCAGAATTTAATATAATAGTCAACAAGACTGATTTATACACTATGCATGTGTACCTGGCTAGCAGCAACACACTGCTCTGGAAAAAAATAATGGAATCAAATAAAATACCGGTAATGTCTGATCTTTGACAGAACAGAAACACAGGGCCAAATTTTTTATTTTATTTTTTAAATTATGTGCTTGTCCCTTTGGCTTTCAGGGCAGAAGGGTTGGAAAGACCAATCTTTAAAGTATGATTTCTTCTCCTCCTTCCCAGGGCTGTGATGGCTACAGTTCAGATGGCCTCTTGCTTTGGGACTCAAAGGTCATGTCCTTGTGTCAGTAATCCCAAATCTTCCCCACCCTCCAGCCATGATTGTCACAGGCAAAACCACATGATCCCTAAACCGTTCATTTAAAATAGTCTTTAAAATATGCTAGAGGTTTTTATTGTCTCCCTTGAGATTTTTATAAAATGATATGAGAGTTATGTTTTCATCTTAACCATTATATCAAAGGAATCCAAGAAAGTATGATGTGGTGGAAGTGTTTCCCACATGATATTGTACCATGAAATGCACCTAGAATATTATTTAACGCACATACCGTGTAATGGAGCTACTTCTTTTATCTCCATTTTGCAAATGACAAAAAGATGCTTTCGCGGGGGTAGATAACAAATCCAAGGCCACAAACAAGAAATATACAGGAATATACAGGAATGGAAAATGGACCAATGCCTGCCTGACTGCATGGTTCTTTTTTTTTTTTTTTTGTGGGTACCGGGGGGTCGACCTCAGGACCTCGCGCGCCAACAGGCACCCGTGCCGCTGAGCGATATCACCAGCCCCTTTTTCGTATGTGGGATCCGGGAGTCGAACTCGGGCCCTCGCGCTTGCAAGGCAGGCGCTTACGCCGCTGAGCCATCTCACCAGCCCTATGGTTCTTGATCTTCATTACAACACGTATGCTATCTGGATACTTTGGGAAAATAGAGCAATAAAACCTAGATTTTAGAAATTAAACCTACTAGATTTTTCGAGTCAAAAACTCTACCACCAACAAGCTGAATGGCTTAACAAGCCTCACTTCCTACAGCTGTAAAGCTGGGTGAGCTCTGATGACAGATCTGTGCGGCAGCCCCCAGCAGAGCACCTAAGCAAGAATAAGTTACCACTGGTAACTAATTTCCATGGAAAGCACGACCTTTTCTTAGGACAGTATGAACATCACAGCCAGTGGGAAGATCTGAATTTCACTGGTTAACCTGATGGCTGCTACTTAAATTTAAATTAGCTTTAAGGAAAGATCTTAAAAAAATACATATGGCACACCACAGAAAGAGCCCGAACACCTGCAGGAGCACAAGCATTAGCACAACCTTGCGAAAGGTGGTCAAGAGCAGCCCCAGCTGAGGGTCACCGTGTGCACTGCTGGGGCTCAGGACAGCTCATGGTTTCCCGGATGCTCCCCAGGAATCCGCCCTTGAACTCAGGGTCATCACGGGAGTCTCCAGTTCCTGACCACAGGCAGGATGAGGATGCACTGTCCCAAGGGACAGGGCCCAGGGATAGCTGGGGTTGTGGGCAGAGGGGCCTTGAGAAGCTCATCCAGGGAAGGGGCAGAAAGACACTGGGTCATGGATCTGCGCCAGCCCGACCAGCAGTTTATAGTCCAAAGCAGAGGAGACAGGTGTGGCTGTCAGGCCTTTGCCGCAGATGTCAGGACCGTCTTCACCAACCGGGGCGTGTGGTCACCATGCCTCTGATTTAGGGGTTCACAGGGGGGATCCTGAAACCAACCTCCCCTAAACCCAGGGGAACACATTCTTTAACCTGTACAAATTTCTCTATTAACCTCAACTTTCCACCTTACATTCTAAAATATACCTCAACACTTGACAAATGTCACATGCTGCTTAAGTGCCTTCGAGCTTTCTCATGTAGTTTTGGTCCATCTGTGAGAATAAAGTACAGCACATGAGTGGGAATGCTTGTGTGTGTACACAGCAAAACTAAACTCCAGTTCCTCTCCCATACAAGGATACTATTTACGTACTCGTAATGCCTACATTTCTATGTCTTGCCCAAATTTCTAGAGTTCTAAATGTGTGTAACTAATTGTACTTGGCCTCTTGTCTTGAATTTCCTGCGGACAGTCCAAAGCAAACATGTCCCAAACGAGGTTTTCCTGTCCCCTTTCCACCCTGCCCCTACTCCGTCTTCTCCCTTTCTTCTCTACTTTTAGATTTCACTGACTCAAACTGCTCTGCTCAGCTGCTCCAACTATAAACCGCGGTATTTTCCTTAGGGTCACTGTCCATATTTATTATCTATCTTTTCTTGGGGTTATATCTATAACCCTCTTTATTGTTCTGAAACTTAAAAATCCTGTGGGAATAAAATTTTTTGTTATTACCTGCCATGGTAATGACAAAGAGACAGTACACGGCCGTGCAGTTATTAAGATTAGATGATTAACTTACTGATTATGGATTTCTGTTGGGCTGGTCCAATACACTGATGATAACTAGTAAGCATGGCCATTCCCAAATTTTGTCCTTCTGGTAGCAGTTTAGACTCATAAATTCTTTCGTGTAGGCTTGCAGGTGAAAATGCTCTCTTCATCTCGTCTTCCCAAGAACCCACTGGGACCTGGAGCTCAAAGGGGAAATACTCCACCGGGCCCCGCTTTCTCTCTGTGCCAAAGACACATGTTGATGTTTATTCTCCGACTCTGAGTCACTACTGAGTTTAAATTCTTTCCCTGTGCTTTAAGTTGTAGATAATTATTTGAGATGAGATTTGATGAATGCCAGGGGTATCGCCAAAGGGCATGGTCTTAGTTTATGTGGGTTGGTTCCGCAGTGACTTCATATCTATTTTTTATGAATAAGGAGAAAAGACCATGGTGAATTTCTTGGGGCTGCTGCATTTGCTTTTAGACATTCTGGTGTTGGGAACTGGAGGGCATAGATTCCTTTCGGACCATGCCAGTCTTCAAATGGCAGGAAAGGACAGAGACGTAGCTGGCTCCAGGACTTATTTCAGGAAGGGAGACTTGCAGTAAGGTAAGGACATGCAAGGGCCTGGGGGGAGGCAGAGCAGCTGCCTCCAGGTAGATGGAGGGTCATCTGGAACGTTGGTCCACCTGGAAAAACATCCTCTTCCTGCTTGATGCTATCAGAAATGCCACAGTCAGGGATGCGTTTACAGCTTCCTGCCCTTGGACAAACCAGCAATACTGGGGGATGCAATCAGCTACGCCTTGGGCGTCCTTCTGCCATCACAGTTTGTGTCTGAGGAGAACTTGGAGGAAGCATAAAGAGGGCGGGGTATGCAGTGTGTGGGGGATGGAGAGAGGACCTACGGGAACTGTTACAAAGACCGGGGGGACAGGCAGATCACAGCACAGCAGGCGAAACTGAAGGGCACCAGGTGGAGCAGGAGTGCTCTGCACGTGCAGCTTCTGGGCGGAACTCTTCCCATCAGCGGCACATCCTCCCATCCTCCCATCCTCACGGCCTCCCATCCTCACAGCCTCCGGAGCGCTCTGTTGTTACAGCCATCGCAGCCCTGTTTTAGGACACTTCCAATCTCATGGACTCTCCCTGATCTTCCTCATGTCCCTGAGACTTGGAGAAATGATCTTGTTCTATGGTCTGCCTTTTCTGACCGTTTTGACTTTTTACATGCAATTCTATTTCAATAATAAAAGCGAAGGCACATGCACTGGTGAGTGACATGTGTGTGACATAGGTACTTTCTCCACTGTGCATGGAGGAAATGGGTGACAGCGATTGCCTCACCTGGACGTGGGTGGGAGGGGGCTTTCTAGGAAGGGGACCCTGGGGAAGGCTGCTGTACTCTTGTCAGGGCATTGCCATTGGTCCCATGAAGTGAGGTGCATTTAGGTGGCAGATCCGTAGATCTTCCTCATGTAATTCCAAGAAACCCAGGGGAACACATTCTTTAACCTGTACAAATTTCTCTATTAACCTCAATTTTCCACCTTACATTCTAAAATATACCTCATCACTTGACAAATGTCACATGCTGCTTAGGTGCCTTCGAGCTTTCTCATGTAGTTTTGGTCCATCTGTGAGAATAAAGTACAGCACATGAGTGGACAGCAGAGAGCCAGGTGTGGCCAAAGCTGCCCAGCACAGACAGTGACCCAGGGCTGCCTCGGGGGGCTCAGAGGACACACACTGATGTGCTCTGCCTGTGTGTGTCACCACCCTCCAGCTCTGTCTTCATGGGGGAAGCCTCTAGGTTATCTCTGACAATTTTTCCTGCATTTAAAACACATTTTTTGAGCAATTTTGTTTAATTGCTTTTTAAACAGGAAGCCAAAGAACAGTAGGAACACAGCCACTTCCATTCCAGGCTCATTGCAGGTTGCAGGCCCACACATACTCTGAGCTCCTTTGAGAGAAAGGGCGCCTCATCCACCCATGCAGTCGCCTCTCCAGGAAGTCTCTTCATCCAGCCAGGTTGACAATTAAGATGAACCAGCTCGCCGTGAGTAAAACACTGAAGTAAAGCTAATAATACACTGTCTTATAGCAACATTTACATTTGTACACTTACACACATATGTAATGGAAAGTAAGTAACCACACTTCAGTTCCAGACATTCCTTATTAGCCTGAGGAAAATATTTTAAGAGAGCAGATGGCATCACTGGAAAAGAAGTGATATCACCTCAGAGGGAAAAAGAGATGATTCTTTTTTTCTTTTTCTTTTGAGATGGGGTCTTGCTATCTTGCACAGGCTGGCCTTGAACTTCTGGGTTCAGGGACTTCAGCCTCCCAAGTACCTGCGGCTATGGGGCTACAAGTGTGCACCACTGTGCTTGCCTTAAAGATGATCTTTTTAAAAATAAGGTAAAAATGAGGCAGGTTACATGTCAGATCCCAGGTATGAACACTCCCATGCAATCATAAAATTGATAAAATAAGCAGAAATGGGCAAGAACAAAAACTGCATTTTTAATTTGCCCTTAAACTCTTTCAAGAGCAGGAAATTTCTTCCTTAAAAAAAAACTTGATTGAACTATACAACAAAAGAAAACTATTTGCTAAGGAACTGGGTCAGTGATGACACAGCTTGGGTCATTTCTGGGAAGCCACCGGGGAGCAGTCACGGACCATCGCTGTTACCCAAGGGGATTTCACAGTGGAAAGCAGGGGCTGGGCCCCTGAAAGACCAGCTCCCCCACTGTCACCGGTCTGCTCTCAGTTCCATCATACATCCCTTCTTCACCGGGGATCCAGCTCGAGGCTCTGCACTGTATGCTCCTGGGTGACACAGGACCACCTGGACCAGAGAGCTATGGTCACTGCTATGGCTCAAGAGAAAGCCCTGAGGCCTAGCTTGGACGGTCAGGCTATGAGCGGAGACAGGGAGGCTGAACCCTAAGCAGGAGCCAGCAGGGGCTCAGGCCAGGCCTTCAAGCATGGGAGAATCATTGCACTTTCAGACTCCAGAGGACAAGACTCATCTGGAAGTGAAGATATGATGCTTAAAAGCATATACTTAGTGCCTGCATGAAAATGTGAAGGTTACAAGGTCTGTGAAACAAGAACTGCCCCTGCAAAGGTATGTATTTTTTAAGGATTTAAATAAGTAGGGGTAGGTGCCACACTGCAGCTGAGGGTTGTGGCCTTTAATTCAGAAAAGCCCACGGAGGCTGGGGTGCAGCTAGTGCCGGGTACCCCTTAGCAGTCTACCAAAGAAGGGGGCTGGTGAACCCTCCTTTACCTGTACAAAGAGCAACCAGATCTCACATCTGTTCTTCCCTTTTCAGTCAGTTCTGTGCATGGGGTCAGCTGTGGAGCCAGCTGTGGTGCCAGCTGTGAGGCGGGGACACTGGGGGCCTCAGTTGGCTGGACACACTGGTGGGAACCCTTGTGTGCCCGCCCAGCCCCCCAAGCAGCTGTGTCCCCATGGGCATGGTCATCCCCAGACCACTTTGTGGGGCAGCTTTCCCGCGGGGACTGACGTCTGCTGCAGGCACTGAGGAGGAGGAAAGGGCTATTTGGCTCACGGTTCAGTTGCTGTGGGCCCGGGCGCACAGTACATGGTGGTGAGAGCCGTGGTGTACGAGACTTCTCACCTCATGGAAACCAGGAAGCGCAGACAGAGGCAGGGGTCAGTCCCCATCCCCTCGGAGGCCACGCCCCCAGTGACCTCACTTCCTTCCATCAGGCCCCGCCTGCGCACAGGCGCATCAGGCACTAGGGAAACACGCCTCCAGCACAGGACATCCGGGAACCAAACCATGGCAGTCACGGACGCTGCAACTGCTCAACACCGAGTTCTCGAAGTCTTGGCTCTGTGACAAATGGACAAACTGTGAAAACCAAGAGACATTTGAATGAAACTAAGAGCACGTAGGCGAGGACCTCCACGAACAACGGGCATGTCAGGTCCAACAGAAACCCGCATAGACAAAGAAGGAGGAGAATTTGGGAAAACTCCAAGTAGAATAGAAGGACGCGGAAGCCATTAACCCACAATGCTGTGTGAAAAGAGCAACCGGCTATGAACCCGGACAAAGGCAGAGTTCTTGGAAACCAAAACCTAAGACACAGACAGAGATGGAAAGAGAGAGGTCAATATAAAAATGGAATGATTTAATACTATATGGCTCAAGTTCTAAGAAGATACACTTGGAGAAATCTCCCATGACATTCCATAAAGGAAAAAAGTGATAGAGAAAGTGAAAGAAAAGTTTAAAAAGAAAGAAGATTGTTCAAGGACGTCCAATACCCATCTAACAGGACTTCCAGAAAGAATTCAAGAAGGGAAAAGATGAAATAACTTTTAAGAAAGAAAGAAAAAGAGAAGGAAAGAAGGAAATAAGGAAAAGAAGGAAAAAAGTTAGTTCGCTGGTATGAAAGAAGACTTTAATCTTCTACTGAATGCCAAAAGGAAAATTGAGAAATGACTGCTGTAAGAACTCTGAATTTTAATAAGAGAACATTCTTAAAGATCTCACCATAAAACAAAACAAAACAAAACAAGCAAAAAACAAAGCAAACCAACCACACATTCGACTTTTACCAGTATCAAAAGATTCTAGGACTAAGGCAAAATTATTATATGTTAGGGTAAACTAGTCTTTTCAGATGCATAAAGGCTCAGAACATTCATATCTTTAATGCAAACAAAATTAGTAAATGATAAGTTGAAATAAATATGCTAAGCGAGTCATTAAAAGAGAAAGCCATGGGCTGTGTGAATCTGTGATGAACAAAGATGCCAGCAGCACGGATTTAACTTTTACAGTGAAAAATGTGTATACCTACATTCACTAGCTAAATGAGAAATCTATATTCATGTAATATATGTAGATATAATGATTCTGGGACACTTGATGTCACTCTTGTTTATTTGGTGTATACAGTTTTTCAATTATCTTTGATGTCCTATTTATCTATTCTAATTTTTGTTTCTTGTGTCCTTTGCCTATTTCTAAATGGCTTGTTCGTCTTTGTGTTATTGAATTATAGGAGTTCTTTATATATTCTGAACACTAGACCCTTATCAGATATGTAATTCGCAAATATTTTCTTGCATTCTGTGAGTTGTCTCTTCCTGTTCTTAGTATGGTGTCATTCAATACACAGAAGTCTTCAATTTTGATTAAGTATATTTGTCTATTCTTTCCTTTGAATATTTACGCTTTTGGTATCATATTTAAAAAATGATTTCCTGGTCTAAGATCACAAAGATTTGCACTTGTATTTCCTTCTAGGAGTTTTATAGCGTTAGCTCTTCTATTTACATCTTTGTTTACCCTTTGGGGTGAGGTAGGCACCCAACTTCATTCTTTTGCCTGTGGATATCCAATCGTCCCGTGACATTTGTTGAGTAGACTTTGTATTCTTTCCCAATAAACGTCTTTGACTGTCTTGTTAAAAATCAATTGACCACAAACATGGCTATTTCTGGACTCTCAGTTGTATGCCACTGACCTATATATCCATCCAGAATCAAGACCTTACTGCCTTGGTTACTGTATACAAGTACCACTTGGTACTTGTGGTAGATTTTGAAGTGGGACATGTGTGTTTAAATTTTGTTCTTTTTCAGGAATGCTTTGGCTGTAGTGGGTCCTTGAAGTCTTGATAGGAATTTTAGGATCAAGTTCTCAATTATGACCAAAAAAATTCCAGCTGTGATTCTGACAGAGATCATATTGAATTTGTGGTCAATGAAATTAATTTATGCAATGATGTCAATCTTAACGATATTAAATCTTCCAGCTGATAAGCACAAAATGTCTTGCATTGATTTCATTCATCTTTCATTCTTTCAATGTTTTATAATTTTCAGTGTATAATTTGTGTAAGCCTTGCACTTCTTTGGCTAAATTTCTTCCTTATATTTTATTCTTTTGATGGTATAAGTGAAGTTTTCTTTATTTTTGTATTTTTATTGCCAATATGTAGTAATAAAATTAATTTTTCATGTTGCTTTTATATCCAGTAACTTTGCTAAGTTTATTATCTCAAACGGGTTATTTGTTTTTGGTTGATTCTTTAAGGCCATATATATAGAGAGAATTTAATATAATTGTATATAATATCTGAATTTTCCTGCTAGAATTTGGTAGTCAGGGCTTGAACTTTTGTAAGTAGTAGAGCATAAGATTGGAATCTCATCTCTCTCATGGTTTTGGCCAATACCAGTATTAAAACCAAGCTAATGGCCTGGTTACATTACATCATGTATGATGCGCCCTTCCTCTTAGGAGGAGCTGTCACTTAACATCTGAAACCTATAGTGGATGAGGAATGTAAGTGGCTGTGTTCCTACTTTTCTTTGGCCAACTATTTAAAAATCTCATGAGAAAACAATTGTGTGTGCTTAACAATGTGTTTTTAATTTTTATTTTTATTAGCACATGTTTGCAGTCCATAATGATTACATTCCTCATGGGAAGTTGGTACATGTAGATGATACACCTTACTTCTTTTTACATTGTCTTCCACTTCCTGCTCTCCACCTCCCTACATCTCTTGGTCCCCTTCCCATTTGTGAAAGATATGTCTTCCTGTTTTCTATTATGTATCTTATATTTTGCTCTTTAATTTATTTATACTTTGGGTTTCTCATATAAGAGAAACTATGTGATATTTAAGCTTATGTGTCTTACTACTCTGCTATAGAGGATAAATTTGAGTCATTGGTAGGAAAATAGATGCACTGTGAGACCATAATAACAAGTGAAAAAAATGGTTTTTAAAATTCAAGAAAATTGTCAGAAATAACCTAGAGGCAGTCCTGATGAAGACAAGGTCTGCAAGTGGGGACACATGGGCGCGGCTGTTCATAGCTAGACTTGCTTTAGGAGGCGGGGGCAAGTGTTGGAGGAGGTCTCCGAGGGCTGCACCTCTGGAGGATGTGTCTCCCTGTCTCTCACTGCTCTGCTTCCCCCGGGCTCTGCTTGCCAGCTGCCGGGAACTAGCGCCTCTTCTCTACCACACCAAAGCAGCTTTGCTCCACCATACCCTTACGCTGTGATGGTTTGCCTTTAAGCAAAAGGTTTAAATCCTTTTGCTTAAGGGCAAAACTATTAAAAATGGACTGAAACCGCGGGAACCATGAGCCTGCTTAAACCTCTTTTCACTTAAGGCGTGGGTGTCAGGTACTGTGACCCAGCAATGGGGAAGTTGACCACTGCGTGTGAACACGTGTCTGTAACAGAATGAGCAGTAGTAACTCAATCCAAACCCCCCGGTTTCCAGCCCTGGTTTAGAATCCATCTTCCATTTCACTCATAAGTCAACTTTTTCATCTGAAGGATGAAAAACACATTCAACCAGTAATGTGTTCTACAAGAATTTTTGATGTTTAAATGTGTTTTTAAAAACTTTTAAACTTTTAATATCCAAAAGTTTAGGCATTTAACATCCACAAAACAAAATAAAAGAAGAAAATATCCTCTTGTATGACATCGTTCAGAGGACAACAACACAAAAACATTTTTATTGATGAAGATTAAAAGGTGTATGTTTTAGGTCATGAACCAGGCTTTCAGAAGCATCTTATAATACTAAAATTACATCACTCGGCAACATTTTATTGCCATCTAGTTAACAAACATACATGGCAATTTAATCGCTCAGCTCCTGGCAGCTATTTTAACTTTGTAAGTCATCAGGAAACTTTGTTGCTTAGTATTAAATATTCTGTGAGAGCTTTATTGATATTTTCTCACTTACAAGTTATGTATATGATTATTTTTGATTTTAAAGATTTCTGGTTGGGCTGGTGAGATGGCTCAGCGGCATACGCACTTGCCTGGCTAGCACGAGGGCCTGAGTTCGACTCCCGGAACCCACATACGAAAAAAGGGCCGGTGATATCGCTCAGCGGCACGGGCGCCTGCTGGTGTGTGAGGTCCTGAGGTCAACCCCGGTACCCACAAAAAAAAAAAAAAAAAAAAAAAAAAAGATTTCTGGTTGGTTTTATGAACCTCCAAAGAAACAGCTTTGTGGAACTGGTTGCTAGACTGGCTGTAAGTTATCTATTTAGGACTTGTTTTTCTAAAAGCTTTATTAATTATGAACATCGCGCTTTCTGTAATTTTTATTGATCTATTTGGGACTTGTTTTTGAGGTATCTCGGGATGCCAGGGAATTCTATAGGGGCATGGCTGTGGCCACCCTCCTGGCCTCAGTGGGGACCCACTGCCTTTTTTGTTTTGATGGGTGTCAGGCTGTCTCATGGTGCTCGAAGGGCTCAGTTATAAACACTCGGCCTGCATTGCCTTCCTTCTGAGCTGAAACTCCCAAGAATGAGATGATCCTTGGGCCTCTGCTCCTGGTTGTGGTCTGTTCATGAGTGGCTCCCAGTCCCCAACTGTGAAGATGGTGTCTAGGTACCTGTTCTCACGGGGACACTTCAGGTTCAGGGGAGACCTCAGCCCACCTCGCCCCTCCATCGGCTTGGCCTTAAGCCTGAGCCCTTGTCTCTCTCTACCAACCAAAGCTACACTGGCAGGAGGACCTGTAGATGTTGCTTGGAGAACTGCCAATGATTGCATTTTCTGGATGCTATAAAACCTGCCATGGGGTCACAGTGACTGATGGCACTGGACGGAGGACTTCACGTAGGCTGTGCTGTGAAGTTGCCGTTGCTGAATTCGGTGTGGTCGTGATGGTGTGCGCCTGCTTGGAGAGCATTGCTGAGGGCCAGCTCTTGCTGTGTCCTCTTGAAGTGGCCGCCCAGGGCACTTCTATCTCCAGGGCCTCTGCTCAGGAGGACACTGCTCTTTGCTCTTGGTGGCAGCGGAAGGTCCCTGGCGCTTCCTTGCGGGTATTTCAAGCAATACCATTGATTCTCCTTTCTGTATTGTTGGCAGTGGCCAAACGCTGGGAGCCATGGCTGGGGACACTTCTCATAGAGACAGAGGACCTCGGAGGCCTGGGTAGGGGGCAATCATTACTGTTTCTTTATCGTCTGCTCCATTTCTTGGGATTTTTCCACCACTTCTATGCCTGTATTTCTATGTTATTTGCATCCTGTTTTCTTCAGTATATAAAGAAAGGAATAAACATTTTAAAAATTACACTATACATATGATATAGGATTGATGAAATACACACATACCCACTCCCAAAGATAGCGATTTTCTAACTAAGCCTCATTTCTGACAATTAGACGGAAAGCTTTATCCTGCACCTACTCTTGACCCCAAAGACCTTGGATTTGATGCTGACCTCTGGCATGACCTTCCGCTGACCTAGGCCCATGCCCCTCCTAGCCTACTCTTACCTTTCAACCACTGTGCCTGGGGTGTCAGCCTCTGGAAGGGACACCCTGCTTTGACACAGCCACCGGTGTCATGAATGCATGGCCTGTGAGTTGGTGGAGAGACCGACAATGACTTGATAGCCATGCCACCCCAGCACTGCCAGGTGCCAGAACAGGGAGACGGCCAGGCAGGACCCTGTCTGTATGTGACCTGGCTCAGGATGGGGCAAACAGACTTCTCATCCCATCACTCATGGAAGTGACTGCTTCTTCCCCTCTTCTCTGGCCGTGTCTCCAGCCAGTGCCAGCTTCGGATGGCCTGGCCTGGCATCCTCGTTCCCACCCTGTCTTAACGGTCGAGGAAGTCCGGGTACATGGGTCACTGGAGGCGGGAACGTGAGCAGGTGGTGAATGTTTCCCGGGTAATCTGATTTGTAAACACAGGGTTTATTCAGGAGATTCTTGTGAGTTCCCTGCATTAACTTATCACTGAACCTGAACTTCCCCACATCTTTTGTTGAATTTACACTCCTCTTGAACTGTCTGCACATCTTCAGTTTGAAGCTATGCATGCCACAACAATATTTTCATTTCAACCACTAGCTAGTCTCTCTGAGCCTTGTGGCTTAGATTTTGGTCCACAGTCCCGCAGCATTGGCTGTCTATGTCCGTAGAAGCTTGTTAGACATTTAAATAGCAAATTCCATCCAGAACTCAGGATGAAAATCCACATTTAGTAAAAGCTCCAGGCAGTTCCGATTCATATTAAAGTTCAAAAAGCCCTTGGTACTAGAAAAATTCAGAGTTATCTTAATTTGTTTCTGGTTTGCTACAAGGTGCTTAAGTTTCATGCTATTATTATTGCTAAGACAGTGGAATGTCAAGTAGATTTTGTCATGGTTACATTTGGTGAAAATGACCATGCAGACAGAAGAAATGCCCTTGTCAGGAGATGTCAAGAAAATAAATGCAAATTACATGTGTATGGGTCAGCGCCAGGCATCGGTTTAGGCATCTCATACATTGTATTTAAGTCAATTATTTTAAAAACTGAGAACGCCAATTATTAATCACATTTTTTCTAATTCATACTGAGAAAATGGAGAGTTTGGGAGCTTTCCTCGGCCACCAGCTGGAGAACTAGGGCTGGGTCTGCTGGCCCCGCCACACCCTCCCTGCGCTCCCTGGCGCCCACCTCCTGCAAGGCACCGGCAGATTCCAGAGAAAGCATCGGCAACTCAGGATTATTATATTATGGATATTTTTGTAATCTAAACAACTGAGAATTCTAGTTACCTACTAACACACAGAGATTCACTTTTGGTGTAAACTCTTCCAACAAAATAACTATTGATTCTTGAAATTATTCATATAACTATTGCCACAGAGGGGACCTGCCATGAAAACTTCTGGGGTGGTGGTTATTATGGCAGGCAAATTTCCTCTGAAAAGTTCAATGGAAAGAGGAAGACACACAAAGAGAAGTAAGCTGTGATGCTTGAAAACATTAGCAGGGAGACCAACTATATAAAAAGAAATCAGGAAAGAAAGTGGGAGGAGGTGAGACCCCAAATCCCCCCTGCCGGAGTTGCTGGGCCAACCCGAGCCACCTCCCAGACTGCAGTTTACCCAGACCCGCCCCTCCCCCTCTTCTGTGCGTGGGCAGCCCCTCAGGAGTGACGTCGCCCCCCCATGCCACTCATTGTCATCTGACAACTGATGACCTCCACATGCACGAAGGTCAGTGCTAGTCCCTCCACACGCTCAGAGTTCAGGATGTTAAAGGAAACTGAGGTGAAAGGAGGGAGTGAGCAGGAGCGCCATGCTCCGGGTTCTGAAGACGCGTGGGCTGTGGACCACTCACGCTGGGGACATCAGTGCCACCAGGGCCTTGGTTGGAATGATTTCAGAGCGGTAGGGACAAAACCTGGATTTACCTTGGTGGACTAGAGAACTGGAGAGAGGCAGTGGCATTTACAAGCATAGAATCAATTCTCAGCAAACGCATTTAATAAAGACAACAGGGACGTGGGGTGGCAGTGGTATGAAAGAAGTTGCATGAAGAGAAGGTAGTGCTAAGTTTGGGGAGACTTCAGCATATTTCTATGCCCATGGGGGTGGTCCAGTAGGGAGGAAAATGAGGATCCAAAAACGGAAGGGTCAGTGTAGAGGTGAATCCTCAAGGTCAGGGGTCCCCAACATTTGGACACTAGGGGCTGGTATGGGGAAGACAGTGTTCCCATGGGTGATGCGGCAGCGGTGGTTTTGAGATGGCTCAAGCCGTTTCGTGCACTGCGCGCTCCGTTCCTGTTGTCGTCACATCGTCGTACAGTGAAACGGTCACGCGGCTCCCCACAGGGCAGACGCCGTGGGAGCCCCGGCCTGTTTCCCGGCGCCATCGGGGGCGACGGGACCACGGTGGCGCCTGAGCTGCGCGGCCCCGTCCAGCCCACTCTGTACTCTCGTTTTGTTTGCTGTCCCCGAGGAAAAGCCTGCCGCGCAAAGACGGGATGTTGGAAGGGACGCGGGCTGTTCAGTGCTTCTGTGGCAGTTTCGGGACGTCCCACCTTGACTTAATCCAGAGAGGTGGAGAAGGAAGTTGTCGCAAACGTTCTTTCGAGGTCACCGTAGTTTGCCATCTCAAGCGTCTGCTCCTCTTCTGGCTTGGACGAGGCCGATTCGCCGGGTTTACTCGCGCGTGGGTCGCAGATCCCTTCCTTCCCAGGGCAGGGTCTCGGTGGTGGGAAGTAATGCTCAGACTCTTCTGAAGCTGGGACAGGTGATCACCAGCAGGAGGAAGAAGGCTCTGGCTCGGCCTCCAAACCTCTGCTAAGTCTGAAACAATTCAAAACCCCGGGGTTCACGCATTGCCCGCAGAGTTCCCCTTCGGCTGTGAACGCAGCCGCTTTGCCTGCCGCCCTCCGCTGAAGCGACAGACGGAGTCCTCTTGGCAGGCCGAGTGTGTCCGAGGCCTGAGCAAGCCGCCTCCCTTCCGTGCATGAGGGGCACGTGAGCTCCACGTCCATCGCCTCACAGAGCTGCGGGAACCGACACGAGGTAAGGACGTGTACTTTATGTGGTTGATAATTAAATCACAGCCTGCACAAGATTGTTCAGCTCAGCTGACATTTTTTGGCCATCGGCGTTTCTCTGGGGATGACGGTGCATAGATGCACATTCCGAAGCGGCCTCTTTGACCGGAGCAGTGAAATTAGAAGGCCACCCCGTCGTGGCAGCCGCTCCACCCGTGCACAAACTGACACGAAATGACCGATTCAGTTTTCCTGCTGTGTAATCGTGGAAGACTTGAATACGGTGGTTGACCTGAGTACAACTCGTGTGCAGGCAGAATCGTGGAAGAACCGAGGCTGCACGTGGTTCTACCGCTGTGCTGTGGGTTGGCAAGGACAGCATGGGACGTGTCCTCGTGTGCATCCTCCTGGAAAGCATAGCACACAGGAAGGAGCGCTGTTGCCTGTTGTCAACATCAGTAGACTCATCAGCCTGGATTGTGTACAGCAACGGGTCCTTAATCCTAACAATCGTGCCTCAGTGTCCCCTGAAAAACTCCTAAGGCTTGTCTTTTTTTTTTTTTTTTTAATGTGGGTACCAGGAGTTGACCTCAGGACCTCGCACTTGCCAGCATGTGCTTGTGTCGCTGAGCAATATCACCGGCCCTTTTTTTCCTTTATGTGGGTTCCGGGAGTTGAACTCAGGACCTCTCGCTTGCCGGGCTGGCGCTTATGCCGCTGAGCTATCTCACCAGCCCAGGCTTGTCTTTTAACATGGGGTGCTTGGTCCCCATGCAGAGGACAATCTTGCAGGTTTCCTGGCTTCGCCAGCAGCTGTGGCCGCACACCGTGCCAGCGGGCCTGGAGAACGGGAGTCATGTGATCCGGTAAACCCGTAACTTCAGTAGGACTCTTGGTGTCTTCTGCCAAGCACAGCTTTCTTTCTGTTGATGTCTTAGAGTCTTCTGCTGTCTTGTCACTGGGTCTTTCCCCCTTTTCTAAGAAGCTCTCCAGTGATGTTTGTTTTCACTCACTGCGGCCAGGGTTAGTTTGTGTGCTACCAAACTGGGACTGAGACAAGTGTGCAGAGTGGGAAGGAGGACAGATGGAAGTGGTAAATAACATAATGGGCAGCCACACAGAGACTAAAATAAATGTAGGATTCTGACTTAAAGGCTACCACCAGATGCGCTGCACAATAGAAGTGCACCAACTCACTTGCCACTCTACAGGCTGCTGGCCACCAGATGCAACTTGCCACTTGTCACTCACTGAGAGGGATTTGATGTGAGTCTGCAAGCTATTGATTTACGATGGTCTCTGTGCAGTCAGCCCTCTCTACTAATGTTCATCTGTATTGCAGCCTCTCCCCAGTGCTAGCATCACCATCTCAGCTTTACCTCTGATCGTCAGGCATTAGATTCTCATGAGGAGTGTGGAACCTGGAGCCCTCACATGCACAGGTCACAGGAGGGTCTGTGCTCCTCTGAGGATCTAAGGCTGCCAGTGAGCTGATGGGAGATGGACCTTAGGTGGTAACTGGAGCAACGGGGAGCAGCTGTGACTACAGTGAAGCTTTGCTTGCCAGCCCACTGTTGCCCTCCTGCTGGGCAGCCAGCTCCAGTGCCAGTCCACCCCTGGGGTTGGTGGACCCTACTTAAGAGGACAAGAGAGGGTGGCACCCAGTGCACAAGTGACTGCTTCCTGATATGGCCAGAGAATAAGATGTGAAAATACAATTAATAATCTGGTTATGGAAATACCATAGATAAGAAAATCCTGTGTTTCAAAAATATACATGGAACATTTACAAAAACTGATCATTTAGTATTCCCAAAAGTAAGTCTCAATGCATTTCAGAAACTTACATAATCGTGTTCCCTCTATTTAAAGCAATAATGTTAGTGACATCAAAAGTTTGTCAAAAACTCCCCAAGTATTTTGAAATTATAATATATCCTTCTAATGATTTTTAAAATGCAAAGATGAGGGCCGGTGAGATGGCTCAGCGGCTTAAGCGCCTGCCTTGCAAGCGCGAAGGCCCGAGTTCAACTCCCGAAACCCACATACGAAAAAGGGGCCGGTGATATCGCTCAGCGGCACGGGCGCCTGTTGGCGCGTGAGGTCCTGAGGTCGTCCCCCCGGTACCCACAAAAAAAAAAAAATAAATAAATAAAATAAAATGCAAAGATGATCATTTACCTTCCCCTTTCTAATTATTGAAATGATATTATCTTTACCATTTGTAATTGCATTAGTTAGTATCTCCTGAGTAATGTTATATAATTATAATATTGGTATAAACTCATGATATTGATAAATTTCACGGGATATTTTTCCCCCACTAAATAAGCATGAAGTCAGTGATTGAGGTGAGATTGACACTTTAGCTTACAAGGAAAATATCTTCCTATTTCTGTTAGAAGTACTAAATATGTTTTCTGAACCTAAGAATTACTGTATGGTGTTTTTCACCTATGGTCTATTAAAATGGTGACATAGATTAATACATTTCCTAGTATTGAAGGCTCCTGAAATTAGCTCCACTCGACTACAACATATTAATTTTTAATGTAATGCTGGGTTCTGCCTGCTAATATTTAATTGAGAATTTTTGCATGATGGGAAATGCATGCACACACATGTGTCTCTGTGTATGAAGTTTTAGGCTGTCTCCTGTTCCATCATCAAAATAATTTGAGTGTTGCCATTCTGTTCTAAGCTCTGCATCCCTGCTAGCTGATCCTTACAGGGACAGTAGAATTTCTCTGTGAAGCTATTGGGGCCTGTATTTTTTTTTCATTGAGGATAATTTTTAAAAAACTTTTATTTGATAACTGATCTGATTCAATTCATTAAATTAATTTTGGTGTATTGTGTTTCCTTAGAAGAAGTATGAATTTCATTCCAGTTTCAAATTTATTTAATACTATAAAACAAAAGTTTCTTCTTATTTTAATTGTTTTAATTTAATAATGTCTATGATCATTTTCCTTTTATAATTTTTTCCTGTGCATATACGTATTTTTTTAGCTAAAAATGAATGTAGTTTTATAAAACAACCTCTTCTTTTTACTGCTTTTATAATCTTTGCTTTTCTAATTATTGAATCTAATTTTATATTGGTTTGTATTTCCTCTTTTTTTGCTTTGTGATCTAATATCGCAGTCTCTCAATGGGTAAGTTTAATCCACTCACTTTTACGTGTGGGGACTCTGTCTTTCCTCTTACTCATTTCCTCTTTACCCCTCTCTTTCTTGCTTTCTCCTGCCATGCCTTCAGCCAGTTAGGGTTCTCCTCCTCGTCCCTATTCCTGCTCACCCTGTGGAACCTAATTGCACCCCCACCTAACTTTCAGTGAGGGTGTATTTTAACGCTCACTGTTAAAGACAAGGACCTCAGCGAAGTGAGATTTGAATTCCCACCTCCCGCATCTCTTCTTTGTCAGTTTCCAACTCCCCCAACCATGCAGCATTTATATTTGGCTTTGAAAACTTAGTTCCTGGATTTACTTTGGTCTTAGTCCAACAGCTGGACAGAGCCAGGGCCTCACGCACATCCCTTTAGCTGCTTTTCCCCGAGGCATCACTGGGTGCTCCCAGTGTTGGTCTCGGATTCCTCAGAAGAGGTCACAAGAACAGTGTCACCTGGGTTCTGGAAAGCGGGACACCTGCATCTGCTCTTTGGGGTTTGTGGGCATCTGTCTGCTCTGGGGGAAAACTCTGTAAATGACTTGATATTTGTGCTGAGCAGCCTGCGGGCTCCGCCCTGGAACCCCACTGCCTGCCGGAAACCCGTATCCTTCGCGCCCCATTTACCCTCCTGTGGGGAAGTCCTGTCCCCAGGCTCCAGAGCCACATCTCAGGTGCCCGAGCTTCGCCGGAGGGGTCTGCAGTTCTGTTGGAATCTCCTCACCAGGATGAAGCAGTTTCCAATCAAGAAGCTGTGAATGTCGACTTTACGCTGCTGTACTGAGGCTCTAAATCCCACTCTGTGTTTCGATATCTGTTTTTAGACAGGCGAATGAAATCGAATCATTTCTAGCCATGCACATGAGTAGGAGAATGAAGGTCTATTCTATAATGTAGCCCGATAGTGATATTTATACAGATACATATGTGTAAGTCAGGTTCATGCTGTGAAGTGTTACACAGCAGATACGCTGGAAAGAAAGCCCACGAGCCTGCTTGCCACCCCTTCCTGAGGTAAAATAAAAGACTGCACCTGCACACCTGCAAGCCTGGTGGGCTGCTTAACAGCAGCTTCTTGTGAAGTTCAAATGTGATAATGGATAAGACAGCATCCTAAGGACATCACAGCATAATGCACATGCAAGACTTATCATCAGTCACACGTACGTTGTCAGGAGAAAGAAAGACACTACAATAAGTAGCCAGTCTTGACCCCAACAGTAAGGATACCGGTGCTCAGGCTGACTACTGAACAAATGCTTTCCCGGAAAGGCAGATCCAGTAGTCTCCCACCCGGCAATTTCACTACTGCTGTGAGTATGTTTTCTAAAAGTTGACAAAATAAATAACTAGAATATAGCTTAGAATTCTGACTGAAGAGAGAGCTCTTCTCCCCGGCATCTTGGCTACAGGAAGGAGCCTGACACGACATTTGGAGTCCATGGCACACTGTAGGTTTACAGCACATTTGGCCCGTCCCAGCGTCTATCCCCCGAAGGGCGCTTCTCCTCAACTCCGAACCTGGCACGCTGACATCAGCACGTCCTTTGCAAGGGGACATCTTCAGCTTTAAGAAATTTGTGAAGCCTTTAACCAAAAAAGAGGAACTGCAAGGAATGAATCAGGCTAAGATCTATAGATACAGGAGAAGTCCCTGGACGGAAGTGGGGACGGAGACCGCTTCCTGTCCCTTGGGCAGCTGGAGGAGCCTGGGCTGCAGAGGCTAAGCAGACAATGGGTCCAGCGTGGGTCTGTGGCTCCTGGGAGGCTGGGGCGGGGACAGTCCCCACGCTGGCCGGCATCCAGCCCACTCAGTGTCTGGCCCCTCTTTGCTCTACTTTACACAGCTTCCCAGACGACCACAGGAAGTAGGGTCAGGGCAAAAGTGATAACCGAGTCTGGCCCAGAGAAAACTTCCCTGCAGGCAGAGCTGGACAGGCTGGGACTTAGAAGGGGAGGGGTCCCGGGTCTATTTTCAGTCTTTCTTCTAAGCCCGCGGCCTCGTCTGGGCTCTGCTGAGCTCACCTCTTTCTTCTCTGTCCACTGTGCGCTGCTGTCTTTGATTTGGAACATATTTGTTTATCTGGGCAGGAACGAGTCTTTCACTGCTATTTATTCACGAGGAGTAAACACAGGAAACGAGCTGGCGAACCGGGCGGGAGTGAGGGGCCGATTCCGCGGGCGTGTAGCTCTGTGTTGGCTTTCGTTTAGGTGCTCGCTCCCTCACTCGTTTGCCTGACGTCCTTTGCAGCTGTCCTCAGGGCAGGGGTCTGGATGCCTGGGAAGCAGGAAGGCGTTACACATCTTGCTCCCCAAATATCTGACGGGGGAGTAAATTCAGTGACTTGGGAGAGACACTCTCTACAGGGCCCGGGGCCCATGGGCACACGACGAACACACTATTTCATCAACCCCAAGTCCATCTACTTGCACATTTAACACCGCTGTGAACTAAGGTTGCAACTTTCAGCTGGTGACTTACAGCTCTGATTGGCCACGCGTAATTTTTCTTAGGGGGACATGCAGTGCAATGAGGGCCGTTGATGGTGTCTAGAGCTGATGGACGGCTGCAGGTGAAGCCTCGAAGACAGTGAGGTAAGGCCACGAACTGACCGTGAGATGCTCCTTCCAGGAGCAGAGCTCTGGTGAAGACTCTTGTTGAATGTAAGGACCTGGGTGTTCCATTTGCATGGTATTCGTGGGTAAGAAACTCAGGTTCCAAACAAAGATCTTGATAAGGACAAAGGTCTCTCCAGAGCGCCACCCAGAAGGACAGCTGGATAGACACCTGTGGTGTGCACCAGTGAGATGGAAGGTGGAGCCCTGCAGGGCAAAGGTGGGCCTTCCACGCACAACCCCAGGCACTTAAGATGGGTCTCCGGCCCTGCTCCAAAAACCTCGGGTGGACGGAAGACAGCCTGGAGCCCCTGTGTCCTCTGTGCTCTTCCTGTGCGCATTTTTTTTTAATATGCGGGTACTGGGAGTTGAACTCAGGACCTCACGCTTGCCAGGCAGGTGCTTATGCCGCTGAACCATATCACCGGCCCTGTGCGCAGTTTAAGACTTGCCTTCTTTGCTGCTCCTTGGTTTCTCTTGCCCACTTGCTCTAAACCCCAACGCATGTGCCCCTCTCCACTTGTGAGCAATGCCTGTGTCCGTGAGAAGCCTCTCTGGCTCTCACAGCCGCAGTGTTGACGGGGCCTGGCTCTAGCATCTCCTGCTTACGGGCCCCACAATAAACATCAGGAGAGGAAACAAACGGAGCCCTTTCCCTCCACATGCTTGGGTGTGCGTCAGCTCCCAGCCTCTCCGCCTGGGGATTTGCAAAACACTCCCAAGTCCTGTGGGCCTCTGTGGAGGGATACACACACGTTCACCTCGCAGGTGACTTTATGCCAATTTCCCGGGTTCTGTTTACAGGGTGCAATACACACAGTGGTTTCTGCTGCAGTAGGCGTATTCATTGCAGGACCAGCAGGTTTCTCAGCTAGCTTTAACTCTGCAGTGTCTGCATGCGAGCCCCATCACGGGTGCCACACATGTAGACCTTTGCACGCGTGTGTGTATGTTTTTACAACTGCAGTTTGTGGAAGTCATCAGAGTATTGATTAAAGAGCAACTGTCATCTTTTGTATGGGGGGGATATTGAGCGAATTTCAGTGCTAAGCTCAGAACTGCGGGAAAATCTCGGTTGCTATTCCCCAGGTGCCTGTGAGGATGCACGGCTGGATCAGACACTTAGCTATTGTAGCCTTGAGAATTACTGGCAAAATCATTGCAGCATTCCACTTGGCTCTCCAAATGTTTGTTTCTTCCTTCCTTCCTTTCCTTCTTTCTTGGGATAAATAAATCAGAAATTACGTAGACCCTACCTGGAAGGAGCCCCTTGATTCTTGTGCAGTGCATGGCAGGAACGCTGGTTTTCAATCAGGGCTGGGTGGATGTGAGCAGAGAGACTTTCAGTCCCTGCCAGGCTTGGTGGAAGGCTCTTTGAGGTTTGTAAACCTGTGCCAAAGGTTGAGGGAATCAGGGCCGAGGTTTGGGTTGGATGTGGGCCAGCGGCTTCCTAGCCCAGGCTGGAAGCAATGTAGAATGTGAGAGTTTTACACGGTTTCCACCCAGGACAAGGTAAGTCTTCAAACTGCAAACCGCCAGGAGCCAAATCAAAGAAAGGATTTCACAAAACCATTCCTGAGCTTGGTCACACTGCCAGGGAGCAGAGGGGGACCAGGGCGCCTGCCACATCTGAACCTGTGGCGCGGCGGCCAGCAGAGAGGAAGAGCTCCTCCTGGACTCTTGTTACTGGACTTCTTTTTGTTCTCTTGCTCCATGGTTGCTGTGGCCGCACTTGTGACACCACACCCCGGTCTGGGCACTGGCCCGGCGAGAGGAGCTCGGGACGGGGGCTGCCTGTCAGGGGGGCTTTGCAATCTAACGAAATGCCCCATCAGCACTTTTAATGAAAAAGCCACAATTGGTGAACTATTTTAAGCTTCTGTGTAACCATTTGCAAGTTTGCGAGCCTTCTGCTATGCAGGTGTGTTTTGTGCCCAGTACATTTTGAGGGGAACAGAAATCGACAAAGGCCAGCACAGACAGGAAGTGAGTAATGCCCACTCCCACCAGCAGTGACAGCACTGTGGCCAGCCTGATGGTGGCCACAAGGTGAGGCATGAGGCTGGAATGAGCCCTCTGGCCGCGGGCACATGGCGGCATTGGGAGCAGGCACAGGGGCATAGGGAAGAGCTGGGCCCTGACGTTCCGAGCAGAGGAGAAGGCTGTGGTTCTCGCGGAGCTCGGTGCTGCACGCCAGGCGATGGCATTGAGGGAGAACGCTCCTCGATTGCCCTGATCAGTGGCCAGGGGCTGTGCCAGGGCTGCAGCAGGCCTGCTCTCCAGGGTGCAAGTCCACACCTGCTTGGGCTGCTGTCCCCAAGAACCACTGACAAGGGACAGGTGGCTTGCAGACTGCAGACATTCCTTCCTTCCTCACAGCCCTGCAGGCTGGAAGTCTGAGGTCGGTGCCAGTGTGGCAGGGTCTGGGGAGCCCCCATGTGGATGCCAGGGCCCTGTCCTCAGTGCGGCCTCACATGGCGGAGAGCAAGGCTCCTGGAGCAGGAATCCCATCAGGGACAGAGAAGGCCTCCTCTGATCCTCACCACTTTCCAAAGGCCCCTCCTGCTGAGGCCAGCGCGGGAAAGGAGCGGGCAGGCCACACCCTGGAAACAACCAGCCCATCATGCCACCATCCCCTTCCTAAAGCAGCGGGCACTCGGGAACGCAGGAGCCAAGGGCTGCAGCGGGACAGAAGAGGCTGACTTTGGGGTGGGGTGGGCAGGAGCGCGTCCGGAGAAGCAGTGCCTAGGGGACCTCCCTGCGTCCCCACAGGTGGCCCCACTCCAAGCACTGTTGCAGAGCGGGCATCTCCCCGACACTGCCAATTTACCTGTCTCTGCCATGCAGGGAGGGTTTGTTGGGGTGCTCCTGGCCTCTCCCCTAAGGAGGACATCTATGAACGTCCCCAAAAGAGAGAGCATGAATGGTGTGCTGGTGTGCAGGGCAGGCCTGGGTGCCAGCAGGGAGGGAGCTAAAGGAAGAGGAAGTGGGTGGGTTAGGATGGGAGGGCTCTGCCCTCTGCAAGGTTAGGAGCCTGCTGGAGCCCCCAGGGGTCTGTAGAGAGGGGCGATGCTGCGAGATCCTGGACTCCCCCGCCGGCAGCACACCCTCCAGGCCATACCTGCTCCTGATCTGCAGTGGCTTCCTGGCCTTGTCCCCGCCTCAGCAATGAGTCACTGGTTGTCTAGTGACTGAGTGTTCCGGCCAGCATGGAGGGGACAGGGACAGAGGCGAGGACGAGGAGGGACAGTCAGAAGGCCCAGCCCTGGGGGCTGCAGGCAAAGAGAAAAACTTGGTGTCAAGAGAGTCCAAGCTTCGAGGGTTTCATTTTTATTCCAGTACTGGGGATTAAACCCAGGGCTTTCTCACTGAAGTACACCCCCAGCCCTTTAAAAATAATTTTTTTAAATTGTGAGAGAGGATTTCATTCAGTTACTAACTTGCCCATGCTATGCTTAAACTTGGAATCCTCCTGCCTCAGCCTCCTAGAGTAGTGGTATTACAGATGTGCATCACTGAGATTTTTCATATGCAAGAATCTAGGGCAGCTGACATCTGAAGAGGGCGAGGAAGCAGCTATGAGGAGGTTCTGTGATAGACTCTGCAGGAAGTAGATGGTCACTCCGCTTGCCCAGTCCTTCAGCTTTTCTTGTGGGAAGAGAGAGCAGAGTTGTCCAAAAGGCGTGGCAGGCGTCACACAAACCTGCAACGGGAAACCCCGAACATTTCAGAGTGACGCAGGACTTTTCTTTGTCTCCAGAGCTCATGGAGTCGATTGTGTTGTTTACTTGGCTAGAAACGTCCAGTGGGCAATGAATGTGTGCTCGTTATTAGTAGATCGGGGAGTTTTTTTTTTTTTTTTTTGTGGGTACCGGGGGTCGACCTCAGGACCTCGCGTGCCAGCAGGCGCCTGTGCTGCTGAGCGATATCACCGGCCCCTTTTTCGTATGTGGGTACCGGGAGTTGAACTCGGGCCCTCGCGCTTGCCAGGCAGGCACTTATGCTGCTGAGCCATCTCACCGGCTCGATCGGGGAGTTTTGACTTCTTGTACAGAGGACTCAACCCCCTGGGACTCGTTTGAGATTCTTTCTTCTCAAGACATCTGAATGCGAAGAGGCAGCTCTGTGCTTGTGCGGTTTGGCGCTCAGTCTCCGCTCCCGTTCACGTGGCGCTTTGACCTGTGACATGCAGGACGGTGCTTCCCAGAGGCTCCCCGAGGCTCGGTGTACGGAAGCTGGGCCCAGAGTCACTTGAGAATTGGGGGTTGGGGACAGAGCAGACATGGCCTCCCTGGAGACATGGTAGTGGCCACATTATATGCAGGATTTTACAGATAGACTGGACGACCCAGAGCCTCAGCCTGCTGTCCCTCCATTTTTACTGAATTTGTAACCAGAAAACTTCATTTCTTAGCTTATCTTTTCAATGTATAGGGAAAAGTCGATGAGCAGTTTTCAGTTGTCCCTGCTTGGCAGTCAGCCACATGGTGACGCCTCGTGAAAAGAGCAGACAGCTCATTCTCCCGGACACCAGTAGAATGCTGCTCCTTTTGCAGGGAAATCAGGAAACATCAATATCATAATTCAACATCAGTTAGAATTCCAGAATTCTGAAAAACGTAGCAAAATGGAATCAAGTGCTTATTGACTTCCATCCATAAAGGTATGACTTGCGGATCGTGTCGGGACAGAGTCCACCACTTGTCCAAATGGAGCTCAGTACTGACCTGCGATCTACAGCCAGGAGAGCAACTGCCACCCAGCACCTCCAGTGTGGCACCCGGCCGGCTCCACAGTGGGTCACGTCAAGGACTGGACACCTCCCTCTCTGCTGGGCAGTCATCGTGACTGACCACTGCTGCAGAGGAAAGCACTATGCAGTCTTCCAAGGCTATTCTCTGTAAAAATATTCTTATAAGTCTTTCAGAATACAAAAGCAGTCACAGATTCAGTAAGATGCGCCGAAATGCAGGGCTCACAGAAGATCCTCTCCCGACACTCAAGTGATGGTTTTGCAGACAATGAGCAGTGGTCACTGGTGGCCAGTCCTTGAGGAGCCTCATTAAAATCCAAGGTACTGAGGTCTATGTAGAGCTCTGTGGTGTGAAACAATCTGTGGTAAGTCGTGAGCTCCAAAGGGCTTGCGTGGCTCCGCCTCTACAGCACTTCCGGTGGTTGTAGCTCCCATGGCTTCTCTCTTAGGCCTGCTTTGCTCAATCCTTGCAGCTTTCCTCAGATGACCCATGTTCCTGGCTTCTCCAAAGTTCTGGGGTCTCCACTGCACCTTTGGCTTCACACTCACAGCTTCACACTTCCCTCTCAGGGGCACACTGCCTGGCCTCCCAGGCCTTCTGAAACCTGGGTGGAAGACTTCTTAACCCCACAACTCTTGTATTCTGCATACATCTAAAACCAGCTCCATGTGGATGATGCAAAGGTCTGCTGCCAGCTGGAGCAGTAGCCAGGCTTTATTCTCTCCTGGCTGTAGGGTTCAAGTGCCTAGATCGCTGAGCACTCTGAACCTGATTCTGAGGAAAAAATTCTCTGTGCTGCCGCCATTCTGGAACCTGGTGCAGCCGCCACCATTTTGGAACCTAGTGCGGCCACTGCCGCCATTCTGGAATATAGTGTGGCTGCCACCACACTATATTCTGGAACATGGTGTTCTGTGGCTTCCTCCTCAAAGCAAAGTCTTTCACTTTTGCAATTTGGAGGCTGCAAAGGGTGGAGACTTGCCGTTTCCTGGGATGCCGCAGGCCCTCTTTCCTATTGTCCCTATCCTTTGCAGCAATCAAGATCTCCTCTGTTCTACCTTTGCAGTCCACAGCTTTACTGGAGCTTTGTTTCTGGCCAAACTCACAGTGTTTTAAATCATCCTGCCTGGCTCTTTGCTCTTGATTCTCAGCATAAATCTAGCTAAAAGCCCCCAACAATAGTCATGCCACCACCTCAACATTCGACTGACTTGGAATTTCTCTTACGAGATTAATTAGTCCGCTGCCCTTAATCTCAGACTCAGACAAAAATCTCTGGACAGGAGCAAAATGCAGACAAACTTTCTGCCAAGCTGTAACACACATTGTCTGGAGTCCAGCAGCCAGTGCAGTCCTTCCCAGCAGAAACCTCCCGAGCCCAGCCTTCACCAGCAGGATTTATATCAGCCTTCTGGTCTTCTGAGCTCTTACTAGAATCTCCCATACAGGACAGCCTGAGGCATTCCAGCTCTCCTCTTTCAGGTGACATCTCCAAACCTTTCCAAACTCTTCCCACAAACCATTCCCAAAGGCTCTTGAACCACATGGTCAGGTATAGTGACAGCAACAACCCCACTCTTCATAACAAATTCTTAGTTACTTGTCTCTCATTGCTGAGACAAAATACCCGACACCCAAAATTAAGGAAGGAAAGGTTTATTTAGCTCTCAGTTTGTGGAGGTTTCAGTCCATAATCAGCTGGCTCCAAGGCAGGGTGGCTTGGCAGAGAGGCAACCATTCGTGGCAACAGAAGATACAAAAGCAACAAGAGCAAAAAAGGGAAGGAAAGAGAGAGCAAGCCTCTTTCCCTCCCTTATATTGTATGCAGGCTACCCGCCCCAGGGTTGGGGTAGCACTCACACCCATAATCCCAGCATTGGACCATGAATCAATCACAAACTCTAGAAGCCTGCCCCCATGACTGCATGAGGCTTTGGGGGGATGTCTAGACACAAACCATAACAGTGGATGACACAAATGTGTTACATATCCACTTAATGGCTGGAAAACAATATTTTCTTTGTGATTTAGAGCTCTAAGCTAAATTGTGGACTCAGTGGATTCATTCAATAGGAGTGTCTGGGTCAGGCTCACATTTGCCTCAGGTAGCATCTTAGATTCCATTTCAGTGATTGCAGAGGGGCTTGGAGGAGCCCGAGGAGACCTCATCAGGGAGCTGGGTCTGAGTTTGGAGTTGGCATGGAATGAACCTCAGGAAGTACGCAGGCCCCTGCCAGCAGAAGTGAGCTCTGGGGTATGTGTGCCTGTGTGTGTGTGTGTGCGTGTGTGTGTGTGTGTGTGTGTTTGTGTTCATAAACATCTTCCCTGGGCTGAGGGATCCATGAGTCCCAGCAGATCTGGTGGTGGTGACCTCCAAAAGGCAAGAAGCCCCACTGCAGGGAACAGAAGGTATTTCTAGTGCAGAAACTGTAAGTGCTACCCTGAAAGTCTGCTGACCAGGCCATGGGAGATTTCTCCAGCTCCAGGCCTGGAGCCAGCAGGTTTTGCTGTCTGACCTCACCACACAGCCATCCTGTAATCCACTCATGGAGATGGTCACTGCTGCCATGCCAGGAGCTCAGCGAGGCTGCATCCACCTTGCCAGGGCAAGTCCTTGTCGGCTGAGCCCATCACAAATTCTGTGCATCCGCCATCTTGGTCTGGCAGCAGGCCTGGGACCTATGTGGACAGTGAGAAGGAAAGGCTGGATGGGATATTGGGGAAGCATCTCCCTCTACAAAGGTCAAAGGAAAGACATTTGTAGACCCTTGTCTTCCTCCCTGGGTGGGGATATGACTGTGTGAGAATACTGTCAGGGCTTCTAAAACCACCTTGTCACCATGAGGAGATCAACTTAAGGGTGGAAATTAAAGGCTCAACCCATGTTCCCAGGGAGGCTGGAACGGCTCTGTTCAACACAGTTACCTTCAGGGATTTAAGTGAACTCACAACTCCTCCTCTGAAGAAGTCACAAGAAATAGGTCTTCTGTTATTTGTGAGAAAATCCCCCTCGCTGAGGAGGGACGGGGCAGTGGGGAATTGTTCATCCACATGAAGTCAGTTAGGGAAGATGGCTTCCTCCTCCAGACCTGCTGCTCCACTAGGGCCGGAGTCAACCACGCTGTCATGCACCGAAATCTGTCAAGGGTCCATCTCAGGTGACTCGTTCTTACCGCGGACAGCACGTGCACAAAGGGGCACAAGGAAACTTGGAGGCGATGGGCTTGTCTATTGGGGTGATCATTTCACAGGGTAAGCGTACGTCTTAACTCTTCAGCCTGTATGTATTAAGATGTTCGGTTGTCAAGGGCACAGAATGCACACCCTTCTCGTCCTCCTGGCGGCAGGCTCTGTGGGCCCCACCCTGCTCTCTGCCTGCCCCGTCCCCCCGCCCCCGCCCCATGCCTCTGCTTGAGAACTGCTGCTCCCCCTGTCTTCTGGTCACCAGGCATTTCCTTCGGATCTGCAGCTCCCTTTACCTGTGCGTCCACCCTGCCTGGCCTCTTCTGCGACAGTGTGAGCGCTGCTGTTGTCTCTTGTCTCTCTTCCTTGCTAGTCTGTAAGCCTAAAATAGAGTTGTGTGCCGGCCAGTTATCAAGAGTCCCTTAAAAAATAATGCTCATCACCTGATATGTAATGTTTATTCAGCACTGAGCATGTGCCAAGTACTGTTCCAAACACTCTGCGTGCGTCTCATGAAACCTCTCTCTCCCCGAGAAATAGGTAGGGTATTATTGTTACTTGCAGCTGAGGAAATTACAGCTCAGAGAAGTTAGGTAATGTGCATAAGTTGGCACAGCCAGACAGAGTGATGCCAGAGGATCAGTAAGAAAATAGCAATTACTTTTCAAGTGAATTAAATTCTAATTCCTCAAGGCAGGTGTTTTAATACTTATTTTACAGAAAATGGACTGAGGTGCATGGGCCTGAGGACTCACCCACACCGACACAGTGGAAGGGGCTGCAGAGCCGTCCTAGAGCCCAGGTGTGCCAGCCAGCGACCTGGGCTCAATTCCCCTCACCCTCCCAAGGCCCTGTCCGAGTGGGGTCCTCATGGTCATCAAAGGTTATATGGAGACCATTATGTTGGGAGCTTCGATGCCCCCAAAGCCCATGTGTTGCAGGCCTATCTCCACTGGTGGCACTACTGAGGGGTGGGGGCACCTTTAGGAACAGGGCCTCATGGGAGGAAGTGAGATCACTGCCATTCTTTCTACTTCCTGGCTGCCATGAGGGGAGCGGCTTTGCCCTCCACATACTCTGGTCATGATGGACAGGCCGTTCGATGTAAATTGAAACTTCTGAAACCATGAGCTAAAATAAGTCTTTCTGCCTTGCAGTTGATTATCTCAGGTATTTTGTCATGGCAACAGGAAGCTGAATCTCCAAAAAGAAACTTACATTTGGGAATAAAAAATAGTTCTGCAATCCAGGACACATGTGCTCGGGGCGGGGGTGACCTGTAGTGCGTCTGAGGAACAGTGGGAAGTCTGGTGTCTTCGTGGGGGAAAGGGAAAGCTACCTGAGGTGTTCAGGAAGTCACTGGTCCTAGTGGCCCATGATGGGGACCTGCAGCTGAGTGGCAGTGGCTGAGCGCCTGGGTAAATGTGTCCTGAGTCACGCAGTCTGTGTGGTTGGGCCTGGTGTTGGGACAGTGCACCAGGCCAGTGCTGGTTTGTGAGTGGCTGGCTGTTCTCATGACAGTTGCTGGCAAGGGGCACTTGGTGCCTGAGTGTCCTCCCTTGAGCCCCGCCTGGGCTCCACCTGTCAGAGTCTGACAGGACAACTCCATTTTGAACCTGACGACCTTCACACCTGGGGAGAAAGGTGTTCACACCTGACAGAGTCAACCCACGCAGCAAGGTGACTTTGTGAGGCCCTCCCTGAAGATTTTAACCTGCAAGAAATACAGACCGGGCCGGTGAGATGGCTCAGTGGCGTAAGCGCCTGCCTTGCAAGCGTGAGGGCCCGAGTTCGACTCCTGGAACCCACATACGAAAAAGGGGCCGGTGATATCGCTCAGCGGCACGGGTGCCTGTTGGCGCGGGAGGTCCTGAGGTCGACCCCCCGGTACCCACAAAAAAAAAAAAAGAAAAAAAAAGAAATACAGACCATGGCCTGTAGTCAGCAACTCGAGACAGGTCAAACAGACCTCAGCGTTATTTCTTCAAATTATTTAACAACTGAATCTTCCGAAAACATATTCTAATAGTTTGAAGTTCTAAGAAAGATCAAATTACGAAGTATATCTTACTTTTATAAAAACCAGCATACACACATACATTTCTTTGTGTATTAAAAAAAAAGTTTAAATAATGGACAATGCCTTTACATAGGGTGCTTTTAGTTGTCTGTGTCTGTTACTTGCTGATGATAAATGCCTGATTTAGTGACAGTGTGCTGTTTAACACTGCTCTTTTTTTAATTAATTAAGTTTATTGATACATTTAGATATGTATATAATGATCACGTTCAATAGGGAATGTAAACCTGTACATGATATACCTTGATTCTTCTTTTTCTTCTCCCTTCGCTTCAACCCCTCTTCACCTCGTTATTTATAAAAGCTTTGTTTCCATTTTTGCCTTCTTTTCTCATTTTTTTCTTTTCCCTTTCTTCCTTTTCCCCTCCCCCCTCCCTAGGTCCCCTTTTCCCTTTGAACATTTTCTTCCTATTTCACAATATCTACTATACATTTTGGTGCTTATTTACACTTTCAGTTTCTAATATCTAGAATATATAAAGAATTCAAAAAAAATCATACACCCCAAATTTAAAGGCCCAATCCAAAAATGAGCATCTCAAATGAATAGACACTTCTCAGATGAAGATGTACAAATGGCAAATAAATATATGAAAAAATGTTCAACATCACCAGTCATTCAAAAGATGCAAATTAAAGCAATGCTGAGATTCCATCTCCCTTCAGAAAGAACGACTGTTATCAAGAAATCAACCAATAACAAATGCTGGCAGGGCTGTGGGGAAAAAGGAACCCTTCTCCAGTGTTGGTGGGAGTGTAGGCTGGTACAACCACTGTGGAAATCAGTGTGGAGATTCCTCAAAAAACTAAAACTAGGGCTGGTGAGATGGCTCAGCAGTGTAAGCGCTTGCCTGGCAAGCGTGAGGGCCCGAGTTCGACTCCCGGAACCCACGTATGAAAAAAGGGCCGGTGACATCGCTCAGCGGCACAGGCGCCTGCTGGCGCGTGAGGTCCTGAGGTTGACCCCCGGTACCCACAAAAAAATAAATAAATAAAACAAAAAAACTAAAACTAGAGGTTCTATCTGACCCAGCTATTCTCCTTGTTGGTATCTTAAAACATCATCTTGAATTAAAAACATCACACTACAGTGATAGATGAATGCTCATTTTTATAGCAGCACAGTTTATAATAGCTAAATAGCCCAAATGCCCATCAACTGATGACTGGATGAAGAAGATGTGATTTTTTTTTTTTTTTTTTTTTTATACAATGGAATACTATTCAGCTTTAAGGAAGGATAAACTTGAGACATTTCTGGGCCTCTTAAGACCATGCTCTTAAGTGAAATAAATCAGACACACATGTTTGTCACATTGTTTCTCTGGTGTGAGAAAAACACTACTCTTTTTTTTAATGTGTCTTTCTTGCAAAGCATTCCAGAACAACAGTGATATTAGCCAGCCATCAATTCAAGGTGATTCATCAAATAAATTAGTGTGGAGACAGTTTGCATTTCTCATGATAAGTTTAATTTCAGCAGTGGAAGTTGATATGCTAGACAATTTCTGAAATGCTGAGAACTCGATCTCATGTGTTGTAACTTTTTTTTCTATATCTATGAGCCCCAGGCTCCTTTCATTCGCAACCTAAGACAGTTACCTCAGAATGTCAAAGGCTTAATTTCAAGGTTGTTCTTGATTTTGAATTCTCATTTCTTGGCAGGAAATATTTAAATTGTTCTTAACATAAGATTTAAGAAAGAGGGGGCCGGTGAGATGGCTCAGCGGCGTAAGCGCCTGCCTTGCAAGCGCGAGGGCCCGAGTTCGACTCCCGGAACCCACATACGAAAAAGGGGCCGGTGATATCGCTCAGAGGCACGGGTGCCTGTTGGCGCGCGAGGTCCTGAGGTCGACCCCCCGGTACCCACAAAAAAAAAAAAAAAAAAAAAAAAAAAAAAAAAAAAGAAAGAGGGCCGGTGATATAGCTCAGTGGCATAAGCGCCTGCCTGGCAAGCGCGAGGTGCTGAGTTCGACTCCCGGTACCTGCATATAAAAAAAAAAGATTTAAGAAAGAAATACAATAAATGCAATAACCAGAAACATAGCTGAATGGTAATAGAAAAAACAAAATTACAAGATAAGAAAGCCCAAAGTCCTAGTTTGAGCCCAAGTTTGAGTCTGTAGGGCTTTAAAGTTTTTTCTTTCTTTCTTTCTTTCTTTCTTTCTTTCTTTCTTTCTTTCTTTCTTTCTTTCTTTTTCTTTCTTTCTTGTTTTCTTTCCTTCCTTCCTTCCTTCCTTCCTTCCTTCCTTCTTTCCTTCTCTCCTTCTCCTTTTTTTCTCACATCTTTCATTTTCTGTTTGTTGGTGTGTTTAGCTGCAGGCTCAGGGTTGATTTGGGCCTATGGTAATGTACATAAGACACTGTTCTCCCTCCCCTCCCCCTTTCCCTCCCCCCTCCTCTCCACTTCCTGCCCCTTCTCTGACAGCCCCTCTCCTACTTTCATGTAATCTCTAGGTTGTTTTTCTTTTTTCTTAGATCTGACATAACAGAGTATTTGTCTTTCTGGGTCTGGCTTATTTTGTTTAACAAGATGATCTTTTTTTAACTATAGGGAAAGTTTACGTTGGCCTAGAAGTTCACAGAAATATAAGCTCAGTTCTTTATTCTTTCACAGGAAAATCAGTAATATATTTTGAATATCTGTGAGGTAACGTAGTTGCTTGATCTAAAACAAGCGGTTAGATGTGGAGACACAGGGACATGGCTGAGCCGGAGACACTGGTCAGCTGCTTTCAAGACTTTAATCCTAGGTAGTTAAGGTAGAATTTATTTCCTTCCTTTCTTCCTTCTTTTTTCCTAACTTCCTCCATCCCTTTTTTCTTTCCTCCCCTCCTTCCTTCCCTCCCTGATGAAACAAAATCTTGTGCTGCAGAAAGATCCCTAATGAGGGCCAATCTCAGCAGAGAAAGTAGCGGACAGTGCTCTCCGTCCTCTGCTCAGGCTTAGCCCCGCTGCTGGCCCTGTGCACCTGAACTGCACTCGAGGTTTCCCGAGAGTGAAGATGTCAATGACTCGCACGTGAAAGCCATGAGTTCGTGACTTAATGAGGGACATATTAAGTAGGGGAGGCGACAACACAGCCTGGTGCGTAATTTGTAAATAAAGCTTCATTGACTGTCAGTTTTGATGGTTTGTGTATTTTCCATGGCTTCTCTTGCCTTTCAGTGGCAGGAAGTATCTTTGCCATGTTACATTCTTCAAAGCACCTGTTATCTTTACAGGAAAAAAAACACCATCCCCTGGACTAGACAAGCGATGAGCAGAAGGGTGTTAATCACACTGGCATATAATTTTCTCTACTCCCACACAACCATCCTGGGCATGGGCTTTATGTGCAGGAGGACTTCCCTCACCGACCGCAGTATTTTCGATCTTGAATGCGCCCCAAAAGCCCATGTGTCAAAGGCCAGTCCCCAGGGTGGCGCTATTGGGGTGATGGCGGCCCCAGCGGGAGGTTCTTGGGTAACCGGGGTGGGCCCAGGAGGGGGAGAGTTGTGAACCAGCCCCTCCTCTTTGCTTCCGGGTGATGAGGCAAGTGCTCCATGGCATACTCCCTCCACCACGCGCGGCCTCGTCACAGCCCCAGAGCAATGGGGCCAGGAACATGGACCGAACCCTCGGAAGCCGGGCCAGCATCCTGCTTCTCTCGTAAGCCGGTCGTGTCTGGTGTTTCGTCAGAGTGACGGGACGCTGGCTCACACGCCACCTTCGTGTCTCTGCTGTTTTGGTTTAGAATGTATTTTTGAGATTTTTTTCATTATTTCTAGGCTCTCAGATGCCGTGTTGTATTTTCAAGCTTCTATTTTACAGTCTGAGTTCCAAGTTGTGCAGATGCTGGGTGCAAGGCAGGCCGTGTACATAGAGTGTGTCCCTGGGAGCCGGCGAGTCTCCACTGCTGTCTCCTGGCCAGCTAAGGTGGCCGTGCGGCCACCGTCAGGGTCGCGGACGATGTGTCCCCGGTACCAGGTAGAACCCTGGTAGGCTGTGCTGCGTGGCGTAGACAGCCTGGCTGTCTCTTGGAGTTGTTTCTACAATGCAAGGAGGAAGAGGTAAAATCAGAAAAACACAGTTTTTGACAAAGTCGAAGTGGTATTTAGAACTGTTTTAATTGAATCAGGGTTGCTGGAAACGGAACGCGGATGTCTTTGGAAGTGAAAAGCGCACCAGCGTGTATTTACGGAGGGTCTCCCATGAGAGAGGACAATCCCGCCTCGGTATCCAGCCGCGTGGAGCCCTCAGCCTGGGGTCAGCGTGTCCTGTGAGTGTCCGGAGCCACACGCAGGCCCGCCGTGCCCCTCTGTGGTCTGGCTTTTGACTCCTGGACTTCGGGGAACTGGGAGTTTTCGAGGCTCCGGACTGAACAGGCACCCGGGGGAGGGAGCCGCGCCCAGGACAAATCGTGTGCTGCAGGCCTCCGCTATCAGCAGCGAGCCATGAGCACACGTCCGCTTTTTATTTATTTTATTTCATTTTTACTTGTCTTAGTACACATTTACATATATAACAATTACGTTCATCACGGAGAGCTGGCACGTGTGCACGGCACATCTTAATTCTCACTTCCGCGTCTGCATTTTAACATTGACGCTGATGAGGAAGGCGCGGCAGCCGCGAGTCACCCCGGACTTGCCCTGCGTTTCCCTGGAATTTAGTGATGGATTTGCGGGCTCTGTGGTCCCACCCATCTTGGTTATTTTTTGTGTGTTTTTCTTACTAAATCCTTGGGTGTATCAAAATGCTCTCTGGGGAGACTTTTCTTCCTTTTTTTAAATGCACATTCTTATTTTAGACAAATCGCCAACGTTTTTACTGTTTCAGTTTACTCAAAATTCAAGAGGATAGGCAATCAGTTCCCAAAGAATAGGAAAAAATGCACCAAAGGATTCTTTGGGTTTGGACGATGAGCCCCGGGATTTGCATGAAACACACACTTCCTGAAGTGTGAGCAGTGATAGACACGTGGTGCGTACCTCGCAGGGGAGGAGCAGCGAAGGGCAGGGCGGTGATTTGAGCTCCGCGGATTCTGTGCCCGCCGCCTCTGCCCTGCAAACCTGAGCTGCAGTCTCTCCAGTCCCATCCACGCAGTGGAGGGTGCAGCTTCTGCTCCCCTTGCCTCCCCCAGCCAGCTGCGCCCTCCTCTTCCTGGAGGCCTTGCCCTCCTTGCCCGGGCAGCAGGCCAAACACATCATTCTTTCCTCATCAACCCTAAAAGCCACGCCAAATAAATCTAAGCCCAGCCTCGTGGCCAAAACCTGCTTTACAAGGGCGCCAAATGGGCTCCTGCCTGCCTTCCTCCCGCTTTCTGCTGCTCTGCAGCCTGGGGTTTTCTCAGCCTTTGCACGCAGCTTTGTGTGTGCGCGCTTCACCCTGCGGCCTCTGGGTCTCACACTTCCTGTCCCCATCCTCGGTCAGGTCCTTGGACTCTCACGGCCTTCAAGAGCCGACTGGGTGTTTGAGTCCCTCCTTAGTGTGCCCTCGGCATCCCGCTCTCCTGCCGCATCCCACTGAAATGATTTCCTTCCAGCCACATCCAGGGGCCCTGCATGGCCTTGTACTCAACCCAAGGATTAGATTAGAATCCTTTCTTCATCAACCTTTCTGATTCAACTGAGTCTACCAGGAGCGCGACCGACCTCGCCCCAGCCCTCTAACCTTCGTCCTTTGGTCCTCTCCTTCTACTTCCCCCACTCTGCCCCTGTCCTTTATCCCTGGGCCGTGGTCCTAAGTCTGAGGAGACAGGCTCGAACCCACATAGGATCTGATGCCGCAGATGTCAGAAGCTGTCTGTTGCAGGACCTCGACAGGCTGGGCAGGGGTGCTGCAGGAGCCCTGAGCTCTGACGCGGGGACAGCTGCGCTCAGTGACCAGCCCAGAGTGGAGCTCATGCCTGTTCCTTGCTCACCATGTAACGTGACGACTCGGGTGTCAGTGTCTACCTGTGAGGTCTGATAACGATACTATTGGCTGACAGGTGCCCTTGCACAATCCTGTCTTTTCCTAGAGTTTCTTTTCTGTGTTGAGGGTGCACCCCAGGGCCTCCCACAAGGCGCTCTCTAACTTAGTTCCTGGATCTTGGGTTTGCCTCAACTGTTTCACAGATGTGTTCTTTAATATGACTATCAAGGAAGCCCTTAAAGGCGTTTTATTATAATCTCCAATTTAAAAACGAGGAGTGAGGTGCATTGAGATGATGTCACACCACTAGTAAGTGACAGCTGATGTTTCTTCTCGGCCAATGTGATTGGTGACAGCACCCTCCTGCCTTTCTGTCACTACAGTTTAATGAGATGCTTGCGTGGCCTGCCTGTGGCAGGTGATTAGTGACATATTTTGTAACTGCTCTCAACTCAGGATTTAATTCACTGCGTTAGTATTTCATCATTCTGTACAGGGACTCAAGCATCCGCAGCGTTTGGTATCCACGGGGATCCTGGATCCGGCCCCCAGATATGGATGACTGTGCTATCAGAAGGGAGCCACCGCCACCGCCACGGTCCTTCGTCCCTTCCTCCTCCTCCTCCTCCTCACCAGTCTTGTTTGTTTCGGGCCTGGATGGGCATGAGGAGGACCGAGCAGCCCGCTCAGGGGCTGTCTAAAGGGCAGCTTTCTGGGAGAAACATTCAGGAGAAGCAGTGACAGTGGCCAAGGAGCAGTGAGAGTGAACTGCGCTGGACACTCCCTGTGCAGGAGTCAGCGCTTCCTCTCCCTGTGTCACCTGCTGCCCCAGGCGCAGGCTCTGTTCTGACCTCTGGAAGCCTTCCCTAGCTGGTGCTCAGTGAGACCGACCTGGGATCTTTTTGTGAGTTCACTGTGGGCCAAGGGAGGAAGACAATGAGTGAAAATGGAAAAGCCCTTTCCTCAAACTCGAGGCAGATATGCTTGGCTTCCTCTCCCCATGCAGCCTCAAAGGAAAAGTGGCTCGGGCTCCTGATTGCTCTGCATGGCCTGGCCCTGGGCACCTGCTGGCTGCCGGCTGCTCTAGGGTGCAGGGCCCAGCCCAGCCCAGGGCACAGAATGGGGTGCTGGAGAAGGAGGCCGAGCCAGGAGGCCTGCTGAGAGCCAGAAGAGCTGCAGAGGCAGTGACTCCTCGGGGTGTGGGGCTGGTGGCTCCAGGGCAGGGCTGGTGATCGGTGGGTCAGGAAATAGGCTTGCCGGGTCTTCTGTGATACAGCCTGGGTGCAACGGCAAGCAGAAATACCGAAGCAACAGCCAGGATTTGGAGGCAGATTTAATTATGTCGACAAGCATTGATCAGGGTCATTCCCAGAATATCAGGGCCCGATCTCTGGTGGTCTAGGGCTTATATGGGATAAGCAAGCAGGAAGCACAGAGGCAGAATGGCTTGTCGATTGGGGGTTGGTTTATACAATGTGCATCACAGTGACCAGCTGTGCATCACAGCGACAGCCGTTTCTAAGAGACGGGAGCAACTGCACCTGGAACAGGAACTATCACCTGGGCAACTAAGAAACTGAAGTGTACTGGCTGGGGGGCATTTTTTGCTACATGGGGACCCCAGGAAAGTTGTGGGGGCGCCTTAGGTTTGCACTAGCAGTTGTGGACAAGACCCGCTTCCCTCCTCCCCTCCTAGTTTCTTTCTTTCTTTCTTTCTTTCTTTCTTTCTTTCTTTCTTTCTTTCTTTCTTTCTTTCTTTCTTTCTTTCTTTCTTCCTTCCTTCCTTCCTTCCTTCCTTCCTTCTTTCTTTCTTTCTTTCTTTCTTTCTTTCTTTCTTTCTTTCTTTCTTTCTTTCTCCCTTTCTCTCTTTCTCTCTTTCTCTCTTTCTTCTTCCTTCTTTCTTTTCATTTAAGCAAAATTCTAGAGCCAGGTATGGTGGTGCACACCTGTCATCCCAGCACTCTGGGAAGCTGAGGCAGGAGGATTGCAAGTTCCAACCTAGCCCAGGCAACTGGACACTGGAGTGTCCCAACCAGCTTTGTCACAAAATTCAGGAGACTTCTTATCTCTGAATCAAGGAGCTCAACTTTTTAAAAAAGTTCCCGAATATTTCATTGTATCTTTAGGAGCAATGTCTTGTTCTAGTGTTTTCCTTTCATTTAAATTTATTTTTAAGAGATGTGTAAAAACATAAAGCATGATGTGTACTTGTGGGGTGCCCTGAGGTGCTTCGGGCACGTGCATCTCATGTAACATGTAAGTCAGGGCAAACATATGTATCTGCTTGAGCATGTATCATTTCTTTATGGGAAAGCACTCGAAGTCCTCTGGCAGACTGTCCAGTGTGACGATGTCCAGGCTTGGTCCTGCGAGGATGGAGCGAGTCCTGGAAGAATCCACATTAGCAACTGCCGAGGTCATGGAACCAGCGGCAGCCACACCCAGTGGCGTCATGGTGATTTGTACTATCAGCTGGCCTTTTGTCACAAGGACCCCGGGGGTTGGCACTGGGCACCGTTCTTCCTGTGGAGTGAGGCTTCACCTGGGCACACAGTACAGGCTCAGGGCAGGGTTTCGGAGTCAGGCACTGAGGCCTGGAAGCCCTGTACTCACCTGTACGTCAGGGACGGACGCCCGCTGCCTCCTGTGTTTTGGAAGTGACCACGGAGAAACTGGGAGTCGCAGAGAGGTAAACTGTTCCCCTCTGCAGCATTGGGTACAATTTAAATCGCATCATACACGGAGCAGCGCAGGGCTACTGGTCTGGGGCGGGGATGACGCCCAGCAGAACCACGCATGAAGGTAACGCTGGGCCCCAAGTGGTAACTGATGTTTTCCTGCTGAACGGGTGGGTGATTCAGCTCGGCAGAATCAGGTGCGAGGCCCGGTTGGAGGTGTCAGTCGCATGAGCAAGGAGACGCCACAGCCCCAAATCCATGAGGCGACGCAGGTGGCATTAACTGGGAGTGGGCATGGAGCCCACGTGGGTTAGGAAAATCTCCCCTGGAGAAATTTTGGAAGCCGAGAGAATGAGTCTCCTCCAGGGACCTCCGCTGAGGATGTGAGAGTCAGGAGCCATGAAGTCCTGGGAGCTGACTGCTCAGAGTGACCCATCTGACGATCGCGCCAGCCGCCCTGGTCCCACAGGGCTGACCCCAGCCATCGCCCTGCCCTTGTCTCTGCAGTCCCAGGGTCTCCCTGTAGGCTCTGCTTTGCAGAGTTTGAAGGGTTTATGGCACAGTCACGCACTGGATAGTGACGGGTACAGGTTCTGGGATCCAGGCACCTGTGACGTCAGAGAGAATCACACAGATGAGGATGGCCAAGATGTTCCTGGGGTGTCACCTCCCAGGCACCACTATATGTGACCATCATGCTACGTATGATGTGTGACTAGACTTAAAAATCAGTGTCCTCACTGGCGAGCGTGCCTCACTGTGACTCTCACGGTAATTCGCGAGATCTTGGCATTGCAGGCACATGGACATGGCCTGTGAGGGGCAGCGGTGCGGTGTGTTGTCCTGGGGATGTGGAGGAAGCCACATGCTCACTGTGGTCGTGGTGCGGCTGGGCCATCTCTGCTTACCTGCTGTCTGTACTTCAAGGTCCCACTAGGAAGGAGCCCTGGGTCCCTGCCTGTCCCCGAATGAACATTAGTGACATGAAACTGACGGAGACAGGTGCCCACAAGCATGTGAAAGCCCAGCTGTGTGGACGGCAACGAGGGGAGCCGGCTGCGGGGGAGGGCGAGCACTCTCAGAGCTCGGTGGGGCCTGGCCCAAGAGTCCCAGTCATTTACAATTCTTGGCTCCTATTAATAGGAATTTTGCAAAACAAGCATATTTGCCAAGAAAGCAGAATTTTAAAACCCTCATTTAAAGACTTCAAATGAAGTATTTCATAGCAGCATTGTTCAGAATTGCCTCAAGTATAACCACAATGTCTATTAATAAAAACCTGTGGTGTATTCATCTAGTGGGATAATATAGGCTGGGTTTCATTGAGAATGAATGAGCCGTAGCCCCACGTATGGGTATAGATGAATCACAAAAGCCTAATATGAAAGAAATAGGTCACAAGAGAAAAATAGCATGATTCTATTTATGTGAATTTCTGAATATAAATGTAAAAAATTTAAACCAGAATTTAGGACCACATAATATATAGTCTAAAAGAACAATGACAAAAAGACTTCAAATGAGAAACCCAAACAAAACGCAAATTCTTGGCGGGGAACCAGGATGAGAGACGCGGGGCGTGGGGAAGCGTTAGCCGCGGAGGGGCGCGGGCGGAATGCGGGTGCAGTCTCTGCTCAGCCCGGCTGGGTGCTGTGTGGCCTGGTGCAAAAGCAGAGACCACCGGTGACCCACAGGCACCCAAGAAGCGGGGCACACGAGTGTGTCCAGGTGGAGCCCCGCCGCTTGCTGTCCAGGTGCTGTCCCCGGACGCCGAGAGCTCTGTGGTGGGAGGCAGCTGAGCTAGAGCCCCAGACGCCTCTCCTCAAGTAGCACCAGTCACTCCTCGCCGGCCGCTTCCCTCATGGAGCACACTGTGCCCCTGGGATGACGTGGGGCTGGTGCAGGGCAGAGCAGACAGGAGAGGGCAAGGGGCTCTGCACCTGCAGGGCCGCGGCAGCTGGGCGAAGGCGCCGTCCTGGGACGCGGGGGAGCCTGTGGGAGATGTGGGGTCTATGCACGTAAGTGTGTGTGAGGCTGTGCGTCCGGTGAGAGAGATCCCAGTCCCTGCCGCCTGCCCTGTGTGACTCCGGGTCCCCTCTGTGGTGGCCACGGCAGAGGGTGGGAGGGGACGGCCCAGAGTCGCAGCCCTGCCCATGGGCAGGTGGTGGCTGGATCGGCTGCACGTGGGCAGCCATGACCTGGTGGTTCCTCCTCATTCCGCAGCTGGCTGTCGGCACCTGCAGATGACTGGGGATGCGGAGAGCAGCTGTCGCCCTCTCCCAGTTTCCCAGGCGCCCTGTCCTGACGTGTGAGTGATGCAGAGATGCCACAGTGAGCAGAAGATGCTGTGCTGACCAATGACAATGACCTGGGCATGGGCCCAGCTCGCGATTCCTGCGGCAGCTGTGACTCAGGTGTTTGGGGTGAGATGAGTCGCCACAGGAGCCCGAGGACAATGACTCTGAGCCGGGCAGCTGCCTTACTGATTCCCAACCACTTGCCGTAGGCGCGTGGCCCCTCAGTGCCCACGAGGTCATCATAGCCAGCGCTGGAAACCGAGCCACGGGGCACCTGGTCCCCTTCTCTTTCCTGTCTTCCACCACTGCTCCTCGCCCTCTGGCCAGTGTTTGCAGAGCATGCCTGCCGCAGAGGCGGGGCAGCAGCAGAAACAAACTCGAAGTGCACTCTCTCCTGTCTTCCTCAGCAGCTCTGAGCGGGGCTCTGACAGGACAGGTGGGCACTGGCTCACTTGACTCGTGTCTCCTTGGATACCCTTCATTGGCCCAACCCCACCCTCCCACGCTTCTTTGCACTGTACAGCCGAGGGTCATTTGCACTTCTCCAGGACTCCTGATTCAGGAAATTCAGACACATTTAAGAAAAATGCACCCTGCAAAACTTTAGACTCAGCATAGTCCTGGATCAGCCATCAGCTAAAGGTTGGACCTTGGATGTATGATTTGTTGTCTCGGAGACGCACTGTTCTCCCACAAAGATGTGACTGATGCTTCAGCCTGTTTCATTTCCTGTCCAGTTCTGTGGCGTTCACAAGAGCAAAGGGAACTTGGCGGCCGAGGACATGAGGAGTTTCATCAGCCGGCCTGAGCTGGAGTGTTCTTTCTTTCTTCTCCAACAGCTGGAGATCATTAATTGGGCATAAAAAATGGTCTGCAGCAGCTTCTGAGATGAGGCACTCAGTAGCCAGTGTTCCTGTGAACACCGCAGGATTTATTAGTGTGCAGCACAGGCAGCTGCATTTGCCAGGCCGCCCCAAGGCTGGGTTGAGGAGGCTCAGGGGGCCAGAGCCTGCTGTGAGGAAGGACAGCATTTGTCACAGGACCTGGGACACCCCAATGTGTCAAAATGAAACCAGAAGAGGCAGGACCCACTAACGGCACCAAATATTCAGGTTTTGATCTGCAATTTTGCTGGAAGTAGAAAAGTGCTTTTCATTTTCAAAGAGTTGTAGGGATGTTCAGGCATGTTCCGATCTTTGCCCCATCTTTCCAGGGTTAAGTTTCTCTCAGTTCCCCAGAGAGGAGACGAGTCTGTTAAACACGCTCAGGCAAAGGACAGCAATACCGTGGGCCCAACAGATAAAACTCATTCTTCAGGAAGAGTATTGGAAATATTGTTTCACAGTTCCTTTCTGCCATTAAGTTTTTAGATTTCTGGCCAGGATATCATTCCAAGCTACTATTTTTCCCCTCAGTTCATCTAGTAATAAAGTAGCATCTAGGAATTTCAGCTGTGCTTATGCAGATACTTAGGAAAGCGTTACGTGTCTCTTAAGTTTGCAGATATTAATTGCTGCTGCTTCCTTCTGGTTCGTATTTCGCACTTTGGATAGAATTATGACATCATAAATGTGTCCTTTCAAGGTTCCTGGGGAAACTTCTTCTTTTGGTGACAGGATTGAAGAGGGGCCCTAGGGAAGGGACCACAGCGAGAAGGTATCACCCACAAGGCCAGGACCTTCAGCTGACACCAAGTCTGCGGCATCCTAGCCTTGGATTTTTCGGCCTTTGAGGCTCTCCTCAGTCTCTTGAAATTGCAAACTAAACCTCCTGACCACTACTTATTATTATAGGTTTCCATCTGAAATGATGCAGTTAATCGTTTTTCTCCCAAGCCCTGATTTCTGCTTTAGACTGCAGACTCAATCCCACCACCTCCTCGGCACTTCCACATGGACGTCTATGCGTCATCTCTCCTTTACAGGACCGAAGCTGAGCTCCAGATCCTTTTGCTCCTGCCCCTCTCAAATAATTTTGTATCCCATGGAATCTCTGGCAAGCAGTTGCTCAAGCACCACACCCTGGAACTTGTCACAGCGGTGCAACTGTGCCCCTCTTCACGGCAGCTCTCCCACGCCTCACTTTGGTCACCTTGCTGTCCTGGTCCAAGCCACTGCCTCTGTCGCCTGACTCTCCAGGAGTTCAGTGCCCACATATTGTCCAGAGTGGTTCTTTACGCATCACTCAGCTCAAGCCACATCCCTGGGAGAAAAACCAGGCATCTTCACATGGCCCTTCAGGGGCTCATAAAATATATAAAACATCAAGAGTCGTAATTCTTAAAATATATGAGCACAATATTAACATAAATTTTCTCACAGTATCTTTGTTCAGAGTTCAGTAGTTATGTTAAAATTATATGAACTCTAACATAATAATAACTGGAAAATCCCAAAATACTTGGAAACTCAAAAACACTTCCAAAGAAGTAGTCTCAAGAGAAATCAGAAACCATTTTATCTGAATAAAATATTCCCTTCTCTTTTATTTCTTAAAGTAATTGAAACAAAATTAGTATTGTTACTTCTTTGAATGTTTGGAATTCCTGAAGTGGTCTTGGCATAGAATTTTCTTTCTTTCTTTTTTTTTTTGTGGGTACCGGGGATCGACCTCAGGACCTCGCGCGCCAGCAGGTGCTTACGCCACTGAGCCATCTCACCGGCCCCCTAGAATTTTCTTTTGCGTAAGGTTCTGAGCTACAGATTTGATTTCTTTAACTGATGTAGGACTATTCAGGTTATCTGTTTCATCTTGGGTGAATTTATTTTGTGAATTTCATCAATTTTATTAATCCTTCATGAATCGTTGATTTTTCTCTTTTTATATTTTCAATTTCATTTATTTATGATATTAGTTATATTATTTTAATATTTAAGTTATTCTTTTTTCTGCATGTTTCACGTTTATCTTCTTTTTCTGGTTTCTTGATGTAGAAGCTTAAAATAATGGTTTGAAATTTTCCTTTTTTTCTAATGATAGCCCTGAATTTTGCTATAAATTCCCCTCTGTGCATTGCTTTAGTTATGTTTCATGACTTTTCATAAATTTCCATTTTATTCTATTTAAATATTTTCTAATTTCCCTTGAGACTTCCTCCTTGACTATACATATATATATATAATTTTTCCCCCCTTAACTGGGGTGCTGTCCACTTCCGAGTATGTGGTGCTTTTCCATTGTTATCGTTAGAGTTCATGTAGTTTTAACATGATTGCTGAAACTATGAACAGGGACATTGTTGGGACAAGACACCCACCTCTGTGCAGAGCCTCAGTAGTTGTGTTTTGTCCTTTTAGTGTCAGAGGTTTAGTTATCTAAAGAGTTAGGTCCTCTCATTCTTCCTGAACACAGTTTTTGGGCTCAACCACCCTGGGCCCTTCTACTGCCCGCTGTATAAAGTGTGATGCCCCTGCTGGGTCTTTGGTTTCTGCCAAATCGTTCTCCATCCCCACTTCCTGTTCTCCTCAGGTTCTTTCCACGAAGCCCTCCGCTCAGTGTAAACCACTCCGCTGTGATCTCAGCTCTCCAGACACCCAGGCTGAAGACATGGAGGGACCCTCGCTGGGCTGCTGACACTCGGTGTCCTCCTCCGTGTCCCTCGTGGAAACCCTGCTGCTCCTCAGTGCCTAGTTGGCAGTTCATTTTCCCCTTCCCAAGTCCCTCCAGCCACTCCTCACTGATGCACCATAAGAACGTTAGAACGTTCATTGCAAATGGAATTTCCCTTCGGAGCCACCACGGCCCTGGCTGCTGAGGGTCGCTTGGAGGAATCGTACTTCCGAGCGCTCAGCGGACTCTGCACACACTTGGAGCTCAAGCAAGGGCCTTGCTTTCTCTTTTCCATGCTGACCCCAGGGGTGTTTCTCAGAAAATGAACCAAGACGTTCTTTAGCCAAAGAGTCTTACTCAGGAGACAGGCCAGCATTTCTCCAGAGTTGTATGGGAACATGAGAGCCCAATGGGGAAAAATTCGCTTTCAAAGAGCACTGGGGCTCTGGGACTCCAGTAAGATGTCCAAAAAAATAGAGAACAGATATTAACATCTTAATTGAAGGAGAAATCATCACTAAGGATACCATGGACATTAAATGAATGAAAAGGGAATACGATGAATAACTTTTTTTTTGAAAAAAAATTTTTTTTTATTTTAAAGAGAAAGAACAGAACAAAATTTCAAAACAACATAATAGGAAGGTAACAATGGTTAATACATTGCATATTGTTATCTTTAAATTAGCTACTGACAGTGCAAGATATCGGTGATGAGTAACTAACTTTCACAAGTTTGATAACTTAGATAAAAAGGATGAAGCCCTTAAAACATGAAAACTATCAAAACTCACGCAGGAGTAATAAATAAGTAACCAGAATGAGCCCATATGTAGTAAGGACACTGAATTGATATTTAATTACCTTTCATAAAAGTAAGCACCGGCTTCAGATGATTTCATGGATGAATTCTAGAAAATACACAAAGAATGAATGGTAGCAGCCTTCTGCAGTTTCTCTGAGAAAACAGAATCTGAAGAACGGCTTCGTAACTCATTCTAGGAGAGCAGCCGTGCGTACCACCCGAGCCAGATGAAGATGGTGTAAGAAAGAAAAGCTGGGGCCGGTGAGACGGCTCAGCGGCTTAAGCGCCTGCCTTGCAAGCGCGAAGGCCCGAGTTCGACTCCCGGAACCCACATACGAAAAAGGGGCCGGTGATATCGCTCAGCGGCACGGGTGCCTGTTGGCGCGCGAGGTCCTGAGGTCGTCCCCCCGGTACCCACCAAAAAAAAAAAAAAAAAGAAAAGCTGGAGAACAAGCGTCCGTCATCAGCAGGGGCTCCCCAAACCCTCAGCAAGCCGGGCGGGGCGCGCGCAGCACTAATCCCAGCAGCCTGTGGGGCAGAGGCAGGAGAAGCCCAGCCTTGGCAACTCAATGCCTCGGCAAGGACCTGTGTCAAAGTGGAAAGTAAGGCGACGGGACCCCCAGCCCCCAGCGGCCACCCCGGCTTCAGCCACGGAGCACTTCCAGAGAAGCCACACTGCAGGACAGGAGCAAGGGATGCTCTGAAATCCTCATCTAAAGCACAGCAATGCAATTAAAGGGCGAAGTATTCCATATGCATAATGGTGGCCTGTCTTCTGAATATGTTAAGCTTCTTTAATAGAGACTGATTTTTTGCAGTAACAATTTTAATCAATTTTGTTGTGAAATTGTACATGTAGTATAAGAATTTAACAAACACATTAACTGTGTCAGGTTGAACCCATATGTCAGGTTGTATCAGAGAGGTAACAGGCCTGGTGCAGTTAGGCGAATAGAACTCATCCAGCCTGGTCCTGGGACCTCTACCTTGGCACCCCACCCACTGTCCCCGACACCCCCCACTTCTCTAGCAGGCCTCCCCACTGTCCTTAAACCCCTCCCACTGCTCCCGAAGCCCCTCCCATAGCCAAAGCTGGGCTTTGGAGGGCAGAGGTCCTATCCCAGCCTGAGGTGCAGGGTGACACACAGGACAGTCCCCCCGCAGAATGCTAAGGGACAGGACAGGGACCTACGTGTAGGCAGAGCTGGTGAGTCTGGACAGGTAGACATCCCGTGTCAGAAGCCTGCCGGGGGCAGGGAGCCCTGGTCTCATGTGGGCCCAGAACAAGACAGCAGCAGCATTGTGGAAACGGGCCCAAGGCTGAGGAAGTCCGTCTCCCAGGTGACCTGGTCTGGGCCGGGCCACTCCCTGTCTGAGACCCCCAGGGCCTGGTTGTTGGGGTTGGCACCAGGACAGCAGACAGAGAGAGGTGCAGCTCAGGTGGAGAGCCCAGCCTGAGGCCGGAAGCAGGTGAGAGTTTGAGAATCTTCTGAACTGAAGGAGGCAGCGCTCTTGTGGTTTATGCAGAACAAGGGCAGGAGTGCAGAGACCTGGCCAAAGAAAAGAAAACATCGGGAACGTGAACAGGATCCTGACAGCCAGGCCTGGTCAGAAAGGGCACTGAGGTCCTCCCTGTTCTCTCGGTGGCCCTGACAGCCCACTGTGGCAGTCTGGCCGCAGTGCCCCGCACTTCTGGGCCTCTCCGGACTGCACTGGGCTGGATGCAGGCTGGAGTCGTAGAGCAGGTGAGGCTGTGCAGTGACAGGTCCCTACCCGGGGCCTCTGGCAGACTTGCATGCTGACCACGTGCCACTTTCTGAAAAGGTGGCCACTGCAGCGCATGGCGGCACAGGAAGGCTGGCTGTGCTTGCAGACACATCCCTGCACTGTCCAGGCTGCAGCCCTGAGCTGAAGCTCTGAGTCCTCTGCTTCCTGTCACCCTGGCGAAGCTCCTGCCACAGGCTACTCATGCAGTAAAGAGAGGTTTATTTTGGCTCATGGTTCTGGGGGATCAAGTCCAGGGTGACAGGTCGTTGGGTTTGGGCCACGGGTGGGCAGCACATCATGGTGGAGTGTGTGTTGGGGTGAGCGGGCCTCTCCCAGACTGGAAGCTGAAAGGCCCTGCGAGACCGTCACAATCCCCTTAGGGTTCCCAGCGACCTAAGGGCCCCACCCTGGGAACCAAGCCTTTATGAATGGCTTTGGGGGTACTCATAGTCCACCCAAATGATAGCACCTTCTCAGCCCGCCTGAGCGCTGTGGCAGGACTCCTGCACAGGCCACCGCTCTCCAGGAGTTGGGCCCCGTGACCCGGGCCGGGCTGAGTGGCCTTGAGGTCCTCTGCCGGATGTGACCTCAACCTGGGCTCAGGTTGGGATCCACCACTCCTGCAGGAAGCCAGGAATTTAATTCCTTCTTCATCAGTACGTTAATTCTTTATTAGAAGGACAGCGTCATCGTTTTCAAAACTCTAAAGTCATGACTTGTAGCCAAACATGAAACAAGCGCGCATCTAAGAATTTATGGTGCTTAATTAAAGAGGGAGCCAGTGAGATTAGGAGCAACTCGAGAAGCACCTTAGAAACGAAAGTGTTCAGCGGAGGCAAGGTTGCTGGCTCAGACGGGAAACTGGTCAGCGCCCACAGGACCACGAACAAAGCAATCCTCGCTCCGTGACATGCGGAACCTCTCCTGTCAAGTGGGTTATAGAAAAGGTTAAAAAGATGACATTTTCTTAACTCTTGTTAAGAATTCTAAGATAAATTTATCATCTCGAAAGAGAGAAAGCCAAGTTTCAAGCTTTAATATAACACAGTATTTGATTGTAAGAGCTTCACAAGATTTTCCCCCTCCTTATGAATAAGTCCATAAAAAATGAGCCAACTTCGGCAAAATTTTAGTGTGTTTTTCTGTATCATTCAGACCCACTATTATAAATCAAAGCAAATTAAATTCTTTCTGCAAACCATCTACAGCTTTCTACATCCATCCAGATTTTGGTTTTCTCTGTCTTATCTCATGTTCTGGAAGAGACGGACACCGTAAAACACAACCTGTCTTTCCCCTGCCAGACCACGGGCAGGCCCTCGGCCCTGAGCGCACTCGCGGCTTTCTGCTGCCATGGCTCGTGCTGCCTCTACTTCCCTTTGCGACTTTCACAGAGAAAAAGCTGAGAGGCAGGAGGCTGAGAACCGCCTGCTGGGTGGGATGTTCCAGCAGAGGAGCACAGCGCACAAACACACATGGCATCGTGCTCGACAGCCACAGGTCCCCCTGCTCCGCGTGAGGACGTGCGGCAGGAGTATGTAAGGCTAACACTGCGATAGATTATCAGACACTGAGAGTAATGGGGGAAGTTTTGAGCAACCTGACAAAAGCTAATTAAAACAGCAGAACTCTGCATAGATAAATAGTCTTGAACAAAGCATCATCCAGGAAAATTAGTAAAGAGAAGACCGGCATGCCAGGATGCACCCGCTCGGGTACAAGAGCCGTATCATTTCCCCCTGCTCGATCTCACTGCACAGATGGGCCAGCAGGGTCCTTAACTTATGAATCAGCTGGACTGGGCTGGAGGCATCCAGATGTTTGGTTGCACATGCATCTGTGTGTATCTGAGGGGTATTTCTGGAGGAGAGTAACGCAGGGACCATGGACTGAGCGGGGCAGGCTGTCCTTCCCTGGGCTGGTGGGCAGCTTCTGGTCCCTTGAAGGCCAGAACAGAACAAAAGGCTGAGCAATGGGAAGCTGAGGCAGGAGGATGGCAAGTGTAAGCCCAGCGTGAGCAGTGTGGTGACTTACCAAGACCCTGTCTCAAAATAAAAAAGAAAGAAAGTGCTGGGGATGTAGCTCAGTGCAAAGGGCTTGGGTTCAATCTCCAGTACTGCAAATAAAATAAAGTAAAATAACTGGGCAAGAAAGATCCTCCTCTGCCCCATGCTTTTCAAGCAGGACGTCCATCTCCTGTCTACGGCCTCAGACTGGAACTTACGCTTTTGTCCCCCGGTTCTCAAGCCTATGCCCTGGGGCCTGGGACTTTCAGTCCACAGTCACCTGAGCAACACACACAAACACACACAGACACATGCACACACCCTGCTGCTTCTGCTTCTCTGGAGAACCCTGTCTAACACAGGTAGGCAAATAAACCAAATGCTTAAACAGAACCCCAATAATTTTGAAATCTAAAGATAAAGAATGAAAGAGAGGTTTGCTCAATTTATAAAGAAAGGAGGAACCACTACAAACCCCCTTCCCCATACATACAAAGCCGTCTAATCCTGGGTCCCTCTGGTTGCATCACTAGTCCGGGGCGGCCCCGTCCTGCCCTGTGCGTCTCTCACTCCCCTCCTCCTCTCCTAAGCGCTGGGCACCACATCATCGTGTCACACACCAGCTCTCCACCAGACCTCAGAAGATGCTTCTTACAAATATTTTGCAATAAACAAATAAATTGGTAAATGAATGAATGGTCATTTTTCCCCAAAGTTAATATAAATAAAATACAATAAATAGAATTCAGTTAAAGTTTATCACAGTAAAACAAAACAGTGTACTGGGGCAAAAAATCATTAAATTTCAGGCTTCAAAATGACAGGAAAAGGTTAAAGTGGCAGCCTATACCCCATGTTGCAGTCACAGATTGGCCGTATTGGATTTCAGTCTTGTTTCCCATTTGCCACCTTGATTCGCTGTCCCTGTGCTTGGGCACCTGGGCACTTCCTCAGGTGCCATCCCACCTTGCTCTGAGACGCGTGTCCGTCTTTCTCTCTGGGTTGTGATCTTCCTGAGGGCAGGGACGGGGATGGTTTTTGGTCTTTGACTCCTCTGCCCTCACATGATAAACACACAGCGCCTGCTTGTAAGACCCCCCCCCCCTCAGCCCCAGCATCTCGCAGCACCGAGTCCGCTCCCTTCTGCCCACCATCAATGGGTTCTGGACCAGCCCGAGTGCACCTCGGGATTTCCTGCCACATGGAGAAGTCTGTGCCGATTTCCACATGCATATAAATGTCACTTATTTAACAGCTGCAGAAATCCTATGGATTCAGGTCTATTTTTACCCCCCTTGTTCCCACGGGGAAACTGTGGTACAGAAAGTTCATTGTCCCAGAACGCCCACGACAGAGCTGTGACAAAGTCTTTCTTGACAACCTGCATATTACTCTATACTTTCCTTTAAAGATGGCAGGCAATGAAAGGAGATAAAACACAGTAAACTTCTGCCGTTAAAAAAGCCCAGGATGCGTAATTTAAAGGACAGCTTTCCCCGAAGATGCGTATTGCTGGGCTGTAGGAAAGGACTCCCTCAACACGGAGAGAGGTCCGTGCACAAATGTTTCCTTTGATCCTGGGGACAACCGAGGGCTTTGTTCCCTCAGCTGGTGACAGCAGAACAGCGTCCCTGAACCCCTCTGTGCCCTGCACCCAGGAGGGCTGTGCGCCGCCCACACTCCGAGTGCCACACCCTCATCCCAAGCACATTCCCGGCTGTCTCGCATTTAATGTTTGCTCCTCCTTTCACAGAGCCGCCCGGTACACAACGGCTCATGTACAGCTGCTGTGTCCTTAGCGGGCTTCGTCAAGCAGTCTTCCAGCACCCGTCTTTGCCAGGACGATGTCTGGGTGAGAGGCGAGGTCACCCATGCAGCCTCAGGGGTCCGACCTTCTCAGGACACTTGACCTGATTCCCTGAGAGGTGACAGGACAGCACGAGGATGCCACAGGGACCCTGGCTTCCCTCGGAGAACTCAGGCCAGTACACCCGTGGGTCCCTGCCTCTCACGGCATCTGCACTGGGGACAAATGCTGCTGCTATTCTCGGTGACTGACGCGGAGCTGTGATCCAAATGGGAGGGAAGCGAGGGGCTGCACTCTGGAGAAACTTGTAGAAATGACGGTTTGGGTGAGGTCGCCTGTGGCCCAATCCCTTTGTTAACTGCAAGTAGCAGGGGAGGTCTGGGAAGCCAGCACCCTGCTCCCGGGCTGGGACTGAGACCCAATTCTCGTCAGCTTGTGCTGTCACGTGGGTCAGTCCCACTTGGACTGACCACAGGGTGACCTGGTCTCAGTCCCATTATGCGGTGCCAGTTTATCCGGGTAAGCGGCCCTGCTGTGGCTGCCTGGTGAGGGCTCAGCAGCACCTCCGGCCTGGCTGTGTGGCCCTGCGCCATGGGCATGAGGGTGGCCAGTCTGCTCTGTGTGCAGGCTCTGTACACCAGTGTGTGTGCTGTACATTGTCCAAGTCAGAGACTGAGGACATGCTGTGGTCCTGCAGAGCTGGGCTGCAGTTGTCACCACGTGGCACTCACCCGGGATGGGCCGTGTCAGGTGTAGCAGCCTCAGATACCAGCAGTGAGTGGGTTGCCCATTCTGGTCCATACCATGCTGATCCCAGGCCCCAGTTCCTGCCCTGCCCTGTGCCTGGGAGCAGTAAGCAGTACCGTACCTAGGGTGGCTTCGACTGCTGGTGCAGAGGGCAGAGGCAGAAAAAGCCTCAGCCGCCTACACAGGCACCAGCGAAGCCGACGTCGATCTGGACTCTGAATTATCCACGATTTCTTTCAGTTACTTGATAGAAACTGTCTGCCTCCAGCTGGGCCCAGGTGCCCCATCCTCCTCCTCCAGGCACAGTGTCTGTGTGGAACGCTGCCCACCTCCGGAAGCATGCAGTATGTCCAGGCTAATGTGCTTGTAGCCAAGGTGGTACCAGATTATACAATATATTCCGGGGCTGGACGCGTGACTCAGGTGTAAAGCATGAAGCCTTAAGTCGAGCCCTAGCACTGAATAAACATATATGTATATGTGTGCATATAAATGTACACACATATGCACATGTGCGTGTCCTGCTATTTTCTTCTTTATTCACCCTGAGAATCTACGTCCGAGAGCCACACACATTCCCCGGAGGCTCACTGGCCCACAGCCATCTGCAGCATGCACACAGTTTTCCTCGAGCCTTATTGCTATTTTTCTTTGACCCTTTTAATCATTTTTAATTTACACTCGTGACCACTGTCATAACAGGCCCTTTGTAGTATCTATTTGTATGTCGGGGAGGGAGTCAGTTTGCACAACAGCCTGTTCTGCTCGCGGGGTGCACGTTGTCTCGTACACAGAACCCACTAATTCTCTGTTTCTTCCTCACACCACAGCCGCCAGCGACAATCAGAGCGGCACGATTTCTCCACCGCTGGCCTCACACCTGAGCCTGGAGGCTCTTTGCTTGCCCATCTGATAGCTGAAAAAAAAGCAGAAGCCCCTTCTTCCTTAGTAAGCATTTCTTTGTGGCTGGATGGGCTCAGTGTGTGCCCTTTTGCTTATTGATTATTTGTATTGCTTCTTAAGTGGCCTTCCCATCCAGCTACTTAGCCCTTCTTACTACCAGGTCATTGATCTTTAAGCTTGAACTGTAGATTCTCCTGTGCACCCTTGTACCGTCTCCTGGCTGTTACTCCTGATTCCTGACTCATTTCTACTCCTGTGTTCTGCTTTTTCTTCCTGTTAGACACAGGAGCACCTGGGTGGCAAGTGCTGTCGTGGGGACCCCTGTTCCTGTTTGCAGTCTCTCTTCTGGCTTGGTAGGAAGAATGTGGAAAGAAGGGGGAAAATCATGGATGTCCAAGAAATGCCACCGGAAGATCCCGATGGTGACCGGAGCGTGAGGAAGGCGGCTTGTTGGTTCTTCTGTTCTCCCCTGAGGTCTAGGAACTGACAGTCACTGTCATACGCATCTTGTTTAGGCCATTAAAAATTGTAGTTGAGCTTGAATCGTTTATGACATTTGCAGCGTACAAATAAATTGCAGAAATGTGGTTTTTAAAAGCACTGAACTCTTAGAAATGTGATAGGCCTTGAAGTCGCTCTCCTGCTCACCGCGCTGAGGAAACGGTGGGAGTGCAATGTACTAAATGGACTTTTGACATAAAATGGACAGAAGCTGTCCAAAGCCTACCCAAGCACCACTGGCGGGGCGGGCGCTTCCGTGCAGAAGCACCTCATTAGTGAACTCGAGGGCTTCACCTGTGACTGCCCACGCGGTGGGTCAGGATGGCCCCGGATGCTGCCCGCTCCTGAGGGTTCTACCGGGTGGCGATATGCGGGACACAGACATCTGCCTGGGCCAGGAGTGGCAGGGTGTGGCCCTCATCGCCGTTCCCCTCGCCTCCAACTGCTACCCTGGGATGCTCTGTTGAAGGAACAGCAGGGCCGAGCTCCACTCCTCACGCCACTCATCAGGTAAGCCCTGGTGTCTTCGGGGCATCCGGACCGGACAGGTCAGTCTCAGTCTGTCCCTTTGCAGGCCCTCAGGGATATTGGCCATGACATTGCCTGCACATGGCCCCTTTCCTCCACTACTGTCAGTCTACACCCGCAGTCTGGCCTCTAGTTCACCCACCACCTGTCATACTCCTATGAAGTGTGCTCCTGATGGCTCAGCTTTACCTGCTCTCTGGTGCTGCGTGAGGTCGTCTCGGTTCCGCAGAGCCTGCACTGCACCACCAGGCCCACGCACTTGCATCTGAGGCATGGGTCTGCCCGGCGTCCTAGCTCGCTTCCTGTCTGGTTTCCACCACTCCTGAAGCTCGGCTGGATTGTGGCTGCTCTCAGATATGGCCTGCACTTCCTGTCCCACAGGTGTACCTGCTGTCCCTCCCCACGAAGGGTCTTGGCCTCAGTATTCACAGTCACCAACCCATGGAGGCTGACGCGTGTCACGCACACTCTGCTGTGGGAATCCTCATTCTTCCCTGGTGGAGGAGCCGTGAGTGTTTCTCAGGTGCGCGGAGCTGGACTCGGAAATGCAGGGCCGAGGAGCTCCTCCGCCTCTAAGTCCTGTGCTTTGCCGTCTTCATGAGCACAGTGGAAACAACAACCCCCTTCCTCTTTGCCTTTGACCCCACATCTCTGGCTTCTGGGAAGAGAATGGAAACGTGAGGGCGAGCACTCAGCTTCCGGTGTCCCAAGCACATCGTGGCTGCTGCCTGAGGTCGGTTCCCTTCCGGCCCCCAGGAGAGACGGTCACGTGGTTTGAATAAGAGGCTCTTGCGCAAGGGCTGCAAATTGGTATTCTTACCATCTTTGCCAACGACCTCCGGGACGGGAGAATGTTACCCAGTTTTGGTAACGATGAGGATGAGTTGATGGAATCTCTGACATGGGTATTCCTAGACATAAGCCAAGTTCCCAGCCCTCTCTCACCGTAACGGGGCTGTTCGTGCACGAGGACATGTGGAGAACCAATTCGCGCTCTCATGACCCTGCAGATATAGGTAACGTGCACATCTATCAGTCAGTCATCTACCCCCTATCTATCTATCTATCTATCTATCTATCTATCTATCTATCATCTATTATCTATCATCTATGAATGACTGAAGCCAGGGTATTGTTGACACAGGGGCAGAAACCCTTTCATTTCTTTTCCAGGCCTGATTGCATTGGCTGGAATCTCCAGCACAAAGCTGAATAAAAGTGAAGAGAACAGACATGATCCATAGATCCATCCAGAAGTGTGCTTACTAAACCCTTGCATTGACACATCACTCTCCCAGCACAGGTGGATAGATGGCTGGGTGGATGAATGGATAGATGGGTGGATGGATGGGTGGATGGATGAATGAGTGGATGGACAGGTGGGTAGATGGATGGATAGATGGGTGGATGGATGGGTGGATGGGTGGGTGGATGGGTGGATGAGTGGGTGGATGGGTGGGTGGATGGATGGGTAGATGGGTGGATGGATGGGTGGGTGGGTGGATGGGTGGGTGGATGGATGGATGGATGGATGGATGGGTGGGGGAATCGGTGGGTGGGTGGATCGGTGGGTAGATGGGTGGATGGGTGGGTGGATGGATGGATAGATGGGTGGATGGATGGGTGGATGGATGAATGAGTGGATGGACAGGTGGGTAGATGGATGGATAGATGGGTGGATGGATGGGTGGATGGGTGGGTGGATGGGTGGATGAGTGGGTGGATGGGTGGGTGGATGGATGGGTAGATGGGTGGATGGATGGGTGGGTGGGTGGATGGGTGGGTGGATGGATGGATGGATGGATGGATGGGTGGGGGAATCGGTGGGTGGGTGGATCGGTGGGTAGATGGGTGGATGGGTGGGTGGATGGATGGATAGATGGGTGGATGGATGGGTGGATGGATGAATGAGTGGATGGACAGGTGGGTAGATGGATGGATAGATGGGTGGATGGATGGGTGGATGGGTGGGTGGATGGGTGGATGAGTGGGTGGATGGGTGGGTGGATGGATGGGTAGATGGGTGGATGGATGGGTGGGTGGGTGGATGGGTGGGTGGATGGATGGATGGATGGATGGGTGGGGGAATCGGTGGGTGGGTGGATCGGTGGGTAGATGGGTGGATGGGTGGGTGGATGGATGGGTAGATGGGTGGATGGATGGGTGGATGGATGAATGAGTGGATGGACAGGTGGGTAGATGGATGGATAGATGGGTGGATGGATGGGTGGATGGGTGGGTGGATGGATGGGTAGATGGGTGGATGGATGGGTGGGTGGTTGGGTGGGTGGATGGATGGGTAGATGGGTGGATGGATGGGTGGGTGGTTGGGTGGGTGGATGGATGGGTAGATGGGTGGATGGATGGGTGGGTGGGTGGATGGGTGGGTGGATGGATGGATGGATGGGTAGGGGAATCGGTGGGTGGGTGGATCGGTGGGTAGATGGGTGGATGGATGGGTGGGTGGATGGGTGGGTGGATGGATGGGTAGATGGGTGGATGGATGGGTGGGTGGGTGGATGGGCGAGTGGATGGGTGGATAGATGGATGTTAACTTTTTCTTAGGTAAATTTTGGGAAGATTGTGTCTCACATGGCATTTGTCATTTTCATATAATTTTTCAAATGTACTGACACATATTTGTTCACAATATTTCTTTACCATTTTTAGTACTACTGTTCTTATTCTTCAGCGTCTCTAGACTCTGTAGAGAAGACACCTCTCTGTTTCCAGATACGGGGAATTTGTATTTCCTCCCTTTACTTGTGATTGATGAAATGAACTTTACTAAGTTTTGATTTTATTACTTTTCCTGTTGTTCTGTTTTCTGTCTTATTTTTGCTTTACTCTTTTTTTGTGTTAATTTTCTTTTGTTTCACTAGTCCATGTTTGCAGTACATAGTGATGACATCTCTTATGTGGAGATGGTACACGTACACAACACATCTTAATTATTTTTCATCCTCTTCCCTTCTCTTCTTTTCCCCCCTCCCTTTCTTGACTTCCTTCCCATTGGCAAAAGCTCTATCTCCCTCCTTTCTATCATCTATCTGTTATTTTGCTCTTTAATTTATTTATACTTTGGGTTTCTCATGTAAGAGAAATCATGCAATATTTAAGCTTGCGTGTCTGGTTTATTTCACCTAGCATTATGGTCTCAAGGTGCATCCACTTTCCTACCAGTGACTCCTTCTCTTCTGTTGTGTGACGCATGGCTTCAGTGTGGTCGGCTGAGGTGACACACGCTCACGCTCTGAGGGTCTCTGTGGGAAGGGCTGAGGGCACGCTGCTCACAGTCTTGTGGCTGCAGCCGTGCTGTCCACGGGGCTGTGATCTCACACGGGGCTCGGACCCAAGGTCGTTCTGGTTGTTGACAGAGTTGGGTTTCTTGCAGCTTTGGGCCCTGCCAGCTCTTTCCCTCCATCCCTCAGCTCCTGGCTGCCGTCTGGCTCCATGACCCACAGCTGGCTGCTCACTCTCCTCCTCCAGCCCAGGAGAGGAACTCTCTGAGGTGTCACCATTTGGTTTGGTTTTTGTTTTTGGTGGCACTGGGGACTGAACCCAGGGCCTTCCCACTGAGCTACACCCCCCATCATTTCTTAATTTAACTTTTGAGACAGGGTCTCACCAAGTTTCCCGAGCTGTGCCTGAACTTGTGACCTTCCTGCCTCGGCACCATCTTTCTCTGGTCGGGAGGGGATTATGATGGGCACACTCAAGATCACCTTCCTCTTGATGAACTTGCATCCGTTGACTCGGGTCCCATAGATGGAAAATTCCTTCTGCTGTACAAAGTAGAATAATTTTGGAAGTAGCTTCCTGTATATTCCCAGATCCTTCCCAAGCGCCAGGGGAGTTTCATGGGGGTGGACACTGAAGGCAGGGACTGTGGAGCCCACATCCTAAATTCTGGCTACCGCATGATCATTTCCTTTTTTCTTCTTTGGATTTAGTTCGGTTTTCTTCTTCTGGGTTCTTCAGGCAGAGATGGAGGCTGTTTCGTCGAAACCTCTGTTATTGTTCACCGCAGCAGGGTCAGTCTCCCCTGGGCCCTGCTTTCACAGCATCCCACACATTGTGATATCTTCTGCTTTCATTTTCCTTTGGTTTAAAATACTTTCCAGTTTCTCTCTTGGTTTTTTCTTTGACCCATGACTTATTCTGAAGTGTGATATTTCATTTCCAAAAGTTGGGGGATTTCCCAGATAGCTTTCTGCTATTGAGTTTTGATTCAACTCCATTATGGTCTCAGTTTTTTTGTATGACTTGGATCTGTGGATTCAGATTTATTGAGACTTACTTTATGACACTGAATGTTTATCTTGGTAAATGCTATAATGTCCTTGTGTGCTTGGAAAGAATGTGTTTCCAGCCATGGCTGGAGGGAGTGTTCAGTAGACGTCGGGCGGGTCAGGCTGGCGGGTCACTGACCTTCCACGCACACTGCTTTCCTATCTCCTTGTCCCATCTGTCATGGAGAGAGGGGTGAGATATTGCAGTGTACCTTTGTGGATTCGTCTGCTTCTCCTTGCAGGCCTCAGTCGTTGCTTCTGGTATCTTGAAGCTCTGCGATTAGGTCTATGAACATTGGTCCTTTAGCTTTAATCCCACATTTGGTGTAAAATAGACCGTTCTACCTCATACTCTCAGTGTTCCACCACGTAGTTCCTGGTTCATGGTCACAGCCTCAGTGCCACGGAGGTGTGGCTATGAGACAGCAGGCAGAGGGCTTTGGGGAGCAGGCTTCTTGGACCCCAGGACTGTTCAGTCTGCTCCCCTGAAAGAGCACCCTGGACACAAAGGGTAACTGCTTCTACCGCAGCCCTCCAGGTGCACAGGGGGAGGAGGAAGAGCCGCGTCTCTGAGTGCCTTCTCCATGCTGCGTGGTAGCAGACTCGGGTCACTCCTCTCTCTGACACCGGTGTGATTGATTAGCCGGCTTCCTGTTTGCCCAGCTGCTCTGCCAAGCAGCCCACATGGTGGGCCCCAAAGGTCTTTGGTCAGTTACCTCTGTTTTACACAACAGAGAACTCAAAGCTCATGGGAGTAATGGGTTAGTGGGGGCCACCTCGTTTATAACGGGTCCCACGCTTGAGCGGCTGGCACGCTTCTGAGCCCACACTCTGGGCTGTTCCATGGCACACTTCTCCCTCTGCCAATGCAGCTGAAGTACCCAAGTGGATGGAGAGGGGAGGCGGGCTGTCCAGAAGGGACCGTGGTGATCACAGGGGTCCTGGCAAGCAGAGGGAGAGGGCAGAAGGGTCCGTTAGACAGACAATGCAGAGGAGAGTCAGAGAAATTTAACTCCAGAGGGTTCAACCTGCCACATCTGCTTGGTAGCTGAAAGGAGAGGACCAGGTGCCAAGGAAGAGGTGGCATCTGGGAGCTGAGCATGAGCCTCAGTGATGGCCAGCAAGAAAATGGGATATCAAAAGAGTTAAAGTCATCATCTTGCGGTGATCCATGCATACCACATTTACAGCAGCACAACTCATGACAGCTAAATCGTGGAAGCAGCCTGTACGTCCATCGGCAGATGAATGGATTTTAAAATGCGGTATTTATACACCACGGAGCACCACTCTGCTATGAAGAGGAGTACATTTGCGTCATCTGTAGGAGAATGGATGCATCTCGAGACCATAATGTTAAGTTAAATAAACCAGACGCACAAGCTTAAATACCACGTTTTCTTGTATGATGAACCCAAAGTGTAAATAAGGAGCAAAATAAAAGATCACAGGAAACAAGGAGATCTTTTGCAAATGCGAAGAGAGCCAAGAGATGGAAAGAGGGAGAAGGGAGGGGAGAGGAAGGGTACATGAAAAGAATTAAGATGTGTCATGTCCATGTACCCACTCTCCATGATGAATGTGATCACGGTGTGCTGCAAACACGGACTAATAAAAATAAAAATTAAAACAGAGCAAGAAAATGGGCGCCTCACGGATGCAGTCCTGCCTACCTGAGTTCTGCTGCGACCAGAGAGGCCATCAAGCTGGCTCACGCGGGGTCTCCGAGGGAGAGCAGCCCTGCTGACCCCATGGGGCCCGGTGGTGACAGCACGGGCTGTGCCATACTGAGGGCAGTGGCTGCTGGGCCACCTGTGTGGTCGTTGTTAGGACCACCCTTGCCACGTTTTCCTTACTCCAAAGTCCGTGCTGATCAGAGATTCCAACACCAAAAAGTGCTGGGAGCCGGAACCGTGTTATTCCACAGTGAAACGAATTCCGTATCTGTCCTGTGGACACTGGGAAACTCCCATCAGATGAGGCTCACGGTGTTCAAACACACACGGCTATAAATGGTCAATGTGGACCGCAAAGCAGCAACTCGAGTTTCAGGGACCTTCAGCGCTTTTGTCTTTCAACATGCAGAAGGTTACACTCCCCCTCTGTGGGAGGAAGCCGGCTATATAACCAGGGCCAGAGGAGGAGAGCAGTGCCATGCCATTCATGTTTCTGTTTCAGTTCACCTTGCATTTGTCACACTGGGACCACGGCTATGGCAGGGAGCCAAAACAGCCAGATGGAGAGATGGCTCCTGATGAGGCCAATTAGAGTGGATTAAGAACTGCCTAGCAGATTGGCAGAGCTCAGTTCTGGGCATGACTGTGGATGATTGACAGCTAGGCCGCCACTGAGGGGAATAGCCTGCCCCGGACGTGGGTGGCACCAACCAATAGGCCTGTAGCCCGGTGGGAATTAAAAGGGAAAGAAGAGGAAGTTTTCCCTTTTGCGTCTTTGGGGGGCTCAGGTCTTTACCATTGCCTTTGGAACTTCCTCTCTAGTTCCTGGTTTAGGCCTCCAGCACAGATCCTTCAGCTTTCAAATATGGACCCTCACCTTCCACAGGCATCCACTGGTAGTCCACGTAGTAAACCCTTTACATAGCATTTATATTATATTGCATTGAATTATATTTTATCATATTATAATGTTATATATTACAGATGGGCAAAAACCATGGGCTCTGCCTTCTTACCTCCCCACCCAAGTCCCCCATGCCAGTGAGGGCTGCTGGTCTTTCAGCAGTGGCTGGTCCTGGTGTGCCCGGCCCTCCCTCTGTGCCCCAGCCAGACCCTGTCACTCCTGCCTCAAAAAGATGGAGTACCAAGGAAGGACAAGCAGCCGGAGCTGGGGCTGCAGAGTCAGGAGGGCCCTGTGGTGGCTAGGGGCGCCAAGGCCATTCGTCTCCTGTGCTCAGCCCTCGGGAGCGGCTGTCTGGTACACGAAGGGTCATCAAGTGGAAGTGGCCAAGCCAGGCACAGGGGTGCACACCAACAGTCCCAGCTACTGAGGTGGGAGGATCATTAGATCGAGGTCAGCCTGGGCAGCATTGCAAGATCCCATCTCAAAAACAGAACAAAAGAACAACAACAAAAGAAAGGTGTTATGATGTTTGCAGTTCCCTTTACCGTTTTATGAATTAGGAAAAGGGACCTGAAGCAGGTACAATAATTCTCAGAATTATAAACTCAGCAAGGGGCTAAGATTCAAAACCATCCTTTCCTATCTCATGTCTTCTTTACTCCACGATGACAGCTACATATCTGGCCAGCATTCAAGGACAGAACTTTTCTATCCCCGTCATTTCTAAGCTTACATTGTCCCTCCCCAGGAGTGCAGAATGCCGTGCCACGCCTAGGCGCACAGTGGCGGTGGCTGTGTTTGGCCTTCTACCCATTTCTTGTTCAGTGACCTTTAATTGTCCTTCGTCCAAACTTGAAGCTCTTCCTCAGAGACTAGCAAGCGTCTTGGGAAGGCTCCATCTTGGATATCTAGCAATATATCTGTTAGACACGGTGATCTGTCTTGAAGCCACAAGTCATAGAATTTGGCTTTGTCACTTGTTTTCCTTAAGTTTTCAGCTCTTAGAAAACTTGTGTATGATTTTTAAGGAAAACAGGATTATTTTTCTTAAAAATTTATTTTTAGTGACTCAAATGATGTTGAAAACATATGTCCACACCAAAATCTACACAAAGATGTTTATTTTAGGCTTATACATAATTACCTACACCCGACAGCAATGGAAATAACCTTCGGGAGGTGAATGGAAAATGAACTGGCGCACCCTAACAAAGGAATATTACTGAGTGATAAAAAGAAATGAGCTGTCAAACCATGAAAAGACATAGAGGAGTCTTAATGCATATTACTAAGTTTAAGAAGCCACTCTGGAAATGTTATATACTGTGTGATCCTCAAATATATGACATTCTGAAAAGGACAAAACAAGAGAGACAGTAAAAAGATCATTGGTTACAGCAGTTGAAAGTAGAAGGTAGGGACAAGTAAGCAGAACTCAGTCACTTTTAGGGTGGTGAAAATACTCCCTATGACACCTTTATGGCTTGTGTCTAGATGTCCCCCAAAGCCTCATGCACTCAGAGGTTTGGCCTGTGGGAGGCGGCTGGTTCTAGGGTGTGTGAATATGGATTATGGCCATAATGAATGGGTCAGCCCACTGATAGGACTAGCACAGTTTTGGGTGTGGATGGTGGACTTTATGAAGACACAACCCCCACCCTGGGTTTGGGTGGCACCAACCATCAGGCTTGTAGCCTGGATGGAATACAAAGGGACAGAAGGAAGGCGGGCTTGCTGCCATGTGTTTCTCCTCTGCGATGCCCCTCCACCATGCCACCCTGCCCTGGAGCCAGCCAACTGTGGACTTAAATCTCAAACTATGAGATAAAATAAACCTTTCCTCCTTTAACTTGTAGATGTCGAGTATTTTGTCCCAGACAAAAATAACTAATATCAATACTATAATGGTGTGTACATGTCATTATACATTTGTCCAAACCCATAGAATGTACAATATCAAGAGGGATTTTAATGAAAATAATAGCGTCTGGGTGGTGACTGAGATGTGTCAAAGCAGATTTATCAGTTTTAATAAATTCAGCACTCTCATAGGGGCGTTGATAACGGGGGGTGCTACGCGTGCGGGACAGGGTGCGTGGGAAATCCCATACATTTCTCTCAGTTTTTCAGTGAAACTAAGACTTCTCTAAAAATAAATACTTTTGAAAATTGTTTTACAGCCTTATTAAATGGGTACTGACAAGTTTTCAAAAATATGCATATATAATATTAAGATATATATATTTTCACAATTTTACAATTGTCTACATCCTCACTCAGTCAGGTTTACTAAAAGGTATTTTCAGCTTGTCTGTAACTCACATCAAACATTGTTCACAACAGTTTTGGAGATTTCTCCGTGACATTAAGTAAAAGAAACCATAGATTTCCAAGCAGCATCTCCTTCCTCTTCATTAAAGTTTATTTGTCTCCTGAACTTGGAGATGTTCCTAGTGCCTCACTAACAATTCTAGAAGATCCCGTCTGGTGTGTTTAGAGTAGTCCGCTAGCAATATGTTACCTCTCCCAAGTAGCATGGTCATGTTGTTTCCCAGAACATGAGTATCTTACTGTAAAATAGCGATCATAATGGAAAGCTTGGGGGTGACTTTGGATCCCAAAAATGTTTTCAATAGAATGATGTCACTGTTCCAGTCCAGTTCTGCTGCTTGGCCCCAGATTTCTTTTCCCCATCAGATACAAGTCTCCTGGGAAGGGGCAGGGTGGCCGGCTCTGTGGCCAGAACCAGGAGCCAGCAGTTCCCACCAGGTCATGAAAAAGGGACACAGATACAAACCACAGCAATGAAAAATGTTAGTTTTCATTTATCTTTTATACTTTTCATTTGAAATAAATTAGATACTCAGGCAAATATGTTTTCCTAACTGAACTTATTATGTTGTCAAGAGCAACAATTTAGAATAATTTCAAAGGAGATACATTCCCGAGGAGAAAGCATTGCACTGCCGCCTTCATCCAGCAGAGCGACGAGTGACAGAATCCACGCGAGCTCGAGGCCCCGCAGGAGCGAATGCCTCGACACGGGACTTGGCGAGATGGTGCGTCTGGCTGTCAGAATTACAGCAGCAGCGTGCAGCCTCTGGGTCTGGATGCCTTTTGTTTAGATTTTTAGTTTCTTTTGCCTCAGCATGAAAAGAAATGAAGAGAAAGAAAACTGCCTGAAAATTGCTTAACTGGCTTTTGGCAATAAAACCTATAACTTGGAGAAAAAATGATTTTGGCTCTTGTAACTCTGAACTAATGGAATGCAGAAGACTGGAAAGCGAATGGGGAAAAGGCAGCAGTGAGGCTCAGCGATGAAGAAAAGGAGGCCTTGCCTCTCTCACTTCACACCTTGTCGCTGCACTGATAGCAGACGCAGGCAGAGGAGATACTGGGATGAGGTGGGGGGAAAGCGGGGATCTGTTCTACTCGGAGGACAGCCGAGGCCCGCGATTACTAGAGTGCAGTCACCTTTAGTCTCCTAAGCTCGTGAGTCTCAGCGTGGATTTCCAAGTGTGGGCTCTTGGGATTTCTATGAATTTTTCCAAGGGACTCACGAGGTCAAAACTAATTTCACAGCAACAAAAAAGTCTTATTTGCATTTTTCACCACATTTGCATTTGTACTGAAAGGGTGAGGAAATCTAACGTCAGAACACGTCTCAAGACGGTGGCACAACCTGTGCTGCGGGTACGGTATGCGACAGGTGGCATCACAGTGGATTAGACAGACTTCAAGAATAACGGGAGAATGTCGGTTTCACTTGGGAATATGGTTGATGAAACAGCAGCATCACTAACTCTATGCGCACGGGCCTGGCCAGGAGATGTCTCCTGAACGTCTTGCCGAGAACGCTGAGTGGGGACAGATGTGCTCGGGGCAGAGGCTCCCGAGGGCCGCTTCGGTCGCCGCCGGGGCCGCCCTCCCACAGAGTTACTAGCAAACCCCAGTTCTTCACACTTGAGCTCTGGACAAAAATTTTCTCAAAAAATGAAGCAAGTCTGTCATTCTGTCATTTTAAAGAGAACAACAGCTGATATTTGTTGCCAATGTTAAGATTAAAAGTTTCAAGTGAACATTAAAATTTTTGAAAACTTACTAATGAGCTAATGAGAACCTGACATCTTCCAATTTTAAAGAATTCATGTGAAATCTGTAGTGAAAATGACAATGGTAAATTTTCAATATTGTAGATGAAATACATTCACATTTATAAAATCAACATAAATGTTTGAATTAGTATTTTCCAAGTAATAAAAGCATGATGTAACACAATCATGTAGAGATACTCCATTCCAAGTGAAAGATAGACCACTGCACGTTTTCTTTTCTTTCTTTTTCTTTCCTTCTTTTCTTTCTTTCTTCCTTCCTTCCTTCCTTCCTTTTTTCTTCTTTCTTCTCTCTTTTTTCTTCGTGTGTGTGTGTGTGTGTGTGTGTAGGTGGGGATTTAACTCAGGTCCTTGCACAAGCTACCTATATACTGTACCACTAAACGGTACCGTCGTCCCAGGTCAGTGAATTTTGGTGCACCAAGAATATTTTACTGACATGGTAACAGATTCCTCATTGATGTTAAATGTAAAGAAATAACAATTTGTGAGTTTAGTTATGGTCAAAAAGGAGAAGGAAGAGTAAGCCCTTGGATCTTCTGTTGAGTCCTAATCACTGAGTGCATGTATGGAAATTACTTGGTGCTAGGGAAAGAACCACCCAGAGGGAAAAGAGGAAATTAAGTTGGAGCTTGCACCAGGTGGGGGGTGCTTCCTGTCCCAGCAGCCAGTGTGGAACACCTCATAACTCATGGGCATTGGGCAGAGCTTTCAGAAGTCCACATGAAACGCTGACCAAGATGGACCATATTCCAGGCCAAGAAGCAAATCTTCAAATTTAAAAGGATCCAAGTCATACAAAATATGTTCTCTGCCCATAATGAAAATCATTTAAAGGTCACTAACAGAAAAATACCAGGAAAATCCCCAAATATTTGGAAACTAAGCAGGATACTAAAGAGCCATGGAAAGAAGAGGAATAATGGAAAATAGAGGATTTTAAGTTGAATGAAAATTGAGAATCATCTATTCAGACTTGCAAGTTAAAAGAAGGAACATACAGCATTTATCATTATCAAAAATGAGAAGGGTAATATCACAATGGAGTATAAAGACATTGAGAATAATGAGAGACACTTAAGAGCAACTCTACAACAAAATAAAATCAATAATGCAAGTAAAGAGGACAATTTCTTGAAAGAGACTAACAAAGGTCAGCCAAGAAGAAATTGAGAGACTGAGATGAGAACTCCAGGCTCAGTTGTCTTCGTTGGCTAATGCTACCAAGCATGTAAGGGAAAAATAATAGCATTTATAGACAAATTTGTCCAGAAAAATTGAAATTCCATGAAGACAGTATTACTCTAATTCCAAAACCAGCCAAAGTATTGAAGCAAATGAAAGCTATAAATATCTCCCATAAACATTAATGCAAAAAAGAAATCTAACAAAATCTAAGTAACTAGAATCTAGCCATATATAACATGATAGTGTATCACGTGAAAAATGAGATATGATTTACAAGTTTATAGAGCAAGACTCAACATGATTACATTGTTAGCTCTTCCCATATTGGTCTATAAATTCAGTGCAATTCTGGCCAGAGTCCCAGAAAATTTTTTGTAGAAACAGCAAAATAGATTTTAAATTTTCTATGATTAAAAAAATAAAATTTCTATGAAGAGGCAAAAAAAATGTAGAGTAGACAAACAATTTTCTAAAAGAAGTACAGAATTCAGGACTTACATTATCTATCTCAAAATCTTACTATAAAGCTTACAGTAGCAATTCAGTATGTTACAGATTAATGAAGTAAATACAGTCTGGAAATACACGGGTGTGTGTGCGCACGTGTGCGTGCGTGTGTGTGTGTGTGTGTGTAGTCAGTTCATTTTTATCAAAGGTACAGGCAGTTTGGTGGAGAAAGAGTAACTTATTTGATAAATGGTAGTGGAATGATTGGATATCTACATGTAAAAAATGTAATCTAAAATTCACAGCTTATAAAATGTTAACTAAAAATAAATGATAGTCTTAAATACAAAGCTTAAACCTAAAGCTTTTAAGAGAAAACAAAGGGCAGTTTTTGTGACACCAGCTTAGGCAGGGACTTGCGTGGATATCCGTTGTCACTTCTCTTGGGTAAATACCTGTGAGCAGAACATCTGAGTCAATGATGTATGTGTATTTAATTTTTGAGCAGTGACGGGACTATGGTGTGAATGTAGAAATTATAAGCTGCTGTAGTTGGCTTTCAGTGTTCTTCGGTGCACAAGTTGAAAGTCTCCTGTGTCTACGGTGGGATCCCACTGCGCTTTGCTGGCGTCTGGGGCTCTGCAGGGTCCGCCCAAGGCTCCAGCTGCGCACAGCTAATGCAGGTGCAGGAGGAAACTGCCGCTGAGCCAGGGCCACCTGCATGAACCCAGGAACAAGCAGAACGTCCTGGATGGTGTGGCACCCGCAGCTCACGGAGGGTGGGAGAGGAGTTTGTTACCATCGGCCTGAAGGGACTCTTCAGGCATCAGCTGGTCCTCTGGGTTTCCTGTATCATCCAAATACCACAGACCATATGCTGGAGTGGCCTCCACCTCTCAGTTACCCATGGGTGACAAGAACAAGGAGTCCACATAGAGTTGGCCATCTCTGGGCTTGCCACCGAGCTGCCCCTCCTGCCCTCCCCCAGTAGGAGGGCTGCCCCTCCTGCCCTTCCCCAGGTGCCCCACAGTGCAGGAGTTTAGGCAGCCAAGTGCTCGCGTTTCCCAGCACAGCCCGCCTTGTCTCCCACATCCAGCCCAACCAGTACGGCGGGGGGTGGAGAGCAGCCGGCCTTGCAGAGAGGGCAGCAAGAACAGCCTGGGAGCCCAGGCCCAGGAGGGTGAAGCCGAGGAGGACGGTGCCACGAGGCCCTGAAGGTTGAACTACCCCTGGGATCCTGGCCAAGACCCAAGCCGGAACCTCCACAGCCAGCCGGAATGGGGGTAGTGCCGCTAAGCAGAGGAGGTACACACATCCGACTCCCCTAACATAAACGCAAATTGCCCAGTACACAATTAAAAAGTCATTTGCCTTAACAAGAATGAAGGAAAGCAACTGCTCTACAAAATAAATCTATTAATTTTTCAGAATTCACAATTCTGCAATCAGTGGTTGAAAGTATCTGACAAGAATTTTAAAGTAGCAGCTATAAAAATGCTTCCGCAGCAATTTCAACACATCAATGAGGAAATAGAAGTTATAATGAAATGAAGCAAATGGAAAATACAGTAAGAAGCAAACACAGAACTCACTGAATGAGCTCAGAAGTGGACTGGGGATGCTAGGACAGAGAAATGCATAATTACTCAAACAACAGAGAGAAAATGGAGAATAATTAAGGTCTTCAGGTAGCTGTAGACGATAACAAAAGATCTAACACAGATCACATGGCCTGAATGTGGGAAGGGGAAGGAAAAAATATAAGGCTGAAAAAGGGTTCAGGTAAACAACAGCAGGAAACTTTTTAGGTAACAGGTACAAAGTATGGACAGTCTGCAGTCAAAGAGACGAATGGAGCGAAATCCACGGCAAACATACCCTCGACAAACTTCTGGAAACCCGAGACCCACGCAAGTGCTTCGGAGCAGCGGGAGGAAGCGATGCGTCCGCACAGGCAAGCGGAGGGCGTCTGGAGACTCGGCGGCCGGAGAATGGCCGAGCGTACGTGAAGAATGACAGCGGGCCCTGCCCGCCGCACACGAGGATTTCACGGGGCGTGGATGTGGTTTGTCCCCTGGGGTCGCCGTGCTGGCAGCTTGGTCCCATGTACCGTGTAGAGAGCGTGGGACTCCCGAGGGGGTCTGGGGGAGGTGGTTGGGCTGAAGCCCGCACCCCAGAGCAATTGGTGCGGGCCTGGTGTGTGAGTGAATTCTCCAGAGAGTGAGTGTCGCAAAGCGGGCCCATGCCACACGCGTTCCTCCACAAGTGGCCAGCTCCCCGACGCGGGCCTGACTCCTGTGCCCACTACCATGCGAGTTCCGGAGGGTCTCCTGCATCCCTGTGACAGTAGGACCCACTGTGGGGACCCACGAGACGCCAAGCTGATGGGACCCGTGATCTTGGACTGTCTGTGGCTTCCTTGTCTAACCTAATTAATTTATCAAAATACACTTTTTTTTTATGTGGGTACTGGGAGTTGAACTCAGGACCTCGTGCTTGCCAGGCAGGCATTTGTGCCACTGAGCGATATCATCGGCCCTTTTTTTCCTTTATGTGGGTACCAGGAGTCGAACTCAGGACCTTGCACTTGCCAGGCAGGTGCTTATGCCACTGAGCCACATCACTGACCCCAAAATATGCTTTTTAAAAATAAAAACCTTAGTGAAGTCAGCATCCCACTGTGGCATTCCAGTGGGACTTATGGGTGTGTATGAGAAAGACTACTAAGCATATTCTTAAAAGATAATATCTTGTGAAGATTTGTGGTGTTTTAGAAAAAAATGATAATCTGCTTTCAGATAATCTGCTAAAATTATGTTCATTGGATGTATTCACTAAATCCTTGAAATTGTAACATTTACTTACCAAAAGTTATTTTGGAATAAAAATTGATACGAATAAATATTATTGTATTGTGGCATGCTAAGCTGAAAACCCTTTTCACACGTGAGCTATGAAAAAGGTAAGACTTGACAAGCCAGCTTCTTTGCCACCAGGGCCAGTGCTGTAAAAAAGCAAAGTTGTCCGTTTCGCCACTTTACCATCGGGCGGGGTGCCGTGGCTGCGCCTGCGCTGACGGACGTCCTCGCAGCTGGAGGCTGGGACCTGTTCTAGCAGCTGTCTCTACCAAGTGGGTATAGTCCCTTCTTCATGACCCTCTCTTCCTGCTCATTTCCAAGAAGCAATAGCATCAAGGGTTTACTGCTTGATGAAGTCTCACAGTTGCTGGGTTTGCTGTTTATTATGTCATATACCTGTAATCCTAGCACTCTGGGAGGCTGAGGCAGGGGGACTGAAAGTTTGAGTCCAGCCTGGGCAATTTAATGAGATGCTATCTCAAAATAAAAAATAAAAAGGGCTTGGGATGTAACTCAGTGTGAAGGCCCTGGGTTTATCCTCCAGCACTGCAAAACAAGCAAAGAACTCAGAGCCGCTCCATACCTTGAAGAATGAACAGCTCACGCCAGGTATAAAGGGCTTCATGGGCCAGACACGCACTCTGGGTGAGACCACCCCGAGAGACTGTCCTGCCCTTTTGAGGTGCTTAGGCCACATTTTTATAGTCTCCAAGAGTCAGTAAGCTCCCTGGCGCGTGGTTGGCATTCATACCCTGTCGATGCATGTTTGTTACATGTGTCCATCATACCAGGCGGCTGGGGGAGAGCTTGGACCTGTTGTCTTTCCTTGACAATGTCTGTGTCCCCATGACCTAGAACAGTGCCTACCAGTGCTATGTGTTCGGTACAGGGGAGCTGACTGATGGGACACTTGGTGGACGATGAACCTCTGGCTGGGCAGGGGCTTGGCTGGCTGAGGACGTGGGTCAAACATGTGCAGCCACCAGGACTCAAGTCCCAGCTCGGCGCTCGGCAGGTGTGGGCTCTGGGGCGGAAGACGGCAGGTGAGCCTAGGTGTCCCTCCAGACCGGCTGGGAACAGTGCTTCTCTCTGCCTCGCAGTTATGGGAGAACTGGGCTCCCAGATGAGAAGCATTCAGGGCAGGGTCCAGGCCACAGTGAGCACTCAGTACACAGTCACGTCATGCTTGCCCGAGCCTGTCAGGTGCTGGAACAGAACGCCATGGACTCAGTGGCCTTCACACAGCCACGCATCTCTCACAGCCGGCCCTGGGGGCTGAGCAGTCTGAGACAGGGGCTAGCAGATCCCGTGTGACGAGGGCTCGCCTGCTGCTGGGCAGGGCCGTCTGTGCCATGGCTCTCATGGCAGAAGAGGCGAGGGTCTCCCGGGTCTCTCTGAGGATGCTGATGGTGCTCACCAGGGCCCCACCGCCGTGACCCAGTCACCTCCCCGAGGCCCATCTCCTAGGGCCTGGTGCTGGTCTGCGTCCTTGAGGTCTCTCACTGACCTTGGCTGGTGACCCCCACGAGCTGCCACCTCAGCAACACGGCATCCCTGTGACCCACTGGGTCACCCTCTCCCCTCCTGACACTCTTTCTCCCCCTCTCTTCTGCCTTTAGGGACCTTGTGGCTGCATCTGTCCACAGACATTCTCCCTAAGGTCAGCTGATGAGCAGTCTCCCTGTGCCATTTCCACGCATGGAGCATTTCACAGTTCTGGGAGTTAGGACATGCGCATCAAGTGATCGGGATTTAGGGGCTTGACTGTGAACCACGCTACTGTTTTTGAATTAAATATCTGCTCAGCTACAACCAGGTCACCACGTCTCCGTGCAGCTGTAGCCCACGGTAAACACAGCTCGTCCATGGGGACTGGCACTGGAATAAAAGTCCCAAGTGGAGCCAGAGCCAGAGGAGAATGAATAAAGAAGATGTTCCTCGCCGGGTGGGCTTTGACGGAACAGTTCCAGAGAGTGTGCAAGGTGACTGATGGTGGGTGTGGGCTGGCTTTCCTGTCCCCTCTTCCTGTGCTGGGCTGTGACCAGGCAGCCTCCTGCACTAGGAAGCATCCCAGAAGCTGCACTGTGTGCATACCCTGGGGCCTCGCACCCGAAGGAGCAGCGCACGCCCGAGGGCACCCTGGGTAGAACATGGCCTGGGTTCAAGAGACAGGACCTCAGGCATTTAGGCATGATGAGTGCACACGAGGACAGTGGTACACACTTAAACGCGCTCACACACAGCGCTTGTGGTATCAAAACCAGGATTTCCTGTAAGTCTCTCAGTATAAACCGAGTGTGGGATTGTATCAGCACTGTGGAGCAGCACGACGAGACTGTCTAACCATCTCAGTCGTTTTCTACCATGTGCGTAAGTGGGATCCTTTTCATTAGGAAAGAAAACAAAAGCCTGCACCCTGAAGGTTTCTTATAACGCAGCCCTCTCCGTGCCGTCTGCTAAGTAAACGAAAACCTTCGCGCAGTCCTGGACGTTTACGCCTCACCCCACTCCCAGAAGGGGACCAAAGGCTCCACAGATCCGAGCTCCGGGCCGACTTGCTGACTCGGGAGAGGTCCGTGCGAAAAACTGGCACAGGCTCAGAAATCCTCGTCGAATAAAGACGATGTATTCTTCTGCATTGACTTGTGTGTGATTCCATTTACAGTAAGTAGAAGAGTAACCTTAATAAACGGCCCTGCAAACTTAAAAGCAAGTTTGCACTTTGTGGTTAACTTTTCTGTTACTGCATGACTTCCAAAACGATGACCTAGCTTATTGGAGCTCTGGAAACATTTTAGCCGAGTAATGAAAATGAATGGTTTTGCAAATGCTTGGAATCATAATCTAAAGGTTGATAGATTATGATTCAACTAATGTTGAAGGCAGACACTGAATTTGTAGTTTTTAAAAAGTTAGATAAAAGGTATTTTGTACTTTAATTGCACAGAAAGGCAATGAAGGATTAACTTTAAATCTGTCATTCTACTTATTTTTAAATGCTTTTATTTATTTTTTTTTTGTGGGTACCGGGGGGTCGACCTCAGGACCTCGTGCGCCAGCAGGCGCCTGTGCCGCTGAGCGATATCACTGGCCCCTTTTTTTGTATGTGGGATCCGGGAGTCGAACTCGGGCCCTCGCGCTTGCCAGGCAGGTGCTTAAGCCGCTGAGCCATCTCACCAGCCCTTAAATGCTTTTAAATTGACAATAACTGTCGGTATTTACGATGGGGTACAATGTGGATGATTTTATATAAGAAAGTATGTGAAGCTGTTGGTTTGTTAATGAGTTTGATGAAATCTATCATTTTAGATAAAGTCATGGCTGAGTAATTTCCTTAGTGAGTAAGTGTTTTTCATTTGAAAAGCTTGCTTTAGTCGCTTTAAAGTGTATTTGTGCTTTATTTTTCCTTTTGCTTCTTTGGCAGTGTGTAAAATTGCACACGGATGCTAACAGATGATTAAGCATGGTTCGAGCTGCGTTCTGACCTCACATTTCCTCTGCACAACTCGTGAATCATGCCGGGAATAACAAGTGCAGATTTTATGCTTTTAGCTCTATGACTTTCTTTTTATTTGCTCAGGCTTTTCTGACCCATTAAAGATTCATTTGGAAATTGTGGGTCTTTTCCTACTGAAGTTTATTATTCATGTAGCTGGTAAAGCTTGTCTGTTTACAGGATAGCAATTTTGGCTGAAATTAATCAAATTCCTTACATTCTGTAATTGATTAATGAACTTCTAGCAGGGTTTCCTTATGGAAACAAGGGAATATTTTTACCTATATACATTCAAGAGACTCTCTAGTTGGATGGCTTTGATACACAAATGTATGCTTTCTACTTTCTATTCAGAATACTTCCAGAAAACTCCAGTGTGCTGGCTGAATAACCTAGATTGCTGGGATGGTTTAGCTTTCACTAGTTTTTAGTGAAAACCCACATCAACAACATCTTCTCTTGTTATTGTCATGTTTCTGTTAGTCATTTCTTTTTTTTTTTTTTTTTTTTTGTGGGTACCGGGGGACGACCTCAGGACCTCACGCGCCAGCAGGCGCCTGTGCCGCTGAACCATATCACCGGCCCTTTTTTCATATGTGGGCTCCAGGAGTCAAACTCGGGCCTTCGCGCTTGCTGGGCAGGCGCTTACGCCGCTGAGCCATCTCACCGGCCCATGTTAGTCATTTCTGAAACCAAAGTCTCTGCAATGAAATCTTCAGAAATTATGAATTAGGGCCGGTGAGATGGCTCAGCGGCTTAAGCGCCTGCCTTGCAAGCGTGAGGGCCCGAGTTCGACTCCCGGAACCCACATACGAAAAAGGGGCCGGTGATATCGCTCAGCGGCACGGGTGCCTGTTGGCGCGTGAGGTCCTGAGGTCGTCCCCCCGGTACCCACAAAAAAAAAAAAAAAAAAAAAAAAAAGAAATTATGAATTAATTATTTTCTGAAGACCCACTATGTTCTTAGTTTTGTGCTTGGTATTAAGAGTTGTGTTTGGAACCTAGGATCTCATTTGAATCAAGAGCTCTTTTCCACAGACAGCTATGTTCTTACACAACCCGTGCAATATGGGAAACATCAGGAAAATTATTGCTAATATATTGCTCCGTATTAGAAAGGTTCAGGTGAATGTAATGAATGAATTGGTTGAAATTTGTATATTTATCTCTGGACATTTGAAACATCAAGATTATCTGACAGAGACTAAAATATGGCAAGAAGCTAAATTGTGCACTTGAATCAAAAATTAGGGTCAGACACTAGTCCAAATGTGTTTCATAAGGCTGATATAGTTCGGGTTACACATTTTCTAAGCCTAGAATGTTTTACCAGGCTTCACATAAAATTTTTTTAAGCAACCTTACTATTGCAAAACTTCCTAGCCATTCCTTACGGATTTGAAATATACAGTTTTTTGGAGGGGAATCAGAACGCTCTGCTCCAGCGCTAACACACACCCTAGCCTTACCCCAGCCCTCGCACTTCCTAGTGGGTAGAACTTCCAGGGTCATCCTCAGCTTGACAGCCAAGGGTTTCTGTGTACGCAACAAGGAACCATTGCACTGTTTTTATGTATTTTCTTGTTACCCTTAGAGTCCCAATTTTTGGTCCTCTTAAATAAGTGAGTTTCTTTAGTTTTGCAGCCATGGCTGCCTTGATGTCCTGAATCAATTAAAAAAGTTCACCTTTCACAGTCACCTTGACTTTGGGGAAGAGCCAGAAGCCACACGGTGCCCGATGGGGTGAATAAAGTGGCTAAAGACGCAGTGTCACGTTTTTAGGAGCGCCTTTTTCTTGGGTGGTGCTCAGCAGCAGCTCAGGGAAGAGGACTCCAGAATCACTTCAGAGAGCGGCAGGAGTGACAGGATCGGTGTGTTCAAAGTGAGGGAGAGGATGTCGAGGGGTTCACAGCAGTGTGCCTTTCACTGTAATAAACATTTTAATGTAAACATTCATGATATATGTTAACGTAAATATTCATCATATAGTTCTATACTAAGGCTCAGAGCCCTTAGAAATACATGTGGATTCCTCATCCACAGAGTATTTGGGAAAAATAGAAAAAAGTGGTCTATAAACACATGCAGGTTTTTTCTCAGCATTATCCCCTACACAACACAGTACGACATCTATTTACACAGTGTTTACGCAGTGTTGGGCATTATAAGCTATCCGGAGATGACGTAAAGCACATGAAGCTGTGGGTGGTCGTGTGGAAGTCCTTTGCCATTCTACGTAAAGGACTTCATGTCCACAGTGGGCCTGGGAACCCATCTGGGCTAAGTCAACTAGTCTGGGCTCGAACTTGGGATCCTCCTGCCTCAGCCTCCCAGCGTGCTGGGATTATAGGTATGGGGCACCATTCCTGCTCACATCATATATGGTACAGATAAGATCATTCAGTGCAGTTCTGTTTCTGGTTTCATGTGCATGTGTGTGTTCTGGAAGTGAGCATGGACAGGACAAGTGTGCGGTCACTCTGAGCAGCATTGGCACTGGACAGGTGACCTCAGAAAGACGTGCAAGGTTGGGACCCCAAGGTACTGCAGGGAGGAGTCCAGGGGCCACTGTGCAGTCTGACGGTGACAGGGCCTGAAGGGGAACAGGGGGGAGGGAAGGAGAAAAGGGAGGATGGAGAGATAAAAGAGAAAGAGACAAAAGACAGGAGGGAGAAAAAGGGAGAGGGACAGAGGAAGGAAGGAAGGAAGGGAGTGCAGAAAGGAGGAGCTGCCTCTCTGAAGGAATCACCCACTCTGCGCGTCCTTCCTCTGGAAGCCCCCGTCCCCTCACAGCCAAAGGTGGCCAGCAGAGCACAGCGGCGTCTCTTCTAGGACGAGATCTGTCTGCCGCCACACCTGTGGATCTACGGACAGACGGGCTAGAGATGCTCAGGAGAAAGCAGGACGCAGGCGATGGCTCCGGCCTCCGTGGACAAGAAGGAATTTCTGACTCAGTCTTAGGAAGCAGGGCGCAAGATCCGAAGCTCAAACCGGGTTAGGGCGGCAGGGGCGGAAGCAGTGGGTGCGGGGGTTTGTGGAGTTGTCAGGGTCTCGGCAACTTTGGGTCGGCCTGGAGCATGATGGTACCTTGAAGTGAAGCCGCTGTCACCAGCGTGAGTGGGACCCCCACCCACACCACCAGCCACATACTCACGGGCATTTTTACACACACACACACACACACACACACCACCAGCCACATACTCATGGGCATTTTTACACACACACACACACACACACACACACACCACCAGCCACATACTCACGGGGCATCTACACCGGGCCCTGGACGTTCATCATGGTGAACATCTCCCTCTCATCTCTCTCTGAATTTACTTTAGATTTCAGAAAAAAAAAATTCCCAAAATCCAAAGATCATTTCTGCTTAATTTTTCATCCAGATTCGCTCCAATTTAGAACCGTACTCCTTCTCAAGGAACACAGCATTTCTGCATGTCACTGACCAAGTCACATCGAAGTACAGGAGTCATTCTGTAGGGACATTGTGAACGTGTGGATGCATATTATAGCAATGCCTTGTTTTAGGGGTGCTCTGGGGATCAAACCCCTCACTTGCTCCCCAGCTTCCTGTGTCACCACTAGCTCCACCTCACCCAGATGTCGCCATCCTCTGTTCTCCTCTGCCCTCCTTCTTTTCTTCCTCCTGAGTTCAGTGTCTTCTCCTGCTCCCCTCCAGGGCACCCCATGCCGTACTTACATGGTCACTGAGCGACAGTCATGCTCAGTGCCTCCTGCTGATGGTGGCATCAGGCTCCAGGTGCCCAGGCCCCAGCCAACCCGGCTCTCCCATGTCTTCCGATCCTGAACCTCTGCTGCCACCTCCCGAAGGCCCTTTGTCCCCTGTGGCTGGGCTCACACCTCACCCGCCTCCTCTCCTGTGGTGTCTCCCATGCTCAGGGTTGGGGTTGGGGTTGGGGCTGGGGTTCATGTCAGTGTTAGGGTTAGGGTTAGAGGGTTAGGGTTGGTGTTGGGGTTAGGATTAGGGGAGCCTGGTCTCTGTCACCCCAGTGCCCTGGTCACAGCAGCCTCCTCCTTGGTAAACTGAGCCTCCCAAGGTCTCCCCGGGGGAGTCTGTGTGCCACAAGCCGGGTCCTCTGGTCTCTCTGTGTGACCTTGGCCATGGAGGGCCACCCGTGAACAATCTCTTCCCTGCAGAACAGGGCTCTGGCCGCAGGGACTGTTAGGATCGATGACCCAGTACAAACCTACTCCCGAACACAGTTTCATCACGCGGCAGGCACGCCCACCCATGTCACCATCCATGTCCTGGCACAGTGCCTGGCAGGTCGTCTTGGCGTCAACCCATCCAGCCCCTGCTCGATGATCGCTTGCTCCATGCCCAGTGTCCCAGAAATACAGCGTGGCACAGAGGAGCCGTTGGCCAAGTGGGGGAGCAGGCGGAGGGGTGGGTGTGGCGGAGGAAGGGTCCCGGGGAGGCTCCCGGATGGAGGGAAGGCAAGGCGCTCTGTGTACTGGTGCAGCGTGACAGGAGCAGGCGCGGGAGGAGGGGTCCGTGCAGGGCTCTGTGGTCTGCTCGCCCGGCACCTCTCCGGGTCCCACTCTGGGGCAGCCCTGGCTCTGTTTTCTGCTCTGTCCTGCCTGTGGATGCGTCCAGGGGAGCTGCCTGGGCCAGACACTGCGAAGTGATTCCAGGCCTGGCCTTCCAAGGAAAGCACATCGCCACCTGACTTCTCCTCCCAGGCTTCTTCGGCGCTGATGTGTTTTACAGGCGGCGTGGGATCGGGATGGTCTGAGTCACGTGGAACCACTTCAGAGCCATGGGGAGAGGCCTGGGGTGGGAGCGGCAAAGGACCGGCCAGGTCCTCCTGGAGCTGACGGAGGGGCAAGCCCGGGACACCAAGCATTCCAGAAGTTGCTCAGCTGTCCCTGTCCTGCACGCAGAGGCTTGCTGAGCTACAGCTGGGCCTGTGTTGTAAATCAGCGGTTGCTGATGCAGGTGGAGATGTTAGGAAATATCGCGTCCAGCGGTTCCGAAGCTCCCAGGCCTGAGTTGTCAGATCGCTCATCTCGGCCCATCTCTCCCTCCTCGCTGACAGGACTGCGGCACGACCTGTGCTTTGTATTTCGCGTGGGACAAGAGCAGGAGCAAAGTGATAATGTGGCTCCCTTCACCTTGCACACAACTTTAACCCAGAGCACCCAGAGGGGATTTTCGGTGTGTCCAGCCGTGGCTCCTCCTGCCTGTCACCTCTGTAACTGCTGAGGTCACAAGGCTTTGAAGGACCCAAGCAGGCCACGTGGAGAGCCGACTTCTCTGCTGTGCAGCATAGGGGGCCGCGTGGGCACACGATGCATGCACTGAACTGAAAGTAACAGTGGCAGGGCGGAGGGTCCTCAAAAGATTGAAAATAGAGTGACCATCTGGGCAGCAGCTCCACCGCTGGTTATTTATCTGAAGGAAGCAAGATTGGTAGGTTGAAGGAACATCTGTGCCTGCGGGTCTGTTGCAGCACCATTCAAAACAGCCAAGAAATGGAGTCAACTACATGTCCGTCACCATGTGAATGAAGCAAGAAAATGTGATGCATATACACAGGGGACAGCGCGGCTCGGCCGTAGCAAAGAATGGAATCTGAGCTGGGTGTGGTGATGCCGGCCTGTAATCCCAGCACTCTAGGGGGCTGAGGCAGGAGGACCCCAAGTTCAGGCCCTGCCTGGGCAATTTAGCTACTTAGTAAGATCCTGTTTCAAAATATAAAAAAGAAATGGTTGAGGATGCTGCTCAGTGAGAGGACCCTGGGTTCAATCCTCAGTACAGAAGGAAAAGAAAGCCATTAGCGGTAACGTGGGTGAATTTCGAGACCACTGTGTCACATGAAATAAGCCAGACCCAGAAGGAAAGGCCACAGGCTGTCACCACACTGGAGTCTGAAAAGTTGATTTCAGAAATGGGGAGTGGGGCAGTATCGCCGAGGGCAGGAGAGTGCACAGAGGTGGATTCGCTGAGTGGAAGGAGCTCTGGGGTCCTGTTACTGAGGTGACCGACCGTGGCTTGCAATACAGTAGGGTCTGCCTCCAACCCTAGGAGAGGAGTTTCATGCCCTAACCTAACCATGACACAGAGCAAGACGAGCCTGCCCAGGGGATGGGCGCGCTAACCAGCTGGCTTTGTCACTGCAGATGCAGGCAGCACTTGGGATGTCACCGTGCACCCCATACATGTGTGCAACTGTTATGCACCAACCAGAAAGCAACTGCCTGCCGGTAAGGAAGGAAGTGGCTGGGGCAGCGGAGAAAGGAAGGGAGAGAGGAAGGGAGAGAGAGAGGGAGGGAGGGAGGGACGGGACAGAGCCCACCGCTGTGTGGAGGGCGTGGCGTCTGCGGTTCTGGGCCTTGCCTGTCTTCCGCTGCCTGGAAACATGTCGCTCTCATCTTTTTCATGGAACACTTCGTAGAAGTTTATCTGCTCCACCCCCACATCCAGAGATTCTCCCGAGAGGCAGGGCTTGGTGGAGACAGCGGGAGCTGAGGATTGCAAAGGAGGAGAGGAAGAAGGAGAAGGGAGCAGCAGAAGTGTGAACGCAGCACAGCAGGGGTTTCAGGCCGAGGAGACTTGCTCTTTACACTCATTTGGATTTGCAGATTTATGATAATTTAATATTGTGGTTTGACTGCCATTGTATTTTATCTCTTTTCTTAGGGAAATTGGGGATGAGAAACGCTTTGCTGTTTTTCTTCTTGGCTGTACAATAATAGCATGATGCAATTACCAGACTGTGAAAGTATGACACTGGTACCGTGGCTGTGTCATCACCAAACCAAAACCTGGGAACAGACCGAGCACAAAGTCACAGATGGCTGCCTTGTTCTTCCAAACTTGATAAAACTTCTTAAAATAATCTGTTTCTTCATCTTTCTGAAGTGTTGAAGACCAGAAGGTTTCCCATAGTTACAAACAGTACATATGAATAATCTTCAGTGTTGGAATCCTTGTTAAAAGAGAGATAAACTACAGATTAGGGGTATATACATTATACGTGTATGTACATGTTTCCTCCCTGTCCCTCTCTCTATATAATTTTTTTGTTATTAAGTATTTGAAAATAGGGCCGGTGAGATGGCTCAGCAGCATAAGTGCCTGCCTGGCAAGCGCGAGGTCCTGAGTTCGACTCCTGGAACCCACATAAAGGAAAAAAAGGGCCAGTGATATCGCTCAGCGGCACAAGTGCCTGCTGGCAAGCGCAAGGTCCTGAGGTCAACTCCCGGTACCCACATTAAAAAATAAAAATGTATTTGAAAATAAATTGCTGACCTTGTGAAATGTCACTCCTAGTTTACCTACCTCTCCTAAGAAGGCCCTTTGCCTGTAGTGCCATTATTATATCTAATAAAAAGTCTATAAATTAAAAATATCTTCTCATATCCGATCCATGCTTGAATTCCTGAAAGCCCCAAGTATGTCTTTCCAGGTCTTTCTTTAGCACACAGGATCTGATCAGGCCTCGCGGGCTGCCTCGCGTGCATCGTTTTAGTCTCTTCTAGCCAGGGACTGCCCCCCCCGGCTCGTTTTCTCCTGAGCAGCAGGATCCCGAATTCTACCTTTGACGGCTCCTCCTGCTTCCCGCGCTTCCGGAAGTCTGAAACGAATGTAGCGGCTCCATCACAGTCTGCATGGACACGTCGGAGGTGACCTCGGGTACTGCGGGACGCGTCACACCAAGAGGCACATGGCGGTGTCTGGTTGGTGACTCAGTGAACGCAATGATGGCCAGATCATCCCATCAGAAAGGAAAATTCTCCTTTTACAACTAGTAAAAAGTCACCCAGGTGCTATCTGGCACTTCACAAATGTACTATTTTCCAGAAACTTGTGTGCATGCAAAATGATGATTTTCCAATTCCATCCTCTCGTCTATGTTCGTTATTTGCATATGGTTAGCGTTCTCTGTAGCCCGCCTTTTTTCAGCTTTTGAACATTATTATCAAATTGTGCTGTTTATGTATTCAATGTGTTAAAATCTGTCACAGTGATTATTCTTACCGGTGTTCAAAGTTCCTAATGCTGGCCAGGATGGGTCCTGGTCCTTCTGTTGTGTCCCCATTGTTCCTCGTGCCTTCGCTTTCTGGCAAGGACATCAGAGCTCACCTGTCCCCATGTCCCCGTCCCCGCCCTGGGGTCAGCCAGGTGTCCTCTGAGGCCAGAGTCCTGGGAGTGGGACAGGGTTCTTGGGACTTTGGAAACAGCACTAAGGACCCTGGTGGGTACTGGGGTGTCTCTCCGTCTCAGCCCTTTCAGTGGGGAGCCTTTACATGCAAATTTTAAAACTCAGGAATTAACAGGAATGCTTCTAGTTCAAATGCAGCACTACTGTTTTCCTTAAGTCACTCCAACTCTTGATTCCCGATAACTTTAACATTCATTCTCGTTGTTTGCTATTAGAAATTTTAGTTTACACCTCCAGCATGGCTGCGCACATGACCTGCTGCGGGGCGCATGCGGCTCTCGTGCCCATGCAGGAGCTGTGGTTGGAGCAATGTGTTCAATGATTTCTTATAAAATTATTCTCTCTATGCAATTATAATTTCACACAGAACTAAGTTCATTTGTGTTCATATTTCGGATTTCCTTCTTTGATTTCTTTTTATGTAATTTCACTTTTTAATATATAGAAAACATCTTCATATCCCATTATATAGCAAAATAATGTAAAGATGTCTACCTGAGAAGGCTCTTTCCCACCCTAAGACCTACGCCTGTTCTTCTCCAAGTGGTACATCAACCTTGTCACTCGTTACTTATCTTGTATGTTTAAACATAAATTAGCAATGATAAACACAGATGGACACACTTTCTCTTCTTTCTTTCATAAAAGATACACTAAGTTAAGTGCTCTGTAGTTTATTTATATATATATATATATATATATATATATATATATACACACATATATGCTCCCATTCATCATCACACTGGTACTTATAATTTGTGTCTTCTTCTTTTCTCTCTCCCTGCTCTTTCATCATCCTAGTCAGAGATATGTTAATTAAAAAAAAATATTTTCTAATTACTTTGGCCCGAACTTCAAAGCCAGAACCAGATGTTCCCAGACGTGAGGCCCAAAGCCCTTGTTTTTTAACCTGCCCTTAGAGGGTAAAAATACTTAGTGTCTCTCACCATTAAATATAATAGTTGTGGAATTATTGTAGAGCACTTTATTAAGTCAAGAAATCTCCTATTTGTGGATTCTTGGTATTTTTATGGTGAGAGGCTGCTGGATTGTGTCAATGGTCTTCTTTGCGTCTATTAATCTGACTGAGTGGGTTAATTAATTAATTAATGTAGTATTTCTATACAATAGGTTTCCGTATGTTGAGCCCACTCCCATGCATGGGATAAATACCACCTGGTCATGTCGTGTAATCGTTTTAGCATTCAGTTTGCCAGACTGCTGATGACAGTTTCTGTATCCATATGATTTAGGGAGCTAAGTCTGTCCTTTTGTTTCTCTGGTGTCTGTGGCTGGCCTTCCTGTCAGATGGCCCTCATCCCCGACGCTGCTTTCTCCCTGCCTGGCCAGGCCCTCGGGCTGCCCACATATCTCAGACTCTGCATCTGGGACCTCTCCGCCCCGTGCCTGGGCACAGTGGGAAGGAAATGTTTCTCTAGGGACCGCGGTGCCCATAGGTCAGGCCTTACAGCGCGGTGGTCACATCTCATCAATGCCAGCATTCATTTGGTCACCGGCAAATATTGCTCCCCCTTCGCACACTTTTCTCCTTCATCAGCTTGTTCTTTCTTTAGATCTCTTCGGTTGGGGTCCAGGGCGCACGATGGCTTGTGCCTTATTTTGTGTGTTTAGGGTGACTACATGTCTTGGACCCATCAGCACGGTGATTTTAGAACTGAGCTCTCCGAGGATGAGCCCGCTCCAGCCAGTGCCCTGCGGTGAGAGAGCCCACTGTCCGAGAAATCCAGGGCTCCTGGGAGTAAAATTCCACAAACACTGTTTCTTTGTAAAGAAATCAAAGAGCAAGCTTTTCCTACAATAATTTGCCTTCTGAAAGGCATGTGCTATTTTTTTTTTTTTTTTGTGGGTACAGGGGGTCGACCTCAGGACCTCGCGCGCCAGCAGGTGCCTGTGCCACTGAGCGATATCACGGGCCCTTTTTTCATATGTGGGTTCCGGGAGTCAAACTTGGGCCCTCGCGCTTGCCAGGCAGGTGCGTACGCCACTGAGCCATCTCACAGGCCTCCTGTGCTATTTTAAAGATATTGAAAATCTGAAAACTGTTCTCCTGAACCTGCGGCCTGAGGACAGTGTGCATGCTGGGACAGGCAGTTGGGCTTGGCTCCCGGGAAAGTGGTGAGGCGGGAGCCCTCATCTAGCTTCTTTCCTGCCGACCTCCCACTCCCAGGCAGGATTCGCAAGTTGCTGAGATGACGTCTGAGAAGCACTCTGGGCTCCAGGAGGAAGGAGCCAGACGAACACAAGGCATCGTTAGTGTCTCAGGCAGGCCAGTCTGCCCCACTTCCCTGCTCTGGGGAAGTGCTGGCGCCGTTTTCCTCCCTGAATCCCTGACCCACGAGGCAGAGCGTTGGTCTCTGTGGAAGCTGCGAGTTTGCTGTTCTCTCTGATCAAACCTCACCTTGTTAATATTAAAGAAAATGAAAATATGAAATTTCGAGTAAGCCACCGCGGGTCGCAGGGTTCTGAGCTCACCATGGGCTGGGACAGAGCCTCAAATGCCACAGCACCGGCAGCCACACTGCTGCCTGGGGGAGGGACAAGCCACTGCTCCCCAGTCCCTGATGTTATGGGGAGAAAGTGGCTGGGGGAGTCCATGTAAGGACCACAGTGTGGCAAGCGGCTGCATCCCGTGAGAGGGACAGGATCCCCGTGCATCTGACAGTGTGGAGTTGCGTGATCCCGACGTCCTTGGTCACTTTAAAACTCCACTCCGCTGCACCGGCAGCAACACTAGGTATGGTTGTGGTGGCTCTGCAGGGTCATCTGGGCTCTGTCCTGGATGCTGAGCAGTGGGAGCAGAGCCCACGGCCCCACAGAGTGCACGCGGTGTGTCTGCTGCCCATGCTGCCATGATGTGCCTGCTGTCCCCAAGGCACCATTGGCCATGGGGAGAGTGCTGCCACCTGGCTGCTGGCACCATCTCTCAACCCACTCTCAGCAGAGCTTCAACTGCCCTGGAAGTCAGGGCCACCCTGGTTGAGAAAAAGGAGAAACTAGTTTGGAGACAAAGGGAGGGGAAGACAACCCCTCAGCCTTAGATTCGCTCCTCAGGATGCCCTGGAACTCGCTGAGTACACGGCAGAAACTCGGCCTCTTTGCCACTCTTTCCTCCTTCCAGCCTGGAAGGAAATCACACAAAGGAGGGCTCTGCAGTCTTGGACACACGGAAGTCATCATGACAGAGAGAATCAGTGGCTCATGGTGGCACCTGGAGATATTGGCGTGCAGGCACCTGCAGTTTCCCTGGCACTGACTTCCAGTCACCTCTCGCCCACCACCAAATTTCATCAGGAAAACAGCATGGTGTTTTCATACGCGTCACGCACATTCTTCTGTGTCTGTCACAACTTCCGAAGACGGCTGACAAGCCTAATGCAATGCAAACGTGTGTTGGTTACTTTTCTCGTTGCTGAGACAAAATACCTAATGCCCAAAATTAAGGAAGAAAAGGTTTATTTAGCTCAGAGTTTGTGGCAGTCTCAGTCCATAATCAGCTGGCTCCAAGGCAGGGTGGCGTGGTACAGGGGCAACCGTTCATGGCGGCGGAAGACAGCAAAAGCAACAAGAGCAGAAGGGGGCAGAGCGAGCCTCTTTTCTTCCCTTACACTGTAAGCAGGCTACCTGCCCTAGGGTTGGTGTAGCACTCACACCATCTCCCTGCCCTCCTCTTGCACAGGCTCAGGATGTTTGCAAAGTGAGGACCCTGGCCCCCTGCTGAGTCACTTAGTTAAATGTCTAAACTTCTCAAGTTGACACAGTGAGCAACATCATAGAGAGGTAAGGGCGTGTCCTTTATACTCTAGGCTGTAGAACTGATGAGTTACTTAGTTAAGCTTCTAAATTTCTCAAGTTGACACAGTGTAACAACCATTACAAAATGCTAGGTAAATGGTCCTTATACTGTTTCATTTACGGAATACTGACAAGAAAGAGTCCAGTTCAGTACAGATGCAGTTTTCCCAGGAATGTTTTTGATCTGCGGTTGGTGGAGCGAGCACACACGTTACCCACAGGTGTGCGGTTGCCGGTTTGTGGCCTGGTGGTGGTGTGCAGGTGTGGTGGGGCCCGGGTGCCCATCTCTGGACACCTGGCATGTGAGAATAATGCACTTGTGTTTGGTTAACCCACGGCAGTGGGGCTTCCACAAAAGCAGTCATTCCATCTGCTCTCACAAGGACTGAACAACGCAATTCGATAGTGTCTATAAGTATTTGAAATACGTCCCAGCCGGGAAGACCCTGGCCCTACGCTGGGGACGCACCTTCACTTATTTAAGTATGCTAGCTGTGTGTGTCATATATATGTGTGATAAGATAACATACACACAACCATTACCAACCAGGATAGCATCTCTAATATCACTACATAATTTTAACTGGATAACATATCATGATTCATAAGTTGGAGCATAGGCACAAAGACCTTCTCTGGATCTGCATGATTCGAAAGTTCTGGAGACCATTCTTCATGGCTTTAAGCTTCGTGTGAGAGCAGTGCAGAGCTGAGAGATCTTCACCGTAACTCTGGGAAACAGGTGCGCTGCTGTTAGTGCGGAGCTTCGAGTGCTGCTGACACCCTCGCTCAGGGCGACCCTGCCTGTCCCCGCTTCCTCTGCAGGAAAGCTGGGGAAGCGCCCCCACCCCGACTCCGTCTCACGCCCCTCTGCGCTCCACTCTGAATCGGAACTTCTTCACCGCCACTCTCCCTTGTGTCCCTCCTGCCCTGGGGCACACAGGGTGCCCTCCTTGCAGGAGAGGGGCCAACATGTCCTCGGATCTCCCAGGGTTTGCTTTTCGGGGCGGAAAAAGCAGGATAGAGGCTCATGTGGGAGTGTGCTCAAGACACATTGTTCGTTGTTGTTGGAAAATATATCTAAAGTCTAATAGTTTGAAAAATAAAAACACTAATATTTATGGCAGGTACATATTGACGATGGTGACAATGGTGTTACAATGACAATGGTGTCACATATTGTCTGCATTTCAGAATTTGCAGGTCATTAAGAACAGTCCAGGTGTTTTCCCATCTTATTTTCCCCTGAGTTCTGGGCTCTGTCTGCGCTCGCTTATGCCTCATTGTCATCAGTGTCATCATCTGACAGCCACAGGGAAATCATCACCGTGGGAACTCAGTCACTCAGAAACTGTGACTGCCCAAGAAGTCGACAAAATGCAGCTGCAAACCACAATGACAGGAAATACTACATTCTGTCATTCAGTGACTCAAACCATTAATTAATTTGCTTAGTTTTTCAGCATGTATCATTTTATATAATGTAGTTGTAGCTTGTATGGAATTTTGTTTTTTAAGCCTGACTTATCAAAAACATCTTGTTACTTAGTTTTGCAAAATTAGGATAGTTGAATATAATTCTAGGAATAAACCATTATGAAATGTATTAACTTATTACCCTATTGCTGGATAATCAGGTTATTTCCAGTTTTCTCACTATTGTTAACTGATATCTTAGTGAACTAAAACCTCTTTGCTTCTTTAGATTAGTCCTTTTCGGTAAATGTGTATAATTTGTGTGGTATATATTTTCCTCCATTCCCTTATTAAAGGAATTTTAAAATCTACATTGCATCCAACAAAAAAGTGAATGCTTATATTCTGCCGTAGTTGATTATTACATTTTAAAGTTGCTAATAATTTACTTCACGAGTGAAAAATCATACTTCATTTTGGTTTGAACTTTTCTAATTTTAGTTTTCAGTAAGACTGAGTATCTTGGTGTGTGTTAATTTTTCTCCCAGGTAAATTTCATGGATTGTTTAAACAACATAAATAGCAACTGTAACTCATTGTCATATATGCTTTGATTATGCTCCTCAGTTTGCTTTTTTAAAACCTCAGTTTAAATATTAACGATGCCAATTCTTACTGCATTCTTATTTTTGCTGCTCAATATGCAGAATGCAGTGATGCTGAGAACATACATTCGCACCTGCCTGTTTCCAGTGGGGTGTGAGTTAGGGTGGGGGTGAGGGGAATGGGGGTGATTTCCTGGAGCCTGGGCACACTGCCAGGGAGAACCTGAGACTCAGTTGTTCCCCTGGCATGTTGCTTGGAGTGGAACCTGGACTGCGAGATGGATATAAAGGGGCCCAAGCGTTGGGTCGTGATAAGTTTTGAGGGGTGGTTAGACTCCTGGCAGTGAAGATGGATGTCTGGGTGAATCAATGCTAAGGCCCCAGAAGGACACCTCCTCCATGCTGGCCTTCTGGTAGGACACGGCAGGGCCTGGGGCTCACCTAACTGCACTGCTCCTCCTGTCTCAAAATCTTTATAATTTTATCTTGGAATGAAAAAGACTGACCATGTCAAGCACTGATAAAGACACGGAGCAACTGGAACTCTCACGCGTTACTGATGGGTTTGTGACTGGGTGCCAACTTCCTGAAAAGCTGAGTTGCTGTAGGGATGACCACCCTAAAAGCCAGGCAATCCATTCTTTATTTTTACACTGGAGAAATGAATTTATACCTCTCCCCAAAGACTTGTCCAAGACAATTCAGCTTCATTATGTTAACAAAAATTCACTGGGAAAGACCTTAAAATGAGAGAAAAGCTTTATTTCAGTTTGCAAATGGAAGGAACAGAGGCAGGGCTGGCCAGTTCCAGGCAGGTCACTTATGCAAAGGAGGATTGTCCGTGTGCTCAACCTTGATTGGTTGGCTTTATGTAACTGGATGGCAACCACGCCCACTCCTAATTTGCATATGGTTGTAGGCAGTACCTCATTGGTCAGATCCTGCAGCACAGCGACCTATTCCACAGGTTCATCCAGCATCTGGGACTGGAAAGCGCCAGGCAGCCAAGAGCAGGTTTAGTCCTTCCGGGAAGTTTGTGGAACCCAGTCACCAGCAAAGGTGTCAGCCCCAGATGGAACTGTAGACCCTGTCAACCTCTTGGGACACTTCCTGCAGATTCAGCTCTTCCTAAAGTTGGCAGCTGAATTCCTAAGAGCCCCAAACTAGAACGATCAGCAGGAGAAAAATGAACGGTGCATTTTCACAGGATGGTCGAGTAGCAGGAAGCAGCTGCAGAGAATGCACCTCTGGTGCTCACAGCGACCTAGTGATCCTCCCAGACACTGCACAGGGTGACCCAGACACCACGGAGCAACAGACGTCCCTGTGCATGGAAACTCCTGCACCAGCAGAGCTGCCGGAGGAGCTGTGAACTCACACGCTGTGTTTAAAGATAACTGCGTCCGCTGACACCACTGCGTCTAAATATGCACACAAGAAGGGGAAGGAAATTATCCTTGAGCTTGTGTTTGCTAGTGAAGTTCACAGGACAGCCGAGCAGGTGCGGTAGAGAGCGGGCAGCAAGGTTCCTGGGCTCCGTGTGGGTCTGCCGGAAGCGCATGAATGGCACAGAAGGTGGTGGCTGTGATGTATGGAGTTGAAGGTGAAGGTGTCACCAGTGACCAGTGGGGGTAAGGACGCAGCCCCACCCTGGGACCAGGGTTTCCCCTGAACCTGTGTCTGTGCGGAGAGCAGGCCAGAGCCAAGGACCACCGAGGACTGAGGGACGCTGTGTGGCCTCTCTTCCTCACGGTCCCTCCCGTGCTCACCAGCCACATCCACCACAAGTTGCCTGTGAAGGGAAGGGCAGACCCCCACAGCGCCCTCGCTTGTATCTGCCTAGCACAGTGGGGAGCATGTGAGTGGATCTGGAAGTGAGACAGAGTCAGCTTCCTGCAGTGTGTTGGCTCTTTCACTACGAACAAAACATGCTGTGTACCAGCTAGAGAATGCCAACTGTGTGATTCCAGTGACCCTGCATATGAGGCAAAGGCTCTTATATTTGCGTTTAAAATGGGTATTGCAAAATATAATGGTTGAAAGTCAGGCACGGTGGCCTGTGCCTAAAGTAACGGCTACTTGGGAGGCTGAGGCAGAAGGATCATACAGGCCCAGGAGTTCAAGGTCAGCCTGGATAATATAGCTGTCTCAAAAACAAATAAAATACAAAGGTTTATGGTGAAAGTCATGATAATTTAAGGGACTTTCATTTTTCTTAGGACAACATTAAATGCAAATATAAATATTATGGCATGAGAGAGGGAGAGAGAAGGGGGACGAGGAGAGGTGGGGAGCAAGGACCTGAGCTGCACTTTCCTACTTCTTGAGAAATGAGCTCACAGTGGTGCAGGGGGCCCCTGGGCCCGGCTTGGGCCTCTTGGAGGCCATCACTGTTCTGAGATTCCTAACACCAGAAGCCTGAGTTTGGAAGACTCCTCGATGGCTCCTTCACCTCTCGTGCTGCAGCACCTTCTGCTTTGTAAATGCAGCTTCTTCTCAGCTGTGTTAGTGGAATATAAGCAAAGTCCTTGTCTCCCTCGCTGGAGAAGGAGAGGACCCTGGGGCTCCCTCCCTGCACCCTGGGGGGGTCAGGATCCCTGTGTGGCAGCCTGAGGGAGGATGAGTGCTGTCTGTTTAGCAAGAGGGGCCAAGTGCTCATCCCAGTATGGACCAGCCTGAGCCCATGCCACAGCCTTGCTGCAGACAGAATACCCCTCCATGTGGCTCCAGGAGCGCAGATGGGAAAGGAAGTTGACTGGACACACACAGCCCCAAGGTGGGAAAAAGACAGAATTCACGAAGGCCAAAAGGCCAGCAAGGCCGATGTGCCCCACGCCTCGTGGTCCCGGCGAGGGGTCTGCACGGTGAGAGCTGCCACGCCGTAGCAGGTGGACGCTGCTCCTCTGCCAAGCAGCACGGGCCAGTGTGCGGCCGGTGCTTAGTGGTTCCCAGGACGCTGACGTGGTAAAAAATGGGCTGTAGTCGGACACTGGTCTGAGCCCCCCGTTGACGGAGTCTGGAGATTCACTGCGACCCACTCTGAATTCCTGGCATGATCGTGGTAAACACGCTGCTGCCCGTGGGCTGCTGCCTGTGCTGTCCGCCTGGAGTATTATTCCTCCTCGCCTGCCTAGGCAATTCTTCGACTTATTCAACAAGTATTGTACAGCGCCTGCTCCGGGTCCCAGGGGTCCAGCGATGTCCTGAACGAAGTCTGCCCTCCAGGGGCGCCCGTCCTGGCAATTCTGTGTCACTCTGCAAGACCCTGGAGACACCAGCGTCTCAAAGGCTCTGTCTCCCTCCGGTCCCTTGAAGGGGCTTAGGTTAACCGCTTACACTGGAGTCTCTGGCTAGCACCTCCTAAGAAGCCCTTTGCACACACACTTGGCTCGTTTACTCACTTATACTCGCGGGTGAATGTCTGCCAACCCCGAGGAAGCCCCTGCACCAGGGCAGGGCTGCGACAGCTCTGCCCATCATGATGTCTCCGGTCAACTTGTCATCAGCAGCTGCCTGGGTGTGTGATGCTGGTGCCTCAGACTCCCTGCTGGTGCTTGTGTTCTTAAATATACTTTTAGCCAAAAGGTGGCAGTGCAGGAAAGTAAGTGACTCTGCAGACCTCACAGCCAGGGAGGCCCTCTCCTCCTCCTAGTTCCGGGTCAGGTAGTACTGGACACCGCTCCCTCCAGCCTCGCGCACACACCTGAAGTCGTGTACACACGTGCTTGCACACATCTGAAACCTCTTCAGAAGCCTAATTAATATAAACATTTCTGTGACCACTGAAGAGATTCCACGGCACCATGACTGCAGCCTGATCCGAAACAAGTATTTACTGATTGGTGAATGTCTAATAGGACCAGGGGAGTTTCTTGCCTGTGTGGTGACAGGTAAGGAAAAAGCTTGGAATATTTTTTGTTTAGTCACTTGCTCTGAATGACTACATTTCACTGCTAAATTAACCCCCCAAATTCCAGTTTCCTTCTGTGAAACTCTTCCCAGAGCTGGATGAGCCTTTCTGGAGGAAATGATGTTAAAACCAGCAGCCTCTTCAAAGGATTCTCGAGCAAACGCAGCCCAGCCAGACAACCCCCCACCCGGAGATAAAAATCTGTCCCTGATGTTGGCTGTAAATAATGAATGGTGGTTTTCATGTTTTAGTATCGGCTGCCTGGGTGCTTTTGGTGCCCAAGGCAAGTCACCTTCAACAGAGCACCCTCCCCATGAGCTCGAGAAGCATCCATCTCATAAAAATCAAATAAAAACTTACATGCTCCTTTCTTTCTCTCTCATCCAGTTATGGGTGTGTGTGTGTGTGTGTGTGTGTGTGTGTGTGTGTGCGTGCGCGTGCATTATGCAAACATATAAATGGGATACCACTGTCATTTGGAAACTATTTTGCTTTGTAGTCTGCTTTGTAGACAAAATTTTGTCTGTGCCTCAAAGCCTGCAATCCACTTGGAAAGATAAGGCACAAATGCGTACCAGTCGGCTGGTTTTACAAAGTTCTTGAACCACAGACACAAAAGCAGACATGGGCTTCAGGTTCAGGACCCACAAGGCGTCACTCAGGTCATGGCATACATTTCACAGCGCCCCAGCAGGACGACCACAAGATGCCCCCTGTGATCTGTTAAAGGCTGTGCCACCTCCCAGAATGTTGGGGACACACAGGCAAGCCCAGATTGAGGACGGCTCCTGAACAGTGATCAGAACCCTGGGGGAGGGGAGCCCTTCCAAACGTGCCTGTCTACACACCAGGTACAGTCCTGAGGCAAGGAAGGCTGAGGTGAAAGGGCGCTTGTGAAAATGGAGCCGGTCCAGGGGAGGGGCCACCTCCGGGAGGGCGGGCCTAGTCTGGGATGCTGGATTTGAAACCCTGGGGACTGTTTTCTGAGTCCTGACTGGCGAGTGAAGAGAGTGGCCTCTAACTGGCTGCATATTTGAGAATCATCTGAGAGCTTTAAAAAATACCTAGATGTGGGCAGGAGGCCACACCAGGCCAGGCAGGCCAAGATTTCTGGGAGAGTAGAGAATGGCCAGGGTGGCCAGGATTGAGAGCCCTGTGTTAGCCACTGTCTGCCCCGAGGGAGCATCCCCTCCAGGCAGATGCCTGAAGGCTCCAAACGGGGACGAGCTGCTAAAATCTCCACAAACTGAACTGCCAATTTGGTACCCGTGTGGCACAGCAAGCAAAGGTGCAGTTGGTGAGGCCCCCTCTGCTGGGCTGCTGGGTCTCCTCACCAGACGTCCAAGACAGCAATTTCGATGAAATCTAGATGGTTGTTAATGGGGGAGGGCCAGCGAGACCACAGAAAGGGTCAGAGCAAATGAGTCAGGCGGCGACACCACAGGGTTAGGGATGAGCTTCTCACTGAAGCTCCAGGCCCTGCTCCCCGCTGCCTCTGGGCTCTCGATATCATCTGGGTTAGACGCTGTCCAAGCGCGAGGGCGGCTGCACACCGACGGTGTAAGTTTCAAGGAGTCTTCATGAGATGTTAACTGTTTTGGGTATTCAGGAAAAAAAACCCCACAAACCAAAACAAAATGAAAAACAGTGGGTCCTGTGCAACTTTCCCTGCAATTTGTGGATAATTTGTGAAGCGTCAGAGCTCAAGCGCCGAGCTTACTGTACCTCGAAAAGCAATGTCCTGAAAGAGCAGGCCACGTGGCTAAACAGGGGTCTCGCCTGGGCACCAAGGTTCGAGATCCTTTTCCTGGCTGGTTGTTCATCTGCTCCACTACAAAGCCCACAGCGCAGGAGGTGGGGAGGGGTCCCCCCTGCAGATCCTGAGCCTGTCCACCTCCTGGTCCACAGAGGGGACACCCTGCTCCAACGCTCAGCTCCCGAAGTCCGGAAACCAGGGACCCAGGCACACTGGACTCCCCCACCTAAAACCAGACTTCTTTAGACCGTGTCTAAAAAACTCGCAAAAGGGAGCTATTAGAACACTCTCAGTACCAACATTCTGTCTCCAGAACCACAAGCAGGAAACAAACCCGAGGCGAAAGGAAGAGTCCCCTGAAATGCACAAGGTGGATGTGCACCTGCTCCTCTGTGAGAGTCCTGGAAAGGCCCAGAATCACTCAGGGCCCATCAGAGTCGGAACCTCTCCTTAGGTTCAGTACAAGGGGCCTGGGTGAATTCCTGCTCTGTTCTGCTTGATTAGCGCCAGGTTGGTTATTTGTGGGCTTAGCAGTAACAGCCCCAGGAAATAGTTCTAGCCTGGTTACTCTTAGGCCGGCCGGGCCATAACCGATTAAGATTCCTGGGTTTGGGCGCGCTCCCGGCCGCCGCTGTGCACAGGATGCCAGGATGAGACCAGGACCGCTGGACGGCGCAGGGCTGCAGGGCGCAGCCCACCTGGCCGCCTCTCCGCGCGCCCTCGCGCCAGTGCCCTGCGGTGCACGCGCCGCGCCAGCCTGGGGTGGGGGCGGGCTCGGCCCTGGCTGAAGCCACCGCCCCTCGCCCCGGACACGCCCGTCCCGGCGCGCGCTGAAAGTTCCCCGAGGTGGGGAAGCGCGCGCCCCCGGAGCCCGCTGTGCAGAGCGGGCGCTCTGGGCGTCCGGCGGGTTTTCTCGGCGCTCCAGACCCCAGGCGGTGCCGGGGAAGCAGGCGTCCCCGCCCACGCCCACGCCCGCGATCGCCAGGAGGGCGGGGCTCCAGCGGCCCAGGACGCGGAGCTCGCGCCCCGCGGGTCGGGGTTGCTCGGCGCCCTGCGGCCCGGAGCCGGGGCGCGCGCAGGCTGAGCCGGCGACGGTGCTCGAGGCGCGAGGCGGAGACCCCGGCGGCGGCGGACGAGTCGGCTGGGAGGGCCGGGTCCCGAAGATCCCGAGCGACGACCCGGGACGCCTGCGAGTGTCCGCCCGATTTGGATCCGCGCCTCCCGGACGTGCAGGGTCGGCCGGGACCCGCGGCTCCCAAGGCCGGGGGCGATGCCCGGGCGGCTGCGGACGGGCGGCGGCAGGAGGCCCTGGGCAGGCGCGGGCCCGGCGCCCCGGCGTTAGGGACCCCGAGGCTCCTCCGCGGCGGGACTCCGCCTCGCCGCCGACGCGATGGCCTCGGAGGTGGTGTGCGGGCTCGTCTTCAGGCTGCTGCTGCCCATCTGCCTGGCAGTCGGTGAGTCCGGGACGCTCGTCCAGGTTTCCGGGATGGCGAGGGGCTCCTGGGCAGGGGCTTCCCCGCGACCTCGAGGGACAGCGCCCTGGACGCGGACTGTGGAGCCCAGGGCTCCAACACAGCTGGGCTTCCCTCCCGGGCGCACGGGGCTGGGGCCTCGCTCCAGGAGCCGGGGTCGGCGTGCGCTGCAGGGTTTGTGTTGAACTTACTCGCGGATTTTCTCTAGTGGAGTGCTGACCACTGGAGGGACAGTACAGGATCCTGGTAGAGTCCCTGTCGCTCACCACATGGGGCAACTGAGTAGCACCTGGCATCGGTGGCACACCTCTCCTCGCCCTGTGTCCCAGTAGCTGGGTAAGGGGCAGTGAGGATCCAGGCGCTGGATGCGGCTCTCTGGAGTTTCCCACTTTCTTTGCCTCCGTGCGAAGGCGCAGGGAGGCCGCCAGTAGCCACTATTTCTGCAGGGCTGGTCGGGTGTCAGGAGTAGGTGCCTGGGCTGCAGGAGTTGTGGGCTTCTCCTGTGTTGCGTGGTTTGAATCCGCTTTGAGGACGCGCAGCGCGGTCCCCACCTGGGCCCGCGAGCGCATGCTTTTCACCGAGTCTCTCTGAGTGCGCCCTCGCCTAGGCCACCTTTCCACATCAGGCCAGAGGCCGAGGACTCGGTCACACCCGTGCTGCGCGTTTTATTCGTGTGTTCTGTAGTCGATTGTGAACAGCGTAGGAGTCTGCTCGGCTCCTGCGCTCAGATCCCGCGTCCCCAGCTCAGGGCGCCTGGGCGACCCTGTCACTGGATCCTTGTCCTCAGTGACCGCCTGGGTGGGGTGCAGGAGAGCGCGGCTTCACGAAGTGATGTGCGAGCCCATGGGCAGTTTGGAGAACCTTGGCCCGTTGTCCTTAGTGTGTGGTGCATGGGTGGTGGGTGACGCGCTCGGTCCGTCCCGTGTCTGCAATGCGCGCACCTTCGTATTCTCCATGGGAAGCTTCGGTGGAGCTTCTAGCGTGGGGCGGGTGCGTTGCCGGCTGGGAGGGGTCTGGGGGGGCTGGGGTCCCTCTCTCCTTGTGGATCCCCACCTCCACCCCTCCTCCTTCTCTGCGCAGGGCTTGGCAGTGGCTTTTGGAGGAGTTGGGCAGGGGTCACTTGCAGCCAGCTCACCCCCTCTGCAGTGAGCATAGAGAGCCCCCGCTTGCTGCGATCTCATCCTGAGCGTGGGCTCTAGTAGGGCACAGCTCACCTGTCCCCAGGCCGCTAGCTCCTGGGGCTGCAGCCTTGGCCTTTGGTGTGGATGTTCAGGCCTCAAAGGGCATTGGGAGGAAGGTTGCACTGCCCTCCAGAGGGAACCCCCAGTTGCTGCACCAGGCTGGGGTCCCCCACCAGCCAGCCTCTGTCCCTCCTTCCTCTCCTGTGATGCCCTTGGCCTGCCTGCAGTGTTCACAGCCTGAGGCCTGAGGCCTGAGCCCAGGGCGGGCTGGGGCCAGGCTGCAGGGCAGGAGTTGGGCTTCCAGGGGCCAGGGCAGTAGAGCTGCATCCCGTCCCGGCTGTCCTGGGCATGGAGGGCACGGGATCCCCTCACTCCTCTGCACCTCTGGGGACACCTGGAGGCTCACATGACTGCAGGGGAGTGTGTGTGAGGAGCTGTGAGTGTGTGCGTATGAGATGTGTGCCTGTGTGTATAAGATGCTACGAGTGTGTGAGATGCTGAGTGTGTGTCTGTGTGTGTGAAATGATGACTGTGTCCGTGCGTGTTATGAATGTGTGTACGAGTGTCTGAGGTGCCATGAGTGTGTGTATAGGTGTGTGCATGTGGGTGTGTGTAAAATGCTGAGTGCGAGTGTATGCAGGAGTGTGAGTATATGAGTGTGTGAGAGCTGTGAGTGTGGCACTGTGTGTGTCAGGTGTTATGTGCTATGTCTGGATCTGGCTGTCCCCCTTAGTCCTTAACTTCTGAGGTGGCCTTGTGGAAGGAGACTGGCCTCCACCTTCATCAGTGGACGGATCCAGGGGTGGGGTCATAGCTGAGGCTGCTGGGAGGTCATGGAGACTCAGGCAGGGGGTCTGGTGGAAGGGAGGGGTCTTGGGCTGTGACCTTGGCCCGTATCTTGCCCCAACCCCTTCCTCTGTGGCTCTTCCTCACTCTATTTCCTGGCTGCTGTGATGTGAGCAGCTTCCCTGCACCACACCCTTCCACCATGATGCTCTCCTCAGGAGCCCCCAACCATGGACTGAACCCCTAAACCATGAGCTGAAACGAACTTCTCCTTTTTAAGGTGTTCGTGTCAGGGATTTTATCACAGTGATGAAAAGCTGACACACTGTGTGAGAGTGGGAGGTCATGAGTGTGTGTGATTGTGTGTGTTGGGAGGGGGCACAGGTGACCCCACCTGGCTGCCCCCTGGCAGGCCTGTTGGGGCAGCCAAAGTGCTGGGCTCTCCTGTGTGGGAGGAGGGAGGAGAGCTCGGGGGAGGCCTGGCCCCGTGGCCCCCTCACATGCTGCTGCTCTGGAACACGAATGGCGCCTTCTGATTACCACGCCGGAACCTGTGGGGAAGACACCACCTTCATTCTTTCCCATGGGGAGTGGCCGTTTTCAAGGTTATTGGAGGGTTTTAGATCTTCCTGCTCCCAAGCCACTACTAAATCAAGTATTCAGATTTCCCTCACATCCTGGGCATGGGGAGTGTAGCGAGCTGCCTGCCATTAGAATTGATTTCACATTTTAGCCGTCTATTTTTACATTTGGGCAGGGCAGCTTCAAAGCCAAGCCTTTGTGGAAGCTCTGTCTTTTTCCTCCGAGCCTGTTTCTCTCACAAGGGTGTGAAGTTTTCCTGCAGCGGCGCCGTGGCCTTTCCACCTGCTGATGGGTGTGAATCCCAGCTGCTTTGGTGATGGATCTGAGGACGGCGTGTTTTGCTTTTTCCGGAGAAATGTAAAGAGAAGCGATGAGTGAGGGTGGGCCTCCTCTTCTCGGGCGCTGTGAGATTCTTGAGTGTTTTTGTCCTAGGGAAAGCACAGACCCACAGCAGAACGTGTTGTTTACCATCCAGAGTGAACATCTGCTGACAGATGCCTACATCCATGGTGCTGGGTGTTTTAAACATCTTGAAAATTACCCGTGACTGCTTGATAGCCATCTGATTGTATGCGTAATATATGATAAAAGGGCAAAAGTCTTTCTTGGTATTATAAATCTTTAATAATTATAATATCTGATCATTGCTGGGCACTTGACATACAGGAGCATTTTTACATTTATTTTCATTTCATTTAGCACAACTCTGTCTTCCAGCTTGTTTTGTGGGGGTGCCGGGGGTTTCCTGTGGGGACGGTGCCCAGGGCCTCGCGCATGCTAAGCACAAGCCGTACTGCTGAGCCGCACCCTCACCCTTGTCCTGGGGCACGCAGTTTAAGTCCACTGCGGGGTTCGGAAGGGCTCGGGTGCTCTGTGCTCCTTGACCCGTTCGCGCCACCTCACTCAGGGCTGCCTGGACGTCGCTGGTTCCTTATCCAGAAGAGCTGATGTCCCACTCTCAGGAAGGGAGGGGAAGCCAGGTGGGACGAACTGGCAGGAAAAGGAGGGCAGATGCCACGGTTGAGGCTTTTTGACATCACACGAGCATGAAGGGCGGGAGGTCAGGAAAGAACGGGGCAGAAAAGAAAAGGGACTGAGTAGCACTGCAGACAATCTAGCAACCAACGGATGCTTTGGGAAAACGTGCACTTGGGTAACGTTGCATGGTCAGAAGTTTCTCTAAATTTCTCTTTAGAGATATTTGGATTAAAATCAGAGTAAAAATATGGGGTCACTTCTGAAATACGTGCAGGTACGGCTGTGTAAAAGTAACCTTCTCCCCAGTGACGATACACTTTTCCGAGCAGCAGACCTCATTTTGAAGTCCCGGCCATGGCCCAGGAATTACAAGTGGTGCTGATTTGTGTGTCACTGAGGGGGTCTTCGCCCCGACCAGTGAGTGTCTGGGATTGCTGCTGCCTTAGCGCTCACTGGTCCTGGGATGCAGCCACCGAAGTCCTTGAGAGCCGGGGAGCCGGTAGCACCTTTCCGGCCTTGCTTGTTACTGGTTGTTACTCTGTTTGTTACAGATGCTGCTTGTTACTCTCAAAAACAAAGGTAGTAGAGAGGATCAGACATTTGTAGTAAAGAGAATATTTTAAAATTTAAGTTCTTTAAAGTTTTTGGTGAAGATGAGCAAAGGCATTTGGTCACAGGAACATTGGGGCTGGCGCCTGCGCCCGTCCTGTCCTCTGCGGACCGCCAGCTCTCAGTGCTGGCCTGTGCGTTCATCACAGTTGGAGGGGCGCTCTGATGGGGTCACAGGTGGCAGCGACCTGGCCCTACCACTCCACATGCAGGCACAGTGTCCTTTCTGCGTCTGGTGCCTCCTTTTGGGTGTGGCTGAGTGGTAGTCTGCGGCACACACCTTGTGTTTGCCAGGCGGCACGTGGCAGGTGCTGCAGGGCACTGGTGACACCAGCGGGGGACTTGAGAGCGGTGTCCTGGGGACACCAGCCTGACAGGTGGTGGCGTGGACCAGGAGGGGCTGGCAGGAAGAGGCGGGGCTCAGAGAGGCAGCTGGGTGCTGCCCTTAGCAAATCCTGCAGGAGTCAGTGTGCGCTACTAAGTGTTTCTTGGCCTTTCTGACCCTACACCTTCAGTCTCGTAGTCTTTATTCAGCCTGACTTGGTTTTTTCATGTGGGATTTTCCCTTTGGATCCTTGTGTGACCTACAGCCACCTGTCCGTGAAGTCTCGCAGTTCCGCTGCTGCACCATCACAGCTTTTTGCGTAACATCCAGGGGAACTTTGGATAGTGAACCACGCCCCGCTACCTCAGGGCAGCTTTGGGTCCTGTGTGTGCGGTGTGGTAGATTCTGTGAGGTGTGCAGGTTTAAACAGTTGTTTTGAGGACAGGGACCCAAGCCAACAAAATGAACATCCTGTCGAATGGAGGTGAAGCGGAAAGCCGTACCGGGAGACGTCTCCGCACTATCTGGCCACCAGCTCTGAGGTTTGTTATGGCTCCCGGCGTCTCCGGGGCCATCCAGGCGAGAGCAAAGGGACCTGGCTCTGGCTGGGCCTCCGTGGAGGGCGCCCTCCCACCACCGCGTTCTAGCCCCTGTCCCGGATTGTCGCACTGACCCAGGGAATCTCATGGCACAGTCGGCTAAGCTTTTGTTTGATTTTTGTGGTGCTGGGCTCAAGCCAGGCCTTGCACGTGGGAAGCACAAAGGTTACGCCAGCCCCAGGGAAATTCTCTTCACAGTGTAAGGAAGAGAATGTAATTTTGTACTTTTCCAATTTAAAAAGTGTGTATGTGGGCCGGTGAGACGGCTCAGCGGCTTAAGCGCCTGCCTTGCAAGCGCGAGGGCCCGAGTTCGACTCCCGGAACCCACATACGAAAAAGGGGCCGGTGATATCGCTCAGCGGCACGGGTGCCTGTTGGCGCGTGAGGTCCTGAGGTCGTCCCCCCGGTACCCACAAAAAAAAAAAAAAAAAAAAAAAAAAAAGTGTGTATGTGTTTGTGTGTGTATGTATGTATGTGTGTGTGTCAGCTTTCTGTCACTGGGACAAGGCCCTGAGGTAAGCAACCTGCCAGGAGGAGAGCTTGACCGGGTTCATGGCTGCCAGTCCCTGTCCACTGGGCCCTGTGCTGTGGGCTGTGGTGGCCCTGTGCATGGTGACCAGAGCATGCGGTGAAGGCAGCTGCTCACCCTCTGGCAGCTGGGGCGGGGGAGACATGCACACGCACGCACGCTGAGCCGAGGCGACTCTGTGCTGCCCGAGTGCCCCTCAGCGGGCCTCTGGGGTAACGAGGATGAGGACGCTCCTTCCTCTCCAGTGGGCATGGGATGCGGGGCACACGGGGTTGGTGAGCAGATGGTGGCCCGAGCAGTGCTCTTCTTCAGGAACTTCATGACGCAGTTTCCAGCACAGAATCAAGGGACCCCGTGTGGGCATGGGTGCTGGAGCCGCCCTGCGTTCGGACCCGGCTGATTGTATTGAGAAGGGCCTCGAACCCGGGCTTCCAACTGTCTGGGTGACTTGGGTTAGAGCAGGCTCTAGAGTCCAGGGCTGTGTGGAGCCCGGGCACCATGGACGCATGCAGGCCGGTGCACAAGCACATGTACGTGTGCATGCCCGCCCGCGCGCGTGCGCACACACACACACATACATACACACACACACACCAAGGTTTGGGAGGGAGGAGGATGGGAGGATAGAAGGAGGTAAGAAGGAAGGAAGGAAAAAGAAGAAAGGAAGGTAGAAAAGAAGGAAAGAGGGAGGAAGGAAGGAGGAAGAGAGGCCCCTAACTGGTGGCTGTTGGCCAAAGCTTGCACCCCAAGGTGCCCAGGGCCACATGGAGCTCGACTGCCGCCCTGCCTCGGTGAGCCTAGTAAGGATGGGGAGGCTTGGGGAGGCCCGCAGGAAGAGTGAATCTGTCCTGTGAAGTCGGCCTCTCCCCCTAGGGAGGGTTCAGAGGGCAAACCTGTCCCCGTGGCTGAGAAACAACTTGGGTGGGGACAGTCAGGTCCCGGGGCCAGGGCCAGGTGTGGGTGGCTCCATCCTGAAGCCAGACCAGTCCCTGGAGGGTGTGGCTCCCAGAGACCGAAGCGCTGCGGGAGGAGGTCACCATGCTTCTGGATGGGAGCTGAGATGCTGCCTGCTCAGGAGAGTTCTAGGCCAGGGACAGGAGTGTGGCTGAGATGACGTGGCCCAGAGACCATATGACTCTGGGCCTGGAGCTGTCGAGAGGTCCAGAGCCCCTTAAACAGGAGGGGAGGGTCCTGGATGCTGCGCAGGCTAAGACCCGCCCTTTACCAGCAGCAGGGCCCCTCGGGCAGGTGCAGAGCCAGGTTATGTGCAGAGGGGCAGAAGGCAGCCTGGGGTGCGCGGCCCTGCCACCCCCTCCAGTCAGCTACGCCGGAAAGTGACACTGGCTTCCTGGTCCTGCCCAGGTAGATCGCTGGCCGCCTGTGCTCACCTGGCCCTTTGTCCCGAGTCCTCAGTGGAGTCTCGTGCTTGGCATTAAAGTCCTGCTCTTCTCCCCGCCTGCCAGGTTTGGGGATGATCCTTGCTGTCACCCCAGCATGGAACTTCCCAAGATACTTGACAAAGTACTTTCTGGAATTGTGGGTTTCTCTCACTTCAAGGGCTGTGTCTGATCTTTTGTACTTCAGCTTTCTGTACGTGCATGGGGTGATCACAAAATATGGTGAATGTTTAAATGTTAAAAATTCATTACAGTAAAAAACACTGCTATTAATCCTCGAAAATCTTCCTGTTGCTTCCAACACACTCATCCCATTGTCCTTACCACTTCTGCAGCAGCCTGGAGTCCTCTTTCCTGGGTCTTCAGTTGCACCATCCTGGCTACCTGGATGTCCTGAATGGATTCAAAACGTGTCCCTTTCATGGTCGTTTTAACTTTGGGAAGGAGCCGGAAGTTCAGGGTGCCAGATTCAGTGAATGAGGTGGATGAGGACCCAGCAGTGTGTTTTTGTGAACCCACCTTTCTGTGGGTGGCACTCGGCAGTGGCATTTGCTGTAATTTTTCAATCACACCTTGAAAAGACACCCAGGAAAGAGGACTCCAGAGCTGCTTCAGAAAGTGGCAAGGACGATGGGATAAACGTGTTTGAACTGAGAGGGAAGATTTGGAGGAGGATTCATGGCAATGTGTCTTTTACTGTAATACGTTTTTAAAATTTAAAAACACACCATCATTTTCGATGTGTCCTTGTGTGAACACGTGGTCCAGTTGACTGAAAGGCACACTGCATAACTTCTTCCCTTGAGTATCTCAGAAGTCTGAACGTAGCATTGATAGGTCCAGCTTCCAACAATTATTGGTTTCTCACTGAATAAGTATAAAATCCTAGCAGCCTAATCTAGCCTCTCTGGGACTTTTATAAATGAGGATTTTATCAGTATGGCAGTGAACACTTTTTACTTGCTTTGCAGTGAAAGGAGAAAGAAAAACGCGTGTGACGATGTCGAGTTTGACCGAAGCAGCATCCTTGAAGTGCGTATGATTTTTAAAAATGTTTTCAGCTTTCTGGAACCACAGGAATCGACCTGTTTTCTCTGTGGTCAGATCCCCTAGGTCAGCAGATTTGGCCACCGGTGCAGACAGGAGGAAGGATGCGGAGCCTTCCCACGCAGCACCACGGGGGAGCCCTCGCGAGGCCCCCAGGCCTAGGCTTGCCCAAGCTGCCCATGAGAGAGGGGAGAAGGCAGGGTGGTGTGCAGAGGGCTCGGCCGGGGCCTAATGAGCGAGGTGACTTCACCGAGTGTCTGGGAGGGCATTGGGACAGGGAGCGGCTTCAGGACTGAGGTGCTCTTAGGATCCTTGCAGAATGATTTCTGCACGTACTTTTTAAATCTGAAAAGATATAACTAGAAACCAGTGATTTAAAACCAACATATTGGAATTTGCACATCTAAATTGTTCTGATCTCTTAAGAAGCGTCGTATTTGCATTAGTTGCATTACTCTCAGGAAAGAGTTAGGAGCTGCTGCAGGGAATACCGTGTTGGCAGATAGAGTGAAGGTCCCAGGGCATCTGGCTGTGGAGGAGATGCCCTGGCTTTGGCTTTGCAGGTCTGGTGTTTCGGTGACCTCCCTCGACCACTGCCAGAACAGAGCCACGGGACTGTGCCCAGTGATGGCAACGACAAGAACACACGTGCATGGTCCCACGTGGGTCTGAGTGGCCATGTGTGACTTTGCAGACATGAAGGACTTGTACCACCGCAGTGTACGACCAGGCGGCCCCAAAACCCAGCTTCACTGCAATAAGAATTGATGCTAATGGCCTTGCAGGACGTGGAACCACCAAAATGAGCTTTGAATCAGGAGAAGACGTGTTGAGTAGAATACAGATTTGTCTTGGTTACTTTTCTTGTTGTTGAGACCACATACCTGACACCCAAAGTTGAAGGAGAAAAGGTTTATTTTGGCCCACAGTTTCAGTCCTTAGTTGGCTGGCTGCCAGGCAGGGTGGCATGGCAGAGGGACGTTGCAGAGGAGAAATAGTTCATAGTAAGAAGCAGAAGGCAGCCAGCAGCAGCAGCAGCAGCAAAACAACAGAAGCTGGCTTTGTATTCTACCCAGGTTGTAAGCCTATTGATTGGTGCCACCCACACCCAGGGAGGGGCAGCCTTTATCCCAGCACCGGAGATCCAGCCACCTCTGGAAATCTCCACCTGTGACCTCATGAGGCTGGGGCGGGGGGAATATCTAGCTATAAGCGATAACAAGAATGAATCAGTGTGGCATTACAATGACATTGTAGACCTCGGGAGGTCTTAGCTAGGTAACTCTGTGACCAGGAGAGGAAAGGAAGGCTCACCAATCTTTTATTTTTTTATTTTTTATTTTTTTAATATGCGGGTACCAGGAGTCGAACTCAGGACCTCGCACTTGCCAGGCAGGTGCTTATGCCGCTGAGCTATCTCACCAGCCCTGGCTCACCAATCTTGAGGTGTGTAGGGAAGAGCCCTGGGGGATCCCCGTGCAGGTGCTGCTGTGCTGGCTTCACAGCCAGCTGTGGGTTGTGGGCTCCTCCTCTTCCTCTTCCTTCTCTTCTTCCTCCTTCTCTTCCTTTTCCTCCTCCTCTTCCTCTTCCTCCTCTTCTTTTTCTTCTTCCTCCACCTCCTCCTTCTCTCCCCCATTCCCCTCCTCCTCCTCCTCTTCTCTTCCTCCTCCTTTTTCACACTAACTCTGAGCACCTGCTATTGCCAGACAACCCCTGCCTTCTGTTGGCCCGAGAGCTCAGTCTCATTGGAGCTGGAAAACAATGAAACAGCCCTGTGCATGCCAGACGCGCCACCCACGTGCCAGGCAGATGTGCTATGGCTCTTGCCCCTCGCCCTGCCTTCAGCTAGGAGAGAGAACGAGAGGTCAGGTTGTGAGACGGGGAGGAGGGAGAGCACGGAGCGGGGGGTTCTCTTCATCCAGTGTTTTCCAGAGACCGCAGCTCCCTGGGAGTTTACACTAACACCACAGAGCTCTTCAGCAATCATTTCAGACCATCAGTTTGGCAGCTGTACGGAGGAGGGTCACAGAGCATTTCTGGCCTGTGGTGGCACTGCCTAACCACGCTCCCCTCACAGCCCAGGCATGGGGCGCAGGGGTAAATACTTTCATGATTCATACATTAAAACCACTCTCACCCTGCATGGTTATTTTTTAAAGGATGTGACTTGTCCTGAAAAGCACTTCTTAAATTGGATATCAAAATATTTTGAGTAATTTTTACAAGATGTCTCTCTTCTCAAAGTCATTACTTAGAAGGAGATCGATCTCAGATGCTGTTTTGCTTCTATAACACTGATTGGTTATTATTCCAGTGAATCCCTACTCAGATTTTCATGTCAGGTCGACTCCTGGAATATGCGTTTTAAGTGTAGTACTGGCCGGGCGTGGTGGCACACACCTGTAATCCCGGCACTCTGGGAGGCTGAGACAGGAGGATTGAAAATTTGAGCCCAACCCGAGCAACTTAGTGTCTTAAAAAGACCTTGCCTCAAAATCATAAATGAAAATAGAAAGGGCTGGGGGTGTCGTTCAGTATGAAGGCCCTGGGTTCAGTCTTCAGTGCTACAAAATTAGAAGGAAAGGAAGATAGTAAATAAATAAATAGCTGGTCTTCCAAGGAAAGAGAAAAACGCTGGTCCGACAAACTCTGCTTGGATATCTCTGCAGTGGTGCCTCACCGCGATAGTGCTGCATATGTCTGTGTGCACAGGACTCATTTTCTTAAAATGAACATATTCCAAGTGTGGTTGTCATGGTCAACATTCGATTTCTTTTCTTTCTATTGATTATTTTTTATTATCCTCTGGTTTTGATCAGGTTTTCCTGCCCTCCCATGAGTGCTGTTTGCATTTCCCAGAATTCTTCAGGGCCTCGGTGACCTGAGAGAGCGAATGTGTCCCCCCTTCTGGCCTGGAACAGCGCTGGCCCCTCCCTCTGAACGTCAAAGGAAACCGAGTCTGCCGTTTTGTTGATTCACATGTCTTCGTCAGTTTTTTTTTTTTTTTTTTTTTGTGGGTACCGGGGGGTCGACCTCAGCACCTCGCGCACCAACAGGCGCCCGTGCCGCTGAGCGATATCACCGGCCCCTTTTCCGTATGTGGGATCCGGGAGTCGAACTCGGGCCCTCGCGCTTGCAAGGCAGGCGCTTACACCACTGAGCCATCTCACCGGCCCGTCTTCGTCAGTTTTGATGCTGCTGCTTTCTAGGTTTCTTTGTTGGCTGTTGCCTAAGCAGTGTGACCATTTTTGAGTCTTGGGAAGTCCCTGTCTCGCTGTCCTCCCATCTGTGTCTTCCCGGTCACTTCCTGGCCCTGCATCTCCATCTTGTTTCTTAATGGCGTAAGAGAAGTGTTTTTTTTTCCTTGCTTAATGTTTTTCTTTTTCCTTAAAAGTTAAGCAGCTGTGTTCACAGAAACAGCCTGAGGTTTTCTGTGGCGCCTTCTGGGCAGCACTAGCCTGTCAGGACCGCAGGGGACAGAGGGGATCGTGGGGACCCTTCTCATTCCAGGGCCCTCACCAGCGCGTCCTTGCTTCTGGCTCTTTGAATTTCATCCTGTGGTTCCTGTTGGGAAACATCTTTATTTTGCACAGACTTCCAGTATCTGAAGCCAGCATTTTTGACCCTAAGAGTAGGAACAATTTCATGATTAGGCATTTTTGGCAAATGCCAGCCCCGGTAGATAAAACGTTCCTTGTGGCGAGCAGGCTCAGGGCAGCGGTGAGCTTTGAACTGGTTTAACATGCACTGCTCCCTGCACCTGTTTGACCACTGTACCCATTTTTCCCCTTGGCGCTAGTTGGGAACACACCTTGGAAGACTCTGGACTTCTGGAATTTTGTACTAAGTGGAGGACCAATGAAGAGAGGAGCTTATTCTGGGACCCGGGGTCTTTTAAAAGACCCCAAAGCTCATCCTGCAGGTCTGCGAGTGAAGCCAAGCCTGGGCAGAGGTCCTGTCAAAGCCACCAGAAAGGAGACCTGGATCGCTTTTTATCTAGTTCACTGGCTTGTGTTTGCATGATCATTTATTTGCTTTTCAGAAGGTGAGAAACTCAATATTCTGGCGACTGTGGATCCCTGGACTCAGCCGGACTGTGCGAGTCTCCAGGGTGAGGGTGACCAACTCCCTCGTGAGCCGGCAGAGGGGTAACTAAGCCAGAGCGCCTGCCTCGCCCTGTGCTCCTGGGCTAGACGCAGCGCGGCCTCCAGGCCTCCTCATCGTCCTCGGCACCATCTGTCCTCCCACACACGCCACGGTGAGCTTTGTGACATGAAGTCAGCTGTCACCCTGCAGCTTAAAGCTTCCTGTGCCATCCTGATGCTGTCAAAAAGCAAACCCTAAATCCTACCCTTGGCTGTAAACCCGGTGCCCACTCCCCACCGCCTCACCGGAGGTGTTTTTCTTTGTCACAGCTGGTTTTGCTGCAAGGTTGTTGCCCTTGCTGGTTGCTCTGACACTCATCCTCAGGTGCCCGCAGCTGTCACCCGCCAGGCGTCTCTGCACACACTCACTGTGTCCCAGCGCACTCTGCCACGCCAGTGTCTCCGCCGTGCTGCCACCACTGCCTTCCCCACGTTTGCCGGTATTGGCCGTTCTCTCTCCTGTCTTCTCCGCTTCCTGCAGTAAAGCCCATGGCCCGGGTGCAGCTCCCGTGTGGTGCGATCACCCGGCCCGGCCCGGTGCTGACATCCACACACTGCAGAGGAAGCGGCACCCGCGTGTGCCCTCCCTCCTCCGCCAGCTTGTGTCTCAGCGTCCTCATCTGCACAGTAGAGGTCACAGCAAAAAATAAAGTGGGGCGAGCGTGTGGCTCAGTGGTAGCATGATTGCCTGCCTTGCACAAGGCTCTGGGTTTGATCCTGCACCAAAACCGAGGAACGCAGGTCTGGGAGGCAATGGATGGGTGTGTCTGGGGCAGTGACTAGAGGTAGCACGTGGACTTTGGGGGTGCCGGCCCCGTTGCCGTGGAAGAGCACAGGGAGCTTGGTGGATTCCAGATGTCCCTGGGCTGCTCTTAGCACATCCTATCTTGGACATACCTTGCCACTTAGTGCAATCAAGTCAGTGAGAGCCAGTGCTGGCAGAGAAGTCTCAGCACGTGGGAGAAGCTGGCCCTGTGCAGGGAGACCTGGGGCCTGTTAGCCTGTCTGGTGGTGTCGTCCTGTCTTGGGCTGGGGCCTCTCTGGTGTGGACCTCCTTAGCCCTGGGCTTGAGGTTTCTTTCCGCCTTTCCTTGTGGTCATAACGGGACTTCATAAAGCCAGGACATTCTTCCCTGAAGTTGATATTTACTTAGAGTGGAGTGTGTCTTGGTTTCCTCAGATGTAGAGAGGAAACAATTCAGTAACTTAATGAAGTGTGCTGGCTTCGTAGAACTCGCCAGGCATGTTGTTGGCCAGACAATTGTTTTGTTGTGTATGCGATGGAGATGACTTATTTCCTTCCTCAAGCATCTTGAGATGAAGTTGGATTTCTACAGTTGCTGAACTGCCAGATTCAGCATCACAGTACAGAGACAGTGCTGGTGATTTGGTGAGAATGCCTTCTGTTTGCCGGACACATCTTGTGTGTAAAACATCTTCATGTAGTTTTTGGACTATAAGGTCAAGAAGGGCTGGGGCTGTGTTTTCTTGCCCAGTGGTGCCCGTGTCCCCGTCGGACATCTGGCAGACGGGCTACGTCCGTTACCTGTGCGAGGGCGTGTGTGCGTGGGTTACGGTTCCCATTTAACGGTCGCACGTGCTCTGTGAAATAGGTAGCGCTCTTGTGTTAACACCATGAGTAAATGGAAAGGAACTTAGTTTTACATTAAAAAGAAGCTCAGAAGCAGTAAGTACCTTTTCGTTTTGGTTGTCAGATCTCAGGCAGCTGGTGGGTCAGGACCAGGCTGTCAGTCTGTTTCCATTTTTAGTCTAGTTTCAGCAACAAAAGAAGTTGTTCTCAAGTGCTGATTCTTACACATACTGCTGATCTGGATCTTTTGATGTGTGTTCTCCATTCCTGCAGAGTGATTTTTTAAAAACTCAGCCTGACTGTGTCCGTCTGCCGATGTGCCGCCCACTCTGAGAACGCGCACTGGCGTTTGGATGGCAGCGTGGTGTTCACTCCGGGGAAGCGGCTGGGGCTCCCTGCGGGTCTTTCCTGACTTCGCTGCAGGGGGGATGGCAGAGGCTCTTCGTCTCTCCAAGGGCTCATCCTGGGGCCTGAGCTGGGCACCCCAGCGGACGTGGCACCCTAATGCAAACCCTGCCGGTGTTTGGAGCTGGCACTGCTGGGTTCTTTTGCCCCTGGCACAGTGCTATTGTTGTAGTTCTAGGGCCAGGAAGAGTGGATGATTACCACAGATGCCGGGGGCAGAAAGCAAATCCCTGAACTTCTGGGCCGATGGAGGAAACATCGTGTCCCTAGAGAAACAGAAAGTGGCACAGTGGTTTGATCTCGGGTGGCCTCGACTTGCCAGGTGTGCAGCAGCTCACATTTCCGACTCCAGATGAGCTGCAAGGTCCTTTGTTAGGTCGTCATTCATTCATTTAACAAACGTGTGCTGGGTATTCGTTGTCAGCCTTGCACGCTCTGCCTATACTTACCAAACTCTGGGAAGTTAGTATTTACCTGAGAAGTGACATGTGTACCTAGCATGTACAGCGTGACACTTTCATCTGCGTGTGCAGTGCTGGATGTTTACCATATGCATTACCTCACCTACTTCTTATTTGGTGGTGAAAACTCTTAAAGTCCACTCTCAGCAATCCCAGCTCATCGTCATGGTGAGCAAGATGGCAAAGGCCGCGTGGTGCACGGATGAACTTGAATCCTTTTATGTTCTTGAAAACAGAAGGCTTCGCTCCCGAATCTTCTGTGCTTGTGTATTATGTGAATGCAGAGTGGTCTTTGCTGATTAACCTAACAGTGAGATTTCACCTGGCAGTGAAAAGCTTCCGCAGATGCCTCCCTGCCCCTGCCGGCATTGGCAAGTCTCTGTTTCATGGGGGGGGTGACACAAGCGTGGGCTTCGCCTGAGACGTTTTCCGTTAGCACCGAGTTGGACGTGAAAGCAAAGTGTGGTTATGTGTGTTTGGCAAGCGGGATAGATATTGTGGGATCCAAATCCATATGAAACCCCATGCAAGACCCACAGGAAGCTTTCATGACTTGTTGGATATATTCTTTTCCCCACTACTTTAAGTTTCTTAGGAATGAGGGTTAGAGATAGTATGCTAAGTGACATCTTCTCAGAGTATTTTAGTAAATTTAGACATTTATTACAGTAGATTATTAAAGTGTAATATTTAAAAAATGTATATAATTCTGAGGGAGTGAGATGATTAAGACTTATTTTGTTTGCTTTGAAATGCTAAGGTCTTATCTAAGCTGTGAGAGGACTGCATACAGTGAGGCTGCCAGCTTACTGGGGTGACCCTCTGGCTGCCCTGGGTAGAGAAGCACACGCCCAGTGTCTTGCAGACGAATCTCACTGTATTGGAGGACAAGGCGCCTGAGACCCTCCGTCCTCCCTGTGCTACTTGTGAATTATTATGCTGAATTTTTTCAGCACTTTTTTGGTTGCCTGTGCAGCGTTGCTACCGGTCCCCTGACGGTGGATCTGTAATGAAGCGGCCGACCGTCTCACACGGAAGCTGTGTGTGCACGGTGGCCTTTGAGTCGGGCTTAGAAGAGGGAAAATTATACTTTTAGTATTTCAGACAGCATTTGTGAAATACAGTTATTATTGATGGTTCCATTGGCATCTGCTGAGGATGTTACAAAATTCCTTGGCTAATTGTTTGAAATGAGACTTTTAACTTTTTTTGTGTGTGTGTGTGTGTGGGTACCGGGGGTCGACCTCAGGACCTCACGTGCCAGCAGGTGCCTGTGCTGCTGAGCGATATCACCGGCCCGTTTTTTGTATGTGGGTTCCGGGAGTCGAACTCGGGCCCTCGCGCTTGCCAGGCAGGCGCTTACGCCGCTGAGCCATCTCACCGGCCCCCAAATGAGACTTTTAGAAGATAAATCTTGAAAATGTCTACCAGTGGTGCTGGAAAACTGGGAAAGTCCTCAGCAAGAGGGAAAGAGTTCTCCTTCAGCGCGTGGCCTTTACCGTGACGTTTTGAGCTCATTTCAAACCGTAGCTGACAGAATGGGGAGGGTAAAAGTGCCTACTCATCAGCCAGCGATCCGACACCCCGTGTGGGAATGTCAGCGGACGCGCACTGTCGTTGCCTTTCTCTCTGGATTTAATACTGTGATAGAGCTCATTTTCACTGCTCACCCACATGTGGTGTCAGAGAAGATTTTGACCTGTAAAATCCTTTGGAATTCAAATGCAAGTCTTGCCAGGAGAAATTTGAGAATGTTCGGGAGTACAAGCAGCGATTGAGCAAGCCGAATTCTTCAGCTATGTGGGAATGGAATCATGCTTCATCAACTTTCTTGACTACTGGGAAAAGTCGAGTTGATATATTTTGATGCATATTGTGTTTTTAATAGAATTATGTATTTCTTCATAAGGTGTTTGTTCAAACTGAATGGGATTTAATCTGCATATATTTTTGTGGTGTTTAAAATGTACAAATAAATTTAGGAAGAACAAAAATATATTCTGTCTGATCCTGGGTTCCAAAGCTGCAGTTACAATGGAAAGAATAACAAAGCCTTGTGTAGCAGGGTGCTTGACTCGAATTTCCATTAGTATCCTCAGGCCCTGTAGCTGAAAGCTGAAGACATGTCATCAGATTTGGATTTGATTTGGGTAGCTAGTGTTCCATAAATTGATAGTTCTTTGAAGCTTTTTAAAACCTTCTTTTTAAGCCTTTGGGTTCAGAATCTGTGTAGTGGACCTTAAATCAGCAGCAGGAGGAATCAGTTGTTTGTCATTGGATTGGGGTCCAGTTCCCTGCTCCCCTGCTCTGGCCTCAGCACTTAGAGGGGCTCCATGAACCCTGGTGCAGTCCAGTGTATCATTTTCTCTGCCAGTTTTTGGAAGGGGAGCCAGGAGGTGGGGAAGCAATGGTCCCACATAAATGCAGAAGAGCCCGCCTTCCCCGGGAGGTGAGAACTGCCTCGAGGACCATTAGGCTGACAGTGTAAATGAGCAGAGCATCTCTCTTCGAGGAGAACCTCTTGTGTGGCAAATACGTCTCAGTAAAGATGCCCCTGGAACTTGCACTTGGCTGGAGCTGGTGTGATCCTGCTGGTGCTCTGTAACAGGCATGGCGTCTCAGAGGAGGCTGGGGATTACTGACCATTTCTGGGCTGGGGAATGGCAGCTCGTGGTCAGTTTGGGGACAACAGGTCTGGGACGCCCTCTGGCAACATGAATGCCACTTGGTTACAGTGTTGGGGTCCCCGTGGGGCTCTGGGCAGTTCCGCCCGGTTCTCTGGGAAGCAGATTACCTGGGTCTCACTGTTTTAAGTGATGTTATGGAGGTGAACTGACCTCTGAAGCTTGTACCTGCAGTTTTGTGAAGTGTTGGCTACTTGGTACCAGTTTTCCAGGTGGTGACTGATGCTTTGTTGCTTTCTTGAATGCATACAGTTGCTTTCTAGCTGCCAGAAACTGACACTGATGGTCCAGTGCATTCTGCGCTGTGGAGGTGGCCTGCAAACCACCACTGGCCTCACGTGTCCCTGGTGCAGTGGCACGGGCGGTGGGGGTGTGCTCCTTGAGGGCCCGGCTCACCCACCTGGCTGTGGGGCATCACACCCGACCCCGTGTTGTCACCTTCTGCATCGACAGCCCTGCTGCCATCCTCGGATTTCACCGTGTTCTTGTAACCCACGGGGCCCAGATGAGCTTTTGGCAGAGAAAGTCACAGTCAGTTCTTGTAAAGCATAATTAGGCAAAGGCAATTACTGGTTGATGCTTTTTTAATTGAGCTGTTATAACTTGGTTTTATTTGTAACCAAAAGCAGATGTTTGTTCTATTAATTTTTTTCCATTTACCCAAAGAGCTATTCTGCTTATCTTTTTAGTACTGTTCTGTTGGTAGATGGTAGATTCCCATGCTGGTGTCCTCCTCCCGGCCACTCATCCCCTCCCAGGGTTGTGCCAGGCCCACTGCCAGGGTGTAGCTGCCCGGCATGACGCAGGTGTGCCCGGCGTTCGCGACGCTGAGCTTAGTCTCCTCCAAGTTTAGTGCTTCTAGTTCTTGCTCTAAGTCTGACTGCCTGTAATCACATCTCAGTTATTTCCTCGACCTGCATTTTAAGACAGAATCTGGCAGTAAAGTTTCTTTTTGGTATAATTTGGTAAAAAGGAGTGATTTTTACTTGGCCAATTCATTCAACGCAAAACTCACTGTGAAAGGAGGTGGTCAGTCAGAATTTGCATCAGTAATTCGTGTCCTTAGGAAATTATTTTACAGTAAAATCAGGACAGGTGAGAAATGTCTTTTGACTTGATTTCAGTTTGGGAACCTCCCAGCCCTGGCTGGTGTTTGGATGAGATCCAAAGGTCAGGTGCGACCCAGGGGGCCTTACTGTTCTGTCCGGCGTTGTGGCACTGTTTGCAGGACTTTGCTCTCACCCTGGGCCAGCAAGGAGGGAGTGGTGCTAGCTGTTCGCGCATCCTCACCCTGCTTCCCAGCAGGGTAGAAAAGAAGCAGGTGAGTGGCAGGAGCCGCCGGATGGGCACCCGCACGCCAGGGCCTCGCTGGCACGGACAGGCAGGCAGATACGGTGGGTTGGGAGCTCGTGTCCTGAGGGCACTTGGCTCCCACCCGGGTGGCTTTTGCTTAAGCTGTGCCTCAAGTACACCTATGTATAGTGACAACTGTGCTGCAGAAAGTCATTTATTCAGCACATGAGCAGAGGATGACCTTCACCTGCATCAAGAAGTTTATGGGATTAAAGAAAATAGAAAAATTATTGCGTGTGTGCAGACAGCACGAATGTTTAGCCATCCCACCAGGGGATGAAGACAACCGAGCATTCTTAGCTGCAGGACTGGAAGCCGAGACCCGGCGTGAGGCCTGCGTGTGCGTGCAGTGCCCTGAACGGTGTCCCGAGGACCCGGCTCGGGAGGCGGCGGGTGCGGACCTCGCAGCCTCCGTGGCAGGCCGTGTGCTCCGCCGAGCCTGACCCGCGGGGGAGCCCGAGCCCGCAGCGCCCGCAGGCCGACTTCTCAGGCGCGAGTCGTGTCTCCAAGCAGAGGCCACGTTTCGATCCCACGTGGAAACGTCCCGAGGCAGATTGTCTCAGCCGGAGGCGCTTAAATTCTTAGTCCTTGAGCGCTTCAGACTTACGGATGAAGGTGGTGGCAAACTTTAGGGAAACCTCCCGTCCCACTGCGCTTCCGAGTCGGTGCGGGGCCGGCGTCCCTGCCCCCGGAGGACGACGCCTCCTGCGCGCTGGCCCCGTCCCGCTCGTGGGCGCCCTGGCGGCGGGGAGGCCGGCGCGTGCCCACCGGAGGGGCTCAGGCTCAGGCGCGCAGCCCGCTGCCGCGCGGCGGCGCCACCGCTTCCCGGGGGCCCGGCGGAGCGCGGTCCCTGCCGCAGCGACGTGGGCTCTGGCGCTGCTCGGTCCCTCAGCATCTGGTTCGGCTTGGACTCCGAAAGCTTCCAGATGCGAAGCTTTGTGTGCGATTTAACCGGAGCTCCGTGAGCTGTAGGAATCATATTTTGCTTCTCCACAGAAAAATACTTCAACTGAGGGCCGCTGGGTGAGAGAGGAGATTTGAAAACTTTGCTCACTCCCTCTGAAGGCACGAGCCAGCCCGCACTGCGGGCGGCCACTCCCGCACCGTCCGGGCCGCCGTCCGCGCCCGCGGGCCCGTGCGTGGGCCGTCCTGACTCCGGCTCGGGAAGCCCGCCCTTCGCGGGAGCCCGGCCCGAGAAACGTCCCAGCGTGGGTACCACAGGCTCTGAGGTCGGGGCTGAGGGCGCCGAGTGGCGGCCGAACACCGGTCTGAGTTTTCTTCCATAATTGCTGTGCAGTCTTTATGGCGACTCTTGGGAAATCGCAGCTATTATGGAACCGTGTGTTCACAGGGTGCTTTCTGCGCTGTGACTGTGTTCGTTACCCAGGTCTACACTGAAGGAATCCTTTCCCTTTCAGCTACTGATGTGGAGGCCTGAGAAGTTCATCCCAAGCCAACAGAGGAGTGGGAATGTATGTTTAAAACTTTCTTTCCAGGCCGGGCGTGGTGGCACACGCCTGTAATCCCAGCGCTCAAGAGGCTGAGGCAGGAGGATCCCCGCGAGTTCAAGGCCAGCCTGGGCTACAAAACGAGACCCTGTTTCAAAAGACCAAAACCAAACAAACAAAAAACAAGTCAAATTTTCTTTTCAAGATGTCCGTATGCACATATATCTGTCATTTCGAGGATGAAGTCCTTCTTACGTGCTGTGGGAGGTCCATCCTTACACTCACCCTTTCTCCCAGGACCCAAACCGTTTAATCAAATAGATCACTTAAAGTATTTGGAACGCTTGGGTATTAGTGCAGGCATTTTGTCTGATATTATGGTTGCCAGATTAAATCCGAGATCCCCAGTTAAATTTGAATTTGAGATAAGCAGTGCATATTTTCCTTTTAGTAACGTATGCTTCGTGCAGCATTTTGGATATTTAGCTGTTCTCCATACTCATATATTCTGTGTATAACTGTGAGTCCATATGCATGTAAAATTTTGGATTCATTTGTTAACATTATGTCATAATATTTCTATCTTGCTACCTGGTCTTCCTAGTTACTATTTCAGTGGCTGTGAACTCTTATCACATTTAAATTCCATGCTGAGCTGACACTGCTCTGTTTTGGACATTTTGAATGTCTCATATATTTTTACTTAAAGCATTAATTTAAAACTTATCTTTCTTGATTTCAAAAAGTGTAAAAGCGTGGCCTAGGTGGATATCTAAACAAGTGTTATGGCTCCTTTGTGATAAGGCACTTCCCTGGAGACTATTTTAAGTTTAATGACAATTGTAAAATTTAATTTTCAATTACTCACCATGTAGTACATGAACTCTCTTTTTACCTCAGATAGTTAAAATGTGAACATTTGTTTCTGAATTCGTGTTTTGATGAATACTCATTTAACTGTCCTTAACCAAACCATCAATCCTAAGTGACTAGATCCGGATGTCCCCAAACTTCATAGCTGTTAAATATTGCAATAGTTAACCCGTAAAACGTTATCTCTGAGGAGAGACAGAGGAATAATAGCAAAAGAAAATATCTCCGTATTTACAAGTTTTATGTGTGCCCTTATTTATGACTGGCATTGGGTGAGGCCAGCACCCCGGGCCATCTTAATGCAAAATCAGACTGGCTGCTCCTCCGCGGCTGTATGGTTTGTAAGACGGAATCAATCCAAGTATTGAAGATTCCAGAATAGCCGGTGAGCTCTTCTGAAGCCCTCCAGCATCATCTCTGGGTGATAATTTGTAATCATCGTGAAAAATGGTGCTGACTCCTTCTGCGGGAAACCTAGCTGTTGGTCCAGCATCTTTTCAACTGACTGGAAAGCGGAAACCACAACACCCCATCTGCCCTGCTCAGCACCGTACCCATGGTGTACACTGTGTCCAGGGGATGGGACCAAAGCTCCCAGAGGACGCGGAGACCAGGGATAGCGGCTGTCGGCCTGTGGCAGCCACATCACGTCCCCACACGTCTGTCCACAGTGCACCTCCTCCACCCAAACCAGGCCCACCGACCTAGACCCTGGAGGAGGCTCGGCAGTACACGTGGCCCAGAGCTCCAGGTGACTCGAGAGCCATCACAGGAGGACATCTTGGCTGAGGCTCTTTCCCCGAGTGGGGAACTTTGAGGAGGAAGAAAAGGGGTCCAAAGCCACTGCTACCTATGAACTTTGCACTAGTATTGCGAAGTACCTTAAAAATCACGGTTGCATTGAAAACCAGTGTAAAAGCATCCTGAACTACTCACCTTCAAGACTGAGTGAGGAAGGGGTCTGTGGGGGCCTCAGGTAGCTGTGGTGGGGTAACCTTAGCCAGTGCTTCTCATGGGATCTTTAAAAAATTTTCTTTTATTAGTACACGTTTTCAGTACGTAATGTTTACATTCACCTTAGGGTGTAAATACATGTACTTAACCTATCTTCATTCTTGCCCTTCCTCTTCCCCTCCCTCTTCCCTCCTCCTCTGGATATCTTTCTCACATTTTCATTTCATTTTTTGTTTAGTTCATGTTTGGGATGTGTGATGATTGCATTCGTTGTGGGGGGTTGGTCCACATGTACACAGATATCTCAGTTCTTGCTACCTCCCCTCTTGGTCCTCTTCCCATTTGCAAAAGATCTGTCTTCCTGTTTCCTTTTGTCTGTCTTCTATTTTGCTTATTAATTTGTTTTACTTCGGGTTTCGCGTGAGAGAAACCATGCAGCACTGGGCTTAAGCATCTGTGTGATGTTGGACACAGAAGGGGATTTAATATCTGTTTAGATACCTAGTTTTCATAACAGCACATCACATCGCAGGTGTTTTTCCTGTTAAGTAGAATCTATTTTTAGAGAAGTTTTTAGGTCACAGCATGATTGAAGTGAAAGGACAGTGGTCTTAGGGTCCCCTCTTTGGACACTCCCCACTGTCACTGACACACCACATGGGTAGCCTGCATGCACCTGTCATTGTTGTTACCGTCCAACTCAGCAGTCTCCGTGAGGTCAATTTTTAAAAAGTATAAACTATATTAACTATTAGAATGACTTTTTCTGTTGTAACTGTGTTGCATGGTTTTCTAGATAAACTGTTAGCATTTTCCCCAAGTGAAAATATTTAATTAAATTTTAGTGTAAGTATTGAGAATATAAATTTCCATATAAAACCATATAGAAGTCTGATACACTTCTGACCTTCTACAATGACAGATGTTCAATTTTAAAGCCTCTTTACACCAGTTAGGAAATTTTAGTCTGAGATATAGTGTGGATTTCAGTTTGCTACCATACAAATCGAAGAGTTGGTGTTGTCATGAGTCAAGCTGTGGATTTATTTACCCGAGATTATAAGCAAAACGTTTGAGTTTTCTAACTGTTAAGCAGACTTAGTAAAATTTGTTTTCGTTAATCTGAAACACTGTTCTCGGTGTTTCGTGTCGTATATTGGGGGTTTGAAGTATGTTTCAATCACCTTTCATTTTCCTGTGCTCTTGTGAAAATCAGTTTGAGTAGTGGACATTCTAATAAAGCATCTGACCCCTAGTTTAACTTGGTCTTTCAATAGCAATATGCATTCAGTGCTTTCATTTTCTTCTCCATGAAATTATTGAGAGTAATTAAATGCTTCAACCCGGAGCTCGTTTTGCAGTCATCACATGATCCGTAACTTGGCAGCATTTCGTGTTGTGTCGGTGGTCGCTGCGGACCACGGAAACACTCTTCCTCTCCAGAGTGTGTTACAAGCTCATTTCCCTCAATCCCAAAGTTGCTGACAGTACAAAAGGCTTCTTCAATCTTGATGCGCCTTTCCCCCAGCATCCTGCACTTCGCACTCTGTCTTTATTTTCTCGTTCCTGGGACAAAATGCCTGTTGCCCAAAGTTATGGGAGGGAAGGTTTATTTAGCTCACAGTTTGTGGAGGTTTCAGGCCATAATCGGCTGGCTCCAAGGCAGGGTGGCACATGGCAGAGGGACAACTGTTCACAGCGGGCAGAAGGTAGCAAAGCAACAAGGCCCGACCACAGCTCTTTCTGTCCCTTCTATCTGATACACGCTACTCAGGGCGGGCAGCACTCGCACCCTTCATCCTAGTGTCCTTGGTCCTAGCATTGCACCATGAATCGATCCCAGCCTCACACACTCTAGATCCAACCGCCTCTGAAAAATCCCCCCATGAGGCTCTGCGGGACATCTAGACACAGCCGTGACCCGCTGACTGCCCTGAGATGATTGATGCTCATGAAGCCACCAGCACTGTTGTGGCTTTGATCTCCAGCCACTCTTGCTGATGGTGTTGAGGGCTGCAGCAGCAGGCAGGCAGAGAGGGAGACAACGTCGCTGAATCGTAGCCCGAGTCTTAACTGTGGCGCCATATTGCACCTTCCGGACACCTGCCCCAGAGCTCCCATTGAGTGTCCCGTCCAAGCACATTGTAGACCCTGAGTTTGCGACCTGAGCTGCAGCATAGCTGTGTCTGTGTCAGGCACGATTTTCAAACAAAATCAGTCTCCTAAGTCATTGAAACACACACATCTCACTCTCTCATTTGTGAATTTCTGATCTAGAATTTTAAAAAATGTACTAAATGAAAATTACCCATCTTCCCAATTCCGTGCCATCTGTGTGATGCTTGTGTTTGTGGTGCACATGTCTGTTAGGATAGGGTAAGCCGCAGGCGGGTGGTGAGTTTGGAGACAGATGCAGTCTTTTAGGGGACTTTGCAAGTGTGGTAGCAGGTGCTTGACCCATCTGCTAAATAAAAAAGCAGAGAGAATTGGAGGAATTGGCACAGGCTTGGAGTCAGGCAGACCCCAGGCAGCAGCTGTCACCATGTGGCTAGAGCACGGACCCTGTCCCCTGAGCCCCTCGAGCCCTTTTCCTCATCTGGAGATGAGACCGATCATCACATCAGAGGTGGCCAAGTTCCAAACACCGCACCCACTCATCTGTAGGCGAAGTGTAATGAGAACATTGACGCATCAGTGTGTCCCGTGCCATCCAAGGGGAAGGAGAACGGACTGTAGGAAGTGTGTCAAGGAAGCTCGCCATGAGACCGGGGGCATGTGGGGGTCACACACGATGGTGTCACAGTCGCCTGCTCTGTGTGAAGTGCAAGCCTTGTCCAGGTGAATGGAAACTTTTTCTTGTTTGAGTGTCATGAATAATTATGTTTTGCCTACATGACTGTCTTGATTTTAATCTTCTGACGCAGTGGTTGTGTCTGCTGATTGGGGCTGTTGTGGTTTTAAGCTTTGGGATGCTGTTTAGTTCACCGTCTGTACTTCGCTTCTCTTTGCCCCACCTCCTCCAGGCCTCTGACGAGTGGGGACGAGTCTGCTCTACTAATCTGGCGGTGGATGAACTGCGGCTGGCTGCACGGATTTCTTCAGAACTCGCAGCCTTTCCTGTTCGTGGTGTTGAGCGCCTTCTCCTACTTGGTTTCCTTGAGTTCTTTCAGGCAGAAGAAAGGTGTGCAAAAACAGACAACAGTAGGAAGGTGCTGGGGAGGTGGGAGGTTCAGGCCTCGAGAGCTTTTGCATGAAGAAGCGGCAAAGGCGTAGGCAGTGTGGGGAGGCCCAGGAGAAGTTGTCGGGGCTTCCTGAGTCACGGCGGGCCTGAGGGGCAACTGCGCTCGCTTCCTATGTGGGACTGAGTGGTGGGAAGGACCAAGGGGGCAAGAGGACTGTCCCCTGGAAACGAACCCCTGAGGTGATTCTTGGAAAGAACAACTAGGATTTTTTTCTGCACAATTTGAGGCCTCTGCCAGTGTTTTGAGTAAAAATGATGCCACAGTTCCATCTGGAAAATATGATTGTGATCCCTTCCCAAGCCAAAGACAGACACATGCAAGCCAGTGGCAGTCATGTGCCGTGAGATGGAGGCCCGCACAAGTGTGGCCACAGGAAGTGCTCCATGCACGATGTGATAGACTGACCAGATTCTTGCTTTGAAGTTTCTGAATGGGACGGGAACATCAGATTCTAACGGGAGGTCACCAGAGAGCAGGTGTGCAGGAAGCAGAAGGTCACCCGGGTCCAGGTGTGTAGAGAAGGGAAGGTCATCCAGTACAGGTGTACAGGAAGGGAAGGTCACCTGGGTCCAGGTGTACAGGGAAGGAAGGATACCAGGTACAGGTGTGCAGGGAGGGAAGGTCACCAGGTACAGGTATGCAGGGAGGGAATGTCGGTGGGGAACAGGTGGGGTTTTGAGGGATGATGATGTGTTTCTGGGCTTTCTCATGTGACTGGTGCCCTGGAATCCAGCGTGTGTCTTTACGATTCTCATGGGAGTGCATCTTCTTCAGTGGTGTGGAAGAATCCTCCTCCGGGCGAGTCTTTGTGCGGCCTCTTGGCTGTTGAGGTGGGAGTCCTGTTGTCACACTGGTGTCCGGTGTGTGAAATTGATGATTTGCTGGGCAGGAGGTTTTTGGGGCCTTCAGTGTTGGGCTGTGAACCCGCACTTACTCTAGCACTTTAGCGTTTGTAGCTTAGGTCTGCGTGATGAAACCAGACTCGCTCAGCAACTTCTTACAAAGACACAGAGGGTTTTTGAGGCCGATGGTCAGCGGGGGCATCTCTGCCCACTCAGCTCATGCTGTGTGTGAATGTCATGGCCCTGCCAGCAGAGGTGCATTTCCAGCTGCTTATGAGTCAGCCAGTTCCCGCCAGCAGTGCCCGATGCCTCGCCTGGCCCTGAGGGCAGAAGGGTGTGACAGCCTATGGCCTGGCCCTGCTGGGCCTGAACCTGGAGACCAGCTGTGTCTGCGCAGGCAGTGGGAGACCCCCAAGGGGTCTTTGGGGTGTCCAGGGACCACGGGATAGGAGCTCTGGGCTGCTCTGGATGGCTCTCTTCCTACTGTCCACAGGCGTCTCCAGGCAGGGACAGGACCCCAGCTTCCTGTGTGGTCTGCCATGTGTGCCTCGCGAGGAGAGGACAGTGCCTGCCATGAATACTGGCGTCAGAAGACTTGAGGTTTGCCATGTACCTGGCTTGGCAAATGTTGGTGTTTGTGACTCAGCGCGCAGCTCTCCATCCCCACCCTGGTGGGGCCCCGGCAGACCTGATTGCCCTTGTGTCCTGTTGGGGCGACTTTGATGACAGCTGGCAGAGTCGGGGATCAGTGTAGTTTGAGGACTGCATCTCATCCGTACCCTGTGATTTGGTGACGGAGCTGGGTACATGTTTTGGTCATGGCTCTTAGCTGGCATTGGCCCTTTGGGTGAAAGTGTTGCGGTGGCCTCAAAAGTACTGTGCCTGGCCATTTGGGAATGGACCCATTGACTCATGTGGTCATTTCAAACAACTGCTTTAAATTGATTTTAAACTCAAAGCATCTTCCTGATACCCAAGAAACAAATGAACAGAATGTCACCTTAGTTTATTCAGAGTTTAACATGTTACCTGTAGTTCTGCCTGGAGGCACCTGTGGACAGTAGGAACTGGGCCATCCAGGGCAGCCCAGAGCTCCTATCCCGTGGTCCCTGGACACCCGAAAGGTACCTTGGGTCCACCGTCTCCCACTGCCTGCTCAGAGGCAACTGGTCTCCAGGTTCAGGCCGAGAGGAAAATGGATGCACCTTGAGCCCATAATTTAAGTGAAATAAACACACAGGCTTCAATCTTTCATGGCTGCTTTAATATGAGAAACCTGCAATATAAATAAAGGGCAAAATAAAAGATTGATCATAGGAAGTAGGAAGACAGATCTTTCTCAAATAGAAAGGGGACTGAGAGGGGGAGGGGGAGGAGGAAGGGAGGAGGGGGATGAAGAAATAACTGAGACGCGGTGTGTAAGTTACCAGCTCCACACAAGGAATGTGATCATCCCGCAATGCAGACGTGGACTGGTAAAAAGAAAAGTTACCTTTGTCTTTCCACGTGTCCAGCTAGCTCGCCTGCGGGCACTAACTATCTAGGGTCATGATTACTGAAGGTAGAAATTATGCATAAGAATGTGGGTACGGTGCGTGTGCACCATTCCGCGCCCCTACACACAGTTGATTTCCGCTCTGCACCTTTGCGCGATGATGTACTCTATACTGACGTGCGCTCTCTTGGACAGAATTCAGATGACCCACACCTCCCACACACACACCCCAAAAAGGTGTGAAACATTGTCGCATGTGAGTTCTGAGGAAGAAAGGACACCTTGGTGGTTACCAAGTCTCAGCAGTTAAACTGAAACTTTGCTGGGTTCTTAGTCGGGCTGCTGCGCGCTGGCCCATCTCCCCGGTGCTGTACGTGACCCTTGTCGCCTGGCTTCCCAGCTGCCCGGTGGAGACGCTCTCCAGTCCCCAGCACCACAGCGAGCCCTCGGGCAGCGAGGCAGGGGTTTGGAAGCCACTGCTCCAGGGCCTTCCCGAGCCGTTTCTCCCAAGGATGTCTCAGAGGCAGGAACGTGGAGTGGAGGCTGTCACCTGAGAAGACGTTCCCGGGTGGTGATTCCCAGGTCCCTCCCTGTGCTGCGCTTGGGCGGGCACTGCTTGGGCCTGCAGGGGTGGCCCATGGGCGACGTGCTCCATGCAGTGGCGTTTTCTCATCTTGTAGGCACAAGGACCAAAACTAATTTTAAAAGTGTGTTTAAAAATGGCTTTTCCTCCCACGTGCCACCAAGTACAACCTGACCGTCACAAGTAACCAAGGTCTCTCTGCTGTGGTCGAGCCGTGGCTGATGCCCGTTAGCTGCCCCACCCTGCAGAGGAGACGGGTCGTTCGGGAATAATTGTGGCCTTTAGCCCTGGTGCTTCCAGTGGGACCTTTCCTGGAGAGAGGATCAATGTAAACGTGTTCCTGGTGGGCATCCGGCACCCGTGGGCTTACATTTTGTGGTGTCATTTTGGTATAGCCACGGCACTTCTCTGCGGTGGACCGTGTGGGTCGGGCTTGGGCAGCGTGCAGATGGCGGTGGTTGCACTGTCCCAGCAGCAGATGGTCCTGTCCGCCTTGTGGAGAAGCGAGCTGGAGTCCTGAGCAGAGGAGGCTGTGACAGTGGCCAGGCGGGGCGGTGCTGGGTGATAAACGCTTGTGGTGCTGGGACCGAAGCTCCTCCCCTGTGGCATTTAGAAATCCCCAGGAAGGACTTTGACGGCTCCCCCAGGGGTTAAGTTTTATTTTATTAGTGCACATTTGCAGTGTACGAAATTTACATTCATCCTAGCAAGTAGGTTCATGTACATAACATGGCTTGATTGTGTTATTTCCCTTCCCCTCCCCACTCACAAGAGCTTTATTTTAAATAACAAAGACATTCTTTTCTTTCTTTCTTTCTTTCTTTCTTTCTTTCTTTCTTTCTTTCTTTCTTTCTTTCTTTTTTTTCTTCTTCTTCTTTTTTTTTTGGAAGTACTGGAGATTGAACCCAGGGTCTTTGCCCTGAGCTACATCTCAAGACCTTTTTTATTGTAATTTCATTTTCAGGCAGGCTCTCATGAAGTTGCTAAGTTGCCCAAAGTAGGATTGAACTTAAGATCTTCCTGCCTCAGCCTCCAAGAATGCCAGGGTTACAGGCGTGTGCCACCATGCCTGGCTTAAATATTGAAGGTGTTTGTCTTTTTAAGAGTAACAGAGATGTGAGCCTGCATGGTCTGTTTCTCCAGAATCCATCCAGGAGGTTCAGCCGCTTAGAATTTGAATTTCTTACAGTCGTTTTACAAAGAACGTCGTTTCCTCTGAGCTGGACCTGCGCTGCCTGGAGAGCCCACACCCTGAGATGGGACGCTTGATCCTGTAGCGATTGCCCCTGATGACAACTGGCAGCTTTATTATCTGACTGACTGCCACTGTGATCGGCGGGCGGCCGTAGGGTGACCACACCTCTCCGTCACCTCTGTTGCCACGCAGACAGGAAGAAAGCAAAGAGAGCATGCCAACAGATTTCAAAAGCACACAGCCTTAGTTTAAAAAGACAGGTGCTCGAGGTATTTTTAACTCACTCTCAGGGTGCTTCGGTGACACTCCTGCATTTTATGTTTTCGTTCTGTATCGAAGTTTGTCACGTAAGGGGAGTTACGGTCGGTGTCCTGTTACAATGGCAGTGACGCAGGTGGGGTGGAGTATGTGTGTGTGGTGCACAGTGCATGTCAGATGCTCCAAAGGCACAGGTCCCCCGCGCCCCCAGCTCCGGGACCCCAGTGCGGAGCTCCGCACGTGCTGAGGTCACTGGCAGCCCAGTGCCGCCCCAGCCTGCAGCTGGCGGGCTCCTCATCCCAGGTCGCCTAGGGCGCGCCGTGCTCTCGGGTGTGGGAGGCGCGGTAGCCTGTGGTTTCTCCCCGTGGGGACTCTGTTGGCAGCGAGGGCCAGGTGTGGGGCAGCCGCTCCTGGGAGAAGCAGACGTGTGCTTCTCGGGTGGACAAAGGTGGCCTCCTGAAGCTGTGCCTCCATGGCGGAGCCCAGGCGTGGGAGGTAGGATGTGTGCGCAGAGGGCAGGCAGCCCCGAGAGACATGAGGTTTCTCACATGGTCGGGCCGATGGACCAAAGCTGCTGCCTCCTCCCGTGGCTCCCTCCTGTTCCATGTCCCATGCCACTGGTCAGCCTAGGACAGAGAGGGACAGAGAAGCTGCCTCAGGGGCCCCGGTGCTGCCTAACTTCGGGTCATGGTCAGAGTTTGCATCTGATCTTTAGATTGGGACTGCGCTTGGAGCTTATTGTGACCCATGGAAGTTGGTCGGCTTTTCTATTGCTGGGGCACGGTACCTGACACCCACAACTAAAAAGAGGAGAGGTTTAATTCGGCTTGCCGTTTCAGGGGGTTCAGTCTGTGGCTGGCTGCTCCAAGGGAGAAGCATCATGGTGGAAGGGTGTGGAGGAGCAAAGCTGCTTGGTTCATGGTGGCCAGGAAGCAGAGCAGCTCCAGAGAGGAAGGGGCAGGGATCAGATATAGACCCCACGGCCAGGCCTCCATGGCCCACCAGACGCACCCAGAAGTGTCTGCCTATCCTCTGCATGGATCCAAAGCCAGTCGATTTGACTCCCACTCTCATGTCCACTGCAGCCTTGCCCAGGTTTTTATCGCAGGGCCAGGGAGGGTTAACTGGAGCAGAGCGTTAGCAGCATGCACCGCACACCTGAGTTAAAACCACTCTGACTGCACCTCAGAGTTCGTTTGTTCAGCTGTGGGCTACAGTAGCTGCTCAATCACTTCGTTCTCCTGGTGTAGAAGGGTTTTAGTCCACTGCAGAGAGAAGATTTCTATCAAGTCTCAGATGTGCTATCACTGCGGCACTTTCAAGGTTAAGAAAGAAGATTAAGGATTAAGGATGAAGCCTAATTCTGAATGATTAAGTCTCCAGATTCTAAATTGGAGTCCCATGATTCCTGGGGAATAACTTTTCACATTTCTTGCTCCATCAACCTGTAGAGAGAGATCTGAAAGCTAAAAATACCCAGATGCACTTGCATCCCCACCCTGCTCGTTAGTGAGCGGCCTCGCCTGAGCACCTGCGATCAGATGTTCAGCGCTGGAGTCCTCGTGTCTTGAAGCCGGTCCTGGAGTCCCCGGGGAGTCTGCCCACTGGGGCTGCGAGCTCCTCAGGTTGTGTGAATGCGAGGGCTTAAACACAGAACATAAACTTTTTATTTAGGTTGTTTGGTTTGGTTTGGGGCCAAATTAACTCATTAGAATTTCTTGGTGAAAATGTCACATTTTTCCATTTCAAAATTTCAACAACTAAATTAAAAATATTTTTAGAGTTATTGACAGTTTTTTTTCTCACTGGTACATAAAAATTGTGTGTGTGTGTGTGTGTGTGTTTCAGTACTGTGGATTGAACCTAGAGCCGTCACACTGAGCTACATCTTCAGACCTTTTTTACTTTTTATTTTAAGACAGAGTCTCAATAAGTTGCCCAGGCTGAGCTCGAACTTGGGATCCTCCTGCCTCAGCCTCCCAGAGTGCTGGAATTACAGATGTGCGCCACCATGAAAAAATAATGTTAACTTTTAGAGCTGATGGTCTCATGTGTGACACGGTTTCAGAAAGAACGGCTTTGCTGAGAGCAGGCATCCTCCTACAATCTAACAGGTACTCGGGGCTTGTGCTGTGTCTGGCCTCTGGGTTGACTGTTGAGTCCCGGACGCTACAGGGGACTTGGATGTCTGCTGCAGGGCTCCTGAGGACTAGGGAGGCTCTTTGCGCCTCCTCATGGGAAGGAACCAGATGGCCTGAGCAGGAGAACTGGCTCTGGGAGGCCCAGAAGGGGCCTGGGCCCACCCCACCCCGGGACCTGATGCCCCTGTACTGTGAGCCCCTCCACACCGTGCTGAAGGAGCTCTTGCGTCCTGCTGGTCTCCGCCCTGCCCCATGTGACCCCATGGATCCCGAGCTACTCGCCAAAGCACTGGGACAGGGACAGGAACAGTGTGGTGAGCACTATCCAGGAAGAGCCACAGGGGCTGGGCCTGTAATCCTAGCATGGAGGGAGGCTGAGGCAGGAGTGTGGCAGGCTCGAGTCAGGCTTGGACAATTTATGATTTAGACCCTGTCTCAGAATGCAAAACTTATAAAGGGCTGGGGAGAATGTAGCTTAGTGAAAGGCCTTGCGTTTGTTCAGTCTTGAGTATTGCAAAAAAAAAAAATGGAAAGGAAAGAAGGAAGGAAGGAGGAAGGGAGGGAGTAAGGGAGGAAGGGAAGAAAGGAGGAAGGAAGGAGGGGAGGAGGGAAGCAAGGGCAGATGGACTAGAGAGGCACAGCTTCGACTGTGCAGATCCCCCTTCCGGCAGCGTGGTCCTGGGCCTCGCAGTTTCCCGAGGAGCTGGCCGAGGGCCAGCAGCTCGGGCAGCACAGTGACTTCTGACCGTATTCTGCAAACACTTTGTGATAATTAATTCCATTGCTTTTTAAGAGCATTCAAATGGAAGGAAAAATCAAATGGAACAATTTGTTGAAACCAATTATTTTAGCAAGAGAATCAAACGATTGTGGATTCAGGGCAGTGGATGTATTCAATTAAAAACCTCACTCTTCAAATAATTAGGGAAAATCTCTTCCCAGCTGGAATTTAAATTACGCCTGGCAGAGCGCGGTGCAGCTCAGTGTGCCCGTGCAGGCGTGGTGGTCGCGTCACACGGTTGTCGGTGTGTGAGAAGTACCCTCACTTTTCTCATTATAAAAATAATTGAAAGTTTTTTATGGCAAAAGACTTCATAAACAAACTGAAAGGCAAATGATGGACAACAGGAAAGCGTTTACAGTTGCATAGCTAGCGGAGGCGTGGTCTCCAGAACGCGGAAGAGACTCTAACAGTTCCGCCCGAATAGAGGAGGCCACGAAGTGGACTCTCTGCCAGAACGAGAAAAACTTCATTGATGACAAAAATGCAAATTAATGACAAGATTCCACACCTAACCCATCAAAAAACAAATGAAAAAGTAAACAGACTGAGTTGGAGTTGGCGAGGGTGTGTTTGATAAGGAGCTTCTGTATGGAACGTGCTTTTCAATTTCTGGGAGGGGATTTGATATTGTTTAAAATATGTCCATTTCAGGAGGACATGAAATGGTGCAGTAGGGTGTTAGCTTGCAGAAATACTGGCACCAACGCCTGGCTATATGGGGCCTAAGATTGTTGAATGCAGGGCTATGAAAAAGCAGTGAGATGTCAGTCTGTTCCTATGAGAATGGTTAAATAAACAGGTTAAATTAATCATATCAACTATGGAGACTATGAAGTCTTTAGATTGCAATACCTATGTATCTAATAAGTGGATTGTTTACTAGGCAAGTTATCAAACCTTGTCTATAATTTGATCCTACTTTCCTAAAAAAAATACTGGTTTAGAAGAGTAGACTTGCACACTAAAATTTAATTCGGAGTACTTGTAGAGAATAAATTAAAGTAGGTTATGGGAGAACTTCCTTTTTCGTTTGCAAATATTTTAATTTTGGAGTTTTATGTAGAGTATTACTTTGTAAAAATATAGATTAGGGGCCGGTGAGATGGCTCAGCGGCTTAAGCGCCTGCCCTGCAAGCGCGAGGGCCCGAGTTCAACTCCCAGATCCCACATACGAAAAAGGGGCCGGTGATATCGCTCAGCGGCACGGGCGCCTGCTGGCGCGCGAGGTCCTGAGGTCGACCCCCCGGTACCCACAAAAAAATATATATATATAGATTAGAAAGCAGGGAAACCTAGGAAGAGACAGAAATCTCCTGTCGTCAGTTCCGTGCTTGAGCATCACCGGGCTGCACGTTTCTGGTCACACCCTGAGCATGGGGGCTGCACAGGCTCCGTCCGCCGTGTCCGAGGTTCCCATATACTGTGTTTTCGGAAAGTGTGTTTATTAATGATTTTGTGATCGCCCTCACTGAGCCATGTGATAATTTAATCGTTCCACATGGTTGGATATTAGCCAATTTCTCATTTTTAAGTCTTGAAAATAAGATCGACATCCTGAGATCGATATCCTGTAATTAACATCCTTGGTACATAAATCTTTCCGCCACTGCTGGTTGTTTCCTAAAATAGATTCCTAGAATTACCTTGACCGTTGCATGGCGTGTGGGCGGATCAGCGTCAGTGTCCGTAGGTCCTTTATTTGACCCTAGGTCAGTGTAGTTAAAGTCTCATGCGGGGAACTCGGAGGTGAAGGTGAGCCCCACACTGTCCCTCTGTTGCCCACGTGTGCTGCAGGAAATGCTTTGCATCGCACGGAGCAGATGTCCACGGACGGAGGGCTTCCAAGGTGACTGGCTCTGGCTCAGGGGTCCCACTGTCACCAACACACTGCCCTCTCCCTGTGGGGAAGCAGGGGTTCCTGGGACAGAAACATAGTGGTTGGCACATCTGACGTGGACTTGGAATGGGCCGGGTGGGCACAAGGAGCCGTCAGGGATGGCAACTCCGGTGGTGCTGGAGCTTGTGCCCCTCCCAGCTGGGACCTGTAGGTCCGGCCCCGCGGTCTCTGGTGGGGCTCTGAAGTTCAGTGCCTACCTGTCCTGAAGTCCTGCCCGGCCCCTGTGCCCCGGGACCGTGCAGCTCTCGGTGGGGCGGCTGGGGTCTGCGCAAGGCTGTGCACCCAGAGCTGCACCGCCCAGCCGTGCGCGGAACCCTTGGCAGGACCAGCATGGCCCAGGATGGATGCCGAGGTTTAGTTTTCTTACAGTCTTTGAATTCCAAGAACCGGTGTCCTTGGGCTTTTCCCCCAATCACTTAAAAGTGTAAAAGCCATTCTCAGTTTGAGGGACTGGATTCTGTGAAGTGTGCAGACATCCGTTTGTAGAGCAGGAGCGGGAGCGGTTTTCCTGGAGACGGCAACTTTGCCCAGGCCTGCACTGCTTTTCTGTCTGTCAGGGGCCTGGAGCAGGGGATGGCCCCCCTGCTACACAGCAGCATCCTGTGCTGGGGTGGGGTTGGCGTGTAGGACAAGGATACTTTGTTGGCCCCAGATCTGTAAACCCGTCCTAGACGAAGTGAAGGGCAGTCCCCTCACTCTCCTCCCCAGGCCAGGCTCCCAATCTTGCTAACCTTGGCAGCAGGAATGCGGGAGGAATGATGCTTTTGTGTCCTTTTGGTCTCCGGGCTGTGTGGATGACCTGCTGTCCACTCTGTCCTAAGGTCCTTCTTGTTCCTAGTTTCCTGCCTGCCTCGTTGGCAAGACCCGAGGTGACTGTGTGCGTGTGTCTGTGGGGGCCAGGAGGGTAAAGGGCAGGAAACCAGCCATGAATCAGGGAGGTTTAAAGTCCGCCACTTCCTGTTTCTCTTGGAAATCCTGGCAGGAGAACTGGGAATGAGTGGCCCAGAGATTGCTTAGCGAAGCTTCTTGCTCTTACCAGTGAGGAAACTGAAGCCCAGCCACAGCAACTGTGAGGATCTGTCCCTGGAGCGCTCCATGGGGACCAGAACCAGGTGTGGGACCAGCCTCAGTGCCTGCGTCAGAGCTCGCTGACCTCAGGCAGGGCTCAGCTTCAAGCCACGCCATTGTCACAGTGCCAGTGGGGTGGGGATCGGTAACAGGACTCAGAACCCCGAGCCCGGGACCTGGGTCCGTCTGGGCCAGCCGGGTGTGACATAGGCCCCTCTGCTGTGGCTTCCTTGCTGAGGGCTCTGTGCAGTGGCTGCGCACCACAGTGCCAAGGCTGGGAGTGCGGGGTCCCTCAGCTGCTTGGGGATAGGGACTCGTGGTGCCCGGAAGGCATGCCAGCTCAGCCAGTGCGGTCTGCCTTGCCATCCCTTCCAGCCAGCAGGGCAGAGTGGGAGCCACATGAGCCACGTCCCCCATTCAGTACAAACACAAGAAAGGCTCCCCAGTGTGGCGTTTGGAAGAGGCAGCATTGCTCCCTCAGGGCAGGTGAATTTAATTTATCGCTTTCTACCTCAGCGGACTCTGAACAGAGACCGGACCGAGCGGCTGGGCCAGGGCGTTGCTGATGGAAGGCAGGGAGGCGGGGAGGGTAGGTGACCAAGTGTCCCCATCTCCCCACATCTGCACAGATCTTGGGTGTTTGCAGGAGAACTTCTGGATCGGACGCCATCCTGCACCAGCCCAGGAATCCCGTGAGGGGTTCAGGTCAAGGTTCTTCATCCACTACCCACAGGACACTGTGCTGCTTCTAGCTCGCTTCCCCTTAGTTCTCACCCGGTGGAGGAAACGATTCCGCCTGTGTACGACTCGGCTTCTGCAGCGTCCTTGGCCACAGGGGGCTGACACGCAGGGGAAGGCGGGGCGGAGGTGTTGCGGGGGTGCAGGGCCACCTGGCCTGCTGTTCCGGCCCTGCCTGGAGGTGACTTCCCTCTGCTGGGGCTGGACGCCAGGTCAGGGTGGAGCACGCTGTGCTGTCCCCCTCGAGCACCCCGAGGTCCCCAACAGACCGCAGTGTTTGCCTCCCGAGCCGCCCCTGTCTCTGTACGACAAGGACTGGGCCTCAGTGGTTTTTCTCTGGCCGCCAAGGCGGGGGCAGGAAGCGGTGTCCACACATCACCCATGTGCCGGCTACGCCACACGTCCTGGGCTCATGGCCATGGTCGCTCCCTCCGCCCGCAGACGTGGGGGTGCCTGCTTCCACAGGAGTGTCGTCAGCCTCCCTGCAGTATGCATGAGGACCCCGAGGCGGTGCGTGAGCACTGGCAGCAGGTGGCGACCGGAACAGGCTCTTGTCCACCACCAAGCCTGGTGCCATAGCTTGGTGGGACCCACTTTCTCAGGGTGATTGTAGGAAGTTGGCAGAGTGCACTGGGCCTTTATGAAAAGTGTCTCGGTTCGGGTTTGCAGGACTGAGGTGCGAAGAAGAGGCTTTTCTGTGGGAGCCGCGGAAGGTCGCAGCAGCGCTGCGAGGTTTCACACCTCTCGTGGAGCAATCAGCCCGCTCCTGCCTCCTCTTCTGCTTTGGAATCCATGCAGAAAGCCCGAAAGGCACTTGTGCGGTTATGAGGGGAGGCAGGTGGCGGCGCCGGCAGTCCTGGGTGCAGGTTTGGCTGCTGCAGGCTGCACTTGGGCGGCTCTGGGGAGCGGCTGTGCACCCTGGCTGTCAGGGCTGCACGTGTAAGAGCTGAGCTGCTTTGCCTGGAAGCAGCTGTGAAGCGGTGGAAAGGTCTCACCGTGGAGTCACAGCCTAGAGCTTGGGTTCTCTGTGTGACCTCTGAAAGCCACGTGGCCTCAGCATCATTGGCTGTAAAATGTCAAAGGGCTGCTCCAGCGGCAAGGGAGGGTGGACCTCAGTGTGTGAGAGTCGGGCCGTCAGAAAGCTAATCGAGTTGTTACAGTTGAAAACTGGAGCCATTCAGCCGTCCTGGCCCCTAAACGTAGAGCGCTGCGCATGTCGGAGTCAGTCCCGTAGGGCCTCCTTGCCTGGTGCTCGCGGCTGGAGCTGAGCTGGGTCCCAGGGCGTAGGTGCTCAGGAAGGGCAAGCTGCCTCTTTCACGCACCTCGGCCCAGCTCAGTGGTGCTAAAGACGGAGGCATCTGGGTTCCTCTGAAGTAGTTTCAGATGCTGAGTGAACCCAGATACCCATCTTCGGACAGCTGCCGGCAGCTACGAAGGGGATTTTGCAGTCTGGACTCTCGGGAATCCCAGATTGTCCTCGGCAGCTATCTAATCACATGGCTAGAGTGAGCCTTCCTCGTCTCACTGAATTCATGTATAAAGTCTGAAAAAGACGGGAAACAAATGAAATCCTATTCCATTACTGTTTGCTCATTAAATTGTAAACATCAACAGGAAGTGATCTTATTTCTTTTTTTTATTTCTTTTTTTCCTAGGGAGGCTGGGGTGAGGTCTCGCTGTGGTGCCCAGGCTGGCCTGGAGCTCCTGGACTCAAGTGATCCTCCTGCCTCAGGCTCCTGAGTAGTAGGACTATAGGCGGGCCCACCACATCTGGCTTGTGAGCTGCCTTCAGAACCACTTTGGACATTCACCTGAGGCAGGCAGTGTTTGCTACGAGTGGGGTTGGGATCTCGCTCAAGTGTGTCATGGGCTCAGTTCCCAGGCAGCCCTGACTTATTCAGGACACAAAGCGTGGGTCTGTGAATGGCGGCTCACACAGAGAGGAAGCAGCCACTGTGTTCCGTGAGGCTCCGGAAGGCTGGAGTCCAGGTAGCTTTTCAGCACTGCACCCGGGCCAGCAGAGCTGCTGGGGCTGGGCTGATAGCAGGAGCCACTCGGGGATATAAATCCTGGAGACCAAATGGCTGACGGGGATGCCTTCCAGGCAAGCTCTGGGCTAGCTAGGTCTTGGGGGTGAAAGGTCTGGTTAAAGGAACACCTTAGAAGCTGGGCGTGGCAGTGCATATGCCTGTAATCTCAGCACTTTGGGAGGCTGAGGCAGGAAGGTTACAAGTTTGAGCCCAGCCTGGGCAATTTAGGGAGATCTCCTCTCAAAATAAAATAAAATAAAATAAAATATTAAAAGGGCTCGGGATGTAGCTCAGTGCAAAGGCCCTGGGTACAATCTGCAGTACCACACACATACACACACACGCACACGCACACACGTGCACGGCACCTTTGACACTTAATAAGCCAACGTTTTTGTGTGTCAGCTGCGCACTTGGGCAGGGCGGTGGTGGCAGGGCCCGGCGCGGTGACCTTTACGCTCCGCCCAACACCGCAGGGTGAGGTCCTGAGCAGAGGACTGAGCCGCATTGAGGAGCCACGTCTCCCGCTGCACAAAGCTCCGATTGTTCAGATTTCTCAAACTGCGACTCAGATTGCCCTTCTAAGTTCATCCCTGCCTGGCTAAAAATGCGCCTTGACTTTTTTGTTTTCATGGATATTAAAAAAGAATTTTAAAGTTAAGAACCTACCTTCCTGGTTCTAAAGCTATTATGTTACGTGTAGAGAATGTAAAAATAGACGCAATGTTTGGATGCAGACTCCAGATCAGCTGCTTTCGTGCTGTGCAGCTCTGCTGTTCTCTGTGTCTTCTCACGGTGGCTTTTATCAAATGAATATTTAAGTTAGCAGAATTGAATCATATGCTATCTTTTATAATTTGCTGTATTTATTTAACAATCTCCTGATAAATATTCTTCATCATCTTGATTAAAGCGGATGAACAGGATTCCGTAGCGTGGCCTTTCCTTCACATCGAAGCTGCTTTCCTGTGGTTATTTCTAGTGCTTTGCAGTGATAAAAGTGTTTGTCACAGTGTGTTCCTGGTGCTGGACCAGAGGCGCTGCTGTCGGTCTCATTCCCGCATCTTTCTGTAGCCGCAGCCTAGACGACCTCTTCAGCCACTTCTGAGTGAATCTAAGCTCTGCACTGAGACACCTGGATGCCGGCTGTGTCTCACTGGCCTCCACCCAGAAAGGCTCCTGCCGGAGGAGTTGCTGCTGAATGCCGCACATTAACTAGTTGGTTTTGGAGTAATTTCTCCATGTAAAATGCTGTATCGATGCCACTGTTCGAAGCCTGCCATTCTCGTGGGGTTTTCTAAGCGATGCCTGTAAATTTAGCAGAGAATATTCTTCTTTGGTCTCAGAGTGAGGCTCCAGGTGCCCCTGGGTTCCCCGCTGCTCCCTTCTTTTGCACGGCTGTCCTCTCCACGCAAACCCCCGCGCTCCTGTCTTCGGAAAGAGCCCCGTGCCCCGCGGCTGCTCCGGAAGGAAGCGGGGAGCGCGTCTGTGAACTGATTGGAAAGATCGAGAGGTTGTGTGTCTATTTTTGCCTCGTGTTTGTACTTCGGCTTATCAGGCACTTTGCCGAGGAGTAATTGACTTCCGCTGCCCTCTCCTCCCCGGCTCCCGCTGGTCGGAAATGGGTTCCACAGCGTCGGCCCTCCCTCCGGTGGGCTCCTGAGGCCATTAGATGGCGTCGCGTAGGGCACAGCCCGCATCTGTGCTCTCTCCTTCACTTTCACCACCCAGCTTAAAGCCAGATATCAATACTTTCTTTTTTTACCTTTCCTTTAATCCTTTGCAGTGCTAGAGATGGAACCCGGGGCCTCAGACATGCTGAGCGAGTGCTGAGCACTGAGCTGCGCCCACAGCACCTCCTTTTCCTTTTCCTGCAAAGCACTTGGTGCTTCTTTCCCTCTCTCTCCTTCCCTCCTCTTTTTCTGCCTTCCTCTCTCCCTCTCCTTCCCTTCTTTCTTCCGTGGTGTGGCCTCTGATGGCCCAGATCTGGCCAGCAGCCAGGGAAGTTCGGAAGGGGCGCAAACAGCACGGAAGGGAGCCGTGGCAGGGGACGCAGCCAGAGGCGTCAGCAGCCGCAGATGTCAGCACCCCGACTCCCGGCTGCTTCCTTCCCACCGTCCCCACAGGAGCCGGCCTGGCTGGTCAACGCCTGGCTCTCCTCAGAACTTCTGGAGTGAGGCAGGGAAGGGCAAACACTGTGACACCTTTGCCATGGTTGCCATGGTTTTAGTCTCCCCTGGAGACTCCTGAGAGACTCGAAACCATCCAGGTTTGATCGCTCAATTGACTGGCCACGGTGCTGCGGCTGGAACCAGCGCCTCACACCCGCCAGGCAGCGTGCCCGCCGCCGAGCTGCAGCCCGCCCGGGTCTGGACTGTCTGGGCGCCCGGCGGGGCGGCCGTGCAGGGCGAGGACGCGGCCTCCTGAGCAGGACGGCGCAGGCACGAGCTCTGTCTGCAGTGCCTGTGACCTCGGCTTTGCATGGAGGAAGGAAGGAGGAAGGAAAGAAAGAGGAAGGAGGGAAGGAAGGAAGGAAGGGGGAGGAAATAAGGAAGAAGGAAGGAAGGAGGGAGGAAGGGGACATGGGGAGGTTTCAGGCCCTGTGAGCAGCGGCCCCTGGGGTCTGCGGTGCCATGTGGTCGTGGAGGCGATGGTGTCCAGGTGTTGGGGTGCGGAGCATCGGGGAGAAGTCGGGGTCAGAAGCAGGAGGAGGTGGACTGACGGGGAGCCCGGGCCAGCACTGGTTCTCGCACTGTCCTCTCCCTGCGACAGATGCGACGTAAGGGGACTATTTACCCTCGTGGAGTCTGGTCTCCGAAGTAAAATGACAGTGACGTGCGGAGTTGTCTGACAATGAGCAGTGCTTGTGGTTCATTCATTCGCTTTGCAAGGGTTTCGGGTTCTCTGGCGTCTGTGCCTGGGAGTGCGGGGTGAAGCAGACAGCGAGCCACCGCACGGGAGTCACCCCCACAGGCTGCATAGACTCGGTACCAAGCACAGCACCCTTCCCACCAGGATCCACCACAGCCGGGCCAGGCGGAGGAAGCTTGCGACCTCCTCTCCAGGTTCTTGTTCCAGGAAGGGGCTTCCGGCAGCGTTTTGTTCATTCCACCGCCAGCCTGCTCCCCTAAGATCAGAGCAGAGAAGCTGCACACGCCAGTGCAACGTGCCTGTGGGTTCCTGGCGTCTTGAGTGACTGGGAAGGAGTTCTAGATGGAGCGAAGAGCTGGGCCTGGGGACTCACATGGAGCGCTGTAATCCCAGCACTTGGGAGGCTGAGGCAGGAGGATTGCTGCAGGTTCGAGGCCAGCCTGGGCTACAGAGTGAGTTCAAGGCCAGACTGAACTGCATAGTATGAAACCCTGTCTCAAAAAAGATAATAGATAAATAAATAAATAAATAAATAAATATCTAAATGGATGGAGCAAAGAGCAAACAAAGATTGGATCAGAGTTGCTGAAGGTCAAAGAAACTAAATCGCTGGGGAATGGAAGCCTAAACCTGCTCCCCGCATTTAAGTGGCAGGAGTAGTTGTGGGGGAGGCCCGGGCAGGGTGGGGCGTGCAAGATCTCCATGGATGAGGGCACAAGGGGACACCCAGACCCGAGGTGGGTCAGCGATGCGGTGCTTGGTCCTGGTCACAGCACAGCGGGGTGGCTGCAGTCCACAGTGACCTGCGCTGTGCTCCACAAAGAGGTGCAGGGGAGACACATGGAGCCACACGTGATGATCCCAGGTACTCTGGAGGCTGAGGCAGAAGGATCGCTTGAGCCTAGGAGTTCATGGCCAGCCTGGGCAACACAGCAGGAACCTGTCTCAACGAAAAGAAAAAAGAATTGATAAGAAGAAAGTGCTACCCACTCCGATTTGATCGATGCCTACTGGACGCAAGTGTTGAAACATCACGCTGAACCCTCTTACTAAGCCAGTTAGCACATGTCAATACTAATGAGGAGGAGGAAGCCAAGGTTCAGGCACCGCCCCGCCATCCTCACCTGCTGTGGTCACCCGGCCCCTCTCCCGCGTCCTCTTCTCTGGAAGGATGGTGACAAGTGTGGCTCGGGATGCAGGGCTTGGTACGCCGGCCAAGGCTCCCAGGCGTCTTCCCTGGGACTTGGCATTTGCTCTGTACAGTTTCACTGGTTCAACAAAGGATGACAAGGAGAAAATTGAATTCTGACAGCAGTAAACAACTAGGACCCCTTCCCTACCTCTCCCTCTGCTTAGTTGAACCGACTGACTCTTGAATTAAAATGGACCAAGCAACTTAGGTTTCAGACCTGCGTCAACGAGCTGCCCTGTGAGGCTTTTCTGTCCCCAGTCCCCGTGGCACAGGCGGTCAGCCCAGAGCGCTCAGGAGGACTTCTGAAAACCCGTGTCCTCCTGCTGGGGTCCCCCAGCAAGTGTCGCTTCGTTTCTGCCTCACACCAGGCTGAAGGCAGAGCTCAGGGCCTCAGGAGTGAACCCCACACGCTTTGTGAGCAACACCCGGAGCGGCTCCCCCAGTCGTCTTCTATTTTCTCCCCTCCGGAGGCAGTGTTCTCCCTCCGGCTGAGCATTTCTGCCTTACCTGGATGTCCTGGGACCTCTCATCCTAACCAAAGAGCTGACCAAGGAAACACCTCATAAATACAATTCCTCTTCTAAGAAATTCTGGGCTAGCTACTAGATGAATAAAAGTTCTTCTATCTTGTAACAAAATACAGTAGAGCAGCTTTTTAGACTTCGACATGAAGTAAAATATATGAGTGATCAAAAATATAGGAAATGTTTAAATTTAAAATATTGTTACAGTAAAAGACACATTGCCACTAACCGCTCCCTCCAAATACTCCCTCACTTTGAACACAGTCCATGCATCATCCTGGCCTTTCTGCAGCAGCTCCGGACTCCTCTTTCCTGAGGTCTTTTGTCTGTGCTCTCCTGGCTGCTTCCATGTCCTGAATCGATTCAAAACGTTCCCATTTCACGGTCATGCTGACTTCGGGGAAGAGCCGGAAGTCAGGCGGTGCCAGATCTCGTGAAGAAGGGGGATGAGGATGCAACGTCGTTTTTATGAGGTGCCTTTCTGTTGGATGACGCTCGGCAGCAGCATTCACTGTGCTTTTGACCACATTTTCTAAAGACTCTCAGGAGAGAAAACTTCCAGAGCTGTTTCTGAAAGTGCCAAGAGTCAGGGGGGTGTTTGAAGTGGGACAGGATGGTGAGAGGGTTCGTGGCAGTGCCTTTCACTGGAATACATTTTAAAAGCTGAGACTGTCACCACACGTTCCTGCCGCCCTGCGGGAGTCTCTGCCACATCTCCTTCGCTGCGCGCTGAGCGTGCTCCCTCTGCTGAGCCTGGGGCGCCGGGCAGCTACTGGTGGGTGCAGGGCAGAATGAGCAGGCTCAGCCCTCACCGCGGCTCTGCGAAGTCGTCTGTGGTCGAGCTCCTGCGTCCGGGGTGTGGGAAGTGACCAGGGTCACACGCAGTCCTTGGAAATTTCTCCCATCATCACAGCCTGTGGGGAGAGGCACCTCGGGGCCTCTGGGTGCAGTTCTAGGGAAAACCACAGCCTGGAGTTGGGCTTCCTTTCGTACCCGGACTGTAACTTTAGGCAAAGTGCAACAAAAAACACGTGCCGCACGATGGCTGAGGGAAAAAGAAAAAAAAGGACAAACAGAAAAAAAAGAAGTATTATTCGCTGTCCAGGTTTCCTCTACTCCGAGGACGCGGCAGAGGCAGGCCTGCAGGCAGAGGGCGCGACCTCGGACGTGCGTTCCGGCACCCGCCGCGCCGCGCAGTGAGTCGCCGCGGCGCGATCCTAGTTAGATTTCCTGTGTTGATCCTCACGGACACGGTGGCGGGGTGCGGCTTAGTGCTGCGAGCTGAGTTTGGAGAGTTTCTCCTGTGTGCAACTGGAGGAGAAAGCAAGGAGGACAGCGCGGGCGAGAGGCCGGCGCTCGGCTCCCCTGCGCGCGGGCGCAGCCCGGCAGTGTAGACGCCCGGGGGGCGCCGGTCACAGCCCAGCGCGGTCTGAGTGCCGACGCCCCCCTCGCGCAGGAGTGGCCCCACGGCTCAGTCAGGGAGGTCACCGCGGAGGGCTCCCCGAGTGGGGCGAGCCAGCCTCTGTCACCCTGCAGAAATTCCGACCGGCCTAAGTCCTCCTCGCCAGGCGTCTCGAGGCTGGGGACGTTACAGGTTTGCTGGAAGCAGCCGCGCTTTTCCCCTCCCGGGTGGCCAGTTAGCGCTGGCGCGGGGGGCCACGTTTGCCGATGCCAGGCCTGGAAAGCTCGTGTGCGGTTGCTGAACACCTCGCTGCTCCCCGAACACCGACAGAGCCTCGCGTGGTCACGGAAAGAGAAACACGGGGAGGCGTGGAGTTTTGGCTTCACTCCCTTGTCTTCGAAGGGAAGAAAGGCTCCCTGGCACTGGCTGCCCTCCTCTGTGACAGAGGTGCAGGACTGGAGACACTCTGGCTCCCGGGCTCTTCCCGCAGGAAACTTGTTCTCCAGTTATCCTTACTCTTATTTCCTTTTTCTGTAATGGTGGATGCTGAAGCCAGGGCCTTGTGCACACCAGGCACGCGCTCTGCCGAGCTATGTTCCAGCCCACGCCCAAGTTTTACTCCCGCTTCTGCTTCTCCGTCCTTCTTGATGCTGCCATAGCTGCGCTGTATGCTAGGCAGAGTGGACGCCGCAGAGCACCCGGCGTGGGGAGAGCTGCTGGACGTTGTGCCGTTGGCCGGATGTCGGTCAGCTTTCCCGTGACTGCTGGTGTGGAGAGCTGTGGGGCTCATCCCTTCACCTCTGCGCGTCGTGTCTGGTCGTCACGTGCTTATCAGCGTGAGGCGCTAGCCCAGGCTCCCTGCAGACACAGCAAGGCTGAAGCCCGATTCTCAAATGGCCCACGGTCTGGAACTTAGCAAGACTTACACGGTGACGTCCTGCACACCCACGGGTGACCAGAGCCCAAGATGACAAAACCAAAGTGTGATGGGTCTTAAGAGCTGAAGTGATGACATTTCCCTTGGGTGTACTTTTATCTTTTAGATACAGAATGTATTTTTGCATGCTCAAGAAAAAAGTTCTTCCTCCTGTAATTGCTTTTCTCAGAAGGAACGATGTTAACAGTGATAGGATCTTGTTGATGTTTTTTACTTGAATGAGAGAGCTTGCAGAGGGGATATCTTGTTACTTTGGTGTTGCTGGAACAAAATACCTGACACCCACAGGTTAAGGAGGAGAGGGCTATTTTGGCCCACAGTTTGTAGAGGTTTTAGTCCATAGTCAGCTGGCTCCAAGGCAGGGTGGTGTGGCAGAGGGGCCTAACAGAGGAGAAACAGCTTATGGCACGGCAGGTAGGAAGCAGCAAGCCTTCTTTCTTACCCTTTTTATTCCATTCAGGCTACAAGCTTATTGGTTGGTGCCATGCACACCCAGGGTGGGGCTTCCCTCTTCAGTAAATCCATTCAGCCAGACCCAGAACTATGCTAAAATAATCCAAGGACTAATCCAGTATCAAATGCCCATGGTCCTGCATCACACACTCGTGACCCAGTCATCCCAAGAGCCCTGCCTGTGAGCACACGAGGCTTTGGGGGGACATCTAGATGTAAGCCCTAACAAGGAGTAAGAGTAGGGACTCGGGAGCCAAGACAGGAGGGTTCACTCTGTTCACCTGGTGCTGGGTCACATACTCTCCCTGAGCCTTAGTTTCCTCTTGGTGATGGTGTTCGCAGTATCTGCCTCTTACGCCAGTCCTCCGTAACACTTTGCGGTCTCTTTCTTTTATTCTTGTTGTTTGTTGCCCCATGCACCAGTCATTTTGTGGCTGTGGCCCTCCATTGCATTGAATGGAAATCCACACTGAATTATTCCCACACTCTCCATTCAGACAAAACCTGACTGTGCTGAGGTTGTGAGGACTTTCTTGAGGAGGAGACAAACATTTCAGCTACTTATGAATTTTTGGGCAGAGAAAATTACAGGTTGGCAAAGAAAGAGGCAAGAATTTATTTTGTTCAGTAAATAATTACTGGATGCTTACAATGTTCAGAAATTGGGGGCCGGTGAGATGGCTCAGTGGCATAAGTGCCTGCCTGGCAAGTGCGAGGTCCTGAGTTCGACTCCTGGTACCCACATACGAGAAAAGGGCCGGTGATATCGCTCAGTGGCATGGGCGCCTGCTGGCGCACGAGGTCCTGAGTTCAACCCCTGGTACCCACAAAAATAAAGAAAAAAGAAATAAGAAATTGGCATAGAAACTGGAAATAGAGTAACAAACAGGAAACAAGGCCTGCTCTACAGTGGCCTAGGACTGGTGATTTGCACATTTGGGGAATGGGTATTAGGGGACTTGGCTAAAATTGGAGGAGGTTCATTTAAGGGGTGCATTGTTGCTTGACTTGTTCAAGTGTTAGGCCAAGAGTAACAGGTTTCTGCCACTTCCCTGTCCCCCAGTGAAATTCTGCTGAGTAACCTAGCAGAAGTATTCCTGGAGCTAACCCAACCTCCGCAGAGGTCACTATCCACGCAGGTCTCATAACAGCTTGTTAGTTGTAGCTGCTATTTGAAGGCAAACTCTGCTAGCAAAGTGGCCTCACTTTTGGGGAACACAGGGCGACTCCCTAAACTTATGCATTGTTTAGCAAATGCAGGGCATAAGGATGGGCCAGGAGAGGTGAGACGTCATCTTTGCCTGGGAGATTGAAGACTTTTTTTTAATCTAAAGTAAGAAAGATCAAAGGCTGTCTGGGCGGAGGGCTGATGGGGCAGCACAGAGTGTTCCTGCAGTCATTACTCTGTTCTGGAATAAAGCACCCGCCTGTCGCTGCATCGTGATGGCCTTAACATCTGAAGGGGGGGGTTCATGGCGGGGAGAGTTAAGAGGGAGAGGGAGGAGGCTGGGGGAGCTGAGATGTGGCTGAGGGTTGCCCCAGGGGCCTTGGCGCCCCGCTCCACTCCTAGGAGCATGGACCGCCGTGGTCTGACCAAATGCAGGTGAAGACGCAGAGCAGGTAGAGACCCAGCGAAGAGATCTGGCGGAAGAGGGTACTTGCGAGGCTTTCGACTTGGGATCTTGTTCTGGTAACGAGGATTTCACACCGTGGTGAGAGGCTGTTTGTCTTTAGCACTGAGCATCGTACACTGAAACCTGATGGAATCAAAGGCTCAATTTGCTCCATGAAAGGTGTGTCCACTTCTCCAGCCGCAGAAATAGCTCACAGCGATAGCGACAGTCCGTTATTTCAGGGGAGAGGGTGGTCCCAGGGACAGGCAGGAGGAAAGGCACAGCGGACTCAGCGAGACGGCAGCAGTGACTTTTGAGCAGCGTTGAGCCCTGTGAGTTGCTCTCCGGACCCCAGGTTGGGCCACTCCCCGAGCTGAGGACGGAAGAAGTGTGACCTCCTTGTGGCTGGCGGAACTGACTTCTTGCAGGGCTGACGTACACATCAGTCCGAGGAGATGCTGCCAAGAATAACATAGAATATTCTGCAGCCTGCAGGAAAAGCCTACACAAATCTATTTTTAATAAGTTCTTGAAAGAGGAAAACCGTGGCAGGCAGTCAATTAATGCAGTTACTGAGAAGCCACTGCTGCTTACAGAAAGCCCGGATCTGTGTGTGTGCTCTGGCCTTTGCCAGGGCTGGAGACGGGGCGGGCCGACACTCATCGCTCTTGTTTCCCAAGTGGAAGCAGCATTCAGTCTCCGCTTTGCAGCAGCCTCCGTAGCGCGTTAGGTTAAGCCAGTGAACTTGCTAACGTCTGACATTTTTTGGCACGGGAACCCATCGAGTTCATCGCTCAGCCTAGCAGCTCAGAGGCACTGCCGCAGTGACAGGGAGGGGCGACTCTCCCAAACCGAGACCCGAGTGCTCTTCCAGCTCCTGAAACTCACATCAAGGCACCACGCGCAAGGCCCCGGGTGGTGAGCCCAGCTGTGGGAGCTGGTGGAGGAGTACAGCTGGCGCCTAGGAGGGAGAGGAGTTCATCTTTGGGAAAGTTTTGGAAGAGTAGAGTTAATAAAAATATGAGAGTTAATAAAGACAGTTAATGAAAAAATCTAGAACTCAGAGAACGAGTTACAAAGGTGTTCTAACACTGAACTCACATGGCTCACTTACTGTAAATACAATATTGTTTCAATTCTTAAAGAGCCATAGCGCTTTACAGATTACAGTTTAATTATAGCTCATAATTTTAAAACATCTAAAGTAAGTTCTTCTACATCCTTGTAGCGTGGGCCGTTAGGTACAGAGATTTACACCGTGTGAGCTGGTGGGAGACTCGCTACGTGGAAAGTTCATTCTCTGCGCGTGTGTACGTGAGGTCGGTGAGTGATTTCCGTGCGCGTAAAATAAACAGGAGCGAGCGACTTTAGCGCGGACCGCTCCTCGCCCCCGCGCCTGCCCGCCACAGCTGCAGCGCACGTTTCACTCGGACTCCGGGGCTGGGGGCTCCTCGCACTCACGAGGAAGTGGAGCTGAGTTTCCTCTTCTTGCTCCTCGCCCGCCGCCTCCCCTCTCTCCTTCCTCCTCCTCGCTCCCGAGCCTTGCGCGCAGGCACTCTACCCCACGCTGCCCTCCCAGCCCTGCTCGTGTCCGCTGTAACTTTTCAGATGGTTTGAGAAGTCACAGATGAGCACGGAAGCTTCACTGCCCCCTTGGCTGTCACGAGGAGCCTCCCCTGCGCTGCGCTCTCGGATCAGAGTCGTGTGGCGTGGACGCGACCGAACTCGAGCAGAGGGCTTGGGTTTTACTACAGCAACTTTTCGTGGGCGCGTTTGTAAAACAGAATTAAAAACTATTTTTAGAGGAGGAAAATATTAGCACTGTTACTTCTTTTAAAAAATGTATGTAAACTCTGCAGTCCATCAGAGTGAATTTACAAAACTCAGCGACACTTTAATACTGCCATTAATATTTGATGTCACGTACATGTGTGTATGTGTGTGTACTGGATGTGGAACACAACCTACCCTTTCGAATTCATTACAGGCAATGGATTTTTAAACTCGGCCAAACAAAGCATCAAATTATGATCTTAGTGATCATCTATCGTGGCTCATATTTTACATCCTGATTTGTTTGGACAGAGTATAAAATTCAGACCAATTTCTCATTTAAATTGGCTTAACATTTCTAGTAAGCTGCGTCGTGGTTATGATTTTATAATAACAATTTGACTGTAGGTCCTTGTAATCTGTTACCCTGTAAAGATCTTGTTTTCCTTGAGATTTTACTGTAAAGTTCTATTCTTTTAGCTAATTTATTTAATGAAATTAATGCACAATATAACATTTATATTTCTTTTGTAAAATTTTTAAATTTTATTAGTACGTGTTTGCAGTGCATGGAGTTTACAGTCATCTTGGGGAGTGGTTACATGTACAAACTACAGCTTGTTTCCTTTTTTAAATCCCCTTCTCCTTCCTTCTCTCCTCCCTCCCTCCTCCAGTTGACCTATACCGATTTTCATTTTTGTTGACATTATTAATCTTAGCTCATGTTATGGCATATAGTGCTTACATTAATTAGGGTTATTAGGCTCCTGTACATGGCTCATCTTTATCCTACTTGTTTCCCTTCTCCTCCTCCTCACCCCTCACCCTTGTTCCCTTGGACCACTTCCCTATTGCAAGAGATCCATCCCCCGTCCCCATCCATCCATCCTTATCATTCTCTTTGTTTGTACTTCGCCTCACTCAAATGAGAGATACCATCTGGTATTTAAGCCTGTGTGTCTGGTTTATGTCACTCAACATCATATTTTCCAGGTGATCTATTTTCCTACAAATGTCTTAAATTTGTCTTTCCTTATGGCCGAGTAGTATTCCTTTTTATGTAGACACCACATTTTCTTTGTCCGGTCATCCACGGGTGGGTGTACAGGCTGCTTGCAGGATTTAGCTGTTACAAATTGTGCTGCTGAAACATTGGCATGCGTGTGTCGCTGTAGTATGATGTCTTAAGCTCTTTGGGAAAGACACCAAGAAGGGAGGACGCTGGGTCATGTGGAATTTCTACTTTCAGTTCTTTGAGAAATCTCCATACTGACTTCTATAATGGTTGTACTAGTTTGTATTTCTGTTTCTTAAAGTATAAGAAATTCACAACTGAACCATCGGTGTTGTGTCATCACTCTCAACACAACAATGTCAGCTTTAACACGTCACTGGGTGAAAATGCAATGTTCAAACGTATGGACTAGCTGTAAATCTGAGATCACATTTTCTCATTTGAGACACATTTATACTGGTTTTTTTATGTCACAAATATTTGAAGACCCTTTTGGCATGAACCGGTATGTGTGAGAGAGGCCTGGCCGGGTCCTCCCTTCTTGATGGAAGTGTGAGAGACTGGCATTGCATTTTTTGAAGAAATGGTGTTTTTTGCCACTGTCTGAGGAGGGCACCTGGGATGAGGTCAGAGATGGAAGGACGGGAAGGGAGAGCTCTGGCCTGCACTCTGGTGTCCTGAAGCGTCCTGACTGGGAGTTTCCAGCCCTAACTGGATGTACGACCCAGAGCGTGTGACGGGAGGAATTCTACACAAACAGATGATGAATCAGGTGGCATAACCGCCTTGCTCCAGCCTCTCCTTTCTTTGATAGCTCTGCTTCCTTGGGAAAAATCTACGATTGTTTAAATTGTTTCCTGCTCCATTGTAAATGCTTTGCAGCTGTGCCTGTCTCAGTCTCTCTCTACTTATGAAACAACAAGGATTTTGAGAGGACATCCATTTAAAAAGCAATTGATCGCTCTGGAGTAAAGACAGAAAATATTAAAAATTTAAACAGTTTCTCGAATCAGAGTTGGCGGAACTGTTTTGTCATTTGATACTGAGGTTGCTTCTTTTGTAATGTGTATCTAGTGTTCTAGCAACTGTTAAAATAAACAGAGCTGGTGGACCAGTAAAGAGCATTAGAAGGTACTTAGTGGAAATGCAGGCTCTAAACACTGAAGGCCGCTTGCAGGGGTGAGTAGTGAGATGTCGCCTGGCCTTGCTAAAAGGGTGCGGAAAGTAGGAAAGCGCATCCTGCTGCAGATTCAGCCCCCAGGGTGTTTACCTTCAGTAGTGTCATCTAAAATTATTGCTGTGAGCCTTTATAGAGGGGCGGTTTAAAGTGGGCTGTCTGCGATCGCACTACAGTGGTAGGGAAGTTGGGGTCCGTTCTGCAGCACAGGGAATGTTGCCTGGCCATCTTAACAGTTTCAGATCTGTAAAGATTTTCCTCTTTCTGTATTGATAAATTGTAGGTTGTCCAAGCCACATCTGTCATTGTCCCTACTTTTAGAGGTCTTCAGAAACCGCGTGGCGACTTTCATCTTCCGAAAATAAAGTTTGCGGAGGGGACGGGGCTGGATGTCTAGGACTTGCGTGGTCACCTTGATGTCCGCACAGCTCTCCACGTGGCTCGTGACCCGGGGCGCTGTGAGCACTCTGTGCCTGGCAGGGGCCTCTTGCTTGAGAGATTCCTCTGCACCCTTCTCGTCCTTCTGACTCGGGATGGTTAGAGCCAGGTGGGAAGCGTGGAGACCATGACGATTCTTACCTAGAGCAAGGGCTCTTCTCCCTGTGAATGCTGGGTCTGCACTGTTGCTCTGCCAAGAGTGTAATTCTTGAGGCCGAGGGCCATGGCGCGGCTGCGGGTGAGCTGTCAGAGCGCGGTGTTGGGACGCCGTGCAGCCCGACGTGACCGCTCATTATGAAAAGTGATGGTGTGTGCTTTGTCTCCCGGACCTGAGCAGGGACAGCATCATGCTTGATTAAGGAGGAGTGTTTGCCTTCTAAGGCTTTTTAGCTTGGATGTGTTGTACTGCCAAATTCAAAGACATATTTTGCCCTAGATGGAGATAAGTCACTTAGATATGGTGTTTGATGTCCTCCCGAGCTTGGGTGAGTCCTGGGTAGCAGCTTCGGACAGATAAAGTCAAGTAGAAACTGCGGCAGTGTGATGCCTGCCACCAGTCAACTGGGATATTTCAGACGAAAAGAAAAGGAATGTGGATTTTTGGATGTGGCTTATTATTCATTTAATTTGGGTCTTGGTTACCAGTTGCTGCATGCAAATTAGCCAAACAGTGAGCAGATTAACGCTGTGTCCGATTCCTGGGCCTGGGCTGCAGGAATGACTGGGCCAGGCCATCTGGCTCAGTGTCCCTCAAGGGGCACCATCGGGCACCAGGCAGGGCACAGCCAGGCGAGGACCTGCTGCCCACTACACGTGTGGTTAGGGGCTGGCGAGGGCTGTAAACAACCGATCCCCACCCCGTGGGCTCCCCACAGGACAACACACCAGGCAGCAGGTGGCTTCCCTCAGAGGGCCAGGCAGAGGTGAGGGGGGAGGCCCAGGATGGAGGCCACAGTCCTTCTGCATTTGAAGCCATGTGTTTGATGTGTCCAGTGTCTCCTGGGATGCCACATGCACACTGGCCCCTCGAAGGCTCTGGGCAGGTGTGGGGCTGGCTGCCCTCAGGGACCACTGTTCTGGGGGCACCGACTCTTAAGGTCACAAGGACCCCGGCCCCTCACCCCTCCTCTGCAGTCAGCTCCTGCCTCCACCACCCACTGTCTCCCGCTGGCACCCTGGTATCAGAGCACCCTCCTCCCCACATGCCATAGGTTTTATGGTTTCATACCGTTTTGGGGTCTTATATGCTTCTTTAATCCACTTTCTAGTGATTTTTTTATAGTCCTTGCCCATGTCCCTGGGGCACGCATTTCAGGACAGCCGGTGAGGTGTAGGACCGAGCCTGTATCTTAGCACTGTGATACTGGATGGTCCATCTGATCACTGGGCCGGCAACCAGCCAGACCAGGGGGCTGTGGTGTGCCCAGCAGGGACAGTAGGATGAAGGAGTGACAACTGCCAAGGATGCAGAAGAAGCTGCTTGTGCAAGCTTTTGTACAATTTAAAACTTATGAGTTATTTCTAGAATTCCCCATTTTATATTTCAGGTTGTGGTTGACTGTGAACGTTAAGACTGCAGATAAGAGGGGACACGTGTGCTGTGGGGTGAGGGCCACATGTCTTTCTTCTGCATGTAGACATCCAGTTTCCCAACACAATTTATTGCAGGGCGTGTCCTTTCCCCCTTCTATGATCTTGGCGCCTCTTCCCAAAAGGAGCCGCACTCTCTTTTCTGTTCATCGTTTGATGTGTTTGATGTTATGCCAGACCCTACCTGCGTATTCTGAAGTGGGGGCGTCGTGCCTCCAGCTGTGTTTTTTGCTCAAGATTGCTTTGGCGTATAGGCTCTTTGGTGGTTCCTAACAAATTTTAATTTTTTATTTTAATTTCTGAGAAAGTGCCATTGAAATTTTGGTAGGGGTTGCAATGAATCTGTAGATCACTTTGGGTAGGATGAATGTTTTAGCAATATTAATTCTTCCAACCCATGAACATGGGATATCTTTCCATTTATTTGTGATTTCTTCTACCAATCAATGTTTTCTTTAGTATTCAGTGGACTTTTACTTTGTTAGTTAAATTTATTCCTAAGTATTTTTTGTAGCTATTATGAATAGGATTATTTTATTGATTTCTTTTTCAGGTAGTTTGTTTTATATAAATGCAATTGATTTTGTATATTGATTTTGTGTTCTGTAGCTTAAGTGATTTTTTAAAATGATTATTACATTTTGGTAGCATTATTGGGGTTTTCTACATATAAGATCATGCAGTGCAAGCAGAGACAATTTTACTTCTTTCTTTCCACTTTGGATGCCTTTATTTGTTTCTCTTGCCCAACTGCTCTGGTTGGGACTTCCAGTACTGTGTGGAGTAGCAGTGGTGAGGGTGGGCACCCTTGTCTTGTTCCTGACTTGCAGAAAGAACTTTTAGCTTTACACTGGTGAGCATGCTATTAGCTGCTAGTGTATTGAAACACATTCCTTTGATCCTTAATTTGTTGCGAGGGTTTTTTTTTTTTAATCATGAAAATGTAGGTTTAGTCAAACATTTATTCTGCGTCTTTGAGATGGTCATAAGGTTTTGTCCTTTATCCTGTTAATCTATCTGGTGGATTACATTTATGTATTTGTGGATGTTGAACCATCCTTGCATCCCTGGGATAAAGCCCACTTGTTGTTGGTGAATGATTCTTTTAATGAGCTATTGAATTCAGTTTAGTAGGATTTTCTTGAGGATTTTTGCAGCTCTTCTCATCAGCAATATTGGCCTGTGATTTAACAATTTTTTTTGTGGTGTCCTTTTCTGGTGTTAGTATCAGGATAACACTGGCCTTAAAATGAATCTGGAATATTTCCTCTTCTTCAATTTTTATGAGAAATTGAGAAGGATTGGTATTCTTTCTTCTTAAATGTTTGGTGGGCCTGGGCTTTTCTTTGACATGAGAATTTATTACTCATTCAATCTCCTTACTCGTTTTTAGTCTGTTTGGATTTTCTGCTTCTTCAGAATTCCATCACATTAGGTTGAATGCATCTATGAATTTCATTGTATATAGTTCAGAGTAGTCTCTTATGATCCTTTGTATTTCTGTGGTAACTGATAATGTCTCCTCTTTCCTTTCTGATTCTATCTGTTGTGTTTTCCTTAGAGTTTCATCAGTTTTGGTTATCTTTTCAAACAACAACTGTTCTTTACATTGATCATTCTGTTGTTTTCTACTCTCTATTTCATTTGTTTCTACTCTGCTCTTTATCATTTCCTTTCTCCTACTAATTTTGGATTTAATTTGTTCTTCTTTTTTAGTTCCTTGAAGTGTAGTGCTACATTATTTGAGGTCATTCTTCTTTTTATCTAGGCATTTACTGCTATAAACTTCTCAGAGTTGCTCTTCATGCATCCCCAAAGTTCTGTGTCCATTTTCATTTGTCTCATTGTATTTTAAAATGTCTCTAATTTTTTTTTCTTTGACCCATTGATTGTTCAGGAGCATGTTGTTTAATTTCCATGTATTTGTGAATTTTCCAAAAGTCTTCCTGTTATTGATTTCTAGTTTCTTAGCACTATAGTCAGTAAAGGTATTTGATATGATTCTAGTTGTCTTAAATTTTTTAAAACTTGTTTTGTGGTATAACATGTCTGTCCTGGAGAATCTTTCCCATGTACCACAGAAGAGTGTTTATTCTGCTGCCTTTGGATGGTGTGTTCTGTATATGTCTGATTGGTCCATTTAGTCTAACATTTAGTTTAAATCTGATGTTTCCTTATCAGTTTTCTGTCTGGATGATCTGTTCAATACTGAAAGTGAGGTACTGAATTCCCACTATTATACTACAGGATACCTCTTCCTTCATCTCTATATTATTTACTTGATACATTTAAGGGCTCTAGTATTGGGTGCATATATATTTACAATTGTTATATCCTCCTGATGAATTGACCCTTTATTACTATATAATGCCCTTTGCCTCATTTTAGTTTTTTATGTAAAATGTATTGTTTTCTGATACATTCATAGCTATCCCATTCTCTTTTCATTTCTATTTACTTGGAATATCTTTTTCTATCCCTTTACTTTCAGTTTCTGTGTCCTTAAGTGTGAAGTGCGTGTCTTGTAGGTAGTACATATATAGTTGGGTTTTTTAATCCATTCAGCCATTCTGTGTCTTTTGATTGGAGAATTTAATGCCTTTACATTCAAGATAATCATGGATAGGCAACGTCTTACTACTGCCATTTTGTTCATTGTTTTCTGGTTGTTTTACACATATTTTTTTCTTCCTGTCTTCCTGTCTTTCCTTTGATGATTTCTCCAGTGATATGCTTTGGTTTCTTACTTTTTATCTTTTGTGATTCTGCCATAGGCTTTAGCTTTTTTGGGTGTAATTAGGCTTGCATAGAACATCTTTTAGATATAACAGGCTATTTGAAGCTGATAACGATTTAACTTTAATTGCCTATAAAAAGTCTACAAACTTACTCCACCCTTCTCCCAACATTTTATGTTTTATGTCACACTTTACATCTATTTTATATTATATATCTTCAACAATTATTGTAGCTATTACCGTGGTACCTTGATTCAAGAACACTCTGTTCACAAACAATTTGGTTCTTTTTTTTTTTTTTTTGTGGGTACCGAGGGTCAAACTCAGGACCTCGCACACCAGCAGGTGCCTGTGCCGCTGAGTGTTATCACCGGCCCTTTTTTTGTATGTGGAACACTTTGGTACTTAAACAAAAGTATTCAACAAAAATCTTGGTTCCATTCACAAACTCCCCACTGGGTGACAAACAGAACCGCAGCCGTCTTCCACACACACAAATGCAGCCATGTTCCCCCAAATCGTTAAACGAATTAGGTTCATGAACCAAGCTACCACTGTATTAATTTTTTTTTTTGGGGTACCGGGGGGTCGACCTCAGGACCTCGTGTGCCAGCAGGCGCCCGTGCCGCTGAGCGATATCACCGGCCCTTTTTTCGTATGTGGGATCCGGGAGTCGAACTCGGGCCCTCGCGCTTGCCGGGCAGGCGCTTAAGCCGCTGAGCCATCTCACCAGCCCCTGTATTAATTTTTTAAACTGTTCTTTTGTAAACTTTATACTTTCTGGTTGGATTTTAAGAGCAGGGACCATGCATTTTAATTCTGTTTCACATCTCGATCCACATAATGCTCAACATGAAATACTCAGTGTGTAACCTTGTGATTGACATGCCTTTTAGGGAGAGATGCTGGTCAACCCACCGATGCCTCACACCGTCACCCACACTTGTTTTGTGCGCCGCCGGTTCTACAGTCCTGCCATTACTGATGACATTCTCCTCTCTTCTCCCTCCCCCACCACAGCGTGTGCATTCCGGTACAATGGGCTCTCCTTTGTCTACCTTATCTACCTCCTGCTCATTCCTCTCTTCTCAGAACCAACAAAAGCGACGATGCAAGGTAAGAGCCTTTATTGTTCCTCTACCACGCAGCTGTCCAGTCTGGGTGTATGGTGTTGGGCTCCGTGGCTTTGTCTTTCTCCAGTGGGAAAGACGTCACCTGGGTACAAGGTGGTCCCTCGGAAGTGGGGGTCCCATATGGTAAGGGCTGCCCCGGTGGCGCTGTGGACAACTTGCTGTGATGTCCATGCCCAGATGTTCTCCTGCACATGTTACCTGTTAGGTCCTTAGCGGCAGGGGCGGCCGTGTGTCTGACAGGTGTTTTACTCACAGTCTCTTCAGGCAGACCCAGCAGGCGGCAGGCAGCGTGGGCGCATGTGCTGCACCCTAGGTTGCCAAGGAGAGAGTGCTCAGAGCAGCATGTGGCATTTCTGAGGCACGCAGGAAAAGACAGGGTAGGAAGTCTGTGCCATTCTGCCCTGGCCACGCACCAGTGAGATCTCGTAAGTATGCGACACCATCAGGGCAGCAAGCAGTGTGACTGCAGGTTTAGTTCTCAGCACGTTCCTTCGAAGCTTTGGGTCCTTTCTCACTCTCTGCGAGAACTCATGGCACAGAAAAGAGAAGCAGTGTTTTTCGAGGCTCTGATTAGGAAGAATAGTCTGGTTTGTGAATTTATTTAATTGAAGTTCTACAAGTATAAAGTGGAAATGACACTGAGTTAATTTAATATACTGTGTTTTTAACTTTTTTTGCAGTGCTGGGGATCGAACCCAGCACCTTTGCACTGAGCCATGTCCCCAGTCCCTTTTTATTTTATTTTTTTGAGACAAGATCTCACTAAATCACTAAGTTTTCCAGGCTGGGCTTGAACTTGGGATCTTCCTGCTTCAGCTTCCTAGAGCATTGGGATGACGAGGGTGAAGCTGGCTAACTTGTTTGTTTTTTTAAACACATCTGCATAACAAGAAATAAGGAGCGTGCCAATGCCATAGGTGAGTGTGACAGCTGTCTGTTTGTGTAAAGGGAAAAGGAAGTTAGGTCCGACCTGACCCACAGAGCGGCATGGGAAAGGCCGTGGTGCTGACTCTCCAGTTAATTTCGGGACCTTTGGGAGAAGCAGCGCAGACCTTATGTACATAGAGCAGCAAACAATGGCTTTGACTTCCCCGTTCTCCACATTTATCACTCAGTTTATAAAGCACATCATGACCCCGTGTCCTGGCGCAGGGCTGCAGGTGCTGGCTTGATACTGCTATCTCGAGAGCCTAAGGAGCCACAGCTCCTCTACCCTCCTCCAATACTCACTACGCAGAATTATGCAAATCTGGTCAAACGCAGCCTCCTTCCTGGAGATAAGCATGAGCAGAACAGCTCCTGGCCTCAGAGGCAAGATGGTAGCACACAGCCCACTGCTGTTTCACAGTGTGGGGCTTGTTTCTCAAAGAAAGCTTTCAGGAGTGTGGCGAACAATGCAGCACTTCACAAACAAGCACTTCCTGGATCCCGTTAAATTACCGCTTGTACCAAGAGGGCTCCTCCTGGTTCTGTTGGGAGCTCACCCCATTCGTGTGGCTGCCCTGAATTGGTTCCCTGAGCCAGCAGCCCAGAGCGAGCGGTGAGTCAGAGGTTCGTGACGGGCTCTGCCTGCGCAAGCTGTGGATGACTGCATGGGGACGACTGCGCTGCACCAAGGGTTGGAAGCAAAGCACAGTGCCCTTCCACTGGAGAGATCCCCTGATGTGACGCGATGTCACGGGGTCAGGGCACAGACAGAGCACGGGTAGGTGCACAGGTGTGTGCCGGTCCTGAGGACGGCAGGAGGGGCGAGAGGACGTGCGCCAGCATGCAGCCCACATGCGTCCCTCCTGCAAGTCCCGGATGCAGCAGTGGGACATTCTGTCTTCCTCCTTCCTGGGTTTTGGCGCCAGGAATCACGACCAGTGCTCAGCGTGACCTCGTGTGTGAGTTTACACAATCGGAGGCAGATGGCTCTGAAAGGAAGGGCGTGCATGGGACTCCCGTCCACGCGCCCCTCAAACCTGTTTTTTTTTTTTTTTTTTTTGTGGGTACTGGGGGTCGACCTCAGGACCTCGCGTGCCAGCAGGCGCCTGTGCCGCTGAGCGATATCACCAGCCCCTTTTCTCGTATGTGGGATCCGGGAGTCGAACTCAGGCCCTTGCACTTGCCAGGCAGGCGCGTAGGCCGCTGAGCCATCTCACTGGCCCTCAAACCTGTGTTTTGAGGCTTCTCGGGTCACTCCTCCCCGGCAGTGCAGGGTCCCGCGTGGCGCCCAGCTGAGATGGTGCATGCAGAGCGGTTCTTCAGGGAGACTCAGTTTTAGGCTTTGTGTTCTGACACCGTCCACGAGTCTGCTGACAGGGCCAGTGAGGAACGGAAAGGAGCGCAGGGAACGCTGCTGTCCCGCTCCCAGACTGTGAATCTCTGAGTGGATCTGAATCCACCTCCGGAGCTGGTGTGGGCCTGGCTGGGCAGGGGCCGTGCGGGGTTGCGGAGCCTGTTCCGCCACCCTCTGCCCTCCAGCTGGGCTGATTGCACACTCGTTCACCTGTGCCATTTGTTTCGAAGCTGGTCCCTCAGAGCCTCATGTAATAGCCGTATTTAGTGCGTCTTTCTGATAGTGTGTGACTGTCAGGAAGGCAAAGGTGTGCAGTTTGCTCACTGCTGTGTTTCTTGGACTTCAGAAGTGGGCCCTGAGGGCCTCAGGCACCCAGCACACACTCATGACATGAATGGATGGGTCCATCTCCAGGGCCTGGGGCCCCAGAGTGTTTATGAACACAGCGTCCGTCCTGTGCACGTCTCGCCCCGCCACAGCCAGCGCCGTGGACTGGCACATCGCAGACAGCAGGCCCTGGAGACGGAAGCCCACGTGGGAGAGGCCTTGGACTCTGCTCTTTCAGATCTAATCAGGGTGGGAGGATCCAGCGCAACTGAAGACATTAATACCATTCGAGCGCATCGTGCTGTTTCCTACCACAGTGGGCCTTTTATTTGCATGGACACCGTGGAAGGGAAACGAGCCCTTTCTCACTGTTCGCAAATCGTGCTTTGCGCTGGGGCTGAGAGCACTCTCCGCTGAATTTGGTAACTGGGGGTGGCCAAGCGTTGCAAGTGAGCGAGGTACTTCCGGATACAAAGTAGCTTCCTTTTCCTGTGTGATAGAGGGAGTGCAACACATCAGGAGACACGGTGGAAGAATTTGTATTTTTATTGGATGGAATGTAAGTGTTAAAACACAGGATCCAGAGCAAGGCCCTAGCGAGTGCTCAGTAAGGATTGGCTAACACTATTATCGTTTTCAAGCGCAGTGTAATTTCTCCAACATCAGAGTGAGCTAAATTTAACCTTTCGCAGGGGTTACCTCTTCGCTGAGGGACTGTGGTGCTTGCTGACTATCAGTGAGCAAGTATGTGACTTCCAAGGTGGTTTTGCTGAGCCGTTACCTGTATCTCTGATGAACTGTTAAATAATATTTAGGTTAGTAGCCTAGTAATGGAGAGCCAGTCACGCTGTCTTCTAAGCATATATTTATGATTTACATGCAGTAGTTAACTTAATTCTCACAGTGAACTTTCGATTGGAAGTGATGATCAAGGAGCCGCGTGTTCCAGGGGTGCACAGGTGCCCGGGGCGTGGCCGGCCGCACCTGCAGCCACACGCTGCTCTGATTCACCCCGGGACACAGCGAAATCCTCAGGGCTTTGGGAGGGGGAGGGAGCCGAGGCGGTTAATAAAGTTGTGCTGGCTGATGGATTGCCAGGCTCGGCCTGAGAGTCAGGAAGAAGATGGGAGCAGACAGAGGGAGGTGCTTTCCTCTGAGGGCGTGTGCGTTTGTTCTGTGGAGCACATCATGTTGGTGTGATTGGTTCTTTCTTTCAGCACACGCTAATTGAAAGACTCCACACAGCTCTGGGCTTGGCTTTGGAGGGTGAGGAGGTACGGAACACACGGTGCTTCACTGGAGTGGCCCCTTCTGCACCTCATTGAGTGGTGGTTTCTCCATGGCATCAGCAGCCACCTGCTCATTGTAGTGAGGCTGTTGCTGCTCCGAGCTGACTTCACATTGCCTGTTGGTGCTGTCTCAGAGCCTGCTTTGCACTGGAACCGCTGTCCTGGGGAGGTGGTCTGATTTTCCCAGCATCTGGAGTCAACCTTGCTGTGGAAAACTGGTGACGAAGTGAGTCATACTGATCTCAAAAGAAAGAAACCAGAACAGTCAGTGTGAAGCCAAGGGTCTGAAGGCCACCGCTCATTATGAATAAGGAGGTTGGAGGCTGATTTGGTGAGGACAGCATGGCCGACACGTGACAAATGCACATGGAACTGATTGGTGTCTGCACGGTGGGCTCGTGTGCAGGGATGGATTCATGCCACCTCACGCGTTGTTGGAGGAGACCCCCGGGTGGGAAGGTGGCAGCCTGGGGAAGTGTCACCTCCCTGGGTTTGTTCTAGAACCCTGATGACCAAAGTCAAGCAGTGGCCGTGCGGCCCAGCAGGATGCGGACACTCGTCTGGACAGGTGCTAGTAAGAATATTCAGAAGAAAGCTAGACGGCTGTTCTGTCCCTGCCCCGTGTGCCAGCTGCAGGGCTGAGCCCCAGCTCGTTTTGTTAAGGACAGAGAAAATGCTGTATTCTTGCATGACAGCCCCTCCATTCTGGGGTAAAGACAATTCCTGTGAGCTACCTGGAGTGAGAGCCACTTCACACGCAGCCGCCCCAGCCAGGTGCTGATTCTGGCACCCGCCCTCCGGTTAAGGAACTGAAGCTGGTGGCAGCAGGACCCCGTTCCACCTGCCGGGCCCTCGTCTCCCACGGAGCTTCGCGGGCTCTGCCTCCTCATGGCCAGGGCACAGATCCCTGACTCTGATTGTGTTAAGTCTCAAAGCCCGGAATCTCTCTCACCTGGTCAGCACACAGCCCTCTCTCCCTCCTGGACTCTCGATGTAAAGTGACCACGCTAGTGTCACCTGTGACCGCCCGCACTCTGGGGCGACAAAGGAGGCTCCAGCTACACTGTGCGATGAGCTCCTTGCCGGAAGTCGCCCCGTCTGCTTGCTGGGCCTCCCATGACCGTCTCTGTGCTCGTGCATTCTCACAGGCTGAAGGGAGGGCCAGGCGGGCCTCCTCATTCCCTTTTGGGGTTATTCAGTTACTTTTTGGGGGCCAGCTGAACACTTCTTGGGGTCATTGCCCTTATCCTACAGCAAGGGTTTCTCAGAAGCGTCGTCACTGGACCCGTTCGTGTGTAAGATGCTTGTGTCGCACAGGGTGAAGGTCACTGTCTGAGGTGTGTGATTGAACAGAGCTGGCTTCTGCACATTCAGAAAGCTTTGTTCTAAGTACAGACGATGCTGGAGTAGACAAGAACAAAACTCCCAGGGGATGATGACAGGGACAGGCTCTGGAGCCTCAGTGGGTCTTCCTGACGCCTCCTCCCGGAGAGGCGGCCACCCACGCGAGGGCCCTTTCCTCGCTGAGCCTGCGCGGAGGCCGAGGAGGGTCTGCAGGTTTGCGGTGGGCCTTGCTGTGGGCTTAGCGTCCGCATGTGCCGTTGTGGAGGAGAGTTCTGCCTCCCTGTTTGGAAGGAGTAAAGCCTCTCAAACAGCTTTATTTTTTCCCTTAGCAAACTTCGCTTTATTACTTGGAGTGAGGTAGCAGTAACCCAGATGGATGTGTTTGTGTCCCACTCCAAAGTCATTGCTAATCACGCATCTTTTGTGTGCATCGGGCTGTCCTTGAACACTTGGGGACACAGAAAGGGGCAGCAAAGGAGCACTCTGTTGCATTCTGGTGACAACCGTGACCAGGAGAAATCTGAGCAGGCCAAGTGAAGTTTTGCAAACTGTTTCCAAAGCTACCCTCGGATGACAGAGAAGAGCAGATGTTACACTGCACAGCTCGGGATAGGGGTCCTTACTTGGCGGGAAGTTGTGCTAATCTTAAAGTGATCACTGTGTATGTGTAAAATAAACACTGAAAGGGCTTTGTCCTGAGCTTGTGTCCCGGGACACACTTAGCCGAGTCACTAACGGCACCCGGGGAAGACAAACGACGCGTGGTTTGCCTACCTGAAGAGGCCAAGAGGTCTGCAACTTGTAAAGCTGTGTTTAGACATCAGAAAGGAAATAGTAGCAGATATTTAAAACCACTTGCATCTGGTTTTTGTTAAAAACAGTCTTTAGACCATTAGGGTCATTATTACTGTGTTTCGCTATGTCATAATAAAGCAAACAGCGAGAAAATGTTTGAGTAAATTATTAGCTGAGTTTTATTATCAATAATATCTGCTCACCACCAAAAGGAATGCTGCCAAGGTGCCTGATTCTGTAATTTTTAAATAAATCAATGATAATGCTTTTAGGTTATTTTACCTGTTCTTTTCTGGGATGGTACAGATGTAATATTCCATTATTGTTTTAAATTTAGCACACTGTATTCGGGCAGATGGAGGGATTATTCTACTTGGTAAATTCCCAGCTCAGGAAACATTGATCTTGTTATTGCTGAAGAGGAAATCTAAAGCCTGACGCCCCCAGACCCGTTTCTACAAGCTTCTGCCTCCTGCCCCAAGTGCAACAGGAACTGTTCCGTGCTTGTCTGGTGACCATGAAGTGTTCCTGTTAACTTCTGCTTCGTACCCAAATCCCCAGCCTCAAACCAGAGCTACGTGCTGTTCCTGGCATCCGCTTGCTCAGACCCTCGCCCAGTCCAACTCAAGTGAGGTTGTAAAGCCTCCCCTCCCCGCTGACCTGGGCCCAGAATTCAGAGAACATTCTCTCTGGGTCCAAGCCCGCTGCTAAAGAACTTGGCTTTCTCCACCTCTTCGAGTGCCCGCTCGGTTTCTCGCGCCACCGGAGATTCCTGGTTCCCATTTTCCACAACATCATGACTAAAGAAAAGATCTCAGAAGTCCCAAGCTTTTTAGCTTTATTTGGCTATAATAAACTTTTTATTTAAATGCTGCCCTGTCATTATGGTGCCTTCGTTCACTTGAGTAGATATCAGTTGATGAGCTCTTTGAATGCTGAACCTTTTGTGTCTTCATTTGACAAATACTTCCTAGTGCCTTCTCCGTTGGGCCTCGTAGTAGGCAGCGTAGACAGGGACAGGCCGTCTGTCCCCGGGACCTGGGTCCAGCTCTGCAGCCTATGACCGCAGGGTCTTGGGCCATTAGAGTCCCAGCCTCCTGGTTTCCTTGTATGTTGGGCGCTGGGCTCTGGTCCTGCTGAGGGTGCACGAGGGTGGCTGCCCACACAGGTGACGCAGCAGGGCTGTGACAGGCACTCGCAGGGGCCGACCTGTGGAGGGGACAGGGTGGCTGTAACATCTATTTTCCCTTTAACAACAGTGTGTGACTCTAGTTGATTGGCCGACATTTGTTTCGGATCAGTTTCTTTCAGTTTTGCAGCTGGGTCTCTTGGAAGACGGGACGACGCTGATTTCCAAGGGCCTCGCACCCTGGCCAGAGTTTGTATCCTGAGTGCTGCTCCTCTTTAGCGCCGCCACTTGGTTTGCACAGATTCAGACCTTATCATCCGGCGGGCTGGGGAGCTGCGAGAGTAGACGATCCCTTACTGGCCCAGGTCCTTGCTCGTTCCACTGCAGCCTCAGTGCCAAGCCATGCACGCCGACCCAGAGCTCTAGGGTGCTGCACCGTAGCCTTCTTGCTCCTCTCCACCAGCACTGAGAGGGAGGCAGGAGGAGGTGGCCAGGCCGCTCTCCCTGGCTGACTGCTGAGTCCATATCTGAAGCCACCAGGTGTCAGCCGGGTCCCAGAACCACAAGGGCCGTGAGCCAGTCTCTCCTTCCTCCCTTGTCATTCAGGTTGTGAATCAGTTTTGCCTGCCCTGTATCTTACCACGCTGGGTGCAGGGGGCGGGTGTTTGGGGACAGCATGCACAGTGCCCTTGGGGTGCTGGAGTAGGCTGTTGAGCTTTGAGGGTGGCCACGCTGTCAGTGGCCTGTGCTGTGCCCTGTGTAATAGTCACTGTCCGTTGCTGTGACAACACCAGAGTTGGTCGACATACAGCAAAGAGAGGTCGATGTGGCTCATGGTTTCTGTGGTTCTGTCCATGGTCAGCTGGCTGTGTTGACCTTGGCCTGTGGCCTGGCACAGTGCCACGGCGGGGCTCACGGTGTGGGAGCTGCTCCCCTCATGGGCAGTGGGGAGGCAAAGACAGAGACAGAAAGGGGCTGGCTGTGTCCCCTCCAGGGCTATACTCCAGTACCCTAGCTTCCTCCCACCTCCCGGCAACGCCCAGGTCAGGACCTCACCTTCAATGCGTGGACTTTGGGCTCGTTTATCCGGGACAACAGCTTCCACCCCACCTGGCCGGTGGCCGGGGGTTGGCGGGGGAGCCTCAGCCTGTGGCTGTGAGCTCTGGTGGCACGTGGGTTTTGGGCCCTCGAAAGGCCTCACTTTTCTCTCCCGAGTGGCCATTACCGCCTCACTGGAGGGTCCCCGTCACCTGCCAGCACCGACCACTTCGCCATGGACTCCCCCACACTGGGGCCCTTGCAGAGACTGCCAGGGTGGCTGGCCAGGACAGGCAACGATGGCAGCGTCCCAGCTGTCCCTGCAGGGGGCACCACCCGGCCCCTTGCCTGCACCTTTCTGACTAGGACCAAATGTGGGTCCTCTCCATGCTCCCCGCCGGGCCCCTCAGGACAGCCCTGCTGCTGGGGCTCCACCTTTCCACACTGCGGTCTCTGCAGGTGCCCCGGCCCTTACCTCCCCTGGCTGGGGACTCTGATTGTGTCCTGCCCTCCTCACACGCTGTCCTCCAATGCACACCCCAAGGATCGCACTTGCATGACACCCCCTGGGCTCAGGGGACATCTGGCAGTGGCTCTCTTGGATCCAGAAGAGAGTCTGACTTCCTGACACCGAGCCCTTCCCTATAGGCAGGACCCATGGCTGCTGCATCAGGCACAGAGAGTTGGGGAGAGGTCGGTTCCGCAGGCGACATGGGGTGCAGGGGAAGCAACTGGCGAGGTGGAACCTGAGCCAATGTTAACATCGCCCATGGCGGGGCCACCTGCTGCGCTACAGCTGGAGCCCTTGCCCTCTCCTCCCGCCTTGGTCCCTGCCGGCTGAGCCTGTGGCAGGTAACATTGGTTCCTCACTGGTCACTAGCGTGCTCTACGGCCAGGTGGTTAGCAGGGCACCCAAGGGCGAGCACTGTGCTGTCCACAAAGGGCTCAGCCCACCCTTGTCTCGCACACCTGAGGGACCTGTGTGCCCTGCTGCACCTGTCCCTGAAGGGCAGGAGCCGCTCTGTCACTCAGCCGTATGTCAGCATCAAATATTCAGCAGCTGAGCTGGCAAAGGCTGTTCGTGGGCAGTGCATGTGCGGGGCTGCGTGTGCAGGGGTGCGTGTGCAGGGGGCTATGTGCAGGGGTGCGTGTGCAGGGGGCTATGTTCAGGGGCGCGTGTGCAGGGGTGCGTGTGCAGGGGGTGAGGAGGTCGGCCTGAGTCAGGCTGCGCTGTGGGTGTGGAGCAGAGGAGCAGGGGAATGGGTGCTGGGAAGTGGGGGATGTTTTGGTCGAGTCCGGCTGCAGTCGCAGCTGTGTGTAAACCCTAGCAGATCTGACACACAGGTCCTGCGCGTTTATTCCGGGGCTTCCCGTCCTGTGAACAGAGCTGCCCCGGTGCGGGCCCCATGGCTGGAGTGGCTGTCTGGTGCTTCGCGGCTGCTGCCGTCTCTAGACGCCGGCTTATGAACTGGTTGTGCATCTCTGAGGGAGAACAGAGCTGGCCCCGAGAGCCGCCGAGCCCCTGCCGAGCTGGCCAGCTTCACAGGAGACGTTCTGAGGTTCAGGCTACTTATCCACAGGTTCTGTACTTGCGCATTTGGCCCCTGCTGAGATTTTTTGTACCCCTCAAACCAGTACCCACAGCCCTTCCTGGCCCCTCATGGACAGGTGCAGAAGCACAGAGAGGATGAGCTGGGTGTGTGGGACGTGCGTGTCCCTGGCAGGTTGAAGCCAGGTGGCCCCGGGCCCCGCCTGCTGCTGTGTCGTCTGTCCCTCGCAGCTCTGGCAGGCGCCGAGCTGCGACGCACCGGCTGTGTCCAGGCCTGAGCACAGCGCTGTGGGTGACCGGGGCAGCCATGTGTAGCACAGGAGCTGTCTTTAACAGGAGCGTGCAGACTTGGAGTCAGGCATTCGAAGGTGTGGGCAGAGGGCCAGGACCCTCCCATCTCCCCATGAGCAGTCGTGGGGTGCTTTCTGATCCTGGTCCACAGTACCCGATCCCCAAGGGCCACTGCGTGCCCTGCCCTGGACCACGAGGGGAGTCCGGCTGCCTGCAGCCCTTGGAGGAGAGTGCAGCCTCTGCAGCGTTCGCCCCCGTTCTGAATGGTGCTGTCGGATTTCCGTCCGCACGGACAGGCCCAGCTCAGGAGAGCCTTCGGTGGACGAGCACCGCGTCCCCTGCAGCCGGGCCCTCCGGCTGGGTTTGCATCGGCAGCGTCTTCTGAGACTCTTCCTTGGGAACTGAAAGGCCAGGTCTGTGTTTGGAAAGTGCACACACACACCACGGGTGTGTGTCCACCACAGGGCAGGAGGGGCGGGTGGGAGGAGTCCTGTGCTTGCCTATTTCCGTTCCTTAAATCATTCTTAACTTGGTGATAGTGATATTTCTTCTCCCATTTCACAAGTTACTTTCATTATTCTTTTTTTTTTTTTTTTTACGTGGGTACCGGGGGTCGAACTGAGGACCTCCCATGCCAGCAGACACCTGTGACACTGAGTGATATCACCGGCCCTTTTTTCATATGTGGATATCAGGATTCGAACTCAGGACCTTGCCCTTGCCAGGCAGGCGCTCACGCCGCTGAGCCATCTCACCAGCCCAGCTTTCATTGTTCTTGTAATGTTCACCCCCAAGAGTGGGCTCAGACCGGGCTCCGGCGCGTTTCTCAGCTGTTGTACAGGGAGTGTGTGGGGAGCTCACGGAGGTGCAGACCCGCTGGAGTTTTGTACCCGAGTTTGGATTCTAAAGTTTGAAAGCGCGTGAAAGGACGATTAGCAGAAACCTTGCACGACATCAGTGTTAACGTATCAGTGTGATCATTTAGACTCACAGTGGTCTTATTTTTAAAAAAATTTTCTGTTTCAAGAAGTGCTCACACACATACAACACACAGCACACAAACGCACACGTGCGCATGCGCTCTTTGAGGGGACGTGGGTGCTCCTTTCCAGGGACTCGCATGGCGTCTTCCTGCTCTTGGTTCTCGTTAACTTACAGATTTGTTTTCTCCTCTCTCGTTCTGTCAACTACTCTGTCTCCTATACACAGAGAAAACAATTTCTAGAAATGACACAAAGACGGCAGACAGTCCGTGGGACAGTGTACAGGCAATAGTCATGATTGCCAGAGGAAACAGTACGGTCAATTAAAATTTTAATTACAAATAAACAAGTAACTTTTAACATAATTATATTCCTAAACCTTACTAATTTTTATTTGAAAGTCAAATTTACTGCAAATCCTGTGTTTTTATCTGTTAAATCTGGCAATGCTAAGCATCACGCATACCTACCCTCACCCCTCCGTCTCGCGTGGCTCATGTGCCTGCGGGAAGGAGAGGACCCCTCCTCGTCCACGTCCCCAGCTGGGCTCAGTTGGGTCCCAGAGGACCCGCACCGAGAGCCGATCTGCTCCGCAATCTGAGCGCATTCACACAGCGTGTGCCAGCACTGGGACATGAGGGAGACGGCCCACCGGGGCCATGCCAGCGATGGCACTTGTCCTGGCTGCTGGTGAACCCCTTCCTATGCTGAGACCATTTTGGAGAACGTGTTTTGGGGTTTACTCATAAAACTAAAGCACAGCATTATCTGCAGATTCTTCCTTGAAGACGTGTTTTTTGAGACAGGGTCATGCTGTGTAGTTCAGGCTGGCCTTCTGTCCTCGGGGGTCCCAGGAGGCTGGGGCTGGTGGAGCAGCAGAGCTTCCTCTCCCACGCTGGCTGTGCCAGGCTGTGGGGACAGCGTGCATTTGACACACCAGGCCCGGCTGGCAGCCTGCGGTGCGGGATGCTGACTGCACTGCCGAGCAGCGGACCCCTCCTCAGCCCCCATGTGACCTTGGGGACAGCAGCTCTGAGCACAGGCTTCTTTCTCGGCGTTGCTCCTGGGCAGGCGCAGCTTTTCCTCCTGAGCCTGGGAGAAGGCCGACCCGGCGTGGAGGGCGCTGGTGAACCAGGCTCCCTATTGCCTGCCCCAGAACAGGGGGCCTTCAAGATATCCCAGCCAAGTGGGGGCTCGGGCACGGTGGTCACCAGGCAGCACCAGGCACTGCTGTGGCGGGCAAGGGGTGCCCTTCTTTCTGCTCAGTCTGAGGTGTGACTTGAATGTGGCTGGGTTTTGAACGGATCCACAGATGGAGTGAACCAGTGCTGCTCTGTTGAAGAATTAGGTAAGGAAGTAGCAAGTAGGTTTGTCCCTGATGGGATTTTTCACTCATTAGTTTTCCAAATTAGCACTTACACTTTTAATAAGCAGTCTTATAGCAATGATGGTGTTGACTCTTTTCTGTCTTGAAGAAGACCCGAACAATAGACAGCAAAAACACGAGGAACGGATTTAGCACAAATGCTGGAGGACCACAGATGTGGGAGATAACGTGGCAAAATACGCCACGCCTGACATCACGGTTTCCTCAGTTCCTGCTGTTTAGTTTACACCCTGACCTTTGGGAACAATGCAAGCGCTCTCTGGAACACAGGAGGGATTTTATGGGGCGCTCTGGCCTTGAAATCACGGCTTTGTCTATTCACGGACGCGGCCACCGCCCGGGCCGTCCCTGCTGCAGTGTGCACAGACTGTCCTGGCTCCAGGGTGTGGGGGCGAGCTGTCCTTCTGTCCCCCATCCTCGGGGCTGCTTGATCGTGTCTGGGTGCTCGTGAGTCACACCGCCCTATCTGCTTAGTGGCGGGCGGCTCCTCTGAACCCCGGATTTAGCATGTTTTTGTGTGTGTCACTAGGGTTCCCCTGGCGGGTCAGCCAGTGGTCAAAGTTGAATCTGAAGGCCACCCATTTAGTGATTCGGTTTTCCCGCCTGCTGGGACCGCTCTTCTGTGGAAGATACCCTCGCTCTGGCCTGGGTGGGGTGTCGCGCAGAGAAAGCATCCTGTTTCCACCAGGGGGCGCCATTTTGTGTGACTCCTTCACTGGTGGTGGCTTCCAAGGTCCTCCGGCCAGTCCCCACTCACCTCATTTAGTTGTCTCATTAGTAGTGCTGCTAGAGAAAATGAGACCATCTTAACCCTTTAGAGGGAATGTTATTTGGCCTTTGCACTGTGCAAAAACAAGAATGCTTTTCTTTAGAGTGGAGACTAATGGAATCTAACTTCATGGAAATCAAATTTATTGGGAAGAAGAGTGGCTTCTAATGCCACAACTGACTTAATGGTGAAACCATAATACACTGTTTTCCCCTGCAGTGAGGGTAATCGTGGGGATGAGGACCAAATGGTGGAGGGGAAGATTTCACAAAGGAAAGTCTCGACTCTAAGGAGGATGAGGCAGGAGCCCTCCAGAATGTTTTTAGGTGATGTGTGGGATTGGGTTTTCTGTGTGAAGGCGGAACCCTGAAATCACACAGCACCCTAAAGCAAACCCTTTTGTGCTACCCTTCAAGAACAGTAGCAAGACATCCACTTAAGGAACTGATTTAATTAGACCGCAGAATCGCTTTATTTATCGATGGTGAAGATGATGGTCACAGCCTAATTACATTCTCGGCACACACTTGTCGCCTCCTCACCTCGCAGTGAAGATTCTCGCTGTCAGGAGTTAGGAGGTGCGACAACGTGGATCTTGGCCCATGGGCGGAAGACCTGGTCGCCTGCCAGGATGCTGGCAGGGGGGACCTTGAGGAAGGAGGGCCTCGAGAGAGGAGGTCAGGCCCCTGGGCGGCCGGAGGGGACATCGGGACCAGCCCCTTCCTGTTTCTGTTGCGCCCCAGGGAGCAGCTCTGCTCCTCCAGCCTCCCGCGGTCCTGCTGCCTCTCACAGGGCCAGAAGCAGCGGGGTCGACTGACTGTGGACTGTGAGCCACCTTTCCCCCTTACAAGCTGGTTTACCTTGGGTATTTTATTACATAAAGGCGACTGACAGACAGGGTATAAAGAAATGTACTCAACGGGTTCATAATCTAATTCTGAGATTGTGCTTGAAAACAATGTTAAACGGACAGATGAAACAGTGCTGTGATAGAATAGAAGCACACGTAGCTGGACCTCTCCGTTCAGTTACAGCAAATGGACGCGGGCTTGTGGATACTGAGGAGCATCTACTGAAAATTCTGCTTTGGCATTGACATACTTCCTGTGGAGCCGTGAGTTTAGATGGTGCAAGGCCAACCACTGCTTAGTGTGCAGTGCCAGGTCTCCTGAGTGTGAGGGCCGTGCACATCGCTTTGGGTGGATGTGCGTGTCAGACTCTGGAACACTGGTGGTGTGCACCGGCTCCCACCTGCACAGCCGTCGGTCGGAGCAGAGTTTGTGTGTCCATTCTGGGATGGAGGGGCTCATAGCACTGCATTTCCATTTCCTGAAAATGAACCGGGAAGGTAGATCCTGGGGTCTTACATGGCTGGTTGAGATTTAAGTTGTGTTTGCTAGTTTGCAGTCCTGTGGGTGTTGCTGGAAGGGGGAAAGTGTGTGTGTGTGTGTGTGTGTGTGTGTGTGTGTGTAAAACAGCCAGCTTAAGATATGGTGGGGTTAGATATGTCAATGCACGAGACACTCGGGAGAAGGCGTAAGGAGGACTCAGAGTGTTTGCTTGGATGTGGCGAGGAGAGACGCTCTGTTCTGCAACCTGAACTCAGAAAACAGAGCCCAACAAAAGCCTTCTGCAGGGCAGACTGCTCCAGCAGGAGCCCACCAACACGTGTCTGGAATACCCTGGAGCCGGCACGGACTTCCTTCCTTCCTGCCTGGAGAACGTCCCGGGTCAGCGCCCGAGTCACCTGCAGCGGGGGTGCCGTGGCCTCCCCTCCCGGCCCTGCGTTCTGTTCCTACCGAGCTGCATCTACTCACAGTGTCCGTCTCTCTCCGCCTCCTCCAACTCATTTGCTTCGTCTCAGCATGGGACCTGGCAGGCAGTGTGAGTTTGGCCGTTAGGATTTATTTTGTAGATGCCACATGCCGTAAACACCAGCTTTTGCTCAGTTAGTTTTTTAAGGGCACATCTAACATCTACTCACACTCGAACAATTCTCACTGTCTTCTTTTCTATCTTAGAGAAGTTGGAGAAATGGAAGGAATTGGAAAAGGTTGAAGAATAGCCCTTTCTAAATTGTAAAAGTTGCAGATGTTATCTAATCAGTTCATTAGAGCTGGACTTACAGGTTGTATGGAGCTAACCTTATTTGCATTTCTTAATTTATTCATGTTTGCATTTTACCAGGGGAGCAGTTGTTCAGAGAAGTTACGCAGTCTGTTTGAGGTCGCACGCCAGCGAATAGCAGGGCCGCACAGACGCCCACATTCTCATTCAGGGCTCCTTCCTAGCTATGGTGCCGCGCCCTGGGCTGGGCTGCTGAGCGCCCGTGGGTGCACTCAGATGCGATGGGAGGGTGGAGGAGGAGCATCTCCCACATCTCCATGGGCGTCGGGCAGAGCATGGGCGAGCAGAAGGAACTGACGGGACCTATAGTGTTTGGAGTAGGTGGCAGCTCTTCTGAAGCATCCGGATTTAGGGTTGGCATGAGAATAGTTACCTTTCAATTTCCTGCCTTTGAGTAGGTTTGGAAGGGAAACACAACTTAGAAACAATATTGCTCACCGCAACAGTTTGAAAGCTGGGGCTTTTCCTTGCAAGCAGTTACACTGTGCAAACAGAATGGCATGGATTCTATGCCGACAGGCGGCATGATTGTCAGGGTGTGTTTTTCAGAGTGGTTCTGGTGACTGGGCTCCAGACAAAGCAGGAGAAATCCTACAGACTCTGGTTCCTCTGGGGTCCACGTGCAGTGCGCCAAGCAAGCGTTCTGCCGTGTGACATCACTCGTCCTGTCTCTCATCCCGCTTAGACCTCCTTAGCGTGGAAGTCTAGGTCTGCATCCTAGAGCGCACCCGCATTCTTACCCAGTGTCTTCCCCAGATCGGAGGTGGTTTGGATGTGTGGAAGGTCAAACTTGGAACCAAAATTACTTTGCAGAAAATTACTTATGTGTTTAACAAGCCTATTTGGATGCAGACATCAAAAACTTTGCATATTCTACCACAGCCAAGAAATCACCGCTTACACAGATACTGCAGGAAGCCCCCAAGATGTGCACCTCACTGAAGCCAGTGCTGCCGGAGGCTCTTGTCCCTTCTGAGCAGAGGGGCCCTGCTTGGGGCTGAGCTCGGCAGGTCCTTCCACCAGCAGAGGAATGATAGTATTATTTTTCATAAAATCCCCTCTGATTCCAAGCTAAGAAGAGATACAAAATGAAACTCATATTACAACTTCCTGTTTTATAACCCAGAGGCCATTTTGGTCTTTAAATTATTTATATTTTGGGTTTCTCATATAAAAGAAAATATGTGATATTTAAGCTTGTGTGTCTGATTTATCTCACTTAACATTACAGTCTCAAGATGCATCCATTTTCCTACAAATTAAACAAGTTTATCCTTCTTAATGGCAGAGTAGTACTCCATGGTGTGTAAACACCACAGTTTCTTTATCCATTCTTCTGTTGATGAACATGTAGGTCCCTTCCAAGATCTAGCTATTATGAGTTGTGCTGCTACAAACATGGACATGCATTTATTTCTGTAGTATGACGTCTTTGACTCTTTCAGGAAGATACCTAGAAGAATAGCTGGGTTGAATGGAATTTCTAGTTTTAGCTTTCTGAGGAATCTCCATGCTGATTTCCATAGTGGTTTTACACGTTTACACTCCCACGAATGGTGTAGAAGTGTCTTTTCTCCCCAAAGCCTCACTAGCATTTATTATTTGATTTCTTGATGATGGCCATTCTTTCTGGGGTAAGATGGAGTCTCAGTGTTGGTTTAATTCACACTTTTCTAGTGGCAAACATGTACTAATGAGAATAAAAATAAGCCAGAGGCCAAAGACACTTTTAAAAGCTTCGATTCTGGACTCGAGTAGAGCTTATGAGCGTTGCAGTCCCATTACAGGGTTTGATTTATCCCCTCGGTGGTAGGACGCGGCAGCGGTCACTGGAGTGAGCTGGCTTTGCATGCAGGAATTATCCACTAGGACAGTAGTTCATTGTCAGAGCACCGTGGGGCTCATTCAGTGTCATTACGATTCTGATGATGCTTTCTTCCCAATTTATCCCGTTACGCTTTCAGTAAGACCATGCTGATTACGCTGACGAAACCAACCTTCAGTAACTAAGCAGCGTTGGTGTTCTGTCAGGAGTTTTATACAAAATGAAACACATTTTATGTCAAATATGAAAATATCTCTTTATATCTTACTTCAGTCCAAATAGGTGTAAGTGGCTTAGACAAGCACATGGAGCATAACATGTAGAATAAGACAAAGGACGAGGATACCCCAGGGACGAGTTCATGCCCAGAAGCCTCAGCTTTGCCCAGGTGGGGCTGTAGAAGCTCCGTGTGTTTAGGGGAATAACTGCATATGGACGCAGAGTCCCTACGGTGAGGTGCATCAGGGATCCCCGAGTCTTTGTGCTGTGTCTAGGAGTCGGCCCCGCCTGCTCATCCCCAGGAAGGAGACATGTACGAGGCCTGGAAGCCACCTTCTCACGCCTGCTGCAGCAAGCCGGGAGCCTGGGCTGCTTCCTCGCTTGTCCCAGCATCAGGTACAGCCGAGGGCTCCAGAGGCACCAGGCACCAGGCCTGCTTCGGGCCGAGGTCTCAGTGCTGCTGGCACCGGGATTGCCCGGGATTGGCTCAGACCCTAGGATGAGGACTGGGGCTTTGCAGCATGTGGAGGAGGCAGCAGAGATGCCGCCTGTGCCCCGTGGTGGTCAGAAGCTGGTGTGTCCCCTCCGAAAGCCACGCCAAAGTTGAATCCCGGAGTGAGTCATTCAGAGGTGAGACCAGCTGCGGCCTTTGGGTCTCCATGACTGTGCTGACCCACTGGTGAGACTGATGATCTGGGCGCTGGCCGCTCTCCGGAGTGAGTCTGCCACGAAACCTGTCTGGCCGCCGTCCCCCAGGCTCCTCTCGCCATGTGATGCCCTGCAAGGTGGCACCACACACAGCCCTTGGACCAGAATCATCAGCTTAAATAAACCCCTTGTCTTTATAACTTTGTGGTATTGTGTCGTTAGGAACAGAAAATGGACTACGATATGATATGTCCTCTGACAGATAGATGGAGTACAGATATTATTTGCTGTCCGTTAGGGGACAGATTCATGGGCTTTTGGAGTTAGGGATTCTGTTCTTCTAGTAGATAGCTTATTTCAAATGTGTGTGATCAAAACTACAGTAAATATTTAAATAAAAGGATGTCTTAGAGTACAAGACACATTGCCATTAACTTCCCTCAAAATCCACCCCACCCCGTTCAAACACACTCATCCCATCCTTCTTGCCGCTTTCTGCAGCAGCTCTGGAGTCCTCTTTCCTGAGTGTCTTTATCTGTGCTGTCCTGACTGCCTCGATGTCCTGAGTTAACTCAAAACGTTTCCCTTTCACAGTCATTTTGACTTAGAGAAAGAACCAGAAGTCACACAGTGACAGATGTGGTGAATAGGGGATGAGGACACATCGCATGTTTTCACGAGCTGCCTTTCCTTTGGATGGGCTTGGGCATCAGCGTTCAACATGATTTTGATCATACTTTGTAAAGACAGGAAGAGGACTCCAGAACTGCTTCAGAAAGTGGCAAGAACAATGGGATGAGTGTGTTCAAAGAGAAGGGGGTATTTGAGGGGGATCGAAGTCGATACATCTTTAGGCTTTAAACACTCGCCGTGTATTTTGGTCCCCCTTTGTACGTTTGGTACCGTGCAGCACATCTTTCCAGAGGAGTTTTGTGGCATGTTGTAATCTTGCCTCCCAGCCCTCTGTGGGTGGTTTTCAGGGGTGAGTGACTTGCTGTGCAGACTGGCTGCACACTGGCTGTGTGTTTCCCGTCTCCTGATGACGAGCCTGTAGCCCCCTTCGCGTGGCACCTGTCCACGTGCCCTGGTGTCCTGAAGAGTTGTGGGCTGTCCCTGCCCACACTCTGGAGAGTCTTTGCTTTCCTCAGTGAGCTGACGAGTGGTCAGCCGGCAGTGGGGTGTGGGGCAGAAAAGGCCACAGGTCGCTGCCCACCTCTCTAGCACTGCTGGAAGGGATCTGCCCGGCAGTCCGGACGTGGCGATTTGGTGAACACACAGGCCACATGGTTTTAAAATCATTCTGAGTGCCTGACGCTTCAGACTGAGAGGGCTTTTGCTTTCTTTTGTCTTTTTGTTTTCTTGTTTCCAAGGGCACAAAGTCTGTGCGTTTCTTTTAGATCCACTGGTGAGCAGTGGTGAGGGGCTCAGTGCGAAACATCCACATTGGCACTTAATAAGCAGACGTAACTTAATAGGTCTTAATAAACAGATGTCAGGTCGGCGAGGGCAGAGCAGAGCCCTTGACGCCAGTGCTCCCGGGAGAGGACGGGGCGGGGCACTTGGTGGCGACCTGGGCCATTGGGCACCAGCCCCGGCCCCTGAGGATTTGCACACACAACGCTAGGCAGAAAGAGATGCCAGCAAATAAGGCCTGGCAGAGCTTTCGGGTTTTTAAAAATGTCCAGATAAAAAGTAGGAGTAGTTTCTGTCCCTTCAGTTTCAACTCGGCACAGCGCTGGCTTGTTGAACGTTTTCAATACTGAGTTATAACCCACCCTGTGACCCGCAGCACACTGGGGAAATGGTTCCTCTGCCAGCTTCACACTCTCCCAGCGCTTGTGACCCTGTGCCTGGGGACGCTGAGCGCCCCGCGCCTGCCGGCTCTGTGTTGATTTTAAGTCAGATTTCGGCTTCTCGTGGAAAGTCTGGCAAGCGTTGTTTGTCCTCCAGTGTGGCCGTGTGTGCTCTGCACGTCTGACCTTTACACGGTGCTTTTTTCAGTGAAATGCAGTGATTCTCTCTCTTTTTTTTTATTTTAAAGAAAAAATAAAACCAATGATATAGAATTTCAAAACAAGGTAATGGGAAATTAACAATGGTTGATATATTGCATATTGTTATCTTCAAAGTAGTTGCTCAGATTGCAAGATAAAGACGTTCAAAATTGATCAAACAATATAAGCACAAACAACTCTTTTCAATGAACTAAAAGAAATTAGTAGTATAATTATCTTAGCTGTCTTGTGTGTGTGTGTGTGTGTGTATATATATATATATATATATATATATATATATATATATATATATTTCTTTTCTTTTTCCCTTCCTTCTTTTCTCCTTTCCCCATCCCAGTTCTTTTTTCCTTTTGAGCAGTTTCTTTCCCTTTCACAACATCTATTGTACATTTTGTATCTTATTTACTCTTTCTGTTTCTTACACAAGGGAGACAATAAGATGTTTACACATGAGAGTTTGATTTATTTCACTTATGAGTATGGTCTCTAGTTGCATCCATTTACCTATAAAAGCCTCAAGTTTATCATTCTTTATAGCTGAGTAGTACTCCATTATGTAAAAATATCACATCATTTTTATCCATTCCTCGGTTGATGGGCATTTGGGTTGTTTCCAAGATTTAGCTATTACAAATTTTGCTGCTATGAACATAGGTGTACGTACATCACTGTGGTATGATTTTAATGCTTCTGGGAAGATGCCCAGAAGAGTAATAGCTGGGTCGAATGGGATCTCTAATCCTAGTTTTTCGAGGAATCTCCAGAGTGATTTTCACAGTGGTTGTACCAGTCTACACTCCCACCAACAGTGGAGAAGGGTTCCTTTTTCCCCACAGCCCTGCCAGCATTTGTTATTGGTTGGTTTCTGGATGACAGCCATTCTTTCGAGTAAGATGGAATCTCAGTGTTGTTTCAGTTTGCATTTCTCGAATGACCAATGATGTTGAACATTTTTTCATGTTTATTTGCCATTTGTATTTCTTATCTGAGAAGTATATTCATCTCAGATGCCCATTTTTGGATTGGGTCTTTGAATTTAGGGGGCCTGATTTTCTTCAGTTCTTTATATGCTCTAGATAGAAGTCCTTTGTCTGAGGGAGAGTTGGCTAAAGTATTTTCCCACTCTGTGGGTTGTCTCTTCACTCTGTTGGTGATTTCTTTTGATGTGCAAAAACTTGTTAATAAGATGAGATCCCAGTTGTTGATTCTTTGAAGTACTTCCCATGCAGTTTGGTTTTTGTTCATGAAGTCTCTGCCTACACCTATGTCTTCAAGATTTCTATCTACTTTCTCTTCCAGTAGATTTAGTGTTTCTGTTTTAATATTTAGATCTTTGATCCATTTTGACTTTAGTTTAGTGCATGGTGATAGACACATGTCTAGTTTTGGTCTACAGCATGTGGAAGCTGGTTTTCCCAGCACCATTTATGAAAGAGGCTATCTTTCTTCCAGTGAACATGTTTGGACCCTTTGTCAAAGATAAGGTGGTTGGGTGTGTTTGGAGTTGCACCTGTATGTTCTATTCTGTTCCACTGATCCTCAGATCTGTTTTTTTGCTAGTACCATGCTCATAGTAGCTTTGTAGTATAATTTCAAGTCAGGGATTCTGATGCCTCCTGCCTTGCTTTTGTTGCCCAGTATTGCCTGTGCTATTCTAAGTCTCTTCTTGTTCCAAATGAATTTTAGGAATGTTTTCTCTAGATCTGTGAGGTATGCTAATGATATTTTGATCGGGATTGCATTAAATCTGTATTAACAGTTTTGGGAGTATGGCCATTTTCACAATGTTGGTTCTTCCTATCCATGAATAAGGGGTATCTTTCCATTTTCTGATATCCTCTTTGATTCTTTTTTCAGAGTGCTGTAATTTTCAATGTATAGATCTTTTATTTCATTTGTTAGATTGATTCCTAAGTATTTCATTTTTTTGGATGCTATTGTGAAGGGTGTGGTTTCCCTAATTTCTCTCTCAGTGAGTTTGTTGTTTGTGTACAGGAATGCTGTTGATTTTTGAGTGTCAACTTTGTATCCAGCTACACTACCGAATTTGGTTATTAATTCGAGAACTCTTTTGGTGGAATTTTTGGGGTCTTCTATGTGAAATATCATGTCATCTGTGAATAATGATAACTTAACTTCTTCCTATCCTATCCTTATTCCTTTTATTTCTCTCTCTTGTCTGATCTGACTAATGTTTGCAGAACTATATGGAATAGGAGTGGTTATAGTGGACATCCTTGTCTTGTTCCTGATTTTAGATTGAAAGCTTTCAGTTTTTGTCCATTTAGTATAATGTTGGTTGTTGGTTTGTCATAGATGGCTTTTATCAGACTGAGGTAAAGACCATCTATTCCAATTTTCTGTAGGGTTTTTATCATGAATGAGTGTTGGACTTTATCAAAAGCTTTTTCTGCATCTATTGAGATGATCATGTGATTTTTGTCTTTGGCTCTGTTGTCATGGTGTATTATGTTTATTGATTTGCATATGTTGAGCCATCCCTGCATTCCTGGGATGAATCCCATTTGGTCATCGTGTATAATCTTGATGATTTGCTGCATTCTGTTTGCTAGTATTTTATTGAGGATTTTTGCATCTATGTTTGTTAGGGAGATTGGCCTGTAGTTCTCTTTTTTGGTTGGGTCTTTCTCTAGTTTTGGTATCAGAGTGATTCTTACCTCCAGGAATGAGTTAGGGAGAATTGCTTCCCTTTCAATTTCATTAAAGGGTTTGAGGATTATTGGCATTAAATCTTCTGTAAATTTCTTATAGAATTCAGCTGTGAATCCATCAGAGCCTGGGCTTTTCTTTGTTGGTAAGTTTTTGGTTACATTTTCAATTTCATTAACTGATATTGGGTTGTTCAGAATTTTTATATCTTCTTGATTCAGTTTTGGTAGTTTATACATTTCTAGGAATCTGTCCATTTCTTCTGTGTTTTCCATCCCATGAGAATAAAGATTTTTGAAGTAGGTATTGATGATCTTCTGAATTTCCACAGGATCTGTAGTGATTTCACCCTTTTCATTCCTTATTGCATGAATTTGAGTTTTTCTTTCCTTTTTTTGATAAGGTTGGCTAGGGGTTTTTCAATTTTATTTATTCTTTCAAAGAACCAACTCTTGGATTCATTAATTCTTTGTATTGTTTTCTTAGTCTCCATTGCATTAATTTCTGCTCTGATCTTTATAATTTCCTCCCTTGTATGGGCTGTGGGTTTGACTTGTTCTTCTTTTTCTAGAAGCTTGAGGTGCAGCATTAGGTTGTTTATTTGTGCTCGCTCTGTTTTCCTGATGTGAGAATTCACTGCTATAAATTTCCCTCTTAGGATTGCTTTCATTGCGTCCCACAGCTTCCGGTAAGTTGTATATGCATTTTTGTTTGATTGTAGATATTGTTTAATTTCTTCTTTAATTTCATCTGTGACCCATTGGTTGTTGAGGAGGGTGTTACTTAATTTCCATGTGTTTATGGAGTTTTTGCGGTTTCTTTTGTCATTAATTTCCAAATTTATTGCACTATGGTCAGATATTATGCATGGGATAATTTCAGTTCCTTTGCATTTACTTAAGCATGTTCTATGGGCCACTATATGGTCTATTTTAGAGAACGTCCCATGTGCAGCTGAGAAGAATGTGTATTCTGATTTTGTTGGGTGGAACACTCTATAAATGTCTATTAAGTCCATTTGTCCACAGGTTTGGTTCAGTTCTGATATTTCTTTGCTGATTTTTTGTCTAGTTGATCTATCTCTTTGTGACAATGGGATATTAAGGACCCCGGTACAATTCTGTTACTGCGTATTAGATTCTTCATGTCTATTAATATTTGTCTTATATAGTTGAGTGCTCCTGTATTTGGTGCATATATATTATGATTGTTATCTCTTCCTCTTGAATTTTTCCCCTAACAAGTACATGGTGACCGTCTTTATCTCTTTTCATCATTCTTGGTTTGAAGTTCACTTTGTCTGCAAACAGAACAGCTAACCCTGCTTTTTCTGGGTTCCTGTTGCATGGAGTATTGTTTTCCATCCTTTGACTTTCAGTCTATGAATTCCTTTTTGAGTAAATGTATGCAGCATATTGTTGGACCTTGTTTCTTGATCCATTCTGCTGGTCTGTCTCTTTTGATTGGTGAATTGAGGCCATTTACACTGATGGTTATTACTGATATGTATTGGCTTGTCTTTGTCATGTTATTTTCCTGCTGCTGGTTCCCTACGTTTCCCCTCTGTTTAATTGCTTGCCCTGCCTGTTGGTTTCTTTCTGTTGTTCTTGGAATTGTGGTCATTTTTATCTCTGTCTAGAATATCTTTCAGTACCCTTTGTAGTGTTGGTCTGATGGTCATGAATTTCTTCAGTTGCTCCTTGTCATGGAAGTGTCTTATTTCTCCATTAATTTTGAAAGATAGTTTTGCAGGTTACATCAAACTGAGTTGGAAGTTGTTTTCTTTCAGGACTTGAAATACTTCACTCCAAGCTCTTCTTGACTTGAGAGTTTGTGTTGAAAAGTCTGCTGTCATTCTGATGGGCCTTCCTGTATAGGTGCTCTGTTTCTGCTAACAGCTTTTTTTTTTTTTTTTTTATGTGGGTACTGGGAGTCGAACTCAGGACCTCGTGCTTGCCAGGCAGGCACTTATGCTGCTGAGCCGCCTCACCGGCCCCAACAGCTTTTAATGTTCTGTTCTTGTGCTGAATTTCTGGGATCCTGATTATTATATGTCTGGGTGTAGATTTATTTTGGTTATGGCTAATTGGAGTTCTATATGCCTCACTTACCTGTATGTCAGATTCTTTTCCCATGTTTGGGAAATTTTCTGCTATTACTTCTGCAATTAGGTTTTTTTTTTATGTCATTTATGTTGACTCCTGCTTTTTCATTGACACCAATTATTCTTATATTATTTTTCTTTGTGTCGTCTTGCAGCCATTGAATTGTTATTTCCTGATCTTTTGTTATTTTCGAGAGATCTTTCCTTTCATGATCGCAGCCGAGATCCTGTCTTCAAGGTCTGAAAGTCTTCAGTTTCGTTCAAGCGGTTTTGCCAGCTTTCAATGGAATTTTTAATTTCCTGGATATCTGTTTGAATCCATTTCATGCGTTCTATTTCTTTCCTATATTGATCTTTCATGGTTCCCACCCTTTTCCTATCATCATCTATTTTTATCTATCTCTACTCTAGATTGCCTGAACAATTCCTTTATAAATGTTGACATTTCTTTTTTAACCTGAGAGATTATTTCTGGTCTGATTTCCTCCAGAGCCTCATGGATTTGTTTCTTTACTTCGGTTGCTATCATTTCAGAAATTTCAGGTGTGTGTCTTCCAATTTCTTCTATGTCGGTGTCTCCTGGACTTGTTCTGGGTGGGCTGGAGGTCTGAGATTGCATTTTGCTTCTACATCTTTTCATTTTGTATTTCAAAAAATTTTTTATTTTGTTTTCTGTAATGATCCTTGTGAGTTTTTGTACTAGGTAGCTATATCACTAGTATCAAGGCCTCTCTAGGAAAAGTCTGTTCTTCAGGGATGTCTTCTGTGTATAGGAGATTCTTGGTTTGTGTCTGTCACACAATCCTATCTTCTCAATTAATTAAGAGCGGGATGTTGGTATCTGTTTGGCTCAGTCCCCAGTCCTTTGGTGTAGGGCTGTGGTGAGGTCATTACCCTAGAGCTTCCTAGTATTGTTACAGAAGGGAGAACAACTGATTACGACAGATATGACATCCTAGCTAAAGTAGTAAAATTAGCAATAACAATAGCATCAAGCACAGTTTAGAAACTGACAAACTGTGGTAACTATTGATTTTGTACTTTAGACCATAGCAGCAGAGTCTACAGTTATATAACAGAACTGATCATACATTAAGAGTTTGTACGCAAAGTGTTTCCTCTTGGTAGAGTGGTTTTACCCTGTGGTGGGGAAATTTAGGGAGGATAGTGTATGAAACAAAGATAATTGGCAAGGAAGTAGAAGCAAGGCTGGATGACAAAGGATGATCATGCAAGGTTTGGGAAACTAGAGAAGTGGGTAGAAAAGAAAGAACAGAGGCGTATTCGAGGGATTATCTGAACTTGGTCTCTGGGTTTTGGGGATGGGATTAGTTTTCTGTGGCTGGAGTTCTCCCCTGCCGTTTAGAAAAGAGAGGGGAAAAAAAGGAAGATAGAAAGGAAAAGAAAAGGAAAGACAGAGAAGAAAAAGAGAAGATGAAGAGCAAGAAAAAAAATTAATTTCGAGCAAAGGGCCGTTACTGACTGTCCTGGATTCTTCCAGAGCTGGTTGCCGGTCCTGCGGAGGCCTCAGTCACCTGTTGACTCGTATTGTTGTTGTTGCTTCGGATTTTTCACACCACTAGTCCCGCCTGTCCCTCATGTGCGCCTTAGTTGGGAGCCTACTGTGTCACTGGTGTTCCCTCTGGTCTGTGGGCCTTTCGGTGCAGTTCATCTGGGTTCCTGTGCTGAGAAGAGGGTGATGTGAGGCGTTGCCCGCCTCTGCCAAGTTCACCTGGGGTCCTGCACTGGGGCCCCATGCTGAGAAGGCGGCCCCATTATTCTGACATCGGGCATCAGAGACAGCTTCCGGGAGCCACGCATTTCTCACAGAACATGATTGTTCGCTGTCAAACCCAGGGCCAGACACCACTGTCTTGAAGTCAGCCTTGTGCTGACGTTGCTGGTGTCACTCTCCGAACACAAATGCATGGTGGGCGGGAGGCAGTGGGACTCAGCAAGGTCTCTGGGACAGACAGGGCCTCCCCCGACCAGCCAGCATCCTGCCTGCATCGTGGTGGCCGCCCGCCTCCACGCTGGGGAGTTGGGTGCGCTCCCAGTCAATCCTGCCTCCACTGACTAGCGCAGGGGTGGTCCATAGGTCACAGCAGTGACACAGGTGTGCCTGGAAACACTGGCTCCTTCAGGCATGGAAGGAAGGGAGAACAGTGCCCTCTCTGCGGCGTAGAGAGGGTGAACACAGGGTGCCCGGCTCACTGGTGCTGCCCATCGTCAGCCTTGCCCAGCGGGTGCCAATGTGCCACCAGGTAGGAAAGAGCAGCTGGGTGCCAGGGAGTCCAGACTCTTGTCCCTCTGTGTGTGACCCCTCCTGGCTTCCTGGACTGGCCGAGGTCAGTGTTGGCATGGCTGGAGAGCCTCCGCCACTGTCTCCCTTCTTCCTGGGGCCACCCCAGTGATCCATTCTGAAGGCCTTTTAGGGGTCACCAAGAAGGGCTGGCTCAGAAGCATGGGGGTGGTGGGCGCACAGTCTTCCCCTAGGCAGCTCTCCGTGTGCCTGTGTGCCTAGCCCCCCTACGCAAGTGCACACAGCCAAGTGGAAACATCTTGAAACTGGCATGTCCCTCATTGCTTTGAATGCAGCGCCTTTCTGAGCAAAGCCCAGAATGCAAGCCCACCCCTGTATCTCAGACCCGTCTAGAGTCCTCTGTGCTTCCCCTGTGTGCTCAGCGTCCCCCCTTGTCCACACTCCAGCTGGAGTCACTGCTGAGTTCAGTCCCAGGACAGCTGGGTGTCACGAGAGCAGGGCTGAAACCCGTGTTTGTTCCCAGGTGACAGAGGGCATCATGGGGAGGTGTCATCCTCTCCATCTGCAGACCCAGAAATGTGTGGCCAGCAGCATGTCCTGCATTGATCCCCTCTCAGAAATCTCTGGCCGAGTTCAGAGCCCACCGGCTTCCTTTGTTCTGAATGTGGCCCCGGCTCCTGTGGGCCGGAGACGCCGAGTCGAGCCTGCCACTCACGAAGCATCTTGCCTCTTAGGGTTGTTGCTCCGTTAAGAAAGATATCTGGCGTCCAGGACACAGCACGTGTGCCGAAAACGTTAGCACTCGTCCTTGTCACTGTCAGTACCACCCTCATTGGATCAGATATAAATATGAGAGGGGGGGAGGGAGGGAAGATGGGAGAGAGAGAGAGAGAAAGACCGACCAGTGAGGATAAGGGCTGGCCCACATCCAGCCGGCCTGTACTGGTGCAGCTGAAAACACACCTGCAGGTTAATTGGTTGGCGTCACCTGAGCCTGTGGCCGACCACCGCCCGTGCCCACTGGGGGCCATGGAACCAACCATCCTGCAGGAATGAAGGGGCCACATGGTGCCCACTGAGCCCTGCGATGTGGCCGGCACATGTTCTGTGTCCCAGGTGACTGTCAGCTCCACATGGTGGTTAAACATCCTTAATATTACTCCTGTATAAACTAAAAAATAAAAATGGTATAATTTAAATATCACCTCTGTGAAGATTGTTCAATATCAAAATTGTATCAATTCCAGCATTGTAAAATTCAGCTATTTTTAAGAAATACCTGGACCAAAATAAAAGTGGTTCTCAGCATTTTTTGTTTCTGAACTAAAATACTAGGGTTAAAGATGGAGCCTAATTTTAAAAGTCATGATGTATGAGGTTTATAATCTCCTATTTATATTCCTCTCTAATCTTGCTAAAGGTGTAAGTATATTTTTACAGAATGACGAGCTAAACCCAAGTTAATTTTTTGAAAAAGTGTTTAATAAGTGAGAGGCTTTTTTCTAGCGTGTGCTTTCCTAGGTCTGCCTTCTTCAGTGGGTCGCCTCGAACGTGCCCAGACTGGACCGGACTTGCCAGGAATCCGAGAGTGGGCACCTTCTACCCAAGCGTGCAAACTAAAGCTGGCACGAAGCTTGGCTCTCAGACCCCGGGACAGAAGCAAACTTGATGACCCGAGGGACAGAGAAGCGCTGAGCTTCCTGATCCCAGTCACCATGGCAAGGTGCCCGGCTGTGGGCTTGGGGCTTTCCTGTGACTGAATTGCGGGGTCTGGACCAGAAAGCAGTAGAGAGGTCCAGGCAGTGTGTGGTGCGTGGTCCCGAAGCTAAAGGAGGGTGCGTGGTTTGCTCCTGACTCCCAGATCCTCCCCCTCACTTTGGTGTTTTTCAAGTGACAAGATTTTACAGTTGAGAAGGGAATGGTGTGGCCGCGTCCTTCCATGACACTTAGCCACGAGCGGCGAAGGTCTGTTCAGACGCTGGACGCCTGGCTTCAGCGTGTTTACATTGCCACTCCCAGGGCCTGGTGCCTTGGCCGAGACGTGGGTGGCAGTAGGCGATGTAAAACTTCTGAAAAAGGCCCAAGAACACGGGGACTAAAGGGTGCATGCAGAACATTGCCTTCTTGTAGGACTTGACGGGAGCAGGGATTGCCCTGTTTCCAGGACAGATGCAGGCACTTTCAAGCTCAGCAGGGCTGTGCAGGTTGGTCCCTGGGCTCAAGGTCCTGGGAGACGGATGCTCCCGGGACAGGGGCACAGCAGATGCCCAGGTGGGCCGGGCACAGGGAGGGCGGCGAGGGGTGGGGTGCTGACCGAGGTGGAGGAGCTGTCTGCAGGGGCCTCTCAGGAGGGAGAGGAGGAGGCCGCAAGTGAAGCAGGCAGCGGCGGGCTCCTCCAGGCAAAGACCCCAGAGGAAGGACGGCCTGGTCCATGTGAGTGAGAGCAGCAGGGTGTGGAGCTGGGGCAGAGGCAGCATGGGGCCTGGCAGAGGAGGCAAAGAATTTAGCCTTTATTCTTTTTTACAAACATTTTTATGTTTTTACTTTCTTTCTAAATTCTTAATTGACACCTAATAATGGTACTTATTTATGGGGTACAACGCGAAGCTTTGATAAGTACAAAATGTGTCACACACCAGGGTAACTGGCCTCCCCACCCCTTAAGTGTCGATTGTTTCTTTGTGCAATGTCGCACTGCAGTCTTCTTGTTCTTTATGATAACAAGAAGGTGCTGCCCATGCAGTCACCCTGCAGTTCTGCGGACACCGGCGCCATCCTCCTTCTGTGACCTGACCACTGCCCTGCTCTCTTCTACCTTGAGAGCGGCCTTCGCAGCTTCCGCAGAGCAGCGAGGACTCGGTGTGTGACCTCCTGGGCCCGGCTTATTTTGCTCATGTCCTGTCCTCGGCCCCACCTGAGCTGCGCAGGTGGAAGGTGTCCTTCTCTTCCTGGACGGGTGTTTACCACAGCACAGCAGGGAGCCACGGAGGCCGAGTGCAGAGAGCTCTGTCTGAGGAGCTCTGTTGGGGTGGCGCGGCCTGGCTGGGAGGCTGCAGAGACCCAGAGAAGGGCCTGCTTTCACAGTCTGTTTTGGAGGAAAACCCAGCAGGATTTGCAGATGGATTTGGTGTGGAATGTGGCAGGGAGGGGCTGTAAGGGCTGAGGGGAAGGCGCCGGGCTGGGTGTCCAGGCCCTGGCAGTGGCGGTGCCCAGGCTGCATCAGGGACCGGGCCGGGGTCGGCGGCAGCATGGGGAAGACAGCTCCTCCTGGATGGGAGCCATTTGGCTTGGCGGGAAGTCTACCCAATGGGGCCATCCTGTGAGCCAAGTTCAGATCCACTTTTAAATTGAATATGGAGAAGGCCTAGACCAAATTTTAACTGTGAAAAATTAATGCAATACCCAGCTAATTTGATGCTGTTATAAGTTAACAAAAATTTCACAGCTCACATAACGTTCCCTGGTTCCTGTGTAAGTGACTAACCGTGCAGCTTGCAGTCGATGGTGTTCAAGGGAAGGAACCCGACCTAACATCTTTAGTTCCGCCTGCTGACGCCTAACGTGTCGGCTAGGTCCAGGGCCTCGATGGATGTTTTCCGAGGGACTGGACCAGCGGGGTTCCGATGGGGCACCGAGCCCTGAAGGGGCGGCACTGCAGACTGCTGGGCGCCACGTGTTGCGCAGAACAAGTCAGACTGCCGGACCTCTCTCTGTGGAGCACCGAGGGCCCGCCAAGGAAGCACCTGTCCCTCAAACTGTGGGGAGCGAGCGTCTCCAGCTCCACCGGCTCATGTGTGCTCAAAGGAAGTGACCAGGATCGCATAGGTGACCTGGCGTGCGTCAGAGGGAGCAGGGTGCTGCACAAAATGTAAGAGACAGCTCTGCACAGAAATGCCAGTGCCTTTTCTGTCATTTGCTGGTGGGAACAGAGTATCAATTGCAGTTCTAGAACTTGGAGCAAGTGGCGCTACCACATGTAACTGTGAACACCTGCATCTAGAGCCATGGGCTGAGTATCTCCAGTGTGAAAACTGGAAATCTGAAATGCTCCAAAATTGGGGCCATTTTGCATGCTGACCCAACACCATATGTGGAAGATTCTACACCATGAAACTTTGTTTCATCCACAAAATTATTAAAATACTATACCTTCCAGCTGTGTGTGTCAGGTAATAGGAAACATAAATGGATTTCATTTTTAAACTTGGGTTCCAACTGAAGCCTCATTTTGTGTGTGCACCATGCAAAAGCAGTTTCATTATCTTCATGCAAATATCCCCGACCTAGAATCCAGACGCTCTGGTGCCAGGCATTTCGGATGAGGGATGCGTGCCTTGTGTAGGGGTTCAGAGCTGCCTGTGTCTTGAGCCCACACTCGTGCTGTCCCCAGGACACATCCTCGGGTCCCATCATTCTCAGATGCAGCTTTTGAAGAATTTGTCCAAAAGACTACTGCAGTGCAGCTCTTTTTGCATGTTTAACAATACTATGTAAGTCTGTTCTGCTCTTAGGAACTAATAAAACACAAAATTCTCCAATGGAAAAACACTTGCCAAGCCATAAGCCGAGTCTGACCCTGGCCAGGGGCTCCTGGGGACCTGCAGGGAATGCTGTGCTGCCGGAGCTACAGTGAGGGGCTCTTTTCGCTGGTGTTAATGAGTTTTGCATTTATTGGTAGGGTGTAATTGTAAAGGAAGACCCCAAATGGAACTTAAACCCACTGTACTCCCCTCTGTTCACCAGCCCATTATCTAAGACCATTTTTAAAGTTAGATTTTCTCCTCTTGAAAGGATAAACCCCATACCAATGAAACGCAGCACTGAAGATTATTCCAGATGACTGTTAGGTATGCTCTCGTGCAAAGCTCGTATTATCTGAAAAATTAAATTTTAAATGATTATATTTCCTGTTTTCTTGTCGGTTTGATTCCTGTGTCCTGTCCACCCTCTTGCCCCTTGTTCCTTGCTGCCTAGCATGTGCCCTCTGCTGTGCCCCAGCCATCCCTGGTCCTTGGCACAGGTCTACATGGACACATAGGTTTGGCAGAGCCCGGTCACCAAGTGTGAGCACAGAGCTTGGGCCCACGGCCTGTGCAACCCCGTCCTTGCCATCCCCAGCACCGCTCCTCCTGCTGCCTGAGCAGGTCACTCGCTGTGGTTATTGCAGCTGGGCTTTCGCTTGTGGCCACAGAGTCCTGGCAGACTGCTTGGTGACACTACCTGTGTCTTGGTCTTGGGGGGAGCCGTGCCTGGGACACAGGCCCTGAAGAGAGCTTGGGAGGGTGCACGTCAGTTCACTGATTTCCAGAGAGATGTCCTGGTCATTTACCTCTTGTCCTCTTTCATCTCTCTATGGGGTTCAGATCCACACCCATGTACCAGGTGCCTCCTTTTCTCTCTTCCTGTCTGCGAGCTGAAGCACAGTGGTCAGTGTGACCTGGTCTCCGTCCTGAGCTGCTCAGCCCCCTAGGGAGAGAGCAGTGTTAGCACACCATGCATGCAGAAGTAGACCGGCAGGAGTGAAGAGGGTGTTGGGGCAACAGAGGTTGGGCCAGCAGGAATTCGGGGACACGTGCGGCTCAGTGGTGGGGTGGAGGCATGGGGCAGAGGAGCAGCCCCCCATCGGTGCACTGGTCCCTGGGGAGCTTCCTTGGTGACCGACACTGTGGAAGGGCGGGCGCTGAAGCAAAAGCAGAGGAGCAGCCTGGAAAGAGGCACCCAAGGGACACCATGGAAGTGCAGCAAAGCCACAAGTCCCACAGCAGAGACTTGGGGGTGGGGACGAGTCCCCAGGGCTCTGTGTGCTAAGACCTCGGTCCCCACATGGCCCGTGGACCTCTGTGTTCAGGGCCGTGCCCTCCAGAACGTGGGTGGACCCTGGCGTTTCCTCTCTTGTCTGCCCCCCACCGTCATCCCGCCTGGCCGCCGGAGGCCCCAAGCAGTGGGTCTGCCCAGCCTTGGACTGGAAACTCCAGCCCTGAGCCAAAACCACCATTTCCTTTGTAAGTTAACTCCCCCCGTGTTTTGTTAGAGTGAAAGGAAGCCGACACGGGAAGTCGGTCCGTGGTCCCGAGTGACACTTAGGAAGCGGTTCTGGCATTCTGCTGCACAGTAAGGTCACCGCAGTCACAAGGTTGCGCTGAGTATTTCTCAGTACAAAAGGGAGGGTCTTACCTGTGCTGGTCATCACACGGGTATAAACCGTGGAAATGCCACGCCGGGCCTCATAAAATATGCGATGGAAGCAAGAACTGGAAGGAACGGCAGCACCTGAGTTAGAGCTCCCAGTGTTGGGCTGGGCACCCCGCAGGTACCCGCGCATGCGCGGCAGGTGGGACGCACTCCTGACGTGGAGCCCAGAGCTCACGGCTCCTCCTGATGCCCTTGTCGCAGCCCTGTGCTGCCCGCCTCTGGGGTTTCGTTCATGAAGGTGGTGTCCCTTCCTTAACTAAGCACATGGTGCAGACTTGACACCATCGAGGGCCCCGAAGGTGGAGCGCCAGCTCTGCTCTGAAGCAAACCCCTCGGACCTCACACGCCCAGCACAGCTCTTCCAGGCCGTTGCCCTGAGCAGAAGAGGTTGGCCAGAGACCCCAGCTGCACAACCTGCGAGGGCCTTAGTTGAAGGGCAGAGCCTGAGTTTTCCTGGAACAGAGGGGACCAGAGGACAGCATGGCACAGATGTGGCATCCCTGACAGCCAGCTGGGAGCCTCCCGAGGAGGCCGGGCTGGTGAGAAGGTGCGGCTCAGGGCCGGTGTGGCTCAGGCCGGTGAACCGAGCCTGGCATGTGAGGCCCTGGGGCAAGGGTTGGTCTTTGAGCTCTGGACAAGCTGTTTCCACGGTGGGGCTGCACGTGTGGGTACTTCCTGCTGCGGGGTGAGGACCTGCGATGCAGGCACCAGCCGGTCTCTCTTCTGGGTGCGGTCTTTCCCTCCTCACCGCCTGCATTTCTTTGATTGCACTTGGGTTTCTGTCTGTGTCCTGAGTCTCGGGAAAGATAACGCAACAGAGCCTGGGTGCACGAGGGAGAGCACCCTGCTCAAAGAGGTGCCGAGTGCTCCCGAGCTGCCTGCAGACTTCAGGAGTGAGACCAGTTAATTGTGTAAAACCAGGAAAAGCTCATTTTGTGAAACAAAGAGTGTCACTTTGCCTGTGGCCGCCAGCTAACTCCTGTTTAGTGGCTAGCCAGCAGCTAGAGACGTGTAATTGGAGTGTCTTCCAAGCCTACTTGGCAATTACTGGGTCGCTTGGACAGCAGTTGCCTGCCACAATCTTGCCTACAAGCCCAAGAGCTGTGGGAGTTTATTTTTCTAGAAAAATACAGTAATTCATCAGTGCCAGGTACAGACAGGAAAACGACTAGCCTGCACATGTGCAAATCAGAAATGCCTAATTTTGCATTTTGACTTGAGCTAATGATGGGAAATAATTGCACCCCAAGTGCCCATTCCACTTAAGCCAAGCAGAACGGCATTGCAGGAAGTCGTTTGGTGGAGACGTGGAGCCAGCAGAAGCTGTGGGACCTCGGAGCTGTGACTGAGCCCGTCAGACAGCTCAGGGCTCAGGTCAAGAGCTACAAACCAAGGAACTGCATAAAACACAATTAAAAGCCACAGCCTCATCTTTCAAAAAGGGATCTCTTCCCCATTGCCTTTTCTTACCGAGGAGATAATTATGTTTTGTTTTTTTCAAACCACTGTCTCTAAATACCAAACTTTCAAAATTACAGAATTGAAGTCGTGGTTTCTAATTGTTTCATAGAAAGCATTTAAGAAAGAGAAGACTTATCTCAGCAGCGGAAGAATGGGTAAAATCAGCCCAAGGGAGCGCACGCATTCATCGCACAAGTATTCGTCCTGCTCGGAGGAGGCACAGGGTCAGGGCTGGAGGTCCCAAGCTGCTCCCTAGTGAGCTCTAATAAACAAGGAAATGATCAAGTAAATAATTCCATTACGGATTGTAATAAGTGCTGCAAAGAAAATAAACAGGGTGATGAAGTAGAGTGTATGAGTCATTTTTGCTGTATAACGAACAGTCACAATGTCAGGAGCTCCAGCAGCCAGCGCTGGACAGCCGTGTGTGTGTGTGTGGGCGGACGAGTGAAGACAGTCAGCCCACAGGACGCTGGGCAGGGGCATCCACGCAAAGCCCGCAACGAGGGAGCCCGGCCGGGGACTACTGTGCGTGCCGAGGGAGCAGCTGGGAGGAAATTTTGAGGGCATGGTCTCAGGAGGCCGCTCTGAGGTGGAAACGCAGGAAGGAAAAAGCAGCCAGTCCTGCTGAGAACAGGGCTGAGTGTGCCACCTGGGAAGGACACAGCTCTCAGGTAGCAGAAAAGGCTCGCCTGTCTTGAGGATCCAAGGATGAGGTGAGGACCGAGATCCAGGTGGAAGGGAGCCCACAAGTTGGCAGGCAGGTTGGAGAGTTCTTGTGGGTATGTGGGGGTTTTTAGGGCTTGGTAAAGAATTTTAATTTGATTTTCAGTGCTAGGAGAAGCCCTTAAGTGTTTTAAGAAGGGGCCGTGCAGTAAGACAATGTCTTTCAAAGATCTCTGGTGCCTGAATGGACAGAGCAGGAGAAGTGGTTCAGAGAGAACCCTGGAAAGTGCTGCCTTCCATTGGGACGGGCCAGTCCAGTATGATGGTGGAGACTGGGCCTGTGCCAGGAATCTTCTGGAGACAGGAGAGGGAGGGAGGAGAGGAGAATGAGCGGGGGTCACTGAAGATTGGGCGCTGAAGGACACAGCAATCAAAGATCCCTCCTGAATTTTTGGAACTTGCAGTCCTCCTGCTTCAGCTTCCCAGAGTGCTGGAATTACAGCCCAGCCTCAAGCCACTCTTTTTAAAACATTAATTTAGTCATAGGCTGTAAAATTTTCACCTCGGATCATCTATTCATTTGCTGAATCCCCAGAACGTTTGCGTATGTTACTGGCAGACAAAAAGGACTTTGCAGATGTGGCTACGTTAGGGGGCATTAACTGCCCGTCTCTGATTGACAGAGAATATTCTTTGATGACTCCATGAAGTCAGGAGGCTTGGGGATGCCGTGGAGGGGGAAGGCAGCAGACGGAGCTGCCCTGGTGGTCTGAGGCCCTGAAGTGCAGGGAGGGGCCTGGGCCTCTGTCATGTGGACCTAGCCCAGCGCTGGCTTAGCAGGGGGTAGTGCCCGGAGCCGCAGTGCTCGGTGTGCACCAGGGCCTGGGCAGATGGCCCTGCGACCCCGCAAACCGTCCCTGCACCCCTCGTTCCTCTGGGCTTCTTAACCCTGCCGGCAGTGTCCCTGGGGTTGCATCAGCTGTCGTCTGTCTTGTCTGGGAAGCTTTGGCTGAGGACTTGGGGACTTTGTGTTTCAGAGTGACCTCTGTGCTGGAGGAACGACACATTTGGGACTGAAACAGCTTCTCGCAGTATTTGCTCATCAGGAGCTTCCTCATGGTTTCTCTTAGAGTCTGAGTTTCCCATGTCGCCGCCCAAGGGGTCGTTCAGTTTCTAATCAGGCCTTGCATCAGACCACCCAGGCGGCTGTGATGGTTCCTGGTGAGTCAGAAGCAACAGGGCAGCTCTGCTCATTTCTCACCCTTGGGGGCAGCTGGGAGGCCTGGGCCATCTGGTCTACCCACAACTTTCCAAACTTGCAGACGGTGGATAACCTTGAATTAGTGACTAAACTTAATAGAATGATAAAATCAACACCAAATGCTCATGAATGCTTATTGTCTTCATTTCCTAATAATAACAGCATTTCTGATGAGAAACTCCCAAACTCTGCAGTTCAGAACAGTATGCCATGGTCAGAAGCCTGTGGTGGTCTCATTCGGAATGACTCATTCCCGGAGGTCCAGGCAAATCCTCTCTCACCCGGGGCAACTTCCACAGGCTGCTGGTGCCCGCTGTCTGGGCTCGTGACCCTTTGTTCTCAAAGCAGTGGGGACCAGCTGGGTCTTCCTCACTCGGGTGCCCTTTCTGTCCCTCCCCGCAACCCGGTACTCTGTGACTTCACCTGGATGCCCCAGGCTCATCTCCCTAGTGCACAAAAATCAGTTTAATCACATCGTCAGAATCCTCTGTGCCATGTGAGGTCATATAGTCACAGGTTCTGGGAACTACATTACTGAAGAAATAGAAAAATTAATCTGGAAGTTTAAAATGCATGAGTAACCTAATTTCTTCAAAGAAAGCCTGGAGAGTCAGAGCCAATGTAAAAGTCAGATAAAATATTCCACTAGTTTACAGACTAATGGATAGAAAAGCATGACTGCCTGTATTCTGGTTTAAAGATACTTTGTTTGCATATTCTCGTGTAATGAGGGAGTTTAAAAAAATCTGCTTAAATCACCACCTGAGGTGTTGTCCAAGAATATACTAGGAAAGCCAAACATTTACATTTAAATTGCTCACACAACTTTTCACATCTGTTTAGTCTTAAACTGAAATTAAGTTTCCTTAGCAGCTATTAGAGTCCAGACACCCCTCATAGGTTTTCCGCTCTGTCCTTGTGGAGATTAGATAGGTAATCGATAAGGCTGGAAGGCTAAGAGCATCCTGTGTGCTAGGGACTGATGGGCTCCTCCTGCGTCTTATTTTAAACTCATTCCCTCAGCTTAGGGAAGGACTGCGCTTGAGGAAGAAAAGCCCTGCTTATTACACATTGTGGGTAAATGCTTCAGCTGATGTTGAGAGGCCATGATAGAGCCCTGGAGGAAGCTGAGGAGGATGCTAAAAATGATTTTTGAAAGCTCTAAGTAATGATCATGCAGGTTTATATGCTCTTGAAAGTGCTTTACCTTCAAGAATAGGGCACAACTTGCTAGGCTCTCCCTAAAATTCTTCCCCTTTTGCAAAAGGGATAAGAAGAATAAACACTATTGTTAATGTACCTACCCATTTTCAGTTATACGGATGTTCACATTTTATTTTATTTTACTTTTTGGTAGAATTTATGTTGGTTAAGCTGAATTGTCAGCCTGGTTGGTTTGGTTGCCTAAGGGATTAGTAAAGCACTGTTCTGGGTGTGTCCAGTGGGTCATGGGGGTGACCTTGGGGTCCATATCTGGTCCCCTGTCCCATCCTCTCTGACACTGTACCCCTGCTTTGCTTCCTGGCCACCGTGAACTAAGCAGCCCTTCTGCCACAGTGTTTCCGTTTTAGAGCAGCCGACCATGGATTGAATCCCCTGATACCATGAGCCAAATAAGCCTCTCCTCCTTTAAATTGTGGGTGTCGGATATTGTATCCCAGCAATGAAAAGCTGACTGAAACAAACCTGAATACATCAAGGATTGTGGAAAATAATAATTTTCCTTGGGAACTACAAGTCCAAGGGCAGCTTGTACCATTTTTTGTAGCTCTTTTCCCTAAGGCTTTAAAATAAGTCCTCTAGGCTGTGGGTCTTATGAAATAACAGTGTTTGAATGCTGGAGAATAAATGTGATAGAAAAAGATGTATGAATGGTCACTGCAAAGTGTTGTATTTGATTTAACATAGGATTTGAATCCTATTTCATGTAAGAATATTAAAGTGAAATTTTTTAGCATATGTAATATGTGAACACTGTCCAAATAGGTACCATAGCAGGGATTTCCTGAACTAGGGGAGGGAGACAGTTAAACATGTCTAAGTTTGAATACACTAGGAGGGGAAGGGCATTTTGAATGGCTGGGCTTTGGAGCGCGAGGACCCCCGCAGAGAGTGGTTGGCCCACAGGGGCCTTTATTTCCCTCGGATTTATTACTCACAGACAGGTGCCGGCCGTCGCGCGCAGCCAGGGCACTGAACACCGCGACCCCAGTGCTCCAAATGTGTCTCTGATGAGGGCCTTTAATGAGGAGGCGCTGGGGAACGCGGAAGATCCTTGCCGCGCCTTCCCGTCTCCTCGCGCCCTGTCTGTATCGTTTGCTCGGTCTGCTGCAGCAGGAAGCCAGGAGCGGGGTGACTTGAACAAGAGGCGCCCGCTGCTTCTCGCCATGGCCGCTGGGCGTCTGGGGCCGGCCTGAATCCTGGGTGTTAGGACTTCAGCGCGGGAGCTGTGGAGTGGACACAGTTCAGCCTATTAACGTTTATTTCTACGGTGTCCCACACATGTTACTCTGTGTAAGTGCTAAAGAAGCTCCATGATCTTTGAAAACACTGAGATCTGTTTTAACTCCTCAGTTAGAGGAAAGCACTGCCACTGCGCATCTGCTTCTGCAGCTGCCTTTTCCGCAGACCCAGACTCTGGCTGGCCCCCAGGTCTCCCCTGGCTTGCTATGGAATTCCCCAGGGAGCATTAGGACCATGGTCTGACGACTCCAAGCAGTGACTTCAGAACTTCTGGGGCTGGAGTGTGGACATCCTGTTTGTAAAGGTGCCCAAGTGGCTTTCACACACAGCGAGGCTGCTGAAACCCGGCACCCTGCAGAGACTCGACAGTCAGGTGTCCTCTCTCAAGAGCCCTGGCCCTCAGGAGCACCCTACCTGGCCACCCTAGTCCTGCATAGGAGGAGGGTGAGTCACCGAGACCCTGAGGACCTGGGCAAAAGCACGGAAGTAGTTAAACAGCAGAATTGTGTCCTTAACACAGAGCAAAGGGTAATATAAGAAGTTGGCAAAGACACGATTGCATGCAGAGGCTGCCAGGTCCTTTTCCTTGTGGGATTAATCAGCTAGAGATTATTATCCATGGAGGAGGACACAAATATTTATAAGCTGTGATTACTACTGCAGAGCAGCATACACACTTTTTGGAGACTTCAGAACACCCACGTACCTTGAATCACCTAGCGGGTCCCCACGCTCTCTGAAACGTGACTGCTTCCCATTAGCGGCTGTGTGCTGTTTACCTTCGTTGCCATGGCGCCCAGCAAAATTCTGCACACAGGACACAGCCAGCGAGCATGAGAATGGATGAGGGCACGCTTTCTGGTATGCAAGGATGGAACTCTGCGTCCAAGTGCAGTTTGGACGCCCGAGCGGACAGGGAGTCTCTGGTCAGAGGAGCGGAGGGCAGGCTTTCCCCAGCCAGGAGGCCCTGCCCTTCCCGGGCCTCCAGAGAGACACGGAAGCCCCTTGTTTAGGATCAGAGTGGCGAAAGTCATAATGTGGTTTTCTAAAAAAAAAAAAAGTTAAAAACAACAAAAAATAGTGGCTGTGAGCGCTTGTCCCTGTGTCCTGTAGTTCGCTCACCGCGTCGGCAGCAAGCCCTGGCTCTGGGCGCACGCGGTGTGGAAACCTTCCTCAGGGCTTGGCTCATCCCACACGCGGCCTTGAGCCCCGCACCCCTGGGCCCGAGGAGACCTGGAGGTCGCTGCAGAGGCCCTGATCGGCGTCGCCCACTTGTGAGTCGCAGCTCCCTCGTGCCTGCCCTTGCCCCACGCGGACGGCACGGCCACCAGGAAGAAGCCCTGAGCAACTGGACGAGTGAGGGATCCCACCAGGGAAGACCCTCGTGGCCCTCCTGGGCCCGTGGCATGGCCTCTCCTCTGCCACGCCTGTCCGCAGAGGACTGAGGACACGCAGGGAGAGCCGCTCACCATGGGTGCTGGGGGCTGGGTTCTCCCATCCGGCCTGCTCTCCGGACTGTATGAGTTCTCACACATTCTACCTGAACACTTTCATTCTTTCATCTAGAATAAAGCTACCAGAAAACATGATTAACAAACAGTAATTAATAATCAATGAATTAATAATCAAGGATATCTTTACAAATTGAGTTCTGATCTTTGACCCAGTTCCGGAAGTGGTGATTCTGCAGGAAGTGAGATTGGGCGGGGTCTCCAGGGACCAGGGACGGCGATGCTGGCTTCACACCCAGGCCTGGCGCAGCCCCTCGCACCTCCTGCGGCCCCCGGATGGGGGAGCACTTGCAGACCCGGCGGGATCTGTGGGGAGCCTAAGGGACTCCTGGGCTGTCCAGGCACAGTGCCTCTTGTGTATTTGTACTTAAAAACGTTTCGCTATCGAGAATGGCTTCTTCAGCGCCAACAGCGGTTGAAAACAGCAGGGCCAACCTGCCCCCACTGTGACTGATTTCTGTGTTTGGGAGCTAAATTAAATGGCTGGAGAAAATCAAGAGTAAAATACTATTTCAAGACACAGTAATTATCTGAAACTCGAAGCTCTGCGTCCCTACTGAAGCTCTGTTGGCTCCAGCTTGTTAGCCAGCTCTCCATCATGATAACAAAATACCCAAGACGAGTAACTTATGAAGCAAAAAGTTTTCTTTTGGCTCTTGTAGGCTTCGGAGGCTCCCAGCCACGATGGGTGGCCCAGTGGCTGTGGCCTCTCCCGACTGGGGAGCCAGGAGCAAAGAGAAGAGGAGGAAGGGGCCCAGGTCCCACTGCCCCCTTCAAGGGCACCCACATGGCTTCGAATGGCCTCAGGACCCCCACTGGCCCTGGCTCCTAAAGGTGCCACCTGCAGACCACGCCTTTGACATGGGCCTTTGGGGACATTGGCCACAACCTTGGCAGGAGCTAAGCATGGGGTGGGCAGGGGGACAGGGCAGCTGTGAATAAAGAATGTGGAGTAAAATCCCTGGCTTCCGAGGCCTGGAAAGGGTACAGATGCCGCATGGCGTGAGCTCAGCCTCCAAGGGGGAAGGAGGATCGTCGCTGTCCCGCTTCTTACCGTCTGAGGACCAGGGATGGAAGAAGCCGCTCGTGCACAGTGCCTCAGGGTGGCTGGTTTGGCTTACGGATCCCTCCTGCTGTCACCTGTCCTGTGGGGGGTGACCACCAGGAAGTGCTGAAGACCCCAAGGCCTAGTGACCCAGGGTAAAATCCACCAGTGGCTGAAGAGAACCCACTGGGCTAGTGCTGTGTGCTGGAGGTGTCCCCACCTCTGTGTGCCAGTGGGGTGCCTGGGGACAGTCAGTGTCCAGACCAAGGTGACCACAGTGGGGGGCTGTGCCCATCCTCCTCCATGACCACTGCACTCGCCCCTAGTTCCAGCAGTGTAGACTTCAGACAACTTCATTCTTGCCCCAGGACTCTCTTCCATGTAAGAAGCAGCCTTGCCCACGCCACACCCATCCCTGGGGACAGCCCACATCCGTGTGTGCAGATGCGGGGGTGGCTGGTTACAGGGGCTCTGCCCTGGCCTCAGTGCTGGAGGATTCTGAAGGCCGTTCCAGCTCCACGGCTCCCTAGAGCCTCTACTGAGGGCTGCGTTGTCATGGCACTGCCGCGCCTGCCAGCCCCTCCCCGTCCTGTGCCCGCTCCCCTGCTCCCCATGCGTGTGGTGCTCAGCACCCTGCAGCAACACCCTGCTCCCTACCTGAGAGTCTGTGTCCTGGTGAGCCGGCCCAGGACTGCAGGCGATGTGAAAGGGGCGCCTGAGGCCGGGGGAGAGAGTTCTGCAGGTCGGGGCTCTAAGGAGGGATGCTGTGAAGGTCAGCTCCCGGGGCCACCCGTCGTCACTCTTGCGGGGAAGGCCAGCAGCTATGCATCGCTGCCCCTCGTCCCCACAGCCACTCGCCCCTACTCGAGAGCTTGCCCCCACCATCAGTTTCATTGTGGACGCATTTGGGAGGAAAGCACGACCCCTGCGAGGCCAGTAAGTAGTAGGACATAAAGCCAGGTGAGCAGGATCGACTCCCCGTGGAGCACAGAGGGAAGCCGACTTCATTTTGGCTCCAATAAGATGCCAGTAAAAAATGGGAAGAGAAAACTAAGCGTGGGCAAGGGAGGCTGGAGAGATGGGTGCGGGTTCACTTGGTCAGCCTGGAGGCCTGCGCGGTGGGAGGGCGCCCAGGAATGACAGCCCTCACCCTGTCACGCGCTAGTGGTGTCCTCGGGGTGCTTCCGTGTGAGTCTTGCCTTGTAGCCAGAAAAGGATTTGAGGAGCGCGGGTGAGGGCTGGGCCCGGGTGCAGCTGGGCTGTGAAGCAGCTCTGGTGACCAGGCCGCCCCTGTGGGCGGATGAGGAAGAGCATTGTGCTGCTTCTGCTGCTCAGCCTGCAGCCACTGTGCGGCCCTGCCACGCTTCCTGCGAGGCGGTGTCTACATGTTTCACTTCAGTTTGAATTGAAAAGAAAACCCTCAGCTTTGTGTCAATTGCTTTATTGTTTTAAATTTTTTAAAAAATTTAAAGTACTTTAAAATACTGTTTTCAATTTTTAAAATTTTTATTAGTGCATGTTTGCAGTACATAACAATCCTTGCGGGGAGTTGCTACATGCACATAGCACATCTCAATTCTTTTTACATCCCCTTCCCCTCCTCTCTGTCCATCGCTTTGTCCTCTTCCCGTTTTATCTGTCTATCGAGGAAGAGTTAAAGACATCACTTACAGTGATACACGCACACCCATGTTTATAGCGTCAGTTCCTTTCCATTGTTTAACCTGGAGCATAGTATTGTGGCACATCCTTTAAATAGAATGCTGCTTCTCCAAGATATGCTTTTCCCCTAAACATAAGTTTTGTTTTCTACACACGTGGACTGCACAGCTCTTCTGTCGGGCTGGTCTGGTTGAGCTGTGGACATCCTGGAAGGGTCCACGGGAGCGAGCCGAGAGGACTTCCTGGGTCACTGGCATCTGACTTGGTGACTTACCTGGGACAGCACCAAGTGGAAGCGTGCTGCTGCGTTTTCACCAAAAAGATAATGACACAGGGCTCAGAACTTTCCCGCAGGGATTCAGGGATTCGGGTGTGGTTTGCTTCTTAAGTGGAAAATTTCAAAGTTAATTACAAAAACCAGCACCGTCACCACAACAGCGGGTCTTTCATGTCCGAGGTCACACTTGCATTACTTGCTAAGGCAGTCAGACCTTCCGAGTTAATTGCGGAGGATAATAAATGAGGGGTGAAGTTCCTGCCTATTTTAAATCCCAGTCTTGGAATGGAAGGTAGGAGTGATACTAGCTGTCTTTTTATAGCTCTTCTTGCAGAGGAATATATTACAAATTAAAACTTGAGTGAATAAGAACCAAAACTGATTGAGACAAACTCTACTTAACCTCTTCGTTATTTATTCCTTTTGTTCATACTGAATTTCTCCTACTTTGGCCTTCTACTCATTGGAGAAAATCAGCGTATAAATGTACTGTTTGGTATTGTATCGTTTTAGCCGTAGATGACTTATTTTGTGTTTCTGCTGTCTGGGTTCTGTTGGAAATCATCTTGAAGTTATTGTGAGTATTTTTTATTCTTTTAAACATAAACCCCATTTCCTTAGGTTTCTAGTTATGAGTATTTATTATGTGATGTATCTTGGGATAATTCAGTATTTATTAGGTGACATATCTTGGGATAATTCAGATTTTAAGAACATTCATATTTCTATGGCAGGAGCTGTTCCTACTCAGAACACACTGGCAACATGATGCCTCGATTATTTCTGTGTAAACAGAATATTTCCCAGACAGAGAAACAGAGACCATTTCTAGAAATGCCATGAATTAATTGGAGCATGGCTGTAATTAGGGGGTGTGTGTGAAGACAAGCTTTTTATCCATTCTGTTGTTCCCCATTCCTGAAGTTCCAGGTTTTCATGTGGAACCATTTCCCTTCAGTCTGAAGAACATATTCAGCATGGCTATTAGAGCAGGTCTTTGTTTTCCTTCATCTGACAATGTCTTTATGCCTTCATTCCTGAAGGATGTTTTCACAGGATATAGACATCTGGATTCACAGTTCTTTCCTTTCATAACTGTCATGTTTGTTATCCTATGCAGAGTTTGCAAACAAAACCAAAATTTTCCCAAACACTTCTGTTTTTGAACCAAATTGTTTGCAAACGAAAATGTTCATGAATCAAGGTACCGCTGTAAGTCCTGAGGAGGGGAGAATCTGATTTCTGGGGTTATAATATAATAATATGCAAAATGACCAGCACAAAATTATTACTCATGCAAAAAACAAAACAAAAACAAAAATGAACAAACAAACGAAAATGACCAACCAAGTACAGCCCATTCATAGGAGAAATGAAAAGCAACTGACCCTAAATAACCACAGATTTTGGATGTACTGGACAAAGACTTTGGATTATCTCGAATATTCTTTAAAATATTAAAGGAAATCATAGAAAAAGACCTAAAGGAGATGAGAACAGAGCTCAGCAAATAGAAAATATCAAAAAAAGAGAAATTGTAAAAGGTAACCAAACAGGAGTTTTGGAGCTGAAAAATGTTATAACTGAAATGAAAAATTCACTAGTAAGTCTCAGTAGCATATTTGAGCATATGAAGAAAGCATCAATGGATGGACAGATAGGACAAATAAAAGATCAGAAAGGAAAATACTAAAGAAAAATAATCAGAGCCTGAGAGCTCTGGGATGCCACCAAGCATACCAACACACACATACTGGAAATTAAGAAAGGCAGGAGAGAACACAAGGAGCAGAAAGAATGTGTGAAGAAATGGTGATGGAAGGTTTCTAAGTCTGAAGACAGATTGGGTCTTCTCAGCTCCGGGGTATTCTTGAGCCCATTATAACAAAACTGCCCAAAGACAAATGAAGCAACTTGAAGGCAGCAAGGAAACAGGACTCACTGCAACCAAAAGATCTCCAATTAGATTTAAGACATCCCAGGAGCCACAGCAAGAGAATGACATTTGTACAGTGCTGAAAAAAAATACCCAAAACAAACCGAAACCAAATCAAAAAAACCCTGCTTTAAAAGGATTTTCTATCAGGCAAAACTGTCATTAAAAATCAAAGGATGGGGCCGGTGAGATAGCTCAGTGGCATAAGCACCTGCCTGGCAAGCACGAGGTCCTGAGTTTGACTCCTGGTACCCCCCCAAAAAAGAATCAAAGGATAATTTAAGAAATTCCTAGATGAAGAAGAGCTGGAAGAATTCATCACAGGAGGCCTGGCTAGGATAAATGGTGAAGGGAATCCTTCAAGTTCAAATCAAGGAACACTCAACAGTAACTGGAACACAGTCCAAGAGATAAAGAACTCTGGTAATGGTACATGTAAAAGCTAGTATTATCTCTGATTCATAGTTCTTCTTTTTATTTCCTTGATGATTTAAAAAACACATGCATAACACAATAAATATAAATATGCTAATGGACACACAATGTATAGAGGTGTAAATTGGTACAAGAATAACACAAAGGGAAATGAAGTGTAGGAACAGAGGTTTATGTGACACTGATGCTAAATTGATGTGAATGCAAAGTAGATTATTATAAATTTAGGCATTAATGATAATTCTCATGGTAACTCCTAAGAAAATGTCTAAAAATGACACACAAAAGGAAATTAAAATAGAATAAAAACAGTATACTATGAAAACCAGTTAAAATAAAAAAGAAAGTTGTAGAGGAATAAGGAACAAAAAGGGTATGTGGCACACATAAAAAAAGCAAAATGACTGAAGTGCATACTCATTAACAATTATTTTAATGTAAATTGATTAAAATCTCCAGTGAAAAGGCCCAAATGGCAGTTATAATAAAGTATGCTCCATTTGTATGTCACCTAAAGGTGACTCCCTTAACTTCCAAAGACTAAATGGTTCAAAGAGAAAATTGATTTGAGTGGAAAAAGATACTCCCTACAATAGTAGCCAAAAAAGTTCTCAAGCAGCTACATTAATATCAGATAATGTATAGTTTAAGTAAAAATGTTTGTAAGACACAAATAAGGTGAAGATATTTCTGATAAAGGGTCAGTCCTTCAGAGAAAGAAATCATTATTATGAACATACACTCAAAAATCATCAGTGTTCCCACTGATATGCTCGAGGGAAGTAATAGACAAAGCTACTGTGGCAGAAATTTCAGTCGCCCACATGCAGTAATGGCAGGAGCATCTAGAAAGAATGCTGTGGAAAGAGGACTTGGCTAACACAAGCCAAGCAGACCCAACACACATGCAGCAAATGTCCTACCCAGCCACAAGGGAATACATATTCTTCTCAAGGTCGTATGGACAGTGCTCCATGGTAGAACATCTGTTAGGCCATAAAACAATTCTCAAGAAATTGTAAAAGGTTGAAGTCACACAGAGTACTTCCCTAACTATAAAGATGTCTTAGTTACTTTTCTGTTGCTGAGACAAAATACCCAACACCCAAAGTTAACAGAGGAAAGGTTTATTTCAGCTCACAGTTTGTAGAGATTTCAGTTCTTAATCAGCTGGCTGCAAGGCAGGGTGGCATTGCAGAGGGGTGTTTCAGAGGAGAAACAGTTCATGGCAGGCAGAAGGTAGAAGACAGCGAGTATGTCCCTATGTCTTATCCAGGATACGAACCCTTAGGGCAGGTAGCACTCACACCCAGGGTAGGGCAGCTTTAATCCTAGCATTGCACCATTAATCAATCCCAGCATCACATCTTTGATCCCAGCATCACACACCCTAGATCCACACACCTCTGAAAAGCCCCATCTGTGACCACATGATGCTTTGTGGGGGAACATCTAGACACAAGCCATAACAAAAGGGATGAAGCTGGAAATTAATAACAGAAGGAACAGTGGGAAGTTCATAAATACCTGGAAGTTAAACAAAATATTCTTAAATAACTGATGGGTCAAAGAGATAATCACAAGGAAACTGGAGACATATGGAAATGGAGGCACAGTACATCTACCAAAACTAAATGGATGCAGGGAGAGCAGTGTTCAGAGGAAAGGTAAAGCTGTAAAAAACTATGTCATACAGCCAGACTGATCTCAAACCAGTCGCCTAGCATTACACCATACAGAACTAGAGAAAGAAGCACAAACTAAACACAGAACCCCCTGAAGAAAGGAAGTAATAAAAGAGATGACATGAAATAGAGGATAGAAAAATAAAGAATCAACAAAATCGAAAGTTGGTCTTTTACAAAGATCAACCAAGTTGACAAACCTTTAACTGGGCTGACAAAAAAGAGAGATGTAAATGCTAAACTCAGAAATAAATTCTATGCAAAACAATCTATAAATGCAATACTATAACTATTAAAATTCCAGCAGAGTTTTTTTTGCATAAGTTATAAAGCTAATCCTCAAGTTCCTATGGAAACCCAAGGGGGTCCCAAAGAGCAAAAATAGTACTGAAAGAGAACAAGGTTGTAGGATGTACCCTTCTTATTTTAAAACTTACTACAAAGCTTCATTACTACAAAGCTTCATGTATTGGTCAACTTTCCCATTGCTCAGATAAATACTTGATGCCCACAGCTTAAAGGAGGAGAGGTTTAATTTGGCTCATGGTTTCGGGGGTTTCAGTTCATGGTCAGCTGCTCCAAGGCAGGAACATCATGGCGGAAGGGTGTGGTGGAGCAAAGCTGCTTAGTTCATGGTGGGTAGGAAGGAGAAAACAGAAACAGCACCAGAGAGGAAGGGGCAGGGACCAGACGTAGACCCCAAGGTTATGCTTCCATGGCCCACGCAGAAGCACTAAGAAGTGTGCTTTACTAATTCAGTGGGCAGCTCTCAAGCCCATCAAGATGACAGTCCAGCTTAACTGTCACATTGCAGTAATCAAGACAATATCACATTGCTATGAAGATAGAAATATAGAGCAATAAAATAGACTTCTTCTTCAGAGAAAATATGCACATAGCCAACAAGTGCATAAAAAAATGTCCAACATCATTATTTATTAGAAAAATGCAAATCAAAAATACAATGGGATGCTACTTGACACTCAGTAGGATAGCAATACTACTAAAAATAAAAGCTTTAAAAAAAGCAATTAACAAATATTGACAGAGATGTGAAGAAACTGGAACCTGGTACATGGCTGGTAAGAATGTAAAATGGTACCTATGAATGCAGACAGTTTGGCAGCTCCTCATAAAGCTAAACATACAATTACTACGTGATACAGCAATTCCAGTCCTAGGTATCTACAAAAAATAATTGCAGAAAGGTTCTCAAACATACGCAGATGCAGATCCATAGCGGCAGTATTGATGGGAGCCAGAAGGACCGAAGGTCCATCAGAAGGTGATGTGTGAACAGATTTTCACGCATACGAGGGGATGACGTTCAGCCCCAAGCAGAATGAAGGGCTGATAAATTCTACTGTGTGGCTGAACCTTGAAAATGTTACGCTGAGTGAAGGAATCGAGTCACAAAAGGCCACATGCTGTATAATAACATTTATGTGAACCAGCCATAGAACTAGAAAGCTACCTTGTGGCTACCAGGGGAGAGGGCAGAAATGGGGAACAACTGCCTATTAGGTGCTTTTGGAGGATGGCAATGTTTTGGAAGTCAATGGAGGCAAGAGTTGTACAGCATTGTGAATGTACCAAACGGCCCTAATTTGTTATGTGAATTTCACATCTATCTACCTACTGCATACTTGAGAAGTAAAATCTACTTGTCGTTAGCAATAATCGTATATAATTTAACTGACCCGGAGAAAATGCCTGTCTGTGTTAGTACTGAGTTCACACCGGTGAAAGCAATGAAGCCTGCGGTACCATTGAAGACAAGTCCACACCATTTCCCTTTGGCTTTTGCATCCATTTATGTTACATGTTTGATTCTTTTCTGACTAATAAAATTCAGCCTTGTTCAGTTGAGTTTTCCTTTAAGCAACTGATGGCACGTGCACACTGTTTCATAAGTTAGGAAAATACAGGCAGTGCATTTTAGGACAAAAACCCATGAAGAAAGTTTAGTTGTTTTTTTCATGTTCATGGTATTTTGGACCTTCTGGCTTCTTTGTGATTGTAGCTCCAGCTTTCCCTTGAGGGGATTTGGGGTTCCTCTGGCCTGGGTCCAGGTCAGCCGTGGAAAACACCCAAGTACCTGTCCTGAGCGCAGGACCAGCAGCAGGTGGACAGCCCTGAGTGCGGTTTCTGGGGCCGTCCAGGGCAGGCTGTGCACATCACGACAGGAGCCCGGGATGCTGGCTGTTCCCACGACGCACTGTGCCTGGTGGGGAGAGGTGGCACAGAGTGAAAGGGGACTTCCTCATTCTGCTGAGAAGTGACTTCCTCCAGGACGGGTTTGTTGAAATGTGGATCTAAGAGGCATTTAGTACTTACACAGTACTGCAAGTGAACTTCTCAGAGTTTTTTCTCCTGATACCAGATTAAGAATCAAGCCATTTAGACTATGTAAAGCAGATTTTTAAAACCAATATGGTAGGATCTTATGCTGGAATGTAAGCTAACTTCTGGTTGGATCTTCAGATCTGTGTGTGAGTACATGTGTACTTCAATATAAAATTATCTCCTATGAATATATTTACAACATATAGGTATTGTCATATAAATATAAAACAATTTATAGACAAATATATAGATCATATATAATTACCGTATGTATTTGTCACGTAAGCACATTTTGTTCGTGTTTTCAGTTTTGGGGTTTCCCAGCCTGGGGGCTCTCTAATCATCCTGCACGGTCACAGGGCCAGGAGTGGATGGAGGACCAGATTCCTGGTCACCTGGCCCAGTATTTCTCGACTGCTCCCCACCCATGGCTGCAGGTAGCTGAAGCAGCCTGCTCTCTGGCTCACAGAGCAGCTGTATCCTAGGGTTCATCACCCAGCTGCCTGGTTTCATTTATTGGTGCTCACTCATACCCACCTGGTTCTCATTCTTATTTCCTGTCTCCATGTATGAAAACTCAGTGTGTCTCATATACAGTTTAAATATACATAAGGACATTTGTAAAATGCACACTGAGTTATTTTATCCATGCCTGTGTTCTCATCTGATGCTTCTGTGCTGTGTCTCATTTATTTGTTACTATGTTATATAATTGCTGAAGCTCCAGCACGTTTGATGTTCTATCTTAAGGCATCCGATTGTTGCCGACGTCTGCAGATGCACATTCGCCACACTTCTGCACGCCCGCCCCTTTCCCGGCAGGAGTTCGGATATCTGTTTCCCGCTCCTGTGCGCAGTGAGTGAACGGCGTTATTCAAGTGCCCGTGGGCCTGTCCTGCAAGTTTCTCTGGAGTGCAGTGCTCAGCGTGGGCTCGGTTGGGGAATTAGGAGTACCCGCTGCCTATTCGCATGCCTTCTTTAGAAGAATGTGTGTTCAGGCCCTTTGCCCATTTTTAAATGTGGTTATTTTGTCTTATCACCATTCAGCTGTATGAGTTCCTCACATACTTTGTGTATTAACCCACTGTCAGTTTGCAAATATTTTCTCCCGTACCATCCGTAGCCTTCTCGGTGTGGTGCTTGTGTGCTCCGAAGAAGCTTTCGTTTGTGAACCTCCATCTACTTCCGTTTCTGATGGTGGTGCCAGAGCCAGTGTCAGGGAGCTTTCCCACCACTCTCTCTTCAGGGTCTTCTACGGTTTCAGGTCTTTAATCCACCTCGAGTTGATTTCTGCAGATGCCATATGATAAAGAGCCAATTTCATTCTTTGGTACCTAGATCTCTAATTTTCCCAGCACCACTTGTTGAAGAAGTTCATTTCCTTCCTGAGTATTCTTGGAGCCCTCCTGCAAAACAAGCTGACCGCTGACCAAGTGTGTGGGGTTTATTTCTGGCTCTGTATTCAGGTCTGTCGCTCTGCGTGCATGTGTTTATGCCCTGAAAGTTCTCTTTTAATTATTACAGTTTAGTCACATCATTTGAAGTGAGAAGGAAGTGTTATGTGTCCAGTTTTGTTCTTGTTCAGGTTGTGTTAGCTATTTGGAATCTTACTGGTTTCATATGAAGTTTAGAATAGTTATTTTTTTCTATTTCTGTGAAAAATGCCATTAGAATATTAATAAAGATTGTATTGAATCTGTAGATCATTTTGAGTAGTATGGGCATTTAAACATTGTTAATTCAGTTGGGACTGGTGGTGCATACCTGTAATCCTAGCAATCTGGGAGGCCGAGACAAGAGGATCTCAAGTTTGAACTCAGCCTGGACAATTGGAAGACCATGTATCAAAATGAAAGATAAAAAAGGGCTTAGAATGTAGGTCAGTGCAAAGGCCCTGAGTTCAATACCCAGTGCCCCTCAAATCTTTCAAACTGTAAGCATAGAATTACTTTTATCTATTTATATCCACTTTACTTTCTTTCATCTATGTTTCATAGTTTTCAGTGTATACATGTTTCACCTCCTTTATGTCTAAGTATTTTATACTTTTAAATGTTTTGTAAAAGGAGTTTTTTCTTAATTTCTTTTCCAGATATTTGATAGTCAGTGTATAGAAACACAACTGATTTTAAATGATGATTTTATATGATGATGAAACTTTACTGAACTTACTAGTTTTTTTTATTTTTATTATTTTTTTTTATTTTTATTTTTTGTGGGTACCGGGGGGTCGACCTCAGGACCTCGCACGCCAGCAGGCGCCCGTGCCGCTGAGCGATATCACTGGCCCCTTTTTCGTATGTGGGTTCCGGGAGTCGAACTTGGGCCCTCGCGCTTGCCAGGCAGGCACTTACGCCGCTGAGCCATCTCACCGGCCCTGAACTTACTAGTTTTAAGAGACTTTTGGTGGAATCTAGTAAAATGTTTGTTAAATTCGTTGATCTTTTCAAAATACCAACTCTCAGTTCATGGATCTTTTTTATTGTTTTCTCATTCCTATTTAAGTTATTTCTGCCCTTCTCTTTATTTTTTCCTAATCTCTGATATCGCTGGGCTTAGATTGTTCTTATCTTTCTAGTCCTAGGTTGCTCGAGATCTTTACTTTTCTTAGTCATTTTAGTCTTAGGCGTTCCTAGAACTGCCTCTGCTGCTGTGCGTAGCATGTTGCGTTTGTTGCATTTCAATTTTCGTGTGTCTCCAGTAATATATATTGATTTTTGTGGTGCTGGGGACCCATCCCAGGACTTCACATGTGCTCAACAGATGGTCTAACCACTGAGCTACAGTCCAGACTTCCAGGAAATTTTTATTTCTCTTTGGATTTTTTCTTTGATCCTTTTTTTGTTGTTGTTCAGGCAGATGTTGAATAACTTCCTATTATTTTCAATTGCCCAAATTTTCTTTTGTTTGTAATTTCCAGTTTCATACCACTAAAGTCACTCAAGATCCTTAATATGTGCAGACTTATTAAATTTTTTCAAACTTGTTTGGTAGCCTAATCTGTGATCTATCCTGGAGAATATTCTTTGTGTGCTTGGGAAGAATGCCCTGCTTCTATGGGATAGAACATTCTGTATATGTCTGTTAGTTCCACTGGTGTGTGACTGTTTCTTTATCGACTTTCTATCTGTATGATCTAGTCATTTGATGAAAATAGAATATTCAGGGCCCCTGTGTTACTATCTATTTCTACTTTCAGCTCTGTTAATATTTGCTGATTTAGGTTTCTGATGTTGTATGCATATACATATATGCAAATTATTATATCCTCTTGATGAATTGACTGTTTTATCCTTATATAGTTCCTTCTTTGTCTCTTGTGAAAGTTTTTGACCCAAAGTCTATTTTGTCTGATGGAAGAACAGATATGCCTGCCCATTGTGGTTACCATTTGCATGGAATATCTTCTCCAGTTCCTTTATTTTCAGACTATGTATGTCCTTAAAATGAATTTCTCTTATAGGTAGTGTACAGTTGGACCTTGTTTTTAATCCATTCGGTCACCCACGTTTTGATGGCAGAATTTAATCCATTTACATGTAAAATAAATTTGATAGATAAGGATCTACTGTTGCCATTTCATTAGTTGTTTTCTGACATTTTTTTTTTTTTTTTTTTTTGTGGGTACCGGGGGGTCGACCTCAGGACCTCGCGCGCCAACAGGCACCCGTGCCACTGAGCGATATCACCGGCCCCTTTTTCGTATGTGGGATCCGGGAGTCGAACTCAGGCCCTTGCGCTTGCAAGGCAGGCGCTTACGCCGCTGAGCCATCTCACCGGCCCTTTCTGACATTTTTGTAGTTTCTTTGTTCCTTTCTTCTTCTTTCTGTCTTCCTTGGCAATTTGATGATATCTTTGTAGTAGTATTTTTGACTGTCTTTATGTTTTGTGCGTCTACTTTAGGTTTTAGTGCTGTGATTACTGTGAGGCTTATACAAATCATATTAGTTAAAAAAATCTGTTTTAAGTTGGTAACAACTTTATTTCAATCACATACAAAAACTGTACTTCTACCCACATTTCATGTTATTGACACTCCAATTTACATCATTATAAATCTGTGCTCATGAACATGTATTGTGATGGTAGTTATTTTCACTACTTTCTGGGTTATAAATTTTCATGTTAGATTTCAATGTGACTTACACGCCTCCCTCCCAGTGTTAGTGTATTCTGAATTTGACTCCATTCTTAGCTTTTCCCCTGAGTTTTATGCTTTCCTATGTTTTCATGGTGCGGATCAGTGTCTTGGTTTGCTTTAGAAGAACTCCCTTTAGGATTTCTTGTGAGGCTGGTCCCGTGGAGATAACCTTCCTCAGCTCTTGCTGTCCCGGAAAGCCTTGTCTCTCCTTTGTGTCTGAAGGGACAGTGTCACTGGGTGCATTTTTGGTTGGCAGACTTTTCTTTCAGCCCCCTGAGTGTATCATCCCTCTCCTGTCCTGCTGAGAAATGCATTCATAGTCTTCTGAAAGCGCCCTTGTATATGACCAATCAGTTTTCTCTTGCTGCTTTCAAAATTCTGCCTTTGACAATTTAATAATAATCTTTCTTTGTAGACATCTTTAGGCTTGACCAGTTAGGAGTGCTTTGGTCTTCTAGGACCTATATATTCACTTAACTCTCCAGATTTGGCGAGTTTTCTGCCATTATTTCTTTAAATAATCTTTCCTCCCTTTTCCTTTTTTTTTTTGCTCCTTCCTGGTCATCCTAACACGTATTGGCTCACTTTTTGCTGTTCCACAGCCCATCAGGGTTTTTCCACTTTTCTTCACTCCTTTTAGTTTTGTTTTTCTCCTGGATAACTTCAAATGATTTGTCTTCCACTTTCCCAATTATACACCCTCTGCATCCACTCTTCTTTGGAGCTCTGTTGAATTCTTTATTTCAGTGCTGTATTCTTCAGCTCTCGAGTTTCTCTTCCATTCTCACCTCTCTGCAGACTGTCTCATGTATCATCCTTCTGACTTCCTTTGGTTGTCTCTCTGTTTCTTGTAGCTCAGTGAGCTACAAGATTAATTTGTGTTCTTCGTTAGGAAATTTGTAGATCTCCATTTCTTTGCACTCAGCTCCTTGAGCTTTATTTTTTCCCTTTGGTAACATCTTGTTTCCTTGATTCTCTGTGTTCCGCGAAGGCTTCCATTACTGTTTTAACAGTGCAAGAAGCAGGCCCCCACCCCGTCCCGACTGACAGGCTTCAGGCGAGAGCAGTCTGCCTGGTTAGAGTCTGGGCTCTCTCGGACCTCCCTGTGGACACACCTGGTCCACTCTCCCGGTTCTTTCTTACCTCAGGTCCCCATGCTTTCGCTGTCCTACACATCCAGGCTCCAACTGAGAGGGTCATGTGTTTCTCCTAGGGCAGGGCTCTAAATTGCTCGACACTGAGCTCCTTGACCCTAACCAGTGCAGTGAAGTCAGCTGCTAGGAGCTGCCCCAGATCTGCAGCACAGGGTGTGTGGGTGTGGCGTCCGCAGGTACACCACCCATGGGGTCCTCAGCTGAGCCGTCCTGCAGGGCTCAGCGGTCTCCCTCGTCTTGAGCTGTGGCTGGCTGCTGAGGACCACACACAGGTGATGCGACCCCGTCTCCTCCCCTTGCTCTCGCCTGGCCCAGTTGGGCTCCTTCCTGCAGTGTTCCAGGTGGGGTAGGATGCAAGTGGAAGGACGCTCCTGAGAAGCACCGCGCGAGGCTGGGGAGACCGGCGCTCATCGTCCACACACTCCCTGGTGGAGATGCTGCAGGCCGCCAGAGCTCTCCTGGCACCATCTGTGCCACCTTGGGGAGGTGACCTGAGTAAAGGAGCACTGCTTTCTTGCCTTCTCAGTTTGTTCACACTTGGATGTTTTTCCTGTGGGGTTTCTGGAAACGCAGCTGAGACACCAGGCCTCATGCAGGAAGCCTCTCAGCCAGGGGTGGCGCCAAAGCCCAGCTTTGTAGGGAGATGGGCGCTGGGGCCTCCTGCCCTGCCTTCTGGATTCTGTGATTCCCATCCTGTCCCTCTTAGCTTTAGGATCAACTTTGACATTTATCAACTTAATATAAGTAAATTGGCTTGTTTCTGAGGAGTATGTGTTACTCCATTTCTTTCTTTTTCTTTTTCATTCTTTCTGTATAAGGAATCTTTGTTTTCGGTTCTGGTCTTTTTTTTTTTTTTTTTTTTTTTTTTTTTTTAAACCTGTAGGATTATAGCGTACCTTGGGACATATCAGCCTCACTCATTTTTGGCCTTATTTCTCAATATTTCAAAATTAACATAAAAATACAGTTTTATTCTTAAGCATATTTTAAAGATAAGTTGAGAACCTCAAAACATCTTTCCCTATGTATGTTGAAATGTGTTTGTTGAAAATATGGGTGTTTCTTCAGGTGTTTCATTTGAAATTGTGTTGAATTTGTAGCTTAAGTCTGGGGAAAATTGACCCTTTATCATAACTCATTCATAAATGTAACGTATCTTTTCCTTTTTTTGTATTTTCTTCTTTGTTTTTCTATTTTAACCATAAAGTCTTATGTACTCTATTAGGTTAATTTTTAAATATTTTTTTAATCAGAGTGCAACCAAAGTAGCAGTACAATAGGAAATATGTCTGTATGAATTGTACATTTCTCTTGCACATGGTTTAGTTTTCAAGGAACTCATTTATAAACTGACCAGTGAACTGGCTAAGGAAATCTTCATTCTGTAGGGGACAAGCACGGGGATGAGAAAGAACTCAAAGTGCGCAGGAAGGCTGCAGCTTCTCTCTGCATGTGTCCGAGTTATGTCTCCCTCTTGTTCTCAAGCTCTCTGTCTCCTCCACCTGATTTTGCAGGCTCCTGCCTGACTGGATCAGGCTTGCCTAGCAATGGAAGACAGTCTCCCTTGTAAAGATTGCCTGGTTATTTGGACTTTAGTGGCATCTTTACCTCACAGGAGCACCTAGATTCGTGTCTGATTAAATAACTGTGCTAGAGCCAAGCCACACTGATACACAGCAACACCATGACAATCCAATTTTGATTGCTAATTAAGTTGTATCTTATTTTCTACTCTATTATTACTAATGTAGAGGAGGTATATTGATTTTCGTAAGATACTTTTGTATCTGAATCACTTCCAGAATTCTTACATTTGTTCTAGTAGTTGGTTTGCCTGTTTAGTTTGGCATTCTATATTGATAATGATATCACCTGAAAATAATTCCATTTGATCATATTATCTGCAAATAAAGCTAGTTATTAAGATTTCATTTTTTAAAAATCTTATGGCATTGGCTAGTACACCCAGCAATATGTTGATTTAGGGTGATGGTATTGAATGTCTGTGATTCTCTGACATTTGTGGGACTATGTATAAAATACCAACATAAATGGGATGCTTGCTTCAAGTATGATGTAAATCCTGTAAGGATGTTTCCTTCTGCTTCTAGTTGTCTTGATTATTTTTTAAAATTATAAACACATGTTGAACTTTATGAAATTTTTCTTTGCATCCATTGAGAAAATCATGATGTAAGCCCACTACTGTGTGAATTTCATTTTTAGATTTGTAGTGTAAAAATACACTTGCTTTTCTGCAGTAAACTCTAGCTGATTATGATGGCTACGCTACCTCAACTGGGTAGCAAACTTTAAAAATAATTGAGGTCGATGTTCATAAGTAAAATTGGCTTATACTGTAGTTTTCTTTTGTAGCTTTATTTAATTTTGAAATTAAAGTCACCATAACTTCATAAAATGTTATAGGCCACTTTGCTTCTTTCTCCTTCCTAGAACTCCTTTTGTAAGAGGGGTTTATCTATTCCTGCAAAGTTGGCAGCATTGACTTATAAAATTTCCTGGGCCAGGGCCTTTTGTGTTTCCACTGTAGCATGCTGTATAATGAATAGGAATACATCTTTCTGTTACGGTGAATTTTTGATAAAGGTAAAGCCAGTTATATAATGCTACAGAGGGAACAACAGAGCTTTTAGCTGTGGACTGGAACTCAGCTTAGATAGAGGCCTTGCCGAAGTGCAGAGCAGTGCAGTGCAGAGTGGAATGCACGTCTGCTCTCTGTGTCTCCTACAATCTCTGCTCTCTGTCCCTAGGACACACGGGTCGGCTGCTGAAGTCCCTGTGCTTCACGAGCCTCTCCTTCCTGCTGCTCCACATCATCTTCCACATCACCCTGGCCAGCCTCGAGGCCCAGCACCGCATCGCGCCCGGCTACAACTGTGAGTGTCCAAGGTTGCTTTTCGTATCTCGTATGTGTCTGAGAAAGCCATGGGTCATTGTCATGGCACTCCTACAGATGTATGCAGTAAGCGTATAAGAAAATGTGTACTCGTTTGCAATTCAATGTAGTATTATTACATAAAGGAGCTTTGCCACAGAAACGAGGCCATGGACAGTGAACCTCACATACATTAGATAGTGGGTTCTCGCCCGTGTATGGAATATTGTCATTAGGGTTCACCTAAAAAAATCAAGATTTACATACAGCCTTTGGAGCTATAGCTATTTGAAAAGATAGTGGATTCTTTTATTAAAGATAGTAGGGAAAGATATATATAGTTTCTGACAAGACAAATAAGAGTGCAAAAGTAGAATAACTTTATGTGAATTATATGTATGGCAATGACATCAATCCTATTAGAAACCATAACATAAGAGTTCTTATGTCGTTATGGGAAAATGTCATAACACAAATTATTTTTCAAATTGGGAGTTATTTATTGGTATTCATAGAGAAGTAATATGTCTTATAGCCATTATATATTTAATTTATGATCTGAGAAAGTCCATATACTTATGTTTCGTCTAGATGTTATCTTTCCAAAATAAACCATGCTTCTGTCCTTGTAGGATATGTGATTGTCACTGGTAATACAGAAATATTTCAAGCGCATGGGATACAACCCATATGTTTTAAGTTAAACCTAAAGAAACCCTGGGATATGTGAAATAGGCTGTAATAACATTTGTAACTTGTCAGTTTTTCTTTGAAGAACTCATTTGTGGGTTTGAAATTTCCTGAACTTCCCTGAGCCCCAGGACAAGAAATATGAAGTAAATATAGCCTTCCCTCTAAAACAGAGAGTTCAAAATTCTCCTTGGATCAAAGTATTAACTTAAATGAAGTAAGGGAATTCTTTAGTAGCATTCACATTCATGAGTTGCTCCTTACCCTTCACTGCGTAGCTTTTTTTTTTTTTTTTTTTTTTTTTTTTTTTTTTTTTTGTGGGTACCGGGGGGACGACCTCAGGACCTCGCGCGCCAGCAGGCGCCCGTGCCACTGAGCGATATCACCGGCCCCTTTTTCGTATGTGGGTTCCGGGAGTCGAACTCGGGCCTTCGCGCTTGCAAGGCAGGCGCTTAAGCCGCTGAGCCGTCTCACCGGCCCTACTGCGTAGCTTTTGGACGTGCAGAACTTAAGGTAGTATTCCTTTTGGACATTTTTTTTTGCTTCAGAGTTCCTCTGCTAACAGTGCCTGCCAAAATGATTGTTATTACAGATCTATAATTTAAGTATGCTTGTTATTCTTAAAATTAATAAATTATTCACATACTATGAAATTAACCCATTTAAACTATACAATTCAGTGGTTTTTAATTCAAAAGACAGTGTAGTCATCCAAAACACACTTGCAGAACAGTATTCTCCTTTGCAGAAGCCCCGCACCCACCAGTGATCACCGGCGCTTCCTTCCCAGCCGTCCCTGGGCAACACTAGTCTACTTTCTGTCGCTATCAGATTTACCCATCCTGCTCTCTTTGGAACTGTAAACGATGGAGTTATAAAATATGTGGCACTGGCGTCTGGCTGCCATGACGGGACCTGTCTCAGCGCTTCATTCCTTTCCATGGAGGAATAACATTTTGTTAAGATGTGGTTCAATGTTTGATAAAGCCAACTGTCATCTCATTACTAAAATTTTGAAAAAACTCAATGTTTAAATAATAGTATTTCAGGTATGTTCTAGTGACGAAAACGATTCCTGTTTGGCCAGGCTCACATTGTTTTGGACTGGGTAGAAAGGTGAGCCGCGGAGCTTTATGTGATTCCTAACTGGAAATGCTTTGGCTGTTGCTCAGCAGGGCGCTTCCGGAACGTAAGGACAGGTTTTATAACCGTGGAATCCATGAAAAAGGGGTTTTCAAGAATAATGAGTTCTCCACTAGAAGCATTTCATCACAGGATGCATTAAAACTTATCAGATATAAAACTCAAGTTTATAAATGTGTATTTAGGTTGCTGAGTGGTGCGTAGTGTCCGGGGAGCGAGCTTCCTGAGGGCTTCTGACACTCTGAGTCTAGGCGTTTCTATTTGCATACATAGTGATGATTTTTCCACAGTTCTACAATGTGAAGCAAAATAAGAATGCAATGTGAAATGCAACAACAACATTCCTCCCTCTGCACTTAGAAATGTGTTTGTAAGTTCTCTTTTATAAGGTATAGACACACACACACACATATATACCCATCTGGTCTAGCTTTGGCCCCTCCTTCCCAGGCAAGGATTCAGGACACCTGGTCACTTCAGGTGGGATCAGTGCCCTGGAGATGTCTGTGTCTCCGGGAGTGCGAGGAGGAAGCCAAACCGATCCTGTGGAGTCAGATCTGCTGCTCCTAAACTCGCTTCCTAAATATTCGGGCTGCTTGACAGTGGGGTGCTCCTGTTTCTGTCAGAGACCTTTGTGTTTGTGCACAAGGGTGCCCTACACTCGTTCCTTCCTGCAGTGTCGCTTAAACTCATCACAGCCTAAGGCGACGTCTTCCTCTCCCTGGCTTGCTGTCCCCATAGGAAAGTCCTCTTCAGCGCCACAGAGAGCCTGCTGAAAGGAAGTTACAGTAGTGAACTTGATTTCTACAAAGTTGGATTCCAACTCAAAGTGTATTTCTAGCAAAGTTAAAGTTCCACATGGAGGTTCCAGTATTTTTGATGGAGTAATCAATAGACAAGAGGATCGTTGAAAGACTGAGTTAAAAGCAAACTGAGTTCTTTACTTCCTTGAAGGCGAGTTTCTAGACATCGTAAATTTCTTCTGAAAACACCGGCGGTGAGTGCAGTCGCCTGGGCTCCTCAGGTGTTGCAGGTTATTTTGGGTCCAGCTGTGTGCGTGGCATTAATATTAATACATTCTTGGAGAGGGGTAAAAGAGAAGGACAAACAAACTTCAGCGCTTCGCTGGCTTATTGTCCAAAACTGACACAGACTAGGTTTTCAGCCTCGAGCATTTTTTAATGATCAAATTATATAAACTCCAGAAAATACTGTGAGGGTGGGTAATGGAAATACCAGCTTTTAATTCAGGGTTGAGTTCACTTTACTGATGTTATTGTTTCTCCAGCAGTTGGAATTATGGTTACACCATCGGAGTTGCAAACATAAACTCAGTTGTTTTGACATCCTAAGTTTGAAGCTTGGCCTTCTTTGGCATCTGTAAATAGAAGGTGGCAGACTTTCAAATCAAAAGGCAAACACTGTCGGGTCATCAGGATTGTCAATTTTGAATGCTCTTCTCTGTGTCAAAGATCTTGGTAAATGAAAATAAAATAACCAAGCCGGTCAGGTTTCTCAATCGAAGTCGAGTGGTGTTCAAATTCAAGACCGCCGAGCGCTCACTTGTGTTTAATTTTTTTTTTCCTAACGACTTCTTTCCCTACTTCAAACTTGTGTCCTCACCCCATTATGAGAAAAGCTCTCAGCATCTCTCAGGATCTACAACGCGTGCTTGGGGGCAACAGTAGCGTTTATAAATACCGAGTCCTTGCGGGTTCTTGTTTCCCCAGAGCCCCGTGAATATTAACTGGCAGTAGTGAAGATTTTTGAAACCCTGTTTAGTGTGTGCCTGGCTGGCAGGGCTGTTAAAGGTGCTATTGTGCAGAACTGAAACCCAACACCGCCCCCCTCTTTATTTCCAAAGCGGGGTTCTTAGAGGTAAGCCAGACCCCCGCGGCGCAGGGGGGACCGCTGCAGGTTTTGCTCAAATGTGTTGTGCCGCTAACTCAAATATTTTCATTCCATCAAAACTATGCTACTGAAATGAATGCCAGGCCGCTTTCAATTATGTCATGACAAGGTCCATAGGAGGAGATCGTGTGACCCCCGGTTCTGTGGGTGGCAGGCGGGTGAGGTCTCCGGCAGTCGGGGTGCTTGTGCTGCACCAACGCAGGCTGTCGACTGAAAGAAACCTGGGGTTCACAACTACATGGGAGAGTTTTCTGGGTGACTGCTGTATAAACTAGCTATTCACAAGGGCATCGGCTTAGTGTAAGACCCGAGATCACAGGATTCTGCCACCATTCACTCCTTTCCTGGTACAGCTGGGCTCCGCTCTTCATAGAGGCGTCTGGATTCCCTGTGCAGGGCTCTAGCCAGGTCTGCGGGACACTGCGCGGAGGCAGGGGGCGCCTGTCCGAGCTCTGTCCAGCTGCAGGCAGAGGTGCCACCTGGTCCGCGCGGGAGCAGGCTGCAGGTCACCCTCTCCCGGGTGCCCTGTGCCCGAAGCCGTGTGGAGCCCCCGACCTTGCTGAACCCCAGCCCGCCTCTGACCTGGCTGTGCTCCTCCTCATCGAGGAGGTTTCTGCCACGGCTCCAAATGAGCCTCGAGCGCTTCCGGTGCTGAATCCATGCTGCTCTCTCTCCATCTTCTCTGCAGTGCTCGGTGGCAGCCCTCGTGTTGGCCCTCGGGTCCCCTGCAGCTGGGCTGTGTGTCTCCTCGTTCTGAGAGGCCACACACATCTGCCCAGAGGTTCACTGCTCCAGACGTTGTGGTGGCCATAACAGTGCTCGTTCCCGATCTCCTTCTGTCTTCAAAGCACGTGGCTCCCAGAGTGAGACCCCATGTGACACATTCATGTGGGGGACAGACACAGGGACCCCCGTGGGGACCCATGCAGGGACAGACAGGTTGTGTTTCTCACCCATGGTCCCACACAACCACAGAGTTCCAGAGACAACTCAGTTCAAATCAGGCACCGCTGTGTGGGTCAAGTTAGGACGCAATGAAACTCACGTGGTACGAACAGTGCCCTGCTACAAGGTCCCCCCCAGCTTCTCAGCAATTCCGTTCCACTTGGGTCTGTACCTGCCCATGCCAGGGGTTGGAATCCCAACTAGCAGGGCTACGTGGTGCTGGTGGGAGGGGGTGTCCAGAACCTGCATCTCCAGGAACCCCGTGTCCTCCTTCCAGGGGACCCCACCACCTGCTCTTGGAACTGCTCTGGGCTTCTGGATCCTTTGTGGCCCTGTCCTCCTTTCTCGTCCACCTGGAAACTTGTCGTCCTCCCCAGTCCCTCCAGGTCATGCTGAATCTATTATTTCCTGTTTTTTCCCCTTTTTAGGTATAGAATTCTAAAAGAACAAAGTAAAGGGTGGAAATCTCAGGAAGAAACTGACACTGTGGTGTCGTGTCAGCTGGGGCTGTATCCCACAGTACCTCTTTCCATGCTTACTGTGTGTCTTCAGAAGTCCTGGCTTTCATTGCCAATGGGGACACTGAGACAGAGGCAGACAGTGACTCACATTGGGTCACTTAATTACTTAGTGGCACAGCCGGAATTCAAGTTCAGTTTTCTGGACTCTGTACTCCGTGTTCTCTCCAGTCTACCCTGTGGCCTCATAGGTTTCTTGGGAAAATTTGTATGGAGAGAGTTCGAGATATGATTACTTAGATTTTGAGGAATGAATCAGATAAGAATATGCAAATTTTGGAGGTGGTGGTGGGTAGGAGGGTGATTAATCTGAGATACTAGCTCTAGTTGAAGTGTTAGTGGTTGGCAGTGAATTGATGTACTTGGTAATTGATGTTGGCTTTCGAGAATACCTTGGCCCCTAGGAGTGAGTGACAGGGACATGATGGGGCTGCCACAGGCCTGCAGGACTGGCCATTGGGAACATGTTTCCATCCTCCTTGAGCCCAACCCCCTGGCCCTGCCTTCCCCTGGGCCTGGCCGTGTTTCCGGGTCAGTAGGCTGAGAGCCCAGGTCTTCACGCTCCAGCTGGATTGGATCTGTATTTTGAAGCCCGAGAAAATTGGAGACTTTTTTTGAGGATGTCCGTCAGTCATTAAATCTGCAAGACTGTACTCCGTGTCTTTTCATGTGCAGAAAATGACTTCCGTGCAGTGGGATCCCCTGCGATCTCGGATCCTGAGCCTTTTCCAGGGAGCCACGTGCATCGTTGGCTCCTGGCTCAGCGCAGAAGTCTCAAGTCTCCGAGGGCAGCTGTGACATCACATCCCATGTTAAGCGGCTGTGACTTTACGTCTAAGGCTGGTTCCCAACACACCCTCAGTCCCCTCCTCCAGAGGCCGCATCCTCCAGCTGACTGGCACAGAGCCTCTCCCCGAAGTGACCCTGGAACAGCTCTGCAGGCACAGGCGCAGGGGACGTCCCCGTCCCCGCAGGTCCCCACCCAGTGCAGCCCCTTAGGCCACCGCCTGCCCTCCCTGGGCTCTGCCTGAGCAGGTGGCACCTCAGTGCGTGTGTCTGTGTGTGTGAAATCTTCTTGGTTCTAAGATCGGATCTAAACCAGTTTTGACAATAGCTCCTGTGCCCCCGAGTGCCAGGCGTATTTTATTCACAACACCTCAGCTGCATGTCCTGGTCCTGGCACATGCCCGGCCCTTGGCACTTTGCTCACATGTGGGAGAGACTGGAGGGACTGGTGCTGGTGGCATCGTGACCGGGTCTTGCCCATCCCCTCCTTGGGCTGCCCCTCAGCACTGGCCACCCCCTCCTGGGGCCTGAGCCCGTCCTGGCGGGTAGTCAGTGCCTGCGGGCTCCCAGGGCTCTCAGCGTGGCCAGCGAGTCCTCCCACAGAGCTGTGGCCCGGGGGCTCTACCAGCTCTCACTTTAGAATGTGATCAAGTCGCGGTCGGAACTCTGCGTTTCACCCTGTCTTGGTACCCCGAGCCCCTGCCACAGTGCCGAAGAAAGAATAAAAGAGTCTGCAGCAGCCCAGCAGGAAATGGAGGTGTGACAGTGTGACACCATCGACTCCCCAGCTCTGTTCTGGCCCAGCTCTTGCTGGTGTCCTCGCACCACACACATCGGAGCCGTGGAGTGGCCGTGGGTGACAGTGTCCCTCTCTCCTGGCCCTCTGTCCCCAGGGTCCTGCCCTGCAGGTGCAGATGGAAATTATTCGCACACCGCTCGGGTGGGATTAGCAGCGAGAGGAGTTTGATTGCTCTTTCAAAGGTGCCTATCAAGTGCAGTTACTTGGTGTCTGTTTCCTTGGCAAGAGGAACCTTAGAGAAATCTGCACTTAGAGAAGGGAGCAGTGACAAATACAAAAGAGAGCTGGAGTTGGAGGTGACCAGAGGGGAAGGGAGACGGGCTGTGGTGGGGTGAGTAAGCTTTGGCCTGTGGTACCACGGCCGGCTCCGGGAGGACCCTGGACGAGGACATTACCCCTGACCCGTGCTCACCACCCCACCCCTGCCCAGCCGTCCTTGTTGTCAGGTGAACGCAGAGCAGGACATCTAAGATGCCCTGGGATTGATTTTCTTTGCTTAAGTAACGATTTCCCTAACCTCAGTGTCATGACGCAGTGTTTCTAGTGTGAATTATTTACAGTAAAAGCACTAAAAGAGGTCTGCGTGGTATGGGAGTAAAGTCAACCTCACAATTACAGAGGAACAACACGAAGCTCGATCGGCCTGTGCTCGATTTACGGTAGAACGGAAGGGCATTTCAAGGGCGTTGTGGAGGCCACAGAGTCGGGCCAAGTGCATTATTGGTGATACTCCAGAAAGGCCTCGGGGCGTGGCGCAAGTTCAGGTGCTCTTCACATTACTTACGAAACTGCTGTATGCTTTCGGACTTAGATGTGTGAGTTCATGAACCAAAACCATGTTTCCCTATTAACAGAAGTTTGGATTTAACATGATTCATCTTGATTTCAAGAAAATATTTTAAAGATCAAAGATTGGCAAAGAAGTTACTAATATCATTCTCAGCTTAAATTCATTTTTGGGAAAAATCTAAGCATATCCTGGTGATTCCTGTTAAATAAGAGAATATATAGAAATCAGTTTTAAAGACATTAACACAAAAATGTTATAAATGTTTTGTATATGATTTATCATTTCTTCTTCACTACTTGCTTTGCAAATATGTATTGTGTTATTATTATTGCTTCAAATTCTTTCTCTTTACTTTGCATATATTTTTGTGTGTTATGCTGTTTCACATGTGTTCAGTGTTTAATCCTGCTTTTTATTTATTTTTAAGTATCTATAGTGCAATGAAAATTTATCAATATAAAATAATTCATGATCAGGTTAAAGTTTATGACATGATGTGGTGGCACATGAATATCTTAGTTAAAAGAAATGTAGATGCTTGTTTTATTAGTGCTATAGTTTATTTTTGTAATTTATCCTTTTTATTTATTTTTATTTTTATCCGACATAAAAACTGTGCATTATTTAGTGTCACGTCATGTTTGGTATATGCACACGTTGTGTAGTGTTCAAATCAGGGTAAACATATCTAACTCCTCGCACATTTTTTGTTTCTTTGTGGTGAGACAATTCAAGATTTTTCTTCTGGCTTTTAACAAATGCAGCGGTCCGTTATCATCATCTGTCATCACCTACTGCGCAGGTGCTCCGGGCTGGAACTTAGCTGCTGCTGGTCGCCTTCCCCGCGCAGTGGATGGCCTTCATGTGAGCGCCCCAGGCAGTATGCGTGCACTTGGACTCGGGACATTCCACTCTATCCAAATAATTAAGTCGTCCAGTACTTACATTATTATTGAAGAATCTGCCTTTAGATCACCGCAAGCTTAAAATGATTGCAAAGGTAGTTACACGATTTCTGTGAATTCGCCTCTTTTTCTGTTATCTCGGTCCCGGTGTGCATACCTTCCCCCAGGTGGACTCTGAAGATGAAGCAAGACAAGCACATGGCCCATTGCTACCCGCGAGGCGTGAGTACAGACTTCACAGTTAGAGCCGGCGTCCAGGGAAATTCATCTCGCGAAGGCGGCGGCTCACTAATGAGACGGAGTGCAGAACAGATACTGGCTCTTGACGAAATATATTGACGGGCTTTCCTCTGTGTCGCAGCTGCAGGCAGACGTTTTCCAGTGTGTGGTGTTTATTTTCCTCCTAGAATTATTGTTTATTTTTGCCTTTGAGTCATGGCATTAAACATTCTCAATAGTGACATAGTTCTAAAATTTATTATGCTATAGTAACTGTGCCAGTAAAGTTTATATTTAATAATACACAGTTTCCGTAGAGTTGGTATTTTTATTTATGCTTGAGAGTTACCAAATTCATACCCTACCGTATGTCTAGGTTTTTATGGCCCTAGCACATTTTTAATGCTTGACTGTCTGACGTACATGAGTGCACTTCTGGGAAAAGTAGCTTTTTGTTTTTATTAGAGTGAAACTAACGATATTATTAATGTATTTATTTTAATTGACAAATAATAATTGCACATGTTTTTAGAGTACAACGTGATGTCTTGGTCCATGTGTACATTGTAGAAAGGTTTAATCAGAAGAATTAACATATCCATCACTTCAAAAATTTATATTTTTGTGGTGAGAAGTGTTCAAACGTATTCTTCGGGCAAATTTGAAATATGAGGTACATACTGTCGCGTCCCCGTCGCCGGTCTGACGCCGGTTCCTGCAGGCTCGGGACCTGCGCTGCGGCCGGCGCCCCGCGTCCGCCCCAGTCTCCCGCGCGCGCCCGGCCGTGCCCTGCGGTGGCGGCGCCCTCCCCGCCGGCGGCCCGCAGAGCGCAGCCCCGCCGCCCGCTCCGCCCTCCGCCCACGGAGGCGAGCGCGAGACGCGGTGTCTGCGGTGCGCCGAGCTCAGTCCTCGCGCGGGGCGGCCGGACCACGTGGTGGTGCCGCCGTCCTTTCGGGAGGACGCCGCCAGCTTACACCGCAGCGGCAGCACCTCAGGGCGCCCTGTGCTGGGTCCCGCCCACCCGAGCCGTTCGTCTGTCCACGGAGCTCATTCAGTGTGACGTGATCGCCCGGCGTGGGCTTTCCCGACGGTTAGAGACGGTGAGCTTTTTTGTCTTAAATCCATTGGCCCTTTCTGTCTCTTTCGAGGAACACTTGTTTAGAGCATTGGTCCGGTTCTAACCTTGCTATTGAGTGGGTCGGGGTGTATCGCCCTTTGTCGGGGTGCGTCGGCAGAGCTCCCTCCGCCCCGTGGGCGTCTCTTCACCCTGGCTCAGCGGGGCCTTTGCTTTGGTGGCCGGGGTTTGTGCAGTCCTGTGCAGGAAATCACCGCCCAGACCTGTGTTGCAGGTCTTTCTCCATTGTTTGCTTCTAGTATTTTACAGTTCCATGCATTTAACAAGGCCTTGCATTTAACAAGGCCTCTATCCACTTTGAGTTGATTTTTGTATGTAGTTGAGGTAAGGATCCAACTTCATTCTTCTGCGTGCGCATATCGTTTCCCAAATGCCACTTATTGGAAAGACGTCCTTTCTCCTTGTGTGTTCTGGGACTGTGTCTAAAATCCGTTCTCCATATATTCATGGGTTTATCTCTGGGCTCTCTGCCTTGTCCTTCAGGTTGAGCTATCTGTTTTTATGCCAGTACCATGCTGTTTTGATTACAAGAGATTTATAATAAACTGTATTTTGAAATCAAGGAGTGCGACATCTCTATCTTTGTTTTCTTTCTCAAGATTTCTTCAGCTGTTTGGGGTGTTCAGTGGTTCCATATGAACTTTAGGACTATTTTATCTATTTTAAGAAAAATTATGACATGAGAGTTTTGATAGGGGTTGGATTGAATCTGTACATTGCTTTGGGTTTTACTTACTACGTGTTGGACGGCAGTGCAAGAGCTGGGGAAGCGATACTTGGATAGTGGCATGGATCCCTGCTCAGAAGGGGCTATACTCTTTAACATGGGGGTCTTCACACAAGTCAGCTTTGGAATATTTTGATGATAATAATCATGATGAAAAATTCCATCCAGAAAGGTAGAAATGAAATACTAAGGTCAGACATGAGAGTCGAGCCTAGATCTGCTCCGCAGGGCGCTCCCACTTCCTAGAGCCTCCTCAGTGGCGCTCCGGGGCTGCCGCTTCCTCTGCAGAGCTTCTGTTTTGGGTTCAGTTTGCACTCAGAGCACACACCCCGTCAAGCTGTGTATGCCAAGATGAGAAGTTACGTAGGTGGAGGATGACACGAAAGCCCAAGCCTCCTGTTGGAGGGTGGTGCACCCTGTGTCAGGGTGGGGGACATAGGAGCCCCTAGGTTCCAGGATGGGCAGCATCCATGCGACCTCGAGGGCGGTTCTTGGGCAGCCTGAACTCCAGCAGGAGCATCATTAGGCCCTGCCCACCCCACTTTCCCTCCACTGCTCAAGAGCTGACCACTCGCTCTGAGCTGTTTCCACCCTGTGTGCCACCAATCACTGTCCTTGCCAGAGGCCACATCAGCAGGGCAGCCTCATCCTGGACCTGGCTGCAGAGTCCTCTGCCTTGGGTCCTGCACTGTGGTCCTCACAGCTGACCAGACTGGTGCTGTCCCGACCCTCCGAGCCGTGCCTGTCTCTGGGCCCTATCACTGGTTTCAGCCACAGCCAGCCCTGTGACAGTCTGTCCTCCAGGGACTGCAGGTGACCTTGTGAGGCAGAGCAGCATGGTCAAACCTCACAGCCCTACCAGTGGCTCCCCTACAGTGCTGAGGCGCGAGATGCCGGGAGCTACATCTGACGGGGCTGCTGAGGTCTGAGGGGACCGGCCTGACGCTGGGGGCTCGGTAGCTGGAGGGGACACTGACCTCAGTCCTGTGAGGTCGCACAGCCAAGGGCAGCTGATGGTGACCACTTGGGGAAGCACACAGGAGTGCTTGTCCTGACCTCCTACACCCGAGCCCCGCTGGAGGACACAGCCCTGGAGCAGCTGGTGGCTTCTTTCCTCCAGGTCCCTGCATCCAGGCAGCTAGAGCTGAACATTCTCAACAGTGATCCAGCCCCACCCCAGGGCGTCTCTGGAAATGCTCACCTCGCTCACGCTGGGCTCTGAAGACCCGGGAAGGGTGTCTGTGCCGGCTTTGGCCTCTTCAGTCTGCCTTCATCTGGTTGCTTAGCAGCCACGGGCAGGGACCCAAGCAGGTTCTCAGATGCTGACCTGGAACTCTGCCCCCTTGGTTACGGACCTTCCTAAGTGGAGTGGGGCGTCCCAATATTCGCATGGGCACGAGGGTCACTCGCACAGACATGTGTAAAATGCGTGAGCACAAACACAGGCGGTGCCTGGGGCAGCATGTCCCGAGCACAGCTCCAGCCAGCTTACCTGCAAGAATTCCACTTCCTGGAGCCGCAGTTCTCGCCCATGTTCAGGCTGCTTCTCCCTCCAGGACACTTGGGGAGTCACATGGGCACATTGCAATTTCCAGGCAGAACTACTGTTTTTTTCTTCTTGCAAATAAATACTTACAATACCATCAAAAGACATGAAATACCTCGCTATAAATCTAACCAAACATTGCAAGATGCAGGCGCTGCCAAAATAAAGCAAAATCTGAATTGGAGGAGAAAGACCTTGTGCCCATGGACGGGAAGATGCACTACTGTTACAATGCCATTTCTCCCAAACTCATTTCTACTCAGAAATCTAGCAGAATGTTTCCGTAGAAACCCACAGACTGATCCTCAAATCCAAGTAGAAAGACAAAGGAACTAGAATATCTGAGATACTTCTGAAAATGAAAGGTGAAAGTCGAAGATTCGCTGTCTGTTGTCAGGACTGACTGTGTGGTGTGAGGCCTGGAGTTCAGCAGCTGCCCGCACATCTGCGGGGCTCAGGCCGCGAGGCCCCCCTGGCCCCCAGGGCAGGAACTGCACCCCAGACAGCCCTCCTCCCATCTGGCTCCCCTCCTCGTTCCCCTCCACACCTGCCTCCAGTTCCCTGATGTAAAATACACTGGTTTGCAACAGGAAAAGATGGACTAAACTATAACTTGCCATTGATTTTCAGTATTAACCCTCGTTAAAATATATGGAGTAAAGCCAGTATTTTTAGAAAGACTTAACAATGTAAAGTGCGCTCAGTCTCTGGCTCATTAATTTATAAAGAGTAATATTTTCCCCTTCGTTTGCATAAGATTTGTTCCAGAACTGCCACTTCAATCCTATTCATCTGATGGGTTTTTCACAAAATCTTCAGGGGTGGGCTGCTATCTCTCTAGGATGCTGCTGGGAGCCCCTGCTGCGCAGGAAGTGTGCCTTCGTGCCTTCATCTCCCCACCCCCCAGTTTCTCTCCTTCCCTTTCTGTCTTGGTGCAGTACTGGGGGTTGAACACAGAGCTTTCACACTATATCCCTAGACCTTTTAAAAAATATTTTTGAGACAGCATCTCACTAGCTGAAAAATTCCATCCAGGAATTTGCCTGGCTGGGCTCAAACTTGTGATCCTCCTGCCTCAGCCTCCCAAGTGCTGGGATTACAGGCATGTGCCACCACTCCCGGCTTGCCTGTTGGTTTCCTCATCAATGACAGCCCTCCTGGAGGATGCCAGTTGAGAAACAAAAGAGGCGCCGCTTTGACCTCGTGCCAGCAGGGGCCGCTGGAGGGGGGTTTGAGAGGAGGCGGGGAATTCTTGGCTACTCTCTTTTCCTTAGCTGTAATTGGAGCTGGTTGGGGTGGTATCTCCTAGTGTTTGGTTTTGCTGGTTCTCACCAGGCTGTCACGCTGCTTTACAGGAAGGGGAAGAGGACGCAGACTCAGGGCTCTCATCCTGCTTTAGCAAATGGGAAAAAGTGCTCCCTAGTTCTTAATCCTAAGCCAGTTAAAAAATTCAAGAGATATGTAATTATTTCCTGGGAAATTTCCCCTCAAAATAGGTGTAGCGACCACTTCTGCTAACTGATAAAGGATCCTTTCTGTGAATATTCGAGTTCTGTTTTCAGCCTCATTTTAAGGATTTTGGCCCTGTTTGGGAATGGATGCCCCCTCAGATTTCCTGCAGGAGAGAGTAGCTGCTTCCCTAGAAGCACCCGTTCCCACGAGTCTGAGGTTTGCAGAGAGCTGTGGCAGAGTCCCACGTCTCACAAATGAAGTGGAGACGTGCACCCGCGTGCGTCCACACACAACACACTGTTTAGCTTTGAGCTTTGTGTTCCGTGTTCCCATGTACGTAGGTTATAAAATCAATCTCAGGTCAAATTCTCTGGAAGTGTGAGTTGAAAGAGAGGACTATATCTTTGTGAACTGTTATTAGGAAATGATATGACCAGGGCTGGCTTTGAATTTGAGATCCTCCTGCCTCAGCTTCCTGGCTGCTGGAATTACAGTGCACCTGGCTTGTTTCTTTATTGTGATAGTTTTCTCTGGGTTTATTCTTTTCACCTTTAACTTATCACAGTTGGCTTTCCTGTGGCATTAAACCACTTCCCTTATTATGAGTCTTGAAGTAGTGGACTCACATTGATTGCTGTCCAGCCTGTTAACGGCCACTTCACACACCTACGTTATGAATCCTGTAATGGGTTGCTCCTCCGTCTGTTTGAACACTCACCTTTCAGAAACATTCAGAGGATTCATAGAACATCTGCCCCTCCACAGCTGTGTTTCCAGGGCGACCCATGCCTTCTTGTGCTCACACAGTCACGTGGTGTCTTTTCCTCGGACCTGCAGGACTTGCTTCAGCACTTCCTTTTTTGTCTTTTTTTTGGTACCGGGAATCGAAGTCAGGGCCTCACACTTGCAGGCAGGCGCTGCGCCACTGAGTTACATCCGCGGCCCCAACACTTCCTTTTTTGATTGGTATTTTCATGGTAAACCTTTGTCTTTTACTTGCAACCTCTGTTTCTGCTTTATTTATGAAGCATGTTTTTGCTCGACATAGAATACACAATGGAAATTCCTTTCTCTTGGTCCTGGAAACGTACTGTATCACTTCCTTCTGTCCAGATGAGAGGTCTGTTCAAATTTAAAGCGGAGTTCCTCTGATAAGTAATGCATCACTTCTCTCTGGCTACTCTGGTTTTTCCTTTGCCCAAAAAATGATTTGTCCTGACACCTTCCTTATTTATTTATTAAGTGAATTGCTTAGTTATCCAGCCTATTTCTTCTTTCTCAGATAAAGTAAATTCTGTGGAGGTTTTTCCCCACTAGATCATCATATTAATTCTATCCTTTTTTATTTCCAATTAAGCCCATCTAACATGTTTTTAAATTTTTAGTTTTATATTTTTTGATTCCACAACCTCCATTTAGTTTTCTTTTCAAGAACTCTCACTCCCTCATTGAGATTTTGTTTCTCTGTTTGTTTCAAGATGATTCACAGTTGCATGTTGAAGCATGTTTACACAGTCACTTTAAGAGTCTTGCCAGATACTTCTAAGAGCTGATATGCCTTAGTGCTGCTTTCTGTCGATCTCGATCCTTCAGGTTATGATTTTCCTGGTTCTAGCTAGGATGAGTGAATTTTAACTGCATCGTGGATACGTTGGATGTTATGGGATTCTGGATACTGCTCAACTTTCCTTCACCGAGCTATACCCCTGTTAAGGTGTCTCGTGAGGGCTGAGAAGGTACCGTGCTGTTCAGCTTTGACCTGGGCCCTGCATTCCCGCTCAGCACGCTGGAGGTCAGCTCGCCTTAACCCTGCTGATGTATCCTCATGAATACAGGCACTGCCTTGCGCCATTTCATTGGCTCCAGGTGTGGTGGAAGCCTGGCTCCTGGCTGATCCTGGTTGACTCCAGGAGCAGAAAGATGGAGGCCTGAGTTGCTGCTTTGCTGCTGCAAGATGGAGATGAAATTAAATGTCCCCTTTAATTAAATGAACATCCCTTTCATTTCCGAAGGACAGTCCTGCAGGGTATGAAAGTGCAACTTGATGGGCTTTTCTTTTCCTCCTAGGACTTTTGAAAAAATTGTTCCACTGCCTTTTTCCTTCATAGCTTCTGGTACAGTGATCTGCTGTCATTGTTATCTTTGTCTCTTTGTCTGTACCATGACTCTTTTCTCTGGAGTGCCTTTAAGGTTTTCCATGTTTTGTTGATGTGGAGCATTTACATATGATATGTCTGCCACCGGGAGAGCTTTGGCCCCATTCTCGTTCCTGGAGTTCACTGCGTTCTTGGATCTGCACATTTATAGCTTCATCCAATGTGGAGAATGGCCACTTTCCAGGGCCTGATCACATGGATACTGCATTGTATGATGCCCTTTTCATTTTTATTAACTGAGTTTTCTCTCTGAGCTTCATCTGGGTTGGTTTCTCATGTTATATCTTCATCTCCACTAACTTTTTCTTCTGCAAAGTCTAATCTACTGTGACTTTCCCATTCAGTGCACTTTCATCTCAGATATTGTAGTTTTTATCTCAATAAGCTTGTTTTCTTAATGCCCTCTATAAATCTACTTAATTTTTGAATACATAGAATATGAACATGATAACTGCTTTGATTTTCTTGTTTGCTAGTTTAAATACCTATGGAAGTTCTGGCAAGATTTTGACTGATTTTTCTAAATATGGGTCATACTTCTCTGCTTCTTTAGGTATCTGGTAATTTTTAATTGAATTATTACCTTGTAAATATTACTTTGTTGGATGCTGGATATTTTAATATTCCTAAATGTATTCTTAAAACTCCATTCCAGAATGGAATTAAGCTATCTAAAAACACTTTAATCCTTTGGGGTCTTGTTTGCAATATTTATTAGTCAGAACCAGAGCAGCACTCAGTCCTTTGTTGCTTGAGATTCACCATTTCAAAAGATCTTTATTTCATAACTTTGTCTTTAATATATTGGTTACGTCAGCTGGGCAGGTAAACCCAAATTCTGTAACTCCTTCTTGGCTGGAAGTAGAAACTCCTGTCAGGCTGAAGATAAAGAATATTCACTGCTCTTGCTCCTAATATTGGATTCAGGATAACTGCCCTTCTTCTTAGGTGATCTAGCTTTTCTCTCTGGCTAATTTCAAAGTCTTTTCTTTGTCTTTGGTGCTCTTGACTTTCACTAAGACATGTATCTGTGTAAATTTCTCTTTATTCATTCTTACCTGTGTGTCACTGGACTTTTGTAGTGCCATTGAAGAACTGATATATTTGGGGAAGTCTGGAAAAATGTGTGCACATTATCTCTGACCCTTGTTTTGTTCCTGTTATTTTCATTCTTTCATTTTGGAACTCTGGTGAGGGTGGTGCTCTGTCCTTCATGTTGCAGTTTGGATAATTTCTTCCCATTTTTCCATCCCTCATCCCAAACTGGTGATTGGTGCATCTACTGAGTATTTGTTTTTGTTTTGTTTTGTTTTGTTTTCCGGTACTGGGAATCAAATTCAAATCAAACACACACCAGGCAGGCGCTATGCTGCTGAGCTATATCCCCAGCCCGAGTATTTGTTTTAAATATTAATATTTTCATTTCTTTTTAGTTTTTTCCCCTTTGGTTCTTTTCAAAATCCTCTCTTTGTAGTGTTGGTATTTTGCTATTTATGTTCTCAGTCTTTATTTTTGTTTAGCTAAATATAGTGAAGCAGCTTATTTTCTGCCCTATCTCTAGTTCCAGGATCCCATCTCTAGGTAGCTACTTCTGGTTTCAGGTGGGTCCCTCTGGATTCTGAGTGTTTGGTTTGTTTGCTTTCATCTTTTATCCCTGGGAACTGCCATAGGGAGACATGTAGAGGCTGAGTATGGACATGTGTCCCTTTAAAAGGGAATATTTTTGCTTCTACCAGGAGTCTGGGGAACCCTTCCAACCTGGAACCACCTTCATACGAATTCCTAGCTTCCCAGCTTCTGGGGCCATATGGGTTGTGTGAATCTTGGCAACAAACTTGAGTCTGGACATGAGTTCTTAGGGCAGGCATTCTCTTTCCTCTTCTTGGTAGACACAGGCATGTTACCTTGTCACTTCCTTCCATGTTGGGTTCATTCCCAGGTAAAATTCATATGCTGAGATGAATAGTAATGGCATAATAGTAATGGAGCAGTAGCAATGGAGCAACAGCAATGGGGTAATAATAACGGAGTAATAGTAACATCTGCATCCGGACCTCTACTTGGGAGGACCTGGGATTTCTGTGCACCTCTGCATGCTCTTTGCAATTGCCCACATTGCAAGGTCAGGACAGGCACTTCTAAAGTGTTTTTATTTTTCAGTCTCCAAGGATTCTTTCCTTTCTTTGCAGGTCAGTGTTACATTTAAATGTATACAAATACAGTAGTCAACACTTTTTCATTTAAACAGGTAGTTGAGATAAAAGCGTAAGGTGTCCAGTTGGCCATACTGTCAAAGATGAAAGCTTATTTTTAGATATTTGAATTTTGAGACAACTGATTTTTTAAAATAAATTTTGTGATGTTGTAAAGGGACTCAGGGAACTTTGGTCATGTACGAGTTTTAGGTTATTTTCAGTATCTCGCAGCACTCCTGGGTGTGCAGAGGGAATTTCGAGCCATTTGTATTCTGTCTACAGCCTTGTTTCAGGGTGGCAATGAAAACCCACGTGGGCTCACATTCTTTCAGACATGGGCAGGGTCAGCAGGTGCGACAGTCAGGACTCCTGCCCTGCGGTCTTCACCCAGCCCCGTGCTGATCCTGGAGGAACCGGAAGTCCTCAGCACAGGAGGGTGCCGGGCGCCCGCAGGACTCGTGCTTGTGTTTGCTTCGGTGCAGCACCCATGCTGGGCACTGTAGCTGGCAAGCACTGCTGCAGAGCTGCTTGTGGCAGTCCACCAGGGAGAGCTCCCCAGCCGTTCACTACATGTCGGTGCCAGGACTCTGCCACGCACTTGCTGATCCGCCTGCCTTGCACGCCACCAGTTTCACCAACACATTCAACATTATTTTAATCAACAACAAATCCCTGTGTTAACCAGAGGTGAAGGTGGCCAGGGCGCCAGTCACCTCCTCTTTGTGTGGCTCACAGGACACGCAGAACACGCTGGGCACACCAGTCCCTGGTGCTCGTGTTTCTGACCAGGGCACCCGCCTGTCTTTGAAGAAAACCAGACTCTTGTGCACGTCACACACATGGCACGCACCCTGGCTGTGCTGTGGAGCTGCAGAGCCCCATGGGTTGCGCTGTCTTCCACCTGCATCACTCCCATGATAGGTGCCGCGAGCTCCCCCACATTAAGCCCTGGGTGCAGCTGGGCCAGAGGCGCAAATGCACGGGTACCAGGGACGACACAGCGCTCTACCTGTTAAGATCATTAAAGCGCCCTTGCTTTAGTCTTCTCTAGAAGCCATGTTAGGAATGTCAGCTCGTGTTTGGAATGCGAATAATCTTTACCTAGTTTTCCCTTTAGAGTTTTCGAAATTTGCTTTTGGAAAATAATCTTCCTTGTTTGAAATGAATTACTGTGTCCCTTTATAATATATTCTGTTTTCATTTCTGGTCATGAAGAGTCAGTATGTTTATTGTCATCTGTTAGAGTGGTATGCTTTATTCATCACAGGTAAAGCCTAAGTAATTATTTTTTATTACTTTTCAGGGAATTGTTCAAAGCTAATTAAAATTAAAAGCTAAAAATATTAAATCTTTGCTGACTTCCCATGGAGGCTCCGTAAGGAGACTGATTTACGAGTCTTTCCTTCCTCCGTCAAGCCCTGGAGTTTTGGCAGAAGTCAGGGCTTAAAACAGATGTTTGCTTGTGCTCGGGCCTCGCCTCCGTACAGTCCAACGAGACGCCTGACCCATGTTACCGGTTTCCTTTTCCCCACGTTGGATGTTTCTGTAGCACTCAACTTTGCAGAGTGTGCGTCACATATTATTTCATGAAGACCTGCCGAGACATCTGTGTGTTTGTCACCTGCTGTGACAGACAAGAAGGCTGAGGCCAGAGCCACCAGCATGGCCAGAGTGGGGTCTAGTGTGGATCTGGCCACACTGAGCCCGCAGCCCACGCCCTCTCTGTCACTCCATAGATGCCTTATTTCCCGCTTTGGTAAATTACAAAGTGTGACTTACTGTAAGGTGACGTCGTCACACACCATGCTAGATGCTGCATTACCCGATTATTAGTGGCAAAGGAAACCCTGTGTACATGAGACCTGCCTGAGACCCATCTGCATCGTTTCTTCTGAGAGCGCCCCTCCTTTCTGCGTTGCTTCCTGAATCCCAGGGTTGGTGTCACAACCAACAGACCGGAAGCTGTTTTTAAAGGAACAGGGTACTGCGACTTAGTTTACCGTTTTCCTAGGTCACCACAAGCCAAGGCAGAGGCTTTGAGAGCGTGGAGCGTGACCCAGCCAGGCTCCGGGGAAGGACGTCAGCTGTGAGCTGAGTGGTGTGGACAGACCAGAGCAGAGGTGGCCCTGGAGGGCTAAGTGCTTAGGAGGAAGTTCCCCAACGCTGGGAGAGGAAACGCCATTGAAATGAGAGAGACAGAGGGCAAAATCGAATGCCATGGCATCCAGGTTGGCTCTTTAATTCAGAGCTGCTTGAGAATTGCTTCTGCCCATCGTGGGACACAGGACCATGTGACAGTGAAGAGGGGTAATGCACAGCGGAGCTGACACGGAGAAGCCTCAGTAATCTCTGAAACCCCAGCCACAGGAGGGAACCTGTGACCACACCCCCACGGGAAACTCAGCCACCAGGGGCCAGGTAAGGGTGTGTGAAGACACTGCCGTGCACCTGCCTGCCCGAAGAGCGGCCTCCGAGAGGTTTGGCTACGAGTTAAGAGGCGAGGCTCAAGCGTCAGAGGAGATTTCCTGAGGCTGTGGGAGCAGATGCCACCTGAGAGGCACTGAGCCCTGGGAGGTGGCCACGGTCGCTCAGTGTGATTTGCTAGTAGATAGCTTACTCTTCGTAAAGTAAATACTGCTCTTGTTCTGGATGACAGTGAGCTGGAGTTGTCTGTTTTAGGAGCTGTCATTGTGGAGAAGCCAAAGCCCGCTAAGACAAACTCCCAACAAGTTTAGGAAGCGGCCGATGTGCAGGGCTGTGCAGAGAGGGAGGAGGTTCCGAGGCAGGGGCTGCAGCTAGAGGTGGCTGCTTTCTCAGGGCCAGGCCTGCTGTGCCACTGGTGCGAGGCTGCGCTCTGCAGCCTGCAGCTCTGTCTGAAGGCAGAACACGGCTTGCCGCACTTTATTGTTCTTATCTCTAGCACATGTATGGTCCACGGAGCTGAGTTTCCAACAGTCTGCCCAGTAGAGATGGTATCTGACTGCTTCCTTCCTACATTCGCGAGAACTCCAGCCCCAGGCCTTTTAGTCTTGGCAAAACCTGCACAGCTTAGCTCGGGCCTTTAACTCCCCAGCCCAGGAGAATTAGCCGAGTGCACAGAGCAGAACGAGGCCTGGTGGGTGGGGCGTGGCCATTGAGGGCTGGCTGGCTGCTGCCTGGCTGCTTAGGAAGAGGTTTCTGAGTCTTCCTCTTCTTTCCTTCCTTCCTTCCTTCTTCCCTTCCTTCCTTTTTCTTTCTTTCTTTCTTTGAATGTCTCTCTCCTTTTCTCTTTCTCTTTGATTCTTTCTGTCTGTCTCTTTTTCTTTCTTTCTCTTTGATTCTTTTTTCTGTCTCTCTTTTTCTCTTTCTCTTTGATCCTTCCTTCCTCTCTTTCTTTTTCTTTCCAAGAATGTAAAAAGTCATCTCCAGCAGACATTCCAAAGCAAGCTCCACCTTTATAAATCCAGTGAAGGTTTATGAGCTGTAAAGTTTTCATTGCTTTCAAAAAATCATGTGCATTGAGGCGCTGCAGTTTCAGAACTCCGAGCCAAAGCTCCCTGAGCACAAAGTCAGGCCAGGTGGAGAGAGGCGAGACCGGGGCTTGGGAAGGAGCCTCCCTTCTGCTCTGGAGAGCGGCTGGGAAAGCCACTGTCTGCTGAGGTGGTGTGAAACGCACATCCCCGCAGCATCCTTGTTTCTCTGGCTCTGAGGAGGAAGTGAAGGTACAAAGACCTCAGCCAGGGGAGTGTGCAGAAGGGGTTGGGGACACCAGTACAGACGGATTACTTCCCAACAGGACCGGCTGCGAAAGCTTTCCCCTGCAGTCACAGGGAAGATGGGGTCCGAGAGCAGGGGTCCTCTTCGAGTCAGTGTGCGAGGTGGGCGTGGGCTCTGTCACCTGAGGAGTGGCGGTTCCAGGTCACTGGGGCAGAATGAGGAGCACCAGCTCTGGGGTCACTTCCGACCTGGCTTCTGCACTGTGGCACTGGGGCATTGTCAGGAAGCCAGCAGCGCTCCTCTCCGCACCCCTCGGGGCAGCAGTGCCAGCTTCTCCGGCCAGCACAGACCGTGTTCACAAGCAGGTGCGGCAGGCGGCGACACTTTCTGAGAGTCCCCACCACGCATCCCTGGGAAGAAATCCAGACGACACTGGTTCTCATGGGAACAGCTATAGTGGCCCCGGGTGAGGACCAAGCCCGACAGATGGCTACGGCACAGCACAGTGGTTAGAGAGGGACGAGCCTGGCGCTCCACTGCACGCGGCGTGACCACGGCCACGTTAGTTAACTCTGTTGCTTCTTTCCTGCGTCTGTACAGTGGGTGTAATAACATTCCCAGCCTATCGAGCAGACACGAGGATTATGTGGAAAAAAGTATTTGTGAAGCCTTAGACTAGTTCCGGCCACTCACAGAATGCCACACGGTCATCTTCATGTGGTTCCAGAGTCACACAAGCGTTCTACCTTTGCGCTACGGCCCTACCCCGTGACTATTTATTAAATGAAAAATACGTAAGGGAAAGGGAGCGAGGTTATTTAAGAAGACAGGCTTCTACTCCTCCAGAAGGTGCCGGAACAGGTAAAGGGGGGAGGGGGGAGATGACCTCCGGGCCCGGGGCTCTGAGGGTGAGGGGCTGGAGACCGTGAAGTCCGCCTGAGTTCTCGGCGTGTAGACGGAGGTGCTCTCCACCACATCCAGTGGGTCTGACACACGTACACACAACACACACACACAGGCGTGCACTGTGGCTCCTCCTAACACCTTCTTTCCCAAGTCTGTGCAGACGACTCCGGGTACCCCCAAGCAGCTGGGCCCTGAGTGGATTAGGGACGGGAATGGTGCCTGGCCCTGGGGAGTCTGCGCCTCGTGTTCCCTGGCCAGCCGCTCCCTCGGCCCCACGAGGCCTCCTGTCCCCACCTGCGGAGGAGACAGTGCCTTCTCGCTCTGGAGAGGTCGCGGGAGCTCAGGCCGGCCTGGTGTCTAACGAGCTCGGGTCCTTTTTCTGAGGACAGCGCAGACAGGAGCGGAATGGCGGCATCCAGCGGCTGATGAGGCAGGGAGGAGGACTTTGACAGTTTTGTCAGTCCCTCTGTTCACCCTCGTCACTGCCCCTTAGCACCCGGGAAAGAATTCTCTACGTGACATCTGTGTGACAAGCGGTGGTTGTGTGCGGAGCTCTTCACCCCCTCCAACTGAACACCGGATGATGGAGAGGGACCTGGGAACATATCCCACCGACAAGGGGGACCCCTGTGCTTGTCTCCGACAGAGTATTTAGATCTATTATTTGATTCTCTTGAAAGCATAGCGAGAGCTTCGTAAAGCGACTGCGACTGGATACAGTGTGTCCCGCCCATGGTAAATGCATCACGCTGTCCTCCCGCCCGGCCCCCACGAGCCCTGCTTTGTAAGCTCGGGACCTTCCTCCGCAGAGAGTTTTACACAGTCCTGAGCGAGGAAGGCAGCGAAGGGAGAGGACCCTCTTCCAGCCCCGCAGGCCCATAGGCCCAGCTCCCTGCCCCGCCTTCTTCGAAGAGCTTATTCTCCTAGTCAGATGTTCCCGTCTGACTGCACGACGCAGAAAGTGGTGTGGAACCGGGTTAGAAGAATCAGAATTCCTGCTGCGGTCTGAGTCTGACTGGGTGGAGTTGCCCATGAAGTGGGGACAGCAGGGCATGTGCCATCCCTTGTCCCTCTGCACCCGGCCTCCCAGTGCAACCAGGAGGGGCAGTGCGTGGGCGTCCTGTTCTGTCCAGTTCTCGGGGGGAGGGGGCACATCTGGGCTCATCACATAAGCAAGACTGTCCCTGTGACTCCGATTCATAGCACAGCTGGCTCCTGCTGGGGTGTTTTCTCCAAGGATGCTGCGCACCTTTCCTCCAGCATCTGGGGCTGCAGAAAACCACACCTCAGACCAAGCATCGTTCTGGGTCAGCCAGAGACCAGCTAAGGGGTCCTTCTGATCCCTGCTGATGCATCCAGATTAAACCCATAGACAAGGATGGCGGTGACAGGGTGCTCGACCTGTGCCCCCAGCCCTGCACCTCTTCTCCCAGGTGCTTCCTGGGTGCAGCCCCGTGTTCCTCTGTTGGAATTACGACCTGGGAAGAGACGTGTCGGCGGCGAAATGCAGGAGAGATGGATGCTGTCCGGAGGGTGGCCACGCGTCTCTCTGGGTCACTAATAAAGAGGAGAACTTGTCCGTCGCTGCATCGCTGGATCCAGAGCAGCTCCTGGACTTCACGTGTGCCGTGGGGCGGAGGTGACGGCAGTGAGGCTGGGGGCTTGAGTGCCTGAATCATTTGCTCTGCGTTCGTGACACTGATTCATTTACAACAAACCTTTTTCATTTATTTTATTTATAGCCTGTGAGAACTGGGGATTTCAGAAAGTGAAATAAAACTGGTTCCCTCCTTCCAAAGGGAGCAGGTAGCATGGGGTGGAAGAGAGGAATCACAGCCCGCCCCTGCGTGTGTCCGCGATGTCGTTTCCAGGGGCCTTAGGTGGCGACAGTTGGTGGCCATCAGCAGCCCTCAGGGCTCGACCCTCTGTGCCTCAGTTTCTCCTGATGAAAAGCTGTGTCATGGTGCAGTGCACCCTGACTGGGAGTTCTCTGACCTGACACCCCGGTCCCAGTGAGCCCCGCCCCCCTCAAGGTGGAAACACGGGGCCTGGTTACAAAGCCAAGGTCTTCGTCCTTGATTCCTAGCGGCCAGCGGGAAGCTCCAGCGTTCCCAGACTAAATTCAGCATCCAACGCTGAGTCCTCAGACCCAGCTCCTCCCCTCTGTGCCCCTCTGTGTCTCTTGAATGCAGGCATTGTATCTCCTGTGTGCCTGGAGGTGGAGAGCAGGAAATAAAATAAACAGAGTCTGCTGTAGGGATCAGAGTTCAGGAGAGGCCCGGAGGTGTAGACCAGTCAGGTCCGCCTTGACCTGAGCCGGGCGCCTAGAACCATGAGGCGAGGGTTTGCTCTTTAGGAAAGGCCGCCTCTCGGGCCAGGAGTGCCTCAGCCCCCAGCCCTGAAAATGCTGTCATCCATCCATCCATCCATCTGTTATATGTTATCTATCTATTACCTATCCATCTCTCTATCGTCTATCATCTATCTATTGCCTGTCATCTATTGCCCATCTATCTATGTATCTGTGTAGCTACCTAGCCATGTGTGTTTCTAAGTCGGGTGTGCGCCGCATCCTGGCCCGAGTGTGCACGGTTGCTATTGACTGGTTCGAGTCCGCAGCCCTGAGCTTTGGTGCCCAACCCACAGCCGGGCGTCCTTATGTGTGGTGCCCCGCAGCCGTGGGTGGGAGCATTCTGAAAATGAGGCTTGGCTGTCACACAGCAGTGACATCAGCCCCTCTCCCACGGCCTGGTGGCCCAGGTGCCCTCCCACATCACGGCCTGGGCCGGAGCAGCCTCCAGATACAGCGGGACACTGCCCGTGCCACCTCCCCATGCGGGATGGTGCTGGCCAGGACACCCAGGGAGCCAGCGTCTTGGCAGCCCCTGTGCGTGACCAGATGACAGGCACAGGGCTCCCCAGATCCTGTGGCCTCCACGTGAAAAGTAGCAACACGCTGTGCTCCTGCTTTCACACAAGCAGCTTGCAGGAAGCAAGGGGTATATTTTCGTTTTAAATTTTCTTTTTTTTCTTTTATGCTACTTTGAGATAAAGCCTCGCTATGTTGCTCAGGCTGGCCTTAAATTCCTGGGCTCCAGGGATTCTCCTGCTTCAGCCTCCCGATTAGCTGGGACTACTGGTGCCCAGCTGCATAGGGTGTGTCTGTGAGCCTGCCTCGTCTCAGGTCAGTGAAACGCTGGGGCAAGAGAGGACTCATTCACAGGGCGTCCATGTTGTGGTGGTCTCGGGCAAGCACAGTGGGTGTTGAGCCCTGGATGCTGCCCATCGTCCACCCCAGAATGTCTGTCCTGGCTGCTGTTCTGAGCTTGAGGGCCGGGCCAGCGAGCGGAGGGACAGTTTGCCAAATACGCAGGCTACGGCCTGGCCCAGTCCTCCATCCATCCCTGCTTTCAGTTTGTCTCAATCATTGTCCCTTGGCCTAGAAGGGGACTGAGGGACAGACATGTAACTTGGCAGAGGACGGAAGTCTGTGTCCTGACTGCAGTGGGTCACCTCCCGCTGTCCTCTGTCCTTCCCGCGGGCCCAGACTGCCATCCTCATCTGAGCCGGTTTTGACGGCCTGGCTGAGCGAGCACAGAGCTCCTCCAGCTGCAGAGCCATCAGAAACTTCCCCGCCTCTGGTGGCCTGCGAGTCTCAGAGTTGCTTAAGGACAAGGACAGGCTTTCAGTGTCTCCCAGGCCCCTGCCGTCCATGGGAGACTGAAGCCCTGAGCCGAGCTGTCCCACCTCAGCCCCAGCCTCCTGCACGCCCACCCGAGCTCGGTCTGCACACGTCGTTCTGGTGGCCCTGCACGCGGGCTCACCTGGCTCAGAGTGCAGAACACAGCAGGGTGGGAAGCCAAGCCAGGAGGCACCGCCCGGGACCTGGAGAGAAGAGATTCAGACTTCTAGGGGCCCTGGCAGCCGTTGGACAGCGTGTGGCTGGCTTCAGGTGAGGCAAGGGACACCCTAAAAGTCAGGCTTGCGATTGCAGTAGGACCACCGCCTTGAGTGTGACACACACACACACACACACACACACACAAACACACGAGAAGAGGAAGCAGAGAAGATGAACGCTGCTCGCAGCCTCCTAGCCCCACGGTTTGTAGAACCCTCGCGCTTTGGACTCATCTTCCAAGCCCCTCTCCTTTCCCTGAGGCTGACGTGAATTTTATTCCTGCCTGTAACCCGCAGGACTCACACTGCCCGCCCCCAGCCCACCTCTCACAAGGATCCAGGCTCACTTGATATTTACGGAGTTCACCCAGCCACTGTCTTAACTTTCCTGTTCCATGAGGGGTGTTAAATTATCAGCACCCGTCAATTCCAGAATTTCTAAATTTATTTTTACTGACAGGTCACGGTGCATCTCTCAGAGTAGTCTGTGTTGTTTTAGGACATTCGTACACTCTAGACAGATTGGCTCACGATACAAGTTACCCGCACCTGAAGCTCTTGTCATTTCTCCGTGGTGAGAACACTCGGAATCCCCCTGGCTATTCTGAAGTTCATGGTCCAGTACTGTTAATTGCAATACCAGAACCACCCTCCCCCCGGCTTGACTTTGTGCTCTTTACGGGTCTCTCCCATGCCTTCCCGCCTGTGCTTCCCTACCCTCAGGGAGCCCCTTCTGCTCTCTGCACCCATGGGATCAACATTTTTAGATTCCTCATATGACTGAACCCATGCAGTGCTTGTCTTTCTGTACATGATTTATTTCATTTAACATTCTGATCTCCAGCTTTAGCCACCTTCTTGCAAATGATAAACTCCATCCTTTTCAGGGCTGAGTAGTATTCCAGTGTGCATGGACGCTGTGTTTTCTCCATCCATTGATCCACGGGGGGACAGCATGGGTGACTCAGGAATGTAGCACCGTTCACAGTCTAACCCCAGAGTCTACCTGTCCTTAAGAGAAAAGCTGATAAAAGGAGCTAAGGAATCACTCATCGAGAATCTGCCGTGTTTAAATGTGTGCCAGATAGAAAGATGAGCACTCCCACATACATTTAATAATTCAGTTAATATTTTATTTCATATTTTTATCAGTTGCATTAAGAATGAAGAACTGCTTACCACCTGGCCCTCTGTGTGATAAACGCTGGTCTTTTGTCTGAATTTTATATTAGATACCATCTTTTTATATTAAGGGAAAACAGAACAAATGGCTATTGCAAGTTGAAACTGCATAAATATGCTCTGTGAGTTTATCTTACCCCTGAAATTTCCCACTGTCCATGCATCTGCCATGATTCTCTGTTTAATTTCCACCAGTGAGTGTTGGGATTTGGCTCCAATTCTGGCGGGCTGAGCCCGTGGGAAGCCAGGTCAGGCCATGCAAGAGGCCGCAGGGGCAGGTTCTGCCCTGGCCAGGTGACCGCGGTGCCAGTACTTCGTAAATGCCAATGAGTAAGAAAACCAAAATCATTTCTTCCTCTTGCTCTCGAAAGAGCGCAAGTGCGTTTTTATTGGGAGAGTGTTTTTGTTTCTCGGGTGTCCCGCTGGTCCCCAGTCCCTCGCTCGGCTGCGTCCTCGGCGCAGAGGGGACAGGATCCCGGATCTTCTCTCCTGCGTATTTTATGGGGCAGCCTCATAAACACCTGTCGGAACACTTTTATGGGTGAGGTGAGCTCTTCAGGAAGGATGTCAGGCTAAAACAATGGAGTTTTTATGGATTTGACCATAATGGGCTCTGTATGCTTCCCCCAAGGTGATCTTAGGAGCGAGCGTTCTGGCAAACACTCAGGGAAAACGCAGAGCACAACACGGATGACCGAACCATGAAACGTGTCATACCTACTTTTGTTTAAATATGTGTGCGTGTGCATGTGCGTGTGTGTGCGTGTGTGTGTGTTGGGACACTAGTTGCGATCGTTTTGCGTGATGAGCCCTGCGGTTTCTGCACAATCCGCTGGCTGACACCACCTCAGAACTGGGCCTTGTGGCGCCGCCCTCTCTCCGCCCGACTCTGTGCCTGAGGCCGCAGAGACGCTGAGGTTACACCACTCAGTGTGGTTGTGCACAGGCGTCAACTCTGGGCTAGGGCTGCCTGAGGACCCGCGGGACTGGCCAGCGTCCCGACGGGAGCTGCCCATGGCAACCAGCGAGCCAGGCTTCATTTTGCAGCTGGACCTGTGCCCTCGCCCTCTGCCCGGCTGAGCCTGGGTCACCTCATGGTTTGGGAGGAGACCGGTGCCCTGCAGCAGAGGGAGAAGAGTGCGGCGAGTGCTGGAGACCTGAGTCCTGTGCAGTCACAGAGCTATGGCAAAGCCATGTCACCAGGCGTCCCCAGAAGGTTTCACGCTGGAGACCTGGAATACAGTCCCTGTGGGTTAGAAGTGACTCCTGGGGACATAGTGACATTTGCGGTCCAGACACCAGGCTCCTGGTGGCCCCGGGAGGCAGCTGTCCTGCCTACCAGGGGGCGGCTGTGGTCATGGCTGTTCACGCAGCATCACAGCACTGTGACATCATCGGGGTGACCAACTGGGACTGTCCTCGCTCACTCTTCCTAGGGACCTGCACCGACTCAGCGGTTTGCTCACAGATTTTTTCCCCCGGTGGGGGGGGCTTGCGTGGGATCATTCACGAAGGTCACATGGGCACGGCTGGGTGGACCAGGGCCACGCCTCAGACCCCAGCGCTGCTCAGAACTGGCCTGCGGGGAAGCGCAGTGCAGGCAGCAGACGCCTAGGCCAGGGATTTTCTGGGCCAAAGTGATGCTCTGGAGACTCATGAAGCTCCCGCAGGTCTGCATTTGAAATAACTGGAGTTACGTTTCCTGGAAGCATCTTTCTTGGTCAGCTCTTAGGAGAAAGAGGCGAAGACAAACAAACACGAATCAGAGGTTTATTTCTTACAATAGCTGCCCAAGCGTACATGGACCGATTCAGAGACTCCCGGCGTTCCCAGCTTGCGCAGTAAAGCTTTATTCTTCATAACAGGGACGGTGGCTGTGCGCGTGTTTTCTGAATTGTCTAAGCTGGTGGCTTCTTTTGTCTAACCTTGGTCCCTGAAAGGATGAATCCCTCTGTGAGTCAGTGTAACCACATTGATCCAGATACTCAGTTGGCTGGGGAGCCTTTTCTGCAGCCATAGCTCCAGAGGCCTGCAGGAGCCACCTTGCTCCCAGCTGTCCCCACCACAGGTGTGGTGCCCTGGGGAGCAGCGGCCTCCTGCTCTGTGTCCTGCCTGCCCGGCGCCCTCCGCCACCCCTGCTTGTCTTCCCCTCGTGGCTTCATTGTCTGCTCAGCCTGCTCCCCCTGGCTCAGGGAGATGTCCCAGGTCCCACCCTTATAAGCCACACCCCCTGGCTGCCCATCCCCTCTCTCCCACCTCTCGGGCTCAGAGCGAAATCTGTCCACTTGGTTCCCAGACACTGTTCTTTCATACCCTGTTCTGTAACTCCCCGCAACTTTATCTTATTTATCTCTGCAGTGCTGAAGATGAAGCCCAGGGACTCAGGCCTGCTGGGCAGGAGCTCACCACTGAGCCACACTGCCATGCCCCCTGCCGCTTCTCTGACACCTGTCACCAGCTTTCCCGGAAGGCAGGTGCACAGGTCACCTCTGGTCCAAGCTGGCTCCCTATGAAGCCAACTCCCTGGCTGTTAAAACTCCTCCTTCCACACTCTTGCACTTTCTTCTTAAAAAACAAAACCAAACCCCTGACTCCTCGTTCCTGACTTGCCCTTTAAATATCATGCGGCTCTTCTCCAGATTCTATTCTTGACCATCCTGTGGTCAGAAATCTAAACACTCCTGCCGAAGGAGGCGCCTAAGGAGCAGAAAACTTGGAGTCACGAAACTTCGTGGGCTTGAGCAGCTGTGGCACACTCAGGCCAAGTTCGCTGATTGCATGAAGGCTGGAGGTCTCTGTCTGCTCATAGCTTTTTATCACAAATCGAAAACTGTCACCTGCAATCCACTGTACTTAAAGAGTGCATGTACATATCCTGTAATTCGTACGCATTTGGGCTGTTTCCAGAGTGCATGCCGGGAGCTGCCAGGAAGTGTTAGCCCTCAGTTGTTCTGTACCTTCGTCCTGCTGAGTCTGCTGTCTCCCAGAAGGCATGGGCCACGGGTTCCCTGCTGTCCAGCGCTGCTCCATCTCCTCCCGCCTCCCCCCTCATCACCCACTTGCTTCCAAGAGTGGGGCGAATGTGGGAGGCCCTCCATGGCAGGGCGGTCAGGGGAAGGTGGGTGAGAGCGGTGAGAAGCCGCCCCTGAAGGAAGCTCCTCTGTGGAGAGGCACAGTGCACCCAGCTCCTGCTCACCGTGGACCTGGGCATCCGAGCTGGGGACTGGGCAGATAGGGATGAGGTGTGCGTGCTTGTTCTCAAGGCTGCTGCTGGCTAGGTCTCCATGGAGCTGTGCAGAGAACACACAGTGTGAGTTCGTGATTCTCTGAAATGAAAGTCCCCAAGATTCTTGAAAATAGGTGTCCTCCATGTGTGTATGTGTGCATGCACGCACGCGTGAGCGTTTCTTTTCCAAAGTGTCTAGGACTATTTCAGTGGGAACTGGTGGCAGAAGCATTGTGCGCTGCCGATCAGATTTAACCCAGAGATTTCACAGTCAGGTCATTTTAATAATCCATTATTTAACAAGGTAGCTGATTATTTGTGATTTACGTCTCACTTTAGAGCAGCTTGAAAGTACTTTCTGTAGAGAAAGGCCTTGAACTGTGCTGGCCTCCTCCACCTGCAGATGAGCGCAGGGCGGTGCCGGGCTGGAGGAGCTGTCCTCCTCGCAGAGGCCGCAGGGCAGTGAGGCCTTCAGAGCAGAGTGGCCAGTGGTGCGGCGTGGTAGCGTGGCTCTCATTTGTGACCTCCTGGGGGTGAGACTACTGGATGTTGAAAGTTTTATGAGGAGCAAATAAATATACTGTATAATATTTGTTCTCATCTGTCTCCTACCAGGGCACCAAGTACAGAAGTCGAAGAACAGAAAAGCTAAAATAGAAATTAGTTAATAACATAAATAGTTATTGTTCTCCACAGGAAAATAATTAGGGATTGAATTTTTTTTTTTTTTTGTGGGTACCGGGGGGTCGACCTCAGGACCTCACGCACCAACAGGCACCCGTGCCGCTGAGCGATATCACCGGCCCCTTTTTCGTATGTGGGATCCGGGAGTCGAACTCGGGCCCTCGCGCTTGCAAGGCAGGCGCTTATGCCGCTGAGCCATCTCACCGGCCCATGAAATTTTAAATCTTAAAGGAAAATGTATTTGCTGCTGCTATACCATATTTGGGATTAGTAACTATAATATATAAAGTATTCCCACAAAACAATAAGAAAAAGAACCACGTAATGCACAAATGGGCAATGCATATAGATTGGCAGCTCACAAAAGGAAATGTTCAAATTGATGTCAAAACTAATTTTAGAACTAATTATGAAAGTATAGGTTTAAATAAAAGCCTTCGTAAAAGTGGAAAAGGATTCGTAAAACTCAGTTCAGTCAATTGCTAGTACTTGAATGGATTTTAGGGATGATTTAGATGCTATCAATCAAAATTTTGCATGTGCATATGTTATGATACAGCAGTTTTGCTTCTTGGAATTTATCCTAAGGCAATAATTAAACAATTGTTCAAAGATATAGGTAAAAGATGTTTAGCACATTGTTATATAAATATAATTCATCTATGAATCAGGAATTTACTTTTGTTAAATTATGGCATACTGTGTGGATGTTAGAGTGATCCTGTGGCTGAATTTATTGACATGGAAAGAGCTGTATGTTATGTACTCAAAGCAGGGCTCACGATAGGATGAGCCCTGCTTTCTATGTGTGAGTGTAGTTGTGAGTATCTTGCTCTGCTGTGTGTGTGCACATTTGTGCAAAAATGGAATATTGTTTAGTATTTTCATGTTTTGTGATGATCTAGGTTATTTTACAAAGGAGGGAAAAAACTTTGTTTTGGAAAGCAGACTGTTAAACAGGCATGTTGCCATGTTGGTTCGTGAGACCAACATATTCAGACCCGTAACTTTTATGATGCGGTCACCCAGCCTTAGACACGGTGATGAAAATTCAGACATGTTGTGGCCGGTACTGACAGAGGCTAAGTGGGAGGAAGACCAAAGTATGAACATGGTGACCGTCACCATGTACCTGTGGGGACGATAGTAGACATCAGTGACCTGTCCAGGTGAGGTGGCCAGTACAGAAATAAAAGTGTTGGGTATAAGGGAAAATGATGTTTTACAAAATAATATGCCATTAGATATGAGAACTATTACTTAAGGAATAGTAAAGAATGGTGATTTTTTTCCTATCTGCATCTCTTACTCTGAATCATTAATAACAAATCTCATCTGGGAAATAGGACTTGGGAAATTTTGCAGATCTCACCATTTACCCCAAAATGCTGAAACTGCTCATTGGGTGGGGAAATTGCTCTACTTGTGTAAACATCATCCTTTAAATCACCTACTTCTGGGGTCAAGTACATTTTGCTAAAATTCAACACAAGATCACCTTCATATTTGCAAAGTGAAGTGTTATTTTTTTCCCCTAAAAATTCACATTATATGCAGTGTTTGGTGCAAGTGGAGCTTCTGGCAGAAAATTTATACATGGGATAATTTCCTGATAGTTGAGTGTCTCCTTATCCATTTCTGTCCCAGATCACCTGACAGTCCCTGTGGTATATTAAAATACAAGTGCTGATTGCAAAATACTGTATGGTGAATGTTTAAATTAAAAACACTTATTACAGTGAAAGACACATCACCATCAATACCCTCAAAATTCTCCCCCTCACTTAGAACACATGTATCCCATCATTCTTGCCACTCTCTGAAGCAGTTCTAGAAGTCCTCTTTCATCAGGGTCTTCAAGGAGAGGTGATCAAAGATTCAGTGAATGTGGATGCCCACTGCCATCCAACAGAAAGGCTCCTAAAAATATTAGTTTTCCTTATCCACCCTATTCACCAGATCTGGCACCGTATGACTTCCGGCTCTTCCCCAAAGTCAGCATGACCATGAAAGGGGAACATTTTGAATCGATTCAGGACATCAAGGCAGCCAGGAGAGTGCAACTAAAGACACTCAGGAAAGAGGACTCCAGAGCTGCTGCAGAAAGTGGCAAGGATGATGGGATAAATACATTCAAAGCTGCGGAAATGCCAAGAAGGGAATTAGTGGCAATGTGTCTTTTCCTGTAATAAATTTTAAAAATTTAAATGCATGCTGTATTTTTATCACACCTCATACTTCTATTTTTATAGGAATATGCTGGAAAAAAACAACTACTTTTGTGAATTATTAGTCATTTTCTGCTGGTGATTTTTAGAAAGCAGAGAGACAGGTTCCAGTCTAAGTGTTGCAGGGGCCAAGGTATCCCCAGTAGAAAACTGCTTGGTTACTGAATTTGATACCTGCATGGACCACCAGTCCCACCGGTGTGTTAGGAAACCTGGAAGGTGACTTTTTTGGTAGTTGGAATTGCGTGCTAAATGGATTGAACACGTGGCAGATAAAACTAGTCAGTGGGAAACGTGATGCTGAGTGACGAACTGCAACAGAGACTTACTTTCTGATGATAACATTTGTGAAAAAGCAAAATGGCAACCTGGAAAGCACCTGTTGAAAGCCCCTTCGTGTGATATGGAGGGAAGAGAAAGACCCCAGAGCCACCTGGCAAACACAGAGGAGCAGAGGCAGAGCCGTTATGGGAATTCACGTGTCTAATTCCCGTAACAAGCAAAGCCCATGGTTTAACACCACTACTTCAGAAAAGTTAGCAGAGATAGAAATACCCACCTCTGTCCCATCACGCACAGCAGAGGTCTGTGCAGGACCTTTGGTCTGTGTGTGTTTGCACAGGTGGAGCCCCTGCTGCGCACCCCGAGTGTGAGACACAGCTCCCAGCGCCACCAGTGGTCCTGGAGAGGCCACGTGTGGAGAAAGTTCTTTGATCACGGAGTTACTCTGTTCTTGTCCTTCCTTCCCCCGTGGTCCCGAACTCTGTCATCTTGCCCTACAGATTTCAGTTGAGTCAGTCAGAGATTGGGGCTGATTTAAAAGTGGAGAATCGTAATTCATTGTTTCTGACTACTTCACCTAAGATTGAGAGGCGAAATCTTTTATGAATTGTATCCACTTCCTTAGGCTTGTACTTTCATTTTTATGGCTATTGCTGTTGTTCGCTTTTTCTGGAGAAAAGCAGCACATTTCAGGAGTCTCAGTACTGTACAGTTGTCCCCCCTCCCTGGGGGCCACATCCAAGACCCCAGTGGACGCTTGCACCCCCGGGTGGCACACACCCTGTGTGTACTACGTTTGCTCCTACACGTACCAACCTGTGACAAAGCTTAATTTATCCATTAGGCACAGTAAGATTAGCATCAATAACTCATAATAAAATAGAACAATTAGAAAAACATAAAGCAATTTAAAACATACAAATCCTTTATTTCTGAAATTTTCCATTTAATATTTTTAGACTGTGGTTGACCGCCAGTGACTGAAACTGCAGAAAGCAAAATCACTGTGAATCTCACTGTAAAAGCATTTGTCCAGGGAGCCTGCCAGCTGCTTTTGTCTTCTTAATATTTTCTCCATGTTGGCCATGTTGGCAGAGGAAAATGATATCCCCTTACCATGTAGAGCGTGCTTAATGGCTTTAAAAGAATTCCCCAGCAACTAAGTAATGAGCTGCCAGAAATCCGCTGGGTTCCAAAGGCTCTGGACACGTCTGTTCCATTTATCATGTGTTTCTTGTTCGTCATGACTAAGTGCTCACAAAAGACATGAAAATCTGAGCCTCCAGAGCCTTTGAGGTTTCAGGGCAGGAACCGTATTTTAATCTGTCCAGACTCATTCCTAGCATGTGAGGGCGGCTAGGAAAGTACCAACAGCAGAAGATGATGAGCCCGTGGTACATGGGGCTCTGAAATTACTGATGAAGTTTGTTTCTGGTAGATGGAAAACAGCCAGCAATTGAGGGGTCACCCCAGAGACCCCCAATCCATCCTGCGTGTGGAGATTCCTCTGCTCAGAAACAGGAAGACGAGCCCACTTCATTCAGTATCCACGGCCACAAGTCCAATAGTACAATATACCAAATTGGTTCTTTTTAAAATTTTACCTCAAAAGTAAATCACATCTATTAAGAAAAAGGATCTTCTTAAAATCTTGTAAAATTTGGGGAGTATACCGAGATCTGGGAAAACAGTGGAAATACAGAAAACCTTAAAAGGTGCTCTGGGCTCCCCAGGAACCCAGAATCCAAGAGGATGCCCCCGAGAGCATCTCCGCCTCACCGCACCCTCCTGCTCCAGCTGCTGACCCCGGTGGGAGCTTGACCTTTGGCAGAGGACTAGGACCCTTCCAGCGTGGGCCGGGTATGGCCCGTGGCCCTTGGACACTGTGTTTCCACCTGGCCACTGTTAACTGCTGGGACTTCAGGGGCAAGATAATCGTCTTCAGTGAGTCCCAGAGCCAGGGTTCTTCCTGGTGTGCATGAGACCAAAGCCAGGAGACGCCCCGCGGGGCTGCTTCCCTGGGCCGGGCCAGCGTGCCTGGGTGGGTGGCGCAGTCTTGATTCCTGCTCAGCACACAGGCTGGAATGCAGCCGGTCAGAGTGATGTCGGCCAAAAACTAAGCCTGGCTGTGCTTTAAACTTGTGTGTATGATTCATATGTGAACTTTCGTTCTTTATACCTAATAAAATTATTTAAGACACTGCATGATGACCATCTAGTAGAACCTCGAACCTCACCTCAGGGTGAAACACTGCCGTCAGTCCATCTCTGGGCTGGCTCAGGTTCTCTCAGCACTAGCTTGGGCTGCCGGGGTTGCCTCCTCTGCTATGTTGGGGAGTCTGTGCGCCCCTGGAGATAAAGCCTTGCACAGAGTTCAGAAAAAAGAAATATAAGCATGATCCGGTTTGTTCTGACCAAGTAAAGAAGCAGAGCTGCCTCTGCAGACTTGAGGCGGTGCTCCCACTGCCTGCCGGCAGGACTGTCTCTTACGGGGAGGCCGCAGTGATGCAGGAGATCTGCTACGGACAGCAGCTCGTGCGCAGCACAGCTGGTGAGTTTAGGGCAAGGTGGGAAATTGTTGCAGTTGTTAATGAAATCAAAGTATTTTTGCCACTGACTGAACACAGGGAGGATGTAAAACTGGATTAGCAAAAACTCTGAACTCCTACACATGCAGAGTTTTTAATAAAATGCTTTTTGATAAAAATTAGCACTTTTCTGTATATCAAGTACTGAGAAAATTATTATATACCTATCATGTGGAGAAGAAATATTACATGGATAAAATGTGGGCCAGTGATGGCGAACCTTTTAGAGATGAGTGACCAAACTGCAACCCAAACCCCACTTATTTATCGCAAAGTGCCAACAATGCAATTAAACCTGAATACTGAGGTTTTAGTTTAGAAAAAAACAACTCATACTTTAACATTTTAAGTTTTAAAAGAAAAACACAGTAACATGCATGCCATAGGCTCACCACCACTGATATAGACAATCTTTTTTATACCCAGCTGTACATTCTTTTGTGATATGGGTATATTACTTGTGTGACTCACAATAGCATTCTTGTATTCTTCTGATTAAAAATAGCTTAATTTTTTACAAAAAGGTATGTTAATCCTGTGCTCCAACATTGGTAAGAGAAAGACATGATGCATAATGAGTTGGAACTGCAGAGGGTCATCTGGATGTCAATGTGAAATTAAAGCCGAATGTTGAAATCCCCAGCCCATCATGTGCTATTTCATTATTTTTAACAAGAGAGTTTTACAGGTCTGCATCTGCACTGAACACCCCTAGGTGTTTAGGGGATGATTGTGTGGAAGCTTTAGTTTGCTCTAACTTCATTTGCTTACATTTGCCTGGGTTCCATTCGTGGAATCTAGAAAAGCTTATGCCATGGAAGAAGAGAGCAGAATAGTGAGCACCAGAGTGGGAGCAGTTGGCAGGAGGGTGACGGGGAAGAGAGTAATCCCCGGGCATGAGGTTACTGTTTTATTGGAGAAATGGGTTCTTATCATGTACTGCTCAGTAGCATGGCTACAATTAACAGTAACTTACTGTATACTTCAAAATAACCAGAAGAGAGGGCTTGCTCTCACCACAGGAAAATGAGAAACACTTGAGGTGACGAATGTATTAATCACCCCGAGTTGATCGTAGCACAGTGTCTCCCTAAGAGACGGAACCATCTTCATGCTTGAGGGGCACTGACTCCCTCTCTCCTTCTGTTACAGGCTCAACCTGGGAAAAGACATTTCGGCAGATTGGCTTTGAAAGGTAAGCAGGGGTTGGCCTGGCTCCACTTTTAGCTACTTTGTTCTGTTTTATCTTGAGTGACTTTTGATTCTAAGTCAGTAGTCTTGCCGCTGCTACTCCACTCTGTCCTCTGGCACCGTTTTGCCTCTCTGAGTCTCAAGGTCTTGTAGAGTTAGAACTGTAATTTGTAAAATTCTTGTCTGCACTGGATTTTAAAGATTACCTGGGATAATTTAGGTGAAAATGCTTCTTGGACTATGAAACAGTATAAAACCTTGTATAATTAGAGAATTACGGAAATTAGAGTTGGTGCTTTCTTAGTTTCTCCACCTCATACAGCATGTAGGTTCTATAGCAGGGAAATTTCCCTCCTTGATTCATCTTTTGTATTATGAAACATGACAAACATACACAAAAGCAATGAGAATAACAAAGCGAGTGCCATATATCCACCCCATACATTGACAAGACTTGAACATCCTGTTATCTCCTCCCATTTTTGCACATCTTGGCAAAAATAGGGCATTTTTCTACCACACCCATAGTGCCTTTTCCATTCCTAATAATATGACTCACCCCTACAACTCACAGGAAGTCCTTGGGGCCCCTACAACTCACGGGAAGTCCTTGGGGCCCCTACAACTCCTGGGAAGTCCTTAGGGTCCCTACAACTCATGGGAAGTCCTTAGGATCCCTTAATACCCAATTAACATTTACATTTCCTGTTCATCTAAAAAATGTTATTTTCCTTGGTCTGAATCAGCATGCTGCTTGAGCCTCTTTGAGTAGAGCAGCGCCCACCCCTCCTTTCCCAGTTCTTTTTGGTTTTCCTTACGTTGCTGACTTTGGAAGAAGCCGGGTCTGCTGTCTTGTGTAATGTCTCCCATTCTGGCTTTGTCTGTTTGTGACATTATCTAATTTATTACTCTAACCCCCAGTGTCATCTGAATTCAAATGATTCCACCTTGAGCCTTTGGGATCAACTTAAGGTCGGCTTCTTGTGCATTTGACACCAACCTACTGGTGTTCATAGTTTCCGAGTTTCAGGCACAGCAAGCTGGCCAGACTCACCTGGCATCCCTGCCTGGAGCCGGCCGGTCAGCCACGGGGCCCTTTCTGTGTGAGAAAGGACATTTTGAAACCACAATCCAAACACTAAGGGTGCTCATCCATTCCGGGGGTCATTGTTTCTGGGCTTTGTCAATAAATGGAACTAGGAAATATATTGTATTTTTAATGAGAAATCCTGAATTCATAGAATATTTCCAACTGCAGTGTAGTCTTGCAAAGTTTTTAACTTCTCTCATGTTAGATTTTTATCTTTTTTTCACCGAAAATCGTGACTCTTAACAAAACTTACGTTTCATTTTAAATATATATAATATCTTCAAAAAGACTAATGTTATCACTAATAAAAGATGGCTGGATATAGTTTTAAAATTTTGCATTTGTCCTAATTTAATATTCCATTCAGGATGTATAATCGAAAGACCAAAAAGTATAGTGAGTCACATCTCAGACTGTATATATATAGCTTGGTTGAATTTCAACATATTTCCCTTTTGATTTATTTTTGAAGACACAGCATTTGTCCGACTCTCCATCCACATCCTGTGATGAAATGGTTTCACAGAAATGTTGGTTTCCCCTCTCTTCCACGTGCTCTGTGCCCCCTTCTCCTGCAGTAATCGTGTATTAGCTTTGGGCTCAACCTCCGATGTTTGTTTCCGGAAGTGGAAGCTGGCACTTGGGCGCCCCTGTGGCTCGGCTCTGGGCTGACGCTCCTGGTCCTCTCCGTGTTGATTTCCCACCACCCTGTTGCCACATGAGCGTGTGAGCCCAGCATACCTTTGGGCGGGCTCATGCACAGCGGGGCTCTGCTCAGCATCGAACCTACATAGCTCCGGGGTGGGTGGGAGCTGCCAGGGCTCTGATGATGGCAGGGTGCCCAGGAGCCCCTGTGTGTCCCAGCTCTTTCTTCCCACCGGACCCTGGCTCTGACCCGGGGTGAGAGGTGAGGGTTCTGGTCCTCACATCACAGGCAGCATTAACTTCATGACACCCCCTGTTTTATAATCAAGACGCGCCAGTGGCCCATGTGACGTTTTCCAGGGAGCCATGCCTCGTGAACCCGTGCCGCCCCATGCCAGGGCTGGGTGCTTGAACTGCCCCCTGCCTAACAGAAATTGCTGATCTGTTTGACGAGCGATCCAGTTAATATGTTTACAAAGGATTAAACCAGGTTAATGCAGGTCATCTGCCTTCTTCCCCAACTCCAGTGCTCATCGGGGGAGAAACGGCCCAGGCCACTGGCTTCACCCCCTTCTCCTATTGGTGCAACACAACCTGTTCAGCCAGGACCGTGGAGCTGGACATTTTGGCTATGTTGTCTTGTAGCAAAACGTGTCAAAATGAATGACAGTTGCATTTCTGCCAGATATCTTAGGCACAGTTTCCTGAGTACAAAGAGGTAAACTCATGTGGAATTTTGCTAAATATTGCCAAATTTCTCTCTGTAGAATTTCAGCAACTTTCACTCCCACCTGCAGTGCTTCAGAGTAAGCCGTCAAACTCGGAGCTTTTGAGCTTTTGCCAGCCTGAAAGATAAGAAATAGTGTCCTGTCTCCCTTTGAATCTGCCTGTGTCTGGGGTCGTTTCTCCATCACAGACAGACTGAGAGTCTTTGCTGTCCTCTGAGTGAAGCACTTCGGGCAAGAGCTGCTTCTGAGATGGCCCAGGGACCGCGGATGTGGCCACGGAATCGACAGCTGACTCCTCTTCCCTACTCATTTCCTTGAATAGTGATTTCAGGAAACCAGCTACCGCGTGCTGCACACTGTGTTAGGGCATTTCTAGTCCACGCCACAGCCCCCCAGGCGGGGAGCTGGCAGAGTTGTAAAGGGACGGCTAATAAACCTTTAGGGTTTTGCAGGCCATGCAGTCTTTGTCACAACTTTTCAGTTTTGCTGTTGGAGCAGAAGGCAGCCAGAGATAGCAGATATGGCTGTACTCCAAGAAAACTTTATTTATAAAAGCAGGAAGCTCAGGACTTGGAAGCTGCCGACGACCCCCACCGCAGACAGTGTCCCCTGGGCAGAAAGACCAGAGGAAGCCAAGCCGGCTACGCTCAGGCACAGCAGCCCCTCGGGTCCGCCTGCTCCCTAAAACCAAGCCTTCTGCACTGCGCACACAGAAGTCTTGAGTTACGGGTGTCTTGTCCGGTGTGTCTGTGTCGCGTGGGCACATAGCCTCGAGTTTCAAGTCTTACTGACTATTCTTGTTATATGACTATTTTGAATAAAGCCAGACAGTATAATACCCACATTACCCTGCTTCCCTGAAGTCTGAATCAATGTGGCAAAACTAAAAAGTTGCCACACAAGGGTGTCCTCAGGGCACACAGCAGGGTTCTGTTCACTGCCGCCCATAGCCTGGCCATCCGTCCAATCTCACGCTGCAGGCTTGCTGAGAGCACTTGGCGACCACTGTGTTCTTAGACATCATTGCAAAATGCTGTCAGGTCTTCTCACTTAAGGGTAGGCAGCACCCTGTGCATTGTGTCAGGCGTCTTAAAATACGAAGCAGATACTGATGCAGGGTACTGTACATTTACAGCTGCAAAGCCTGGGGCAGTGGGGCTGCTGGATAGGGCTTTGCTTTTGCCCTCCTTGAGTTTAACCCAATCTTTGCCTTAAAGGAGTTCCAGTGACATCTCACAGAAAGCCATCTGCTTCTTTCAAGCACCACTAAGCGATACTGATCTCTCCCTCGCTGCCATCCCTTGAGGTGTGCCCCTCCATCTGCCGGCTGGCAGGCGACTTTAGAGTGGTCACACAAAACAAAAAGAATCAACCCAGTCAGCTGAAGCTGCAGAGCTTTCTCCAAGAACTGGGAAGAAAAGGCGTCTTGCGTTGCTCTGTAACAGAAAGGAGGACTCGGGGATCTGCCTGCCGCCCTCTTTGCGGGGGTGACGGGATGCTGGGGGACCTTCCCACCTGTGAGATGCGTACAGCCACTTCCCCTCTGCAAACCCTGCGATTGTGTTCATTGTCTCAACAAACACACATCGGCACAGTGTGTGTGGCTGATCCCATGATGGGAGGTCAGGGTCCCCTTGCACACAATTGCATCTCCCCTCTGGGAGTGACAGGAGTTTATTTAGGGTTTCCTGAGAAGTGCTGTAAGGTGGGCGCGTGCCCACACTCCTGGAAAATCACCCATTGACCTCTACACAGCAACGTGCATTTGGTTGTTTTGTTGCTGTTGTTTCAGTGTTTTGGTTTCAGCTAGAAATCTCACCTGAAAGGGGAGATTTTCTAAGTTTATGATCATAAATATTTGCAAATCACAATCGTTTATTACTGTGTTGTGGCTCTGCCAGGTGAGCATAGCTTTGTAAACTTCTGACATGCTGACGTCCTAAATAAGAGTCCCAGCAAAGGTGGCTCTGCAACCAGAATGGGCTTCCTACAGCAGGTGCTAGTTTCCGCCTCCTGCTGTTTCCTGTTCCAGGAGGCTGTGGCTCTGTGATGGCTGAGTCACCCCTTCGGCACCTGTGTCTCTGGGTGATGCTTCTGCATTTGCTCAGCCACCATAAATGTGCCCACTTGCAGGTGGCATTTGTCACTAAAGCTCACGGTTCACAGGTGCCACCCTGCCATGTGCCCAGGGAGGGACGGTGAGCAGGAACGTCAGAAAGCTCTAGCAGTATCTACCCCAGAGCCCTGTAAACAAGGTCTGAACGTGGTTTTCTCTTTTTAAAGCTGTGCTTTTCCTTAAGAAAAAAATACTTCAGCAAGTAATTAGACTCAAGCACGTAACCTGGCAGCAGAAAGAAAAGTCCCTGCTTTCTGGGAAATCTCATCGCTGCCTGTTTAAAAATAACAACTGGTTGCTGAGCTCTTGCCCATTTTTACTGAAAAAGTGAAGAAGTGATTCTCAGGAAGTGTGTGTAATCAGCACAGTCCTTCAGCTTCTGCCGTTGTTCATTATCATGTCCAAGTGTACGTGATGCTCTACCCCACGGCAGCGGAAGTACCTTGCCCTTCAGAGAACTTTGAAAGACAGAGACTGCCCTGCAAGCAGCCGCTGCGATGCGAGATCTCCCGGAGGTTCCCGCAGAGCAGACCTCACCCAGGAGGGGTGGCTTTGTGCTCTCCCCCCTGCATCTCTCTCCACGTCTCCCATGTCTGATCCCCGGGAAACCTCCTCTCCCTTCTCTTTTTAGGCATGATTCCCTGGTGAACCTTTGCCCGTCCCCGTGGCTCCCCAGGCCCGCCACTTCCCTGATGCTTTTCAAGCTCTGCTGTCATGGCCCTGGACATGCTGCATGGAAATATTTTTCCTTCGCATCTCATCCTTTAGATGGAGAAGGCTTAAGTGTGCGAGGGCGAATCTGTCCTGAAGTCTGGTGTCCACGCCTACTAGGTTATGGGGTGAGCCAGGGACATCCCGGAAGGAAGGCCACAGGCACATGGCTGCGGGTGCTTCAGAAACCGTGGGCTCCTGCAAAAGTCATGTCGGAGAGAAGCTGAAGTGTTTTCACCCCTGCCTCCCCCAGCAGCTGCAGGACGGCCTGGTAGCCTGCAGTGGTGCGGGCAGCGTCGGGGTGGAGGAGGAGGACAGGGCTTTGTTCCGCGTGTGGCTGTGGAGATCCACGCTATTCCAGAGCTCTCTATCAGGGACGGGGCGTTGCTCAGTCTCTCCTCCCAAGCTGCTGTGCTAATCTGCTGAGTTTGGTGAGAGGAGTGGGTGACAGGCCCCAGAGCTCCGTGGCATGGGTGCTCATCCTGCAGGTGAGAAGTTAGTCCAGGGACGGAACTGCGAGGACCTGATTCTGTCACCGCTGATGGAGAGAAGGCCTAGTGAAGTCCATCCTTTCTCCCCATACTAAAGCCTGTGTGTCATCAAGACCTGTGTGTTCAAGGTGTGGTTCCCAGGGTGGCCACATTGGCAGGTGGTGGCACTTTGAGGGGTGGCCCAGGAACAGGTCTTTGGGTCTTCAAGGTGCTGCCTTTGGAAAGGATGAAGGGAGAATTCTGGAGAGTGTGTCATGGCAGACGCCAAGCCCGGCCCCCGTGTGCCCACCATGCGGCCCCTGATGTCATCCACCTCTACGACATCAGCAACCATTCAGCCTCACCGGAAGCAAGAGGGGCCACCAGCCTTGGATCCTGCGCCTCTGAACTGTGAGCCAGTGGACCTCCCTGTCTTTGTGAAGCGCCTGTCTCGGGGAGTTGGTTATAGCGACAGCAAGGTGGCTGATGTCTCGTCTCATTGGCTTTTCCTTGTGCCTGTGTTTGGTTTCCTGGGGACCCCTCATGTTCCCTCAGAGACCCCCAAGCTCCACAACCCCTATGCTCCATGTCCCTCTCTGTCTTCCCCGCTCCTCCGTTTCCTCGAGGACAGAGCAGCTGACCTCCACAGCCCCATGCGCCTGCAGAGTTGGCTGTTCCCGCCTTGCAGCCTCCAGTGCCAGTCCAGGGACTGGCAAGAAAAGGGGCACTTAATAAACACTGAAAAACAAGTTACTTTCAGAAAAGTTATTAGTGTGTCCTTCCTCTGCTGTCCTATCTCCCACTCTCACGGAGTTTGCTTTTCTCAGTACATTTTAATTACTACTGACTGTTATTTTGAAGAATGAGTAGTTTTGGGGGGTATTTAAGGCCAAATTTAAGTTTTTATTCTCCAGTTGTATAATTCACGTGCTGGTTTGTAGGACCTAATGTTATTCCTTTAGATAATGTTATGTAAAATGTTGAGAAATAGTGGAGAAATAGATCCTATGGATGGTTTTACCCTATGCTTTTTTCACACCCAAGAAATGGGATAGAAGTAAAATCGGTTGTGAGAAAGATCAAGCTTCGTGCTTCTGTGGTAGTTGCTGTATTTTTCTGAAGCTTTAAGGTTAGGGTGGGGGTCTGTGGACTGGAAGGGACAATGTGAGGACCTATTCGCTTGTGTCAGGACTGGTATTTCTCTCTGAGAAGCACGTGGAAAGGTAAACTGCTACACCTGCGTCACGCTGCTGCATTCTGGTCGTGTGCGGGTGATAAAAGGTGTCCCTAGCTGGGGTTTGGCGGCATGCGGTCTCCTGGCCGAGCTGGGAGCCAACAGCACGCCGTCCACGGAGGTGCGCAGTGCAGCTCTCTGCTCGGCAGTACTGCCTGTCCCTGCGCTGGCCTTCTGGAGATGGGCTTGTAAATTCCTTCAAACAATAGGGACATAAATACTCCTGGCAAGTTTAGCAACCTACTTTGAAATTATGATATAAATTTGTCAGAGTACTTTATGTTCAGGAAATGACTGGAAGAAAAGGATGTTTCTGTAGCTTAGTGTTTAAAATTAGGCCCAACGCATCAATGTATTCATTTATTTGAAGATTTTTAAACCGCCACTTCCCGTCCCTCCTGGCTAGATTTGGGGTTTTTCAGTGCACATCACAGGGAGAGCAGCGAGATTTATTGAGTGCCTGTGCCGCCATCCCTGCTAAATAGTTTGCTTGTAGGACTTATTGAATCCTCCCAACACTCTGCGGTCCGGTTCTGCAGGTCACACTGGGCCACCTGCCTCGTGTGGTACACAGACCCTGGCAGCTTCAAGACCAGGGCGGGGCTTCATGCTCAGTTCAGCATGGGCTGCAGAGGCCGTGGACTGGCCGGGCTCTGCTCTGGGCCGTCCTCAGGATGGTGCCCAGGCTGACACTGTGCGATGTGCGCCTGGCCGCTTCCGCTTGCTGTCAATTTCCCAGGAAGTGACAGCCAACCAGGGCCTTGCAATACAGTAAGTTCAGGCTGCCCTTTAGCTAGGTGGCTTGAAAATGTTTGTTGAGCAGCTGCCGTGTGCTAGGCTCTGGGGGGGATGGGTGAATGGGTGTGTGCTCCCGTGGGGCCACTGCAGACCTCACAGGAGCAGCAGGACGAGTGGTGTCGCCACAGGAGAGGAGAGGGGGCAGTGACATCATCCGCCTGTGGACTTTCCTCGGTTCACAGATGAGCAGCATCAAGTCACAGAGGGTGAGGACTGTCCTCCGGGTCACGGAGCCCGTGAGTGTCACAGGCAGGCGGAAGCGCAGTTCACGCAGCGCTCCCGCCCGCGTTTCCAGTCAGATCTTCCACTGGCTCCTTGACACGTTCCTAAAACCTTTCTGTCCTAGTTTCATCTGTGGACATTTTCACTAAAACTACATTTTTACTGTGTACATTTTTTTCCCTTCCGCAAAACTCACCTTTCATAAAGCAGGCCTGCAAAGGCAGCCGGTGCATCGGTACCTTGTCTTAACGTGAAGCAATTACAGCGTGTTAATGCAGAGCAGTTACAATATAAACAGCTGCTGCAGTGACTTCCGGGACAGTTTGTAAACCAGAGCTCTATGTGGAGGGTTTTTCATCCCTATAACTGAGAAGGGCTTGTGGGGTTTGGATTAGCCTCTCTCCGATCATTTATAGTAAAGAAAATCTTTATGTGTTTTTATTAAGACTGAGTAGTCCCCTATAAAAGAGGAAGAAAGATTTAAATTATTTTATTACACAAAGAATTGTTGTTATTTCAGAAGGATCATATAAAAGAGTTACACTTTCTTGGGGCCGGTGAGGTGGTTCAGCGGCATAAGTGCCTGCCCGGCAAGCGCGAGGGCCTGAGTTCGACTCCTGGAACCCACATACGAAAAAAGGGCCGGTGATATCGCTCAGTGGCTCGGGCACCTGCTGGTGCGTGAGGTCCTGAGGTTGACCCCCGGTACCCACAAAAAAAAAAAAAAAAGAGTTACACTTTCTTGATACCCACGTTGTGTTTTCCTTTTAGCCTAAGAGTTGAATTTCAGCAGTTATCTCCATGTATTTAAAAATGTGTTTAAAGTCAGTAATATCAGAAAAGCCACGAATATTATTCCAACAGCAAATACATCAACAGCCCTGGCTTTAGGAGGAGGTGGTGACGTATCTAGTGTGTTTAATTTTTCACCCAGGAATCTCTCTGATTTTGGCATCAATACAGTGTGAACACACTTTCCTGAGATGCATGGGCCCCTGTGTTTCGGATTTCGGCATTTCTCAATTTCAGTGTTTGCAGCCCCGTAATGAGATATCTTGGGTATGGGACTCAAGTCTAAACACATTGAAGGGAATCATTGTATGGTATTTTCAATCATTTCACGTGTGGAAAGTTTCCTGGCGTGGGGTTTTCCACTTGTGTCACCACAGCAGTGCTCGAAATGTTTCATATTTGGAGCCATTTGCACTTGGGATTTCTGGATCTAGGATGCTGATCTTGCACATGAGCCGCTCCCTTCATCCCCAGGGGCTGGGAGGCTGCGGTGAGTCAGAAGCCGCTGGCTTCGCCCTCAGAGCTTGGGAGCTGTTTTTCCTGCAGTTAGCGGGAGGCCAGGCCAGTGGAGCATGGAGCTCAGGACCCACCACTCTGTTGGGCATGGATTGGGGACAGAGGCAGCCAGCAGTGACCTGCTCCCCAGGGAAGGGGCAGGGGACACCAGTGCCTGCCCAGCGGCCAGCGACCTGACACAGGTGGGGCCCCCTTGTCCTGGAGCGCGTGAGCAGTGAACAGCAGAGAGGATGCATTCAGGGAGCGGATGGTCCTGACCACTGGATAAGCCGATCACACGGCAGGTGGCAACATGAAATTGGAGAAGTCAGGAGCCTCCCAGAAGGCTCCGAAGGGCTGAGCCAGAGGTTGTTTATTGAGCTGCTTGCCATAAACAGAGAGATTGTTTGCGCTGGGTCATCATGACGAATGTTTGGGTTTGAAAACTTCTCTGCACTCTGCTCTGACCAGTTAAATATATTTATTTAGAAATCCACTCAGATAATCGAATTCCGCTTTGGGCTGAGTGCAGCTTCGGAGGGTTTGCCGGCGGCTTGCGTCAGGGCTGTAATGGATGAAAACCACAGTCGAGGAGGAGGACGAGGAGGAGACCTCTGCTCTCCGGAACCTGAAACCCAGGCTGCAGCTTTGCCCCCTTGCGTCGTGGTCACGGGCACTTTCCAGAAGCAGTGTTGAACTTCTCCAGGAAGGACGGGCGTGGGTCACTCGAAGGCTGCTGGGTGTGGCCCCGTGATGGGCCCTGGGACCTGCGGTCTGGGTGGTGTGGTTTGTCCCTGGCCTCTACATTGTCCCAAGTTACTCTTTAGGGAAGAGAGAAAAACAAGAACAGTCACAGCAAAGCCGGTGTCGTCCGTCTCTGCAGCACAGGTGGAGATAAAACCTGTGGGTCGGGGGAGCGTGCGCTTCCTGGGCAGTGACGCGGGCTGTGCTGCCGCTCTGCTTGTCCCCCGTTTGGCCCCACAGCAACGGGATGGGAGCACACACATTCCGAGCGGCACTGTCCCCAGTGCCCGTTCCGCTTGGTGGCTCTGAGTCGGTCACTGAGCAGCCTCACGAGGTCCCGACGTGGTCTGCCAGTCGCGCAGGAAGGCACAGAGCCGGGGCTTATGGGCGGGGTGCAGCTCGCTTTGGACGAACAGCCCCTGAGATGTTGGCAGAAGTGACCACACAGCAGCGCGGGACACACGCCTGTAAGGTTTGGAGGATCTGAGGACAAGAGTTCCGTGGCGTGGGGGCCGCTGCAGGCTGTCACAGCCCCGGTGTCCAGAGGCACTGCAGGGTGTACAGGGAAGCCCCCGAACCGCACGCTGGGGTGAGAATCTCGTCGCAGCACGGGAGGCCCTCGCTGAGTGTCACCCTGCGCAGGACTGTTTCTTGTGCAGTTGGAGTCAGGGATCTGTTAAACAGGGGCCTCCCAGCCCGACCTGTCGCTCACTCTCCGCCCGAGAACACGTGCAGCTCAGCCTCCGTGCGGACTGCACTGGCCAGTCAGGGAGTGCTGCACAGGGAAGGGACAATGTGGGGGCCGCGACGGCTGCAGGGACAGGGCGACCGACCGGTCTGCAGGAGCTCCTCTAGTCCTGCAAGTAGGCCGGACGCTGCGCTGTTGGTCACGTTGAGCAGAAAGAGCCAGGCTCAGAAAGACACATCTCACGTTCTCATTAACGTGTAGAATCCTGAAAAGGTGGCGGGAAAGGAGTGGGGCTCTTATTAGACACGAGGGAGGGACAAAGGGGAGGGGCGGTATGATCAAGATACGCGATATGCATTGAGCTGCTCCCCAGAAAAGTGAGACTGGGGTGCTTGGGGTGCCGGGGTGAACACAATCAAAATACGCTCCGAGAATGCGCAGATCCGCTGAGATGAAGCCCACTCATCTGCATAAACAGTCGGCACTAACAGAAGGTGAGAAACGAGCAAACACCGGCGATGCAGCAGCAGCACATGCGGCTCAAGCACGTGGACATCCAGAGCACAGTGGCCACAGCAAGTGTCTTTTATTTATTTATGAAAATAACAGATCTCCGCTTAGGAGAAAGTCTCTCAAGAACCCAGCAATCATCCCAAATCAGTGATTTTGTAACAGCTCTTGAACCATTAAAACAGAATTCCAAGGAAGGGATTTGCAGAAAAAAGCTTCCTCTGCACCCAGCACTGCTCGTTTCATCCTTGCCGTAAATCCTTCCTGTCGGGAAGCCCCAGAAGCCAGGAGAAGCTTCTGTGGAAATCCCGTGGCCAGCAAGGGCTCGCCCTTTGGCCTGCGTTTCCTCCCGCCTAGAGCCAGCACAAAGCGTCCTGGCTCCACCACGCAGATGCAGAGGGGCCTGCTGGAGATGCCACGCCTGACAAGGGCGCCGGCTCTGGGCTGCTGCCATTTCTTCGTTCCCTGTGCACAAGGCTCAGATTTGTTTTTCTTTGGTCCCCTTTTCCACTCTGTGCCGTGGTCCTCCAAACGCTGCCCGCCTCTCCCCTCCCCTCCTCCCTCTTCCTGTCGTCCTCTTCCTTCTCCCCCTCCTTCCTTCTTGGCTTCCTCTGCTCCATCCTCTTCCCTTCCCCCTCCCTCTTCCTGTCCTTCCCTGTCTCTTCCTCCTCTCCTCCCCCTTCCTCCTCCACCTTTCCCTCCTGCTCCTTCCTGCCCCTCCTCTTCCTCCTCTCTGTCTTTCTGGAGTGTCACTTGCAGCCACTGACCCCACCCTCTTCAAGTGTGGCATCCCACAGCCCCGCCACCTTCAGGACAATGGTATTTGACTCCTGGTCTTCCCCAGCCACCGGCTGTCACCGGTGCAGTCCCTATGTCTGCAGCCTTGCCGCTTGCCCTGTTCGAGGGATCCTGGGGTCCCAGCCTGCTCCGGCTTCTGTGACTCAGCACAGAGCCCTCAGCCCTGTCTGTGGGTCGCAGCACCCACACTCGCTGCTCACAATGTCCCACTGAACAGGCGCTGGGCAGCGTGACGTCGGTGGGCAAGGGGTCCCCTGCCGCTTGCTCGGGTGGTTTGGAGCAACGCTGCTCCCACAGACCGCGCACAGCCCTCTGCCTGTGACACCTCGGCTCGCTCACCCGGGGCTCCCGGTGCTCCCTCTGCCCTGCCCGCCTGCTGCACGCACACTTCGTGACCAGCCCATCGGGCTGAGTGCAGAAGTGTATGGGAATGTTCTTTGGCATTTCTGCTGGTAAAGGGAGCGACTGTAGGCCCTTTAGCCAGTTAGTAAAAAGAGATTAGCAGGCAGACAATAAACACATGGCACACATAGAACAGTTACACTAAATCAGAGCGCACTTCTGGATGCATTGGCCACGATGAATTTTGATCATCTTTTCAGTTAGAATTTTCCCTAGGGGATACCAATTAGCACTTTCTTTTTGTGTAAATCATAACGGTATTTTCTTGAATTCGCCAAGTTACTCTGGGTTCCTTGTTCTTGTTCACGACACAGATCTATAACTGAGAGTCAGAAGCGAGAGAGGAGACTTGCAGGTTGCTACACGGGGTCTTTGTTTATTTCCCTCCTCGTTATAAAACCAAGTTTGGGCTGTGCCTTTTTACTGCTTACATTACATTTAGAGAAAATCTATTTTTTTTTAATCCTCCATTTTATAATGGTCCCAAGTTTGTAAAATATAACCTAAAGGTGACACTTTAGGGATAGGACATTGAATTACCATAATTAGTAAAATGTACTGTCTTTAAAATTTCCCTGTGTATGTTTGAACACAAGCAGAAAAAGAAGAAAGACAGGATTCTCTCTAGGTCCTGTCTTGCCAGGCCCAGACAACATGGCTGTCCTTCTAGTGGACACTGCTGTCCCAGCTTTCCTGGCGCCAGGTGTTTAAGCAGCCCACCCCAGCTTTCCCGGGGTCAACACTGCCCAAGCAGCAGTTCACACCAACTTTCCCGGGGTCAGACCCAGGCCCACCCCAACTTTCCTGGGGTCGTGCTACATGCACAGGCCACCTGAACTTGGGGTCCGACTGTGTGCACAACCTACCCCAACTTTCTGTCCTGAATAGTCGAGGTGGCCCTGACAGTCACGCAGAAATCTGCCCCAGGATCAGGCACATTGGCCAGTCCTGCTGCCGTTTAACCAGGACAAGCATCCTTGCCCCTGGTATACCGCTACTTCCAAGCCCTCGTAAGCCTGAAAAAACTACTTTACATCTTTCACCATAGATCGGAAAGTAGGAAAAAGTAGTCATACCCAATAGCTGAACTTGACTCAAAAAGTCACCCCAAAGGTTTTTGTATCCAGAAACCTGTGACATCAGGTAAAGAACTCCTGGAGGGTTTGACAAGTCTGGGGTGCCTCAGTCTGCAGTAACTGAAGCACACGCTGTCTGAGATAGAGACATAAACTTAAGATTAGAATAATCGTAAGGTTACCAAGACCAAAGGTTTTGTATCCAGGAACCTGTGCAATCAGGTAAAGAACTCCTGGAGGGTTTGACGAGTCTGGGGTGCCTCAGTCTGTAATAACTGAAGCACACGCTGTCTGAGATAGAGACATAAATTTAAGATTAAAATAATCATAAGATTACCAAGACCAAAGAAGGTGGAAGGAGGGAGCAAGCTGGCTTTGGGGGAGCCACCCTGCGAGGCCCCAGCAGAGCACTGTGTGGAGCTGCAGGGCTGGCGCAGGTGGCTTCCGCACCCAGGAAATCCATAGTGGCTGCACCGTGGAGCGCCACAGTGGGCTGAAGTGGAGCCCTTGTCTTGGGCAGGCGGAGCCCCGAGGGCACCCATCTTTAAGCTGTGCCGAGGAAGGGGGGTGTTTGTCCCGTTCCCTGTCCTTGCCACAGCATGGAGCTGCTGGCTGGGGAGGAGGAGAGGGAAGCAGCTGGGCTCCACCTAGTCCTGCCAAGTTACTGAGTCACCATGTATCTTCCCCTTCCAGTCCATCAGCAGAAACCACGGGGAGCAGAACCCCGCCCCCAGTGTAGTAGTGATGGCCAAAGAAGAGGAGAGACCGGCAGGATTTGGGCCTTTGTCCACCCAGGACTTTGGGCGCGGTTCACTTCCCTCTCTGATCAGCATTGACACCCAAGCTGGACACGCAGGATGGGAGCCTTCCTTCCTCACCTGAGCAGAGGAATATTCACTGCTCCCCAGAGCTGTAAAAACCCAGAGCTCCAAGCTCCCACATATCTCCCTCCATCCTCCAGCTCCCTGCTCTCCCTGCTAATTAACAGCAGAAAAAGATAAAGGATCTGTTTCCTGACACATGAAAGCCTCAGAGTAGGAGGGGAGAAAGGGGACTGTGTTTTTAGGGGAGAGGGCAAAAAACAAAAAAGAAACCAGTGGGCTTCTTGGTTTGAGTCCAGAGACTGCCAGGTATCAAGGAGGAGAGCGTCAGCTATCGCCTGGATGCCACTTGAGTCCGTGCAGCTTAGGATGTGTGCCCAGCCACCCAGAAAGGGCATTAAGCAGACTAGGTTTATGCCCTTCAGTTTTGAGGGTGAGGAAGGTGAGGGATGGAGAGAATTAAAAGAGCAGCGTAGAGGGTTTCCTTTATCCAACATGTTTAGACCGAAAGGTGCGTGTGCTTCGTGGAGACAGCTTCCTTGATTGTCGTCCTGGGGCTGGCTCTGTCCACTGTGTCTTGGGGCCAATCTTCCCATTCGGGGTGTGTGAGGAGACCTTGCTGCAGACACTGGATGCGTCTGTTCTTATGCAGCAAGTTTTAGTTCCATCTGACCCAGGAATGGGGTGTGTTGACCAGTGGGGACATCTAATGAGGCTGCTACTCATCCTAGAGTGCCCCCTTGACATCTCTTCCCACTTCTGGTTGGAGGGAGCAGGGGCCTTATATCGTTGGTGCTTTTATGTGTAAGCACTCATCTTCCAGGGATTTAGAAGCTTCTAACCGCTGAAGAGGAAAACCCTAAACCTGTAAATGTTTGCAAAAAGAGAAAGCAAGAGAGAAAGAGAGTGAGGGGGGAAAGGAGAGAGAGACGTACAAGAGAACTAGAGAAGAGAGAGCAAGAGTGTGAAGAGAGAGCATGTAGCAGAAATGAGAAAAGAGAGAGAGAGGAAAGAAAGAAAGAAGTTGTGCATCAGAGGATGAGGGATTGGGAGGGGGAAAAGGAAAGTAGGAAATGCCTCAGCAGGGCTTAACAAAGCCGTAGTCGCAGTGCATCCTTACCTCCTGGCTGGCTTGCCAAAAGAAATGTCAGCAGGCAGAGCCCAGGGAAATTCCCAGTGCAGAGATGGGGAATCTTGACTCGCTCCGCCCACAGGAGAGGCTGCATGTTTGCCGGCTTCCATCATGGAAAAGAATTTTCAATATGTATCAGTAAAAGGTTGAAAGGGGTTTATTAAGCAGAATTTTTAAAGTAACATTCAAAGAAAAAAGTTTTTTAATTAAAAGTACAATTTTAAAATTAGAATTTTTCTTATCTCCTTCCTATCTTATTTTTCCTATCCTGCATGTGTACTAACTTTATTTTATAATAACTAATTGGTCATGCCATGTAGCTGGGTGAATGTGTGGGTCTCCTGCTGTTCCGCTTCCTGCAGAAGTGACGGTGATTTGCTTCATGGCATCTGCAGGCCCAACCACACAAGCAGAGGACAGGCTCTGCCGCAGATCCCGCCACTGTGGGGCGGTCCACAGTCCTGTCCCTTCAGGTCACCAGGGCCACTGACCCCCACTTGGGGACTGTGTCTTCCTCTAAGCTGGTGAGAATCTCTGGCCTCCAAGGTGCAGGCTTGCACCGTTCTGCTGTTTGCCTTTTGCAGTAATTCCGAAAAGCTTTGCAGGCTGAAAGCTGGGACTTGGCAGGGTTCCTTGGGGAGCATAGTTGTTCTTACGAATGAAAGAGTTCATCCTGGGAATTGGGCAGTGCTGGGGAGCAAAGGTCCAAGAGGAAATTTGGAGACTCGCAGTCAGGCCGAGAGGACAGGTGCACTCGCAGCCAGCACGGGACCCATTGGGGAGTGCATGGGATGGCCTGGGAAGCGCTTTCCACCTTCGTGGGGCAAAACCTAGTGCCTGGCAGGGGCTGGGATGGCTGCTGCAGGAGACTGAGGATAAAGGAACCCCCTGCACCTCTTGGCGTGTCTATCACTGTACCCAGCTGCGCAGGGACCTTCAGAAACAGTGGCTTCACTGCCACCTTGCCAGCACGTGCAGGTACCTCTGCCCACTTCTCACACAGACCAGGCAGGTGGGGACTCCGAGGCTGGTCCCAGCTCGATTGCGTCAACAGACGCAGCACACCAGCTCCTGGGACGTTACTCTGAAACACGGGTCGCCAATCTGTAGACCTTTAACTCTCATCTCCAAAGACATAGTGCAAACACGTGTGGTTAATTTCTCAAATCTGCAAAGACATTGTAGTCACAGTTATAGTTTAAAGGGGTCAGACCTTTGGCCCAAATCCTCAAAATAATTCACTATCAAAACCACAGGATTTCTCAGTCTGACCTCATCAGAGCACGTGTCTTGCTCTAAACAGAGGCGGTAACGCTGGTCTCTGCTGTTTCCTCGTATTTAAGCATTTGGTCAGTGGTGCTGTATTCAGATGAGCTACAAAATGGGGGAAACCAGTAGTCTGTGGGGAGAGATGAAGAGCGGAATGTGGAACCCGGGACATTGTGGGTGACAGACTGACACGTGTCCCTGTCTCTCCATCCTTTCAGCCCTTCCACTGCAAGAATCCATGAAGAGCTGAACCGTCTCTCTGTGTCTTTCCACTTCCTTGCTTCCCTTTCCTAGCAAGCCTTCAGCCATTTTGTCTGCCAGGGATGCACGCAGGGGCAAAGCCGTGCCACCTTGACTTCCTGGCTGTGGCTGCATGTCATCCCTGGCAGGAGCCGGGCTTCTAAGGGTGGTGTCACGTGACAGTGAGGTGTTGGGGGCTCCTCAGTGAGACAGCAGCTTCCTGTCATGGAAGGTGGATGTGGAAGGTGGATGAGGCAGCAGCGGCAGACTGGAAGTTAGTTACACAAATCAAATAACTGACTGGACACATAACAAAATATATGAGCCAGATTTCTCAGGATTGGAGCAAAGATTTGTAAACTTGGAATACAGAGGCTGGAAAGATTTCTGGGGTATTTAATTGAAGTCAAAAGTATCAGAATGCATGAGTTTTTAAAATAAATATGCACAGGAGGGAATGGAAAGAGTTATCAATGTCCACCCATGTGAATCAAGGTCTACATAGGTATCTCCCATCTCTATCCAGTGGGCAGACCCCAAAACAGGGACCCAGGAACATCAGCCACTCCAAGAGCACAGATCTGAATGCCAGCTCTGAATGCCACACTCCAATAAAGGAAAAGGTGCTCTTTGGAGAGGTGGCAGGCCGAGGGGAGAAGGGCAGGGAGCAGGAAGAAGATGGGCCTGCGAATCTTACCGCATCAGAAAGTAGGGCCACATGCAATGACTGATAGGAACAGCCAGCTCACAGGGGCTCTCACAATGCAAGGGTGATTTGAGCATCAAAACAAACTGATAATTTCAAAACACAGCTCATCTAGTAAAGTAGGAATTCAGGGTCCACACTGATAACAGTTAGCTAAGCAGTTAATTAACTGGAGATAAGGGAAAGTGTTTGCTTGTGGTGGAACACTGATTAACAATGGTGGACATAGCTAATCACTCTTTGGTAGCATCGTAATGGGGTGTGATAAGCACAGAAATTATTAATAACTGCTAAGCTTAGTGTAAGGAGGTTGATAAGAAATGGGATATTGATGTAATTTGGAATATGTCCCTACAGAATGCAAGTCAAATGCAGCTGGAAAGATAATGCCCTCAGCAGAGAAGGCTATCACTCACCAACCTGAACAGGTCACCAAGCTGGGCTCAGGGTTGTGTGCCCCGATATGCTGCACCAAGAGGAACACAGTGCTGTGTCTGTGTTCCTGCTGCCAGAATCTGTGAGCCAGGTTGAGAGGCATCCTACATAATGAAAGATGGTGCCCACTCAGGCTGTCAAGGGCCTGAGGTCAGAGAGCGAGGAGTCATCCCAGGTCCATCGAATTGGATGAGACTCAAAGGCTGAATGTAACACATGACATTGGTTAGGGTCCTAGGTGCAAAGGAGTGTGGAACATTGTGGGCATATTTGAGTGAAGTTTCGTATCTGCTGATAGCATTGTATCAGATAGTAGTGTTGAATTGGATGGTGGACTTCAACTTGATGGAGGTGTATGGGATGGTGGTGTTGAAGTGGATGATGGTGTTAAAGTGGATGGAGGTGTATTAGATGGTGGTGTTGAAGTGAATGGTGGTGTTGAAGTGGATGGAAGTGTGTTGGATGATGGTGTTAAAGTGGATGGAGGTGTATTGGATGGTGGTGTTGAAGTCGATGGAGGTGTATTAGATGGTGGTGTTGAGGTGGATGGAGGTGTATTGGATGGTGGTGGTGAAGTGGATGGAGATGTATGGGATGATGGTGTTGAAGTGGATGGAGGTGTATTGGATGTTGGTGTTGAAGTGCATGGTGGTGTTGAAGTCGATGGAGGTGTATTGGATGATGGTGTTGAAGTGGATGGAGATGTGTTGGATGTTGGTGTTGAAGTGGATAGTGGTGTATTGGATGGTTGTGCTGAAGTGGATGGAGGTGTATTGGGTGGTGGGGTTGAAGTCGATGCTGGTGTTGAAGTGGATGGAGGTGTATTGGATGGTGGGGTTGAAGTGGATGGAGGTGTACCGGGTGGTGGGGTTGAAGTCGATGCTGGTGTTGAAGTGGATGGAGGTGTATTGGATGGTGGTGTTGAAGTGGATGGAGGTGTATTGGACAGTGGTGTTGAAGTGGATGGAGGTGTATTGGACGGTGGTGTTGAAGTGGATGGAGGTGTATTGGATGTATTGGTGTATTGGATGTATTGGTGTATTGGATGGTGGTGTTGAAGTGGATAGAGGTGTGTGGGATGGTGGTGTTGAAGTGGATGGAGGTGTATGGGATGGTGGTGTTGAAGTGGATGGAGGTGTATGGGATGGTGGTGTTGAAGTGGATGGAGGTATATGGGATGGTGGTGTTGAAGTGGGTGGAGGTGTATTGGACAGTGGTGTTGAAGTGGATGGAGGTGTATTGGGTGGTGGGGTTGAAGTCGATGCTGGTGTTGAAGTGGATGGAGGTGTATTGGATGTATTGGTGTATTGGATGTATTGGTGTATTGGATGTATTGGTGTATTGGATGGTGGTGTTGAAGTGGATAGAGGTGTGTGGGATGGTGGTGTTGAAGTGGATGGAGGTGTATGGGATGGTGGTGTTGAAGTGGATGGAGGTGTATGGGATGGTGGTGTTGAAGTGGATGGAGGTGTATGGGATGGTGGTGTTGAAGTGGATGGAGGTGTATGGGATGGTGGTGTTGAAGTGGATGGAGGTGTATGGGATGGTGGGGTTGAAGTGGATGGAGGTGTATTGGGTGGTGGGGTTGAAGTCGATGCTGGTGTTGAAGTGGATGGAGGTGTATTGGACGGTGGTGTTGAAGTGGATGGAGGTGTATTGGGTGGTGGGGTTGAAGTCGATGCTGGTGTTGAAGTGGATGGAGGTGTATTGGACGGTGGTGTTGAAGTGGATGGAGGTGTATTGGACGGTGGTGTTGAAGTGGATGGAGGTGTATTGGACCATGGTGTTGAAGTGGATGGAGGCGTATTGGACGGTGGTGTTGAAGTGGATGGAGGTGTTGAACTGGTTGACAGCGTTGAACTGGATAGTCGTATTTTATCAGTACAGTAAATGCCCAGCTTATGAACAAGTTCTCTTCTGAGGGAATGTTTACAAGTCGGATTCATTTGTAAGTCTGACAAAATGAGTCTTATACACCTTTGACACAAATATACAATGTAAAGCATGAAGAAACCAAATGCGAGGTCCATTCGTAGTATCTGTGTGTCTTTTACAAAGTGCTTGTTACTAGATCCACATGCACTGTGTCTGCTCTAAAAGTTACTAAACCCAAGCTACTGAAAGCACTTGGATCACACAGAGTAGTATTTAAGCTTAAGAAAAATAACTGTGTGAACTTCAGAAGCCACCAGAAAATTAAGTCCAAGTCTTCAATAGCTCTTATTTGTTTAAGGAATGCTCATTTGATGTTTTAATCACATTATTGCGGTTCAGTCAAGTTTGAGCTCTCTACCAATGGAGCCAGGGGGTCCACTCCCCAGGGGCTGCGTGACTCGGGTGCCCTTTGGCAACTTCTTGCTTCTGTGGTGCCAGCGTGGAGCCCGGGGCCTGGCAGTGCCAAGCACATGCCTCAGAGCTGCCCGCCAACCTGGGGTGTTCTGCCGGCTGCTCCTTCTCAGCACCACCCGAGCTGTGGGGTTTTCTTCTCCGCTGTTCCTGTGTAAATCCCACCACCTCCTGGGTGTGGATCTTCATAGTCAAAATGAAATTTTAGAGTTGGGAAGACCTTGAGATGTCATCTTACAAGGTGAGCAAATGAAGCTTAGAAAAATAAAGCCTACCCACTGCCTCGCCTCTTGTCTAGACTTTGATGAGAGAGCAGGAATTAGTTACTAAGTCAGCCAACACAGCCATGGCCATTGCTGCATCAGTTGGTCATTGCCCCCCCCAACAAGACAACTGACCCGTGTCCTTCAGATGTACTTTCCAGAAGGAATTCTAAGCAGCATGAGTGTTCAGACTTTAAAAAGTAATACAAAGCTTGACACACTTTTTTATCTACCAAAGAGCTTCCAACAGGCTTAAGAACTCGAACAGCACCAATGCATTGATTGTCTCTCTCTTTCTTGCCCTGAAATATGTTTGTTATTTTCATGTAGTTCCTTATGCACTCATTTCTATATAATCCCTATTTTTTCACAATTGCTACATTTTTTGTTCACCATCTTGTTTGTGAGATGTATCCTTATTCATTGGCATAGACCTAGCTCACATCCACATTTGCATTCATTTATCGCTCTAATAGTTTGTTGTTGGGACGCACCAGCATTTAACCTATGCATTCTTTCAGTCTGTCTGTTCTCTTCGTGGACGAGTAGCTTATTCCTAACTCCCAGCATCCTCGAATCCCTTCTAAGAGGCACAGTCGCTCTGTGAACAGTAAGCTGCATGGCCTGCCACAGCCTCGGAGAGGACACCCTTGCTGTTTAAGAGAACAGACATCTGATGCAGCTTAAGATACGCTGTGAGTGCGACCCGTGTCCTTGGCGTGAGCCTGGGAAACAGCACAGTTTAGACCAACATGTGAGGGGAAACGTGCACATCGATCTTACCGATTTACAAAAACGGGACTTCTACGCAAAACCTGCTTAACTAAATGCAGAACTTACTTGAAATAAAATTTAGTTGTGGTTAAGTGCCCTGTAACATGTAATTAGTGTAGAAAGCCTCGCACATGCATTTCCTCCGGGCGCTACAGCAGCCCCGGGCAGTCTAATTTGTTAGTTGACTTTAATCAACACGTGTGAGATTACACCTCCCGTGCAGCTGGTCTCCGGGCGAAAGTCCCAAGTGACTGCACCTGAGTGTGCCCAGCACCTCACACTCAGATGGCAGTGCCCCTGCAGCCCAGAATCCCTGTCTCTCCTGCAGCTCGCCTCCTGTGCGCCACTCCCTTCAGGGCGCGGCAAGGCCCCGTCCTTGCAGACTTTCAGACGCGGCGCCTTCAGCTGCTGACCAGAGCCCTCTACCCGCCTCCACGGACACGCCGCACCCCGGGATGATGCCCCACGCGGGCTCAGTCCTGGATAACTTGATTTGCACTCGTGAATAGAAATTTCTGCCACACTGAGCCATTCCATGTTCGTGAAACAGTTGTTTTTCTGTTTTTGAAGTGTTTTCTCTGACATATTTATTTATCAAAACCAAACATATGTCCTAATGATTTACACTTTCCAATCTCGGCAATTATATCTGCATATGCAAATAACTGAGACTTTACTCGTGAGCCCTGGAATTCCGTGCCATTCCCTAGGCAACAACAATCTTTCCTCCCGTGAATGTCTGCCTTGTCTTCCCCACCCTGGAGCCCAGCTCTCAGCTGATTCTTCCACTGTGCTCTGCACCAACTCTGGCCCTGGGAAGTGAAGGTGAAGTCTTGGGGTACGGAGACCAGTGTGTCCTGTCTGGGGCCTGCATGCATCCACCAGCTGTGGCAATTGCTTGCCCGTCCACTGGGTACCATCTGTCTGCCAGGCCCCGGGAGGGAACACAGAGGTGCAGGCACAGGGGCTCTGCCAGGCAGATTTGCAGATAAATGAGGGACCCACAGCGTTGGCCGCTGGTGTGTGACGTCCGTGGGAGCGAGTGGCCGGCTCAGTTGTGGGATGAGCTGGGCGCACGTCAGGAAGACCGCAGGGTGGAGAGTAGGCAGGCAGTCTTGGCAGATGAGAATTCAGAAGCATCGTTGGCCCAGGGAGAAGCTGGACGGTGCTCAGCGGAGAGACGCCTGCTCACGCTGGATGTCTGCATTCAGTATGGCTTGACCGCAGCGAGAGAGAAGGCCGATAGGACTTGCGCCCTGCTCAGGAGAAACGCACTTCCTGTAGGCACGGGCCTGGCACCGCCTGCTCCACGCCTCTAAAAACTGAATTCTGGGAGCACTGCTGAGGCCTGGTCTGAAGAGGAGACTTAGATGAGCAGGGAGGCTGCTATGGCCAGGGTGTCAAGGCCAGAACCAGGCATGGGGAGGAAAGGAGAGGTGGGCCGGGCCAGGGCAATCTTGGGAAGACTGAACCCACTTGGAGTTCTCAGCAGGAGGAGGAAGTTCGGGCTCTGGCTTTGTTGCTACATGGATGATAGCACCTGTTTTCAAGGTAAAGAGCATATGAAGAAAGCAGGTTTTGAAATAATGTTAGCATTTAGTTTTGAAAAGCTCTGGAATGCCAGAAAGGAGCTATCTAGTAGGAAAAGGGGCGTCTGCTATTGCTTCTCAAGGGCTGAGTACGGCCTGTGCGGATTTGTGAGTCGTTGTGTAGGCCTGGGGGTGGATGTACGCCTTCTGACTTCTGTGTAGAATCGGAAGAACCGGCGGAGCGCAGAACCTGCTGAGCTCATGGCCAGTTCAGCGGGAAGCACAGAAGAGTCTGGTTGTGCAGCACAACTCGGGGATTCTTAGTGGATTTGCCAGCAGCGAGGGTCTTCGGGGCCTTCGCGGGAGGCGGAGGACTGGGTGAGTGATGGAAGAAAACTGAGGCGGAGGGATGGAGTGAGCGTGAGGAGAATGAGGACGGGTCACTCCGGCCCGGTACCCGCAGACCCTGGGTTCCCTCGAGCAGGTGTCTTCTGCCTTGTTAGGCGGAAGTCTGGCGAGGTGAAAGCTGGGTGCTGTGGGTGCTGGGAAGAGAAAGCAGGGTGTCAGGAAGCCTGTGACCCCCCCACAAGGTCCTGCCCACCACGTGCCGAGCCCATCGTTCAGCCTCTCCGTGTGTTGGTCTCTGTGATCCGTAAGATGAGGAAAGTGGTTTGAATGGTTTGTCTCTCTCCTCCAGCTCTGTAATTTAAAAGCTTGCTCAGCGGATGCATGGATAATCAAGTGATTAGGTGAGGGAGTGGAATGGGGTGTCCCTGACTTCAAAAATTAAAATAGCTACACATCGGAACAGTCTCCAAATTATACGCTTATTTTATCAGAAACCTAGAATGATAAGCATTCCCTAACCTAGCATTTCCAAAACTCATTTTTGAACATCTGCTCTATAGAAGGTGGTAGAGGTTAGGTGAAATCTTTAAGAAATCGTCTTGGGGTCAAATAAATTTGCCAAGTGTTGCTTTAAATGAATTCAGATTAATCACTTTGCCTCAGAACTTCTCAAGTCTTTGAGAATAATAATGTGTAGTATGGGTTCCTAGCACTTACTTGACCAAAACTGATTTTTCTTTTGTCTTATTTTATCTCAGCATCCCTGAGGACGAGTGCTCTGATGAGCATACTTTATTTAAAATTCTCTAAACAGCGAAGCAGGACTGTTAGGATGGCCGGCTCGAGTGTGGCCTGCTCATTGTGCACGGTGTCGTTCTGCCCTCCAAAGCCCCGTGGTTTCTGCAGCAGTGTGAGATGAATGCGGGGCCTTGTTAACACAGCAGGCCAGGCTGAGAGGTTAGTGTCTCCGTGGCCGAATGATTCCATTCAAAGTGGGAGTGGGAGCCCAGCTCGGATCCAGTAGCTGAGTTCTAGCACAGTGGGCGGAATGATTGCTTTTGCAAACCACATCCGCGTATTCCCAATATACACACGTGCTGTGAAATGTCTCCTTGGGGACCCAGAAGCACAAAGCGGAGCTGTTGCCTCACAGTGACTGGCCGCGAACTGGGAGCCTAATGTGATCCGCAGGTCTGAAAGCTCTGTCCTGAGTGGCGGTGTGCGGAGCTGCAGGGGCTGGGGCTGGGGCTCCCCGTCCTCAGGAACTTTCTCCAGCTCAGCTTAGTGCTGCCTTTCATGTAGTGCCATGGTCAATCTGTTTTCCTTGAAACAGCTATAAAAATCTATTGTCCAGAATCTCCCCTGGTCTCTGAGGACCCCAGCCCCACCACACAGGGACAGCCACGCCTCCCCTCGCCTGGCCGTGGCTCCTGGGCGCTCTCCTTGACCCCTTTCTTTGTCCAGTTCTAGTGGTATTAATTCACGTGCTCCATCCGATCACGCCGAGCACACTTTGAGAGCACGTGGTGAGCTGTCACATTTTCCCAGAACAGCACCCATCATCAGAGGTCATCACCGTGCATTTAGTTCAGATGAAGCTTTCCTAACTGAATTTTCTTAGTGTTGCCCAAAATAAAAGACGTTTCCCATTTCTTAAAATGTTTGATACACGATGATTGTTTTATTTGTGGAATGAGAGTTCAGAGCCATTTGTAAACATGGAGCTGTCACAGAGCAATACCTTTTCTGGGCCTTTCTTATTAAAAAAGCAAATTAGACTGGTCTGAGGGTGCAGTCCTGGGAGATCTGGATTAAAGACATTTATTTAATTAAGTGTTGACTTTTATGTACTATGGAATAGTAAAAAGTAAAAGGAAACATTCTGTGTATAATAGTAGTGACCTATGATGATAGTTAAAAATTACCGATAATTGTGAAAATGTTAGTGACATGGTAAGGAAACAAATGATTTTCAAAACCACAGGTGAAATATGAGTCCAGCTCTGGCAGCTCTCAATCTGTACATAGAATCGGGATCAGAGGGAAGCCGCGTGGACACACAGATGAGGACGTGGGCGGTGAGCACACAGATTCAGGCTTGATCAGAATGAATTAGAATCCTGCCGCCTCTGTGTCGGTGTGCCTTTGGGGAAGTTTATCACCTTCGAAGGCTTAATGTTTCCTTATGTGAAAGGGGCTCCCCCTGCATGGGGTTTGGTTGGATTAATAATCGTGTATCATCGCGCACTGAAGTACTCAGTAAGCAGTGGAGAGTAATGAATTTTTTATTTATCAAAGTGTAAATGTAAATTTTATTATGTAATGTTAATAATTTTATTTATCAAAGTTGGTACTCATTATTTTTAAATGCATTTACCAAAATGCCTACAATGTGAATGCTTACGACTTGCAGTGGGTCGAGTGTAGGTGAATAACCGTGCGCAGTCCTCTGTAGCTGACCTTCTGCGTGCGGGGCTCATTATCACAGGTTGGGGCGAATTCCAGCGGCGCTGAATGTGTACGTGTGTTTTCTCTTGTAAGATTCCCCAGTGGGGAAGGGTGCCAGCTATTGCCATATCGCTTACATGGTATCAGGTGTCACAAGTCACGGGGATGTCCTCCCATGTGCAGGACACAAGCTAGGTCGTGGGGAGTACGCCATTGCAATAGGGGACTTCAGCATCATGGATGTTGGTGTCCACAGCCCTTAGAACCTGTCCCCTGTGGACACGGAGGGTGACCGTGTGTGTATACACCTTGATGGCCTGTGTGTGTCCCTGTCTCTCACTTTCTTTTGGCTGATGAGCACCTCCTTAAGACTGAACACTCCTTTCATGTTCCCGTTAACTTTCCACAGCCTGGGCCCCTGGGGTTCTGGCACTGCAGGGCTCTGGGCTCCCCGTGCTGACTCACTCTGTGCCCCTAAGTCTGCATGGCTCTCTGGTCACCAGATGTCCTCTCATCCACACGTCCTTGCCAGAGTTTGTTCCTCCTTCTGCTGACGAGCAGACATTGCCAGGAGTCAGCGCCATGTGGCTCTGGACGCCAGCACCAAGTACCACAGGTCCAGGCAGTGCTGTGTGCTGGGTCACTGGTGACCGCTGTGACACCATGGCCATCATCCAGCTCTGTGTGGAGGGACGTGCTGGCCTGCTGCGTGCGGAATGGCGTGGGCAGTCTCCGGCTCACAGCCAAGTGAGACACACACACACACACACACACACACACACACACACCCATCCAGACGAGGTGACACGAGGTGGCCGAGCTCACGGCAGCTCTGTGTGCCCCCACCCGAGACAGACGGACCTCCCTTCTGCCTCCCGTCTTTGCTGTCTGCAGGCTGGATTCGCTCTGAGGTGTTGGACAGGGTGAGGCAATCCGTGTCAGTTGGTGCTGCTGCCCTCAAGCCGCAGGCTTCCGTGGAAATGTGCATCTGCACTTCCAGTGCCCCACACGTGTTACTGCGCACCTCATGTGTCCATCCTATTTTCTAAAATCACGGCCTGGAGTTTCCTTTCACTGGAATGAGACAGGGAAGGCAAAGCCACCCTCTCTGTGTCACCCCAAGAGAGCAGTGTCGGTCAAGAGTCCTCGGGCATCTCTTGGTGTCACGCTCAGACTCAGCCCCACGCGTGCTGAGTCCCACACAGCTTCTCTACATTAAAACAAGAAGCGCCCTAGACCCATCCTTCCTGGAGCAGCATGGGCAGCAGTCACCCGAGGGTGCAGACGGAGAGGTCCTGGGTCCCAGGACTGCGTTAGCTCTTTCTGTCTTCCCTTCTAGCTTCAGTTTACATTTATAATACGGGACCTCTAGCTGCTAGTGTACGCTCGGTTTTAAGCTGCTTCAGCTAGACTGCGAACAGCTGCCTTTGTCCTGGATACGTGGTTACGTACCGACAGGCTCGATGTAGCCTGCTTCCAGCCTGCTCACTGGCGAGTTTCTGATTACAGGGAAATGCTAGAATCTCCCCCGTCTTCGTAGATTCCGTAAGACCTGAGGTCAGCGCAAAGCTTCCCGGTGCCTGCTTGGCAGAAACTGGGCATCTTTTATTGTAAAGCACCAAGGAGTGGAACCCTGCTGGGAGACGCGACCCCACACTCAGGAACAACTAAACACCTCTCGTTTTCCCTCCCTAGCTTGAAGGGCGCTGATGCCGGCAACGGGATCCGAGTGTTTGTGCCAGACATCGGGATGTTCCTTGCCAGTCTGACCATCTGGCTCGTCTGCAGGAACATGGTCCAGAAGCCCGCGCTGGAGGACACAGCCCAGGACAACCCGGAGTTTGAAAATGAGGAGCTGGTAAATCCCATGGCTCAAATCTTCCTGCCTTGCTTTCTAGCGCTGGCCCCAGGTGGGTGGTGGAGGGGTCACCGAACACCTGGCGGTCACTTGTCAGAGTGGCCTGCACGGTCCTGAGGGGCGACTTTGTACGCACACCTTGGCCATCAGGTGCTTTCAGGGAGACCAGGACCGGGCCTTTCCGTCCCCACCACCCCGGCCGTCACCCAGCATGGTCCCGCCAGCCACCCCAGGAGTCTAAGCACGGGATCGGGATGCACTTGGTCACCCAGAGTCACGTACCTCAACTGCACCCGCGACAGTAATCCATGGGCACGACCCACTTGGTCTGTGGCCCTGGTTGTTGTGGAACACACAGAGAAGTGACAGCCGTAGTGTCGGGAGACAAATTCATTCTTCCTTGGAGGGACGTGTTCCTCCTGTCACCCCGCCCTGTGAGTGTAGCCACAGCGCGCTCTGCTCAGGGGAAAGCACTCCAGAGGAGAACCGCGAGCGTTGAGGGAAAAGTAGAAATAATGAGGGAAGCGCTTTAGCCCGTGTTTTCTAAAAGCTTTTTGGAGTAACTCTTGGACCGGGAGCACTTTATTTTTTAAATGTATTTTTATTAGTGCACGATTGCAGTGCGGAACGATGGCATCCATGGTGGGGAGTTGGTGACATATGTAACACATCTTAACCCTTTTTACCTCCCCTTCCCCCTCTCCCCTGATCCATCTCTTGGTCCCTTCCTATTTGCAGATCTAGCTCCCTGATTCCTATCACTTATCCTTCTTTTGCTCTTTAAATTATTTTACTTTTTGGGTTTTCATATAATAGAAACATATGATATTTAAGACTGTGTCTGATTTATTTCACTTAACATTATGGTCTCGAGTGCATTCATTTTCCAACAGATGACTGAAATTTATTCTTCTTTATGGCAGAGTAGTACTCCATTATGTTTAAATTCCACATTTCCTCTCTCTGTTCATCTGTGGATCGACATACAGGCTGCAGCCCATGTCTTTGCAAAAGAGTTAAAGTCATCGCATCACAGAACACTTCAGACTCACTCCCCAGCGTGAGGAAGATGTCAAACTCCTCCTTACACTGACCCCAGCCTGCTCTAGACAGTGTCATAGCTTGATAAATGTCACACAGGGTTAGGTGACATCAATTTAAAAGTCATTGCTTTTTTAAATGAAAAAGAAATGAAGTTTACGAAGAAAAAAGTTACTAAAAAATATTTGATTTGGACATTTGATGCAAGACAAACTTTAGCAAGAAATTAAACCAGGCATGATAGTACATGCACTCTGAGAGGCTGAGGCAGGAGGATTACAAGTTCTACCCTAGCCTGGGCAGCTGAGTGACTTAGTGAGACTGTATGTCAAACTAAAAAGGGGTTGGGAATGTAGCTCAGTGCAAAATCCCTGGGTTCAATACCCAGTACCACAAAAATAGAAAAAGTAAACCTTTAAAACTGACATTAATAGAAATTACTTAATTGAGAATGTTAGCCACTAAGACATCAAAGGAAGAAAATTCTCAGTTATGGCAAATGATTTATGTCCTTCACTAATAAGTGGAAAATTACCTTGTAAGCCCATTTCAAAACAAGACAGTAGAGAGAGGGTATAATCCAATAAACAGATGCAAACAGAAATTCTAATATTGCCTGAAACCCTTAAGGGTTAATGATGTGCAATCACATTGCATATGAATATTCTGATTGTTTTTAGGGCAAGAAAGGGGCACGGTGTAAGTAAGTATAGCAGAGTAGCTGCTAACAGTATCTTGCAGTCACACCTAGAAGTGCTAGAAATGGATAAAACTGACTTCACAATTCTGTTGACTTTACAGTTTTAGGACAGGGAATTTAAATTATGAATATTGATTTTTACATTTGAGTTTCATTGTATAATATTTATAGTTTTGAAAAATATTGCTTACAGCATCATTAAAAGTTGTCCTCGTTCGGCAGAAGTGAACAATTCCCCCGAGTGTTGTAAGCTTGCGTTCTTCACCTTTATTCCTAAAGGCGGGGTCGCTCTCAGCACCCTCATCCTGCGGGCAGAGGGCCGAGGGCAGCCACCAAAACTCCAGGGCCCTGATGCCCCGTGGCAGCTGACGCCCTTGGCTGTGCGACACCTGACAGTTCTTCCTCTCTCTCCTGCCAGGTGGGTTAATGGGCGGGGTGTAGCTCAGCAGCAGGGCGTGCACATAGTATGTGCGAGGCCCAGGTTCAATCCACACCACTAAAAAAGTAAAGTAAGAAAGACGCGAATAATAATATATCGCAGGGGTTTTGTGAAAACTAAATTAAATGTCGCAGCACACCTGGCACGGTGCCTGCTCACTGGAATAAATTGCTCCTCGCTATCCTTATCTTGACCTCTCCCATGTGAGCAGCAGTGGACAATTTCAAACTCGAGTTCTGCTGAGAAGTCCGGAAACTGAGAGTGGACAGCGTGTTCGAGCCAATCCACTCCGAGAAGGAGTCTCCTCTGTTCCGCTTAGCTGACCGGGTGTGAACCTCAGAGCTTCTCCCAAACAGAACCCACGTCACCAGGGGCAGAGGCCTTGCCGAGCCACTAGGGATGCAAGCCTGGGCTGACCAGAAGCACGGGTTGGGATAGGAGGAAGGGTCGCATGTCGGGTGCAGAAGCGACCACAGCACGACTGCGCACAGTGACCGTGCAGCCACATTTCCTTCCTCAGGATGCTCCATTTTCTTGTTTAGACTCACGGTGCTTCTTTCCCATTTGAAATTCATTTAAACATCTAAACCTTGTATATGATTAATCACATTGTTTAAAGGTGACAATAACATAGAGAGTTTCCCTAGACGAACATTTCTCATTCTGGGCTCTGAGAATACTAAATGCCTTTAGTAGAGGTCTGTCTTCCTTCTCAGTAAAATTTGGTTCTGGCTAACGCAGATATTACTTTCCATTCTCTTCGTCCATTCCAGGCCAGCAGCTGGCCCAGGAGGGACAGAGGTGGGTGACTCCCCCAGGACTGACCCTCAAGGAGCAGTGTCTTGCATGTGACAACCCGGCCGGGGGTCCGAAAGGAGTAGGAGCCCATAGCCAAAGCAAGCGGAGGGATTTATTTTACTTCTGAAGGGCCCAACATACTTCCTGCTGCTGCTTGTAAATCTTGGCATGTGCACTCCAGAATGTTTGGGTTTGAGGACCCTAAGAGAATAGTGTTTGCTGGTGGTGTTTCTGCTTTCATTCATCTTGGTGGAGCAGTGGCTCGGTCAGCCCGTGGGGCTGGGAGGCTCCTCCTCGGTTGCAGCCTCCTCCTTGGAAGATAGCAGCGGGCCCCTGGGGGACCCAGAGGTCTCCTTGATGGGACAATTCCCACGGGGCTGACGAGGACTGATTTGAAGGTGTTCCCAAACCGGAGGGGTCCCTTAAAGATCCCTCTGGGGAAGTAGAGTCACAGGGCGTTGGTGCAGCTGGGGCTTGTCCTGCTCTGATGTTTGCAGAGTTATAGGGAGACCGGCTAGGCAAGGAAACCACCTCTTCACGTGCCAGAGAGGGTTTTCTCAGCAGATGTGTCTGTGGTCGTTTATTTGTTCATTTCAACTCAGAGCAGATCTGCCAGGCACAGATTCAGCCAGAAATGCCTAGTCTTTTTTTTTTTTTTTTTTTTTTCCTGTGGGTACCGGGTGTCGACCTCAGGACCTCACGCACCAGCAGGCGCCCGTGCCACTGAGCGATATCACCGGCCCTTTTTTCGTATGTGGGAACCGGGAGTCAAACTCAGGACCTTGCACTTGCCAGGCAGGCGCTTATGCCATTGAGCCATCTCATCAGCCAAAATGCCTATTCTGAAACCTTTAAAAAATGAATTGTATTCTGAAAATTAAATTGTGTAGTAAAGCGTTCTCCATGCAGTGAAACTGCGTTCCTGAGACTTGAGGCCTTATTTTTAGGCAAATAATATTTTCATGTATTTCAAAGCAAGCTTATAATAAATTGTTTGTCCAAATAGAAACTGCAGTCAAAACTCGATCTGTGTAAAGAAGCAATTTTTAATAGTCTGACAAATCGAATAATTTTTTAAAATGAAGGATAAAAAGCATATTTTAATATAAGCAGTGACACCCCATTTAGGCCCTGCGAATGTGCTTTGAAGTTCTCTCTGAACCTCAGCTCGCTCTGCTTCCTGACACTGGATTCCCTGGGGCACTGTGGACCTGCAGCCTGGCACAGAAAGTCGCCCAGGGGCTGCACCTCAAATGCCAGCTCTGAGCCCCAGGTTACGTCTTTCACAGAGCAAGACACTGAGAGTGGGAAGAATCCGAGGTTTTAGGCACTTGGCATTTGCTCATTTTCAACCTGAGATTTAATCCGGAGTCTCCTGCTGAAATGCCCTGGCCCGTTTTGGAGCAGGCGGACACAGTTATTTCAGCACGCACCGTTCTGAGCTGTAGGAAGCTGGATGGTGGCCAGGTGCCCTGCAGGCCTCACGCCTGTCGCCCCACCTCGTGGTACAGCGGGGCGACTCCCAGAAGGGCTTCTGAAGGTCACTTTCAGGAGGGGAGAACTTCCTGTCTGCATCCCTCGCAGTGCAGCCCGCGTGGTTGGACTTTTGCAAAGGTCGCGTTGTCACGACTTGGGGGAGCTCTTGGTGCTGGCGGTGTTACCCGACATCGGTTTAGATGAAGGAGAAGTTACCGAGTGGAGGAAGCTGTGGCCTGCTATCTTCATGGAGAGGCGTTACCTTTGGCCATGACTAGCTTTGTCCCCCAGGGCCTTCCGGCCACATGTCCCTTGCCACCAGGTGAGAGTGTGGGGGCCACTCGTTCTGCCTCCGGGAGCAGCAGCCCCGGCAGAAGCCTGTCCACGGCGCCTACCACACAGGAAGTCGGGCACGGGTAGGGAACAGGTGCTGGGGGGATGACCTCTACCCAGCGGGGTAACAAATGCAGCTCACAGTGAGACTCACTGAGGGGGTTAATGACTGGGGCGCCAAGGGTGCAGATCGGTGGGAGAGTGTTTGCAAGAGTAGAAAAGAGGAACGAGGCTCAGAATGAGCCCAGCTGCCTCTAAGCTGTCGTCACCTTGGTTTCCCGCCAACGCAGAGCCATGGGTGACAGTGTGCGCCAGGCGTCTGACTTCTTCAAGGAGTCAGAGGAGCCTTTGACCTTCAATGACGTTTCTAGATCAATATTGGTAGAAATTCTCAGAATGCTTTGTTCTGTTCCCACAATACTTGGTAGGTGGTATGTATTTAAATTGCAAATATCAATGAAGCACCCCTGTGGGAAATTTGTGGGAAACCTTGCCCTTTGGGGGTCCGAGCCGAGGTGAGTGGCCCCCAAGGTGAGAGGATCTGCCGTGTCCCCTCGCCACCCCTGCGTCACCCAGGAGCTCCTGGGCCTGCTTTCTGCCTCTGTCCTTAAATGGGACAGTCACTGACTTAATGCACGTCCGCCCCACATGGCTTTTGAGATGCTGTCCGTGTATCTGGGACAGGGGCACAGCCCCATCCAGGTCAGCCGGGACCCTGACCCCTCATCCACGGCAGGGCAGAGCGTCAGGCTGGACTGCGTTTGTGTCCTTGTCCATCACCAGCCGTTGTGCAGTGTCTGGGCATCACAGTAAACGTCTGAGCCAGGAGGGACAGGGGAGGATGCTCTGCGCTGCTCCTGAACTCTGTTCCTGAAAAGTGCGCCGTGGTATGGGGTTCGGAGGAGCTGGACTTTGCCTGGTCCTGCTGGAGAAGAAGGGTGGGGCGGGGCCAGCACTGACCACTGGGACCAGGGCCGGCTGTGTGCACAGCACAGGCTGGCATGAGTGTGCACGGCTCTGTGCACGTGGGCGCTGCTTTGGTTTATGCTGTCCCATTAGGTGATCTTGTTTTTAACTTGAAAGCAAAAACCCCTTAAAACAAATGGTGAGCCCAGCTTGGCCAGTCCCCACTGCAGTCCTCTGCCTCCCGTGCATTGCTCGATAATTCTTACCCACGGCCGGTGTCACGGACTGGTGACCCAACCTGGCCAGTGCAGGTCCCGGTCAGTTAGAGATCTCTTAGGACCACACTACTTGGGAGTCCTGCAGGCCATGCTAAGTGTCCCTGAGCCCAGCGCAGCCTGAGGAAGGGGATAAGCTTCCACCACACAGGGTCCACAGCGTGGCTGGAGGTAGAGGAGGCGCTGAGGTCAGTTTCTGCAGCACGTTTCCCAAGAAGGCTGCCGCAAGCTGATTACAGCAGGATAGGTCATTGTGGGCGCCTGTAGGGCCCAGCACCCCAGGACCCCTGCCTTCCTGCATGCCCCCGGATTCAGGTCCCTGTTTCTCAGGTGGAGCTTGGGGGCCTGTCCTCGTGATGTCCCCAGATGGTCCTTGGGATTTGTCCACAGACCTCGCAGACAGTGCTGGGCACAAGCACCTGTATGCTTGAGCCCCACCGGTATAAATGGGCGTTGAATAGAAGGACGGCACGTGGGCTGGGGCTGCCGCAGGTGGGAGGGCAGCGTGGGCAGGAGGTGACTGTGGACAGAGGTGACTGCGGGCAGGACTTGGAGGCTGCTGTGTGCGGAGACCACAGGCCTGGGTCCACAGCACTCATTGGGTTTTTGAAATCAGGAACTTTTATTTATTTTTTAGTGTTTAGTCTTTTATTTTCAATTGACAAACAATATGTTTATGGGTTGTAGCCGGTGTCTGTGTGCCTGTGCACGTTATAGAATGACTGGATCGTGTCAATCCGCATGTCTGCCACCTGAATACGTCACTCACATTAAGGACACGTGACATCCTCTCTGGGGGCCACTTAGCAGCGTGCAGTACGGCATCACTGTCCAGTCGCCACGGTCACTGTGCCTCCTGTCCCCTCCCCTGCTGCCTCCGCCCCTGCCCTGGCCACCAAGTTCAGCCCTCTAGACTCCACGTGGAGTGCGGGTTTGTACCCTGGGCCTGGCGGCTGCACGCAACACAGGTCCTCTAGTCACAAACACAAGGACGTCCTGTCAAGGTCGGCGTGTTGGAGAAGCGAGGCAAAGGACTCCAAAGCCCTCAGACAGGGTTTAGTTCGGATGTGGTCACAGCTCTGGGTGATATTCCATGGGACTTTGTAAACCCTGCTCTCAGCTGCTCCCCTTGCTCCCCCGCAGCTGCCGCTGTGCCCAGTGCAGGGACAGAGCCTCAGCGCGCTTCCTCTCCTGCCCCACAGGCTCACCATGTGGGGACAGTGCCTGGGACTGAGCCAGAGGGCGGGGTGGATGGGGACCCCGCCAGCCTGAGAGGGACAGTGGGCTCGGAGTCACCACCCCACCCTGCAGTCTGTGTTCGGCAGGTTTAGGAAGCGTCCCCACCCCGGCTCGTTCTGCCTGACTCACTGGAAGGCCCAGCTCAGGCCGCGCATCCACACCGAGGGCCAGGCTGCATCTGACGGCCTCGCCCAGGCTGCAGCCCTGAGGCTTCCTCCATTCGACCCCATCCGAAGCACAGGACATGTGTGTGAAAGTCACAGAGGGTTCCGTTGGGGACCCAGGCAGCCTTGCACCATCTGTGTCTGTCTGTCTGTCTCTGTCTCTGTCTTTCTTTTTCTGTTCTGCTTTCTTTTCTTGAGACAGGGCCTTGAGACATAGTCCAGGTTGGCCTCAAACTCCCAGCATCCTCCTGCCTCAGCATCCCGATTATAGGCATGTGCCACCACCCCCAGCCCTTCTGTCCTTTTCTTCCCTTCCAAGTGACTTCCTTCCTGGAGGGGACTTTTCCTGTGCTGCTCACCAGGCGTGAGCCAAGGAGAACCCACAGGCACTGGTCTGTGTGTGGACAACAGGGTGGCATCACCGCAGGGAGAGGGAGCAGCGAGCAAGGCGCTGCTCGGGGACAGCGTCCTCCCAGGCAGGGGCACAGGGAGCCTGGGTCTTCCTGAGTCCTTCCCGAGTCCTTCCCACCCACCCTGCGGCGCTCATGAAAGCAGGGGTGTGAAGGTGCGCAGCCCTCCAGCCATGCCGCCCCCTCCTGCCACAGCCCTGGCTTTGCTACTGCTGCCCGCGGCTGCCCCAGGAGGTCACTGCCAGAAGCCGTGCAGAGAACCTGGCTGAGTCTCTGTGGACGTCCCCTTGGGCGCAGTGTGGGTTGGACAGAAAGGTGTGTCACCCCGAGAGTAGACAGCCAGGCCTGTTGCAGCGTGGACGGAAGCTCCCGCGAGCATGGCTGTGACCGTCACGTAGACGTCTGAGCTCAGTGTCTCCGAAGGACCCGTGACCGGGAAGCCTCGGCTCTGCTCTCCCAGCACCCCCCGTCTCGAGATGACGGCTTACATATATGAGTGCTTAGGAAACCCTGGCCCTTCTAGGGAAAGACCATCATTTGCCCCAGATTTCCTGTTTAGTCTCCACAAATGACAAGTGAGCAAAAAGCACCTTCGTGTTGAAAATGAGAAGCATGTGCATGTGCGGCTCATGTTTCCCCCAGGTCCCTAGTGACCCTGCCCTGGGTGGAGCCAGTGTCCTTGCCCAGAGGGAAAAGACAGGAAGCGACTGCACAGGCAGCCAGGGAGCCCAGGCTGCTCCTCCTGCCCTGGCAGGAAATACTGAAATGGCAACCAAGATAACCTCAGAGAGCACAGGGGCTGCCTGAACCCCAGCCACACCACCCGCACTCTCAGAGCTGTGGCTGCATTTAGTCTCCTAGCAACCAGGAGGAGCAACAGAGAAGGACCAAACCCAGACTGGCACAGCTGAAATGGTTAACAGATGCTTTGGGCAGTTTCTTCTGCCTGTAATAAGCCGGGCATGGTGATGCACGCCTGTGATCCCAGCACTCTGGGAGGCTGAGGCAGGAAGATCACAACGTTGATCTCAGCATGGGCAATTTAGCAACTCACAATAAAGAGGGCTGAAGATGTAGCTCAGTGCAGATGCCCTGGACTCAACCCCTAACACCTCAAAAAAGAAAAATAGCAAAAGAGCACAAGTCCTATTGCACTTGCGAGGTGACCTGGGCCCCTGTGCTAGGGATGTCCTTGCCACATCTTTAGGGATGCTCAGAGGAGCCTGGGTCACATGGGGGTGGCATGCATTGGCAGGGGTCTGGACTGGGCGTTTTCCGTTTGTCACCCCCGCAGGCCAGAAGGGACAAAATGGACTCCAAGGAGGCGCTGATCGACGACGAGGACCTGGATGGGGGCGACGGCGAGGATGGCGAGTCGGAGGACAGCGCACGGCTGAAGCTCTTCCGCCAGCTGGCCTCAGTGGCCTCGCGGCTCAAGGAGTTCGTGGGCAACATGATCACCACGGCCGGCAAGGTGGTGGTCACCGTCCTCCTGGGCTCCTCGGGTGAGTGGCGGAGAAGGGACAGCAACCGAGTGGCTGCCACCATGCTGGGCGGTGAAGCCAGCCTCATGCACAAGCCCGAGAAAGCTGCTTCTGCTCTATCCTAGTTTGGACGTTTTCAGCTGGCTTCTGTTCACCGCCATAAAATACTACTTTTCCACGTCGCAGGGACCTCACTTCTTGAGTTTAGGTTGAATCACAGCCATTCCTTGTCCCCCGAGCCGTGAGCGTTGACCAGTCACAGTGGGCAACCTGAGTACCCGGACAGTGCATTCCCGCCTTCCAAGGCCCAGCTGTCAGCACTGAAGCCGAGCTGAACTCTGGGAAGTTTGATTGCAATCTCCGGGCGAGGCTCTCATTCCCACCAGGTGTAGGTGCAGCCCATGGTGAAGTTACCTCTGTCTTTCCCTCCAGGTCCGAGGCCCCCAGGGTGGATGCTGGTTAGAGTTGAGTCCCTCAGACTGTCCCCAGAAGTGGCCAAAATGAAATGATGCCGCTGTTTTTGACTGTGAAAAAGAGGGAAAGAAATAATTTCTCAAGAAATAAAACAGTGTTTTAATCAGGAGTCATTTCAGATGCCCAATAAAATCATTATAACATCTGTAAAGGACTAGCCTCTTCTTGCATCTCCTCATTGTGCAATAGGATGAAGATGGAGAAGACTTTAGCTGCCAGAGTGTAATATTATTATGAATGCTACTTAACTAAAAAGAAGGTAAAACCGGGTATGTGATGCCGCATGCCTGTAATCCCAGCACTCAGGAGGCTGAGGCAGGAGGATTGGTGAGAGTTTGAGGCCAGCCTGGGCTACTTAGTGAGTTCAAAGCCAGCTTGAACTGCATAGCAAGACCCTGTCTAAAAAAAAAAAAATTTTTTTTTTTTTTTTGTGGGTACCAGGGGTCGAACTCAGGACCTCGTGTGCCAGCAGGCGCCTGTGCTGCTGAGCGATATCACCGGCCCTTTCTTTGTATGTGGGTACCGGAAGTCGAACTGAGGACCTTGCGCTTGCCAGGCAGGCACTTATGCCGCTGAGCCATCTCACTGGCCCTAAAAAAATTTTTTTAAAAGGTAAATCATTCTAAAGGAAAAGCCGTGATAAAGTTGGAGCGAATGTGCAGTTGTTCTGAAACATCTGAAAGAGAAACCAGCCAGGAAAGATGCAGATTCTCCTGGTGAACAAAGCAGACTGTCCTCAGCTCAGAGACTCTGGTAGAATCTCTTGGTCATCTTGTCTTTCTTTGTGCCTAGAAAATTGTCACTTTTATGTGGTCTTTTTCACAACAAATGCAGCACTTGATTACATGACTGAGCTGTGGTCACCACAGCAAAGCAGGGACACCCTCAGGTTCCAGCCTCAGTGCCTGCGGCGCAGCCCCAGCTACCTGTTGCTGACGCCCCCTGTCCCCGTCCCCAGGCATGATGCTGCCCTCGCTGACCTCGGCAGTGTACTTCTTCGTCTTCCTGGGCCTGTGTACCTGGTGGTCCTGGTGCCGCACGTTCGACCCGCTGCTGTTCAGCTGCCTCTGTGTCCTGCTGGCCATCTTCACGGCTGGGCACCTGATCGGGCTGTACTTGTACCAGTTCCAGTTCTTCCAGGAGGCTGTGCCCCCCAACGACTACTATGCAAGGTAAGGGGTGCAGGTGGGAAGGAGAGGCTGCACTGTCCCTGCCCGCTGTGATTACCTTCAGTGTTGAGCAAAACCTTGGCAGGATGGGGAAGCCACTGTCTCAGTTACTTTTCTCATTGATGAGACAAAATACCTGACACCCACAAGTTAAAGGAGGAGAGGTTTATTTCAGCTCAAGTTTGTAGAGGTTTCAGTCCATAATTGCCTGGCTCCAAGGCAAGGTGGCAGAGGGGCATCACAGAAGAGAAACAGTCCATGGCAGGGCAGACAGAAGACAGCAGCAGTAAGCCTGTCCTTCCCGTTTATTTCATCCAAGCTACAAGCCTATTGGTTGATGCCACCCATACCTAGGTGGGCCTTCCCATTGTCCATACTCAGAACTATGTTAAACCAATCAGTGGGCTAATTTAGTTACCACACCCTTAATCCACATTCACACACTATAGCTCCAAAAAGCCCAACCTATGAGCGCATGAGGCTTTGGGGGGACGTCTAGATACAAGACCCAACAGCCACCTAGTGCTTTAGTTTTATCGGATGACTCAGTCTAGAAGGAAAAAGTGGGTCCCCTCACCTGGAGGTGCTGCTGGCCAGGAAGAAGGGGCGCTGCTGTTTGTGGCCCCTGGGGCCAACACCAGGTTTCCTGGAGGAACACTTTGCACTGAAGAACAATTAGACAGTGTCTCCAGCAACCAGCTAGGGAGAGCTTGCACAGGCCAAATGTATGACAAGCAACAATAAAGTGCGTTCATTGTAAACACTAAGAACTAACAGTACCAGCGTCCATGGGGAGACGAATAGCTGATAATGCGCTTCAGTTCTAAGTGACCGTTACACCAACTCCTCACTGTGAGAATGTGATGGAAGGTAAAGAATCCAGAGTAGACTTTGATTTTTTGAGGGATTCTATGCCCTTCTCAGTCAAAGAGGGAAATCTCACAGGATAACACTGGCCAATGAAAGGGAAAGAAATAAGAAGATTAGAAAATGATTCTGGACACTACCGGAAATCGCTCCTTACATACTGGCTGGTATGAAGGGTCTTGCATTGCTGGTCATCACAGAGGGAAAATCGTAGTTTACAGAGGTGGTCAGCACATGACCAGCTGATCATACTCGGCTCCCAGGGTGGCACAGCTTGACATCCCCTCTCGGTGTGGTGCAGTGTGTGATGTCTGTGTCCTCAAGCAGCAGCCCTCAGACCCAATCGCCAAGGTGCAGCAGGAAAGGGGAGAGACTGCTTTCAGTGGCTCCTCGAGAAAGACAGAACAAAACCGGGTGTGGGTTTTACGTGGCTGATGATCTGGTCCTTTAACATCAGCTTCCAAAAAAGCAAAAGAGGTGTGTAACAGGTGGGGTGAGATTGCCCTCATTTGAAGGAGGCCAAAAACACCCACAAACATGTGTGGGTCTGCAGATTAGACAGCACGGGTCCTGGTTCAACACCCGATCCCTAAAGGATGTTTTGGGGTCAAGCGGGGGACATTCCAGTACTGCGTGGCTTAATATGCTGCTGTCGATGACTCCGTGCTGGTGCATGAGGTCGTGGGCATCGAGAGAAAGTCACTGTCCTGAGTACTGCATGGGGACTTAGGTAGTGAGGTGACATCAGAGCCTTAACTCAGGTAAAATTTCTGGGACAAGGTAATCAGTGTGGAGTAATCCACTGTCCCCATGGTACCACTGCCCTCCTCGACAGTGGAGAAGTCCACAGCTGCAAGTTACAGAAGAGGTAAAGCGGCAGGCGCGTGCAAGGCACGGGGACGCGATGCGATGCACTGTGCGCCTTGACTGATTCCTGGGCAACACTGGGCCATGAAAATGCTACTTCGTTTCTGTCTGCACAGTGCAGAAATGCAATACGTCAGTCAGTCAAATCCCAAAACCACTTAAATTCAGTAAAATAAAAGCCAGTGCCCAACACACACACACACGGACTTAATTCTAAATCCAGCTGGCCCGACGGGGCGAACCTAGAAACTGGAGACACAGCCCGAGGCCAACAGGCAAGCGCGTTATGCGGGCACACTGACAGAGCAGATTACACAATGTGTATTTTAGCAGGAGGGAATGAGTGCTCGGTTTCAGTACAGCCGTTACTTCTGCACTGAAGGAGTGCTGTAGTTTCTTTCCGACATTTAATTCTTGGTTTATTGAACATGTGTAGAAAAAAATGCTTTGTACTGTTGAAAGAACAGCCTTTGAGGGGATGACTTAATTGGAAATGTAAATATCCTGGTAGAGCCATAGTTTGGGGGGCTTGGGGTTCTTTCTCCCTGCTAGTTAAGAGTCTCTTCTGCCATCTAGAGCTGATGGTAGGGAGTACAGTGGTGCCTCTGTCCACGAACATAATTCATTCCATGATTCTGGGAAAGAGGGCCACGGTCATCACCCGATGCAGAGTTCACCAACAAAAACAAAATGTTGCCAAATGCTTCTGTTTGCAAACCAAACTGTTCACAAACAAAAGCATTGGTGAAGAGGCAACAGCACAAAGAGTATTTATAACCACCTCGAAAACGCTTGCGTAGATCAGGCAGGCTTCTCTGCAGGGTCAGTGAGCAGGTATTTTAAAACTTCATGAACCCTGAAATTTGAATTCCATATTTTTGTCACATTTCACCAAGTATTTTTCTTTTGCTTTTTCCAGCCCTTTGACAAGACCAAACTCATAAGTGACTCATAAACTGTACCCAGACAGGTGGAGGCCCGGGCTGGGCCCTGGGGGAGTGGTCTGCCATCCTGCAGTGCAGACGGCAGCGGCTGTGACAGTGTGATGAGTTGCCGTAGTTGTTTTTCATCTGAATTGTCTGAGCGGAGCAGCGCGGTGGGTAAATTTCCCGTTGCAGATCCACCTGCCCGGCCCCACCCTTAACTGTGGTAACAGGACCTTGCACGTTATCCTTGCAGATCTTCAGAGTTGGCATCTTTAAAACCATTGCTTTCTCCTAAGGCACAATTTCAATGCATTGCTATTGGCCCCAAAGACTGAGTTGGAAAAAACCAAACCATAGGTGAGCACAGACGCACAGACGCACAGACGCGCACTGTCTTTCGGAGGTGTTTGTCACAAAGGTCAGGGACTCCGTCCCCCACATCCAGCTTCTGGACGCAGCTGCCGCTGACACCGTGCAGGCAGTGCCGTCAGCTCCAAGGTTACACGGTGGGGACTCTAGCGAGAGTGACCCTGATTTTTAGACACACTGAATTGATTTTTTTGTCATTGGTATAATAAATGACTGTTGGGGATTATTTGAAAAATAAGATAGAGGAGAACACTTTTATAAAAATGTAATTCTAACGCCCTAAAATAAATGCTACTGACTTGTGGTCTGTAGTATTCCAGTATTTTTCCTTTCGTACTTTTTTAAGACCAACTTCGAATCCTACCAGACGTGCAGCTTTACAACTCTCCCGGTGGTGCAGCTTCTTAGGCTGTGAATCTGCAAAGCCTGCTTCCCACAGGATGAAAGCCTTTGCTGTGCAGCTGCTCCATGCCTGAGTCCATCCCTGGGTTGTCATGGTCAGTGGTCCCTCCTTTCTGCCCTGTGCTGGGACCAACATCACATTACCTCTAACTCTAGATAACACTCATAAAGACCAAGAAGCAGCCCCACGACCCTGCTTCTCTCAGCTGTGGGGGAGTCCCACAAGAGTGTGTGTGCTGGTTCTGCATGAGGATCCCTAGGTCGTGGTCCTGGGCCAACATCCTGTTAACTACTGGTTTGTGATGCCTCGCTACACAGGTTTTATTTGCTGAAATCCTTGCCTCGTGTCAGGGTTCATCTTGATTGCCAACTTGATTGGCCTTGACAGATGCCTGGAAGATTAGTAAAACACACTTCTGGGTGTGCCTGGGTGGGCAACAGAGGAGTGACCTGGGGACTGTATCTGGTTCCTGCCCCCTTCTCTAGGGCTCTTCCCTGCTCTCTGCTTTGCAAAGGCCATGAATTGAGTTTTCCTCTACCACACCCTTCCACCATGATGGCTGCCTTGGAGCCAGCCAACCATGGACTGAAACCTCTGACACCATGAGCCAATAGATGTTTTTCTCCTTTTAGTTGGGTATTGTGTCCCAGCAATGGCAAGCTGACCTGTATTCCTGGGCTGGCACAGATGGAGGGTGTCTTGCTTTTCCAGGGTGATCTTGTCTTTTTAACCCAGTGGACTCAAGGATCATCTGGTTGTTTGCAGATTCCCGTAGACCTTGGTGGAATTTTCCCATTAGTGTTATCCAGCAGAGGACATAGAGAGCTGGACTCAGGAACATGTGGGAGAGACCAAGGTTGGCTGGAAGCTTGGCTTGATGTTGAGACAGGGAAGAGAATCAGTGATGTCTTCCATCTGTTCACATGGGAGTGGCATGGCAATATTTTCCAAAACGAACTCCAGGACTTATTGTTTGACAAGGATGAGTGCACTTCCAGGAAGGTTAAGGCAGTGTTTGAAAGTAGGATTATTCTTCCCAAATCTGAAATGCTGTAGTCTGTTACAACCCTAAAAATATTAGTGATTATACTTTTGAAGTTGATCCAGAAAAATAAAGCTTCAAAATGAATCCACAGAGCTAAATGCAAGACCCATGTATATCATTCAACTAGCCTGTTTAACAGGCCAGAGCCCTATTGAAACTTACTCTGCCAGGTCTTACTAAGAAAAATGGGGAACTAAACAAACATTTCCCCAACTGATGCAAAGTGCTGAGGTTTTATATTGACACAGAGAACTTCTGCAGGCAGCAAGCATCTCATGTTTTTAAGATTTTTATTGGTGCATCTGTGCAGTACATAATGATTGCATTCATTGTGGAGAGTTGGTATGTGTACATAATGCATCTTAATTCTTTTATGCCTCTTTCTCTTCCCCTCCCTCTCCCTTCCCTCCATCTCTTTGTCCCTTTCCCATTTGTAAAAGATCTATTTCCTTATTTCCTATTATCTATCTTTAGTTTGCTCTTTTTATGACTTATACTTTGGGTTCTCATATAAGAGAAACCATGTGATATTTCAGCTTATGTGTCTCATTTATTTCATTTATTTCAATGTGCATTCATTTTCCTACAAATGACCAAAGTTTATCCTTGTGTATGGCAGAGTAATACTCCATTGTGTATAAACACTATATTTTCCCTATTGGTTCTTCTGTTGATGAACATACAGGCCACTTCCAAGATTTAGCTATTATGAGTTGTGCTTCTATAAACACGGGTATCCATGGATCACTGTAATATGATGTCTTTAACTGTTATGGACGATAATGAGAAGGGGAATAGCTGGGTCAAATGGAATTTATATTTTTAGGTTTTTGGGGAATCTCCATACTGATTTCCATAGTGCTTATACTGTTTTACATTCCCACCAATGGTGTAGAAGGGTTTATTTTACCCCATAGCCTTGCCAGAATTTGTTATTATTAGATTTTCTGATGCTACCCATTCTTTCTGGAGTAAGATGGAATCTCAGTGTTGTCTTAATTTGCATTTCACTCGTGGCCGATGGTATTGAACATTTTTTCATGTACTTATTGGCCATTTGTGCTTCTGAGAAGTGTCTATTCATTTAGGTTGTCCATTTTTTGATTGGGACTTTTATTTTGTGGGGGTCTAGTTTTTCTGAGTTCTTTATATATTCTAGATATTAGTCTTTTGTCCAAAACGTAGTTGGAAAATTTTTTTTCCAATCTTGTACGTTGCTTCTTCACTCTTAGTAATTTCTTTTGCTGTGCAGAAACTTTTTAACTTGATATAATCCCATTTGTTGATTCTTGATGCTATTTCTTGTTTAATTAGGGTTCTGTTCAGAAAGTCCTTGCCTACACCTATGTCTTCAGGAGTATTACCTATTTTATCTTCTACCAGATTAAGTGTTTCTGTTTTAACATTTAGGTCTTTGATCCGTTTTGACTTTAGTTTAGTGCGTGGTGAGAGATGCGAGTCTAGACTCAATCTTCTGCATGTGGGGAGGCAGTTTTCCCAGCACCATTTATTAGAGAGACTGACTTTCCTGCAGGGCGTGTTTTCTCCCTCTTTGTCAAAGATCAGATGGCTGAGTGTGCTTGGCATTTTTTCTGCATCCTCTATTCTGTTCCATTGATCCACATGTCTGATTTTGTGCCAGTACCATGTTGTTTTTATCACTGTAGCTTTGTAATATAACTTCAAATGAAGGATTGTGATGCCTCCCACTTTGCTTTTTTTTTTTTTGCCCAGGATTGCTTTCGCTATTCTGGGTCTCTTCTTGCTCCATGTACATTTTAGCATTGTTTTTTCTAGTTCTGTAAGAAATGCCCTTGGTATTTTAACTAGAATTGTATTACATCTCTATAGCAGTTCGGGCAGTGTGGTCATGCTGACAATATTGGTTCTACCTATCCAAGAACAGGGTATATCTTTCCATTTTTTGATGTCCTCTTCAATTTCCTTTTCAGAGTACTGTAGTTTTTGCTATAGAGATCTTACTCTTCCTTGGTTAGGTTAACTCCTAAGAATTTAATTTTTGTTTAAGCTATTGTGAATGGTGTTGTTTTCCTAATTTCATTCTTAGTGGGTTCACTGTTGGTGTACAGGAATGCTATTTCCTAGAACTGAATAATAATGCCAGTACAACATACCAGAAGCTATGGGCCACAATGGAAGCAGTCCTAAGAGGGAAGTTTAGAGTTGTGAATGCTCACATCAGAAAATAGAGCAAGCTCAAATAAGTAAACTAATAATATACCTCAAAGTCCTAGAAAAACAGGAACAATCCAAATCCAAAGCTATACAAGAAAGGAAATTATAAATACCAGAGTGAAAATCAATGAAATTGAGAATAAAAAAAAATGAACCAAAAGAATAAACAGACAAACCCTGGACTTGTGGAGGACAGTGCCGTGGGCTCTAGGTCTTCAGCTGGACTCATGCAGGACACTGCCATGGGATCCAGGTCCTCAGCTGGATTCTTTGGGTCTCTAGTGCATGGACAGATCTCCTACACTCCTCTGCATTTGACTCTTTGGGTGACTATTATAAAATAATCCTGTAAATTATGTGTCCTGTGTTAAATCTATTCCCTTGCAAACCCTGACTACAACAGGGATTAATGGTGTGGTGATGTTGGGTCCGCTGGTGACCTGGGTGCAGACTCTCCCTGTCCCTGCCTGGGACACTTGCCCCATTCACGAACCTGGCCATGGGCCCAACCCAGCATGAGCTGAGCCAGCAAGGGTGTGCGGACCCCAGAAACTTTCAGCACAGTCGCATTCAGTGAATTCATTCTTCCCTGCTCACTGGTGACTTCCATTAAAAGCCAGTGTTAACAGTTTGACAGCACACGGTTGTTGTGTTTCTTTGTAAAGGTGACACCCAAGTAATTCTGAGGCAAACGTTTCTGAAAACAGTCCTTGATGTCACCAAACAGGTCCAAGGAGATCCCCCTAAGGGAGTCAAGGACCCTAAATTGGCCAGACAGCGTCTTGAGGTTGACTGCAGACTGCGTCGGGGAGGCCAGCGGGGTTCTTAGTGAAGGCCAGATGCCCACCAGGGCGGCGGGAGAGAGACGCGTCCTCCGCAGGGAGCCCGGAGGTGGGAGCCAGGATGCTCAGCCTGAAGACAGCCCGTGGCTCGTTTACCGCCCACCTGGCACCTGGCTCTGTCTCGAGATGAGGCCGCTTGCCATTAGTGGGCCGACTCTATCAACTAGGTTAAAATCTGAACTGTTTCAGTGTGTTTGAAGTTTAGAACTGCGGTAGCCATGTAGCTGTTTGTGTACTGTTTCTTTTGAAATTGGAAGTTTCGATGTAACTCTGAGAATTTATGAACTTCCAGCATCCTTAAGAGTCTTAGGAATTGGGGTGTGATGAGTCTGGAAAGAAAAAGGGACAGAAACACGGCCGTGGGGGCAAAAGGCCTGGGTAACGTTGGGTAACTTTGATCATGCCTAAAGCTCCAGTTTCCTGTCTCCTTTTTACCTACCTTTATTTCTTCTATTCTACCTCACTTGACGTGAGCTTCTTGCCTGCTTTTTATCTCAAGCTATCTAGATAATTCAAGTTCTCAAGTGGGTCAGGGTGCTGGGCATGGAGGAGGCTGATGTAAATGCCGATAGTGTTCTTCATTGTCAAGTATGTGCTGGGAGCCCAGACGTGTATTTCCCACTCTTGCGGTGAACATTTTGCACAGGGCAAGCACTAAGCTGAGCAGCCAGCTTTGAACAGTTTGGCTGCCTCTCTTCCCAACCCCCAGACTCCGCTCCATGGCTCTCAGCAGTCAGCACCAAGGGGAGTCCATTGCTCAAATTCAGTTCACAGTTTTGCTGGTGTGTTCACATTAAGTTGGGAAGTTGGAAAACGAAGATTGGAAAGGCTTGGGGAAGATTCCCAGGCCATTGTCATGGAAATAGCCCTCTATTAAGTAAATATACAGCAATTTGTCCTGTTAGCCATTTTCGTTGCCCTTTCTATAAATCACAACGATTAGAAAATGAATCATGTTTAATGAAGGATAAGCTCATGTTTATTTCAGGGTTACACTGATGTCAACAAAAGAGTTCCAGCGAGGCCTGGGCCTCTAGCCTTTTGAGCTCATCCCATGATAAACAAGAAGGAGGTTAAGAAACAACCACTGAAAGTTCAATGTCATTTATTATATTTATACTATTTTTATAATAGTCATAAAGTATCCACTGCATATACAGAGACATAAAGGCCTCGGGCAGGACATCTTTGTCTCCTGGCAGGGGAAGCAGCATCCCTTAGAGGAGAAAGAATGCCCTCGGCCCCTCCGCACCAGGTCTGCAGCAGTCAGCTCCACAAGTGCTTCGAGGAGCCAGGTCGCTCAGAGGTTGCTGTGCGGGCCTGGCCTGTGCTAGCCCAGCCCGGGGCTTAGTAAATGCGGACAGCCTTGAAAGACTGCATTATCCTTCTGGGAGGCCAGTTGGCAAGCACTTCCTCTGAAAGGAGCCCAGTGCATGGGGAAATGCATGCAAAGCCTGTCCCCTGATGCTGTGGGACGCAGACCGACCCAGGCGGCTTAACCCTCCCTTTCCCTAAGTATCCGCAGATGCCCCGGGCAGTGTCGCAGGTTGTTTTATTTGCACAGCTGTAGGGGACAAAATGGCGAGCAAACTTTCATTCCATCTCGAAGACTCTTCGTGATGAAATGTCTGTGTCCTTGGCAGGTCACAGAGTTCATCTGTGCTCATCCGGAAGGTGACACACGGGAGCTGAAACAGAATTGAGTTGCCCCAGATAAACAGAGACAGCAGGGCTTAAATAGTTAGAACCCAGGTCCGTCTGGACAGCGGGCCACACCTGCAGTCGCCTGGGTCTGCAGCTCAAGTGGCGCTGTGCAGACCAAGCTGGGGTCCTGGGCCTTGGGTCCCAGCCAAGTGCCTCTGCGCGGGATGTGATGTGGCCTCCCTGCTCTCAATTTCCAGGGCTCCAGCCTGGGCTCAGTGCACCGGATGTCACGCCTTCGCCCACCGAGGCATCCCCCAGGAAGGGTCTCCTAAACAGTGTCGTGGGGCAGGTGTCTGGTCCTCTGTGGATGCCGAGGACACGCCTCCATTGAGCAGACTGGGTAACACTTTGCAGGGTGCATGGGGATGGGAGCAGCTCACCTGCAGGCGCCCGACCTCAGGCGAAGGCATTCTGCTCAGAGGGCCCAGTGCGTGCCACTCCTTGGTGTGGTGTGGGGGAGGACGGCGGGAACACCCAGAGCACCTTTCTGCAGCCCACCTGCCAGGCTCAACCTGCCCGGCTGCCTCCCAGGCAAAGCACTTGTCAAAGTGTTACTGGACAGAGGGTCCGGGGGCTTCTCTCCAGATTCTTGGTATCTGAAAGAATTGGACAAGACACAGAACAGGCAGTGAGGGTTTACGTGTATCAAAGAGGGAAAAGAGGTACATTCCACACAGAGAGGGCTGTGAACCAGCTCATGAAGCAGCCCCAGGCAGAAGGATAGGGGTGTTAGTATTCAAAATCCCAGGTTATCTCCCTCTCAGACAAGTAAGGTCCGGGGACAGTCATCCTATCAAACTGCCCTGTGGGAACTGTTCTGTGGAAATGCTGCCTTGACTTCCTGCCATATGCAAATGAAGGATCACGAGCAGTGTCTTTTGATTGGCTGTGCCCATATGCAGATGAAGGATTGTAAAGGGCAACTTCTGATTGGTCTTGTGAACAGCACCAGATTCAAATGAGGGATTGATAGCACTTTTATGATTGGTTGGCATCCCTGTATTGGGAGTGTCCCAAATCCTGTGGCCCTGTCTTAAAAGCTCTGTGCCTCGGTTTCCCTATCTAGGAAGTAGGTGTGGAAAGCACGCCTTGCTGGGAGGGAGCTTGTGTGTGCAGTAGGAGGATGCAGTTCAGATGCTTGGAAACGTGGCAGTGCTGATAGAAAAGTGTTGGTTTTTCTGGTGAGGCCACCACCATTTTCCGTGCTCAGACTCGTTCTCGTTCTCTGACACCGGCCCTGCAAACCGCACCGTTAGGTCCCGCAGCACACAAGCTACCCCACCCAGCTTCTGCCTCCTTTGGAAAAGTCACCCTCTTCCTGCTCATCTCCCTGCTCCTACTCTTCCCTCAGAGCCCAGCTCAGTGCCCCCTTCCAGAACCTTCCCTGGTCCTCCTGAGAGGAGCAAGTGTGGTCCCTGGGCAGTCACCCCCGCAGGCTGGCTGCACAGCTCCATGCCCTTCTGTGTGTGATGGGTCCCTGCCTCGTGAGGCCCTGGCTGTCGGGGGCTGTGGAGGCCCCGTGGTCTCCAAGGACTGGATAAGCCAATCCCACCCTGGGCTCCCTCGAGCTCCCTGCTTAAGCTGTTTTCGCTCTCCATTTCTTAAACCCTTGTATTTTTGCTTTCAAGACTGACTTGTCGGGCCGGTGAGATGGCTCAGTGGCATAAGCACCTTCCTGGCAAGTGCGAGGTCCTGAGTTCAACTCCCGGTACCCACCAAAATAAATAAATAAATAAATAAAAGACTGACTTGTCCTGAACTCTAAGCCCCAGAGGTGGCCGCAGGCAGAAGGTGAGTGGGAAGCGACTGTCCAGAAAGGTCGCTATCAGCTTTACTACGCCGCCCCAGGCTCGGGTCCCCAAATCACTGGGGATCTATTTGGTTCGGCTTGGGGGCTGCTCAAGGCAATGGCCAAAGCGGCTGAGGTTCCTTAAGTGCGGTGGCCAATATTTAGATTTGGCTTTAGAAAAATTATGGTTTGATTTTACTTATTTATTTAGGAAACTCAAGGGTAGCTTTCTGCCTCCTGTGTAGCATGTAGCTACAGTTGTAAGCAAGTAGCCTTTGCTTTGGAGGAAGTTGGAGATTTCAGCCCATGTCCTGCGTGCTCTTTAGAGACCCAGTTTGCTTCTTAACTGAGATACTTTGGGGTATGTTTCTTAATTGGGGGGGCCGCTCCGGAGTGGGTGGTGTGGTACCACTGATGTGCATGGGAGTCCTGGTGCCTGGAAATTGGGCAACAGGCAAGCTCTGAGTTCCTGCTTCCTTCTGCCTGTGGGTATGTGGAAAACACACTGTTATTTTGTTATTAAGGAAACTTTGAGATGTGAGGGTTAATGAGTTTTTTGGTGCTGATTGACTTCCAATTTATGTGGAGTCTGGCAGCTTAGTAAAATCCAGTCTTACAAAATAATTCTTCTTTCATCTCCTCTGAACAGTCCAGCTGCTGTTCTTGTATCACCAATCCACGGAATTGGTTCCATCTCTGGAAAGTTTAGTACCATTTAATTCTTTTCCTTGGTATTCTTCCTGTGAAACAAAATATATTCCTTAAACAAAATTGAGCTGAAGTTATAGGTATATGTGTATGTTTTTCTGTTTACATATGCATACATATACATACGCATGTGCACATAAGTGGGAAAAGTATAGTAATGCCTTTTATATAAGCTTATTATAGATACTTAATGAGTTAGTATTTGTAAAACAGTGCCAGTAGATAATAAGAACCGTAAAGAGGTATTTGTTAAATAAATTTTAACTTGGTTAAATAAGTTGTCCTAATAGTGAATTAGGTTTTTCCACGTTTGATTAGAATTTTAATCACAACATACAAGAATAATACATTCCACCTCTTATTTTTAAGCTCTGAGTTCAAACATGAATTTTGGCTTTAGGCAATATAATTTTAGTGCTTGTTGATTAGTGCATTGTAGTTCTTATTTAATTCTCCTAAGAACATTTTAAGAGAGGTACTGTTACTTTTTAAGTCCATTTTTCATAGGGTAGTACCAAAGCTTGCAAAGGTTAAGTAGCGTGTTTATTAAATGATGGAACCAGGATGTGAGCCCGAATCTACCGGACTCCTGGCCTTGTGCCTTTATTAGCTATGCTAAGCATGATCCCCTGCACAAAGCAGTGCATCCACACGTGACACAGCCCCGAGTATTTGTGAGCAATTCCTTTACACTTCCTGGCTCCAGACATCTTCAGGATCCCCACTGAGGTCCAGGAGCTCTGGAATTTGAGCCAGGTGAAGGACAGCCCTGGCCACAGCATCAGGAGGCACCATGCCAGGCCTGCCGTGTGGAGCCAGGCAAAGAGCCCTGCCGGAGGCAGCCCGGCAGCCGGGGGCCCTGCCTGCATCTAACTTATCTTTGCGTTGCCTCAGCATTGGGTATCCTGTCTGACTCACCGCAGGCTCCAATAAATGTTTGCTGTGTGACACAATCTCGAAGTCAGAAGGGAATAAATATTCCTCCTAGTTCAGCATATGTTTCTCTAAATCTGCCCACAAATGATCATCGTTAATGGACATATCCAAAGCAGTGTCTGGATAAAACATGGAGGTTCTTTCAACTGTGAAAACAAATGGCAAATTAGTGATGGTAGAATTTCTTGTGGTAGAAACACTAACTGTTCCTTCAAGTCAAGATAACAGTGTACTAAAATAGTAAATCCAAGGAGATCTTTTGAGGAAGGCATTTTAGAACAAAACAATTATTTAACCATCAAGTATTTTATTGGAATGTGTGACCATCATGTTTGTTAGTTAAAATCCTCATCTCTGCTCAGGATTTTCACTGATTGCAGCGACACCCCATTAATTCTTCAGTTCTATTATAGATGGGCCAATTTGGCTGTCCCATGAGGTATTTTAAGAATAAACACATAGAAGTGTGTTGCCTTACCCCTTCGGGGACTGTGGAGGTCGTGACTGTCGTTTATGCAGTAACTTCTACCGTCATATCTTCTTGTCGCTTCCAAGTCACCATGACTCAAGCGTAAGACATTCCCTCGGAACACAAGGACCAGAGGCTTTGATTTTCTGTCCAGAGTTTCTGTAGAGAAGCTTTCTGCTAAGAGGATTTGGCAAATGTCTTCAGAAACTTGCTAGTTATGCATTACAGCTTTCCTGAGGTACAATTGATATGGAATGAGCTGAACATATTCAAAGCGTACATTTTGATAAGTTTTGACATAAAAATATCCTCAGAACATCCTCAGAATCAAGATGATGAGTACAGCTGACCTGCTCCCAAGTCCCCTGGTGCCTGGCTTTCCTGCATCCCATGTCCAGGAAACCACTGATCTGCATCCTGTACCTAGATTCATTTTCACATTCTAGCATCTTCCATAAATAGAATCATACCATTTCCATTCTTTTTTGGGAGGGGGTGTGGGTGGGGAAGAAGCACATCTCTCTGCCTTCGCTCAGCCTGGTGACCAAGCTCTGCTCTGCTGCCCTGTGAGAGCTTCCGCTCCTGCGTATTCTCAGTCAAGGTGATGGAGGTGGTCTTTCCCAATCTCACACCTTCGAATAGGTGTGTACTCAGAATTCACTGTGGTTTAAATTTGCATTTCCCTAATGACTAGCAACACTGAGAATATTTTCAAGAGCCGATTCAGTATTTTTAAATGAAGTCTGTTAAAGTAGTTCAGCTACTTTTTGAAAAAGAATTATTTGTTTTCTTGGTATTAAATTTTGAGAGCTGTTTAGATAAACATGACACCTATCACTTGTCAGGTATATATTTTTGCAAACATTTCCTCACTCTGCAACATCATCTTCTTAACTAATACCAATGCTAGAGCAGAGTTTTTAATTTTGATGAAGTCTACTTGGCCAATTTGTTTTTTTTATGAATCATGTTTTTGGTGTGGTGCTTTCAGAAATTTTTGCTAAACTTCAGTTGACAAAATTATCTATTTTTCTTTTTTGGAAATGTTGTAGGATATAAAAAAAATATGATGTCATGTTATTCCAAAATCATTTACTGAAAAGACTGTCTTCAGTATTACTCTTATACCTTTCTTAAAAATGAAACTTCCATTTATGTGTGGTTGGGTTTAAATGCGGACTCTATCCTGTACCATTGGTTTTTATGCCCCTGTATTGTTTGTGTAGTTAATCCTTTACTTTTTAAAATTCACAGTCATTTAGGCTATTCTAAGTCCTTTATGACACCACATAAATTTTAAATGTTTTTCAGTTTTACAGGAAATCCTGCTAGGGTTTTGACTGGGATTGCATTTATTCTATCCAGAAATCTGGCATTAGACCTTCCAGTGCATGCACAAAGCATAGATTGTTTCCAATTTATTTCAGCAGTGTTTTTTTAATTTTTAGTGCCCAAGTCTTTCATGTCAGTTGTCACCATTATCTCTTAAGTATTTCATAATATAAATGCCATTGAAAATGGTAATTCTGAATTTCTGACTATTTGTTGCTGATAATATAAAAATATAATTATTTTGTATATTTTATATCCTGCCACTTTGTTACACACTTACATTGGTTTTGCCTTGGTTCTGCAAGATTTTTTTTTTTTTTTTTTTGTAGATTCCATCAGGTTTTCTACACAGACCAGGTCACCTACAAGTAAAGACAGTTTACCTTTATTCTTTTCAGTCTTAGTACCTTTCATTTCTTTTTCTTGCTAGAAACTCCTGTGTTGAAGTGGTCAAAACGAATATCCTTGTTTTGTTTTCTCTTTGAAGGGGAAGCATTTACTCTGTCTTTGTTAAGTATGATGGTAATAGGTTTTTCACAGATGTTTTTATCAAGTTCATAAAAATTCCCATCAATTCGTAGTTTGCTGAAATTCTGCTCACAATAGATCAGATTTAATCACACATTTTCCCAATACATATTGTGGTCATCTTTTTTTTTCTTTTCCTTTTCCAGTCTGTTAATATGGTGAATTGGTGTTTCCAAATATTGTCACCTTTATACTCCTGTGATAAATCTCACTTGGCCATGAAGGATTATCCTGGGGCCGGGGTTCTAGTTCAAGGTTAGAGCATGTGCGTATCATGCATGATACACTAGGTTGAATTTCGAGAACAAGAGAAAAGATAATAGTTTTGTTACGTATTGTTGGATTTGAATTAATAAAATTTTGTTTAGAATTTTTTTCATGCATCACCGTAATAGATATTGATCTGTAGTTTTCTTTAATTGGATTATCTTCGGTATCAAGATGATGCTAACCTCACAAGATGACTCGGAAAATTTTTTTTTCAATGATCCAGAAAGTGATGTGGTACTGGTATTATCTTTTTTTTTAATGCTTGGCAGAATCCACCAGTAAAACTATGAACTTAAAGTTTTTCCTTATGGGAAAGTTTTTAACCACAAATTCAGTGTCTTTAACCGATAAAAGACTGTTGAGGTTATCTTGTTCCTCTTCAAGCTTGGAGTTTGTAACTTCCAAAGACTTTACCTGCCTGTAAATGTTCAGATTTGTTGGCAGGAAGTGGTTAGTAATGTCCGCAGTGTGACGCGATGCCGTGAAGTCGGCCCTCCCAACTTGTGAGCTTCGCCACCCCCTGCCTTTGCAGTCATCCGAGCCTCGAATCTGCATGTGTTGTGGCATCGATGGTGGACTTCTTGCAGTTGTTATGGACATTTACCATATGACCTGATTCACCAGGGAAATCACTTGCTGTTGGTCTCCCTCTCTTGCATGTTGTAGCTTTATTGGCCATGAACTATCAAGGACTTTAAAATGAGGTGTTTAAGCCCATATTGCTATAATAGCTACTTGGGAGAAATTTTGTGCATGACAAAAATGCTTCCATTTGCTCCCTCTTACGCTGTGTCCTCTGCTGCAGAAAGCTGCAGGCTTACGGGTTGAGTGAGGTCTTATTGTTACAAAAGCAGCGCAGGTGTATGGAAGGTCAGCTGGTCCTGGGAGTCTGGATCCTGACTTATTGCTCAGATTTCATGCAGAGCTACGTTGAGGCAAGGGAAGGAGACCATACAGTTAAAACACTCACAGAACCCAGCATCCATTATGAACCCTCCAGGTGACATCAAAGAAATAGTGCCTGCAATCAAAACACTTCCAAATGGCCTCAATTTGTGCACGGTTACAGTTCTGCATACAGCACACATTTTACTGGGTACAAAATCATCCTTCGGACAGAATGTGATTTAGTGTAAATATAGCATAAAACCCAATTACAGAAAATTGGCAAATAGGACAGAAATGTGCCCCACAATCTTCAAAGGCATGATGTAGAGCCCAGGAGACTCGACGCAAAGTTTTTCTGAGCTTGAAAAAACAATGTAGCGTGAAATCTGTCGAATTACAGTTTTCTCACACACACAGCCGTGTCCACAGGTTTGGCAGAAACATGTTTAAAGTCCAAGTAAGAAACTAATGAAAAAGGATGCTTAAACATTGGCTGTGTTTTCCGTATGATGCAATTCAGCAGGAAGGGGAGGAATTGGAAGCCAGTGGCAAAACCTCATGTGTAAAAGGCAGCATTGTACCCACATAGGTGGCCTGCCACAAGAAACAGGGGTCTCGCTGGAAAGATTCCTTGAAGACCATAGCAGAGACGCTTGTCTGACACTGAGGAAATTTCATGAAACGACGCATGGCACAAACACTGCCTTCCCTGGATATCTGACTGTGTGCACATTTCTGACAGTGGTCCTTGGTTTCATTCACAAATACAAGTTAATTCTGTCTGTCGCACCCCCACAGTTAGATTTGGGGCCTTTCGACTCCACATAGTATTTGGGGTTGGGAAGAGACCCTGACACCCGCCACCAGTGGTTCTCAACTTCCTTGCTGCCTCAGGAGTCTAAAGCAAGACCTTACATCTGTTGGTGACAGTGGATTGTCCTTGTGACCTGTCCCCTTACCCTTCGTGCCCGTCATTCAAGGGTGATAGAGTGCTCTGCAGGCTGCCGGGTCGGGATGATGGGTACGATTTGAAAAGCATCCTCATGAAATTCTGTTTTCCCCTGAGAGGGGACTTCTCCTATTGAGGATCACCGACTTTCCCCAAGACTGTCCCCATTCTAGTCCTGGAAAATTGCAAAACAACATTATTGATGGCTGCTGAAATCAAGCTTCCCCAGAGCGTGGACTCCCACACTTTGTGTCAGCCACAGGACTGCCCGTCACCTGCTGCCCCACCTTCCTCTTGGCCCGGGAGGTGGTCGTGAGTGCTCTGTGCAGAGCACGTCTTTGTTTAGCATAAGAAACAACACACAGATCCTGAGTGGGTAAGAGAGCTCGTGGGCCACAACGGAAAAGGTGTGCTTTGCTGAGACCAGTCGAGACTGAGTGCTGACTGACACCCTTCCTTTCTTTGACCACTTCACCAAGATGGAAAGAAATCTCTCTTGGTGAACACCCTGACATTAGTCGTGACACACAGTGCAGTGGTTTCCATTCTGTGCACCCACCCCCTGCATTCCTCCCACCCCCTGCAGCCTTGCGCTGGTGCTCGGTCTCACCAGCCGTCTGGGGCCCCAGCTCACTCCGAGAGGGACTGCGTTCTAGGTCCTCGGGCAGAGGACCTCGTATACTTTTGCTTGCAGGGCCATGGGTTTGGCATTAAACCGTGACGCTGGCATAAGCCATGTTTATGTTTTAATGCACAGTAACAACAATAATAGTAGGAGCAGACAGGGTTGCTTGAGTAGCTGTTGTGTGTGCGCTGTGATGTTACTCTGTGAGCGTGGTGTCGCGCACCTCGTCCCCTAAAATCAAGTGTTAGCAACAAATCAGGGGAATTTGCAGTCAGTTGACAATAAGGTGTGCAGGTGACCTGGCTTCTAGTTCTAGGTATTTTCTCCACTGTAGTCGTCGGAAGACTTGAGCAAGTCAGAAGAAAGCAGGATGGGGTGGGGGTGGGGAAAGAAGTAGAGAAGGCAAGGCCACTGACGACTGGGGTCCTCGTGGGCTCAGAAACACCTGTGACTTGAGGAAGACCCACGAGCCTCCAGAGATGTCCGCCGATATGCTTGGGATGGGTGGGGTTCACGTACTGCTCACCAGAAAGTCCACAGGGTAGGCTCCAGGGACGAGCACTCGGGGGAAGGGTCCGTGTGACTCGGCGTTCTTAAATTAGGAGTGAGGTGGACCAGAGAGCAGTCAAGTCTGACTGCGAGGAGCTTTGCTGTGTTTCCTGGGAATTTGTTAATGCAAATTTGTGGGAATGTTAAGGCACACCTCTGGGTGTGCCTGGGTGGGTTGAGAGGTGACCTTGGGCACCGTATAAGGCTCCTGACCCATTCCTCTCCGGTCCTGCTCCCCTGCTCAGCTTCCTGACCACCACGGACCTAGCATCTTTGCTCCCCCACACCCTTCCACCATGATGTTTCTGCCTCGGAGCTGGCCAGCCATGGGCTGAGTCCTCTGAGACTGGGAGCTACATAAACCTCTCAGCCTTTCATTGCAGGTGGCGGGGAGTTTGTCCTAGCAGCAGGAAAGCTAATACAGGGCGAAAGGAGCAGAAGTGGCTCTGTAACTATCCTAGCTCCCTGCTGGGTAGCAAGAGCTCCACACTAGAGAGGAGAGGGAATCCAAGCGAGGCGGGATGTCCCCCTGGCTGCAGAGCCAGAGGCCAGAATGGGAGAGGCTGAGGGCTCTGACGTGTGTATGGAGTGATGGAGAGAAGGAAGCAAGGCGAGCAAGTGCTCCTGAAATCCACATGGGTCAGCCTGGTGCTTCTTAGTTCCGAGCTGTGCCTGCTTTGGCTGAGCATCCATGAAGCCAGGCAAGCAGAGCTCCAGGGGAAAACAAGTATCGAGGACCAGCAAACTTGGTTAACTCCCGGAGCTCAGATAAGGTGGAGGAAACATTCCGGTTCTGGTCACAGAGAAGAGGCTACTGCTCCCCCGGGGCTGGAGATTCCTACTGTGAAGCTGCCCCAGATTTCTATGTATATACATGTATTAGGCGCCTGGGGATTTTTCTGTACAGTTAGTTCTACAAGCTTCCTCAGAATACCCACATGTGCTTGAAGAATGAAACCCTCAAAGGCCATCCGAAGCAGCTTCAGCTCCTATTGGCTCTAACCACGGTCAACCGTTAGGGCTGTACGCATTCTGTGATCAACTGCAACAGGCAGTGTACCACACAGCCAGGAGAGAAAAGCGCGAAGAGAGGAAAATTCCCAAAGCACAGACTGCCCCCTGAGGGGGGAAGCAAGGGGCCTGCACTGGGAGACCTGCACACATCCACATGGGGGCGCTGTCACTGCACGGGCCAGGCACTCCCAGGCGTGCTCAGCTCGAGGTGGCAGAAAGGACTGCCTGGGGTGGAGGACTCGGTGTTAGAGCGAGTGAAGTTTACTCGGGTTCACCTCGAAAGGGGTGGGTCGGGATGGTGGGGAGACTTCGGCTGGCTGCTTGCAGGCGTCTCTGGAGGGCCTCATCTGGAACAGACAACTTTGAGGTCACTGAGAGGAGCACAGGCATAGGTGAGTGTGCCACAGGTACCTCCCACTGGGCCAGGACCTGCCTACAGAACGGGGGGGTCCTGCTCCCTCTTCCGTGGCTACCAGCTACTCATCACTCAGTGCAAGCAGAGGAATGGTCACTCTGTCAGTGACAGTGGCCATCGAGACACTGAGCTCTAGTCTCAGCACGGGAATTCCCGTGGGGACCTTGGCGCTGGGGACTGTCACCGAACCCTGTTCCAGGCAGATCAGTGTGCAGTGCAGATGATGGCGTGCACAGTGCTGGACCTCCCTGTGGCGCAGCCGTGCCGCATGTGCACAGCCCTCCTCTCTTCTGAGCCCAGCTTACCTCTTTCGCCGATGCCATTCCCAAATCCTTGGACTCGCAGGCGCTCAGCCACCCCCTGCTCTGCTTCCCTTCCATGCCAGCTAAAAGATGTGGAGATCCATTTCCATTGAAAATGGGATTATTAAAGATGTTTTCTTTGGAGGATCATTTGTCCCAAAATATTGTAACCATTTTATGTCAGCTGGAAGGAACCTATTTCTTGGCTTCAGAAGCAGATTTAATGCCTGCCTTAGCCTTTTATCAGCCTGGCTGCACACCTGACCATTCTCGCTCCCTGATACTCACTTACGGAACGCGCCTCCCTGTGAGAGCCCCCCACCCCTGTCACAAAAAGCTCTGGGCTCTTGAGAAGAAAGGGCTAGATTAAAGGTGTTATCGTCTCATTTCACACCCCTGGAATGGTTATTCTCAAAAAGCATAAAATAATAAGCGTTGCAAGCATGTGGTGCAGCAGGGTGGGAATGTGAAATGGTGCTGCCGCTATAGCAAACAGGACGGCAGCCCCCCAAGAAGGAAAAACAGAATTACCGTGTGATCCAGCAGTTCCACTCCAGGTTAAACACTGAAAGAATTGAAAGCGGAACCTTGAAGGGTTGCTGTGCATCTGTGTTCATCGCAGCATTGTTCACAAGAGCGAGACACGGGAGTTCCTATTGTCGAATGAGCAGAAAGCAAAGTGTGGGTTATGCAAAGTTTTGGTTTTGCAGGATGAAGTTCTGGGTATTGTTTGTGCAATATTAGCAGCGTTAGTACCGCTGGACTGTATACTAACATGGTCAGTTTTATGTCCTGTGTGTTTCACCACAGCGAAGTTGTTAAGTGGGGCGTCGGTCTCAGTGTTACATATCCCCCGCACACGGCAGGTTCCTGTGTTACCAGACAGAGCAGGTGTGAACCTGAAGCAGGTGGTCACTTCATAAATCTGCCATCGTGTGACATGGAAACCGATGTCCTGCCAAGTCACGATGGCCACGTGTGGTCAGATGCTGTGAGTGCTCCAGAGAGGGGGAGGAAGGGGGAAGAAGTGCCCTGCAGGGTGGAGGGCGTCTGTTATGAGCCCGCAGAGGCCCACGGAGCCACAGAGGCGGCTGCAGGTGCGCTTGGGCCTGGGAGGAAGGAAGCTCAGCCTGACACATGAGAGCCGTCCTTCAGCCCAGCCGGTTCCTCTTCCTCCGCCGGGCAGGGAGTGCATTTCATACATGGCAACCTGAGCGAAGCACGGCCACAGGAGCTGAAAAGAATCGTCCAGGTTGCCTCCTGTTTTGTTCCTATTGGATTTGGAATCTCTTATTGTTTCTTAATTGTAGAACTGATGCATTCGTCAGCTTTTCATTGCTGTAACAAAATACCTGAAGTGGGCTACGTTTACGAAGAAAAGAGGATTATTTACGCAGTCTGCGAGTCGAAGGCACGGCACAGTGCGGGCCTCAGGGAGGATGTCGAGAGTGCACAGAGGGGGGGTCACCACCCCAACAGGGAGCCAGAAGGACCAGGGCCCCACAGGCCCTGCCAGGAGCTCACGGCCAAGGTCCCGGTAGGTCCTGCCTCTAAGGTCCCAGCTCCCACCGTCACCACAGGAGACTCAGAGCCAACCACATCCAAACCATGCCACCTGGATTCTCGGTCTAAGAAGCAGTGTCTCTGGCTGTCCACGTTTGCTGATGGCTCCTTCAGAGGGTAAAGGTCAAGATTCTCATACGCAGCTGGAAGAGAGCAAAAGGACGTATCTGCCCTAAAGGGCCCGGGTGCGCTGCAAGGAATGAAAGCAGGCTCCTGTCGCACTCATCTCTGCTTCCTGTCTAAGCTGAGAGCCCTAAAGCCATGCGTGCTGGGTACCAAGCAGCAGAAGTGTCTCCCCAGAAATTCTAGAAGCTTCTGTATGTCTGCAGCCCTGGCCGCCCCTTCCACCTCTTTTTTAAAACTGTGACTATGAGCGTAACTGAGTCTTACGTGTTTGATTCGATTCCATTCAGTTCAATTCAATTTGATTCAGTGCCTCAATTAAGAGTTGGGCAAAGTGACTCCAGGGCCAGGTGTGGGTGGCAGCCTGTAGGCAGATGTCACCACATCAAGGTGTCCAAAGCAAAACAAAGGGATAGGATGAAGGCACAGGAAGGAAGAGGCCGGGGATCAGTTTCGGGCTGCTAGTGTACATTAACTGTAAAGAATGAAGAAATGATGCTTACGGAACAAAGTAATTTCATAAATTAGCACAAGGGTTCAGAGGATAGACTGTGGTCATAATAGAACCACGAATTCCTGGGCTGCAGCCAATATCCTAGGTGATCAGAATGGAAGGAACACATGGATGGGGGGAGAGAGAGAGCGAGAGAGAGAGAGCGAGAGAGGACAAGAGGACACAGTTAGGATAGGAGACTGCAGTCCTGAGATATCAGAGTCGGAAGCCCTGCCTGGCCTAAGACGTTGGGGACTCTCAGAGGTGGACTAAATGCATTCTGCATACTGAGATGGACACGAGCTTTTTGGTGGGCACGGGCAGGATGTTATGGTTTCGATCTAAAGTGTCCCTCTGAGGGCTCCTGTGTTTGAAGGAGACTGCATCATGGGGCACTGTGCCCATCAGTTGGGGTTGGAGGCTGCAGTGCCGAGATATCAGGAAGTCTGAAATCCGCCTGGCCGCTCCTTGTATCTGCGTGGCCCAGGACTGGGTAGAGGTACCCAGCACATGCACCTCTCGTTCTTGAGTTGGCAACCCCAGAAAAGTCATGATGGGTAAGAAGAGCCCTGGCTAGGGATGGGAAGACCAAGGCGACTGGCTGTTACGGTCAAGCCCAGAGTCTGCGAGCTCACGTTTACCTGTGTGGGAGAAGGAAGGTGAGACACGACGCTGAAACTGCAGACGCCTCCAGGCCGGGGAGGTGCAGGAGGAGGAGGGGAATGTGGTGAGCCAGACCTGAGCCCCTGATGCTAACTGCAGTGATGTCCGGGGTGGATTGGAGAAAAGAGGCAGGAAAGTGGACATGGGCCACAGAGGATGGCACAGCAAGACAGGCCATGCCCTAAGGGCCCATCTGTCTCCACTGGGGACTGGTTGTCCTCAGCCTCCGTTGGGGAAATATTGGAGTTGGTGAGGCCTTTAGCATTTGGTATAAGATTGTCTGGAAAACTGTGCTTCGTTGTCCAGATGCTCACGCGCCCGCCCAGTGCTGTTAGATTTCCCTAGCAAGTGTCCGGCCAGCATGAGTCACTTAACACACACCCACACGTTGTCAACGGAACAAGGCGCCCTGGGCTACGAAGTGGACAAGGGATGCAGAGAAGGGAGAGGCCTCATCTTTCTGTTTCCAGTGAGTGCTAAGTAGGGGGCACCGCGCCACGGCCTCAAATCCCGCTAGCCAGGCAATGGGACATCGATGTGGGAAATTTAAGATGATCACCTCTAAACACGTTAGTGACTGAGTCATCAAACACACAGACGCCTCATTGCTGTGCTGTATTCTTCAGGAAATAGTGACCAATAAAAGAGTCGGAACATGTGCAGAAGGACAGCTGCAGATGTTTTTCCAAATACTGTTTGACGCGTGTTTGGTGGAATCCACGGATGGGGAACCACAGGGATGCAAAGCCAATGGCCTTTGCGCTCAGTGTGAAGCCGGGCTGGGACTCCCGCAGAGGCGCGGGCAGTTGTGCGGCACCCGCAGTGTGGAGTGAATGCGCAGCCCAGGGAGGTGTCGTGGTCAAAGTGTCCTTGCTGTTCCGTCTAATGCCGTCCAGCGCAGCCCCACAACCTGGCGACCTCTCACCTGTTCAGGTTTCCCTCTCTCTTCCACCCGTCTAACCTTTCTGGACAACTGCTCGGGACGCTGTGCTCTTCCTCCTGACCCCTCCCCCGGTGTCCACGCCCATCACCCATGCGCAGTGAGGGCAGTGACGCCTGGCCAGTCCAGGACATCGCTGTCGTGAGGAGTTCCCTGGGCAGGTGCTGTGGGGGCGCTTTTCTTTGTCTCATCTATATCCACATGCAATTCTGGAAAACAGAGGGCTTAGTAAATTATAATTTCTACTGTGGAGAATTGTAGGATTGCAATGCCAAGATGGGTGTGCAGCTTCCAGTTTCCTATCCTATGTACGAATTCTTTCCACGATATCCTGTGTCTTTAAGGGGAGCGACCCTAGATCGTGACAGCATTCACCGTCTCTATTAGGGAACAGTCCTTGTGAGAGACAGCGGCCTTGCACTGTGTGGCTTCTACACGTTTTTGTAGCACTGCTGGTGCTACACAGCAGCAGTCTGGCCCTCCGTGTGCACGTGGACGTGTGCAAAGCCCGCCGGGAATAAGTTATGAGCCCCGGGGAAGGCGTGAAGGGTGGAGGTGACATGAAGTCCTTTGCAGGATTCATAGATCAGTTTACAAACAGCTGTGGAAAGTTACTATTAAATTTCTGACGGGGTGAAGCAGGTACTTATAAACTGCAGCTGGATGAGGTCATTACTAGCTGAGGTGCCAGGTGTGAGGACTTGGAAACTAGAACCAACCACTTATATTAACCTAAAAGCCTGTCCAGCTCATCCAATTTTAAATCTAAGAGCTTTTCATTCTGTGTCCTTTATGCAAGAAATTACATTTCAATATAGGGCTGTAAAAAACATGTTCAGAAAATTCCACTATTCTAAGTAGATTCTTTTGTGTTGAAGAATTTTTCTTCTTTATACAATTTATTTTGCTTAAGAGTAACATGTATTAACTGTATGTATTAATGAGATTCGGTGTGATATTTCAGTACTTTTTTCTTTCAGATGCTAACTACAAAAAAAATCTTCCTGGATTTAAGAAAAAAGTCCTATAGTAAAAACAAGTTCTAGTATGTTGTTTTATCCTAATACAATTGAAGAAAGTTAAATTTCTCTTTAGCTTACTTTGAAATCTGTGTTGTATCACTGCACTTACTTTGTGGTAGAAAACAGATATAACATTGAGGGGTTATAACACCCATCCCTGACATAACTGAACGTAGAATGTGAGATAAAAATTAAAGGAAGCTCATTTATAGAAAATGCAAACAATAGAAAGGTATGGAATGCATTTAGCACAAAAACGTTTTATTCATTTAGTAACATCTTGTCTGAGAAAAACTGCACATCAAAATGAATTTCTAAATAAATAATATTTTATAACATTTTCCCATTACATAATCAAAAGCATTCTGATGTATAGTAGAAAGCAGCATTAAAAAATAAACTATTTCAAAATTTAACAAGCCTCGTAAAGTTCTCTTTCAAAGGAAATGATTAATTACAAAACTTTGAAAAAATCAAATTGCCCATAAATGAAATTTGACCTAACTATATCTTACAGAAATTCTGCTATACAATATTTTTTTACAGTTGAACTGTGGAACTGTGTCTCCTTGCAATATTTGCCCCATAATATCAACACTAGCTGAATAGCTAATGCCAAATCCAGCCAAAAACAAAATATTTGCTCATTTAGTTGGACTGGGTAATACGTTACCACATACTTGGCATTTCAATAATGAAAGGTTTTAATAGGGCTAAATAGCAATCAAAATGTAAATTTCTAAAAGGTGTGTGAGGATTTAGTATTAGCTGTATTTTTGAGCCAGTATGAAGATCATTACTCTAGTGTGGTTGTCACTTTTCTACATTGTGCACACATGTTTCAAGGATGTGTAGATTGCAGGCATATTACACGGGTCTACATGCATTATATTATGATGTCCTTACGCATCTAGGCAAAGGTGGAGCAACTCTGCTGGAGACAGATGGTTCAGCAGTCTTCTTTGTTTTTAAACAGGTTATTTGGTATCAAGTCAGTGATCCAAACCGACTGCTCCAGTACTTGGAAGATCATCGTCAACCCAGACCTGTCCTGGTACCACCACGCCAACCCCATCCTGCTGCTGGTCATGTACTACACACTGGCCACACTGATCCGCATCTGGCTCCAGGAGCCCCTAGTAAGGGTCCGGGTCTTGTCTGCAGTGGCCTGGGTCCCCCGGGGACTGCCCGTTGCTCCTGCCACCCTGCTGACCAGGGCTCATCCCAGCATCGCTGCGGTGTCTGGTCACAGAGCCTGGTGCTGCTGAGGGTTAGGTGGATAGAAGACGGTCAGGAGGAGGACTGGTTTCCCATGTGAGTGCCTCTCAGTGCCATCACAAATCATTGGCAGGGAAGAGAGTTGAGGTTCATTTTTTACTGAGCACATACTAAGTACAGGTAACACGCTAGGCTGTTTACAAACTTTATTGCACTTTCTGAAGAGCCACTGTCATTTCCATCTCACAGGTGAGGAAAATGAGGAGTTACAGAGGCCCGTTTTCCTGAAATCACAAACTTACTGACCTTGCGACCCTTTTTACCCCGTGATGGCATTCGCAGCTTCTCCAGCCTGAGGGTGCTGCAGGAGCCTGGCTCTTGCTGCCTGCAGCCACATGATGGGAGGGGCCTCAGTGGGGACAAGGTTGTCCCCTGCCGGAGCACTAGGAGCCCTGCACCTCTGAGGGAGAGTGGAGTGTGCGGCCTCTCTCTCCTGGGTCGTCTTGCGTCTCCCCGTGACTGTGAGGAACTCCACTTCCAGGCAGAGTTGGGTCAGAGCTGCCTGGCCTACCACCTGCAGGGGGCGCCACTCAGGGCAGAGGCAGTGAGAGCCGGGCTGAGCCAAGGCCTGCGGTCCATCTCCCTTTCTCCTCACTCACGTCTAGGCCTGGAGCAGTTTCACTCTTTCCTCTCTCCTGTCCTCACATCTACAGACCATACTAGAGCCACACATTCACTCCATCAGTCAGGCAACAGATACTTGTCCTAAGCCAGCCGAGCATGCCCACAACAGCCAGGGCCCACACTTCCTCAGGGGAATGCAGACTGGGAGAAGTAGATGGCACCGACTCCACCGTGACTGTGAGCGGGTGAGGTGCACATCTCTGTCCAGCCCTGGCAGAGGCACCATCTGTCTTCCCACCTGTGTGGCACCTGTGCCCCATCTTGGGGTCATGTACAAGGGCAGTGCCATCTGTAGGAGTGTTAGCAGGATTCTCAGAGAGCATCTTCATTTTGAGCCCCAGAGGATGCTTCTATAGTCACAGCTGTTCTGTACGGTCAGAAGGAGTCCCAGTCATCTTGTGTCACATTTCTCCAGCTCTCTTATAAAATTTGACTATACCAGTAGCAACCTTTAAAATGTCATTATGTTTGCATCCTTCACAAACACATGAAGTGTGACTGGAAATACAGTGAACATTTAAATTTCTAAAAAGTACCACAGTAAAAGACATATTGCCATGAATCGTCCTCACAATTCTCCCCCTTTCTTTGAACACACTCATCCCATTGTCCTCGCTACTTTCTGCAGCAGCTCTGAAGTCCTCTTTCGTGAGTGTCTTTAATTGCACTGTCCTGGCTGCCTTCCCTTCATGACCATTTTGAGTTTGGAGAAGAGCCAGAAGTCCCACGGCACCATGTATGGTGAATGAGGCAGATGGGGACGCACTGTCATGTATTTATGTCATGTATTTGCCATCTGTTGGATGTTAGTCAATAGTAGCATTTGCTATAATTTTTTTAATCACACCTTGTAAAGACTCACAAAAAAAGGACTTCCAGAACTGCTTCAGAAAGCAGCAAGAACAATGGGACAAGTGTGTTCAAAGGGAGAGGGGGTATTTTGAGGGAGATTAATGACAATGTAAAAACTTTTTACTGTAATAAGTTTTTAAAATTTAAACATTCACCATGTACTTTATCACTCGTACATATGAATATATATACATCCATAAATAAAATGAAGTACATAAGAAATTAAAATGTATGATGGCAACTATTTTGGAATAACACCTGGCCATTACGGAAACACAGGCGCTGCAGCTGTTAGGAGGCCCTGCTGTGGCTTTCCCTTGCGACCACGTAAGTCTCTCTCTCTCATGCGGCGGTGGCTCGGGGAAGGTTCTGCTCTTCCCCCAAGCTCTGCCGTGTTCTGTGGTCGCAGCCTTGGGTCGTCTGGGAAACAAGGGGAGGCAGAGACAGGGTGGGGCACCTGGGCGGTAGCAGCACACAGGCTGTGGCCCCCAGTGTCCACACCTCGTGAGTGGGCGGGGGCAGAGGACTTTCTTGGTGAGGCAGTGTCAGAAGACCGAACACTGACCGAATTACACTTTCAGGGGACCTGGCACATTTCGTGAAAAATGTCAGCCACTGACTGTGGGCGTGGGGGCAATGGTCCGTCACACATGTTTAAAAAGGCAGAGCAGCAGTTGTGAGGAGTCAAGTGTCCTATCAACGCTCCTCGACTTGCAGTGGGATTGCTTCCCAACAAACCGTCACGCGCTGAGAATACCATTAAGTCAAAATTCACTTAAGACGCCAGGGTGGCTCAGCGGGGACTGCCCTGACCGGCCTCAGATCCCTCGGGTTAGGCTCGGTAGTGCGAAGCCTTTTTACACGCGTGCTGGGTGTCTCTGCTGTCCTCTCCGGGGTCCGGTGCTGGAGGCGCTTGTCATCACTGCCAGGTCAGTGAGCAGGAAAGTGCCCCAACCGCTGAAGGCACGTCCCCAGTTGTCAAGTGACCGTCACTCGGGACATCTGCACAAGGCCCCTTCTGACTCCCCACCCGGGGAACGAGGAGCAGTTCCTGTAGACACTACCCTGGCACGCAGAACCCAGGGCACAGCACACTGAGAAACCAGGGCCATTTCACTCGAGGGCACGCTGGGGAGGTCTGGGCTTCGCAGGAATCGGGGACATTTCCCATCCTTGTCTGTACCGAGCCCAAGACAGCGTTTGGCTACTCTGAGACTGCATTGTTCATGTCCCGTGTAGAGAGTACATTAGCTTTGAAAAACGGTCAGCAGGGCGAAGGTGGCCCCCACCCGCCCAGGCTGCTCCGGGAGGCAGAGCTGTGGCTGTGACTCTGTGTTCCAGGTGCCAGATGAGACGGCCAAGGAGGAGGACCGGGCCCTGGGTGACAGCCCCAACCAGCACTCAGCAGAGAGGCGGAGGAGCCTGTGGTACGCGGCCCACTACCCCACTGACGAGCGGAAAGTAAGCCGCGGGCCGGGTGCGCCTCTGTCTGCTTTGCTGTGTTCGTATTTTACCCCCCATACGGGCCTGTGGTGCCGCGCTCGACGCAGTCTGCTCCTGGGTTGCAGAGGGTTGGGCCGAGCAGGCTCAGCGCCAGGGGAGCGAGCGCTCTGGCAGAGGAGCCCAGCGCTTCCAAAGGGAAGGGAAGGCCGCCGCCCCGGCCGTGAGGACAACACTGCATGTCCGCGCTTTCTGCTGACATCTCTTAGTCCTAAGAGGACTGCTCTTGATTTCTTAAAAAAAAAAAAAAAAATACTGTATTTCAAATACACAGTAAACAAGGAAGCGGTGCATGTCGGATGTCCTCTGTTGAGTGGCCAGCACAGGTGGCACGTGATACATAATTCACAAGGCCCTGGATCGTTCGTTTGCCCTTTGAGCTCCTCTCCGTCACAGTCGTGTGGACCCCTTAGCCTGGCCGTGTCATGATGACAAATGCTCTTCCGTCCTTGGTGGGTCCCCCGGGCTCCCCCATGCTAGCGCATCGAGGAGTGGACCCTCTGCCTGGGCTCCTGGCTGGGGACAGCGCCGGGGTGGAGGGAGTACAATGACCTGAAAGTGTCCCATTGCCCAGAGACGCGACCACACAGCGCGGCACTGTGCAGTGTTCTCGTGTTTGTGCCAATGCTGGTGGAAACAAGCGTGCTTTCAAATGAGCGTCTCGTGGCCTAAGCGGACAGCGCTCCCCAAGTCCGCAGCGGACCCGGTCTCCCTGGGCTTTCACTGCTCTCACGCTCACCCCAGTCGCTGCCGACCCCACAGACTCGGCACACGGCCCGGCCCTGCACGGGACACCTCTGTTGCCCTTCGACTGCACTTTTCCACGTTTAGATGCACAGATGCTCACCACCGCGTTACAGGCGTGTGCAGCACAGTGCCACGCTCTGCGGGCCCGTGGCCCAGCTGTGCAGCAGAGCCTGTCACGTGGCCTGGGCGATCTCACTGTAGGGTGCACCGACATTGCCTCACGGTGCACCTGTGAGAACGTGTCCCGTCGTTAACCAAGGCCTAGGTTGATCTTCTGGAATCTCTACCTTGATGTACACATCTTTCTAATATTCTGTGTGACAAAATGGGACACCTGCCCAAGGCCACACAGGAAGTCTGCCAAGGGTCCCAGCGAGCAGCAGACCCCGTGTCCCTGCGTGTACCACAGTTAGCTGCAGGACAGCAGGGAGCAGAACACGGTCCTTCAGGTCTGGGTATTAGGCAGACGATGACTTGAGGTCCCAGCTGCCAGGAAGGACGGTGCCTGGCTGAGAGGTCCACTCCAGCCCAAGAGACGAGCAGGCGTTAATGTGCAGTGGGAACGTGCACTCCGCGGCTCACGTTCCAAGGACAGTCGCCTCCAAGGGAGGCAATCTCCGTGCTGCTTTATGCAGCTTGTAGCTCTGACCCAAACTGACTCCTGGCAGCTGGGCTCAGGGCAGTCCCAGAGAAGACTGTAACAACCCAGCAGACTTTTGAGGCGCCCTTCCGCCTCCAACCTCATACCCTGGGGGCCGGGTCCTCTGCAGGACGCAGCCAGCACCTTCTTGTGGCAGATCACAGCTGAGACAGATGCGAGAGGCCAGGTGCCTGCTCCTACGCCAGATCTTAAACAGACCTATGCAAGAGCAGGCAGCGGCACTCTTTTCAGAATTTGGTTTTCTTTGAAAATACAGATATTGCAAGAATTTATGTTAATATACAATGAACTAATTTTAATGAACTAATAAGTAATTTTAAATAATAAATAATGAACTAATAAGTAATTTTAAATAATAAATAATGAACTAATAAGTAATTTTAATTAACTAATAAATAATTTTTGAATGTCTCAGTTTGAATTTCTAGTACGGCAGGTACTAGTAGATAGATTCCACATTCACAAAGATTCTTGGGGACCTTCCATGGTTTATAAGAACTTAAATGAGTCCAGACTCCAAAATATTGCAGACCTATTCGCTGTGCTAATAATTATTTGAGAAAAGCCCAAACATTTGGCACTAATACAGCTTAAAAGCACAATCCTATAATAATTACTTTGTTGTGGGCAATATGCATATCTTAAAATAATCTCAAACCTCAGTACAAATCAGTGTTTTTTAAACTAAGAAACTTTTCTCGAAAAGTAAATACTTTCAGAATTCTGCAGATTTCTTTAAGGGCTCTGGCAGCATGAAACCAAGTGGCTTACTCCACTAAAACAGATCACCCAAGAAAATGACTTCCGTGACCATGTGGTTCGTGGTTGCATATTTGCTATCATAATTAAACCTAAATAAACATCAGACTCTAGGAGTGGCCACAGCAGACACAATCTTACAGCTCAACTATTTGTCGCTTTACATTTTGCATGGCAGTGTTAACGTACCAGGCTTCCTCTAGCTAGAGAGAGCAGGGCTCTGGGAGGGGACGTCATCAATGCACAGAAGCCCTGAAACACTTCTGGCTCACCTCCTAACATGCTGTCCCGCTTTGCTTTTTGCAGCTTTTGTCCATGACCCAAGATGACTACAAACCATCTGATGTTAGTATTTCCTTAGAATATCATTTATGCTTGCGTAAGTGACTTAAAAGTTACAAATGGGGTGAACGCCTCTGAGTCTATTTAGGGATGTATAAAATCTCCATAAGCTCTTTGGCTATTTTCTTGCAGAAATCATATCAGTTTATTGCTGTTAGAAACACCCACTCATGTTGTGACCTTGCATGTAACTACGTGAAGTACATTTAAACTTCAGAAAGCCTTGTGTGTCTGTGGGGCTGTGGTTTAAGCATTTTGTGCTGTGGCTGTGCTGATCATTGCATCGTTTAGATGAGAGGCCTCACGTGCTCACGAATACACACGTGCACATGTGCGTGTGTACATTTATGTGTTTAGCTCCACAGCAATAGGGCCAGAGAAACAGAACAGAAGGGAGCCCAGGTGTGCAGCCTGGCGGGGGCACGGATCCCTGGAGGGCGTCTAAGCTGAGACCTGCACCCTCTGCAGAGCTGCGTGCAGTGTGGGGCAGACCTGGTGGGGGCGGGAAGGTCTGCAGGGCCTCGTCGCATGGTTTGCCGCAGGTGTGACAGGACCAGGTGTGCGTGGCGCTGCCGCCCCTCTGTGCAGACAGGGCCTGAGGAGAGACTGGTTGCACACGATTCACCTTGCAGGAGTGTTTGCACAGTCAACAAAGTTAGCTTTCCATCAGCTGCTGGCTGTGGGGTGGCGCTGGGCACAGGGGAGGAGGGGTCACCCACGTGGACACCCCAGGCTGCACTCAGCAGTCCTTTCCCGCTCTGCCGCAGGGCCTGCTGGTGACAGTGAACGGCAACCCCGTAGACTACCACACCATCCACCCGAGCCTGCCGCTGGAGAACGGCCCCGCCAAGGCTGACCTGTACTCCACGCCCCGCTACCGCTGGGAGCCCTCGGAGGAGTCCGCAGGTGAGGAGCCCGGCACTGGGGCCTCAGTCGTGCTCGTGGCCCTCTGGCTGTTTCTTTTGCTGTTTGCTCATTTCGCTCGTTACTTTCCAACTGGCATCTCGCCTTCTTGCTCGACGTGTCTAAGCACTGGCTCCGTGCGGCACCAGCCTGTTGCTGTTTGTGTTTTGCTCTTGTCTGCAAAATAAGTGGCCTTGGGGACAAACTTAGAACAAAACGTTTTAGCCAGACATGGTGGCGCCTGCCTGTAATCCCAGCACGCAGGAGGCTAAAGCAGGAGGATCTCGGCAAGTTTGAGTCCAGCTGGGACACACATCGAGTCCAAGTCCAGGCGGGGCTACATGATAAGACCCCGTCTCAAAACAAAACAAAACGAAACAAGTTTCAAACATGGAAACTTTTACTAGCATGAAACCCACATGGATATGTATACGTAGATCTAGGTCTCTATCCGTATGTTGGTCTATTGTTGATACTACAGTGATCGTCACTGCTTTTCTGGATAATTTATGATTTTTAAGAATCAGTTCTTTTTGGTCCATTAAAGGGGGCTGGCTCAGTGGTGGACGCTTGCCCAGACTGGGCGAGGCCCTGAGTTCAATCCCTAGAACTGGGATGGGGTCAAAGCCCTCACTCTGTGTCTCCGTTTACTGTGTTGAAGGAAAGCTATTCAGGTGATAAATTGGTGGCCAGGGACTGAGATCTTACTCACAGACTGTTTTCAGTCTGCACAGCATTCTTTAAAAAAAAAAAATCTAACAAGTAGCCAACATCTTAAAAGCCTCAGCCCTGACCTAGAAACAAATTTGTGGAATGGCTTGAAGAATGTGGACATAGGCACACAAGTCCCTGGGCTCTGCAAGGCATGGGCTGATTCCCCTGGGCACTGTGAGTGTCGCAGTTCACGAAGACAGAACTAGCTGAACACTGAGGAAAACGAAAATCGGAATGCGTACGGGTAGCCACGGAGTAGCTTGAGAGAAGGCAGATCCCTAATTTACATCCAAGATATATTAAGCGTCCTCTGAGACCTTCCCGCATGATCCCTTCCCGGCCCATCCTGGCATTCTGTTCTTCCTGCTGCGTCTCAGTACTTCCTGCAGTTGCCCTGACAATGCCCCTACCTGCTACCTGGCAGCACAACGGATCTGTCAGGTCATCCAGCATTCTCAGTGAGGTTGAATCAAGGTCAGCCTGCCCTGCATGCACACCATGTGCACACCACGTGCACACCACGTGCACACACACGCCAACTCCAGTGGCGTCCGTGAGTTCCTGCAGTGCCGCCCGCACGCAGGCATTCCAGGTTCCAGCTCACCCAGATGGCGGAGCTCAGGGTCCGAGGTGCCCCTCAGAGCAGTGGCCCAGAACCACAGGGACAGCCCAGAGTGGCCCTTGGGTGGGATCCGGTGCAGTGGACGCTGAGGTCACAGCCGAGATGCCCTTCTCTTTACGCTGCTTGTGTGAGAACACATGGACTTTTGTTGTCTTCCAAGGCAACCAAGCACACTCATACCATAAATTGAGCTTTCAACAGTAAAACAAAACCTGGAAAGTTGTTCTGAAATTGACCCTATAGACACAGAGCGTCGCTCGCAGAGCTGTCGGCCCTACCATCCTGCACTGCTGGGGTCCCAGGTTCCCGTGCACACCCTCACTCCTGGGACTGGTGCTGGAGGGAGGGACACAGCCCTGTCCTGCTGAGGGTCCCCCAAACCTCTGTGGGGTAGCTCAGTGGTCACTGGTTTTTCTGTGACTTATTCTTCCCCTTCAGGGTGCTAGCAGCCCCCTGCTGTGACATTTCATGTGCAGCCCGGTTAATTTGAACAAGAAAATCAGGAGGACATTTTACGTGGGGACTTAAGACAACATGTCATGTGGCACATTGCTTTGGGTCAGGAACCTGGGTGTGACCAGCTGGGTCCCGGCTTGAGGTCCCTCATGGTATGGCATCAAACCCACCCTGACCCCCACCCTGTAGCCCTTGCTGTCTTGCTGGAAGCTGGCGGGTGGGACACCTCAGTTCCTGACACCCTGGTGGCGCCATGGGCAGTCACACCCCACAGCGGGCCAGTCTCAGGGATAGCTGGAAGACAGTGTCCGTGACAAAACTAGTCTTTCACAACAGAACGCTGGGGTGGCACCCTGTCTTGCCTGTGCAGGAGAAGCCTAGGGACATGAAGCCCATTGCATCCAGGGCCTGAGTACCGGGAAGCAGAGCTCCCGGGCCCCCAGGGCCTTCCAGCCTCTCCTGTGGAAGTTTTCCTCCTGCGCTTTCCCAGGGGTGGGTTCCATGTACCTGACCACCTGCGACCTACTGATCCCGTTTGAATTCTATTGATTTTATTAAGTAGAAATAATTCCTGAAGTCTGAACTAAAAGCCCTTGCCCAAACCATGCCTGCGCTGCACCGCTTGGGACGTGTCTGTAGATGTCTGCATGGTAGTTACGTAAAGTATCTGCCCATCTAGAAAAGAAAGAGGACGAGGAGGGTGAGAAGGAAGAGTCTGAAGAGGAAAGGAGCCAGGAGGACAGGAGAAGTGTCCGGGTGCATGCCATGGTGTCCGTGTTCCAGTTCATCATGAAGCAGAGCTACATCTGTGCCCTCATTGCCATGATGGTAGGTACCGGGCATTGCTAGGTGGGGGCTGCCGTGCCCAGGGCACCTGGCTCCGAGCTGGCACGAGGATCCTCGTGTCCCCACGGCCTGGCAGACCGTGGTGGGCTATGTTAGCTTTTCACGGGCTGTTTGTCTACACTGCAGAATCATGTCCTCTTCAACTCTGCTTGCCCTCTTTTTAAATACGAATGCATGTTTCTCAGATTTGCTGATCAAATCTTACAGAGCCAGGGCGCTTTCCAGGAACCCTCTCGCTTGCTTCTGTCCCGCACCTCCCCCACATGTGAGCAGTGAGGGAGAGGAAGCCCCTGGGGTTCCGAAAGTTTGAGGATCAGTGCTGGATCACACACAATGGCAAGGTCATACCTGCATTTCACACTGGGATAAGTGTGTTAAATACATTATTTAATACAAATCCTCTAAATTTGTGATATATTAGATACTACCTAACCTTTGATACACACTACTTCTTTTCATTTGTTTGCTTTTTTTTTTTTTTTTTAAGATACACAGTCTCACTATGTAGCTCAGGCTGGGCTTGAACTCACTATGCAGTCCAGGCTGGCCTTGAACTTGCAGCAATCCTCCTGCCTCAGCCTCCTGAGTGCTAGGATTATAGGCGTGTACCATTATGCCTGGCTTGATACACACTATTTCTAAGGAATAATATTTTCATGAAAATAATTCAGATGATTTCGTTGTCAGTTACTAACTTCATTTTAAGAAAAGCAGTTTTAATTTCCAGTTTATAAGTGTGTTTTTTAACCTCAAATAACTCATCACTTAAAAAGCTAGTGGTGTTTCAGGACAGATGTGCAAATTGCTAAAAAGAAACAATCATTTGTTCTCCACTGGCTTCCTTCACCTTCGTTCCTGTCTAGCTTCCCAGAAGCAAAACAGACCAGGAGAACATTTTGGACTTTAGAACTCTCTTGGTAATTCATGATATTCAAGAACGTGATTGATTTCAGTTAGCTCCAAACATACCTAGAAAATGTTCGTAAATGTCTTTTCATACACAAAAAGTGGTGCCAGAGATTCCAGAAACATACACGGGTTTCCTGGAGTTAACAGTGTGCATGGCCCTGACTTACAGACTGTGTGGGAGCTGCTGTTTGAGGAAAATTCCTGATTCTTTGGAAGTCTAATGGGAATGGAAGAAAATGCGCCATTTGTCCGGAGGATGGCTGGCCCTTTGGTCCTTGCCCTGGACAGAGGCCGAGCCCAGCCTGTGTCAGCTGCCTCTGTGGGGTTGGATGCGTGGGCGCCTAACACACAACTCCTCACGCGAGCTTTCTAATTTCTATCGTGGCTCGTCTGCCTGACTGTACACTTAACCTTGTGATTCTCAAAGTTTTTAATTTCTCAGCTCAGCTATGGCTCACACTCACAAATCATTCATAAATAACCCCAGACGGTTTGGGGACAGGAAAGGAAGAATCCCTCACCCTTGACTTTAAGACTACAAGGTAGGGTGAAGGTGAAGAGACTGGGGCTGGCGGGAAGAGGATCCAAATGCAGGGCCCCTTGGCCTTTGCCTCTGTCCCTTCGGAAGTCGAAGGCACGCCGTCCGCAGCAGCACCAATTTCCCTCTTCTCCCGTCCCCTGCCACAGGCCGGGGTCGTTCAGTCACTCCCACACAGCTCTTCCTCTTTCTGCTTTGAGCACCTGGCCTTTCCTTTGGATGAAACTTTGACCGTACCGGAGGGGGAGGCTGCGCCACACTGACCCTGACGCTTTTTCCCTCCTCCCCTCCCCTGAGGCTTGGAGCATCACCTACCACAGCTGGCTGACCTTCGTGCTACTCATCTGGTCCTGCACGCTGTGGATGATCCGCAACAGGAGGAAGTACGCCATGATCAGCTCCCCCTTCATGGTCGTCTACGCAAATCTGCTGTTGGTGCTGCAGTACATATGGAGTTTTGAACTTCCAGAAATTAAGAAGGTCCCAGGATTTCTAGAGAAGAAAGAGCCAGGAGAACTTGCCTCGAAGGTAAATAAATAGAAAGCAATGAAACAACACTGCAGTCGTCATCTTAGTCACCTTAAGCAAAACCTTACAAGAAGCTCCAAATAGTCAGTGCTTCGCAGAAAATGAACATGCACAAGGCGGAGAACTAATTTACACTGCTTCAGGGTCTCTGTCATTTGAACCTGAACGTATATTACACCATGTTTTTAGATTTACCTAAAAATGGTAATGCTGTGTACTTAAGGGAAATCATAGTATAAGTTATTGTTAGTATAAATTATAGTGAAGTAGTATGTAGATGTGGTAATAGGAGCATACAAGATAAAATTTAAAAAATGCAGTGTAAAGTAAGCAAAAGGCTGGAAGATGAAATCTTTCTTTGATAGGTTATCACCGTATAAAAGAGCCTTAGTTCCATGTTGCTATTATAGACTATCATTTGCTGTTGACAACATGCTTTCTCCAGGATTGTCCTAAAAACATTTTAGCAGCAAACACTGAGTTCTGACCCTTGTTTTTGGTTCTTCTTCTTTGTCTGCTGATAGTCTTCATGCGTCATTAGAGCAGGCATGGTCCTTTCACTGCCCGTGTGTTCTCGTGGGCCACCTCAGTCGTTTCTATTCGGAAGACGAGGTGACCCAACTCCCCATCCTGTTAACAAAGCGGCGGGCTCTGAGCTCATCCCCTGCGCACGGAGGGCTTTAAGACAGCAAGGCAAGCAGCGGAGACAGTGGATGAGCCTTGACGTTGTTTCTCCACCAGACAGAGAGGAAAATTAGTATCTCTGAAGGAGAAGTCATTTGTGTAGCGTAAGTCCACCTTTGCTCAAGCGGCCACTGAAAGAGTGCCGGACGCCCATCTCCAAGGCAGCAGGGGGCAAAGATTGGTCCTTCTAACAGGGTTTTTACTAAAGGGCTTTGAGCTAAAGGGCAATGTAATCCTAACAGATGAACGCCCATGGCAAAGATGCTGTGTGTTCATGGACCGTGGGGATTTCCCTCACTAATTCATTCATTCATCCATTCATTCAGCCGTCCCAAACTCCCATGCCTTTCTCACCTCTGCTCTTTCTCCCAAACTGTACTCTGTCAAAAATCCCACATCATACGTTCATTTACAAGTCTTCTTTATCTGACATTCTTTTCTCTCCCTCACCCTCCATCATTTCCCCTTAAACACAAACTCACACACACAACTGGTGAGTTAGTCGATCTCTACAAGAGAAATCCAAAATCTTAGATGCAAACTCTTATGCTGTCGACTGTGTAAATCCATCCCAACCTTGTGCAGTATCAAAGAGACATGGAGAAGGCATCCGGCTAAGATGTAGAATTCTCCCCACCTAACCTAAAAATAGCAGTGCTTCAGGAGGGAAATATTATTGCTCATTTTAAAAACCAGATTCTAAGATACTAGGTTCTGCATTTATATTTGAACGCACCCAGAAGCTCAAAAACATGTGCCACGTTCTGTCCTAGATGATAATGACACATCTCCGGGCTCCTAGAATCTCCGACGCAGCGAGGCTGTTCATAAAAACACAGTAGTGAGCTCAGACTGTCCACAGGGTGCTGGCTCAGTCAGTGGGATGGAAATGAGTGAGTCTGGCCTTGGTCCGCACAGGTCTGCACGCCTCCCGCTGAGCCGGACTAAGTTTTGTGGCGAATTCCTGGGTCCTGGTTTCTCACTCCTGGCTCCACCAAACTGTGTCACCCGCCATTTTCAAAGCCTGGCTTTAACTCATCTTCCCCGGGAAAGACGTCCCAGCTGGCCCTAGTTCCTCCTAACCTCTCTGAGTGTGCATCGGATTCCCGTGACTCGTAGAATTTTAATGCAAGATTTTCACAAGTGCACACTGTGGTTCTTGATTTCTTTAGGCCTGGGATATTTACCTAATAGGCCCTGGACTATGTTGAAAGAAAATGATAGGTAGACATTTATAGATAGCTAAGTAGGCAGTTACCCAATGTGAAAATGACTTATTTGCATTTTTTATTTTTTTCATTTCTTCAGCAAATATTTATTAAAAACAGGCTATGAACCACAGTGAGATGCCCTTTTTCATGTACTGGACAGGCTGTACCAAGAAGGATAGATGGCCAATGTCCTGAGGCCCAGGGGAAGTTGGGACTGTCACAGGCTGCTGACGGGATGTGAAGTGGGGCAGCAGTTCTGGAAAATGTTCAGCATTTGTCAGCTCCTCAAAATGTTAAAGGCAGAATTACCATCCGACCACCCATTCCTGTCCTGGGGTTGTGTATGCAAGAGAAATGTAAATGTGTCCACGGGAAAACTCGCACATAAATACTCATAGAGGCATTTTCCAGAGTCACCAAAACAACAGCAATGAAAAAGTTCAAACAACCTATACACCCATCCCTGGTGAATGGATATGTAAAAATCTTTCACACGATGGAATATTATTTAATAAGAAAATGGAACAAAAAACTATATATGTCACCATGTGAATGAATCTTAAAGACATGCTAAGCCTAATGTTGGAAAAGAACATAGCATATTTTATGTAATTCCATTTACTTAAATTATCTAGCAAATCTATGCAAACAAAAAATTTATTGGTGATTGGCTAGAGCTTAGATAGGGAGACAAGGAGGTCACTGCCCTGGAAATTCTTTTTGGAGGAGGAAAATATTTTAAAATTCATTGCGGTGATGGTTGCACAATGCTGTGAATATACCGAAACCGGTAGAATTATACTCTTTGTTTCTTTTTGGTGCCGGGAATTAAACCCAGGGCCTCGGACGTCCTAAACACTCACTGCACCCCCAAGCTGAGCCCCAGCCCTTGAGTCCTGCACTTGGGTGGGTGAACTGTGCAGGACGTGGGTTACACCTCATCAAGGCTGTTACCGGAGGCAGAGCGGCAGCCACCCTGCACGCTAGGCACTGCGTCCCCAAGAACGGAGATTAGCTGAGGACAAGCGCGTGGGGCTCCAGTGCTGGGCCTGCACCCTGCTAAGCGTGCTCCTGGCCCAACACCTGCGGCTTCCTGAGCGAAGGGGCCGAGAAGCAGCCGCTTCCAGGGGCGACCCAGAGGGGCCCAACTCTGCCCCAGATGCACAGGTTTGCGGACTGTACTCCCACCAAGCTGTGGAGAGACCAGGTCTGTGCAGAGACGAGGCCACGCCACACACGGTGCGTAACCCTTGTATCGCTCCCTCTCATTCCAGATACTCTTCACTATCACTTTTTGGCTCCTGCTGAGGCAGCACCTCACGGAGCAGAAAGCTCTTCGGGAAAAGGAAGCTCTTCTGTTGGAAGTCAAAATCGGAAGTCAGGAACATGAAGAAAAAGGTAAATTAGCGTGGACAGTGTGTGGCCTCATTTTTTTTGTGCTCTGCAAAATTATAAAGAGCCCAAAATGCACCGTCGCAGCTCTGTGCTTCAGCCTAAAAGGAAGAGGGACTTGGACTCAGGGCGGTGAGGGACCAGATTATAGCATGGAGCTGTTAGACTTCACAGGGCGCGTTGAAAAGGGAGGGAAAGTGACTCCCATGGAAGAAGAAATGAGGCCAGAGCAGCTCAGTGGCTTTCCCAAGGAGGCACTTTAGTGAGTATTGAAACCAAGGGACTGACTCCAATCTTTTAACTCAGATCTTTCCATTTTCTAAAAATCATATGCCACAAAGTAAATGAGAGGGACAGGGAGGATGGGTAGTGGTTCGGTCACCATCTCCATAGCTTTAGGTCTGTGACCCAGATGAAATGAGAATAGCTTGCTCCCAAGCCCTCCGAACACACCAAGAAGCAGGAGAATGGTGTGCGCAGAATGGACCAGGGCCGTTAGCGAGGTCCAGGAAGGAACGCTGCGTTGGAAAGGACGCTCTGCATGCTTCCCACGCTGGGCTGGTGCCTCCATCCAGGAGCCATGAGAAAACTAGTAGAGACCAACTAGAATGTCTCGCATGGTCTCTTATTTAGACCTAACTGTCGAGTTGCTTTTCAACAACAAAAGTCTGGCATTAAGATTTGAATCTTGCCCATGACTTTGAATGTCAACGCGGTGATTAGGTTAACTGGTCAATTTTGGTAAAGAATGGTTCACGGAGATCAACAGTCTGACCACCTCACTTAATCTTCAGTCCCCCAACCCGGGTAGCGCGTGGGCTGATGGAATAAATGAAGCAAATGTAGGCAGCCTTGGTGACACAGAGCGAGTCCTGTGTGCCAGCATATTTTAAAGCAAGAGGAAATGTTTTTCATTCTCACACCTGAGATCGCTTTAAACTTAGTTAAATTATAATTATTCTTTAGATTTAATTTACACTCCTTTTGGTTAGGTTTATTAGCTCTGTCACAGTCTGGGAAGTCTTCGATCGTCGAGGGCCATGATACAATTAGAATTTGAAATAGGCATAGTCATTTTGATTTGTGCTTTTGTCACCTATTTATTTTTCTAGATCCTGGATCCTAGATATTGGCAATGAGAAAAGGGTTATGAAGAGATTAGTATAAACTATTAGTAAATGTATTTTCTTTTAAACTACATTTCAGGAAAGTTGTGAAATTGTCTGTGAATCAGTTGTGCATGTTGTGTCATTTAGTAGAACAGTCTAAAATCATCCAAGTCACATACGAACACCTAGAACAGACACCCCGTGTCCCACGGGCATCACACACCACACAAATGTGGCCGTGGTCAGGTGTCCTAAGTTTAACAGCACCGCTTTCTGTTTTGAAGATGAAGAACTTCAAGATGTGCAAGTGGCAGGAGACCCCAAAGATAAGGAGGAAGATGAGGGAGCGAAAGAGGAGAAGCAGGAGAGAAAGAAGGAGGAGGGGGAGGTAGAGGAAGATGAAGATGACCAGGACATCATGAAAGTGCTGGGCAACCTGGTGGTGGCCATGTTCATCAAGTACTGGATCTACGTCTGCGGCGGCATGTTCTTCTTCGTCAGCTTCGAGGGCAAGATCGTCATGTACAAGATTATCTACATGGTGCTCTTCCTGTTCTGCGTGGCCTTGTACCAGGTAGGAAACTCGAAACTGCCCAAATTCGAGCTCTTGCCTCTGTCCCGGGAATACACATGAGCACCCTTCCCCAAGAGTCCACGTTACCCTGATCCCATGAACGCAGTACAGAGAGTGACCCTGAAAGTCACACATTACACCCTGAGAATCCTCCCGTGAGCAGTGTCAACCTGTTCTCCATGTTAAAATTATAGATTCTTTAAAAAGCAGGAAAAAGCTTATGACTTTTTCCAAAATTCTTGATTAAAGAAAGAGATGTTTATAATCGAATTACATCTTTGAACAGAGCGCGTCTGGATGATCTCACACAGTGGCGCATTCCCAGGGTGCTGGGGATCAGGAAACTTCGTGTGCATGTGTGCCCAGGTGCCGTGCATGCACACACGTCTCTATATGGGTCACACCAGGAGCGTTAGCATGTCACTAGCTGAGACTTAAAAATGATTATGTTGAAATGAGCTGTCCTCTCCAGAAACACAGTTTTACCCGACGTGAGAAGGGAAACCAGTGATAGAAACAGGAATGACGGTAAAGTATTCTTGGCTGAGAACCAGCGAAACCAAGCATGAGAGGGACCAGGAGTCTGTTACATGTGGGGATAAAAGCTTTTCAAGAGGAAGGAACGAACTTCTGAATACTTCTACAAACACAGGGTGTGTGTCCTCCAATGAGTGCCCACAGCTCCTGGTGAAGAGCGGCGTCTCTCTGTGGTTCACATTTTTATCCACACAATGCCATGCTGGATCCCAAAGTTGATGCCATTTTCCCTGAGCAGTAATGATCATGATGCAGTGTCCCTCCTTGGCTGCCTCCTGGGACGAGGGGACGCAGTGTCCCTCCTCGGCTGCCTCCTGGGACGAGGGCTCGTGCATTTCCTGCTCGGTCCCCATGACCTTGTGCAGCAGCCCGGAGAACCAAGGTTCTCACCCACACTCACCCACCTGAATTAGGAACAGAACATTCAAATACGAAGCATATTATCTTACCTTCCGACATTTCTGCAGATAATCACTTATCTGAGTTAAAGACATCCGTTGTTTTTCTGGGCTTCCTCTAACTGTCTTCTCCTTTGTTTTCCAACGTTCAACTCACAGGTGCACTACGAGTGGTGGCGGAAGATCCTAAAATACTTTTGGATGTCAGTGGTCATTTACACGATGCTGGTGCTCATCTTTATCTACACATATCAGTTTGAAAACTTCCCAGGCTTGTGGCAAAATATGACGGGACTGAAGAAAGAAAAGTGAGCCATTGTGGTGGACGATGGGGTGGGGATGGCAGCTGGCTGACGACGTGCGTGTGTGTGGCTCAGCATCTTTGGGAAGGTTTTAGTGACCTGTGATGTCGTGGGTGTCTGTACGTGACCCCCGGACAGGCTTCATAATGTGGTTCCCCTGTATCCCCTCTACCGAGCCCTGGGCTGGGAGCACCGTAGGAACTCCCTGGATATTGACTGAAAAATGAATTTTCAACCCCATTTTAATGAAATAGTTTTCTGAGTGTCGGTCCCCGGGGGAACACGCCTGCCTAGTTGTAGGCCGTGCTCCTGGTCTCAGACTGGAGCTCGGCTCTGGGGTCACAGCAGGCTCCAGGCTCTTGGTAGAAGGCACAGCCTCCGGCCTCTGTGCTGCTGGGCTTGGACTCCGGGGTTGAGTGCTCCAGAGGAAGCTCCTGCTGGTGCTGACCGTGCGCGGCGCTGGGGTAGCGTTTCCTGTGTGCGTGCAGGGACAGTGCTTTCCCCTGGCAGAGGAGACAAACAGCCTCTTAGTGTGCGTGAGTTCCTTGCCACTTGTGACCAAAAGTTCGGGAAGGAAACACTGCCAGGCAGAGGTAGTGAGTAGTGGGGAACTGAACGGAGTGGTCCCACGGGCTTCCCAGAGGAGGCGGAGAAGAAGAGCCAGGTTTCCTGTGGGAAAGCGTGTGCAGTGGGGCTGGCCATGGGACAGCGGTCCAGGCAGAGAGGAGAGCAGAGGCAAGGGCCCTGAGGCAGGGCACGTCTGGGCACGGGACTCTGTGGGCCGTGGACTGAAGGGTGGAACAGGAGGGTGGCACAGGCCCGCCAGCTCCCAGGCTGCACGTGCTAGGAAAAGCACTGCCAAGGGGAAGAGGAGCCTGAGAGCACTGCCCCGAGAACACGGAGTGCGAAACACATGAAGCAGCCAGTTTCCGGTGGAAATCCGAGACGGCTGTGCTGCAAGGTGCATCAGCATCCTAGGTGTCAGGGTGGAGCACGAACCCCGGGGACCAGGGGAGCCCCGGTGGGGGCTGTGCAGCTGGGAAAGAGCCTCAGCCGAGCAGTGCCCACCTCTCCGCTTCTGGGTCAGCACGGAAGGTGGCGGTGCAGGAAGGAGCGTGCACCACAAGCGAGACCCTTCCAGGAGGACCAGCAGCTGCATTGGGTGACAGGAGGCAGCTATGGGGCCTGGCAGGCCCCGTCTCCCAAACACAGTTAAGGCAGTGGCACTGGGCTGGTGGAGACACTGCTGGGTGGGAATGAGAGGCAGAGCGCGGCGGCCGAGGCGCCCGGCGAGTGAGGACAGAGGGGCCTGCTCCGCTACCTCAGGGAGGCTCGGCCTTTGCTGCTCTCTTCCAGGCTGGAGGACCTGGGCCTGAAGCAGTTCACCGTGGCGGAGCTGTTCACTCGCATCTTCATCCCCACCTCCTTCCTGCTCGTGTGCATCTTGCACCTGCACTACTTCCACGACCGCTTCCTGGCGCTCACAGACCTCAAGTCCATCCCCAGCAAGGAGGACAGCGCCATCTACAGGTGAGCGTGAGGAGGGCAGGGCCCCCGGCCACGGGGAGCCAGCCTGGCAGCTGCCCAGGGGCATGCTCAGGCGTGGGAGGCTCTAACCAGGCGCCTCAGCCTTGCGCTTTGCGGGAGATTCAGAGTAGCTGTGCAGACTGAGGCGTCTGAGGGTCGGTGATGCAGGTGTGGACCTAGGCTGGTTGTGGTTTTTAGCACATTTACCACATCTGCCTAACTCGGGGTACATTCGCTGTTACACTGACCACATGGAGAAGCCACAGGACAGCGTACCGAAGGATGGTGCGCAAGCGGCCAGAAGGGCAGCATCTGCCCTCTCCTCGTGCCGAGTGCTAGTTAGAGAGAAAGCAAAGACAGTGTCTTCTCTTAGCAGCTTCCTGTTTTTTTCTTTCCATCAACAAATGTAGACTGTTTACAACCATAGATGGTTTACCACTCGCCTGCACTTTAGAGTCCGTAGTGGGTCCTGCTGGACCCTCGGTCCATCCCATCGCAGGGAGACCGCAGGCACGCTTCCGACAGAGCCGGCGCCGGTCTTCCAGTGACCCTGCGGCGGTCCTGGGAAACACCTGAGCGGCTCAGGGAGCAGAGGGCTGCGTGGAGATGAGCGCAGGGTCCCGGTGGAAATTCCCGGCACTTCTGGTCTTCAGGGGACCCGGGGAGTACATTAATAGAAGACAAAGTGGGATTTTATCACAGTCGTTTTAGGAAATACTCAACCTCCAGTGTTCCGCACTGGAAGGAGCTAGAGTTGTGGATAACTCTGAAACACTTCCATCTGATGATGAAAAGTGTCTTATAATCTTTATTCATGCTCTACAGACTTCTTTTCCTTATGTGTTTTAAGATTACACTTTGTTCTCATTGCCAGTATCCTCTTGCTGACTGCCAGCCAGCAGAACCCAGAGGGACCCCTGCGTTAGCCACCTGGGCCCCGAGGTGACAGCCGGGTGCCCAGACTTCCCCTGTGCTTCCTCCTGCTCCCTGAAGTGACGACCAGAGAGCAGGAAAGACAAAGCAGTGATTAACCTATGGGGCCCTCAGTGGTGAATTTGCTAGCAGGGAAAATCACCCCAAGTTTAAAAGATTACAAAGACAGTGCCTGCACAGGAAAAGTGGGAGTTGTCAAGGATTTCAAAAATGGTTCTCAGGTAATTTTTGACATTGCTGGGATACCTACAGATGAAATTCGTATTTGACATTTAACTCTACCACGTACACCCTTTGTAACTATAAATGCTCACTTCTTCAGCAGTCATATTCAATAAGAAAAATCTTTTAGCCAGCACAGATTTGCATGTTTGTATCATTGCTAATGATACGTTTTAATATCTTGCCTTCTCTTATTAAAACTCCTCCCATACATGGGAGCCGTTAGTCATTGTCACAGGTCTGAGACTTCTGTCACCCAAATAGAGCAAGATCCCTGTGTGTCCGGAAGAGTAGACATGTGCAGGGCTGCGGAAGACGGTTCAGATCACAAAGAGCTTTCCTGGTCTAAAGAATCACAGGGTTTGGACCGAGTGAGTGTGCAAACGGCATGTGTTCCACAGTTCCTGGGGAGTGTGCATGGCCCGCTCCATCGTGCACGGCCCAGAAGGGCTGCAGCCAGGGTAAGGCCTGCCTGCTCCCCAGGCCACTGTGTCACTGAGCTTACCTGTCGCCCAGGGTGAGAAAGAGTTCAGACCAGAAGGGTCTCTCACCCCAGGGACCTGCGCTGCCTTCCCTGACTTTGGCTTGGCCCTGAGTGCGCCCTGCATGGTGAGTTTCGCGAGGAAGTCTGGAGAGCGGGAAGAAGGATTGTAAGCTCAGCTACCTGAATTCAGAGTTTAAGCACATGGGATTGTTTGTACTTTTGAGTCTGGATGAAAGTTTCCTAGGAACTTAGGGAATTTAAGGAACTCACTCAAGTTGGGTATTTGGGATTTAATGTGAGAGGTTTGTTTGAAAGTCCCCAAGTCTTAACTTTGGCCATATGCTGTATCATTCCAGCTTTAACAGTCTCGCCCACAGCAGTGTGTGCTTACTAACGTTCACCCCACAGCGTTCTTGTTCCAGAATAAATGACAGCGTTTTTCATGACTGCATTAAAATCAAAGCAGTAATGAAAAACAAATGTTTCTGCCGCTGGGCTTGACCGTCACACCTTGCTCTCCTGCTCGGTTCCTCTCCCACGCTTTCCACGCACCAACTGCGAGCAGCAGATTCATTTTTGTGAACTCGGTTTCGGGGCTGCCGTTTCCACCGATGTCTAACTCATCTTTTCCTGCTTCCTCCACCTGTGCGTGTGTGTTCGTGTGTGTGTGCACACGTAAGTCCTGTTAGCAAATATAATTTGTATATGAATGTACTGCATTTAGCCTTACCAAATTTAGGAAGTTAGTTTTGTGGAAAGCTTTTATAATACCCATAAGAAGAAGCTGTTGTTATTTCTAAGCAGCCAATCTCAGATTACATATCTATTGATGATAATATCTACCATAATGTACTCGTGGTGATAATATACTTATTACATAATATGTAATTCATAATAATTTATAAGAGCTCTTATCCATTCCTTTAAAATCCATGTAATCTGTCTACAGTTTGTGTCAGAAAATACCGCTTTGCATGTAAAACAAAACAACTTCTTTTTCAAACTTCAGTTTTGAAGACCTTAGAGGAAATACATTGACTACGGTTACTTAGTAGATTTTTTCCCTTTTTTTTTAATTCTGGGAAAGGAGCAAAGGTAAATCCTTTGGATTACATTTTCTTTGATAGCATGTATGTTGAAAGGTGTCAGCACCATTCTTTCTGAGGAAGTGCGTGCAGGGGAAGGACAGGAAGGACGGAAGGTCATGTGTGCAAATGTCCCGAGTGTGTGCGAGTTTGTGCTTTGGCTGTATTTGGTGGCCCCGAATGTTTGAATCAGGTCACCTGTGTGGACAGTGGCACAATGGCTCGATGGCTCGCCTGGTGACGGAAGGCCCCATGGACGCCCGCCTCACTGTCTCTAACTGTATCCTCTCTCTCTCTCTCTCCTGTCTCCCGCCGCCTCCTGCACAGCCACGCCAAAGTCAATGGTCGTGTGTATCTGATAATAAATAGGTGGGTACTTCCGCATTTTCTCTCCTGCCTTTGTCAACAACTGTCTCCTGCGTGTTAAGCTCTCTGCTGCTTTGTAAGCAAGAGTGTGTCCCCCTGGGGGGGCGGTGTCCTCTAGGGCCACGGGTGTGGAGGTCGCCAGGGTCTTCAGCTGGTGCTCAGAGACTGCTATGGCTCCAGCCCCACTGTGGAGCTGGCTCCCGGGGGAATTAGCTGGTGACGCCCTGCAAGGTGGCCTGTGTCCTGAGCCCATGACTGAGAGCTCAGCTCAAGAACAGCCTCCTCCACACGACCTCTCGTGAGCACCAACAGCCTGCCTGAGTCACCACCTCACCCATCCTCTGGGTCCCCTTTGTGCCCTCTGGCTCTGTCCCTGCTGCTCCCTGCCTTTCCCCCTGCTTGTCTCCCTTGCTAGGGACATAAGACCCCCTCCCCAACCCCATGGCCTCACCCACTAGATCGCACCCACCAGATACCTCCTCATTGAAGTGATCTGTCAGAGTGCGCTGATCCGCGAGGGATCTGTCAGAGTGTGCTGATCCGCGAGGGATCTGTCAGGGCGCGCTGATCCGCGAGGGATCTGTCAGGGCGCGCTGATCCGCGAGGGATCTGTCAGGTTGCGCTGATCCGCGAGGGATCTGTCAGGGCGCGCTGATCCGCGAGGCATCTGTCACGGCGCGCTGATCCACGAGGGATCTGTCAGGGCGCGCTGATCCGCGAGGCATCTGTCAGGGCGCGCTGATCCGCGAGGCATCTGTCAGGGCGCGCTGATCCACGAGGGATCTGACAGGGTGCGCTGATCGCGAGGGATCTTTCAGGTTGTGCTGATCCGTGAGGGATCTGTCAGGGCGCGCTGATCCACGAGGGATCTGACAGGGTGCACTGATTGCGAGGGATCTGTCAGGGCGCGCTGATCCGCGAGGCATCTGTCAGGGTCCGCTGATCCACGAGGGATCTGACAGGGTGCACTGATCGCGAGGGATCTGTCAGGTTGTGCTGATCCATGAGGGATCTGTCAGGGCATGCTGATCCACGAGGGATCTGACAGGGTGCACTGATTGCGAGGGATCTGTCAGGCTGCGCTGATCCGCGAGGCATCTGTCAGGGTGCGCTGATCCACGAGGGATCTGTCAGGGTGCGCTGATCCGCGAGGGATCTGTCAGAGCGCGCTGATCCGCGAGGAGTCTGACAGGGCGCGCTGATCATGGGGGATCTGTCAGAGCGCGCTGATCCACGAGGGGTCTGACAGGGTGCGCTGATCCACGAGGGATCTGTCAGGGTGTGCTGATCCGCGAGGGATCTGTCAGAGCGCGCTGATCCGCGAGGGGTCTGACAGGGTGCGCTGATCATGAGGGATCGGTGAGAGTGCGCTGATCCGTGAGGGATCTGTCAGGGTGCGCTGATCCGCGAGGGATCTGAAAGGGCGCGCTGATCCGCGAGGCATCTGTCAGGGCGCACTGATCCGCGAGGGATCTGTCAGGGCGCGCTGATCCGCGAGGGATCTGTCATGGCGCACTGATCCGCGAGGCATCTGTCATGGCGCGCTGATCCGCGAGGGATCTGTCAGGGCGCGCTGATCCGCGAGGGATCTGTCAGGTTGTGCTGATCCGCGAGGGATCTGTCAGGGCACACTGATCCGCGAGGGATCTGACAGGGTGCACTGATCGCGAGGGATCTTTCAGGTTGTGCTGATCCGCGAGGGATCTGTCAGGGCGCGCTGATCCGCGAGGGATCTTTCAGGGCGCGCTGATCCACGAGGGATCTGTCAGGGCGCGCTGATCCGCGAGGCATCTGTCAGGGTGCGCTGATCCACGAGGGATCTGACAGGGTGTGCTGATCGCGAGGGATCTGTCAGGTTGTGCTGATCCGTGAGGGATCTGTCAGGGCACGCTGATCCACGAGGGATCTGACAGGGTGCACTGATCCGCGAGGGATTTGTCAGGGTGCGCTGATCCGCGAGGGATCTGACATGGCGCACTGATCGTGAGGGATCTGTCAGGGCACGTTGATCTGTGAGGAATCTGACAGGGTGCACCGATCGTGAGGGATCTGTCAGGGTGCGCTGATCCGCGAAGGATCTGACAGGGCGCACTGATCGCGAGGGATCTGTCAGGGCGCGCTGATTGCGAGGGATCTGTCAGGGCGTGCTGATCCGTGAGGAATCTGACAGGGCGCACTGATTGTGAGGGATCTGACAGGGCGCGCTGATCGCGAGGGATCTGTCAGGGTGCGCTGATCCACGAGGGATCTGACAGGGTGCACTGATTGTGAGGGATCTGACAGGGCGCGCTGATCGCGAGGGATCTGTCAGGGTGCGCTGATCCACGAGGGATCTGTCGGGGCGCGCTGATTGCGAGGGATCTGTCAGGGTGTGCTGATCCGTGAGGAATCTGACAGGGTGCACTGATTGCGAGGGATCTGACAGGGCGCGCTGATTGCGAGGGATTTGTCAGGGTGCGCTGATCGCGAGGGATCTGTCAGGGTGCACTGATCCGCGAGGGCTCTGTCAGGGTGTGCTGATCTGTCATGGATCTGAGAGATGTGCTGATGTCGGAACTGGAGTCTGAGGTAAACGTCTGTCTCCCCAGGATGTGTCTAACCTGCCTTTCATTAGGACAGATTTATGGTACAGCTCACTGAAGCCTAATATATAAAAGTCAATCCTTAGAAAAGGGCTCCTTGCTTTAATTTGTTTTTTTCTGTAACTAAATACTGTGTTAAGCACTTATGGAAACTGCCTTAATTTTCAAAACATCCTAGCAAGGGAGGATTATATCCACTTGACACATCAGCAGACTGAGACTTAAAAGACAGTTGTGGTAGTTTTGCAATGCCACTTAGCCAGTAGCTCATCTGGTTGGGCCTGAGCTCAAGTATTTCTGATTCCAAAACCCATGCTTTCAACATTCATGATTGCCTCCCAAAAATGTTATGAAAAGAATGAATAAAAAATAAAAGGAATCACACAGATGTAATTTTAAAGCCATACACGACCATCATACATTTAAAATATTTCATCTGTACATGTTTCAAGCACACAGATTTTCACAAATGTGCAACGCAAGATACAGAATGAGCTTCTAGGCTAACGGGTGCAGCCCGATCCATGTTTACTCTTTGTTTTATTTATTTATTTATTGTTGTCATCCATTCCAAGTCTGTAGCCTGCTCCAGAGAGCATCCGAGAGTCCCAAGCTCTCTTTCCCCCTATCGGTCAGGTCGGTGGGCACGAGCAGGCCCTGGCTAGCTCTGGTTCTGCTGGGTCCTGGCTCTGTTGCAGACACCTGTGGGTCTTTAGAAGTGGGCCTGGGCCTCCTTCCACAGGCTCACTCTGGGCTGTCCCCGAGTCCTTTCCAGCCTTCCCCCGCTGAGCTCTGTGTGTCGTGGCAGCTTGGGGACATCACTGCCCAAGGACACTGTTGTGCAGCCGCAGCAGCAGCTGCAGGGCAGCGTCAGGTTGGGGAGCTTCACCCCGTGAGCAGCAGCAGTGGTGGCTCCCAAGTCGCCCTCCTGCAGGGTGAAGTGCATGCGCACCGGACAAAGATCACGCCCCACATCTTCCCACTCGTGAAACGGGGTTTCCTGACAGCCCAAAAGTACAGTGTGCTGCGTCCCCTCCGGCCCCTCGAGCCCCGCCCTGACCACTGGGACAGCAGGGGCACCCGAAGTTTGGTGTGCCGCGCAGATGTAGACGGAGGCGGAGGGGCGCGTTTCCCGATTAACTAGCTGAGGAGGACACCGGTGTAGCTCAGCGTGCAGCTCCCCCAGGCCCTGGAATGTGAACCTGAGGCTCCGCTGCTGGCGCCCTCCGCTTGACCCCAGGCCCCAGCAAGGGACTTCCTGCCAGGGGATGGCGTCCCAGAGCCCAAGAACCAGTGGATTTGCCAGAGCAGCAGGCATATTCACATCCTAAATCCGAAAATACAAAAGAGCTTAGATTTTATCTGCAAAACCCACTCGTTTAATACAAAAATAACTAAGTTTCAGAAAAGCAAAATAATTGACCCAGAGTCCACAGGTGGAACATTACTCATTGTCATTCTGTATGGATTTGTTGTGGCCCCTCTGGTATTTCATGTTCCAGGACTTTCTCCTAAGACATTCCTAAGTCCACAGTGTTCCCTAAAGCATTCCTCTGAATATGAATTTTTTAAAAATACTTTTATTTTTTTACAAAATGTAGGAAGTTAGGCGTCATGACACACACCTACAGTCCCAGCTACTTGGAAGGCCGAGGCAGGACGATCACTTGAGCCCAAGGACTTTGCAGCCTGTCTGGGCAATAGAGTGAGACCTGGTCTAGAAACAAAACATAGGAGGGGGCCACACCCGTTATTGTCCACTCTGAGATAAACGGCAGTGCCCAGATCACCGAAGGCTCAGTGGAAGCTCTCCTGTGGCCCCACCCCAGCTCAGGTTCCACGCATCCCTGGCAGCCGCATCCGTAGTGGACACTGGTAACCCCCGCCAGGCTGCGCTGCAGACGGCTTGAGCCCCGAAGGCCTTTCGCCTCCATTGCACCCTCTCTGGGCGGGGCAGCGCAGGCTTCTTCGTTGGAGAGACGCACCGACCTGTGAATGACCTGACTCCTGCAAGACGTGCACGCGTTACCAAGAGAGCATGGGGTCACCTGCCTCAGGGTCCGTCTCTCTCGCCCTCGCACCTGCCGCCCTGTCCATTTTCGATCCCATCGCCAGCCCGGGCTTTTGGCCCCAGCTCGCTGCTGAGCCGGGAATGCACTGGCCCCAGGCTCCCCACGGCTGCACGAATGCAATGAGATGATGTATAGCATGATGTGTGTTCTTGACCCTCCTCGTAACTCCTCTCTTCTCCTGTTTTTCCTTTCTATTCCAATTACTTTGAGCAGCATCAAGAAAAAATTACCAATCCACCAAAATGAGTAAGTCCCCCGTGAAGCCATGAAATGCCTGCCCGCCATGGTGCCATTTCATGCTTCTCCATCCTAAACTCTGACCATTTCTCCTCCGGGAAAAATGTCAAGTTTGGGTGTCGACAGCTCTCGTTCCTGAGGCCTCCCTAGAGCCTCGGTGAGAGAAGCCAATCAGAGCTCAGTTCACAGTTTGTTTTTAGAAAGAACCTAAAACAAACAAACCAACCCGAAGCAGCGGCTCGCTGACACCCCACGTCCTCACTGCAGGGTGCCGTTCATGCACCGGTTTCTGCTTTGTCTCCTCCTTGACCGCGCTGCTGCTCTGTCCCCCATGCCTGGCCCCGGGTCTCAGCTGCCCTCTGCCCGCAGGTTGGCACACCCTGAGGGCAGCCTACCCGACCTGACCATGATGCACCTGGCCCCCAGCCTGGACAGGCCGGAGCCCAAGAAGCTGGCGGAGCCAGGGCAGGAGAAGCCGGAGGGACAGGGACAGATGGAGAGAGCCAGGAAGGGCGAGCCGGGGACGGATGGCGAGGATGAGGAAGAGGACGAGGAGGAGGACGAGGACGAGGAAGAGGAAGAGGACATGTCAGGTAACTGTGAGCCAGGACGTGCTCCAGAAAGATCTGCGTGGCCCAGTCAGAGGCACAGAGCTGGGGCAGGTTGGAGGGTTTTCCGTTTTCTTTCTCCGGTTGCTTTAGTTGCTCCTGTCTCCACGGCTCCCATAATCTCCCGGGAGTCTGGCCGAGAGCTGGGCCAGGCCTGGCTTCCTGACCCACCGGTAGAGCTCCCACTGGGACCGCAGGGCAGGCGTGTCCGCCATTGCTAGTGTCGCTGGGATCTCTCGGGCCGGCCGTGTCCCCAGAGCTGGCCGTGTAGGAGGCTCAGGCTGCGACCTGGCCTAGAGACACAGGGGCCTTTGGGAGCCTTGAAGTTAAGATGCCACCCTTGTCTTCGTTGGTCTGCTCTGCTTCACAAACACAGGGCTTCTTTATTTTTATTTTTACTAGTCCATGTTGGCAGGGAGTGCGTGCGCGTGACACATCTCGATTCTCTTCGGGTCCCCTCCCCTCCCCTCCCCCTTCCTCCATCTCTTGATCCCCTTCCCTTTTGCAAAAGATCTGTCTCCCTGTTTCCTGTTGTCTATTTTTTTGTTTTGCTGTTTATTTTATTTAATTAATAATAGCATGGGAATGAAGCTCTCTCTCAAAGGCCAGCTCCCCGAACCTGTCCCTGCTCACAGTCATCTCAGACAACCCAGGGAGGACTGGGGCGCCTGCCCCATGCCTGGGCACCGTGCATCCCCAGGGAGGTGGGGTCCTGGATTACCAGGCTGGGTGCTGAGGCTGGGGTGTTATTTGCCTACCTGCAGTGAGTTCCGGGCTCTCGCCAGACACTGTGCTCGCTCTGCCCCACTCCCTCATGCGTGTGCCGGGCACACCAGGGTCACTACGGCCTCTGGGCCTTTTTGTGGGCTGCTACCCGGGTCCTCTGGCCAATGTGCTGCTTTCACAAGCACTGAACCTTTGTTAGCTTCAGGCCCAAGCCCAGCAATGGTGACAGTGGCCCAGGCCAGGGAAATATGGAGCTCATGGAGAGAAATGAGAGGAGAGTAGCTCAGTCATAAGCCAAATTAGGCCAGAATTCTTTAATCTGGTGATAGCAAATCTTTTAGAAACCAAGTACCCAAGCTGCAACCCAAAACCCAACTATTTATCACAAAATGCCAATGCTACAATTAAACCTGAACACGGAGGTTTTAGTTTAGAAAAAACAACTCATATATTAAAAAAAAAACTACAATAACAGAGCTTTCAATGATAGAACTAGCACGCTGCGGCACATGCCATAGGTTCGCCACCACTACACTAACTGAATTCAATATGGGCCAAGTGGCATTGTCCCCAAATCTCCATATGACAATGGTGTCACCAGCATCACCTGAGTCCCAGGCCACCCTCCTCCAGGGTCCACGGACCTCGTGCTTGGTGCTCATCCCGCAGCTCTGCATTCCCACGGGAAGTCACAAACACACTTCAGTGAACTCTGTGAAAATAGCCTTGTGCTCTTGGGGTCTGCTCTGTTTTGCAGATTTACGGAACAAGTGGCACTTGGTGATCGACCGGCTCACTGTGCTCTTCCTGAAGTTCCTGGAGTACTTCCACAAGCTGCAGGTGTTCATGTGGTGGATCCTGGAACTGCACATCATCAAGGTCGTCTCCTCCTACATCATCTGGGTGTCTGTGAAAGAGGCAAGTGAGCGCGCGCGGCAGGCCGGGCTCCTCTCCCGCCGCCCCAAGGGCTTCACTGAAGGCCGGCACAGCGCACGTGGCTCTGGGGAGGCGCACAGCCCTGACTGCAGGGGACAGAGGCAGGGACGAGGAGAGGAGAACGCAGCGGGAGGCAGCTGCACGCTGTGGTTGGCTTGGTCACACTGCAAAGCCCCTTGTTTTAGATAATCCGTGTTGTAGGTTCTGAGAGGGGGCTGCTTTCCTGCACCACGGCTGGGAATCTGCCTTCCTACTTTCTCCTTGGGGGCAACAGCATTCCAAGGGGTTATGGCCAAGTCCCAAAATCTGATCGAGCCCTTGACTCACTTGTGGGTTTCTTGAGCCAAGACGAAGGTTCCCCGCCATCTCCGTTACAAGGGGTCTCTGCTCTGCGCACAGCGAGCGCCCCTTCACTGTGGGGACACTGGCTTGGATTACGTTTGTTCAGCAAATAACTTCTGCGTGGCCTTAATTTCCCTGGACTGTTTTTGAATTGGTTACATCTCAGAATCTTTGCTCCCCGCAAAAGCAGGCAGGCTGTGATCATTAAAAAGTTAGATAATAGCAGAAGGTTAGGACTCCAGTACTACAGACGGATGTTTCTGGGCAGGTGCTGCGTAGCGATTGCTTTGAGCAGCGCGGTCTGAACCAGGGCTTCCTCCCAGTTTGCACAAACCACTGAAGTGCACAGGGGGTGGTTTTAAGTAGGAGCAAGATCAGAGCCGTCATTTGCCGGGACCCTGGCGTCCACGCTGCTGTACAGTAACAAACCTCATGGGTTGACTGCCAGGGTCTGTTGACTGAGAGCAAAAGAGTCTGAGCATTTTAACCACGTGGGGAATTGACCGATTCTAGTACAATTCGAGGGTCAGAATGTTAAAAGGGAATGGAAAGAACAACAGAGGTGCTTGACTGAAAATGGTGGGCACCATTTCTGACGTGGCCGCATCTAATGTACAGTGACCTCTGACCCATGAGGTCAGAGGCCCTGCAGGCCTAGTAAGACCATTTAAATTTTGTTCTGTGTGGAGATTGAACCCAAGGCATCACACTGAGCTACTCCCCAGCACGTCTTATTTTCTATCTTGAGGCAGGGCCTCACTGAATTCCCCAAGCAGGACTCAAACTTGTGTTTCTCCTGCCTCAGCCTCCCACGTGCTGGGATCTACAGGCATGCACACCACACCTGGCTAGGAAGATGATCAAGTGAGAACAGTGGGCCTCAAATAAAAGAGGGGTTCAGGGGAAGAAAATCCATTCTCAGAAAGAAAGAAAGAAGGAAGGCAGGAAGACAGGCAGGGAGGGAGAGAGGAAGGAGAGAGAGAAAAGAGAAAGCGAAGAAGAGAATCACGTGTGCTCAGCTGTGGGGTTAAACACTTGAAGGCTGTATGACAGCGCCACTTCTGAGGCTTCTTACCTGCTGCTTCTACTGAACACCGTCCCCCTGGTCCCTGCACCCGCTCTTCAGTCACACTCACCTACATAGGATGGGGACCCCGCTCTGCATTGCCATGCACACGCTCTTGGTGGCACAGTGTGCACCCCTGCACCTTTGCCTGCTTCAAAGTGATCCAGGGGAACTCGGCTCTGGCTGCACCTCCATCCTCACTCTGCCGCCCGCTCTGCTCCCAACTCCTAGCGTCTCGTTGTCTGTCCCTGCCACTTGTTTGGCTCTTTCCTACCTCTGCTCCCACATCCTTCACCCAGAACGCACTTCCACCCATTGGTGCGAGGCCTGTCGCGGAGTGGCTGGCCCTTGCTGCACTCCCGTAGGGGACACAGTGTCCCCAAGGCCACTCCGCACTCAGCCATGTGTCCCCAGCACTAAGAGCAATGCCTCACATTCACGAAGACCTCGCCGGCCCTTGGCTAACTGAGAAAATCGAGTCATTGTGCGCGGATGTCCCGCCCACCATGGGGTGTATTTCGTTTCCATTTCTGATTTATGTTTCAGGTGTCTTTGTTCAACTACGTGTTTTTGATTTCCTGGGCCTTTGCCCTGCCATACGCCAAGCTCCGTCGTCTGGCTTCCAGTGTCTGCACTGTCTGGACGTGTGTGATCATCGTCTGCAAAATGCTGTACCAGCTCCAAACCATTAAGCCTAGCACCTTTTCCATTAACTGCACCTCGGTGAGCCTGGGCAGGACCGTCCCGACCGCCCTGTGGGGAGCAGGGCGGATACTGGGGAGCCGTCATGCCCAGGCACGCTCTATCTACTCCTAAGACACCTCACCGCACCTCCCACCTGGATCTGCCTGGCCATGTGCTGGGCATCAGTCCGCTCTCGCAGGGATGTCCCCAGGAGATGGGCCTGTCCCTCCCTGCCCCCTGGTGCCCCCCTGGTCAAAGCTCTCTTGATCTGGGGAGCCATTTTTTTTCCATTTTCTCTTCTTTTCAGCCAAATGAAAGCCAAACCAGCATACCCCTCAATGAGCTGAACAAGTCCCTGCTCTACAGTGCTCCGATCGACCCCACCGAGTGGGTCGGCCTGAAGAAGTCTTCCCCCCTGCTTGTCTACCTGAGGGTGAGGGCCGGGCCACGCCTGGGGGGCCCCACACGGTTCCGATGTGGTCCTGGCCTTGGACACTCACGACCCACCTGATAGGAACCGCGCCTTCTTATGCAGCCGCTAGAAACACCTTTGCGGCAGACGACTAACATTAAAATCATTGTTACACTGCTCTCCAGAGAAATCAGCCATGCACTCAACTTGGCTAAGTAAAACATGACAAATACTTCATTAGAACAGCACGCGAACATCACAAGAGCAAGGTTAAAGGGCATACCAGAATTGAACCATGCCCAAAATACATTGTAAAGTTAAAGTGATTTCAGGACCCTGCTTATGGTATGACCTCATCTAGACACAAAGAAAAATACTGGATAAAATTTACCCTATGCTCAGTGGTGATTATTTCTGAGAAAGAGGTGTAGCGTTACAAGACTTTTTTGCTGTCTAAATTCTGTTTCTCTATAATGTTTAATAAAGGGCATATGTTACAGTTAGATATAACAAAATAAAGTATATCTTTGAAAACAGAACTTAAATGGCACACAGTCATACAAGCATAATGAAAGCAAGACACTTCAGATCTTTCACATTTTTCTTTGGTGGACGACTTCTGCAGTCCCAATTGCATTACACAGCAAGGCAGTTAAAAAGCTTACGCTCAGCACCTGGGATTTTTAAATATACTAGACATCCCAGTTTCGGTGTGTAGTTTCCAAGTTTTCTTCACATGGTAGATGTCCTTGGGAATATTCCCTGCTCTAATAGCAGTTGGATGAACAAATAGACATTTGGGGATGACGCCCCAATAAATAAGACAGGGAAAGTGACATGGGAGCTTCGGATTATGCTGAATGCAAGGGGGGTTTTACGAAGCCCTTTAGACATCCACAGTTAAATACAATGATTGATTGTGGGGACTGCTTAAAATTACCAGATCATAAAGCGTCCGTGTATACACCATGTTTCCTTGCTCCTCACGTGTAGAATAATCTCCTGATGCTGGCCATCCTGGCCTTCGAAGTCACCGTTTACCGCCACCAGGAATATTACCGCAGCCGGAACAACCTGACAGCCCCGGTGTCTAGGACGATCTTCCACGACATCACCCGGCTCCACCTGGATGACGGGTTGGTTAACTGTGCCAAGTACTTCGTGAACTACTTCTTCTACAAGTTTGGCCTGGAGGTGAGTTTCCTTGCCATGCGCTCTGCTTCTCTCCTGCGTGATAATTTCAGTGGCCACTTGGAGCACTGTCCCCGTGGGACCATGGAGGGCTGGCTGCTGGTCATTAGTTAGCCTGGCTCAGCTGGGCGTCTTCCAAGGCCGATACCAGTGTCCTCTCCTCCACAGCAGGCGCCGGCCTGACGGACCTCAGGAGCCATCTAAACGTGTGGACATCAGCTATCGTTGCTAGTTTCTTAGTAAGAATAGAAATCATTGACCTTCTTTCTTTCCGTGCATTCTGCAAGTGGGTCTGCAGCCAAAGGAACTGTTTAACCTGCGTGGTGAGGGTGCCTGTCCCTTCAGAGAAAGAGAATTTGCAGGAAGACATCCCGGCCGTGGCTCTGTCACTGTTCCCAGGGGAAGTAATCTGAACGGTCTCCTTGCTAGAAGTCTCTCCACAGGGTCAGCAGAGACACGTTGGGGGCCATCTCTGCCACGAGGCTGGCCCTGGACACCGCACCCCTTCCCTGTAAACCCGATTCTCTTGCCTTTGTCATCCTTATACAGACCTGTTTCCTAATGTCAGTGAACGTCATCGGCCAGAGGATGGACTTCTACGCCATGATCCATGCCTGCTGGCTGATCGGCGTCCTGTACCGCCGTCGGAGGAAAGCCATTGCCGAGGTGTGGCCCAAGTACTGCTGCTTCCTGGCCTGCATCCTCACCCTGCAATACCTGGTGTGCATCGGGGTGCCCCCCGCACCCTGCCGAGGTAAGCACCTCACGGCCCCCCGCCCCGTCCAGGCGCCAGAGGCGGGCAGGGGAGAGCTGACCGGCGTGCCTCCTGCAGATTACCCGTGGAGGCTCAAGGGGGCCAACTTCAACGACAACATCATCAAGTGGCTGTACTTCCCTGACTTCATCGTGCGCCCCAACCCCGTGTTCCTCGTCTGTAAGTGGGGGCGCAGGCCCTGGGGACGCGTTTCTGTGTTCTCTGCCCATTGTGTGTCAGTGCCTGGCTTCCTCTCTGGCCTCACAGGCACAGAGAGACTTGCCTTGTGCATCCGTACCCAGAGTCGCAGATGGCTTCCACTTGCTTTGTTACTTTCCCAGATTTGTAAGTCGACATCAAAGTCTGTTAGCACTTGCATAATTACACACACACACACACACACACGCCCACCCTTTAGAGGCTAGACCACAGAGTGAGGCCTTGTGCATCGGGACAGGACAGACACACAAAGTGCAACAGGGACACCTGACTTCACAGAGCTGGGCTGGGGCCCAGAGCCTCCAGGGCAACTGCGGCCCACGTTGGAGCAGCGCCCCACCTGAGGCGGTAGGAGAGCAGGGTATTGCAGGACCTCCGGAGAGACTGGACACGTTTGGGTTTAATTTTGTTTATTTATTTTATTTTATTTATTTATTTTTTTTATCTGGGTACTGGGAGTTGAACTCAAGACCTCGTACTTGCCAGCAAGCACTTGTGCTGCTGAGCAATATCGTCGGCCCTTTTTTTTCCTTTATGTGGATACTGGGAGTCAAACTCAGGACCTCACACTTGCTGGGCAGGCGCTTATGCCGCTGAGCTATCTCACCGGCCCTGGGTTTAATTTTAGAAATAAAGAAACCACAAGTAGCGCAGGCTGCAGGGTGGGGACCAGGGCCACTCCTGCAGCACCCCAGAGTGCCCCCTGCTCCACAAATGCCCACCTGCCCAGGCTGCCCTCCAGCCCTCTACGGGGGTGCTCTGTGGTTACAAAGACAGGTCACTCTTCCCTCCAGTGGGGAAGGTGGGGCTTAACCCCGACCTTGGCTTCACTGAGCTACAGTGGAGCCCAGGAAAGGAGCTGGGCCCAAATGACCACCCCTCCTCTCACAGATGACTTCATGCTGCTGCTGTGTGCCTCCCTGCAACGGCAGATCTTTGAGGACGAGAACAAGGCCGCCGTGCGCATCATGGCCGGTGACAATGTGGAGATCTGCATGAACCTGGATGCAGCCTCGTTCAGCCAGCACAACCCTGTTCCGGACTTCATCCACTGCAGGTAACCGGACAGCGGATAGCGTGTTCCAGAAAGTGCCGCCTCCCTCCCTCCTGCACCTCCTCCCACATCCTGTGCCCTTAGGCGCTGAGCAGGGAGGCCCACAGCGCCCTCTGTGTGCTGTCCCTACCGCCCTGTTACCTGCTCAACCCTGCAAGGGCTCCCTCTTCAGCCCTGTGCTGTTGGGTGGCCCCTGGCCTGCACAGCTCAGTGGCCCTGTGACAGTGCTGGCTTTGGGCATGTCAGTTTCTCGCTGCGCCATCCCTCTGAATTCTCTGGTGGCCCTGGTGTTGGCCCTGGTGTCCCTCCTGCAGACTGAGGGACTCCACCCAGCCTTTACCACAGCCATGTGATGGAGCTAGTGTGACTTCTCGTATCCTGCGTGACGGGGATGGCTGGGTGCTGTCCCCTCCCCCTGATGTCCCAAGGATGTGAGGGGAACCCGGCCCCCACCCATTGGCATGGGTCACGGTGGAGCCAAAGTCCTCAGGGTGCCAGTGCCCCCTTCTGTCTTAGTTACTTTTCTGTCACTGCTGAGACAAAATACTGACACCAAAAGTTAAATGGGGAAAGGTTTATTTAGCTCACAGTTTGTAGAGGTTTCAGTCCATAATTTGCTGGCTCCAAGGCAGGGTGGCCCATGGCAGAGGGGCAACATTTCATAGCGGTGGAAGGCAGCCAAGCAACAAGGGGGAAAACAAGACTTTCTGTCCCTTATGTTGTATGCAGGCTACCCACCCTAGGGCGGTGTAGCACTCACACCCTTAACCCTATCCAGAACTATGCCAAACCAATTAGTGGACTGATTTACTAATCACTCACCCTTAATCCCAGCATCACACACTCTGGATCCAGCCGCCTCTGACAAAGCCCTATGACTGCATGAGGCTTGGGGGGTCATCTAGACACAGCCGTAACACCTCCACAGGAAGAGGCTCCCAGCCCAGCCCCCAGGGACCCCTGCCTCATGATGCCTGCCGCCTTCCACCCCGAGTGTTATTCCTGGAGCCCAGCAAGCCAGCTTCCAAGGCAGAGTCCTTCCTACATGCTTCCGTCCTGTCCCTGTGGCTCTGGGCCTCCGGGGCACATCATCACATCAGTAGCACCCTGTCCCCCAGTGCAGTCCAAGCACCAGGCTGTTCCAGGCACTTTGAGTCTATGGAGCCATTTTGTCCCCAAGACAGCACAGGGGACAGGACATCAGACACCTGAGCCCCTCCACCGAGCCCCAACTCTGAAGGCCTAAGCACTTTGGCACCTCGAGGCTGCATAAGCTCAATAGGCTTAAACCAATAAGCGACTTTCCTTCAACATGACTTGCTGTGTAGACTTGAGATTCACCCCTCCCCACTGCGACCCAGGGCTTCACCCTGGGCTACATCTCCAGCCCTTTTCATTTCTTTATGTCAAGGCAGGGTTAAGTCACTGAGTTCCCCAGGCTGGCTGGGATACAGGTGTGCACCACAGCACACTTGAGGCTCTCTTTGTAAACACTGATCTAAGGCGAGGCTTCCAGGTGTACCTCTTCTCTGCAATGCTAAGAGAGCAGCGGCCCAGCAACCTGTCTGCGCACCGTGAGGGAACAGGCTCAGCACTTCACAGTGTATTCACAAAAGCCCAAGATCAATGGAGATCGGAGCTTTTAGGCACCACTTATTTTTAAAGCTGAATCTTTTTAAAAATTGATTTATTTCAAGTTTTTAGACCTGTTGATCAAAAAAATGACACCCTTCCTCCAAGGGGGAGGACTGAGAAATACCTGGTAGTGAAGGATGGAGCTGTGAGCGGGTTCGCTCCCTTGGGGTCGGTGCCAGGTGTGACACATCATCCTCTGGGCTGTGCGTCCACCAGCCCCAGGCACTGGGATTTGGAAGGGAAATGGCTACATGCCGAGGAGGAGAGCCAGGCTTGGAAGAAGGATGAGCTGACCGCAGGCCAGGAGGGTGGCATTGGCAAGTACAGTACACACTGCCCTAATACACATGTGTGCACACACATGCACACTGACTTTAATCCACACGTGTCTCAGAAGGCCCTGTGAGCCTGGCCACCTGTGGTGGTCATGGTCCCCGAGAATTCCTGACCTTTCCCTTTCCTCCTTTGTTTATGTAGCCAAGCAAGGGTGCAACAGCTTCTAGAAAAATGTTCATAAAAATGCTTTAAACATTTTACTCTGCCAAAGGAAAGGTCAAAAATTCACCTATCTGAAAAACGTTTCGAACAACAACTCATTACTCCCCAGTAATGCTATGTAGGTCAAGTGCAGTGTGTATTCTATTACAAGGTGATTTACTAACTTCCTGAAGAACTACAACCTATTAATCAAAGAACACATCCAGAGTTGTTTTTCTGATGCTCCTCACCTGGAGAGAGAAATGGCCAAAGCAAACCACCCACAAGAAAGAAGCCGTAACTGAGTAAACACAGGCTGCCCTGGCTGCCTGGACACGGAGGCTGTGGGAGCCCCAGACACCAATCTCAGCATCTGTCCATGAAGACTGTAGGGAAGGGACAGCCCCAAAAGGGATCCTGACTGAGCCAGGGATGTCCAGCCCAAGAGAGAGGACTGGAAAGAGCCCCAAGCCCCATCACAGTGCTGTCTGTGCTGTTCCGTCTCTAAGGAGAGTTTTCTCATCTGTAGCGAAACCTTTGTATGAAATATGATTTTGTTAATTTATCTCTATTAATTTGTAGTTTGGAGAAGAAATCCATTGTTAACTTTTTCTTCCATTTGTATCTTAAGATTTCTTTTGCTCTGCAATCATTCATACCTCCCCTAGAAAGAGAAAGAGGAATTTGAAAATAAGGTATTTCCACAATAGAGTACCTAAAAAAATTCATGATCACCAGACCAGCACTCTAAAAATTCTCAAGGATATCCTAGGAAGAGACAACGAAGCTAACAATGCCAAAAGGTCTAATAGAACGAATGTATCAGGTAGGGATAGCAACTAAGTAGAAGGGAAAGAAAGCAAAACAGCAACAGAAAATTAATACAATGACAGGAATATCAATTATCAATGTAAATGGGCTCGGTTCACCAATCAAAAGATATAGATTAAAGAGAATGGATCAAGAAACAAAATCCAACAGTGTGCTACACATAAGAAATACATTTAACACAAAAGGAAATTCATAGACTAAATGGAAAACGCTATTCCATGCAACAGGAACCTGAAAACAAGTGGGAGTAGCTATCCTATTTTCAAACTGGACTTGGAGCTAAAGCTGATCAAAAGAGGCAGAGAAAGACGTTACATATTTATTAGTTAACAGAATTATTCAACAGAAAGAGAACAATTATAAACATATATACAAACCATGGTATACCCACCTTAATAAAACAAACACTATTAAGCATAAAAAAATCAGGGGTAGACATCAATACAGTTACAGTGGGGAATAGACAGGTCAACTAAGCAAAAACTCAACAAAGAAATACTGGAGTTGAACCAAGCCTTCAGACAAATGGACTGAATAGATACAGACCGTGTTCCACCAGACAACAGAACACGCATCCTTTTCAGCAAAGGGTATTTTCTCCAGAACAGACCACATATTAGCTAATAAACTATCCTTAAGTAAATGCAAAAGAATCAAAATTATCCCATGCATACTATCATATCACAGTGCAGTGAAACTAGAAATCAATAGCAAAAGAAACCACAGAAACTATGCAAATCCATGGAAATTAAACAGCACACTCTTGAATAATCAGTGGGTCACAGAAGAAATTAAGGAAGAAATAAGACAGTTCCTAGAATAAAGTGATAATGCCAGTATAACATACCAGAACTTATGGGACACAGTGAAAGCAGCCCTACAAGGGAAGTTTATAGATGTGAATGCCCATATCAATAAAACACAACAAACCCAAATAAATAACTTAATGTGCATCTCAAGGTCATAGAAGAACAAGAACAATCCAAATGCAGAGCTTGTACGAGGAAGGAATTTATAAATGTCAGAGCAGAAATCAACAAATGGGGACTAAAACACAGTACAAAGAATCGATGAATCAAAGAGCTGGTTATTTGAAAGAGTAAACAAAATAGGCAAATGCTTAGCCAGTATTACCAAAAAAAGGAAAGAAAAGACACAAACCAATGCAATTAAAAATGAAAAAGGTGAAACCACAATGGACACTGCCCAAATCCAGGGAAGATCTAGCAGCAATACTCCTCAAGCTGTTCAATGAAATTGAGAGGGAGGAGTACTCCCAAAATCATTCTTGGAAAGGAGCAGTACCCTGATCCCAAAACCAGACAAGGATCCAACCAAAAAAAGAGAACTACAAGCCAATCTCTCTAATGAACTGAGATAAAACAAGATCCTGGTAAACAGAATGCAACAAATCATCAAAAAGATCACATGCCATGACCAAATAGGCTTCATCCCAGGGATGCAAGGATGGTTCAACGTATGCAAATCAACAAATGTAATTCATCACGTAAACAGACACAAGGACAAAAATTACATGATCATCTCAATAGATGCAGAAAAGGTCTTTGACAAAATCCAATGTCCATTCATGAGTTAAAAAAAGAAACTGAAGAAAATAGGTGTAAAAGGACCTTATCTCAATGTGATAAAAGTAACTTGTGACCAACCTACTGCCAACATCGTGTTAAATGAGAAAATATTGAACGCTTTCCTTCCAAAATCAGGAACAAGACAAGGATGTCTACTATCACCTGTTCCATAGGCCTTGAGACATTAGCCAGAGCAGTCAGGCTAGAGAAAGAAATAAAAGGGATTCATACAGGAAAAAATGAGTTCAAAGTATCATTATTTGCAGATGAAAAGATCCTATACCTACAAGATCCAAAAATCCACCAAAAGGCTCCTACAATTAATAACCTAATTCAGCAATGTAGTAGAATACAAAATAAACTCACAAAAATCAATAGCATTCCTATACACTAATAATGAACTCACTGAGAAAGAAATTAGGAAAATAATACCATTCACAATAGCATCAAGAAAAATTAAATACTTAGGAATTATCCTAACCAAGGAAGGGAAGATCTCTACAATGAATATTACATCACCCTGAATAAGGAAATCGAGGAGGACATCAAAAAATGGAAAGATGTCCTGTTTCTAGATAGGCAGAACCAATATAATCAAAACGGCTATACTTCCGAAAGTGACATACAGATTTAATGCAATCCCAATCAAAATACCAACAGCATTTCTCACAGATCTAGAGAAAACACCCCCTAAAATTCAGATGGAACCAGAGGGGACCCTGGAATAGCAAAAGCAACCCTGGATAACAAAAGCAAAGCAGAAGGCATCACAATCCCAGATATGAAGTTATACTACAAAGCTACTGTGATTAAAACAGCATGGTACTGACACAAAAACAGGCATGTGGATCAACGGAACAGAATAGAGGATACAGAAACAACCCCAGGAATGCACAGCTATTTGCTCTTTGACAAAGGGGCCGAAAACATACACTGGAGGAAAGACAGCCTCTTTAATAAGTGGTGCTGTGAAAATTGGATATCTACATGCAGAAGATTGAGTGTAGGCCCATGTATCTCACTAAGTACTAAACTAAAATCAAAATGGATCAAGGATCTAAATGTTAAAACAGAAACATTTAATTTTCTGGAAGATAAAAAAGGTAGACTCTCAATGACATGAACATAGGCTAGGACTTTCTGAACAGAACTCCAGTGGCACAAGAACTAAAACCAAGAATCAACAAATGGATTATATCAAATTTGAAAGTTCCTGTACAGGGCTGGTGAGATGGCTCAGCAGCATAAGCGCCTGCCTAGCAAGCGCGAGGTCCTGAGTTTGACTCCCGGTACCCACATAAAAAGGAAAAAAGGGCCAGTGATATCGCTCAGCGGCACGAGCGCCTGCTGGCAAGCACGAAGTCCTGAGTTCGACCCCCGGTATCCACATAAAAAAAAAAAAATAAAAGTTCCTGTACAGCAAAGGAAACAATCAACAGGGTGAAGAGACAACCTACAGGATGGGAAAAAGTGTTCCTCTGACAGAGGTCTAACATCTAAAGTATATAAAGACTCAAAAAATTGGAATCCCCAAAATAAAAGACCCAATCAAGAAATGGGCAACTGAAATGAATAGACACTTCTCAGAAGTACAAATGGAAATGGCCAATAAATACATGAAAAAAAATGTTCAACACTGTTGCCCATTAGAGAAATGCAAATTAAAACAACAGTGAAATTCCATCTTACCCCAGAAAGAATGGATAGCATCAAAAAATCTAATAATAGGGCCGGTGAGACGGCTCAGCGGCTTAAGCGCCTGCCTTGCAAGCGCGAAGGCCCGAGTTCGACTCCCGGAACCCACATACGAAAAAGGGGCCGGTGATATCGCTCAGCGGCACGGGTGCCTGTTGGCGCGCGAGGTCCTGAGGTCGTCCCCCCGGTACCCACAAAAAAAAAAAAAAAAAAAAAATCTAATAATAACAAATGCTGGTGAGGCTGCAGGGAGAAAGGAACTCTACTACATTGTTAGTGGGAGTGTGAACTAGTACAACCACTATGGAAGTCAGTGTGGAGATTTCTTAAAAAACTAAAATAAAAATTCCATTTGACCCATCTATCCCCCTTGTAGGTATCTTCCCAAGAATTAAAGTGGTCGTATTATAGTGATACACTATAAAACCTGATACACATATTACCAGGTTTATAGCAGCACAATTTATAATAGTGAAATCTCGGGAGTGGCCTGTATGTCCATCAACAGATGAATGGATAAAGAAAATATGGGATTTACACACAGTGGAGTGCTACTCTGCCACAAAGAAAGATACACGGGAGGCATTTGTGGGCAGATGGATGCAACTTGAGAACATAATGTTAAGTGAAATAAGTCAGACACAAGCTTAAATATCACAAGGTTTCTCTTATATGAAAAACTCAATGTGTAAATATATATATATATATATATATATGGCTTCATGTATATATCTATCAAAATAGAGAAATAGGAAGTGGGGAGAAGCCCAAATGATTCCCCAATTTATTCCATTGCTTCAAAAATATTTTTTTTTTTTTTTTTTTGGTGGGTACCGGGGGGACGACCTCAGGACCTCACGCGCCAACAGGCACCCGTGCCGCTGAGCGATATCACCGGCCCCTTTTTCGTATGTGGGTTCCGGGAGTCGAACTCGGGCCTTCGCGCTTGCAAGGCAGGCGCTTAAGCCGCTGAGCCGTCTCACCGGCCCTGTTTCAAAAATATTTTAACACATACATTAATTTGTTTCATTTGTACTACAGGGTTCTCTTAGTTCATGGAGAAGAAAGTTTTGTGCTCTTATCTGTTTCTTTTTTGTAAGAGTCCTTTTTATGAGTAGCAGTGTATTAACCATTATTCTCTTGTTAATTTGTTATGAAATTTTGTTTTATTTGTTCATAGAAGTAAGAAGCGTACCATTTAATATTTTCTTTATTAATATCTACTTGTATTACAGTAAAATGAAAAAAGAAAGTAAATTAGTGGTTACCAGGGCCTGAGGGGAGGGGTGAATGGGGGGTGACAGCTAATGGGGATGAAGTTTCTTTTTGAGATGATAAAAATATTCTAAAATTGAATAGTGAAAAAGTTGCCCTACCTTGTGAGTAGACTAAAAACCACTGAAATGTATATTTTAAAAGAGTGGATTTTATGCTTTGAACATTATCGCAATAAAACCATTATTAAAAGGAATAAAGGAATTTGAAAGAGGAACTTTGAGTGGAAGGTGAGCAGCTGGCCCGTGCGAGAGCGCGCGAGTGCGCTCCCACCCGCGTTCCCAGACCCGCCTTGGTGAAGCCGGAGTGAGCACGGGCTCGCGCGGCCGCCACACCCTTCCACGGAAGCCCAGCGCAGGGTGGGAGCTTTCTCCCCGCTGCCTGAGGAGGAGCCCCTGGTTTTGTCGTCTGTGGCTGTGCTTCGTTCCAGGTCCTACTTGGACATGTCCAAGGTGATCATCTTCAGCTACCTCTTCTGGTTCGTCCTCACCATCATCTTCATCACGGGCACCACCAGGATCAGCATCTTCTGCATGGGCTACTTGGTGGCCTGCTTCTATTTCCTGCTCTTCGGGGGGGACCTGCTGCTGAAGCCCATCAGGAGCATCCTGCGCTACTGGGACTGGCTGATCGCGTACAACATCTTCGTGATCACCATGAAGAACATCCTGTCGGTAGGGTCCCCGCCGAGACACTGCGAGCTCGCTTTCCGTGCCGGGTCAGCCCTCCCGCCTCTCGCGTGCCTGTCAGAAACTCCAAATGAGACGCTGCAAACGCAGGGTTCGAGTGACCGTTTATGACTCTGTTTTGCCACATTAAGCAGCATTTTGTGCATTTCTGCCATCTCGAGGTCACAGGATGAAAAAATACATACAGGAATCAATTCTGAAATGCCTTTTATTAAAACCCCCTCTGTCACTCGTAGAATGTGTTTGAAGGGGCCCTTTGATGAGCTGAATCAGAGTTAGCAAATCTTTGCAAAGTTATGTCATGTCCCCAAAAGAGCAACCACACACACCTGTTATCCCAGCTATGTGGGAGGCTGAGTCAGGAGCATCTCAAGTTCAAGAGCAGCCTGGACAACTTAGCAAGATCCTGGCTTGGTGTAAAATAAAAAGGTCTGGTGATGTAGCTCAGTGGTGCAGTGATGCCCCAGATTTTCTACTGAAAAAAAGAAACGAAAAGCAACTTTTACCTAGAAAGAACTGCAGATGTGTGAAGTGAGTGCAGTTCTCAGAACACAGCTGGGCTAGGTAGGTGGCCTGAAATCACCTTTGCGATATGCAGAGGGAAGGATATGCAGAAGGAGTAATCTGCATAACACAATTCAAGGTAGCATCTAATGTTTTGGGGTCAGTTCTTCAGCTCCGATGTGTAATCTTCTATGCCCTGGGAAGTCATAGCCTCTTTCTCGAGGCTCGATCCCAGCCGACAGCATGGAGCACAGCTCTCCATCTCGCCAGGCTCAACCGTGTATTGGGAGCAAAGGGGCGGGGAAACACAGGCCTGTCGCCTTGCTTCAAAGACTACACATCAGGACCTGGGCTGGACCGATTTGCATTGCTTAAAGCCAATTGAAGAGATAAGGAAGAGTCCTAGCCAGCTCAGTACATATCAATCCGTGGAAATAGGGCCAGGTTCAGCCAAGATGGAGGTAATTGCTCTTCGTTCAAGGAGAGCCGTCCAGGTCCTCCACACACTGGAGGAAACCAAAAGGAAAAAAGGAACCAAGAAGGGAAGGGAGAGGAAGGGAGGGAGGGAGGGAGGGCGCCAGCGTCGTGCCCAGCTAAGCTGGGAGGAAGCTTCCTGTTTGAGGTGCTGTGCGAACCCCTGACACAGGAAGCGGATGGAAGGGTCTCCAGGGCGACGAACGGAGGCAGGGGCTTCTGTGCCTGGGAAGGCAGCAAAAGGTGGCAGGAAGGGCGGGAGCGTGGTTTGGGGAACATCGCTCAGGGCCGAGGACCCCATGCTGAGTAACTGCTGCCTTGGGAGCAAACCGCACTGTGTGTTGCACCCCAAGAGCCGCACCTGCAGCTCGTCTAGGGCGGTCTCCGGGGAGCAGGATGGCTTTAATTCGACCTGGAAAGAATTCTGCCCAAATCCGGGCCTGCAGCGCCCATTGCAGAGCGGGGGCTTTGTCCTGCTCAGCGCTGTGATTTCCTCTCTGAGAACTGAATCCTCCTGAGTACCGCGTCGCTTCACACAGGCCCTCGCTCTCCGCTCGGGTCCCACTTTCCCTGCCCTCATGTTGTTCCCACACAGCTGGCCCATGACCACGCGGTGACTTAAGTGTGGGTCCCACGCACCCGCCCATGGCCCTGTGCACTAAGCCTTGCGAACTCTCGCACGCATTGGGCCCCCGAGACCCCACACTTGTGTCCTGGGTGCAGAGTTCCAGAACCTGCCTTCCGCGTTTATTTTCAGATAGGCGCATGCGGATACATTGGGACGCTGGTGAAGAACAGTTGCTGGCTGATCCAGGCCTTCAGCTTGGCCTGCACCGTCAAAGGCTACAAAATGCGTAAGTAGGAGCTGTGTCAGAGGGTGGGAGGGCAGCCAGGGAAGGCAGTTGTGTTGTTCCATATAAAAGCCAGGCTCCAGAAATAAAGAGAAGAGATCAGAATGGAGACCAAGGCTGTCCCTCTACAAAGGTGACAGAACTGCAGTGCACTGAGGACGCATCACCCATAACACGAGAGGACCCTTGTCAGGCGCTGCTGATCATTTTCTAGAACATTCCCTCGCCCTGGGAGCTGAGGGCTAGGGGTGGTGCTCCAGTCACTCCATGCTCCGTGAGTTGGAGCTGCCCAAGCTCCCGGCAGAATCCAGGGTCCTCAGGCGCTCAGCCCTCCAGGCCCTTCCCTCCCCAGGACGACGAGTGCAGATCCCAGGAGCCCCACCCATGAAGATGAAGGGGACAGAGCCCAGGATGGAGTCATGCATGGTCTCCATGGTGGCTGTAGGGACACAGTGCTGTCCCCACTGTGGCTTCTAACCCAGCACCCCTTGTTACCTCACATCCGATTCTTCCTGTTGAGAGCCCACAGTGTGGCCGGTCAGCCCCAGGAATCCGTGTCAGTGCTGGACGTGTGGGTGGCTGGGTTTCTAAGCAAATCAACTCTCAGGTCATGAGCGCATCAGAGTGCTGCCAGGCATGTCCTCAAATCACACTTCAGTGTCCTACCCTGTCCCACAGCTTCCGACGACACATCCTGCAAGCTGCCCAGCGGGGAGGCAGGCATCATCTGGGACAGCATCTGCTTTGCCTTCCTCCTGCTGCAGCGAAGGGTGTTCATGAGCTACTACTTCCTGCATGTCGTGGCTGACATAAAAGCGTCCCAGATCCTGGCGTCCAGGTGGGTCAGGTGGACAGGCTCCTTGGGGAGCTGGCCTGAGAGAAACAGTGCCCAAGCTCAACCCAGGACAGGGAGAGGGGTTGAGAAATCCCTTCCGGGAGGGCCAGTCCAGAGGGACCTAACAGAGGCGGGCATGTAAGACCTCACATAGAGTGGTGATAAAGCCGTGGCCCCGGGAGAGCTCTCTGAGGACGTGGGACACTTTGGCAGGCGGAAGGTGAGGGAGCTGAAGCCACTCCTTCTGCCCCAGTGACACCGCCACATGGGGCTGGTTTAGCCCATCACCCCCGCCCACCCTGTCTTAGGAAGAAAGTCCTGACAGCGAGACACGCGTTAGGGTTCCCAGATCCTACGTAGAGCAATAATGTGTGATTCCCTCCTCGGTCTAAGGAACCTGGAAACTTTCCAAGGAGAAAACAGTCCCATTTTTAAAAGGGACAAATAATCTGAGTAGACGTTCCTCAAATGAAAGCACACAGAAGGGTGTGGGGCTGCAGCGCAGGGCTACGGGGTGAGCGGAACTTGCCCCAGGCCCTCGGTCACAGCACCGAAGGGTCGGGGCAGCGGGTCGCCACCGCTGTCCGCTCTGTGGTTTAAACACTGCATCTGCTTCCCGGAGCGGCTCCTTCCCCCACCAGGAATGCTTCCTTCAGAAGTCCATTTATTTGAGGGCCGCCTTGACTTCATTACCTACCTTTGGCCATGTGGAAAGGGCAAGCAGGACCCCACATTTAATCTGCGGGGCCCGTGGCAGCCTCAGCCCCCTTCAGTCACCTTCCTCTAGCATTCTGTGCTGTGTGGTCACGGGGCATGCAAGGTCCCCCAGCCCACAGACTGCCCCTCTCACTGCCAGAAGCAGCAAGAGACCTCTTAGGCCATTGTTTGTGTTTTTTTCTCTGTTCAGATTGAACGCAGGGCCTTTGCATTGAGCTACCTCCTCACCCCTTTTTGACTTTTTATTTTTAAACAGGGTTTTGCTAAGTCACTAAGTTACCCAAGCTGGGCCCGAAGTTGCAATCCTCCTGCCTCAGCCTCCCAGACGGCTTAGATCATAGGTTTATGCCACCACATCCAGTTTCGTGAGCCATTTTTATCAGGGCGCTCATCTATCTGTGCCTTACCCGCCCCCCACCCTGATCTTGACCCCACTGCCTTGGGCATGAGGGTTTCGACATATGGATCCTAGGAGCCCACTTTCAGACAATAGCAAGTGTGACAGTAGGAGCTCTGGGGCACCAGCCGTGAGGTCATCAGAGGGGGTGAAGCAAGGCAGCCCAGCTTTCCAGGACCACACAGCAAGTGGGCAGGGAAAAAAGCCGGGGTGCCCAGGACAGGCCTTCCACCATTCGATGGGAGCCCAGGCTGCACTTGGGAGATGTGCGCGGCCTGGGTTCCGCCAGCACCAGGATCAGCGAGAACTGAGCACATTCACACACCTGGCTCAGAGCCCAGTCCTGGGAAGGTGTGAGAGGCAGGACGAAGGCCGGGACGTGGGGATGGGGCCTGCGCTGCAGGTGGGAAGGAACCCAGCAGGTCCCGCAGGAGGACGGCCCCCTCTGCTGTCCCCGGGGAAAGGAACTTCGGCGGGGGAAGAGCAGGCCAAAGCCCAGGACTTGGCCTCCTGACGGACAGTCTCTGGGTCTCCTGGGCCTTGTAAGGACTGAAAAGCTGCTCGTGCAGCAGAGTCCGAGACTTGAGAACGGGGGAAGCGAAGGGCTCCGGGGACAGGCTCGGGACACCCTCCTGCAGATGGCGCTCCGCAGGGCCCGGAGAGGGGGGTTTGGCAGCAGGGGCCAGGACAGCCTTGAGGGTGTGAGAGAGACTGAGGAGGTCAGGGGGACACTTCCTGCGGGTTGAGAAGGGAGAGGGACAGAGAGTGGGAGGACCCGAGGGCAAGAACCTGAGAGAAAAGAGACAGTCCTGAGATGGAGCGGGCCTCAGCCCCCAAACCCATGAAGGAACCAGGCTGCACGTCCCCTGTCCTGCGTAAGAGCTCGGTCCTCCCCAGTTTCACAGCTCTAGAGAGTTCAGGTGAGTAACCCCAAGTGGGACATTAAGTGGGACTTTTTGGGGACACATTCGAGAAGACTCATGGCCTTTCGTGTACTCCGCCCTGGCATGCAGGGGAAGGGGCTCTGATGGGCTTGTGTCTCCCAGCCGGGCTGCCCTTCCTGTGTCTGGGAGGCAAGAGTGACCAGGACACTAATTTGTTCTGTGCTTCCAATTTCCCTGTAGAGGGGCGGAACTTTTCCAGGCCACCATTGTAAAAGCTGTAAAAGCAAGAATCGAGGAGGAGAAAAAGTCCATGGACCAGCTGAAGAGACAGTAAGGATGCTTTGTTCTCTTGCCTTCCTTCCTGTTCTGGCTTCTAGGACCAGATGTGGGCTCTTGGCTGGTAGGGAGCCTCGAGCCCCTACAGAGTCTGCTGGTGTCGGTGCCCGAAGCCTACAGCCATTTGCGCTGGTGCTGGGGGCGCCGGGCCGCACCCTAAGCTCGGAGGCAGCTTTGCAGGATGGCTCCAGGGCGTAGGAAGGGGCCAGACAGGACCAGCAGCCAAGTCCTCCTTCAGATCAACTTGAGAGCCATCAGCAGTCACCTCGGGGCTCTGAATGTCAGGCTCCTGCGCTGAAATCAGGCCTCGCATGTCTACCACAGGATTTTTGTTAAAATGAAGCCAGCTAAGAGCAGGATGGTGTCCCCACATCTGAGCACTTGGAGCAAATGATTCACGGGGTACATGGGTTAAGGGGCTGACCGGGGGCCCACTTGCAAGCATCTTTTGAAGTAATATAATCCAGTCTCTGGGAAGAAGCAGCTCCCTTCCGGTGCCCGACGGCACGGCCTGTGTCCCATGGACACTGCGGAGCACTGCCTGCCGTGCCAGTCTGCATGGGTCTGCATAGGGACAGAGTGCCTGTACTCGGGGAGTTGCACATTGCACTAAGGAGAATCCTCTTAGAGAGAAGGGGATTTCTAAAAACCTGTGGCATTTCCGTGTCTGAGGATCGGGTTTAAAAGCTGAGGGCCGGGCCGGTGAGATGGCTCAGCGGCATAAGCGCCTGCCTTGCAAGCGCGAGGGCCCAAGTTCGACTCCCGGAACCCACATACGAAAAAGGGGCCGGTGGTATCGCTCAGCGGCACGGGTGCCTGCTGGCGCGCGAGGTCCTGAGGTCGACCCCCCGGTACCCACAAAAAAAAAAAAAAAAAGCTGAGGGCCATAGAACCGAGAACCTGGAAGATTTCCCCACGGGAATGCTGGTGCTCCGTGAAGCCCCAGGAAGCTCCCCTGAGTTTGGGAAAAAGCTTCACTGTATCGCGACCTCCTCTACTGGCTTTCTGCCTCCAAGCAGAACATGGCCTGTTATACATTAGACTCTTCCACGGCATAGTTGTTTCCACCAACACATAAGTTATATGTAAAAAATCTAATGCAAACACAGTGTGGCACAGCTGTTGTTATTCCTAGATCGCTATCTAAAGCAGGTCTACAGCAATAACAAATTCGGACCTACATTAAGCATGAGTTTCTCATTTCTCTCGTGAGGCCTGTATTGTAACTCACCTTGCTAATTTTCCATTTATTTAAGAATGCAAAACTTGGGAGAGTAAAGGACTTGTGTTTTGGAGCATGCTGCATTCAGATTGGCCACGATACCTGGCGTGATCGCGCAGCAGGGATTGCACACCAGTCCTCAGCACACGGCTGCAGACCCCATTACTACTCCAGCGTCTGTGAATGAATGCAGGGTAGCATGTGTAACATGAGAAGACATTGTTGCTACTAAGCAGTTGTTTCACAGTTGTTGAGAACCTCGAAGTAAATTGACGGCTCTGTCCAGGATTTGGGTACACACAAAGGCGTGGAGTCCAAGTGCCAACATTAGAAGGCCGCGCGTGTGTTCCTGGTGTTACTCTTCCGCTTTGTGTTACAGGATGGATCGCATCAAGGCGCGGCAGCAGAAGTACAAAAAGGGTAAGGAGAGGATGCTGAGCTTGACCCAGGAGTCGGGGGAAGGCCAGGACACCCAGAAACTCTCCGAGGAAGATGATGAGAGTATGTCGAGACATTTTCTTCCTACTCAAGCACCTTGGCATTGAATGGTAGCATGATGCTCGGTAGGGCCGTAGAATAACGATACTTCCCATCTGCCAATATCATCAATGTGTATTTTTAACACAGGCAGTTGTACCTTTCTATTTCGAATGAGATGAATTTGTTTCGTAAAGTACATATTTGATGAATGAATGGATTTATAAGTATCTACTCTTTGGCAAGATGCCCGTAAGGAACACATAGCCTACCTTTTTCTCATAGACATCTGCTTATGAAGAAAATTGGCATGATTTTGCTTACTTTGTTCTTTTAAGGAAGATATTTCCAATATGCTACCTTTGAGTTCTATAAATTTTATATGAAAACTAAAATGCATGCATTATTTTGTGGCACCTGACTATTGATAGTTAAAATACCAGTTTTTGCCTGTTCCAGTGAAATTTATTGTTAAGTATATATGTTATATCTAATTATAGATTTATTATGTCCAGTTGAAATTTTAAAAGCCTTTTCGTAGAAGTGTGCATGCTTTTCTGTTTGAAGGGAATAGAGAAACAACACATGATAATTTTCCAGTACATAGTAGCTGTTTGTCACCAGTAAAGTTATATTTTTTGACCACTCATTGAAGTAATCACAAGAAAAATTTCTGATTATTGTAATTGATATATTGTTACAAATTATTTGCCACTAAATAGTTGTATTAAATTTAAGTAGGCTTTTCTGTTAATTTAATGGAAACTTCAATGTGAGGTGCATTTTGACATCCTTTTTCTTATATTTCTTTATATGCCCTCAGTTCCTAGGAAGAAAGTGAAAATGTAGCGTACTGTTAAATAACAGTCCGTGTTTATCTTGTGAGCCAGCTGTTAGTACATGTATGCTTTCAGATTTCGTAGAATTCCTTTTCCTGACCTCTGATAGACTTTTGCAGTTTACCTAGATTTGACAATTGAGTTGTTAAAGCATGGTTTTCAGAACATGTTTGCTCACTTTATGAGAATTAATATTTGGACGTATTTCATTTTAGGAGAAGCAGACAAACAGAAAGCCAAGGGCAAAAAAAAGCAGTGGTGGCGGCCTTGGGTCGATCATGCTTCCAGTAGGTTCTCTCAATCCTCTCCAATCTCACCGACTAACCCTTATATCCTTGACCAGAATTCAGGCGCCCATGACCTGTGTGTCCCATGCATGGTTTGACCCTTGTGACTTGATAGGGGGTTGATGTGTAGGAAAATTGCCGGCCAGTGGGTGCCTGGCCCTGGGGTCAGCTCCTGCAGGGAAGCCGATCGTGGCTGACAGACTCTTGAGCTCACAAAGCAAAGGAGGTTTGATTCTGACGTGATCCAACTCCAAGGCCCAGAGCCCTGCTTGTGCTTGTGACATGGCTAAAGCCCCTTGTTAAAAGTGACTCTAGGCTCCTCTCAAACTGCAGTTCCAGGGTGACTGTTACATTCTGTGACCCTCTGGAAGGCATTAGCCCTCATGCCCAGAGCTTTGATTTTATTTGCATTTGATGGGGTTTTGGCAATATCTTAAGTACAAAGATGCATTTACCGTCTCAGTTAGCCTCCTGTCCCATCTCAAATGGCTCTAAAGTCGCACTCCGAACACCCATGCCCAGCATGTGCTGGGCAGTGACCAATAAATGTAAAAATCAGAAAAGCAAGGCATTACAGCCCCATGGAATGTAGTGCATTTCTGCCTGGATCCTAAAAACACGAGTAAAGAAGTATGGCTGTTTTTGTTATGCTGACAAAGACATTATCCCTCTTGGCCAGTGGGCTTACAATGCAACGACCTGTTGCAACCTGGCCCCCATTCAGTGTGTTAGAAGGCTGAAGAATTGCTGCTTTAAGATGGCTCGCCATGTTTTCAGTCTTTTCTGTCCCTCGCTGCATGGCCAACATCGTGGTTAGTCTAATCAGGTGAGGAACGGCGCCAGAGTGCGTACCATCACACAGTGCCAGGAAGGACTCTACTGGCAGGAGCTTCAGAATCAGGAGAAAATCAAGTAAATCTGTATTTTCTCCTACACCTAATTCTTAGCGCCACCTACATCTTGTATTGGCCTCTCTCAACCCAGAAGTCGTTTTCTAAAAATTGGCAAGCTAGTTTAATGAGGCGGTATTTGAAATTTGCTCACTATTTCTGGAAATGATTACATTTGACCCTCAGTGTTGAATTTCAGCAGTATGGCAAATTACAGTGCGGTATAAAGAGTCCTGTTTAATTCTGCCCAAGTCGAAGTGGGAGCCCAGTAGGCTGAGCTCGTCTGTCTATGGTGGGCGGGTTAGCCCTGCTGACAATCTGACAAGGCAGAGTGCTGGGTGCTATTTCTATCAAGTCACAAGTAAACTGTGCCTACCTTTCTTTTTTTAAAGGGCCTCTGCTAGTTTAGAGAGACCTATCCACTTCAGAACCTTGTCCTATTGAATGTTCTGTCCCTTCCGCCGGGGTGAAGTTCTACTGTGATCACTGCGGTTGTCTCTCCTTTCTTATCCAAGCATTGCATTTTTGAAGGAATTGGATATGGTCTTTGATAATCATCTTACCAGTGGTAATGATTTAAAGAACTTCCTGTGAAGGTTATTGGTGTTAGATTGTTCACATTCATTTCACCCTCATTATATCAATTTTTCAATGACTGGTATTAAACTAAATGTGCCTTGTTACAATACCTTATGGGGCAATAATGCAGGGATATGTGTGATTCAAGGTTTGGAATCCTATTTTGACTGTAATGTTAAATTTTTCTACACAGCATATTTTCTTTTACAAGCTTGAGGGGAACAAAAGGGAAAGAATGTGTAGTTTATTTTTTAGTCTTTGATGAGTTCCAGAACTTATCTTTAGATCTGGAAGAATTTTATTCAAAGCCCTTCTTCTGTCCTGTTGAGTAATTGGGCTTTCAAAGAGAGATTTCTTAGAGATGCGAGTACAAGCATGGTTAGAATAGCTGTGTGTAAATCCATTGATGATCTACTGAAGCTGCCAGGTTATTGATGCCCCTGGTGGGCAGCACAGACCCCGGAGTGCTCGTGGGGGCCACGTCTCCTCCTTCCACACCTGTGTGCACACATGGGCTTGCATTATTGCTGTTCAATTATGCCTTCCTCGCAAAGTGGACATCTCACGCTGTTTCAGTGCTGCCTGCATCAATACTGAGACTCCGAGGATGCAGGTGGTGGATGGTTCCACACCAAGGAGCTCAGCACCACCATCAGCACCGTGCTGTGCGTGTGCATCTGGGCTGCAGGCAGCAGATGTACCTGGAAGGGCTTTTCTCCTTGTTATTAGCAGACGGCACTGTTATTTCTCTGTGTTTCGATAACACTTTATAAAGAATAAGAGGTTATTTTTAAACATTCCCTTCTTTTGTTAATGTGCCAATTTGCACATAACAAATTAGAGTTGTTTCTTGTGACCAAATCCGTGCTGTAAATGTTTACATTGAGACGTCCCTTGGCTCATCCGTATGAATAAATGTTACAGAAGGTATGATTGAACACGACATTAGCCGTTGTTGAGTTTAGTGCCTATAATGAGGGTCAAATGCTTCACTTACAAAGCCCTGTGTTTTTCCTAAATGACCACGTGAAGTAGAGTCCCCAGACCTCCCTGCCATCTCTCGGCTTCTGTGTGGGCATTGCCTTCACTGTCCTCACTGTCCAGCGTAATGCTGTAACTTTGGTTTGTTCTTGCTTATTCCACCTTATGTTGTATTGCGTTTATTTCCTCAGGCCTGGACCCAGTACTCTGGGCCTGTTTTTTTCTCCAAAGTAAAAATATCAAACTACAGTGCTTCTCTGTTCAAGGATATAAGGCCCAATTCATTCACTCTGCATCCTCAAGAAAGGAGGCTTCAGACTCGTGTGAAATCGTGGGCAAAATTACTTGACTTCTGACCATGTTTAGTGATATGCAAACAACTAATTTTAAACAAGCCAAGGTTTTCCATTACCTTATGAAGTCTGAGACCAAAAGACCTCATGAGATGTCACATGATGTCACCCCAAAGATGCCTCGGCATCTGCAAACCCAGGTGGAACTGGGAAATACAAATATGTTTTCCCAAGTGATGATACAGTTCTTATAGCATCAGAAATGTGTGTGCTGGGTCTCTTTTCTCTGATAAACCTAAAATGCTCACCAAGCTGACCAAGATTGAATCTCTTTAAGTTTCTTTCCACCTCCGGACATTTCCGTTGCCTCTCTCAACACAGGCATGTGTTCCCGCAGGGAAAGGGTCAGGCCAGGCAGAGTCACCCACGCTCTGTGTGCTTTGTGCCCGGACCAGCAGAGTCCTCCCTGCTCCCTGTGGCGCTCCGGGAGGGGCGCGCTGCCCGGAAGCTGCAGCGCTGAGCTGTGTGGACCACCTATGCGGTCCCCTCTGTTGTGGCCACGTGCAGAAGCAGACAGAGCGGTGGTCCTAGCGGTGTTATGTTTCATTTTGTCTTCAGTGTTACCTACATGTTTCCTCCCCGTGGCAATGTGTGTGTCACTTTTCTTTTTTTTTTTTCACTCTCTCAAATGTCCTGTCCTCTGTGCGTTGTCTTGTGTCCCGTGTGGAGAAGCCAGGTCTGCACAGTATCGAGTGAAGTGGACGGTTGGTGGCACCGATCTCGGTCCCGAATTGTCCCGATTGGCTTCTCCGTGGCAGATGATGCCAGCTCCTCCACTTCACTCTGGCCTTGTCTAAACAGGCACCCGTGGCTGATTGTGAAATGGTAGTTCTCTGTCCTGTGGGCCATGTTGGCCAGGAAACCGGCTGCTGCAGAGCTGATCTGACTCAGCCGAGTTGATTTACAACAAAGAAGGGAGAGGTCACCAGGTCAGCCCTGCCGTAGCCGCGCTGTCCGTGAGGAGACAGGCTTCATACTCTGTGGACCCAGCCACGCCAACACCATGTAGTGCAGGCCCAGAATGGGTCCTCTTCAGCTCCTGTTTTCCTCCCTGCTAACATTTCTTGCTGTGGTCCTTTTATGGTCCGTTTGTATATCTCTAGGGGGAATTTCATGGAGATTCCCCAACTATTTCATTCTCCCTTTCAAAAAATAAGTAAATATTTTGTTTTGCTTAGTGGTCAGGAGTGGAGATTATTATTTGTTTGAAACGGATAGCGAAGAAGAGGAAGAGGAAGAGCTCAAGAAGGAGGATGAGGAGCTCCCGAGAAAGTCAGCATTCCAGGTAGGCAGGGGCGGGAGAGTTCTGTCTACGCCAGCTAGTTTTCCCATCGACAGACCTTGGTTACAGGTCCCCTGGTTTGTCTCAGCCCTCGGGATTTCTTATGAAACTTCAGAGTCCTGGGGCCACGCGCCACCACTGCTGCCGTCCAGGACTGTGTCCAGGTCAGATCTTCATTCCCTTGCATCAAAACATTTGCTGATGCTTTTTTAAAAAATAAAGCTTCATTGGGTGAACTTTATTTTTGTTGCAAGTAGGAGATGAAGACCTCTTTGGCATTGCTTTGGGCTGCTGGAATGAACTTAGGGGTCGGTATGTGGAACCACTGACTATGAAAACACAATACTTGCTCTGCTTTGATACAAAAGATCATTTAACTATTGCTTCAGGTTTTAGAAATCGGTTTGCGTTGTACTGCTCAAGACTCGAGAAGGTATTGGAATAATAATGACAACATCTGGCCCCGTTCTGATCTTTTCAGCTTTGCTACCTTCCTGTCTGGAACCTGCATCCCCATGCCTGTGTGGGGGTTGGGCGAGGGGGGGGTGTTGCTCCTCACAGATGAGGCTTTGCCACTGATGGCACATGAGGCGACAGCTTGGTGTCTGCTTCCTTTCCCAGTGACCACATGCAGGGACGGTTACTTCTGGCTTGTCCCACGGTGTGCCCATGATAAGGTCACCGTCAGGTTGCTGGCCAGGTCTGCTTCAGCTGGCAGGTTCCAGCCACCCGTGTCTTCCTGCTGATGCTGAAGAGCTAAATTTCCGGTAGAGAGACTTGATCTGCTGCCATCTCACTTGCTCCTTGTGTGTGTCTTGGTGACCGCGTCTATATGCACGTGTGCAGCTGGCTTGCCAAATACTAACGACTTGGTTTTCTTCTCATGAGTTCGATTCTAACCACCGCTCCTTGTGCGGCACCTTCTCTCATGCAGTGACTGATGTCCTTATTCCTCACAGGTGGAGCACGTGTTCTAGCTTCAATGCTTGGCACGTTTTAACCGAGTCAATGTTAACCATACAAACTCATGTGACATCGTGTATGAAGTGATTGGTGTTTGTTTTTCCTACTAATTACTCTTGCTTTGTCCTTCTTTGTAGAGAGCTATTGGGAAGTTTGCGTCAGCCATTTTAGCCTTGCCAAGGTCTGTCATTAAACTTCCCAAAACTATTCTCCAGTATTTAATCAGAGCTGCCAAGGTATTTCATGTTTTCCTGATGTGTAGTGCGTGACTCTGCTCCGTAGAACTTTAGATGAACACACGCTCACATCTGCATTTTCTCCGTTCTATACGCCCTGCCATGGAGGAGCTAAAAGAGTGCAAAATCTAGAGAAAAGTTTCCAAAACAAGATCTTAGAGGCCAGAGTGCTGTGATTTGATTCCTGTTTTTAAGCTGACACCAGAGGCCACGAGAATGGAACGGGAACATGCAGATACGAATGTACTTTCTGTCCTCCTCGTAGCTGTGTTTAAGTCACATCTCATTTCAAAAAGGTCACGTCTGGCTGCATGCTCAGTTATGATGAGTAAAACACGTGGTAATTCTTCTCAGAAAGCTGGTGAAATTCTGGATGAACTCATGGCAGACTCCTTTGGCTCCATCCCCTCTCATTCCCTTTCGTCTCCCTCTTCCTGAGTGGCACTTGGTGTCCCATTTCTGGGCTCAGTGTGGCTCCCCCAGCTCCTGCCCCGCGGGCTCCTTGCCGGCACTGTTGAGTAAACCATTCAGCGGTTACCAGTTGATTCATCTCGTGCACACTAGAAGTCACTCAGCTGCCACGCGTGGTCGCCGTCATCACTGAACACCACAGACGACAGATGGAAACCCTTGTGTTTTTTTTTTTTTTTTTGTGGGTACCGGGGGGTCGACCTCAGGACCTTGCGCACCAGCAGGCGCCCGTGCCGCTGAGCGATATCACCGGCCCCTTTTTCGTATGTGGGATCCGGGAGTCGAACTCGGGCCCTCGCGCTTGCCGGGCAGGCGCTTACGCCGCTGAGCCATCTCACCGGCCCAAACCCTTGTGTTTTATAGAAGCCCTTTCTCCCAGACTCACCCAGGGGCAGGCGCTGACACTCTGAGTCTTTATGTCCCTCCCGCCTCCAGCAAATGGCGGTGACGGTGGCAGAGAGCAGGGCGTCTCAACCCACGGAACTGCAGGCTCAGACCTGGCAGCCCACGGACCGAAGCTTCACACGTCCCCAGCTCCGCCCCAAGTCGTGGGTCCAGACCTCCAGCCCCCTTCTGTGTATAAAATACCAGAAGGTGACTCTTAACTAACAACAGTCACCGTGCTGATTCCCAAGAAACCCTTTTCTCTTGCGTGGCGACCATAGGACCCAGTTCCTATTTAAAATTTTTTTAAGTGAAAGATTACAATCTCCCATTTTACTTCTAAACAATTAATTAATCTAACACACACAGCATGAAGAAGGTGGTGGATCACGCTTGAAATAAAGCACAGATTACAAACCTTCCCCCGTTTCAGGGAAAGATCTCCACTTTGGCAGAGCTCTCTCTGTTTTAAAAAATACATGCATTTTTTGTAGTAAGAGTTCAGTGAAAATGAATCCCATTTTCCCCTAATATACAGATAAAATTGAAGGTAAATTCATTTGAATAAAAGTTAAGATAAAGTCAGGGACACATGCTACTAGTGGGGTCACTTGGAGACCCCCGAAGTCTTCTACGTACGTGTCTGAGTATTTTTCCACTATGGCAGGTGGCGTCAGTGCTGAATCCCCAGTGGGCCCGTCCACTTGGATGACAGCGTGAGCTACCATGGAACAGCAGGGGCGTTCAGGGGGCATCTTCCCTGTCTTGAGTCTTCAAACGTTTGTGTTTGCAAACCTCAAAGTTAGGACAATTTACCTACACATACGGAATTGCCACAGGCTCCACTTCCTCCCTCCCCTGACTCCCCCTGCCATTTGCATGATCTAAACTCTGTAGCCAGTGAGGGGCAGGAGGTGTCCTCACTGAGGGACCCAGCATCTGGCCACCTGTCCCAGCGTCTGCAGGGTTCTGAGCTTCCTCCCTGAACAGCCTCCCGCTCCCTTCCTCCCCTTCTCAGTTTCCTTTTTCTTCGGAGCAAAAGAATTCCTCCAATTCTACACTTGTGACATTCATAAATCCTAATGGCCTTCTTGTTTTTTTATTTTGGGGATGCTTTCATTATATAAAACATCGTAATAACAATTTTTTAAAGGAAATGTTGTCATACATTCCTCTTAAAACCTGAAAATTCTCACATTTAGTAGTGCAAACTCTTAAAAGAAGCACCCCGTGCTGAAGAAAGTTTGCTTTGTAAGGTGCTAAACCTTAGAGACGGTAGAATTCCCGATTAACGCGCTCCAGACATCTACATGGGCCTTCCTCAAATCTAGTCCATTTTCTCAGTTTGTTAAATATGTTTTGACATATTTGACATTTATTGTCTATTGGATCTATTATCCAAAAATAATACAGATTTTGTGTGTATCTTCACTGCCCAAACAATTCAGATTTCACCAGTGAGGAAAAGCAGTGTTTTTGGTGCCCTCTGGTCCTCACATTTCATACATGGAAAAACTGACCCCCTATTTCCCACTGGTGCCATAAGGTCAATGGTTTGTTCATGCTGTGTTCTACAAAGATTTCAGAAATCTGAAAATAACATGGGATATAATGAAAATATCTGGGGTCACAGGAGTCCCCAGAAAGCATTCATTTAACTTTACATTTATAGAGCAAAGCCAGCTTGCCTGAGACCCAGGTGTGTGGGTGCATGGGGGCATGCCTGCCTGGTTTCAGGGTTCTCCTCTTTCTTCTGCATGACTGGAGACTTGGTGGGAGGGCTGTTCGAGACCGCTGTCTGCTGGTTATTGGTTACAATATGTTAATGCAACTATTTTCAGCTCTTGAACTCAAAAGATGAAAGGCAACCAAAACACCACAGTTTTCCTTCCATACTGTCCTGGAATAACCACTTACCCTTGACACCACACCATTTTTCCTCTCAAAATGCTAATCACTTGCAAAGGCCTTTCTCAAGTTGCTGGTAATAGCTGTTATTCACAAAGGAGAGTATCAAATGTGCAAAACTATTTCCCAAAGTGAATATTAAGGTTATTGTCTTGTTTTGGGCTATTTGTGATGGGAGAAACCACTCTGACCACCTTAATGAGGCTTCCATCTATTCCTGTCGGGTGTGGAACAAAAGAATCGACCATCAAGTATGGCAGAGGTGGTGGGATTTAGGAATTCATGGGGAAAGGCAGTTTGCGTATCCCCAAAGTTCTGTCATGATTGTCTGTGATACCAAATGATAGCAGAATCTGCTGTGATACCAGATTCTCACAGCATCTGTTTTCATATTAAATATTAGGATAACGAAAACAACATCTAGAGGGGAAGAAGGGTGGGTGTATTTGGGGGTGTTGGGAGAAAAAAAAAAAAGATTTCCTAAACTTAGATAGCTCTGATTGGTCCCTCTCCTTTTCATTGAACTTGTTAAAAAGCCAGAAAGTAATTGAACTTTCTTCCTTCAGTTTGTGTATCAAGCCTGGATTACTGATCCTAAGACGGCACTCAGACAGCGGCACAAGGAGAAGAAAAAGTCTGCAAGAGAAGAGCAGAAACGCAAGAGGAGAGGGTCCGGGGAGGGTGAGTCTCTGCTCCTACAGCTGGGGACACGGGCAGGATGGGACCGACAGAGGCAGGGGTGATGTTTTGGATTCCGCAGAGCGTCGAGCGTTCTATTTGGGCCGGTGAGATAGCTCAGCGGCATAAGCACCTGCCTGGCAAGCGCGAGGTCCTGAGGTCGATCCCCAGTACCCACATTAAAAAAAAAAAAAAGAGTTCTAGTTGTCCTTAAGGCATCGCTCACAGCTAGCACTTGGGATATATTAATGCAGAAATTTAAATTAAGATAAATATTATAAAGTGGCAAGAAAAGAGAGGAACAACATTAACCCAAAGAAAATAGAAGGGAAAAAAGTAATTTTTAGGTAATATTAAATAATGAGAAAGGAATACAAGAAAAAGCCTTTAATCATTAAGCTAAAAGCTAGTCTTGGGGGGAAAAATTCAATGAGAAAGATGAACCTTTGGCAGTTTGATCCAGAAAAAAAGAGAAAGTGCACTCAAGATTCAGGAATGGCAAGCAGCAAAGGGCTGGGGCTGATTTTCCCCTCCGGGCTCTCGTTCTGAACACAGAACACAGAAGGAGGCGACAGGACGGGCAGTGGGGAGTGAAGTAGGTGTGGCTTACTGGAACAAACAAAGAAAAGCTCTCACTGCCTGAGGGGGAAGACACCCAGGAAACCTAATCTAGGGGCAGGTGTTCATTTTTGGATGTGCAAAAGGGGCATCTTGTTATTGATGGGTGTCACCTGCTGCCGTTTTCAAACGTGGTGAGTGTGCGAAAATGAGGGTACGCGCTTGCTGCTATTCTTGTCCTCAGCACATTTTATTAGTCCTTTTTCCCTTGGGCTCCAATTTCCTGAGGCTTATCTCAGTTTACCAGGCCCTGGCCTTTGGTTGAGTCAGGCCCCTTCCCTAATCTGCCTACTGACCCTCTGTCTCCTGGTCTCAAACCACCAAATTCAACATTATGCCAATGGGCGGGCCCTAAACACATTTCCAAGGGAAGACGTCTTCCAGACGACGGCAGCGATCTCCAAAAGCAGACTGGAAGCGCATGTGATATATTTTCGCTCTATGTTACACTAAGGTTTATAATTCTGAGTGTGTTAAGAATTCCTAAAAATCAAGAGAAAAGTTTAACCCAATAAATGAAAGCATATGAAGAACAATTCACAGACCAGAAAACAAAAGTGTTTATTCTCACTAGTAATCCAAGAAGCACAAACTAAATATTTTAACATTCTAGTTTTTAAAAATTTTTGCCTGTTGGGTTGTCAAGAGCCTACACATTTCCTGATTGATTGCTGCTTGAGAGCTGTTAAGAAGCAAGGTGCTCGCACACACCACGAGAGGTGTGTAAAGCAGAGGGCTGCGTGTCCACACCCGTTCACATGTGTGTGTCGTGTGGCAGACCAACCTGTTCCTACGTGTGCAGCTGAGCTGAAGCAATCCTCATCCTCATACCAGTGCACACACCCACGGTTCTAAGCATACTCATCAGACATCATTTGTTAATAACAAGACTTTGGAAACATCCTAAATGTCCGTATAAAGGAGGATAATGAACGGATTATGTTAGCAATGTATTATGGAATGCTGTTCAGTAGCTTAAAAATGGTATGGCTAGCTCTGAATTGGCATGGAGAACAATTCCCAGCAGATTATTAAGTGAAAAATACTATTTAAAATGACTGCAGAGAATGAAGTCATTAATGAAACAAAGGAGACCACATTCCCTTGAGATATTTTGCATTTTTAATGGGTGAATATGATAGTGATTAAATGCAAAAGAAAGATCTGGAAGAATACTTAGCATATTAACCACAGTAGTTACTGCTTGGGAGGATGGAGATTAAATGGTCTGATTAAAGGAAATTTAAATCCTATCTTCCATATTTTTTTATTTTTTACAAAGAAAACACACCATAGATTTCTTGTGAAATTCAAAAGGCAATCAAAAAATAAAAGGAAAATTTTAATTTCTAATGTAATTTTAATGGAAAAACCTCTCTTTTTGTATTACCTCCCTTCCCCCAATATCTCTTGGTGATGTTAATTAGATTTTTATTTGTGTAAGGAGACAAAATGCATTCATACTCCGCTGTATGAAGCCTTGGAGAAGGGAAGTGGATGGAAGTTCTGCCCCAGCTGGGGCCTCAGCACCCGGCCTTGAAGGGAACAGGGCTAACCATGTGCTATCACCCTTTTCTTTTATTTTACCCTTTTCTGCGTGCATGAAGTTTATTTGTTTACTTTTCAAAAATGAGTTCGTGCTCATGAATTACTCTTATACTTTCATTAACAATATATCATGAACATTTCTCCAATTAAAAATGTATGAAACTATATCATTTTTAATAGCTGTAAAAGATTCCACAATACAGATATGCATAATTTATTCATTCATTTCATCCTTAATGGACAGAAAGGCTGCTTCGGGATTTTTGCCGCAGTAAGCAATGCTATGAGACACTTGCAGCACTTTCCCAGGTAGTCAGACGTGTGTCTGTTCGTGTACTTATAAGTATAGCAAAGGTCAGAGAGAACACATGCTTTCTGCAGGCTGGATTCTCCAGAGTGGATTTACTGGATTAAAGGACGTGGCTCTTTTAATTTTAATATCTATTTTCCTAAAGGTTTTAGAAATTCACACTACTTCATGTCAGGTACAAGAGGCTTCCTTCTCCTGCACCCGGGATATAACTGCTCTTTCTACCACTTGTCTATCTGAGGGATGACATGTGGCCTTTTTTCTCATTTGAATGCCACTGAATTCTGAACTAATGAGCCCAAACATGTGATTTCACATTTTCTAGCTAACTTGTATTTCCAATTCTAAGATTTAAGCACTGTTACCTTTTGTTCATATTGCTCTATTATTTGCTCTTTTCTTTTTAACTGAGGTTCTTTTCATGTTAGGTGTATTATTGTCTATATTTGGATTTAGTTTAAGGTATATGTTATCTAAATGGATTTTTAATTTTTTTATGTCAAATGCATATTTCTCATATAGTTTCATAATCATCATCTGGCTTACAAAGCCTCTCCCTCCAAATATTAAATATTTTCTATATTTCCTGCTAATTGTATTGACATCTTGAATTTTTTATTATATGAATTCAGATGTAATTTGTAGACTTCTAAATGGATCGGTAACTACGCTGTCCCCACTTATTAGATGATGCTTCCTTTTTGATCGGATTCGGCTGCCTCTTCCGCCAGGGTTAGCTCCTTTGCCTGGGGTCCGATTCCGGACTCTGTTCTGATCCTCTCCCCAGTCCCAAGCTCTGGGCCGGCACCAGAACTTCCGAGCCCTGTGGGCATGCAGTCAGCTGTGACGTTTAGGAAGGCGGGCACCCCTTTCTAAAATTGCATCTGTTCTTAGGTATTTGTTCTCTCAAAATCTTTGATCAGTTCCAGGCATGTGTTGTTGAGTCACCTTGAAGCTGACTCTATACCATGAAGAGGTTTCACCAACTACCTGAAAACCACAGGCACCAATACCGTGACGATGTTAGCATTGAAACGAACTTCCACACCTCCTTTAGTAAATGCACACTCAGCGCTGTCTCTGTGGAAGGGGCCCCTTCTTCCAGCTCTCTTCGGAGCCTCTCGGTCTGTCCTTGGATGGTAGGAGCCCTAGTCAGTGCCCCAGGCACAGTAATGCTCAGGGTCCTTCGCACAGCACCCCCTGTACGGGTGCAGGAACCTCAGCCCAAAGAGGGAAGAGACTGCCCGTGGTCACAAAGCCAGGCAGGGAGTCGTTGTTCTCCACTTCCTGGCAGGCTCCAAAGCCCCTTATTCTCACCAGCCCAGAAGACAAGTGTAGGGAAAAATCCTAATGACATGCAAACTGCAAAGTTCTACTAAGAAAATAAGTAGTAAAATAGTGCGTGACCAGAGGGAGGAGGGATTTCTTATATCCTAGAGTATCAGAGGAGGCTTCCTCAAAATGGTAGCTTCTGCGTAGACGGATGTTCCGGAAACGAAAGCAAAGCCATGCACAGACACTAACGAGCAGGTCAGCTTAGCTGGTAAAGACAGCATGTGAAACAGTGGTGGAAAAGATTTATCTGAAACTCAGCTTGCAAAGACGAGCTGCGGTCAGATCATGAACGGAACAGTCTTCATTAAGGTTACTAGATAAAACACAAGAAGCCCAGTAAATTTGAGTTTTCTAAATAAAAAACAGGTAACACTTAGCTTAAGTGCAACCCGAACATAATTTATGGAACATAAATACATTCCTTTTTTATCTGAAATTGAAGTGTGATGGGCCATCTGTATTTTTATTTACTGGCTTTTTCTATCTTAACTTTAAATGAGGGATAAAGAACCCAGTGAATCCTCTGATGTCATCCTCAGACGTGGTAAACTAAAATTTGTAACACCATCCCAATGTATTCAAAATTAAAATTTCATAGCATGTCTCAGGAGGTGGCACTTTTTCTGTGAAGGGTTGAACAAGGAGCATTTTAAGCACTGCTATTGTGGGGCACAAGCAGCCCTAGGCAACCCAGAAGGAAATAGGTGTGGCCGTGTTCCATTAAAAATTGATCTTAATACAGTTTTTCCTGCACAAACTATTCTCCTTTATATTTTTTCAACTATTAAACAGATGAAAGCCATGCAGGACTCAGGCCATCCAACAGCAGCCAGCCGGCCGGATCTGGCTGTGGGTTGCAGTCAGCTACTTGGGGACATAATCTTTATTCTGGAATGCACAGAAATTATCACTAAATTATTGCAACTTTCCCCAAGGAGCTCTTGCAATGGGCAGAATGTCCTAAGCTGGATTATAAATTCCTTGCCACCCAGTATCGGCATTTCATTACCCTGCATGGAGCTAACTTATCTTTATCAAACACACCTGGCAGGTCCGGTGGAGTGGGACGACCGGGAGGAGGGACCCGTCAAAAAGAAGTCCGACGGGCCAGGTAACCACAGGCACGCGCGGCGTGGGAAACCTCAGCGACCCTCAGCGGCTGCTGCAGAGTGGGAGTGGACTGGGCAGTGATGACCCAACACTGTCGCTGGGCCGGGGCTGATCCTCCGGGTCCCCTGAAATCTCATCGCCACTGAATTTGCAAAGCGGCTCCCAAAGCGTCACTGGCTTTACACAGCTGCTGAGACGCGGGCTTCGTGTCTGTCTAGAAAGTCCCATGGGCAGGAACTTCGAGAGGGCAGCTTTAGGGACAAATTCCAGTGTTCCCTGGAAGCTATCAGGGTGGAGGCACAAACAATACTGGCGATTAATTTTTCTTTTTTCTCTTTTGTATAATCTTTTAAAATTTTCTTTTAAGTGACACATAATAACTGTACGTACTTGTGGGTGCAGTGTGCTGTCTCCATCCTTGCATACAGTGTGTGATGGGGAAATTAACATACCCGACACCTCCACCATTGTCATTTCTTTGTTCTGAGAACACTCAAAATCCCCTTTGACACACGCAGTCAACTGTTGCTGAAAGAATGCAGAGAGACAGGGCTGAAGGAGAGGTGAGTGGACGTGGGTCTGGAAAGTGCCCCAGAGCCCGAGACTAGCCTCCCAGTGGGGAAGCCAAGCCCAGGGGGGCCATGAGGAGGATCTGCCATGCTCAGGTCTCCTGAGCCGACGGGCACAGAGCCCTGGTCTCTAGCTGCAGGCAGTACTGGCGCCGGCAGGGCTCTCAGACACGTGGCTTCCAGGAAGGTTTCTTTGAGCAGCTTGGAAACCAAGATGGAAGCAAACCCCACGCCGAGGCCTCTCCGCAGCCACTTGCCACTGCCGGGAGCCCTGTGCTGTCCACCAGCTGGCCGGGCTGGACACCATGCTGCGCCCCAGAGCACAGCTGCTGCCCAGGACAAGCCAGGGTGGCGTGTCGTGCTGTCTCCTGCCTGGACCCCGCAAGTCCTGTGCCCGCTGCAAAGCCCTGTCTGCTTGCCATGAGCTACACCGTGCATGGCACATCTCGTTGCCGGGCATTTCCCATGAGCTGTAGCCACATTAACTTGTTTAACACCCCCAGCTCTCTTCCCCACTTAATAGAAAAGGAAACTGGGGCAGAGAGAGATTTGCTGACTTCTCCAACGGTACACATCTGTGAAGCGATAGGGTTGGGATTTAAATCCAAGGTGTCTGAATCCCTGGCCTGTGTTCTTTGTCACTCAGTCCCACTGCTCCTGTGAGTTAAAATTAAAATCCCAATTCCCGTTGAGTATGGGATCCCCCGGGGTATTAAAGTACATGCGGGTCATGTCTGAAAGGCAGCAATTATAGCTTCAGCATCAGGTTCACCATGAGAAAACTGTGAAATAGTAAGTTTCATCTTCACTACTTCTAGGAAAATAATTATGAATCAGAGAAAAAAGTCATCAAAGGGCCGGTGAGATGGCTCAGCGGCGTAAGCGCCTGCCTTGCAAGCGCGAGGGCCCAAGTTCGACTCCCGGATCCCACATATGAATAAGGGGCCAGTGATATCACTCAGCGGCATGGGTGCCTGTTGTTGCGTGAGGTCCTGAGGTCGACCCCCCGGTACCCACAAAAAAAAAAAAAGTCATCAAAAACGAGGTACTGCTTGCATGTACTCAGGGTGTAACCAAAGCCCTACAGACAAAGTTCCCTTCCTAGTCTACGCAGAAAAGCCAAAGGCTGTCACCTGGCCATTGTGGGCAATGCACACCTTGTCCACAGTAATCGTAAACTGGGGACGGAAGACGCTCTCCCGAGGGGTCTCGCAAGCCCAGCCTTGGGCTCCCCTGCGTGCTTCTCCCCGTTTCCTGCCCCGCCCATGACACCTTCTTCCTTCCGTCTCACCCCAGGTCTCTGGGGGCCGCCAGTTGCAACCCTTCAAGGCAGGAGCTCTGTCCTAGGGACCCTCAGAAGCCACAGTCCTGACACTGTGGCCTCCTCCTCGGCCAGCCCTCACCCTCACCTTAGTAGACAGGACGGTCGCACCGTGTCCGTCCCACCTGGCCCAGTGGAACCGTCCAGAGGCTGTGACGTTCACGGCTGAGCATCCACTCTGCTTTTCCCTCTGAAGAGAGCGAAGCCGAGCCTGAGGAAGGTCTGCTGGCCACCTAGGCCCAGCGCAAATTATTTTTCCGTTACAGAGTGGACTTCAAATCCTGTGCACTCCTCGGAGTGGAGAGGAAGAGGGAGCCCTCGGGGCCCTGTCTGATGTCCCCAGAAGAGGGGCACAGATCAGCAAGCTGGGGGCTGTGCACGGCTGGAGGCCTCTGCGACAGGCAGGAGGGACGGTTGGTGTGGCGCGTCCCTCTTTCCTCGCAGGCGCTCCCTGTTGTGTGGGCGTTAAGGGATAGTGAGCCATCCCGAGTGAGGTGGAAGGATTGCACCATCCAGGAAATTCACTCACCCGTAGTCACTCGCGTGTGTGTGCACACATGCTGAGAGCACCGACACTCTTCTGTCACATTTGCAATACACCGTATAGGAGCAACAACTCTGGTCCCCATGCTGTCCGTAGATCTCTTGTGTCTCTGACACAAGATACACTCCGGGGGGCACACTTGGACCCTTGACCCCACTCCCCACCCGCCCACCTCCCAGCCTCGGAACCTGCGCTGTGCTCTGCTTCGAAGGGTTCAGCAGTTTGGCTTCCACACTCAGCAGGGGCATTCAGGCTTATTTCATTTAACACGAGGTCTTCTACATTCACCCATCTTGTTGCAATTGACAGGTCTCAATTTTTATAGCTGTATAATATTCCTAAAACTGAGGTCACAGCTATGGGACCTTCTCAGGCCTTTCTCAGCAATCAAGGGGCTCACATTTAAAACTCATGGGGCCCCAGAGAGGTGCATGCTGCGCTGTTAATGCTATGCACACGATGGAGTCCTGGGTTGAGCTGCAGTGTGACAGCCGTCTGGGGCCCCCAGCCATGGCCAGGCCACTGAGGAAGGGATCTCAGGCCAGGGGGATGGTGGGGGTGACACAGCTCAGTCTGATGAGTATGATGGAAGCAGTTTGGTGGCATATGTAGACAGACACTTACTCATTGTGTTGAGCTCTTTAAAATATAGATTTAAGGTATTTGAAAACGCAAAGGTAATAAGAAGCACCAAAGTCTGAATGAATGAGCAAAATATTTTCCCACAACAATTCTTAAGAATAGAAAAAAAAGATAAATTATAGGACCCAGGGAGCTAGACATGGACTATTTCTGCCCTTGTGGCGATAATAGGCACAGTCTATGATTTACGACGCAGTCTCTGCTTTTAGTAAACCGATCACCGCCGGCCCTCCACACCGCGGCTTGTGTGGCCCAAGGATTCAGCCGACGGAGGGTCAGAAACGCGGGAAAAACACCGCGTCTGTGCCGAACCCGCACAGACTTCTCTGTCATTCCTCTGAGTGACCCGTGTGACCACTCTTCCCACGCATTGACCTGGGGGGCAGGCTGGGTCCCCCGGACAGGAGCGATGGCACGGCGGTGTTGGTTCGGTGCTCTGGAAACCCAGACCGTTCCACGTGAGGGCCTTGAGCGGCCGAGTGCTTCGTTATGTGTGGGTCTGAGAACCAGTCTCCCAGGGGTACAAGAGACGCTGTCTTTGGGTCCCGTGGGTCAAACGTTACAAAGTCGATACTGGTTTCGTTTTAGTTCTGCCACTGCCTTGGGTAGCTTCCTGTCCTGCAGTCCCTGGCCAGGTCACAGCTTCGGGGAAACCTCGCCACAGGTCCAGATGGCCACATTGGGACGGTGTCCCCTCCTCTGAGATGGCGCTGTGTGCTTTCCTCCTAGACAACATCATCAAGCGGATATTTAACATTGTGAAGTTCACCTGGGTCCTGTTCCTGGCCACCGTGGACAGCTTCACCACATGGCTCAACTCCATCTCCAGGGAGCACATCGACATCTCCACGGTGCTGAGGATCGAGAGGTGCATGCTGACCCGAGAGATCAAGAAGGTAGCACTGCAGCGCGATTCTTCTCGCCTCCTCCCACGTTCAGAAGGCTGTCAAGCCGGAAGGGGTGGTGCATGCCTGTGAGCCACACTCTGGGAGGCTGAGGCAGGAGGATCTCAAGTTCAAGCCCAACCTGGGCAACTTACCAACTTAGAGAGACCCTGTCTCAAAATAAACGGAGAGGGGTGGCTCAGTGGGAAGACCCTGGGTTCCATCCTCAGTACTGCAACAAAAAGGAGTTTCAAAGCTAATATACAGGTTTTATATCCCTCATCCAAAATGCTTGGGTCCAGAAATGTTTCAGATCTGCAAATTTTTTTGGACTTTAGAATATTCATATACATAGATGCCCTAGGGGAGGGGACCTAAGTCTACGAAGTCATACACATTTCATACACACAGCCTGAGCTGATCCATACAATACATTTAGTGCGTCCACACTAAATCTGCCTGCGACTGTGCACGAGGTCGGATATAGATGTCTCCACCATCGTGTCCCATCGGCACGCAAGGAGTTTCTAATTCCGGAGCAGTTTGGATTTTCAGACCAGCAGTGCCCAACCTGGATCTAAAACTCTGAGTAAAATAAGACAGAATACTTTCTTTTTCAGGCAGTTGTTGCATAAGCCCTTTGCATTTTCTGGATATTTAGGTCTACTCCAGCCTCAGAATTAAGTAATTAAACCACATGTGTTCGTGCGCACGCATGCACGCACACACATGCAGAGACCTGGTAAAATGACTGCTTTATTCATTCTCACCCCCCCACCCGAGTTTATGGGTGTACAGCCCTGTGAAGGGTTATAGCTCGATCTGCAACTTCTCGCAGGAAAAGTTAAGCTACATGTAGAGCAGCAAAGTACACAACAGTCACACATGATTTATAGATGGCATTTAAAAATCATCATCCATTTCTGGAACACTATGGTTTGGTGAAATTACCTGCACTTGCAAATGGGCTTCTTATTAGAACTGCCTGGTGATGCTGCATGACACTAATGGCTGCGCGTGAGCAGATTTCGGTCCCAGCCTGGCCAGCCTGGCATTGTCCTCTTTCTGACAGGCCGGAGCCCTGGGGCTAGGCAGGTGCTCCATGAGAACCGTGGCATATTTGTCCCCTTCTCCGCAGGGCAATGTCCCGACGCGCGAGAGCATCCACATGTACTACCAGAACCACATCATGAACCTTTCCCGAGAGTCAGGCCTGGACACCATCGAGGAGCGGCCCGGAGCCGGCCCCAGGGCCCCATCAGCCCACAGAATGGACAGCTTGGATTCCCACGACAGCATCTCCAGGTACTCCCTCTCAGCGCAGGTTGGCTTTTGTCCCGGGTGAATGAGGTGGACGCCGTCGATGAGAAATGAATGGATGGGGTGAACTTTAATCAGGCACTTTCCCCACCTAGACGAAGCAGACGAAAGCGGAAGGCACTAGTGAGCGAAGGAAACCCACATGCTTCCTGGGCACAGGACAGGTTCCCAAGCTCGAGGCAAAGGACAGGGTCCCTGCCCACCCCCAGGCCTTACACCTTAACTGCCTTCCAAGAGGCTGCTCCACGCAGGCCCCTTCTACAAGGGTCTTCTGCCTCCGTTTCATCGCTCCTGTCCTGAATCGTTGCTTTAAGAATTTTAGAATTACATTTTGGAGCTGATTCTGCCAGCTCCTTCGCTTGTGATGTGGAGACCGTGGCCGAGCCAGGCCAGCACAGAGCACAGCCCGGGGCAGCCTCCCCCATCCTCGAGGCCCCTTCCCGGGGCGAGCGATTGTCGCGGCTACTTTCCAGGCACAGAGCTTGGTTACAGGGAGGTTAGGACAGGTTCTGAAGGCCACGTGGCCAGGAGTCTGTGAAAGCAGCCCCATGCCCCACAGGCCCGTGGCTTAGCTGAGGCCCAAGCTCTGGAACCCGGCGGCGGCCGTGCCGGGCTGTGCTGGGTGGTCTCTACCTCCGCTGCCTCCAGGCCCCTGGGCTCGGTTCCAGAGAAGCCACGGGGTTCCCTACAGTGTGGCTGCTGCTAAGAGCTGGCTCGGGAGATGGAGACGAAGTCTCAGCTTTGGGAGGGAGCCTGCACCACCCAGGACGATCAGCTGGGCCGCAGAGTCAGCTCATCCGATCTGTCCAGAACTGCATCACGGGGAAATCCATGTTTTTCTTTTTTCTTTAAACGTGCTAAGAACACCTATGATACCAGACCCAGGGCTCTATGCTGGCACAAACACGTAAGGACAAGGTCGTCCCAAGTGTTGGGGCCTGGGACACGCAGAGACAAGGCCAAGGCCTCCCTAATGCCGGCTACGGCATGGAGGTACCACTTCCACCCACTCTGGGGACCCCCAGCCTCTCCAGGGTCCCTGCCTGCACCAAGCGGCCCTGGGGAGTGCTCCCCCAAACACTCACTGTGTGTCCAGGCCCCAGCAGGGCACTGAGACTAATGGCTCCCTCTGAACCTGAAACAGGACCCGGAAACTGGAGTGGGAGTACTGCTTTCAACTTGCTGAATTACTCTACTGAGCATCTCGGACTGGCCCGGACTTCCACTACTCAGTAGTTATCTATGGATGCAGATCCATATTTATTGGTCTGAAAAGACATTCAAGATATATAAATATTTAAGTTTTTAAATATTATACATGCTAAATTAGTTTTATTTTTAAAAAAACGTGTATTCATGGATATACAGATTTGAATGTAACTTTTGTACAGGTAGAACTGCATAGGTATTTTCCTTCTTGTCCTCCCAAAATAAGTACTGATTTTTTGGAAGTCTTTCAGGGGTAATAAAAGAGATTACATTTTTCATTTAATTGGGGAATAATCATTGCTTATTTATAGATTCCAAAGTCACACACCGATATTTCAGCCTCTGTATTTTTGTGAGAAGAAGAAACACTTAGGACAGGAGCCTTTCAGAGTTTCAAGGTCAAACCATTGATTTCCTCAAAGACTTTCTGTTGAAGAAGTTTTTATCTCCATCATTCAGTTGGTGAGAGCTTGTAGCACCTCACTGCATCCTCCAGTAAGCAGCCTGCAATTTAACATTTTGAAGGTGGATCCTAATTTTCTCTGGACAGGCTTCATAGGGACCACCGTTGCTAATTGTGCGGCTGATTTTTATTTCCTGTGAGCTTAGTGACTGTCTTATGTGAAAGCTGCCAGTCTTCCTAAGTTTGTTCTTATTATAGTAAATCTAGCTATATCCGTGCAGCAGGATTTAAAATGAAATCGTTCTCCCTTTGTTTTAGTGCCAAAACTTAAAGTCCACCTGCCCCACTTCTTCCAGGCTTAATGTCCTGGGAGTCGCGCCTGGCTCTGCCCTCCTATGGGCTGTGGGTGCAGCTCAGCGGTATTGGGCCAGATCCCTAGTGCCAAAAGGACAGTGATGATACAACCAGTGAAGACCCCGAGCAGGTGTGCACAGTGCACAGGTGTGTGTGACAGGGTGAGGACAGGTGTGTCTCTGTGTACTGGGCACTCACATGCTGACCAGTGCCGCTTCCCAGTTCCAGGGAGAGTGAAGGGAGAGTGGGCAAACGTTCCAAGTCGCCCGCTGGAGAACTGCTCATGGGGTCCTGGGTTCCATCCCCAGCTCCACAAAACAACAAGGATAGCTGGAACCTACTCATGACCAAAAAACCGTTTTTCAAAAAACAGGAGAATGGCAAGGTGAGAGAAATGCTAAGCTTCTCCATACATATTTTCCAGATGAGGTTCCATCCATCCATCCCTCCATCCATGCATCCACTCATTTGTCCATTCGCTCATTTTTTGTTTAAATTTCCAATGTCCAGCTGCCCCCAGCTCTGCCCAGAGCTGCTCCACGTGTATGGAATTGGACTGAGTCTGGTCCAAGCTGTATTTTTTAAACCCAGAATACAAAGCTCCAGACAGCTCTGGTGAGCTTAACTGAAAGTCATGTTCGTGTTCTTCTGGAACGACTTCCTCCCACACAGTGAGAATAGAACCCCGAACATACATGGTCGACCGCGCTGCTGTCACGCCTTTGCATCTTTGCTTCAAGAAAGCATGCTGCCTGCCCCATAATGTAATTTACAATCTTTTCTCAAATGCCTTTATAAAAACTTCCCTTCTCATCTTGTATCATAATAAAGAGATTTTTTGTTACCTGGGTGCTGGAATTTGGCAAGTGAAAAGGGGAATAAATGAAATAGCTCCCTTCATTTGTTATGACATTGACAGGGACTGGTAACAGGAACCTTCTGGAACTTCACGAAGTTATGCACTAACTCCCAAAGGGTAAAATGCACATAAATACAAAAATTTTTCATAAGATTTGAAGGGTTTCCTAGATCTCCTGAACATCATCATGAGCCTGGCTTGAAAGCAGCTGTTTCTGAATGAAACTGAATTGAAGGAATGGAAAAGAATATTAGAAAGTACACTCAAGAGAAATCATCCGTAAGAGCACACATTGTTAACTGTGTAACAACTTATAATATGTCCAATTAAGAATTAACTAAATATGATGAATCAAAACTTACAAGGAAAAGAAAAAGAAAGACTGATTATAATAAAATGTGACCCAAGATTATAAATGTAAAATAACACCCACAATCAAGCATTGTGAGTTAGGGGGCCGGGGAGATAGCTCAGCGGCATAAGCACCAGCCCAGCAAGCACGAGGTTCTGAGTTCAACTCCCGGAACCCACATAAAGGAAAAATAAGGGCCGGTGATATTGCTCAGAGGCACAAGCGCTTGCTGGCAAGCGTGAAGTCCTGAGGTCGACTCCCGGTACCCACATAAAAAAAAAAAAAAAAAATTGTGAGTTAGGAGATACTTACATTCGATATTTAAATTCACTGGTTGCTTTTTTAGCAAACACTGCCAAAATATTCCTCAAATTGTAAAATGGCCAGTCAATAAGTAAATTTACTAGAAAACCAGACCTATTCAGATTTGTTTTTAATGTATTTAGACTTTGATTTTCAACCTAAAAAAGGGAAGACCCAGTTGAGTGTGTTTCGCTGAGCTCAGTGAGCTAAGTTTCACCCGTTACATAATGGCTGAGCCACATTCCCAGCTTCTCTGCTTTAGAAACGTTCTGGTCACCAGATAATAATTGCTCCTCACTGGGGCCTCGGGGAAGCAGGGTGACTGCTGGAGAGGCGGTGGTCTTCCCCAGAGAGAGTCCTCCTGTGGGCCTGGACACCTTAAAGTCCCCTCCCCCAGCCAGGACGAGGACACAGCTGAGGGTGGCCGCTCGGTATAGCTCCTGCTGTGACGTCCTAGTCATGCATCTCGACTGCAGCGGGCAATAATGAGGCTCGGATTGGAAGCTGACAAGTGGGTCTGTATTTCCTGGGGTGGAATAGTCCTGATTTCCTTCCAATCCAGATGTAAAATGGCACACTTGATTTTTAGTGGTTGACTTATGAAATCAGACAACATCTACCTTCCTGAAGCTGCCATATGAGCTGAAATTGCTGCAGTTACATTTTGAGACACTTTCCCAGATCTGAAAGGGATGGTCACTGTTTGAAACCTGCCACCTAAGAGATCCCCCGTGTGCACTGTGGAGGCCCCGTGTGCCTCAGCCCTGCCCTCCCCGGCTGAGTACCTACCTGGAGATGAGGATTAGGGCCCACGGGTTCTCTCCCCAACGGCACCCACCAAGACCTAATCCATGATCCAGAACCAATATAAGGTAAAACGAAACATTAATAGACAAAAAGAATCTGGCGTTGCTAGAATTCCCTTGTTACTTATTTTCTTTGTAGCATTTCGTTTTGTTTTTTGATGTTGGTTGATATCCAGCTGCGTATCGAACCAGCATCTCTCCTAGTCCAAGGCCTCTGGTTTGACGTAGCTGAATGTCACTCAGAAGCAGGATGGAAGATCTGTTGGCTGGGTCACTCCTAGCTTCTCCTCTTGCATTTTCAAGACAGTGGTAAAAAAGAAAAAAAAAGCTTTATGCAAATTCTGTGAGCAGTTATTTCTGCTTATGCAATTCGGTTTTAAAATGCTCTTGATGGGCTCAGGATTGCAATTCTAAAGAAAGCATATTTCTTCAATTATAAAATCTCCATTGCAAAGTTAAATACACTGTGCTTCCCAAGAGAACTCAGGGGCCTCGTCGCTGTGTCCCTCCCATTCGGAGAGCGCCACGTGACGGTTTATTACAGCCGATGCGTTGTTTAAGCTACAGTCTTCCCGCGTTTCACTGTCCAGCCAAACAGGTCCTCCTTGTCCCCATGCGGCCACAAGGCCAGCGCTGTTGGTGGTGTTGGTGGCACTGTGTGTGGTTGCTGCATGGCTGTGTGTCGATCCGTGATCCATGTGTGACTTTGTACCACCGCCGCTAACTCTGTGTCTCTGTGACTGTTTGCGCTGCTAGCTGCTACACTGAAGCCACCACGCTGTTTTCAAGGCAGTCCACCCTTGATGACTTAGATGGACCAGACCCTGTGCCCAAAACGAGCGAGCGCTCGCGGCCTCGGCTCCGTAAAATGCTCAGCATGGACATGTCCTCCTCATCCGCTGACAGTGGCAGCTTAGTGTCAAGGTGCTTAATTCGTGCATGCTTTGTTCCGTATCTCATCATCTTCTCCTCCTGGATGTCACTGCCCATATCGGTCCTGTGATGTGTGTCGTTCTGTTTTTCATCTTTGTCTTAGAGTTTGCATGACTAACCACAGCATCACCACGGGCCTTTCAGACACACGGAGGGCCCCAGGACAGCTTTCCGGGAACCTGACCACTGCTTAGTTTTTGTCTGTTAGGAACTTCTTAAAAATCCTTATCATAAACTTGGTCCTTTAAGTATTTCATGCTTTCCATTTTCAAAGACATAAACCTGTTTCCTGCATTTGACTTAGAGCTTTTGAAGGCAGCCCTCAGGGGGAAAACGTTTCTTCATGATTTTACCAAAAAATACATACAGTGGTAAAAAGTGAAAATCTACCTTACTTTACTATTTGATAAGCGATAACTCTGTAGAGAGCGCACTTCATGTACTTAACTAACAAAAGCGTATATTTTACCACTGGCTTTTGCAAAGAATTAGTATTATATAGTAGACTATGTCACCTTTGTAGACTATCACTTGTTTTATTTGTAAAAGAAATTATTCCGGGGTTAAGTCTGCTCATTAAATCCTACCATAAAACAGTAACCACTTAGAAATGAAATTATCTCATTTGAGCCCGAACTCCTTTTCAAGTTGCCCAAGAACAGCGGGCAGGGCCTCAGCTATGTGAAGTGACCCGGCCCCGAGCAGAGCCCCTCGGCGGGCACAGTGACCATTGGAGGGGTCCCCTCCCTCATGTGGGCAGGCGCTGCCGCAGGCCCATTGAGCAGGTGTGTGCCGCCTGGGTTGTCTTCTGGCGGGCACAAGCTTGGCAAGCGGCCATGCAGGCCCCGACAGCCCCAGCTGCAAGGTCCAAGCTCCAGACAGTTTCCAGTCAGCCTGGAAGCTGTGCCTGGCGCAGAGTTAGTGCCAAAGGTCTGGAAATCTCCCAGGGCCGGGGTCAATTCTGCGACTTCCTGGGAGGCCCTGTCCCTTGAGGTAAGTCAAGGCAAGGCTGGTCAGGGCTGGCTTCCTGCACACTGAGGGCCAAGCCCTGAGGGTTCAGCCCCCAGCAGGCTCTAGGGCTCCTGCAAATCTGGCTCTTCAGGCCCGGGACGCCCCGAGGGCTCTGTGAAGGCTCATTCATTGTCACTCACTGACCGTCTATGCTGTGGGCAGTGGCGAGAGAAATGGATGCAGTCCGGGCATTGAGAACCTCAGTGTTCACAGAACCAACCACCCGCACACACCGTCCAGCTAGTAGTGCGTATTCAGGCCTAGCCCGGTGTTCCACACCTGCAGGCTCCAAGTCCCTGGAAATTGCTGCCCCCCTTCCTGCCAGGCCGTGAGTTCAGGGGCGCGGCTGCTCTACTCCCACTTCCAACCTCTCCTGCTTGTACCTGGAGAAGAACAAGGGACAGGCAGGGGTGTAGAAAAACAGCACAGGGAGCAATGTCAAGGGCAGAGAAACTGGTAGAAGAGAGGCTGATGGGAGGTGTGGGACAGGAGCCCTGGGGAGCAGCCAGGAGCCCAAGGAGATGGCACTGGGAGGGGAAGGTGGCACTGGGGAGAGGTGGCAGCCCCGAGAAAGGTGAAGGACTCCGAGAAAGGGCTGCCCACCGAGGGGTGGAGGAAATTCAGTCAAGTGTGCTGCACACCAGGAAGAAAAAGGCAACGCATAGGAAAACCAGGAGGAGAAAAAAGTCAAAGAGGGTTATTCTTAAGGGTAACCCTTGGTTTGCTTGGTTCAGCCAGCATTCAATCCCCGTGAGGTGGGATTGCAAGTAGACTCCGTCCCCATGAGACTCTGAGGACTGAGGACTGAGCTGGCCTGCTCCTGTCCACAGGGCCTCCTTAAAGCCGTGGTAACACAGGGCGTCTGTCCCACCATGTGCATGTGTAAGTAGGTGCTGGGCTCTGCTGGGAGCCTCTGCAGAGACGGGTTTGCTTCTTGCTCTGGGGTTTGGCAGTGACATTGCATTTGAGGCCTCTGGTTGCAGTTTCTGCAGCTCAGGGGTGAAAATCCTGAAGGCTCAGGGCAAATGCAATGCAGCCACACAAGGTGTTTCCTTTCCCCGAGCCTGGAAGTTTGCAGATGGGGATTTTGGGGCAGTGTCTCGTGACCTGGAGAGTCCGGGCCACGCAGACGCTGAGCCAGGGCCTGGCCCTCCTCTGTCCCCGCAGCGAGCCCACGCAGTGCACCATGCTGTACTCCCGCCAGGGGACCACGGAGACCATCGAGGAGGTAGAGGCCGAGGCCGAGGAGGAGGCAGTGGGCACCCAGCTGGAGGAGGCAGAGGAGGACGAGGAAGAGGAGGAAGAGGAGGAGGAGTATGGGACGGGGTACAGAGTGGAGGCTGAGGAGGCCGGCCTTACCCCTGAGGACGAGGACGAGGAGGAGCTGCCACAGGTCTCCACAGACGAGGGGGATGTGGAGGCTCCACCCTCCTACAGCAAGGCAGTCAGCTTCGAGCACTTGTCCTTCGGCTCTCAGGACAGTGCTGGGGCCAAGAACCACATGGTGGTCAGCCCGGACGACAGCCGCACTGACAAACTCGAGTCCAGCCTGCTGCCGCCCCTGACCCACGAGCTGACAGCCAGCGAGCTGCTGCTCAACAAGTAAGAGCCGGGCCCTGCTCACACACAGGCTGTGCGCGCCATGCTGGGAAGTGTGTGCATCAAAAGCGCACGCCCCAGGCCACTGAATCACACTTGGGCACTTGCGTGACTGAGTTGCAGAATCAGCAAGGCTGCCGGAGGCCCCGAGCGACCCCCCGCTGTAACTGTGTCTCCTGCAGCCGCACCCCCAACCCCCAAATCCCAATCCAAGTGATCCCAAATCTGATGTTTTTCAATGCCGACCTGGTGCCAAAAATGGGTGATTTTATGCCAGGAAACTTCGTTCTATTTACAGTTACATGAAATCGCCTTCAGGCTACATGGATAAAGTGTATATGAAACACAAATGAGTTTTGCGCTTAGACTTGGGTTCCAAACTCAAGATGCCTTGTCACGCGTGCACATATCCCACAATCTGTAAACGTCCCAAATCCAAAGCACACCCTGTCCCGAGCATCTCAGACAAGGGCTCCTTGACCCAGATGAGGAAGCCACACAGGAGCCATGGGCCCAGGAGGCAGAGCCAGGGGCCTGCGGGAGGGACTGCGCCAAGGGACTCAGGACGGGCGCCTCATCCGGTCCTCTGTACCGGCAGGATGTTCCATGACGAAGAGCTGGAGGAGTCCGAGCGCTTCTACGTGGGCCAGCCGCGCTTCCTGCTGCTGTTCTACGCCATGTACAACACGCTGGTGGCCCGTTCCGAGATGGTGTGCTACTTCGTGATCATCCTCAACCACATGGTCTCGGCCTCCATGATCACCCTCCTGCTGCCGATCCTCATCTTCCTGTGGGCCATGCTGTCCGTGCCCAGGCCCAGCCGGCGCTTCTGGATGATGGCCATCGTCTACACCGAGGTGGGTGTAGGCAGACTGTCAGCAGCACTGAGCTAGCTAGAACGACACAAGGGGGGGCTGGTGTCGTTCCCATGGGACAGGTGAGGAGACGCCTCAGGGAGACTCACTGATTGGCCAGAGGACCCCACCTGGCCAGTGGTGGGAGACGTCCACAGCCTGCCAGGATCAGCGCCGGGGCAGGGGCTGTCCCCGCAGAGCAGAGCGGAGAGCTGGGGGCTTGGGGCACCGTCCCTCTTTGGACCCACAGGCAAGGTCCTACTGAGACACAGAAAATCTGAGGGACAGAAAAGGCAAGACTCCTTCCCACCCCGTGTGGGGAAAGGGGCCGGATTTCCCATCCTGCCCTCTTAATTTGGAGCCAGCCGCAAGGCCTGTGAGAGACGGAGGCTCACAGGTTGGGTGCCCCGGGGGTCCTGGTGCGCTAGGGTCGAGAGGTTCCTCCCTGCCTCGAGCCGACGTTTTCACGGTCACGGCACTGACCTGACTTCTGGCAGCCGGGCCCTTGAGACAGACGGGGGGTCAGAGCCTGGAGGTGCAGTGGGCTTTCGAGTAACTTGGCAGTCAAGTGAGAGCAAACTTTCCAGAGTGTTCAGTTAGAGTAAGGTAAGAAAGGATGCAGACGCAGGCCGGTATTTGTTAGGCTGACTGACCTGTTCATCACAGTCATGTGTCTCGCTCAGCATTCCTTCATCAGCTTCCTTGGGGCCGGGGGAATGGGCAGCACTCCCAAAGCCTCTCTGGGCAGGGCATCTATCAAATGCCCTTCCTCACGCGGGTGAGTAGGGGAAGGCACCAAGAATGGAAAAGGGAACACAAGCTACTTACATAGCTTCCATCTTAAAAATAAAAATGTTCTTCGCTAGCCGGACCTGGTGGTACACACCTATAATCCCAGCACTCTGGGAGGCGGAGGCAGGAGGATCCCATGTTCAAGCCCAGCCTAGGTGACTTAGCACCTTAGCAAGACCCTTCCTTAAAATAAAAATAAATAAAAAATGGGCTGGAGATGTAGCTCACGGTGAAGGCCTGGGTTCAATCTCCAGTGCCTCAAAGGAAAAACCAAAACAGCTCTTTGTTACGCGGGCCGCTCCACTTCCCAAAACATCGAGCAATGCAGTAAGCAGGAGACTCAGTTGAAGCTAATGCACTCTATAGTTTGAACTCTTGCCCAACACCGAGAACTGTGCGAGGCATGAGAATACGAGGATAAAGAGGGAAAAACAGTTGTTTCTGTTGCTCAGTGGCTCATAGCCGCGGGTGACAGACGCGATGAAGGGAGGTGGAAACGCTGTGCTCCGAAGCTGCCCCAGGAGGAGCCCTGGTCAAAGCCAGGCACGACACAGAGACGCACACATGCTTTGGCTCGGCTGGTCCTTGCGGCTGTGTTTTAATAGCGGAATAACTGCGTAAATATCTAATTAAATCAGTCCAAAATCTAATTCCTCAAAAACAGAGGAAACAGCGTTGGTTAGGTGGTGCTGAGCCCTCTGGTGCCCTGCTCTGTCTAGGAGGCACTCATGACACTGAGGTACCGCCCTGGTCACAAAGTCTATAATCCCAGCGTCGGTAATTATTCCACATAGCTGCGTGCGTTCCTGCGCTCGAGGCTGTGAAATGGGTTTTTCCTGAATGTTTATGTCATTGTTTCTCATATAACCCTATTCCTAAAAGGAGAAAGAAGTGTTTCTAATTTCCGTCATCCCTGTGCAGGTGGCAATTGTAGTGAAGTATTTCTTCCAGTTTGGGTTCTTCCCCTGGAACAAGAACGTGGAAATTCACAAGGACAAGCCTTACCACCCCCCAAATATCATCGGGGTAGAGAAGAAGGAAGGCTACGTGCTCTACGACCTCATCCAGCTCCTGGCCCTCTTCTTCCACCGCTCCATCCTGAAGGTACCGCGTGGCCGCGGGCAGCGGGAAGCTCCCTCGGAGGAGCGCGGCCGGACGCTGCTGGAGGACCTGGGCATCGGGAGTGGTGGAGGGTGGCTCCGGCCCTCGTACTCGTCTTACGGCATTTTTGTGAGGCTGTGCAGCGTCTTCCTGCCCCGGTCTAACGTCAGGCTGTGGCTTGGGTTGGAGCACACGGCCTCTCATCTCCGGGGCAACTGCTGCCGCCTTCTCCCAACAGCAGGTAGCCCGAGCTTTTGGTGAGGGACCAGGGGTAGGTGGCCAAGTGACCAAGGCTGTGCCTCGGTGAGCTCGCAAACGCCGTGGTCACCCCCCCCAGGAGGGCCCGACACGGGTCCAGTCGCTCTGTCTTCCTGAGCACACGTGGGGACTGTGGACTGCACCCTCCACCTCCAGGGGCAGCAGCACGCAGGACCGCGTGGCAGGTCTCTCCGCAGCAGTGCGCCGCCTTTCACAACCTCACTGTCCTCCTCCCGTCCTCACCTTGTGTCGTTTTATAAAATATTTTAAATTTATCTTATCAAGTAGTGTCTTTACCAGTCCCCAGGTTGTTTTTGAGCACAGGCCATGGCATTAGTCAACACACACGCAACACACATGCAACACACATGCACACACACGCACAGACATGCACACGTGCACGCACACACACGCACGCTCGTGCACGCACACGGTTGTGACTTTGTCTCTGGTGAACTGACCATTCCGCGTCACCTGGGGCTCCGGCCTCCTCATATCAAGCCCCGGGAGGCCCGGGCCGTCAGTCTGCAGCCTGACCTGTGTGCTCAGGACACGGAGAGCCCCTTGGAGTGCCGTCAGCAGGAGCCGGTCCTTCTGCAGTCACCTGCGGCCCACCCATGGGCTGGCAGCCTCTCACACCGGCCTCACCGTGGGCTCCCAGTCCCCGTCGGCACACCCTCCCCTCCTTGCCAGTCCCTCTGTCCTCTTTCCTGGAAGCAAAGCCCAGACTCTGCACAAGGCCTGGCGGCCTTGTCAAGCACGTGGGCAGCGCTTCCTGGGCAGAATCCTCTCCGGTTTGTCCCTGAGCTGATGACACTGCTCCTCTGTGGTAGCTGCGGACATTGGCCAGGTGCATGCACTCGAGTCTGGAAAGGGCGTTCATGGGGAACTGCGTGTCCCTCCCTGTGTCAGCCAAGCATCGCCTGTCCCCACTCAGTTCCGCAGCCACACCCCATCACCGTCACTGGCCTCTCCTGGGCCTCACATGCAGCCCTAACTGATCCACTCTTTTGTGCCCCATCCCTTGTTTCCCAGTCTAGAGGGACAGTTTGTGGCCGGTGAGACTGGGGGACACAAAGCCAGCTGTCCCTCCCGAAATGGTGGTCTCATTGTCCCTTTCCTACTGCCCAGTGCCACGGCTTGTGGGACGAGGATGACGTCGTGGACAGCGGCACAGACAAGGAGGACTCGGATGCTGAGCTGTCCCTTAGTCACAGCAGGAGAGACTCCGCCGACTCGCTCAAGTCCATCAATCTGGCTGCCTCGGTGGAGTCGGTGCACGTGACCTTCCCCGAGCCACCCACAGCCGTGCGCAGGAAGCGCTCGAGCTGCAGCTCCCCAGACTCCCCGGGATCCAGCTTCTCCTCCAACAGGTCCAGAAGAGGTGCGCGTCCCGCGGCATCTGGGCTGGAACAACCCTGGGGGTGCGGAGGGTCTGGGGAGCTGCATGACTGGGAGCTAGCAGGAGACAGAGGCTGTGCCGGGAGAGGAGTGCTGAGCCAGTTCAAACCCTGCCTCTGCTTGAAACTTCCGATTCCTTCCAGGACAAGGATTTGAAGTCACTGTGAGCAGGGCCACCACACCCCCGGGGGCCGTGGGAACATCAGGCAGGGGAAAGTCTCCATATTGTAGGCAGACGTTCTCCCGGGTGCGTCCCAGGTGCATCCCGGGTGCCCTCAATCACAGCTCAGTTTGAAAATGGTTTTCAGTGCAGTCAGTGGGAACTTACAGCCAAACCGCGCAGTCGCTTCCGAAGCTGGATGTTGATTCTTCACTAGACCTCACGCAGACAGGAAGTGACGTGCCCTGCTTTGTGTTTCTGGGTCCAAGGCCGAGAGCTCTCCAGACTCCTGTGTGTGTCCATCTTCAGGGCCAGTTTTGGGGCAGACACTGGGAGGCCAGGTCGCACTCCTTACGTAGTTGGAGAAATTAGGATGTGATAAAAGGCATGGGCCACACACCCTGTCTGGAAAAGCTACAACTTTATTTGGTGCAATACAAGCATTCTTTGAAGTGCTTCTTCCTGGGACAACGGTCAGGGAACAATCAGGACAGAGCCACCCTGGGGTGGCTGCTCCGCGAGGAAGCAGAGTTGAGAGGACGGATCCGTAAATGCTGGGCGCATCTGTGCCCACACCCAGCAGCCAGGCCAGGCCTCCTTGAGTGGCTCCCAGGCCCTGGGGTCCCCACTGGCAAGCCCCGCTCCTGCCCTGAGCATCTTCCCACGCTGGCTCCCCCAGGCAGCACGAGCACCCGGAACAGCAGCCAGAAGGGCAGCAGTGTCCTGAGCGTGAAGCAGAAGAGCAGGGGGCAGCTGTACGTGAAGAAGCTGCAGGAGCACTTGGTCCAGGCCAAGAACTTCACCGTCCGGAAGTGAGTACCCGGCTGCCGGCCAGGCTGAGCCCTTTCCTCCACGCCAGAGGCCAGGACCACAGACGTCGTCTGTTTACTGGTGGGTTATAACCACCCGTGGTTGCATTGTTCTTAAAAATCATTTTCCAGGGGCCGGTGAGATAGCTCAGTGGCATAAGCACCTGCCTGGCAAGCGCGAGGTCCTGAGTTCGACTCCTGGTCCCACATAAAGGAAAAAAAGGGCCGGTGATAACACTCAGCGGCACAAGCGCCTGCTTGCAAGCACGAGGTCCTGAGTTTGACTCCTAGTACCCACATTAAAAAAAAAAAAAATCATTTTCCAGCAAGCACAGTGGCTTTCATATCCATACTCTTCCTACCTGAACAAAGCAAATGAATGATTCTGGGGCTCGCAGGCATAATCCCAGGCGTGGTTACCAGCCAGCCTGGTAGACAGAGAGGACCATGAGGGCAGAGCCAGACGGGCGTCGGACACGCTCAAACAGGTGGGACCCCAGTGTCACAGAGCTATTCCCCAGTGCCTGCACGGGCCCTGCCCACCCACTGGGGCCACCCCAGGTGGCAGGTGTGTGGGGTTCGGCAGGGCCAGGCCTGCAGGCTGCCAGCCAAGCCGGTGGTGCCCAGAGCCTGGCACACAGGGAAGGCAGAGTGGGCTGGAGAGATAGGCCAGGGCCAGGAGGCTCCATGGGGAAGGACGGGACAGGAAGGAGACAAAAGCTGGGCACCTTAGCTCCCCCAGTCTATACTCCATGGTCCCTAGGGCCATCCCTGCCCCACCCCAGGGCTCTGTGTCCCAGGTCCTGTTGGTACCCAGCTTTGCAGAGTCTGCAGCAGCCTCGAGGTCACAGGGACAGTGTGGCAGTGTCGGGCCACGTAGCAGATCCATGCCTAGCAGAGGGAGGTGGAGCCTGGCTGGGGGAGGGATGTGGAGCTGGGACGATGACAGTGCCCAGTCACTCTTCCCACCTGCCCCCTCGACGCACGCACATGGGTCTCTGTCTTACAGGACTCTGCAAATCTACGTGCCCATCCGGCAGTTCTTCTACAACCTCATCCACCCTGACTACAGCGCCGTAACCGACGTGTACGTGCTCATGTTCCTGGCCGACACCGTGGACTTCGTCATCATCGTCTTTGGCTTTTGGGCCTTCGGGGTAGGTTGGGCCGCGGACCAAGCCACGGCCTTCCATCCTGGGAGAGGCCGCTTGGCACCAACCCACACTCTTTTCCCCAGAAACACTCAGCAGCGGCAGACATCACCTCCTCACTGTCCGAGGACCAGGTCCCTGGGCCATTCCTGGTCATGGTCCTCATCCAGTTTGGTACCATGGTGGTGGACCGTGCGCTCTACCTCAGGAAGACTGTGCTGGGCAAGGTCATTTTCCAGGTCATCCTTGTGTTTGGAATTCACTTCTGGATGTTCTTCATCCTACCTGGTGTCACGGAGAGGTGAGCATCCCAGGGACTGGGGACGTGGCACCCCCTGCAGGTAGATTCCCAAGGTCCTTGATGCAAGTGCATCCACGGGTGGCCGGCTGGCTGCAGGCAGGGGTTGGAATCTATGCTAAATGAAAGCAAATGCGAAGTGGAAATGGATTCCTCCAGTGTATCTTAGCTGCTTTCATCTGAATTTGTAGATACGGTTTTCAGAGTCAGAGAAGCCACAGCCTTTGTGACTGGGGTGCAGTTGGCTTGGAGAGGAACTAGAGCGAGGTCGTGGGCACACAGTTAGGGTGGAGAGGGCCCGAGATGGTGTCAGACGAGGTGTGACAGGAAATTGAGGCTATTGACTGGCGGAAGAAGAGACCACGGGGCAGGGGCAGGGGCAGTAGTTTCCACACCATAAGGGGAGAGGGGGGACCCTTGCCCACACCGCCGCTCTGTGTCCACACAGCGGTTGCTGCTGGCTGAAGTGAGTTGAGGGTCGGGATGGGTAGGATGACGACAGCGCCTGAGGCTCAGCGGGGAAGCTGGTGGCCGCTGTCTTCCCCTGGGTCCGGGTGATTGAACTCTGTTCCCCCAGGCGCGGCCTCCCCTGCTGTTTCCCTCCTCCAGGGCACTGTCCTGTACTCAGTCTTAGACCTCAGCCCAGTGTCCCTGCTCCCAAGTGGCTGTCCCACCCCACGCCTCCACCCACATCAGCCCTAGTGCCCAAGTTCATGCTTCATGTGTGAACCAACGAATGGCCAATCAATTAAAGAAAAACAAGTACATTTCTGCAGACGGAAGTATCGGCTGTCAGGTCCCCCGGGACAGCATGACAGGACGTAGTGGGTCTGGCTTGGGGAGCCCCGTCCCTGACCACAAGGCTGCCCAGCTGACATGGTTCTGGAGGACTGTTCTGGGGACAGCTCTCCTGCTGTGACCTGGTCTCAGACCCTGGAAGGTCGTCCTGTTGAACAGTAAGCTGGATCTGGTGATCGCAGCTCTGCGTCATCCCCAGCCAGCTCTTTTGAATAGCACGGCAGCCAGGCTGGCTAATTACATTTCAGGAAGTGGGGAACGGAAAGTAATGAAAAATAGATTTTACTTGCATGGCTCCTTAGGAAACCAAAGCAAATGCAGTCCTGAGGAGGAGACTTGAACCATGGCCTCCAGCAGTGGGCTCGGCTCTGCTCTCATCTAGGTGTCTGGACGCTAACTGCTGGGTTTCAGTAATGTAGGAATCACCATGTCCGAGTGACAGCTGATGTGGTGCACATACGTTAGCAGGAAAAGGAACTAGGAAAATGTTCCTGAAGCTCAGGTAGAACTAAGGAAATAAAGGATTCTTACAAGAAAACACCCAGAAGCCCAGTAGCATCTCCATCCTGCAGCAGATAGGGAGTGAGTGTACAAGGTTCGACTGAAAGATACATGGATGTTTGATTTTTTCCTTAAATTTATTACAGTAAAAGACACATTGCCACTAATCCACCCCAAATCCTCAGTTTCACTTCAGACACACTTATCCTGTCTTCTTGCCACTTTCTGGAGCAGTTCTGGAATCCTCATCCCTGAGTTGTGCTGTTGTGGCTGCCTCAGTGTCCCAAATGGATTCAAAACATGTCCCTTCCATGGTCATTTTGATTTGAGGGATGAACCAGAAGTTGCACGGTGCCAGATCTGGTAAATAAGGTGGGTGAAGACAATGTCGTGTATTTAGGAGCCTCCTTTCTGTTGGATGCACTCGGCAGCAACATGCACCGTATTTTTTAGCAGTCTCAGGAAAGACTTCCAGAACTGCTTCAGAAAGTGGCAAGAATGATCAGGTGAGTGTGTTCTCAGCAAGGAGGAATTTTATGAAAGGAGTTAATGACAATATGTCTTTTACTGTAATAAATTTTTTTTTAAAAATTGAATGTTCAATCCAAAAAAATGAAATACCTAGGAATCAACCTCACGAAGGATGTAAAAGACCTCTATACTGAAAACTACAGTACTTTGAAAAAGGAGATTGAAGAGGATATCAGAAAATGGAAAGATATCCCTTGCTCCTGGATAGGAAGAACCAATATAGTGAAAATGGCCATACTTCCAAAATTGTTATACAGATTTAATACAATTCCAATCAAAATTCCAACAGCATATCTCACAGAATTAGAGAAAACAATCCTAAAATTCATTTGGAATCAGAAGAGACCTAGAATAGCAAAGGCAATTCTGGGCAACAAAGGCAAGGCAGGGGGCATCACAATCCCCGACTTGAAATTATACTATAAAGCTACTGTGATAAAAACAGTGTGGTACTGGCAAAAAAACAGACCTGAAGATCAATGGAACAGTTTAGAAGATGCTGAAACAACCCCAGACATACTAAGCCACCTTATCTTTGACAAAGGTGCCAAACACATTCGCTGGAAAAAAGATAGCCTCTTTAATAAATGGTGCTGGAAAAACTGGCTCTACACATGCCGAAGATTAAAACTAGACCCATATCTTTCACCATGCACTAAACTAAATTCAAAATGGATCAGAGATCTAAATATTAAAACAGAAACATTAAATCTGCTGGAAGGTAGGATAGGTAAAACCCTTGGAGACATTGGTGTAGGCAAAGACTTTATGAATAAAAACTCAACCGCACGGGAACTATCCCAAAGAATCAATAACTGGGATCTCATCTTATTAAAAAGCTTTTGCACAGCAAGAGAAACCACCAACAGAGTGAAGAGACAACCCACAATGTGGGAAAAAATGTTTTCCAGCTGTTCCTCAGACAAAGGATTACTATCGAGAACATATAAAGAACTCAAAAAAATTAGACCTCCCAAAATTAAAGACCCACTCCAAAAATGGGCATCTGAGATGAATACACATTTCTCAGATGAAGAAATACTAATGGCAAATAAATATACAAAAAAATGTGCAACATCACTAGTCATTCGAGAGATGCAAATTAAAACAACACTGAGATACCATCTCACCCCAGAAAGAATGGCTACTATAAAGAAATCAACTAATAACAAATGCTGGCGGGGCTGTGGGGAAAAAGGAACCCTTCTCCACTGTTGGTGGGAGTGTCGACTGGTACAGCCACTGTGGAAGTCAGTGTGGAGATTCCTCAAAAAGCTAGGGTTGGAGGTCCCATTTGACCCAGCTATTCCCCTTCTGGGCATCTTCCCAGAAGAATTAAAAACATCATACCACAGCGATATATGTGCACCCATGTTTATAGCAGCACAATTTGTAATAGCCAGATCTTGGAAACAACCCAAATGCCCATCAACTGAGGAATGGATAAAAAAGATGTGGTATTTTTATACAATGGAGTACTATTCAGCCATTAAGAAGGATAAACTGGAGACTTTTATAGGTAAATGGATGCAACTCGAGAAAATACTCATAAGTGAAATAAACCAGAAGCACATGTGTAAGCATCGTATTGTCTCTCTAGTATGAGAAACTGAAAGAGTAAATAAGATCCAAAATGTACAATAGACATGGTGAATCAAAAAGAAACTGGTCAAAAGGAAAGAGAGACTGGAATAAGGAAAAGAAAGAAGGGAAAGGGAAAAAAAAATGTATATATATATATAAGATGGTTAAGATAGATACACTACGATTTTTACTTAGTCCATTGAAGAGTAAGGTTTGTGCCAATAATGTTTGGATAATTAAATGCTAATGTCTGGTGTCCTGAATAACTAACTTAAAGATAGTAATACGCAATGTATTAACCATTCTTACCCTCCTATTATGTTGTTTTGAAAATTTGTTCTTCTTTTGATTTGTTTTGTTTTTTCTTCTCTTTAAAATAAAATTAAAAAAAAAAAAAAATTGAATGTTCACTGTATATTTTGATCATACTTCATGGCTCAGATTATAAGAATAATTCAGATTATGGCAGCTGTTTGTACAAATATTAGAATTTCTTCATGATAATATTGTGCATCTTATTTGTTCGTCTTTAAAATAATTATAATATGCTCTACAAATATTTAATTACATCTATCCCTTAAATCAGAGAAATGAACCTAATATAACACCCAGGGTAGCCAAATGATGAATTTAGATATTTTTTCTGATAAATCAAAGCATCCAGTAGAAGACCCTCTCCACCAGTCTCCACAGAAATTCCCAATTTCAGAGAATGTAACTTTCAAAAAAGTCCTAAAATTGCTATCTAGCTTTATAGAGACCAAGGTATTATGTGTTAGTCAGCTTTCTGTCATGGTGACAAAATACCTGAAGTAATTGACTTATAAAGGGGAAAAATGTATTTTAGCTGATGACTTCGGAAGTGTCAGTCCATGGGCTCTGGCCCCATTGTTCTGAGCAGAGCATTATGGCCAGGGCACATCGCCAAACAAAGCTGTTCACCTCATGGTGGTTGGGAAGCTGAAAGAAAGGAAGGGGCGGGTCCCATACCCCCTCCAAGGGCACACCCCCAGTGACCTCACTTCCTGCCTCCAGGCCCCGCCTCCTGAGGTTCCACTGTTGGGACCCATTCTGGATCTAAACTATAACAGGCTGCTTTTCATCTCCTCCTAGCATCTAGCAGATGTCTTCGCAGGGCTAGTCTAGGTGTGGCCGTAGATGAGTGCCAGCTCGTGAAATGTTTGTGATGAGTGTGTGGTGAAAGACAATCAGAAGTTGAGAGTAAGTTCCTAGAACAGTGATGGCAAACCTTTTACAACTTTCAGTGATAACAAACAGCCCGCTGCAGCACACCTGCCATAGGTTCGCCACCACTGTCCTAGAAACTTTGATGGCAAGTTTCAACAGAGATACTATACTTTCGTCTTTTGAATCTAATAACTTAAAATGTGATCATATTTTCTGTGTCTTTATTTTCTAAGGATCATGCTTTTTATATTTTATAAAAGTTTGGGTTTACTACAGTTGGAAAAAAAATTTTAAACAGGAAAAATAATTGGTCCTTTACCCGAGAGTTTGAGAAGTACTCACCTAGTCCAGAGTGGATGCTCGATGTATGTTTGTTGATGGCTCAATAAAGAAACCTTCCGTGGTGCTTAGAGTCGTGCATGGATTATTCATTTCCCTTCATTGTCCAGGGCAGGGCAGCAGGTGAAGGAGGCGTCCCAGCAACGTGCGTAAGCACGGCCCACCCTGGGGACGGCCACTGTCGGCCCCAGGCACACAGCATGAGGAGCACCACACTCCAGCCACGGAGTCGTCTCGGTCTCCTTGAATGTTACCTTCGAGCCTCACCTAATGCCACTCCAAGTGCACCAGCTTAGCTGGGCCTTGTTTTGGGATATTTAGCAAGATGTATAGGACTGATCAGCCTTTTGTCATCTCTGCCAGCACATCACCGACAGTATCGTTTCTTGTCACTTCAAACCATGAGACCGTCACACACTGACATTGTAGTTTATTTTTTCCCCCTCAAGTGCTGCTCCTGAGAGTGTCTGGACGAACTGGAATGTTCACACACTGGTGGAGAGCGCGGATAGGGCAACCACTTGGGAAGGCAGTCCGGTCATCTCCTAAGGGTTTCTGTTCACCTACGGTGTGATCTGGCAGTTGTGTGTATGTGGAAATGTCCACACGCAGACACGCACAGCTAGGTTCGTAACAGCCTTATATGCAATAGTCCCTAACAGGAAGGAAGCCAAATGTCCACAGAGAGGCGAGTGGCTCCGCACATTTTAGATGCCTACCCTGGAATACGACTCAGCAAAAAGAAAAGGATTGTCGGTCAAACAACAATGGGAGTGAATCTCAGAGCAGTTACGAAGGAGCACAAACTGCAGGTTGCATTAATATAATTTTAGAAAATGCAAAGAAGCTGCAGTGACAGGAGGCCACTCAGCACTTGCCTGCGTGGGGGAGCAGGGAGAGGAGGACTACAGAGGGCGTTTGGGGGTGGCAAATGTGTTCGCTGTCTTGACTGCTACTGCTTTCAGGGGTCTGACTGTGAGGAAAAAGGTCAACACTTAGTCAACTGATAGGCCTCGGATCTATTCCTTTACTCTATACTGAATACATCACAGTAAAGCTGTTACGGGAAAGGACTCAGTTGATTTTTAAAGCCTGAGTTTCTCTGTGAACTTTTTGTGTTTCTTTGGACAACGTGATAAAGGATAATGAGTACCTACAGTGTGTCAGGGACCGTGATAGGCAACCGATCTATAATGTTCGTAATACCTTTCATTTTACAGAAGAACATTGGTTATATTTCTTCTTTTACACTGAGAAAACTGGACTCAAAAGACTAAGCAAGTTGGCCAGGGGCACACCCACTGGTCAGTGCAGAGTGTAACTTTACCAGTTTTCTTTTCTCTGTAATATTGATTGATTGATTGATTGACTGATCGTGTCAAAACTTAAACCCAGAGCCCATCACACACTAAGCACAGGCTTTACTGCTAAGCTACATCCCCGGCCCCTCGTGTATTTCTACTAAATCTGATTGCCCGATGTGGGACAGTCAAGGACAGAGCATCTTGTCTTTAAAAGTCCCTCCCCAGGGCCGGTGAGATGGCTCAGCGGCGTAAGCGCCTGCCCAGCAAACGCGAGGGCCCGAGTTCAATTCCCGGTACCCACATACGAAAAAAGGGGCCGGTGATATCGCTCAGCGGCACGGGCGCCTGCTGGCGCGTGAGGTCCTGAGGTCGACCCCCGGTACCCACAAAAAAAAAAAAAAGTCCCTCCCCAGGACAGTTAGAGTGAATGAACATCACGCAGGTGTCCAGCCAGCATTTGGGGAAATACGTTCTTCATATTCCCTGTCCTCACTCCCCTGGAGCCACCACGGCCGTGGTCAAGTTGGGAATACTGAGGTTGTCAGGAAGTATGGGGACTCTCATCACCTCCAGGGGCCCCAAGTGGAACCAAGGAGGAGGAGAGAGGAGCATTTCAGTCTTGAAAGCAAAAGCACAACTTCTTGTGGACTTCCATCTAGAAGGAAATGAATGAAATAAGCAGACGCGGTCAATAAAAGAGTCCACGGTGACAACGGCAACCAGGACTACTACTGAGCCCAAAGGCCTGTGCGTCTCGCCCTGCGGCCGTGTGAGTCTATACTCCTCAGGGCTCTGACTGAGATTAAAAGGACTGAACCAGTGAGGAAATTCGCTGTGCATGAAGAGAGCAGAGCTGGGTTTCCGTGCAGGGCCAAGGCTGTGCAGTCTGCACAGGCAGCGGCCCCAGCCAGCTCCCAGACACAGGGCGCCTCTGCTTCCCCACTGACAAGGCACAATCTTCAGTTTTAAAAAAAACAACAAAATTAAAAGCTGGTGAGAAATCCAAAGTGAATACAAAGAGTAGTACGCTACCTGGGTAAAAATCTTCAAGTGGTGCTCCTGATTTTAAGGACAAAGAAGAGGACACTAAGGTGTCCACATCAGAAGTCTTCGTTCCTTTTGAAAATGTGCACTGATCATATTTAAGATCCTTGCAAAACACTGCGTTTATCAAAGCCGGAGAATGTTTCCAGAGCTCGTCCTTCCTTGCTAATGGATTTCTAGGGTGCGGTACTCCTCTGCGAGCTGCTTGCTCAGGTGTGAGCGAGCTCTCAGGGGTCCTGCAGCACCCTGGGTCTCCTCACTCAGTGCACAAAGACCAGGGCTGCTGACAAGGACACGTTTCTGGAAGACAGTCAGGTGGCAGAGGATGCTTTCCAGAGGCAGGCAGGATTGTCAGAGAAATCCTAGTGCCTTGAGGAATAGGCTCCATAGCTTGGGAACAGACCACAGTCCGGGTTTGGAAAGATTGTTAATCCGTTACTGTAACGTATGGGGGGAGACAGGGAGGGGAACCAGCAGAGACCACCAAGCTCATGTGAAGGCAACGTGGCATGGAATTTATTGTGCCTGGGTGCAGGCAGACAGAGAGCAATAAGTCCATCTAAAGGGAACAGAGAGAAGTGTGTCTCTTGTATAGGGATGGAAAGAAGGCAGGGGAACATTAGGTGCAAAGATTTTAATAAACATCTGTGGTCAGAGTTCTTTGGCAGCCTTGTACCTCAGTGGGCAAAGTCCTTGAGGCATCCAGTGTAAATTTTCAGGTGTCTCCAGATGTCCCTGGACCTGCAGAATTCCTTGTCCTATCTTACCTTCTTTCCTGTGCTTGCCCATGGTGGCTTCGGTGCTGAGCTGAGCTCCCTGCAGAGAGTAGCATCTCTGCTGGCAAGCAGGTTGGGGGCTGGGGGGCTCAGGTCCAATTCGAACCTTACAATGACCTGTCCTTAAAGACACATAGAAAAAAATAGCGGGTCCTCTTCCCAAAGCTCTTCCTCCTACATATTCCAAGTTGTGAGTCCTTTTAAGTAAAAATATTCATTTTTTTCTTTCATAAGCTTTAATTGGGAGTATGGTTGCCGCCTCATTTATATTGTAAGAATATGTTTATTAGTAAATTCACTTAAGAGTAATTTAATGTAGTCATGGCTGTGGCAACTGAATAATGTACATGATTGCAGAATTTGTTTAATTATTGGGTTTTCTTTTGCCCTGGAAGTGACCCGCTATGTACAGAGAATTTCTTAGAATTGACTAAATGGCAGAGGGGAAATTAGTTTTGATTTAATTCTAAACTGGTATCTTTTTGTAACAGAAACGTATTCTATTCCTTCACTTTCCACATTTTTGCATTTTGTAGGAAATTCAGCCAGAACCTGGTCGCTCAGCTTTGGTACTTCGTGAAGTGTGTGTACTTCGGGCTGTCCGCCTACCAGATCCGCTGCGGCTACCCGACGCGCGTCCTCGGCAACTTCCTCACCAAGAGCTACAATTATGTCAACCTCTTCTTGTTCCAAGGGTAAGGACACTTGTCACAGTCACCGACAGAGCCACTGAAAGACATGTTGCGTCCCACTGGGAAGGAACAGGAAGGAAAATACAGTGACGTCATCATCCTAGAACTCTTCCAGCCTGGCCAGAGAGCAGACACGGCTGTGGGTGGTCACCACACGGCTGGCCGGGAAGCTGTCCTGGCGTCCTCCACCCTGGTTAATCTTTCATTTCGGTATCCTGCCTATGACTGGATCATATTTAATGATGACAATTAGGGCTCCCTGATCCTTAAGTGTTAATATGCTTCTGGATACATGTCGCAGAGTATTTCAAGTCTGGGCTGTTCTGAAACCCCTGTGGCCTCCTTTGTGGACATGCAAGCGTATGCACAGAAGAGGGTGCTTATCTGGCCCCAGCCAGCCTGGATGTGCCAGACTCGCTGGTCCTGATGGCGAATTAGCTCCTCAAACAATGCATACTTGCTCCTCCCCGTGGTGACCTCCCTGGCAGTGTCCCCCATTGCCAGGAAGTTGTCCCTCAGCGTAAAAGATGAGGCTGCTCCAGGCTCAGCTGGCCCCTCGGCAGCCCCAGGGCTGGGGACAGTGACTTACGCAGCAGGGGCGGTGGGTGCTTCCAGAGGTGGGGCCTGCCGTGGGGCTTTATTTAGTGCGAGCTGGGTCTGAGCCCATCTCTTCTGGGGACTGGATTTGTGTCCGGGCCATGGAGCTGAGGGGTCCCAGGAGAACTTTGAGTGAGGACCCTAGGATGAGCCCAGGGTCGCCAGGCAGGGGAGGATCTGTGATGCTCAGAAGTACGGGACTTCCCTCGGTGCCTAGGGGCCAGGCCAAGCCACTCCGAAACACAGTGACAGGTGGGAGTCCTCCTGGCCGGGCTCCAGCATTCCCTGCTCCCCCACGCCTCCCCATCTTCCCTCATCCTTTCCTTCCCAAGTGAACAATCTTCACTAACCCGTGTGTCACAAAGCCACAGCAGCTCGGTGCCCTGAGCCAGATGCTTCTCAGCATGCAGACGGATAAGTATGAGAGAAGCTGAGCGAACCTCAGACTTACCTGAACGGGAACCCCAGTGTGGGGCAACCGTGAGGGACAGGAAACGTGTGAAAAGCACTAGTCCTTCATGGGCTCCCCATGCAAAGCAGCTGTTTCCAAGCTGGGTTCTACAGCGGGGGTCACCTGAGAGTTTCCCATGAGTCTCAGGATTCGAACAGTAGGACTGCAGGAGCCCCCGGGATGGATGGAGACAGTGCCACCCCAGTGTCTCTCTGACGAGCTGTGGTTCCCTGCAGGTTCCGCCTCGTCCCTTTTCTGACCGAGCTGCGGGCAGTGATGGATTGGGTATGGACGGACACGACCTTGAGCCTGTCCAGCTGGATCTGCGTGGAGGACATCTATGCGCACATCTTCATCCTGAAGTGCTGGCGGGAGTCGGAGAAGGTAGGATGCTGAAGAGCGCCTCCTCCGTCTGTTGCTCTTAAATACAGCTCAGTTACGAGATGAACATGGATGTCTGGGAGTTTTGAGGCACAAACAAGTGGAAGTGATGGCAAAAACCATCATGACCTATAAAACTGTTGACTTACAGACCACCAAAGTTGGGGATTTTAACTTCCTCTGCATTTTTCAGCAACAGCATCCAGATATTTTCTTCTTTCAGCAGCAGTATGTTGTAGTTACGTTTAAAAAAAAAAAAAAAGACACATTGCTGCACGGCCTGTAAGTCCTCAGTGCCCTTTGGGGCAGAGGAGTGGTGCGGCGGGGCAGGCTGGCCCGAGGCCTGGGCTCACCTCCACCTCCCGAGTCGTTCTCTGCAGAGAAGCAGGCCATTGAACCTCTTTGTGCAAAGGAAATTGAAGCGCAAGTATTAGTTTATTCTTCTAGATGGAATATTAAGGTTTAGGTATAGGTGAAATTACTATTGTTTGTAGAATTTTTCAAAAGTTTAGCATATGAAACCAGGACCTCTTGTGTTATAGCAATTAAAACACCCAACTACCAGTAGTGGGTGGGAGGAAGGTCTGTGTATCTCACTCATACGCATCCCCTCGGAAATGTCTGCTGTAGTCTAATTCTAGTGCTTTCTTCAGCCTCCCCTGAGAATTTCAGCTTTATAGTCATGGGGCTACTGGGCTGTGGCCTGGTGTTGGTGGGGTTTGTGGCATTGAAGGAAATGAGGCCAGGCAACGTGCTTGAAATCCTTTTCCCATGTCCTTATTTTTAAGGCATAGAGAAATCAGTATGATGACAAAATGTCTCAGTCCATTCTTTGTTGCTGCAACAAAACCCCCGAGACCAGGTAACTTATGAAGAAAGCAAGTTTATTGTGGCTCACAGTTCTGGAGGACAGGAGGGTGCTGGCATCTGCTCAGCTTCCATTGAGGGCCACCTGCTGCTCACGCATGGTGGCGAAGTAGAAAATAAGCAGGTGTGTGTGGGAGAGGGGGAAGAGGGCTGCACTCTGGCCGTAGTTAACCCAGTCCCACAAGAAAACCATCAGTCCTGTCACGAGGACAGACCCTATGCGGCCCAAACGCCTCCCCACCTCTCCACACTGTGACGCTGAAGACGAAGTGTCACTGTGAGTTTCAGTGAGGACAGACCACATCAGTTTCATAGCACAGAGTGTGAGAGCCACCCCACCACTAGGCCCTTGAGGGTAGTAACCAGGGTGACAAAGGGGTCTAGACACGGTGACCTGTGTGGAAAAGAAAAAAGAACCACGTAGGAAAATATGAGGGGTGGGTAAGGCAGAAATAATAGCTGTTTTCAACAATGGAAAGTACTGGAAAGAAAAGTAAAAAAGCTCTAGTCAAAAGCTCTAGTAAATTGCAGTGGAATATAAAGAAATTTATAACCACTGAGGCTACTCCATTACAGAATTGGCTGCCACAAAATGTTGAAGTATATACACAGGGCCACACAGACACTAACTTACATCGTGAAGACACTAGACCTGCCTCTATGTGTTAGTCAGATTCCTGTCACTGTAACGAAATACCTGAGATGAATTAACTTAAAAAGATGACAGGTTTACCTTGACTCACAGCCCGTGACCAGGTGGCTCTGGCGCTGTGGCAGCACGGAGCATCATGGTAGGAGAGTGCGATAGAGGAGGTCCGATCATCTCATGACTGAGAAGCCAAACAGGAGAGTGAAGCCCCACAATCCCTCTCTAGGATGCGCTCCTGATGAGCTCTGACTTCCCACCAGGTCCCACCCCCTAAACATCCTGCCGCCTCCCAGTAGCACCACTCTGGGGGAATCTTTAACACACAGTGTGTGTAGCTCTCCTGCTCTGGAGTTGTTCACTCACAGAGAGCGGTGTGCATCGCTCCAGCAAAGCCCTTCCAACAGCTCAGAGAGGACACCTGCCTCACTACGCATGGCACCTCCCTGGGCCTGAGCTGGGCCCCAGGGGTGACTTGCTGGGTTGGTCCTGTGGCTGCTGTCATCTGCTGGCCCAGCTGGGGCAGGACGCCCTTGGATCATCTCACTTGAAGGCCAGGAGCTTGGGTCTGTACTGTAAATATGCAGTTGTCACTCAGAATCTATGACAAACTGCTTCCGATATCCCCCTTGGAGACTCTTAGTCACTTCCTTGTTGCTGGAATAAAACACCTGACACCCACAACTTCCGGAAGGAGAGGTTTATTCTGGCTCATGTTTCCATCCACAGTCAGCTGGCTCCAAGGCAGAACGGCATGGCAGAGGGGCCTGGCGGAAGAGAGCTGCTCATGGCATGGGGGACAGGAAGCAGAGTCAAGGGAGGGGCCTGAAGGGAGATGCAACCTTCCAGGTCACACCCACAGTGACCACCTCTTCTGACCAGGCCTCACTTCCTAACTGCAAGTCAGCTATAAACCCCGTAATACACTCACCTCCCACAGGCCCCACCTGTGAGCGCGTGAGGCTTTGGGACAGCTGCACAGAAAGCGTAACAGATGCCAGGATCTGCAGGTGCTCACGTCCCTTCTGTAAGACTGCTTAGCGGTGATTCATTACGGCACCCACCCTGCCGTGCACTCTAAATAACCTCGAGTATTCACAACACCTCAGACAGTGCACATGCTGTGCCATATGTTTCAGGGAATAATGACAAGAAAAGAGTCTGCACGTGTTCAATCCAAATGAAGTTTTCCCCAAATATTTCTGATCGAAGTTGGTTGAGTCTGCCGACACAGAAGCTACAAAAGCAGCAGCCAACAGTATTCTCTCCTCGGGGAGCACCGCCTCTCCTCTTAGCCGCATCGTATCCCAAGGCTCCGGGTCCACTCACCGCTACACCCACCCCGTCCGGAGTCGGTCAAAGCCTGTTCAAAGACAGCTTAGATTCAAGGGGGAGGAGAACCTGGTGGGGTTGGCAAAGCTGTGTTGCTTAGGGCTGTGCGCACCGGAATGAGAATTTGGGGACTTTTTTTTTCTTTGCAACGTACCATAAACGTTTACTAAGCCCCTCCTGTGTGCCTGGAGCCCTGTTAAGCACAAACAACCCACAGGCAGAGCCCCAGCCCAGCCTGGGTCTGGGGAGTGAGGCAGGTGTTCGAAACAGCTCGCGCAAATATGTGCAACACATGACAGGTGTTGTGACGGGGATGGCGGGAAGAGGCTCCTGGGGATGGGAGGCCTCTGCGGAGCGAGGCTCCTGGGAGAGCGTGAGCTCCTGCGTGCAGGGTGGCGTCTGCGTTTCCACATCTGTGCCTGTGTGCTTTGGTCCTGTCCTCTCTCTGCTTTTTACAGGGACCAATTCGACAGAAACCCATGTTTGTCCTCTCATCCTGCCAGCTCTCCTCTAGCTCCTTAGCTCCACCCGGCAGCATTAACACCCCTCTCCCAGGGGCCTTTCCCAGCTCCCCAAGTTCAAAGCACGCCTTTTTCCAGAGGGCTCAACAACCCCTCCATGGAGCCTTCCCACACTGAGAGCCTTGGTTTGTCTCTATTATGAGCTCTGGAAAAGATCAGTGTAACGCACTTTGTGAAACAAGAGCAATTTCCTGGGAGGCAAAATGTTGGCAATGCCAGCCATTCCTCCTGCTGAGTTTCCAGTGAGCTCCAGGCAGCCATGGCCCAGCGTGGGTCCAGAGTGTCCCCCGCAGCCCTATAGTAAAGCCTGGGTTGCCTCGGAAGGTGGTGGAAGGAAGCCAGGTCGCTGGGGGCTTGCCCTGGAAGGGGACACTGAGACACTGGTCCTACTCCACCACCATGAAGTTGACAGACCCCTCCACCACGCCTCCAGAGGATATATGGGGTCACCAGAGGCCCATAGCAGTAAGGATGAATGCCCATGGCCTGACACCCCAAAACCACGAGCGGAAATAAGCCATTTCCTCCTTCCAAGTTGATTACCCGAGGTATTGTGTCCCAGTGATGGAAACTGGACTAACACAAACCATTCCCCTAAACGCTTTATGACGCTGGTGGAAATGTGTCTGGAGCAGGAATGGCAAGCTGGGAAGCATGGTGAGGAGCTGGGTTACCTAGGAAAGGATCACGAACAACCCCGGACAGGAAGGTGCAACCCACAAGATCTTCCCTCTGATCGGCCCAGGCAACGTGGGGGAGTGAGTGGAGCCCAGAGGAGAAGGGGAAGGGCCTGGGAGGCTTTTGAGATGACCCCCGACCCTTGAGAATTTGGGGAGAAGAGAGCAAAATGCCCTTGGCAGAGACAAAGTGAACTCCTTAACACATGGAACCCGACGTGACGTGACACTGGACCTCTGGGGCACTGCAAGGGGTGACTGGTTGTCTAAACTTGCCTCCTCGAGAAAAGAATGAAATACGTGTGTGCGTGTTTATGTGTGTGTGCATGTGCACACCCACATATGTGCACATGCTCATATATGTTGTCAAAACATACATTTTCAAATATTAGATTTCAGTTTTACTTTCAAAGTAGTAAGTTGAATAGGAAATTGTAGTCCACAGTATCAAACCCCAAAGGACTCCGAGCCCACTGCTCCCCCTGACTTAGCTCCCACAGTGCGGAATCATCAGCAGGATGCGCTCGCAAGCTGAGCTTGCAGAGTCCGCACGGGCCTCCGCCCGCATCTGGCCAAGCCTTGTTCTCACAGTCCCGGGACCGTCTGCAGCAGCCACGGAGGTTCAGGGCGGCGCAGCATCTCAGGCCTCCTCCCAGGTTGTAGCCTACAGCCCGGTGCCTGTAGGTCTGACAAGGGCTGTTTCTTCTTTTTCTGTTCTGCTGAGATAAGCAGATTCCTCCGGGGGAGTGGGAGCCCCAGATCAACCCCTGGCTGGGCCGGGGAGTGGGGTGACCGCCGTGTTACATGGGTAGTCCCTCTGCATCGTCTTCTGTTACTAATAGCACAGGGCACAGGATGGGTGAGTTTAAAGAAAAGAGGTTTGTTGGGCTTATGGTTCTGGTGCAAGGGCGAGGGCAGCTCCTGGCGATGTCCTCTCACTGGCAGAGCCCTGAGGTGGACCAGGGAGTCACATGGCGAGAGGCAGAAGCATGCAGGAGACCTAGCCAGCCAGCTGGGGTAGCAGACCCACTGCAGATGACCCGTAACTCACTCGCCCCTTCATCTCCTGACTGTGCCCATTCACGAAGGGCTCTGGTCCCCATTTGTGGGTTCTGCCTGGTCCACCTCTGGGTGTCTCATGATGGGGCTGAAATGTCATCATGAGGTTTGGAGGAGGCTGACCACATCCTGACTGAGCTCTGCCCATCCTCAGAAGTCACTCTGAAAGGAACCGAGGTCTCAGCACACACTCGTGTGCAGTGCAGAGCCCCGCCGCCCGCCCACCCACAGCCTCTGAGCTTGGTGTGGTGGTACAAAGCGAAGGGACACAATTCCAGCCCGAGCAGCAGGGGTTCTTGGCTCTTGTCCAGCTCTGGGTGAGGCATCCTCTGTGCCCATGCCGGGAGTGGGGCACGTCTCATTCTAGGCCCTGAAACACATGGTCGTGGATGGTATGTGTCAGGATTAAACTAAAAGTAACATCTTTCTGCCCTCCATGTGCACATGCAGGGTGGTGTTGGTTGAAAGGCACAGGTTTTGAACATTCAGAAACTTGAAGTGAAATATCTTTTCTCATATGATCCCTTAAAATCAGAAGCTTTATCCAGGAGGATAAGGGATGCATTGGTCCGCAGGCTCATCACCAGTGAAGGGCACAGGGCAGCTTTGAGGGCTGATGTTGGCCCGGGCAGCAGGAACAGGTGGCACGCTCAGTACAGTTCGAGGCTGGACAAGGTGGCAGTGCCCGTCGGAGTGAGCAGAGATCAGGATGGAACGCACATCCCCTGACACCGCCTCTCCCCTCCTGCTGCTGGCGGGCCTCACCTGAGCCTCTCTCAACTCTTCTGTTGCAGAGGTACCCTCAGCCCCGGGGCCAGAAGAAGAAGAAAGTGGTGAAGTATGGCATGGGGGGCATGATCATCGTCCTGCTCATCTGTATCGTCTGGTTTCCTCTTCTCTTCATGTCTTTGATCAAGTCCGTTGCTGGGGTTATCAACCAGCCCCTGGACGTCTCCGTCACAATCACCTTGGGAGGGTACCAGGTAACCTGGGGCACAGCTACCACCACAACCAAACTGCACTCTTTCAGGAGAATGACTGTTAGGCTACTTAGTGAGGAGGGGGCTTTGCTAGTCCAAAAGTCCTATCTAAATGTTGGCTGTTCATCACATATGTTATGTGTGCAATTAGGTGCACAAAACAGAGAAAGCATTGTCCCATTTGATTTTTAGCATGGGGATAACCAGTCCAAAAGGAGAGCCCAGCTGCCTTCTGGGGAATCAGGTTGATGGACTACGTCCGTGTTTAACCCAGGATTCAAAGAAGAGCTGGGTGGTACTCACAGTACTGTGTACCTTTGTTTTCCAGCCCATTTTCACAATGAGTGCCCAACAAAGCCAGTTGAAAGTCATGGACCAGCAGACGTTTAACAAATTTTTGAGAACGTTCTCTAGGGACACCGTAAGTACACACATATCGTAGACCTGTTTGAAGACCTGCTGTTTAGGGGAGTTCACTGGTTTTGGGGCTGTTGTTTCCTGCTCTCCCTCAGCCTGCGGTGGTGGGAGGAAGGACGTTTCTGGGGTTATCAGGTATATGACAGGGTCCTGGCCACAGGCCAACATGATTACCTAAGAAGTTGTATCTATGTTCTTAGACATAGATGGTAGTAAACATAATTTGAATTTGTAACATTTTAATGTAAGATCAACCTGTATGGATCCATTTTTTTAACTTTCTAAATTGTGATGGATATTGATCCTTGGATCAGTAGGAATACTCTGGGAATCTATCGACAGCAATTCAAACCTTGGGAAAGCGATATGTAGGCACATGCTTAAGAATGCATTCTCTATGTAAATGGAAATGAGAAGCAATTTGAGGGTTCAGCAAAGAGTGGCAGGTGAAGCAGACTAGGACAGATGCGTTAAAGGAGTTTGATCAACACCAGTCACACAGCAACAGTCCCAGTAAGGGATCGCTTCCACTTTCACTTCGTACACATGCTGTGTTGACTGGAGATCTCCCAAGCAACTTCTTTCGTAATAAAAAAAAAAATCATTACAAAGACTATGAATGGCATGACTGTTTCTCAAGCTGCAATGTAAATGAGAAAGATATAAACTTTTTTTTTAATGATAAAAAGCAGGAATCCATCCCCTGCTGCATAGAACAGTGCCAGTGCTCTGGTAGCTGAGTTATAGCTGATGTTATGTATTCCTTTCTCTGTAGCCCAAGCTTTTGATAATATGAGACCATATTTCTCATCATCAGAAGTAATTTTTCAAAAAACGGTTTTACTTGAAGAAAGTGACTAGGTAAACGGATACACTCCTGCACCAAACATGCACACTGCCAAAAGGAATCTTGAGCGATGAGCAACTCTGAGGACAGAGGGGGCTGTCTGGGCAGATTAAATGTTGTCGGTCTCACGAGAAGGACGGGCTGCCTCCGTGGACCAATGCCCTTCTCAGTGGAGGGGACAGTGACCACAAGGACCAGGCTCTCCTTGGTTGTGTGACTGGAAGGGAGTGGAAAGGTGCCTGGGGGTCGGGAGACAAAGGACAAGGGAGGCTCAAGGCCTGAACGATACAGATGCTGCCTTGGGGGAAGAAATCCTCTGTACAGGCAGCATCATCGCTGTCTCTCTCCAGTGTCGTGTCCGGGATTTATGCCTCTGCTTTTGTGTGCATACAGGGTGCTATGCAATTTCTGGAAAATTATGAAAGAGAAGATATAACAGTAGCAGAACTGGAAGGAAACTCAAATTCTTTGTGGACCATCAGCCCTCCCAGTAAGCAGAAAATGATACAGGAACTCACGGACCCCAATAGTAGCTTCTCTGTTGTTTTTTCATGGAGTATCCAGAGGTAGTTACTGTATTTCCATGCATCATTGTCCCTTTCCCAGGCGCAGCTCTGGTGGGGTGGGCGAAGGGTAGCATTAGGTGAATGTGGAATGATTATTACATCCTTGGGAAACCTCTTCTAATGCCAAAGCCGACCTTTTGTTTATTGAATAGCAACTTTCCCAGAACCAGTGACCAGACTATCTTATTTTATGTATATATAATTGACTTCAGTTCTTAAAGAGTGGCTGGCAGTAAGTTCTGTGAACAAGACAGAGAAATAAATAGCTAAGAAAGACAGTAAAGATTTATAAAATGAAACATTCTGGGTGAATTGTAAGATTTCCTTAAAATGCTGAAGTTTGGTCTCGGTAATAAAGAAATCGCACCCTCTGGGATTGGGATTATCTCTTGCATCGCTGGCACACCAGGGAAGCCCTAGCAGATCTCTTCCCTCAGCTTGGGGTCTCAGGGCACCTTGGCGTCCCAGAAGGTGCAGAGCAAGCTGAGATTCGCTCCACATGACCCAAGCCCAGGGCCAGCATGCGGCCACTGCTCTGTCTTCACGTGCATAGGCGGAGTGCGTCTTAGTGAAAGTTCCTGCGCGGAGGTATGGTGTCCAGGGCTCTAGCGACGCAGCTCTGGACACCTCGCTGGCTGACCACCGCGGTTTCTGTCATTGAGGTCTTGATGTTCAAGACTCCAAGCGAGCAGGCAGTAGGTTCACGTAGGTCTCCACAGTACCAACTGCTTAGTTCAGATTCAGAAAGAATCATGGCGAAAACAGAAGAAAGCTTTCTGGACTCTGAAGTGAACCCACAAAGAAATGGAAAGGACGCTTTGATGGGGGTTCTCAGAATTTAAAGAACTCCTTCTTTAATTGTATTTTCTCCTTAAAAGTGTCCCAAATTCCTCACCTCCACTTCTGTGCTAATTGCCAAAACTTTACCTCCGAGCTTTTTATTTGCAGTGCTACCAAAAAATAATTTTAAAATTCAATTTCTGACTGAACATTCTTTTTAAAACAAGGATTCAGTTGTGCTTTCAGCCAGCAGACCACGTGGTCCCCGTTCTGTTTCAAAGGTGTTTGTGGCCTTCCCCGTTTTTATTAGCTCAGTTGTCTACTAAGATGGACACAAAGGGGAGGTGGACAGGAAGGTGGGGATGACAGTTGTGGACTGGATGAAAGCCTGGGGATGTGACTAGAATTAGGAGTCCAATGATTTTTGAACTCTCCGCCAGACTTTTGAATACTCACTGACATCATGCTTTTTCTTTCTTTCCTTTTTTTTCCTTATAGAAACATGAGTCTGGGTGCAAAAGCAGAAATAGCAACAGATAAGCTCACGTTTCCTCTTAAAAATGTCACACGAGAGAGTATAGCTAAAATGATTGCTGGCAACAACACGGAAAGTTCAAAAACGCCTGTGTAAGTTTCTTTTCCCTGTGAACATAGCTTCTGTCGGTGTCTTAGTTACTTTTCTTGTTGCTGAGACAAAATACCTGACACCTAAAATTAAAGGAGGAAAGCTTTATTTTGGCTCACAGTTTGTAGAGTCCGTAGTCGGCTGGCTCCAGCAGGGTGGCGTGGCAGAGGAGGAGCAGTCCATGGCAAAACAGGGCAGGCAGAAGGCAGCAAAACAGCGAAGTAGCAGCAGCAGAAGCATACGCCACAGCAGCGATAACGACAGCAGCTCTCTCTGTCCCTTATTTTCCATCCCTAAGGGCAGGTAGCACTCACAGCTAGGGTGGGCACCCTTAATCCCAGCATCACACTTAACCTCAGCATCACATACCCTAGATCCAACCACCTCTGAAAAGCCCCCCCCGACCACGTGAGACTTCGGAGGGACCCTGCATCTAAGCCATAACAGTTGGTGTGTGTGGCTGGAACAAAATCCGCATCCACAAATTCACAAGTAGTGTGTGGCAGGCTCAGAGAAGAGGGTTTGTCTGTGGTGTACTGACAATGTACCACGCAGCATAGACTCTGTCACCACACTCCAAAGGAGATGCACAAGATTCCCTCTGAGGGAGCCCCTGCTGTCCCCCATATTCCTTCCCCTCCGTTACCTCCACCCCGCAGCCCAGGGAGCAGTGGGAACTTGCTCCTGGCTGGCTGTAGTCACCAGAAGCCAGAGCAGACCCTTTCCTTCTACGCCTCGTGCCCCGAGGGGTCTGAACACCAAGCTGACTAAATTGGGGTTAGGTGGGCAGGAGGCACAAGGGTCAGAGAAAACTGAGGAGGAAAACTGGACTTCAAAATGTTACCTCACCATATACCTCAAAAAATACAGTGAACATTTAAATTTTAAAAATGATTATAGTAAAAGACACGTTACCATGAACCCCCTCAAAGTCCTCCCCTTCACTTTGAACACACAGATCCCATCTTTCTTGACACCTTCAGCACTTCTGGAAGTCCTCTTTTGTGAGTGTCTTTACAAGGTGTGACCAGTGGAAGGGCAGGCTCCTAAAAACATGACAGTGTGTCCTCACTGACCTGGCACTGTGTGACTTCTGGCTCTTCCCCAAAGTCAAAATGACCGTGAAAGGGACATGTTTTGAATCAGTTTAGGACACTGAGGTAGCCACAACAGCACAAGACACTCGGGAAAGAGGACTCCGGAACTGCTTCAGAAGGTGCCAAGGACAAGGGGATGAATGTGTTCAAAGCGAGGGAGGAGATTTCGAGGGGGATCAATGGCAATGTGGCTTTTACTATAATGAAGTTTTTTTTTTAGTTCCAGCATTCACCATATTGTTCAGTCACGTCTTGTACATGCTGCGTTTCAGGCAGATGCCAGCTGCGAGGTTTAGAGTCCAGTGTGAGCACTAGTAAGAAGAAAACGATGCCGGGGCCCAGGTGTGGCTCGGTGGTTGAGCACTCACCTAACTTACAGCAGGCCCTGGGTTCAATCCCCAGCATCACAAAATGAAAGAAAAAATGATATCGATCTAAAATGGCTAAACAGCGTATGCCAGATGTCCGTCAGCAGTCCCCAGTTTTGTCCTGCAGTTTTTCCTGGCACCCTGTTAATGTGCTCAGCATAAGGACCACCAGGACACAGTTGCTGAAGTCGCCGGTGAAGGAAGGAGTCCTTCAGAATCGCTGAAGCTCAGGGTTCTCGAAGATCCTCTCGGTGGTTTGCAGATGAGAACACGAGGCTGGACCTGCTTTAGCTCGCTTGGGTCCTGAGAAGCAGCTTGAAGCCCTACGTTTCCTCCCCGCCCCTCACTCCCACCAGACCCGTTCGTGCCACCCAAGGGATTATAGATAATATTGAAATCCTAGCAATTACAGTGGGGAATATTCAGTGTTATGATAAGCTCTAGCACGAAGGAGAACCCCAGTTGCAGACCTGGGACACCCAAGAGCCCGGTTGCAGCCGTTGACATGCTGCGTGCTGAGTTCACTTGTGAATCTGAATGGAACCCACGAATCTGTTCAGCTTGAGGGACTCTGATTATCACAGAAACACATAAACTCAGATGCCTGTGCAGTGCATTGCCGTATAAAGACTTTCATCATTATTTGTTTGTTGTGAAGTCAAAAATAGCAGTAGTTCAATTGTAGGTGAGTAAAACAACTGAAATTGTGTCGTCTTTTTTTCTCACCACACAGGACAATAGAAAAGATATACCCGTATTACGTGAAAGCGCCGAGCGACTCTAACTCAAAACCTATAAAGCAGCTTTTATCAGGTAGGAACAAGAGGTTGAAAACTTTTTAAAATCTTACTTTTATCCAATATCAACAGTTCATACTTGGAGCTTTTATCAGACTACTTTCCCTGTGTGAGAAGGACTAAAATCCTTCGCCTACCTGCGCACACTTCAGAGCCCTGTTCTTCATTTTCTTTCCCTCTTCGATGAAAAACCAGATTTAGTGAGCCACAGTACTGATTAGCCAGTTCTTGTTTCTATCAGCAGATCGTTGACAGCGAACAAGCCCCCACATTGTTAAACGCTGCTCCTTCCCCACGAAAACAGTAAACGGCCACAAGACATCGACGTGATTCAGCCCGAGGGGTCTAAGTGCCCAGCGTAGTCCTTCCGTGGTCGCACTTTTCCAATACCACAGTGAGGGTAGGCAGCCGAGGTCTCCGGGTGACAGTCACGTGCCTCATGAAGTTCCAGCCAGCCACAGAGCACACACGTGTGATGGTGGACACCATACAGAGCACACACGTGTGATGGTGGACACCATGTAGCCTGGGTGTGTGGCAGGGGACACCATCTATATTTGTCAGTGTGCTAGGTGATGATTGCACATCGGCACAACTGTCCAGCAGCGAGTTTCTCAAGACACATCCTGTCACTGTGAGGGAAACTGGGTATTTCCCTTTTACTCAGAAATTCTTCTGGAGATTTTTAGTGCAAGAGCACAAATTGCTCAGCAGTCAGTCCTCCCCCACAGAACGATTCAGTCTGCCCTCGAGCCCTTATCTGCTGCAGGGTCTTGGCCGGTGACTTGTGCTTCCAGGGCAGATCCCCGCAGTCCAGGAGATGTTCCTGGAGCTCGTTCCCTCTTCTTCCTCCTTCCCTCCAGGCTCAGAGAAGGGAGCATTCTCTCTGCTCTTCCAGGTCAGCCTCCCACTGCACCCAGCCCCTGCCCTCCTCGACTCCACCTGGAGCTTCACTGAGCTCCCTGGCCCTTTCCACCCCTCCCCCACACTGGCGTCTGCACCTGTCAGTGATATCACCATGGGTAAAGGTAGCACAGGTCGGAGGTTCTCACAGTTTACACGTGAGGAAACCGAGGCTTGGGGTATGTATTATTCAGCCAAAGTCATATAACCAGTACATGGTAGAACTAGATCCAAACCTGGGTCTGGGCTCAGGGCCAGGTGCTTCCCCTCGTACCTGACTCTGGACTTCAGAACCAACATTATTGCTGTTCCTGAGTGTCTCGAGCTTTAGTTCTTGATAAGAATTTTAGCTTTAGTAGTATCTTGCTATCCTTAACTGTTCTCATTCATTCATCTGTCCCTCTATCCATCCACTCTTTCAGCCCTTATCTATCCATCCATTGATCCATCCATCCATCTATCCATTCATCCATCTGTCCATCTATCCACCCAGTCATTCACCCCATCCCTCCTTCCATCCACCCATTGATCCATCTTCCCATCCATCCCTTCATCCATTCATCCATCTGTCCATCCATTCCTTCACTCCTCATCCCTCCTTCCATCCATCCATTGATCCATCTACCCATCCATCCCTTCATCCATCCATCGATCCATCCAACAGACATTCTCTGCTGAGTACTGTCCTAGATTCTTAAGACTGAAAACTTTATCATGGAATAAGGCAAACGTGATTTGTCCTCTTGCAGAGCTCACAGTCACAGCCACTTCTCAGTGGAGGCACTGTCATCACTGGGAATGGTGAAATTTTCTTAGAAAGCTTATGCACTGTAACCCCAAGTTTTTCATTTGCCCCGTCTTTTACTGTTATCTCGCATTCACCCTGTGGTCCAACAGAAGCAGTCGCTGACCATTCGTTACAGTGTCAGAGCTTTGCAGAGCTTCATGCCTCCAGTCCTTCCTGAGATAAGTGCCAGTTCCCGCCCAAGTTCTCACTCAGCAAAACTTGGCTCCAGTCATTTCGTCTTTGACACACCAACCAGCAATGGTCTAAGTGGAGAAACCCGGGCACTGCTGGTCCTACATTGGCTGCCATGTGACCATAAACTGTGCTTGCACACATGGTCTTTTCTCATTAAGATAAGGAGCAATGATATGTGCAGTTCTGCAGGCTTTGGCACTAGTACAACGTCTTCCTCCAAGAGGAGCTGAACAAATGCGGATGATATGAATGAATCAATCAGTTATACCAGAAGTCTGTGATTGGGTCAAATGTCCTAGTAGCTGTTTGGAATGGTCAGCACAGCAGCTCGGGGTGGACCCTCCAGCTCTCCTGTGCACATGTGTAATGGCGACCAACCTTCGCCACCAAGCTCCTTAGCTGAAAAAGAGACACCACCCACGCCCCAGGGCTGGTCCTGTTTCTGATAGCGTGGTCAGTGTGTCCATTTGTCCTGTTCATCCCAGACCCGTGTGCTACAGGGAGTGACCAGGCCTGGCCATCTGAGAGCTGCTGGTTGCATCCAGTGCGAGAACTCGCATGCTGACTTGGTTTTGCTTTTCTCCCTTCCAGAAAAAGATTTCATGAATATCACCATCATTTTGTCCAGAGACAACACGACTAAGTCCAACAGTGAGTGGTGGGTCCTCAACCTGACAGGCAACAGAATATACGACCGGGAGTCACAGGCTTTGGAGCTGGTGGTCTTCAACGACAAGGTCAGCCCCCCCAGCCTGGGGTTCCTGGCCGGCTACGGGTAAGGACTCGCTTAGACCCCAGCCGTTATTCAACCTGCGTCTCAGTCAGACAGCGCTGTGGGCGACACTGCTTTGTTTCTTCTTGGACTTCTCAAATGTATAGCAGTAATATTAAAATGCACATAGCCTTGCCCATTGAGTTCAAAAAAGTAAGGAACCGGAGGCTCCAAGACATCAAAACGCCTAGTGTCACACACAACCTCAGAGTGTGGATCACTTCTTTTTTTGGGGGGGTACTGGGGGTCGAACTCAGGACCTTGCGCACCAGCAGGCGCCCGTGCTGCTGAGCGATATCACCGGCCCTGGATCACTTCTTTACTCTGTGCTTTCCTGTTATGCCCTTGCTTGAGGAAATTCAGTATTTAAATCTGGGAATTGGCAGGATTTTCTGCTTCCACTCCTTCTGTCCCTTGGCAGATGGATCAATTAGATGTCACATCTGTGAGCACATCGAACCATTTCATCATGGCCTGATTGGTGCGTAAACCCCGAGACACATACATTTCCCACCAGAATGACGTGTTACGTTTTATATTTTCCACAGTAAGCCTCATAAGAAATACATTTCCACTCTGAATTTTATTACAAGAATGAATTTCTGAGAAAGATAGGATTGTTAAAGGGAAGAGAGCTGGTTTCAGAAAAGTATATGCATGCTATTGCATTTCTACCGAATACCGCGTGTCCTACCAGACATACTGTGGTTAACATGTTTCCCTAGCCATTGCTCACTGCCAGGTGCAACCCTATTTCCTGTTTTCCAGCATCATGGGATTATACGCTTCGGTCGTCCTGGTGATTGGAAAGTTTGTCCGGGAGTTCTTCAGTGGTATCTCACACTCCATCATGTTCGAAGAGCTTCCAAACGTAGATCGGATTCTGAAGTTGTGCACAGATATTTTTTTAGTTCGAGAAACGGGGGAACTGGAACTGGAAGAAGATCTCTATGCCAAGTTAATATTCCTATACCGCTCACCAGAGACGATGATCAAATGGACCAGAGAAAAGACAAATTGATACCCTAGGGCCCGGACTGCAAGGCACATTAACATTTGAATTTTTTTACAAAAGCACAACATTCTCCTAAGAGCTAAGCATTTCTAGTTCAGTGGCATCTGTTTCTCTTCTAACAGGTGGGCGAAGGAGCTGACTCCTTTTTGCAGTCCAAGCTGCCTTGCAAGCAGAGACGCTGTTGAAGACGTTATTTGTAATTCCATTTCTCTGAAATCAGGGCTACTTGCTTTATGTTTTAGTCAATGGTGTCTTGTGTTCCAATTGACTGCGGCAAAGATCCAGGTGTGGGTCCCTTCTCTCAGCAAGATAGAACCAGGAGAAAGGACGGATGTCTTGTTTCACTCTGTGGGGACCACGTGTCTCTTGGGGCGATGCCATGAGGCCTCTGCCAGCTCATATCCAGCTGGGGACACACTGAAGGAGCTCGGGACCCTTCAGCAGCCCAAATACGCAAGAGCAATAGCAGCCCAGAGCCCCGACCATGTTTCTGGGGCAAGAGAGAGGGAACCGGGGGTCCCCAAAGATGCCCGCAGAAGGCCAGCCTCACTCTAAGCAAAAAGATGACATTAGCAATGCTCTTACTGCCTTATCTTAACTGAGATGAATAAGAAATCTTTCCATTAAACACCAGTGACTTCTCAGGAAAAAACAATAAAAGCAGCAAAACCAATGCGCAGCCACCTGTATGGCAGAGGTCCCAGGGTAACCCTGAGGCGGGGTGGGCCGTCCTGCTTCAGGCGGCTCCTGCTCCACCCAGAAAGCAGACAGAGGTGGGACTCGGGGACAGCCAGCCCAGGGGCAAGAGCGCCTGGGCCCACACCGCGCCTCCTCCATGACGAGGTCACAGGCGCTCCCCCGCCCCGCCCTGCCCTCCACACGCTTTTTCCCATTTCAGTGATGAAAGGCAATGGTTTTTCCAGTATGTGACATTTTCCTTCCTGTTTTTCAGGTATATCAAAGAGTTTACATATTCCAATTCACATTTTTACATCTAAGACGGGTTTTTTAAGTTCATAATTATGAAAGAAATATGTATATTGAGCTTGGGGAAATAAAAATGGCCTTTTCTTAAATTATTATCATTGGTAATACAGCCTCCTCCTGAAATAACAATGTAGCATGAAAATTTATGACTGAAGTGTAGTTTTCATTCCTTATTAAAAATACAGTTTCTGAGAAGAATCATTGAATGGGCTAGAATATGTCAAAAACATGAGCCTATGTAGTTTGGGTTCAGGGCTGACTTAAAATAAAGCACATCTTGCAAAGTCATTGAAAGGATGTTCCTTATTCTGCCTTTTTGCATGAAATAAGAAAAGTAGTTATTTTCAGTACACTGTGCAGAGTTTACGGAGATAGAGCTACTTCTTGCTGGTGTTGTCTGTTTCCCACCTGTGTGCTCTATATGAATGAGATAAGCCAGGAAGAACGCTGACAGAGAAGCTTTCAAAGAGGAAACCTTTACAGTGGATACGGAGCTTTAACATAATAGCAGAGTAAAGCCGGGCATGATGGCACATTCCTGTAATACTAGCACGTGGGAGGCTGAGGCAGGAGGATCTCCAATGAGTTCAAGGCCAGCCTGGGCTACATAGTGAGACCCTGTCTCAAAAAAACTAACTAAATAAATAAAAGCTGTGTTCACAGAGTCTTCTAGTGAACCAGTCAGTGCACACTGTCCCCACACCATGAAAGGGATCAGCTTCCATCTCTACAATGAACTCACCCCTCCTGGTGACCCTCCGGGCGACATTCTGGTTCCCTGGCAACAGAGGAACCATGGTGCCTATATCTCTCTTCTAAAAAGAAGTTGACAAGGAATTTCTAGAAAGCAAATTGTAGCACATTTAGCAAAGAGCAGACATAGGAAGACACGTGTGAAAAGAAAGCATACAGGTCAAGGGTACCAGAACTGAAATATTCCTGAGAAAACTGTTCCCAGGGATCGAGAGAGGCGCACGTGGGAGCGTGCAGCGTCTTTTTCCAGCTCAGCGGCTACTTCGAGTGCTAGTAAGAATGCTACTAGCACTTAATTTTTACTTTCAACCTCCATAATTTTGCCTTCCCCATATTTGTAGTATTTCTAAAGCCGTTACAGTGTAAATCTGCAGTAAAACTATGGGGTCCCTGTGCCGTCTTCTGCCCGACTAGGTCCTGTGCCGGGACCGGGACACGCAGTGTCACACCTGCCCAGGAGCACTGCCGCACCGCTGTCCGCGGCGGGACGTGGGCGCTGAGGACGGGGAGAGGCATTCACCGAGGGTCTGCAGCCCGCACTCCAGAGCCGGCCCGGCTGCTGCGTCGAAGGTGCGCTCAGGAGACGCAGAGAGCAGTTTCCGCCCCGCCACCGTCCTTCTCTGGCTCCCTGACCCCAGCCACAGCACCGGGCAGAGTTTGCCGGAGGCCGGCTCGGAGCCACCGCGTGATAGTAACGCACCCTTAGCTGAAGGGCCTGCGGCCAAGAGTGTTTCGGTCCCAGCTCCTCACTGCGGAATATCTGCGCACACCCGATGATACGTCTTGAGGAGGGGACTGAGTCTAAGGACAGAATTCACTTCTGTCTCGTGTACACCTTATACGCACGGCACAAAGATACTTGTACAATATTTTTAGTAATCTGCATGAAACAAAGTTTGCGATGGAGCTGGGAGGAGGCTTCCCCCTTGGGAGCGCCGAGTAAACCATCTGTCTGCAAAGTGTCCCCTGAGGCCCAGGAGCTCACTGTGGCCGATGTCACATTTGGGTTGAGGTCAGAGAGTTCCCAGGTGTGCCGCATGTCTGCGCACAGATTTTTGGATCGGGGATGCTGAACCCGGAAGTAAAGGCAGAGGCGGGGTACCCTACAAACACCCCGTCAGGAAGAGCTCTTCCCGCGTGAGCCGAACCCGGGGCTAAAAGCTGAGGAGCAGAGCCGTGGAGAGGGTGGGGTGGTTGCCCGGGTGTAGGTGAAGCCAGGCCTTGCTCCTTCCCCAGGGAGCCAGCTGTCCCTGGACTCCACCGTCTGCCGCAGAACTGCTCCATGGATGCTACTGGCCGCCAGCCTCCGTCCCCCGCTGGCCAGGCACCGGTCCTCACCACCAGAGGCCACACCCGGCAGCCGGATTTCCAAAGCGCTGGGTTAGGGACACGGAGACACGGGTGACCCAACTTGTCTCTCTGCTGCCACAGTATTTGTTTCTCAGGCTGCTGAGTTTCTGGCAGGGAAATGAGGGCGGTGAGGCACACCCTTCCCCAAGGGGAGGCGTCTTGGGGTGCTGGCCTAAGTGTGAAGTGTGTCCCCGAAGACTCACTCGTGTATTGAGGAAGCTCCTCCCGAAGTGACTGTTGTGTGACATAAAGCGCCGGTGCCAAACCGTGCTGTATTGTAACATGCTTGTCTGGTTCCTCTCCTTGCATTTGTTGGTCAAAATAGGAATATTGATTGTACGTGAGAAATGTGAGACTCGGAATGCAGTGTCACAATTTCTGCCTAAAAGCCAGGATGTAGGGGAGATGAACAAATGCTGCTCCCTGGAGTCCTAGTCGTTCCCGCCCGGCAGGGAAAGAAGCAGTAGTGGGGCTTAGATGAACCTCGTGTCACCCAAGGGGTCCATCGGACACTCGGGGAATTGCTGGTGGGAGAATGTCCGTCGTGTGGTCTTGTGACAAGGTGTGGTAGCGACGGTCACCACTTCAGGCTGAAGACAGCTGCACAGCCTCTTTTGGGCCGCCAAGCCTCTACCACGTCTATGGTGTTTTCATTTCTAAGCTTCTCTCCTTATACCTGTGCAAAAGGCCATACAGCTTTCAGGGTTACGGCCTTCTGTGCCGGGTGCCTGCCAGACCCTCATGGTCCCCACAGGTTATATGTGCTGGAATCGGCCCAGTCAGAAGGATGAACCCACTGAAAAGTGTGGGTCAAGATTTTTAGACCCTTTCCAGTGGTTAGAAGTTCAGGTCCATTGTGTTTTTTCTATGATCAGAAAGTTTGAGGTTCTTAATGGATGTTGACAAAGAAGGCACTGTTTCCTGATAAAACAGAGACACCCAAGGGTGACTGAGCCTTTGATCTCTGACAATGTCCTTCCCCATGATTTTGGGAATCAGGCCAAAGTGCAACGTGGGTGGCGCACCAGGCCCCGGCGGATGGCAGCTCCAGGCATCTTCGTGCAACCACCTGATCTCCCTGGAGCCCTGCAGGCCGTGTGGCCAGAGGCCAGCAGGAAATGCCAGGGAGGAAGCTGGCCTACCTTGAGGCTGGCCAGCACCTCTACCTGTCCCACATGCATTCAAACCATGTGATGAGACAGAGAGGTCCCCACAGATGCTGATGGCCCAGGAGGAAGGGAATGTTCTCCCCCAGGGCCATGGCCAGGGCACTCAGGGACAGAGGGTGGACTGCCAGGTCACACTCAGAGGGACCAGATGTGGACAGTGTGAGGAGGTAGGGCCACCAGGCCGGCATGCCCGCTTCCACAGGCGCTGCCAACTGAACCTCGGACAGAGGAAACAGGGATTTGTTAATGGAGAGAGGCCACGTCAGGACGCCAGTTATCCGAGACTCAAACTTGCCTTTCAGAGCTCGCCTTCCATGGCCTGTGTGTTTCTGATGTTCCTTTAGTTCCTTGTGTGAATGCCAGTCTGAAGTTGGGAAGCTGCCCACACAGAGAAGCCTGGTGGCCCAGGGCAGCCCAGCAAGCCCAGGGCAGGCAGAGTGGGCTGCGGGGCGTGCACCAGTCAGCGCTCCTGCGCCTGGGACAGGAGCCCCAACACCCGTGACTCAGGGGAGGTCAACATGCCTCCTTCCCGGTGGCTCCAGGGGTAAAGGTCCAGTCCCTTGCTCAGGAAGCCTCGGGCTCTGGGCTTAATAGGACGCTGCTCCCTTGGGTAAAGGGGACATCAGCCAGTCTACAGCCAACGCAGAGCTCAGCATAGGCGACTCAGAGCCACCCTCAGTTCCGAGGTCACAAGGTGGATGGGGCCCTGCCTCTCCATGGAGGATCCTGGAATGAGCGTCCTCGGAAGACACCCAGTCAAACCAGTCCCGCTCCCGGGCCCCCGCACACCCCCACACGGAGGCGCCTTGGAAGCACTAGGGGAGGTCAGCACAGGAAGTCCCTAAGGTCCGCCTTTCTCCTGAGAAGCTGTCACCCTGTGGGCCATGAATGTCTCCGTCACCAGTGAAGGTCCTCCTTGCCCCTGGAAGGCAGGCAGCCCCACCTGACTCCTTTCCCCAGTGTCAGTCTTGCTTTTCCGGCCACTCAGAGGGCTCCAGACTGAACACATCGGCACCTCCGAGTCCCTGTGCTTAGCGAGCCCCTGGGCCCTGCCCGCCTGTGGCTGCTGATGCGCATTCACGTGGGCTGAGGACTTCAGGGGGACCCCCAGCTGGCCGAACCCACAACCTCAGCTGCCCGGTGGCCCTGCCTTTCCCTGGCACCAGCCACTGTCCCCCTCCCTGCCACAGCCTCACGGTGGGCCTGGCCTCTGCTCCCTCCGGAGCTCATGCACTGCCTGACCATCGAAGCCCACAGACCAGCGCTCTCGACGCAACAGCCCCGGGGCCCAGCGAGCCGGCCTGCGCTGGCGCTGAGGCCATGGCCCTCATCTGGGTTTGTCAGTAGCTGTTCTTGTCCCCTTGAGGCAGGGGAGAAGAAATAAAGATAGATAAAAAGGAGACAAGGAAAAACCAAATTTTAAAATTATACTTTTGAGAAAAACTACAGCTTTGGACTCAAGTCCAGTTTAATTTTTTTTTTCCTCTCTCTCCTCCCAAGACCCAACAAGCCTGGGCAATTCCCTTTCACCTGCGAATTAGCCTTTCCTCCTGTGAGGAGAGTGCCTCTTGTCACCTGGGAATGGGGCAGCTCTGTCACCTGGGAATGGCCCTTCCTCCCCAGACTCCACACTAAAGAAGCCGCGACATTAGTGGACGGCAGATGTCGGCCCCAGACCCAGGTAATGGTTTGCTTTCTGACACAGCCTTAGCTGGGCAACCTGACAGACGTGCGCATGAACACCGTCCTGAAGACACCCCGAGCCCCATAAATACACCCAGCTCTAGGACATGAGGCATCTCTCTCTTCCGGGCTTGCACTCTATCTTTGAGCGTATACTTTAAATTTCTGCCTAATAAATCCCATTAGGCCTGTTACTGACACAAGCCTGTGGCTTCACCCTGTGGGAGGTGAGCCTAGGTTCTCTAGCTTCACTCAGGGACGCTGCTGGGGCCCTGCCCAGGACACACCAGGTCCTCAAAGCAAATGACCTCTAGCTCTTGTTCAAACGTACAGACTGGGTACCCTGTGCCCTCAAGACTTGGACCAGCAGGCTGGGTTCCCCGAATCTGGGTATATTTGGGTGCTGCAGGTAGTTCTACGTCAAGCTTGAGGGCACCCTTCCTTCCCCTCACTGCTCCTTGGGGAGCCCTTGCCAGAGCTCTCTGGCCAACATCTAAAAGAAAAAGAAAAATCTAACTTTTACAGGTCTCTATTACAGTGCCAGTTGCAGTCTCCAAAGATAGAGATCATGAAGTCTAAAAGCCAAATCATAAATGTCTATACTTCCAAGTGTCAAAATAAAGGCACTTAAAATCTTATTAAATAAAACTGATTTTCTCTAGGTGTGGTGGCACATACCTGTAATCCCAGCACTCAGGAGGCTGAGGCAGGAGGATTGCCATGAGTTTGAGACCAGCCTGAGCTACACAGTGAATTCAAGGCCAGCCTGAACTGCACAGAGAAACCATGTCTCAAAAAATCAGAAAATTTGGATTTTTATCTACTACCTATTTTTCATTATTCTTACATCTTTTGATATTTTTCATGTCATCTCAGTCACAGCAAGGTTCTTTCTGGGAAAGTTTAATTTCCATAATTCATTGCATCTCTATGTGAGATGGCTCATAGGAGACCGAGGCCAGGAAAGCTATGCTCAGCAGGTGCAAAGCTAGGGGCCCCGCCCAGCCTGACCTGAACCACCAGCTCACACACAGGGGCCTCCCAGCCTCGCTCCAGCCTTCCTCAACACGCGTGATGCGTTAGTGCAACTACACCGGATGCTGAATTATGAATCACGCTGCTTCATGGGCCCAGATCAACTCGAGCAGTGAACTATTAATGAGCTCAGCGGAGGCCAAGTCTCACAGTGCTTCTCACACTGCCCTGAGGCAGGTTGGCAGCACACAGTTTCTGCCTGCCTTACACCAGGGACAAGGAGCCCAGAAACCTGGAGGAAGAGACAGAGGGCAGGGAGTAGATGGATTGTTTCCTAATTCATCCCATGAGGTTAGAATCAGACGAAACAATTCAAGAATATCTCCCCTACCCCTCTCGCTCTCCTCTGTTTCTCTCTGACCAATATCTCTCATGAGCATAGATGCAAAAGTCTTCAACTAAATATTAGCAAATCAAAATCTACAATGTATATATATATATCATGAAAAATGGGATTCACTCCAGATAAACAAGTCTAATTCAATGTTAAAAAGTTATTAATGCAATCCACTACATCAATAGGCTAAAAAAAAAAGAGATGCTGAAGAAAGGATTTGACAAAACCCAGCACCAATAATTTTAAAAAACTCTCCCATGAAGTAAGAATAAAGGAGGAACTTCTTCAATTTCATAAAGAATAACTACCAGAATCTACAAGTAACCTTGTAATTAATAGGATGATTAATAGAAATGAGATGCTGCCTATTAAGATCAGGTATGGGGCAAAGATGTTCCTCTCACTAGTCCTCAATATCTTACTGAAATTCCTTGTTAATGCAATAAGGAAATAAAAAGTACACAATTAGGGAAAGAAAAATAAAACTCTGTCTTCACAGGTGACATGATTGTATATGTAAAAAAAAAAAAATCCAAAAAATCAACAGCAGTGACAAAAAAAATCGGAACATAATAATGAGGTTGCAGGAAACAAGATTAACATACAAAAGCCAATTATCAGCAACACACAAATAGAATTTGAAATAAAAAATGCAATATTTATTTATATTAACATTCCAATAAGTACTTTTTCACCAAATTAAGAAATATATCTTCCAATGAAATATATCTTTATTTGGCAATATGAATGAAATTTATCAAATGACACATATCTTCAACAAAAAGACATACAGATGACAAATGATCATATGAAAAGACACTCTAGGGGCCGGTGAGATGGCTCAGCAGCCTACGCGCCTGCCTGGCAAGCGCGAGGGCCCGAGTTCGACTCCCGGATCCCACATATGAAAAAAGGGCCGGTGATATCGCTCAGCGGCACGGGCACCTGCTGGCGCGCGAGGTCCTGAGGTCGACCCCCGGTACCCACAAAAAAAAAAAAAAAAAGAAAGAAAGAAAAGACACTCTACTTTGCATACCATCAGGAAAATGCAAATTAAAACAACAATGAGATACAGCCACACACCCATTAGAACAGCCAAAATCCAGAAAACTGATCCAGCAAATGCTGATTGGGATGTGGGGCAGTAGCGCACTATGCATTCCTAGTGGGGACACAAAACTGCACAGCCAGCCCTCTATGTGCACAGGCGCCACATCTGCAGGTTTAACAAACTGGGGACTGAAAATATTCAGAAGAAAATGTGTCTGCGCTGAACATGTGCACTCTGCTTCTTGTCATTATTCCCTAAACAATACAGCCATTGCATTTCTATCGTGCTGGGTATTACAAGTGAACTAGAGATGACTTAAAGGCTATGCATTGATCATCAGGAAGCGCTATGCCCTATTATAGAATTGATTCGAGCACCCTTGGATCTGGTGTCCTCAGGAGTCCTGGAAATGTCCCCCTCAGATACTGAAGGACGCTGGTTCTGCCATTTTGGAAGACAGCTTAATGGTTTCTTATAAACTATACCTGCTTTTACTATACACACCAACAATCACACTCCTCCGGCCTCGCCCAAAGGAGTTGAAAATCTATGTTCACACGAAGACCTGCACGTGGGTGTTTACAGCACCTTATTTATAACTGTCAAAACACAGAAGCAGCCAAGATGTGTTTCAGGAAGTGGATGGATAAATAAACCATGGCATGATCAAATATTTATTTAGCACTTAAACGATCTATGAAGCCATGAAGATATTTGCAGGAAGTTTAAATGCACATTACTGAGTTAGAGAAGCCAGTTTTAAGAATTCCAACCATGACATTCTGGAAAAGAGGACTATAGAGACACTGAAAAGATCAGTGATTGCCAGAGGTTTGGGGATGGGGCAAAGGAGGGATGAAGAGGAAGAGCGCAGAGGAAGTTTGGGGCAGAAAAATGCCCCGTGTGGCCTTATAATGGTGGACAGTGTCATTTGTCCAAACCGTAGAATGTACAATAGCGAGAGAGATGCTGATGCCAACACTAGACTCTGGTTGACTTGATGGGCCAGCCCTTGTCACAGCGTGGCACTATGTGGGGAACGCAGCTATGCATGTGGGGGTGAGAGGCACGTGGGGCATCTCCGTAACTTCCTCTCAACCTTGCCACAAGCCTACTCACAAATAACAGCTGGGCATGGCGGTACACACCTGGGATCCCTAGAGGCTGAGGCACAGAAGGACCCTGAGGATCACAGTCGGAGTCCCAACTAGGCAACTTAATGACTTGTCAAAACCCTGTCTCAAAACAAAAATAAGCCAGTGATACAGCTCAGTGGCATAAGCACCTGCCTGGTAAGTGCGAAGTCCCAAGTTCAACTCCCAGTACCCACATATAAATAAATAAATAATTAAATAAATAGGCAAAAAGGGCTGGGGATGGAGCTCAGTGTGAAGGCCCTGGCTTCTATCCCCAGCACTACAAACAAAACAGGTGGCAGGCTGGCTTTGGCCATGGGCACAGAGTGGGGCAAGCCCTGCAGTAGACCACGAAGTCCCATCCACTGGGACTCTGTGCAGGGACAGAAGGGCCATCGTGAGAAGTGACGGGAGGGCTGTGGGGGGCTTGGGTTTCCCACACTCCCCTTCAGGGATATGGACTCGAGGCAGCTCACAGGCTGCCGGTGGCTGTGTGCTCCTTCTCTCCTGTTAACTTGCTTCTCTGTCCCCACCCAGCCAGGACCCTGCTCAAACACCACCCCCTCCCCAAGGGCTGCCTGAGCAGGGCCTTGCTGCTCTGCGACCCAGAACCCTGAGTTCCCAGACTTGTTCCCATCCAGCTGCAGGAGGCTCAGTCCTGGGGCCCAGGGTGGTTCTGATCCTGTAGGACCTCGAGTTTATGCAGTGTGCACAGATCTTCCTTGAGAAAAGTACAAAAATAGAAAAACGAAACTAGGTGTGAAGTTCATTGTCTATTTAGCAAGAGAAAAGAAATTATCACACTTTGGCATTTTTACGAGTTGATAAATAACACAAAAAGTCATAAAAACACAGAAAAATACTTTAAGTGAACTTCCTCCCTGTTGTAATTGTGTAAGAATTAATTTTCCTTACACTCTAGAGTTTCGTACTCTTTGATCTCCTTATGGGGCAATTTTATAATAGTTTTCTGAAAAGACAGTTCCATTTTTTTCTGGAATATGATGGGTCAAAATTTATTTTTCGGGCTGGTGAGATGGCTCAGCGGCATAAGCGCCTGCCTTGCAAGCGCGAGGGCCCGAGTTCAACTCCCGGATCCCACATACGAAAAAGGGGCCGGTGATATCGCTCAGCGGCACGGGTGCCTGTTGGCGCGCGAGGTCCTGAGGTCGACCCCCCGGTACCCACCAAAAAAAAAAAAAAAAATTTATTTTTCACTACTGACAATTTGAAATAGTTTCCATTTTGACTTAACAGCTCACTGATGGTAACAACAGACTTTGTCAAATTTGAGAAAATTGCCAATTATGTTTCTTTCATATGTGAACTGCAAGATTCTAGTACATTCAAGTTTTCTTACATAGTGACTAATAACAAACATACTTAAAACTATCCAGTTTGTCATTAATGTTCTCACTGCTATGGGATTTTACAAATATGATGCTATCATCGTGACATAGGTGAGCTGGGAAAGCCACGTCGCTTTCCAGGGTGTCCATGTGCCACTGTCCCACTGCTCCATCTGCAGTGGTCCCTCTGTTGCCCCCTGCTGCCCCCGCTGCCCCCCGCTGTCCCCGCTGCCCTGGCTGCACTCTGCTGCCCCCCACTGCCCCCCCGCCCCCGCTGTCCCAGCTGCCCCCGCTGTCCCCCACTGCCCCTATTGCCCCTGCTGCTCCACACCCGCCCAGGAGCTGTTCCAGGAGCCCCCAAAGCCCTGCACCCGGACTCCACCCAGAGCCGGTTTCCAGAACGTGGCCTTCTTGGGAGTGGGGTCGCCCTGGGCTCGGGCGGCCCTGAGGGTAATGACCGGTGTCCCTGGAGGGCGAGAGGAAGCAGAGAGGAGAGCTAAGATGACTGCGTGGGGACAGAGGCGAGAGTGGAGCGGTGAAGCACAGCTCTGTGTTGTGCAGCTGCCACCAAACACCACGGTGGTCAGCACGTGAGGGAGGACAGCGCTCCCAGCCCCGTACCGGGTCCTGCACCTGCAGGGCCTGGACATACAAGGGTCGGGTAGGCAATGGTGTGAAAGGCTGGGACTCCGGAGGAAACTGGGGTGCAGAGACTGAAACCCGGAAGCAGCAGACATGGAAGAGGAGCCGGGAGCGACTCACTGGGGAGCGCCTGCCAGTGCGGGCAAGGGCTGGGTTCAGTGTCAGCACCGAAAGAAAAGGAAGCTCTGCCAGGGAGGGGAGAGCCCCAGCGCAGAGAGGCCGGAAGAGGTGGGGAGCCAGGACCGAGAAAGGGTCCTGCCCCTGCTCCCAGCCTCCGCCTCCCTCGGGAGCACACCCAGCCCTTCCCTCCCCGCTGCGGACACGCACTGCCTGCGGCGCCACGGCCGGGCACACGCAGGGCGCGGCACGTGCAGGCTCAGGGCCAGGCCTGGGGAGGCGGGAGCCAGCTGGGCCCTCAGAGGATGACGGGCTGCAGGCCGCTGGGCACAGCCGAGCCAGCGTCCGCTCACCCGCTGACCCCGCAGACGCCACCTGCTCCTTCCCACAGCCCCGGGAGGCACCAGATGTTTCCTTTCGGAACGGAGGAATGTGATGAGCAGCAGTCACAGGCCACCAGCCCACTGCCCGCCTTTCCTCAGGGAGCTGCAGCAGTGCCCCTGCCTCTGCGGAACTCGCGCTGGCACCCATGATTGAGGCACAGGAGCCAGGGCCTTTACCTTGTCACTCAAGGTGACGACACCAGCCGGCAAAGGGCACAAAAATCCCACTAGAGACGGCACAGGTGTATGGGGACCGGGACAGCGGTACCTGGACCAGCGAGCTTGACTGAGGCTCAGACAGCAAGCTCGGAGCAGGGCAGCAGGAGCCAGAGCTCCGGAATGGGGGGTCCCCCCAGCTTCCACCGACAGGTGGGGACGGGGGGGTCCCCCAGCTTCCACCGACAGGTGGGGACGGTCAGGCCACAGCCCCTGTTCCCAGGGCCCGGCCGGCAGAGCTCAGCCCGGCTCCTCCCCTGCAGCGTCTGGGGTCTGGGGCCAGGCCCGCGCCCGCCCGAGCTCCCTGCTGCGGATCTCCAGGTTTCCCACGGTTTCTCCCTGGCCCGCAGGGAGTGGACTCCTCCAGGCCAGGGCCCCGGGACTGGCGGCACCGCGTCTGCACACGTCCCGCAGCGCCATCTGGTGGTACGAGGAACCCTGGCCCTGGAGCCCTGAGGAGCCTTCACCCACATTCCTTTCTGGCGACAAGAAGGTAGGACGATTTTGAATTTGCAAAGGGGAAGGGGCCAAGAGCTGGAGGGAGAGAGGGGAGGGGAGGGGAGGGGACGTCGAGAGGATTAGGGTGTGTGTGTACTTGCGCCACCTCCCCACGATGAATGTCATCGTCATTACTGCAAACAGACACTAATAGAAATAAAAATTAAAAAAAGAAGGGCCGGTGAGATAGCTCAGCGGCACAAGCGCCTGCTGGCAAGTGCGAGGTCCTGAGTTCGACTCCCGGTACCCACATTAAAAAAAGAAGAAGAAGAAGAAGAAAAAGGGAGGATGGAGACAGGCAACAGATAGGGACGCTGGTTCCACTCCAGAATGTGTTCTGTGCCCCTGTGCCCGGGGTGTGGGTGCCCTGCCCATCTGCTTCCCTGCTGCTTCTGGCTTCCCACCGCCACCTTCTCCCACCTCCCTCCTGCTGTTCCCAAGGTGGCACCTGCCAGTCCACGTCCCATCTGCGGGTGCAGCTCAGGTGGCTGTCAGACCTGATGTGGGTGCCATGGGCAGGGGACACTTCACAGGGCCTCCCAGAGGGACCAAGCCTAGTGTGCCCTGCACCTGAGGATGTGGGGACAGGCAAGGAAATCTGTACGTGTGGGTTTTTTGTTTTTTTTTTTATGTTTTTTGTTTTTTGAGAGAGAGAGAGAGAGAGAAACAGAAAGAGTCTCGCTGTGCAGTTTGGGCTGAACTTGAATGCACTATGTAGCCCAGGCTGGCCTCCAGCTCACAGTGATCTTCCTGCCTCAGCCTCCCAAGTGCTGGGATTACAGGTGTGCAGCACCACACTTGAATGGGGAAACCTGGACACAGGCAGCTGGCCACAGCTGGCCACAGCTGCTCAGAAATGGCTAGCCCAGGAACCAGGACACCTCCTCCTTCCTCTGTTGGCCCTGAAGCTGCTTGGGGCCAAGCTTCCTGTGGACCTTGCTCTGCGCCTGGCACTGATGCTCTGCTGCATCCCCAGCCCCTCCTGCAACTAGCAAAACAAAACCAAACTTTAAAAGTTAGATATTTTCCTTTAGAGACAAGTGGCTTCCTCACACCTAGGGTGAAAATGCCTTCCTCCTCCCCCCCTCAGCCCAGATGAAAGGATGCATATGCAGTTTCCGGCCCCAGGACTGCAGCCCTTTCTTTTCTACCAGAAAGGGGTCAGTCTCTGTGCACTTGCCCCTGGCCCCTACCGTAGAGGACCCTTGCCCATCTGTGCACAGGGAGATGGTTCTTTGAGTCAGTGGGCTCCTCCATCTCCTCGGAGCTGGCTCTGAATAAATCCCTTTTCTTTTTTACCAAAATGAGCGGCCTCCTTTTATTTGCTCAGCGGGGAGCAGAAGGACCTGAGCCATGGACCTAAAGTGGCCGAGACACTTCTGCCCTTGCAGTGGGGTCCCTGGCCCCTGCGTGGACCTGGGCAGATGCATGCTGCAGTCAGCGGGGCCCGGGGACATCGTGCCGGGGCCACACTGGAGGGGAGAAGCAGTGAGAGCGTCCTTCAGAGGTGTCTTCTAGTAGAATCTTCCAATTCCTGAAAACGTGGCTGGGATGGAAAGGCTGGGGAACTGGAAAGCAGCATGGTCCCCTGTAACGAGCGACCCACATGGGAGTGGGAGCTGGTGGCTGGGACGGATAGGCACAATTGCTATGCATCATTAAAACTAAAAGATATTTTTTTAAAAATGTACACTGAAGTGTGCCTTAGTTTACATTTATATTCTTAAACACCAGGATGAAAGTGAAAAGCTTCTGAACTAGCGAATAAGAGGAAAATTATGTCGGAATCCTGGGACCATCGCCACAGGCTAAGTCATCCTGAAACCTGCCACCCACAGGCTGTGGCCCAGCAGCACTTCTGGCCCAGGACACCTCCTCACGTTTCAGACACGGAGGCCGTTATGACCTGGGTTGGGCTTCAGGAGACCTAAGCATGAGACGTGAAGGGAGAGGGAGGCAGTCGGAAGGACAGGTGCTGCTTGTCACCTACACACTGTCCGCCTGATATCAGACATCACAGGCCGCGGGCCCAGCAGGAGTGACACACACGTCCGAGCTGGGAAGTTAGCCCACCTCATGTTGCCTGCCCGAGTTCTAACAATTCAGTGCTCACATTCCTAAGAATTAACTTGGAGGCTGTGATGGCTGTGTCTAGATGTCCCCCCAAAGCCTCATGCAGTCATAGGTGTGGCTCCAGAGGTGGCTGGGTCTGTGGTGTGACACTGAGATTGATTCATGGTGCAATGCCAAGCTCAAGGGTGTAAGGGCGGGTAGCCTGGGTACAACATAAGGGACAGAAAGAGGCTTGTTGCTTGTAGCTCAGTGCCTGCTGCCTTCTGCCCGCCGTGAACTGTTTCTCCTCTGCAATGCCCCTCTGCCATGCCACCCTGCCTTGGAGCCAGCCAGCGCTGCCCTGCGGGGGTTGGGGGCACACAGCACTGAGGAACAGCAGCCGGTCCTTTTAGACCAGAGCCGGAGGTTGTTCTTGACTGGGCGGCTGTTTGCCTCCCGAAACCAACCCACCCTGGCTGCAGTTGCTCCATTAGTTGATCAATCCAGTGTCTGAAGGGTGAATTATGAGTTTATCGATTTGACCACATTAAGGCCCAAATGCATGAAATCAGCATAGATGCAGAAACCAACTGGGCAATAAACACACTTCACATAGGGAAGGACGTGCGCTTCTACCTTGTTGGCACAGAACTCATCCATCCAAATGGATTACCAAAAGCACGCGGAAACCCTGCGGCTGAGGAGACTTTAAGATGCCAAGGCGAAAGGTGCGGGCTCCGCATCCCCTCCGGCACAGGACAGGAAGTGAGCCTGGCCCAGCTGGGGGTGAGAATCACACAGTCACTGTGCTTCCCCCGGGGTCCAGTGACTTTCAAAGCCGTGCCCCGCGGCACCCCGCTCTGCTTATCTGGCTACGTCACGTGACTTTACCTGGGCAGTAGAGAAGTTAGTGTACCAGAGGTAACACTTCCTGGTTCTAGGAATGAGCTTTATAATCATCGTGGTGGTCTGTGCATTTTTATTTAAGGTTCTTGAAACTTAGAAAGTGGACATGCTCTTACTGCTTATTTTAAATATTTCTGATTGAGACTTAAACTCACCAACAGTATTTGAAGATCTGAAAGCTCAATTTATCACATGTATGTTGGATATGTTAGCTTTGTAAGAGTTAAGTGCTTACAAAGCTTCTGAAAGTTAAGGCCCCTTAACACAAATTAGGCCTCTTAAAAGACTTGGAGAATTAGATATAAGAAAATGTATAAATGTAAAGCGTTCTCACCTTAACCTCTACAGGGAATTAATTAACCAAGTTCGTGCGCACATCTAATTATCTAAGGGACCGTACCCATTCTTTACACACTGCTTAAAAGTGATGTGGGTTCTTTCCACGTACACTTGGATGGCTGACACTCGCGCACTGGATGGAAGGCTCCCGGTCCTTTCCAAAACTGATTTCTCTCAGTCTGCTTGTCTTCAAGCCTTTTTAATATCCTGAGCTCATCAAACTGAAGTCAGTGTTGGGCCTTTTAATGCAGGAGCCACAGTGAAACACTGGCTGGGGTGGGGGCAGGAGCCGGACTGATCCTCTGGCCCCGTCCTGCTGCACATGCCACTGAGTCCTGAACGCACACACCTGCGCTGTTGAGACTCCTCCTGGGTTATTTCTGGTTATTTGAACTTCTCCTAAATCTAGGCATCAGCTTACACCATCAGATTCTACTCTGTGTGGATAATATTGCATAGTAAACATCAATAAGTATCTAATTAAGCACAGGTACGCCTCAGGTAAATCTGCAGCAACTGCAAGTCAAGGCCATTCACGTTAGTTTTCTGTTTCACACAATTTTACCTCCTTAGCCCAGTGCAAAGCTATCCTCTTGGAAGATGTATTAGTACACCTCCCCATGTGGTGGGTTTTACAGCAGCACTACAGTAACTGAATGACCGGTATTTTAAAGAGCTCAAACAGTTTAACTCTCAAAAGACACCGGACTCCCAAAGTCAAAGTAGAAAATACAACTGAAAAGGAAAGAAAAACAAAAACGCTTCTTATAAAATATAGCTGAGATCATGTAAATAAGACACTATCCTTGAAAAAAAGGGAAATGAACAAGCAAACAAAATGAAGACCATATTTATCTAGTTTCAGGTTTTATTTTCATAATTATCTTCCTTATAGAAGCAATAATCTATTTCTGTAACAACACATTTAATGTCAGAGCTGGAAAAAAACTAGGACTAGAGCACAGATTCCATACACTCTGCATAGGTACAAATAAATTTGATATATTAAATCTACTTTGTATACTGCTTACTATATAGAGCACTGACGCCAGGTTCTGAACATGCGCATGCAGACTTTCACGTGGTGCAGTGAGGACACCGGAGTTCTAGAAAACAACTCTTCTTGTTGTAAACATCGTTTTCTGACTCTGCTGCAGAGAGGCCTATCCAGATGGAAAAATGAAATGCGTGGGTGTGGAAGTTCTTTGCAGACACCACAGAGGACAACCCTGACACGACGGCGCTGCACAGTGGGTGAGGGCTGTCCCGTGTGGCTCCGTGACGCCTGGGATCATTCCCCTTTGTCTTCAGTGTGTAAAACTCAGTGCTCCCGGCCCACGGGCTGTAGAGTCACATGCTCTGTGAAGATGGCCCTGGCATCGGTGAGCACTGCCAACCTGCTTGCATGGATGACTAGTTTGCTCAAAGGAGCCTTAGCAGAAGATTCCAGAAGTTTCTGACTGGACCTAAAGGGTACATGCAGCAGTGAGGGGATCTCTGAAAGCTTAGCTTCTTCTTAAATAAAAATGCTTAAATACAATCGTACTCAGACTGTTCACCATCTCAGTACAGTGAATGAAAATGAGCTGCCGCCTGCAGACCTGTGCAGGCAGCTTAGAAGCACAAGCCTTGCTAGCACGACAGGCGCCCCGCCGCTCTGTGCTGACACCCACACTGCAGGGCGGTGCCCCCAAGCGGAAGCCTGGCCACGGTCACGAGCACCCTCTTCTGAGTGTTTCCAGAAGCCCAGCGAAACAGAGCAGGCTGGGTTCTGCCAGGCAGGAGCCTGAAGGAACAGGCCTGAACGGGAAGGAAACTAGCTTGGTGGCAGGAGGGCACACACAGCTGCTGTCCCAGCCGCCTTCCAGGCAACAGGCGACGAGGCAGGTCTAAGCCACACAGGGTGCAGAAGGAATGCTTCAAAAATAACTCGTCAAGGAACCACTAAGTCTGAGAATATTGGCAGCCACGTCTCTCAAAAACGATTCTCCCCTTTCGGCCAAACCGCCGCAGTGCGCTATTTCCATGTTCAGTCACGTCCGTGCTGGAGGACGGCACACAGCCTCCCCTGCAGCCCATGCACAGGACACAGGCCCCCGCGTGGCCAGAGCCGGGCAGGTCTCAGGACAGTCACTGCGCCATTTTGATGCCAGAATCTCCCACACCGCAGAGAATACTGGAAACAGCAGAACTGGCTTAACAATGTCTTCAAAATTTTGTATGTTAACATATAAAAGCTTATATGCATCTTTTATTGGGCTAAATACCGTAAGTCTCAAAACTGCTTCAGTCTGTATCGTGTCTCTGAAAAGATTTAAAATTTAAATGCATCTAGTATTATGGGGGATAAATTACCTTTTCAAAACAAAGTAAGTTCTTAAAATAATAATTCTTCTACTGGGAAACTTCACTTTTAGCAGCAATATTAAATAGAATACAAAGAAAATCCTCATACAAGAAATCACAGGAACACAAGAGAAGAACAGTACCAATCCCTACCGGCCCTTTTGTTCAGAATATGATGTCTCGAATTTGGCTTGCAAATTTTATTTTATTTAATTAATTAATTTTTTTTTTTTTTTAAGGTACCGGGGGTCGACCTCAGGACCTCGCATGCCAGCAGGCACCCATGCTGCTGAGCGATATCACCAGCCCCTTTTTTGTATGTGGGTTCCAGGAGTCGAACTCAGGACCTCGCGTTTCCCAGGCAGGCGCTTATGCAGCTGAGCCATCTCACCGGCCCTGGCTTGCAAATTTTACAATCAACTGTATTAAAATGTGACAGTATATTTTCTGCTAATTCCTGTTCTTACAATGGAAAGGAAAGGAAAATGCTTCCCAGTAGAGGATACAATAGCTAATTTGGGAAATGGTAACTAAGAATCCTCTTTATTAGTATTCAAAATCACAACCTCAAGGAAGTGTAACTTTCAGTGAGCTCCAGGTCCACAAAAATGGTATGTCAAAATCCTCCCTTTCTTTTTCCTTTTCTTTTTGCAAGCAAAATACTAGCACAGTCCTCCTGAATATTCGTCGTCCTCCTCCTCAGGGGCTGCAGTGGCGATGCCGTCTGGCTTGGCCTGGGGGGCTGCCGGCAACTTCTTCTTGACTCCTCCTCCTGGGACCACCAAGCTCAGGCCCAGTTTGGCATACTGTCAACGACAGGGGAGAAAGGCCCGTAAGCTCAGTAAGAGGACCCCTGCCACGTGACTTCTGGGTGTGGAGCCACCAAGCTCAGGCCCAGCTGCCCGGCCTGTCAGGTGGGATGGGCTGTGAGCTGGAGAACTGGAAGTGACACAGGACACAGCTCTGAAGGGTGAATTACAGAGCCTTGCCCTCTACCCTCATGAACACCACTAGTGCCCTCTACTGGAAAACAGCATGTTGTCGTCGGATGCCTCGTAATAGCAGTGTGAAGGTACACAACTGCAACACGCCAACTATGTGCCACCCTCGGGAACTGAGGTAACTTAGACATCTGAGTCACTCTTCTGGGCCTGAGGAAGTAAAGATCGGCTGAGTGAATGAGAGGAGAAGTGAGGGGCAAATTTTTAAAAATCTATACAAATTTACAAAAGCATGACGAAGAACTTACGCAGGAAAGAGTTTCTCTACGTGTATCACGGTAACGAATGGTTGGTCTTAAGCTGGCCTGACACTATGACGGGACCCTAAACCGCGCTCACAAATCTGAGAAAAGGAGACGGGAAAGACGCCACGGCGGAGGCTGAGTGCGCGGCATCCTGTGAGCCGCTTTCTCACACCTGGCCGGAGGGTGCTTCGTGATGCTCCGTCACGACAGATGCCAGAAGCTCTACGCTACACAGGAGTCACCTGGGGCTTGGGGACCATCACCATCAGCCTCGACCACCCAGCAGCTGTCACAGAAGTGACACTGCATAGTCTGAGGAACCACAGAGACCACATCACAGGACTTTCAGACAAGAAGCCCGAAGAAAAGCAACTTACTAACCAAAAGCCTTCAGAGCGTACCAGATCGAAGGACGGGCCAAGAGATGAGGATAACTTTAAAAATATGCCACCCTCAGCCAGGTATGGTGGCACACGGCTATCATCCCAGCACTCTGGGAAGCTGAGGCAGGAGGATCGCAATGTTTAAGACCAGCCTGGGCAACTCAGGCCCTGTCTCAAAATAAAACATACAACAGGGCTGGGGACACAGCTCAGTGTCAAAGCCAGGGTTCAATCCCCCAGTGCTGCGAAACAAACAAATCAGTTAAAAAAAATTAAAACATGTAAAGGGCTGCAGAACCACGTGGTTGACATCTGGGTTTCCCGCGCCATGGAAGAAGTCAATGGAATTGGCTCTTTCTTTGTACAGTTTGAGGTGAAAAATGGGAAGTAGAAAATCTCTCAAATCCATGGGGAAACCCCCATACCCAAGCAGAAAGCAGAGTGCCAGCCCACAGCACTCACGTCATTGTCCATGTACTTGAAGAGGGGCGAGTTGCAGACCTCTGACACCTGGTCTTGGTCCTGCTGGTCGTAGCCCTCGAGGAGCTGCTCCAGCGCAGCACAGTCCTCGCTGCCGTTGAAGCCCGGGATGCTGCAGGAGACAGAGTGTGCGCACTTCCTCACCGCTCCCCCAGGACACCTTCCACCGGGGTGTCAGCCCTGGCAGAGGTGGGACAAAGTCACAGCAAGGGGCTACTTTGGCACCTGCCCAGCAGGCGGAGGCCAGGGACGCTGCTCAACATCTGTGGTGCACAGGGCGCCCCCCCAAAGGGAGTCATCAGCCCAAATGCCAGCCGCTGGGTCACCCTGCACAGGAGCTCCCTCATGCTGGTCTTGCAACACAAATCGGGTGCTTTCTTTTCTTTTTTTGCAATTTATTTCTTAGAAGGCAAATGTAACAGAATGATTAAAGTCAGTCACTCCCATGGAAACCCTCAGAAAAAACACAGGTAAGAAAACAACTAAACTGAAATGGTGGTCGAGTACGCCTATCCTTAGGAAATTTATTAAAAAGTTTGACAGCCAGAGATTTGTCTAAGCAGCTGAGATTAAGGAACAGAAACGTCAGCACTGCGAGTGGAGACGGCCAGCAGCGTCTCACCTGTAGCTCTCTCTGACACACCTTTCCGCAGCCACGTAGTCATTTCTGTGCAGGTGAACCAGGACCTGAGCGATGGTTTTCTAAAACAAAACAGAGAATTATGGTCCAAATGGATAGCTGTTTTATAAAGCCGACCTCCTAACATATTTAAAACATCTGGAATCTAACTTTTAGTCTTGGTTTGTATACAGAGGTTTATAAATTCGGCGGTAAGTTTCAAAGACATCCGAGAGAAAACCTCCTGGAGAACTTTTCCTACCGCCAGGGACCTCACTCTGCAAGCCTCAGGGCCACGCTGGGCCCAGAAAGCCTCAGAGGACCCTGCGTGCCCTGTAGAGAATTCTGCTCGAGTGTCCGTACAATCTTAAAAAGAGAGAAAGAGGAGGGGACCCATAATTCTACAACTGTACTTGTAACTCATAAAAAGACACTAGGAGGGTCTGTGTGAGCCCTCTAGTAACAGAAACAATGTTTAAGTCGACAGCAAAGGTGTGGCAAGGGCAGGACGGACTGATAAAACCCTACTGGCAACCCAGGGCTCCAGTCCGACTTCCTCCTCCGACACTGCTCTCCTGCTCCGAGTCTCCCCCTTGCACCACACCCGAGACCCCCGCAGCTCTCACATGCCTCAGGACAGTGGTGGCGAACACATGGCATGCGTGCTGCAGTGGTGATTATGTCACTGAAAGCTCTAACAGGTTCGCCCTCACTGCCTCGGGGAGTCCCCTTCCCCTCTCCTTTCTCCCGCATCCCGCTCCTCTGCCCAGGTCCTCCGGATGCCCCACACAGCGAGCAGCTCCCAGCAGGGCTCGACCCCGGAGCCACACCGAGGGGCAGGGGACACAGCAGCCATGTCCTGGCTGTCTGGCTACAAGGATGGGCTTCCTAGGAATGATGCTGCCGTGCCTCTGCGGCTCAGGCTTCTCTCAGGGGAATGCCGCAAGACACAAAACCGGAAACTCACTCCTCGACCTGGTGTTCGTCTGCGTGCTCACGCCCCTCCAGTCTGCCTGCTCTCACTCACTTTCCCAGGCGTGTGTGCGTAGTTACCTTCCGTGTTTTACTCCATAGTTCTAATTGTAATCGGCAAGACAGACAAGGCTGTAATGGCTCATTCTATCTTGGTACAAAACAGAAGCCCATAAAGTGCTATTTCACAGAAACAAATACCCACAGAATCCTTGTTTAGGTATTTGTTTATATCAATGTGAAAAATTACCTAATGTAAAACTAAAAATGAGCACTTTCAAAGAATACCTTATAACAAGTCGGGTAATTTTCGATTTCCTTATAAATGTTTTTTTCTTTCTGAATAGAGAGTGCCGCCTCATCAAACCTAAAAACAAAACAAGAAACGTAAACAAGACAGATCTGTGTGAGGTCTCTCTGCAAGACCAGAGTAACGAAGAGGACCGCTGCTTACCAACTGCGGCATAACACATGCTTCCCTTTGCTCTGCTCTGTGCCTGGCCCTGGCTCTGAGCATCAGGCTGGCACAAGGCACCGGAATGCACGGTGCCAAGGTCCACCCATCAGCGAGCACCTAACAAGTCCAACGACCACCTTGTGAATGAGGAAGACACCCTATCTCAGCACCCGGGCTTCTCTCTACTGGGCTGATGAACGCCCACGCACTCCAGCGCACCCTCCAAAACACAGTCTCAAGTTCCAAAGGTCACCTCGATGCACTTTTGGGAGAAGGTCCGCTTACTGGCTGGGTGTGGCAGTGGTATTCCAAAACTGCCCCCGGGAAACCCCCATGTAAAAGCTCCCCTCGGGGTGAGCATGACCTCTGGACAGGGTGGGTTCCCTCCTGGGTGCAGTGCCCATTGGGGGAGTGCTGGTGAGATGTCTGCAGGCCTGGGGCCTCCCTGCAGTTAGTGTCACCGCAAATGACCTTGCAGGGCACAGGCGGAGGAACTGAGGGACCACCAGGGCTGAGCGTGGTTCCAGGCTGACAGGCCACGAGAAAGCAGGGACTTCTGTCCACAACTGCAAGGAAACAGATTCCACCAACACTCAGCGAGCTTGGATGAGGACCCAAGCTTCAGATGCCATTGCTGCCCATCCATCCCACACTCTGACCTCATCCCAGCAAGGTCGAGCAGAGCCCAGACTTCTGACCCACAGAACCGTGAGGTTACCAGGGACTGTTGCTTCAAGTGCTGCGTTTCTGGTAATTTGTTACACAAACAGAAATTAATGCATGGGGTCCCACGGGTACCTGTATCACTTGTGACAGTGAGCATGAGCTTATCACAGACCCTGTTTCATAAAATAAAATACTGCAGAGAAATTCTGTGGCCATAATGTGCAGATTCTATCACTCCAGTAGGAATACAGTACTGCAAAATTTTAACACATTCAACTAAGAGGCTATGTGCTTCAACATGAATTATTTATTTCATTGGCATAAAAACAGCACCTCCATGTACTTATAACTACCTAGCAAAAGCACCAAAAGGAGCACTGTGCATTTATATGAGTCTGGAGTCAAAAAAGTTGATCAACTTTGCTAAAGTCCATGGAACTGGCATATAAAGCCATTCATTTTCAAAGGTATCCAAGAAATTATTCAAACTTACAATGAAACACCAATGATCTTGACTTTCCCGTCAAGTAATTCTTAATTCTTCTAACAAAATGTATGGATTTGCTGGAGAGAATAAATTGTTTTTGTTTTCCTGTAACTGAAAGAATTAGTCCCAAATAAAATGAACCATAAGCCCCACCCACGGCAACTAAGTGCGTAAGACAGAAAACTGTGACCGGACCTCATTCCTCTCCACCTCTCACAATGACCCAGATGTTTTCCCGGCTCCAGCTGTTTCTCAAACTCTGAAGTCTGTCTTTAACAGCCTACAAGACTCTTCACTCTTGTCACACTCCCAACTGAGCTTCTCATCATCATGGAATCATGGAGAGGCCTCGTCCCACAGTGGACAGGCAGTTCCTGCATCAGAAACCCAGTGATCTCCTGTGCAGGGACACCCGCCCTCCCTGCATTTGGGGCCTAGGGACTGTCCTACTCCTACAGGTGGCTGGGAAGGACCTCTCTGAGGTACAGTCCTTGTCAGCTTGGTGGGGAAGGACAAGGGCCGCCCCCGACCCTCCCGAAGTGAATTTCTGAGACACTTCTGAGCTGGAGGGAAAGCATGAGCCCATGAGGCGTGAAGCAGACCGGCTGACTCTGCTCTACTAGTACATATTAAAGTGTTAAGTGACGACTAAGCCTCGTCTCAGGTTAATACAGACCTAAGTGTAGTAAGCCACATTCCACTGGATGTCACTTGTGGAACATCAAAACTTGCCATCTGTTTCAGTTCTTTCAGGCCACCAATGGCCTCCACTCCGATTACCACCTCAGCATAGTCACGGATCACATGAACAGGTCCGACTACCTCTCCACCAGGATAAAATCAGTGTTTCTATTACCCCGCTCCTGAACACCCTGGCAGAAGTACCATGACAGCAGGCTTTTAATTCTTCCATACCACATGTACCCAGGGACTCTTTCCACAGTATCAAATTCTGTCATATTCCTGAGTAAGTTCACATCAACTTTTACAATGTTAAGTAATTTTAAAAAGCATTTCCATAAAGCTGACTTTTGTTCAAACACTGCAGAAAGTTTCATTTTAAAATGCAGTTTTACTCAGAAGAAGAAAAAGAAAAAAACTAGTCCAAGGAACCCTGAAGTAACCGCGGGATCCCTTCCCAGAGCGCCCAGGCCAGGCCCCACACTCGCTGCCCACACAATCTCCAGTGACAGGAGGAAAACGCTGCATCCATCACAGCTGTCAAAACCAACCGGGAAGGTCTGCAGGATGAGGGTGGCACCACCCCAGGGGAGAGCTGGGGGGCACAGGGAGCAGCGTGGACTCCTCCTCACCTGACCTCCCTTGCCCTCTCTTTTGCTCCTCCTGCAGACATAGCGGGAGGGGCGGGCTGTCTAGTTCAGGAAGTAAATGGGGGAAGATATGAAAGGCAGCCCTAAGCTGCACAGCCCGAGCAGGCTGTTCTTGCCTTCTGCCTTCACCCCACCACCTGCAACCTACTCCTCCCTCTGGTGGGCTCCTGCAGGAAAGGTCCTGGGGTCTCCACAGAGAAGGAGGCAACAGCAGGCCCGGATGTGCCCACACTCTGCCCTGTACGGACAAGAGTCCAGGACACCTTCCTTGTTCCTAGCTGGGGCCAGCTCAAAAGGTGGAATCTAGGTGACACCTCGCAGGTCAGCCACTCTGCGCAGCCTGGGGGCCACTGTCACACACAGGTTGGTTTCTGTCAGAAACACAGAGACTGCTGACCTGAGAATCCGCACTTCAGTCATTTGCATTTCTGGGAATCAACAGCCAGTAGAACGAATAAAGGTAATGATACGAGACTGATTGATGAATTGAATTGTTTGTTTTACTATAATAGGCTTCATTTAAAAGCACAACAAAATTTCTATTCCATTTAGACCAACAAAAACCTAATCAATGAAAAGGCCTTTATATAAACAGAGTGCTGCATCTAAATGAGAACATGACATAGGTTAATTCTAGGTTTACTCTCATGTTATTCTTTTGTGTGTGTGTGTGTGTGGGTACCAGGAGTCGAACTCAGGACCTCGCGCTTGCCGGGCAGGCACTTATGCCACTGAGCTATCTCACCGACCCCTCTCATGTTATTCCAAACATGTCTAAATTATATTTTAGATACTACAATCTTCATTAAAAAAAAATTAATGCAGTCTTGGAAAGGGAATGATAGATTCAGTAGTCATTCCTATTTTAATTTCTTGACAAAATAAATCTGGGGTCTTTTCTGTCACCAGAGAGCTATGTGCAAGTTTTAATTAAGATATTTGTCTCCAAGCTAGGTGTGGTGACCCATGCCTATACTCCCAGCACTTGGGAGGCTGAGGCAGGATTACCATGAGTTCGTGGCCAGCCTGGGCTACACAGTGAGTTCAAAGCCAGCCTGGACTGCATAGCGAGACCCTGTCTCAAAAAACAAAGGAAGAAACAAACAAACATTTGTCTCCAAATTTACAGTCCCCTAAGGGTGTTTCTCTTAAATACTGTATTATTGAGAAAATGGCAAGCAGAATTTTATCAATGATACAAATTATGTACTAAGCATAACTTGAGTAAAGCAGAAGAGACCCAACAGGAGTCCAGCTTTCCAGTTTCCAGCAATTTGTGCCTTAAGTCACATATTTCAAGGATAAAAAAGTATACACCCTGTTCAAGGGCACAATTTGCCTATCAAGAAACTGTCAGTTTTCATGGGTGAGGATTTGAAGCAATGGCTTTCACCTGCTGAGTCACATCTGAGCCAGTAAAAACCGATGCATGGTAAACGTGGGCACCGTGGTCTAGAGACACAGAGCTCCTGACGTCCGATTACACGTGCCCACCGTCTAGACGCCAGGTCTTCCCCTGGGAGGCCTGCTGTGCCTGGAGCTGATGCCAACAAGACGAACAGGCTGCACCTGAAGCGCTTACCCTCCCAATGCAGACTCACAGGAGTGCAGCTGCTAAAGACTAACCTGCGTCCTCGAACTAGCAGCCGCGAGGCTTTCCCCAGCAATTCAACCGCCTGCCGGAGGCGCTCCTCATTCTGAAGGAATCAAAGAAAAGGGAGTGTTGGCTGCTTTAATGTGGAATCTTCTTATCCTTCAATAACAACTCTACAAAGAAGTAACGGCACTGCGTCGGGAAGCGCCAGAGCTGCTAGTCCATTCACTACTCTCTAACAGAGAAAAAGGAAGAGAGTTCAGTTGTGCGCATGGAAAAGCCTCGCAAACTACCCGCTGCAGTTTTGTTTTCCTGTAAGTTATTAATCTAAATACTCTAAGTAATTAAAGAAAAACAATAAGATTCAAACTTACTTCAAACACATTAGCTGTCTGTTGATATAACTGTACAGCCTTTTCAGGATTTACATTTTCTATAAGCCTGAATTAGACAAGAGATTTGACTTATGTGAGAAAGGGAAAACTTGTTTGGAGGATGTTAAAATCAGAAGAGCACGACTCGCGCAGAGCAGCGCGGCTCGGGGCTGCGCACACTCACTTCCCAGCACGCTCCAGGGCCATGGCGGCCGTGTCCGGGGTGCCGTTCTCCAGGTACATCATGCTGGCTTTCTCGATCAGCTGGACGGCCTCCGGCAGCTTCTGCATCTCCTTTGGGCAGAGCACGCGGCACAGGTCAACTTAAGAAATGCAACGTTAACAACTGGAAATTCAATTACCTTATTCCTGTTTCACATTACATGTCACTCTACAACAGCAAACACTGCCGTGGGCGCCTCCCAGCATCCTCCACAGAAAGCTTCACTTGGTCAAACTAAAAAGGCACCAGTCATTTTCTACAGTTCCAATCCCTTCACAGACTTTCAGAGAAACTATACAAATAGTGAAACTGAGACACTGCTCTTAACTATTTTTTCTAAGCATTTACAGCTCTTTAAACATTTACTGAGTCTCTACTATCCACAAGGCCTGTGCCAAGGATCACAAACTAGTAGCTCTAGAGCTGCATTCCACTTCTAAGTACCCTTTGGTTGAATCGCACAGTGTTCTTAAATCAGATACTTTCACAAAAATGTTGTTTTAGGGCCGGTGAGATGTCTCAGCGGCATAAGCGCCTGCCTGGCAAGTGCGAGGGCCCGAGTTCGACTCCCGGAACCCACATATGAAAAAGGGGCCGGTGATATCGCTCAGCGGCACGGGCGCCTGCTGGCGCACGAGGTCCTGAGGTCGATCCCCAGTACCCACAAGAAAAAAAAAAAAAAAAAAAAAAAAAAAAAAATTTTGCTTTATAGGTTCCTTTAAAAAAAAAAACTCAAAGGCTATGGTGACAGCAGCTCACGGTTCCACATGGCAGCAAGGAGGCAGGGCTGAGCAGCAGCTGTCCCTGTCAAGAGCGAGTGCCACCTCCGGGGCTGGGCAGCGTTTCTCCACACCTCCTGTCCCACTGCCTGTTCACCCAGTGTCCCCTGCACTCTAAGTCCAGCACAGCCCGCAGCCTCAGCCAGGCTGTCATCAACAGAATAAATTCTCTATCTTATTCTTGCTCTGTGAGTCTCAGATCTTTTGATCCTAATATTTCTGAATGAAAAGTTTTTTTTTAAAACTGAAAGTGGAAATCATTTACAAGCTCATATAAAGTTTACAGGAGTTATCCAGTAAGGGTTGACTTGCGTGTGGCGAAGCAGGTACACTGCGATCCCATAGACCGTTGTCAAATCTGCCTGTTTAGCCCCTCACTGAGCCAACAGACACTCACATGTCTGCTGGTCTCATTCTTACCAATTTTCAAATATACTTGTTTCTTATTTAGTTATGGAGACTAACATTAAGACAGCCTGAAAGACACTACATGAAACAAGGCTGCTATCAATTATTACTCAAGTGGAATACATTATATTACCAAGCTTCAATAAAAACATTCTTTTGTTCTAGAAACTAAAGTTCAATATGAGAATCCAAGTCTTTGGATTGGCATCTGTTGAACGTTATTTAGGAAAACTTTGGTCCTGGGATCATTTTCACTTTTATAGACTATTCCTTCCCATAATTCACCAGTCCATTTATTAAATATACACTGAGCACCTCCAACGTAAAAGCATCTAGGATAAAAGAACAAGAACACAGGGACACGGAGCAGTGACCGCAGCAGAGGTAGAATGAAGAAGTGTCACCTGAGACCTAGGTTTAAAGATTAACAACTGTACACCTCCCTACTTTGCTTTAAACCAAGGAAGCCCATGAGCGACCAGGGTCCAACCACTATACTGGCACTTCTCAGAAAAAATGCCAGGCTACCTACTTAAAAGCAGTACCATTCACTGTCAAGTGCCTATCTTCAGTGGCTTGCACATCACGGTACTGTATTGTTCCTGCAGAGCAAACAGGACAGGAAATCTCAAGTCACAGGTGACAGCATCGGAGCCTGCCCTTGGGCCTGGTCTCCAAGCTGCCACTCCCTCAGCCCTGCTGCACAGTGAATGAGAAGCTCCATGGACTCGGTGGAAATCAGCCCACAGAATGAACTGTGGCCCTCACAGCTCAGCGCTCCCGACACCACCCGGAACTGTCCAAAGGCATTTAATCTCAATACGAGATGTGCAGAAAGTATTTTCTTTCCTGTTTCCCTATCCAGTAAGTTTTTTTTCACTCAGAGCAATGCCTTTCCAACCCTCAAATTAAACAGGTACTTGAGCAACAGAAGTGACGCTGGAATCACTTAGCACAGCAGCTGGAATATAAATGGAGGCAGTGAGAACTGCCATGCTCGAGCGTTGGGTATTATAAAAATAGACATGAGGTACAATGAGACTAGAAAGGCCACCTGGGAGTTTCCTAGCTCCCACGGCAAACAGGAGATCAGAACACATTCCTGGCTTCTCTGCTGCTAGTAACCTAACTTGTGTCACCTAATGTCAACTCAGCTGTATGTTCAGCCAGAAAAGCTTTATTTCGATGTATACAGAACAACTCATCAGAAGTATTACATATTTTCAATTCTATTAAAAATTTTAGATAATTGCTGTTTTTTCAATAAATGTGCTTACGCACAAATATTTTTTATCTATTTCTTTATGACAGATTCATAGAATTGGAATTGCTGTGTCAAAGGCTATACAAATTTTAAACTATGTTAATAGCTATTATTGACATTCTTTATTCTCTCCAGGGTTTATAAATGTTCTACAATGAGCATTCATCCACTGAAAAAAATCAGTCAGTTAACACTATAGAAGTCAGAAAGCTGGACATGATGGCACACGCCTGTAGTTCCAGCCCTCAGGAGGCCGAGGATGGCAAGTTCAAGCCCAGCCTGGGCTACGTAAAACCAAAGTCTCAAAAAACCAAAGTTACAGAAAACAAAAACTTCCTAAAGCGTAAGTTTTAAAAACAAAGACTTAGGAACTTTAAATAATTCAAATAACTTGCACCACATCAGAAAGCACATATAAAAACGGCAAGGGAAATATTTAACCGCCACCTGGCATCTCTCCATTCACTGTCTCACCGGAGTGTGTTCCCGCTTTCCGCAACAGGACGTTAATTCCCAGCCTGCTTTTGAGAAGCAGAAATGTGATGCCTTCGTCAAAATATTCAAGAAGATTAAGGTAAAGTAGCAACTTTGCTGCCAACTGACATTTATAAAATAAGCAAAAACCTCCTCTCTATAACCCACAAATAACTGAAACACATATATAACGTTTTTACTATCTTAAGACGTCCTTAAGTTCCCCAATGCAGGGAAAGCTCACACACAGCGCTTTTTTCCTAGCAATGCACATCTGTCCGGATTACACAGCTTGGAACCTTGCTGCTCCCAGTTCCCTCCAATCCATTTCACTTTTACCACTCCCTACCTAAAGACACCAAGAACATACCCTATGTGTCCAATCAGCGTTGCCCTGGACAGTCGATCTTAACTTAGCATCTCTTGCTTTACTGTAAGGAAACTTTTCAACCTCCACATAAATTCTATTCCAACACCTTGTAGTTAATCCATTTAACCCACACAATGGTTTTGACATAACAAGAACATAACTGACCTTCAGCATCATGCCAGCTTGCTCATAGGCTCTGCAAAGACAAGACAATTTATTTGATGAGTCTTAATGAGCTAAGGGAGTGCAGGGCTGGTGGGAAGTGACTCCAATAAAAGTGGCTGGCCACAGCGTATCACTTCAGGCTTGTATCACCCCACAACATCACTGTGCTTGGTTTTATTTTCCTGGGCAATAATGCCTCAGGAACAGCAAACACTGAGTTGAAGACATTTTATTTTGCAGATGTAAAATTAAGTAAGGCTCAGAAAGATTAAATGACAACCCTAAGCTTAGTTTGACCAACTTAAATCTAAGTTTTAAAACAAAAGTTTCCACAAAAGCAGGAAGCCTGCTATTCTCCCACAGGCACTATTAACTAATCTGAAAGGGAAAGAACGGATTCTAACTCACTAATTTCTTCAGGCTACTGAACAAAACAGTCCAGAAAATACTATGCTGAGTTTAATTTAAACATATACCTTAGAATTAGGAGTGACTTAGTTTTTAAGATTCAGTTAAAGACCAAAGCCAATGAAAATAACTGTCATAGCTTATATCTAGATGTCCCCCAAAGCATCATTCGCTCATGGTAGGGCTTTTCCCAGGTAGCTGGATCTGTGTGATAACTAAATTGGTCCACTGATTTGTTTAGCATAGTTCTGGGTGTGGATAATGGGAAGGCCCACCTTGGAGGTGGGTAGCACCAACCAGTAGGTTTATTGGCTGAATGGAATAAAAGAGAGGCTGGCTGCTGCTGCTTCCTGCCTGCCACACCATGGACTGTTTCTCCTCTGAGATGCCCCTCTGCCGTGCCAAGCTCCCTTGGAGCCAGCCAACTGTGGAATGAAATTTCTATAAACTGTGGGCTAAAATAAACCTCTCCTCTTTTAACTTGTGGGTGTTGGGTATTTGGTCCCAGCAAAAAGAAAGTAACTAAGACAATAACTATTTTATTTACATTAATACAAAATAATTTATTATGTACAAATTTATAACTTGAAAAAATTTTAGCAGCCTATTAACAGTAACTTTTAAAACATAATCTTCAAATAAATGAAAACATGCAGAGTGTTACTTACTTGGCAGCATGAAAAAGACTGAAGGGATGCAACAATGTCAAAATTAAGGAAAAAAAAAAAAATGGAAATCAATAGTTTCTAGAGAGCTGCTATTTAAAAGACAGTTAACCAAATCACTGGCCCAGTTGGTCCCAAAAGACAAATCCTACAAATAGGTAAAAAAATAATAATAATAATTCAAGGCTTATTGAAGTTTCTTAAAGACCACAAAAGTCATAAACCACTGACAAAATATCACAAAGATTTAAACTCTTTCTATCATGTATTAATCTGACCAGTTTTACTAAAATGCAAGATTACTATGAGTATAATCTGCAAGTAAGACAAAATAAGACTTTTAATTTATAAGTTTTAAGATATCTTAGGAAATCTTCAAAACTACTTAGAAATCTTATTTTCAAGGAAGATTGTATTTTTAAAAAATGTATGTAAGTGTATCCATTTTCAATACATGTGCTATAACTTCATTCTTCAGCATGTATCCCTTCACCTCAAGTAAAACCATTGTCAAGCAAAACCAGAAACTAAAATAGAAAATACTCTCAAATGCAGCTCTGTAAACCACTGTGGACTTCATGATCAATCACTACACATGCTCCTTCAGAGCTTAAAATACATCATTTTTCTAACCACTTTCTAATTTTAAAGTATTTTACTTCACATGCAACAAATTCATAATAAGAGAAAATAAGTTTCTGTCAAAGTTATGTATTTGTTCAAATTCTTTTTTAAAGGTGGAAAAAGATACGCCCTATTATTTTCATGGGCCACAGCTTCCCTCAGGCAGGCATCTTTTGCTTGTTCAAACTGTTTGGCATTTTTAAAAGCAACAGCTGAAACAAAACAACCACAAAATAAATATATCCATCTACACATACAGACTTTCTATTTCTATCATTTAAAAAATCTCAAATGAACCATTACTGAAATCTGCATTTTATACGAAGTATCACAAAGTATACTAGCAATTTCAAGTACCTGGGAAGTTTCATAAAACTATAAAATATTTTTTTCTCCTAAAGGAATTCCCTTGCAACTTTTCTGATTATCAGTATTTCAGAAGTATTTTCAATGGTTTTATGTTTTGTTTCATTTTGCTTTTTGGCAATACAGCATTGCTACTTCCACTCAAAACCAAGAATTCCAGAGCCAGCACTCCCAGCGCTCCCAGGTGTCAGGCAGGGTCTCAGTCACAAAGACAGCAGCTCGCTTCAGCAACTCTGCATTTCATAACAGAAACAGTGCTTCTGTTGTAGCTCGTTAAATTATTTGGGAACCGAAGACCAATATACACTTAATTTTACAATAAACCTTCCCTCTTGGCAGGTTCAAATAAATGTCTAGCGATGCATCTCTTAAAACACAAAGCTTTTGCTGGGCATGGTGGTAATGCCTATAATCCCAGCACTTGAGATACCGAGGCAGGATTGCTGCGAGTTCAAGGCCAGCCTGGACTGCACAGCAAGACCCTGGCTCAAAAAACAAAACAAAACAAATCAACAAAAGTGGAAATATGGGACCGGGGATCTGGGGGTATAGCTTAGTGGGAGAGTGGGCCCTGGTTTCATCCCTAGTACTACCAAAAAACAAAAACAAACAAACAAACAAAAAAACCCAAAGCTCTTATACAGCTTGAGTATCTATGAAAAAGACATCTTACTGTTCAGAGACTGAAGTACATTGCCAGGAGTTTAAAAAGTGTAATCAATAGAGCAAAACAATGAGAAGTGGCCCTATGATACAATCTTACAAATTCTGAGAAGCCTCCTAAGAACTGTCTTCCCCACACCTCTGAAAAAAAATGTGAAAGTTTGAGCAATTGCTCTATTTTGTTTTTTAACTATTACGCCTTGTAGGAAACACTAAGCATAAGCATCCTAATGACACAAAGCTATGAGATCGTTCTGGGGTTAACCACTGCAACAAAAGGATTACAGTCACAAATACCTGCTTTTCCGTATTCTGAAGCGGCACTGTCATAGTCTGGCTTCCATTTTAAAAAACCAGTTTTTAGGCTAGAATGAAAGAAAGACACATTTAACAGAAGTTACCAACTACATTTGCAGGTCAGAACCCTGCTCATAATGACCATGTAGATCATTAAAATGAATTTTTAAAAAAGGGAAGCATCAGGCATAAACCTCCCCCATCTAACGCACCTCCACTCAGACTTACTGACAGTACATACAACCTCGCCTCTTCCCCTCCCACCACCGCAGATGTGATTTTCTCCTTTTGAAGTGTCTGTCACATCCAAGGCCCCCAGACCAGCAGCTCCAGCGTTACCCGGCTACTTGCTGGAAATGCACGCTGCTGCTCACCCCAGACCTGCAGAACCAGAACCTCGGGGTGGGTGCAGCAACCCATGGCTTAGCAGGCCTAGAGGTGCTCAGTGTCCAAGAGCCTCAAAGCACAGCACCTTCTCCCTAGCAGCTGAGAGGGGCTGGGGTAGAGTACAGACAAATGGAGGAGCCGTCAGCATGCCACGCCACAGGCGCAGAGGGTCCCTTGCGGAGACTGCAGAGCGGTCAGAAAGACAAACGTTCGCAGGAGTCACACAGGCACTTGGTCCAAAGCTGAGCATGAGCTGCAGTGAACAAGGATAACCAGGAAGCGGATAGTAGGGAACCGAGAGAAACTGCCATCCACATCACCACTGCCTTTACATGTCAAATCAAAGGACAATCGATTTGCCCTTTTGCAATATTTTATGTTTCTATTTTGAAATAATTATCAGGTTTACAGTGTAATTCAGTGGCTGTCAAACTTGGGTGTGCATAAGAATTGCTGAACACCATCTTAAATTGTAAATTTCAGTTCAAATAAGGAAAGCCTGCTTACATATAACACTGCTACTAGCTTATTATGAATCAGGGGAGCAACTTAGATGAGAGGGAACCCTTGGATGTGACCCTACATTTTGGGACAGCTCAACCAACTGCCTATAGAATCTTTTTTTTTTTTTTTGTGGGTACCGGGAGTCGACCTCAGGACCTCACGCACCAACAGGCACCCGTGCCGCTGAGCGATATCACCGGCCCCTTTTTCATATGTGGGTTCCAGGAGTCGAACTTGGGCCCTCGCGCTTGCAAGGCAGGCGCTTACGCCGCTGAGCCATCTCACCGGCCCTACAGAATCTTTTAAGTAACATTTTTTATTATGAAATTTAACCTGTTTAACACCTAACATTTACATACGGTAACAATATTCAAAGTTGTAAGCAAGTTTTTAAGCTTACCAAGAATTTCATTGCTCAGAAAACTAAAATCCTTAAAATTTCAGGATGTCTATTCTAATCCACAAAATTGAGGAAATACACAAGAAAGCAAAATTCTAACTCTCCATCCCATACCAAAACGCTCATTACATTCTGCATGTAATAAAGAATTATTTAAGTCCCACTGAGAACAAGATGTAATCATGTCACTGTCTAATGTGCTACACCTAGACAGAGCTGGAGATTTAAAAATATCAAAAATTGTCACCAGCCAACTGAGCTTCATCAATTAGGAAGAAAGAAGGCACTGTAGTTAAATGCAGTTTCATAGCTTATCTGTCAGTTGTCTTGACTGTGTCTAATATCAGTAAGGAAACTGACCAATTTCCTTGGACAAAAAAAAAAAAAAAAATCAGCAAAACCATTTATTTGAGGGGATTACTGACTATACTATCATTAGAAAATAGAAAAAAATCAAATCTGCTCTCCTAAGCTCCTAGCCTATTTTTCCTGCCACCTGCTGAGCTACTCTGCCTAGAAGACTTTAAACAGAACTTTCAAGCTGGAATCCAACACCTCACTGTCCCAGCCCTACCCATAGTCATTTTCATTCACCTGTAGTCCCTATCTGGACTAAAGGCCACTCCCTCCACTCCACCTGCCAAGTTAGAAACCTAGAAGTCAAGCTCTCACCTCCACAGTCGGGGAAGTCACTAATATGTCCACAGCAAGGCTGTAATTTGAATATCTCGCTGCTGGGTGGCTCTGAACTACCAGTGGTACATGCATGACTGTCCCATCAGGTAGTACAAGCCGCCTAATAGGACAGTCATGCATGTACCTCTGGTGGCTCAAGCCAGCGGGAGTGTGTTAAAGCTTTTCAACTCTATTAGACAAATGCTGCCCAATCCTGTCCCGTTATTTAATTCAGGCCATCGTCACCTCTCCCTGAAGTCAACAGACTGACCTATCTCACGGCACCTCTATGGGAGTCACCTTTCCCACTGTGTCTCCCTCCTTCTCTCCCAGCACCCCAGGACAGTAACCCCCACATCCCCCACACCCACCAAGTGCTTCTAGCCTAGCATTGATTACCTATTCCTACTGATCTGCATACCTGCCCGCCCTCCTGTGAATTCTAAGCTCTCGAGAAAATGACCACTTTTGGATGCCCCAGTACCCCAGTGGTTGGTTCAGGTATGCAGCGACAACTCTGTAAACGTCTGCTTAATAAAAAAGCCACAGTTCTCTCCCCTTCCTCCCTCACAAGTCCATCCTCCACAATGCTGCCCCCAAGCAACTCCAACCAGACCCGCTAGTTATTCCATGCAGAGAAAAACTAGCGCCCAGGTCTGTCCAGGGCAGTCCCTTCATAGCCTAGCCCTAGCTCCTTTCTGTTCTAGTTCTCTGTGCAGTGTCCAGAGCTCATTCTCAGGCCTGTGGCCACCACACTCTGTGCGCAAAACCACTCTCACAAGATTTTCCCTTAAAAAAATTCCTTACTTTGCAAGCCTTGCTCAGAAATCGTCTCTTGATACCTTCTTAAATTTCCTCTGGCAAAATGAACTTGTGTGTTACCAAAGCAGTTAACACAACTTTACTCTGACCTTTATTACGCATATTATTCTCACTGTACCTTCACTTTGCTCCCATTAGACTACTATGACTACCCGCTGCACCCAGAGCCCAGCACCTGCACCACACCCATTAAGTAGGAGGCATCCTCATCAGCCTGAGTGCTGCCACTGTCTGAGGACTGGCTCTACCCTCTTCCATCTGTGCAGCCCTGGGCAAGTCAGCGGGAGGCTTCTCTGAGTCTATCTGCAAAGCTGTCATGCAGATCTCAGATTATGAAATTATGTATCGAAGCACCTAACGCAGTAAGCTTTTCATTACGGTATATAATTGCTGAATTAAAAAAAAATCGTTGGGAGTAACGTAAGCGGGGGAGGAGGAAGGGGTCAAAAGATTAAGGAGAATGAGCTGGGTGCCTGCTGGGTCTTGGACCAGGAGACCGTGGGACACACGCGAGGGCTGAGTACTGAGTTCTCGCCCCCGGGAACAGCAGGCTGGTGGATGACAAGAGCCCACCGAGGAATCCAGGGCTCATCAGCAGCCCCTCCACGACAGAAGGGGCTCTTAGAGCACCGGTTCTCAACAAGAACTCTGTCCTTCAGGGGACACTTTGGTTGTCACAGTGGAAAGAGGCAGAGATGAGGTCGGCATTTGGTGACTGGAGACCGGGGATGACTTCCATAAACATCCGCGAACGGGGCGCGCGGCGGGGCTCCCTCAGATCCCAGGCTGGGCGTGAAGCCCAGGTCGGAGGAGAAGCGTGCGACCCCGCCGGCCCGCCGCCGCGACGCTCGCGAGCCCCACGGCCAGGACCGGGCCGGGGCTCGGGGCCCCGCGGCCTCAGCTGTCTGCGCGCCGCGCCCTCCGACCCGCCGGAGCTGCCCTGGTCGCAGCCAGAAGAGGCCCGGCGTCCGCACGCGGGGCTCACTCACTATTTCTCTGCCTTGGCCAGATGCTCCAGCCCCTCGTTTATTTTCTGGGCCGCCATCTCCGGGTCCAGTCCCTGAGGTGGGGCGAAAGCGGCGCTGCCCGGAGCCCGCGAGACCAAGCAGCAGTGAGGGGACACCGCGGAGAATGTCGGGATCAGCGTGCGAAGGCGCAGAGGATGACGGGACGGTGGCAGTGAGCGCCTACGGGGGCCCTAAGTGCTCAAACTTGTAGCAGCGAAGCCTGAGGGAGCCGGAGAAGCTCCCCCAGCAGAGGGCGCAGGCGCAAAGCGCAAGCGCTGGTCCCGCTCTGGGTTCCCGCGTGTGCACGGTGAGCACTGACGAGCAGCGGTCTGGTGCTCTTGGAGGCGGGGAGCCCGCCGGAGGCGGGGCCTGGCGGGAGAAGCCGGGTCACTGATGCATCCTGGACCCTGTAACCTCCTGTTCCCTCTCACTTCCACTCCTCGCGTCAGTTTACACAGCCTGCTTTCCTAATCAACAGCATTCAGTCGCTTTTGCAAACTGCCAGCTCCTCCGGTCTCCTCCCTCCTTTCTCCCCGCCTTGAAAGCACCAGCTCTCCGCTTCCTCCGTATCCACCCGAGAGCAGGTGACAGTGGCTGGGGGAGCCAGCGGCTAGCAGTGGGACCTCTTCTCCGCCCCTCCTCTCTTACTTAGCCTGATGCGTTAAGTACTGCCCACGCGTGAGGCCCATCATTTGGCTCCATCTGTAGAGAATTCTGTCACCTTTCCGTCCTAAAGAGACACAGAGTCAACCACTCCGCCCTCCCCAGAGCCGCCTCGCGGCCCGAGTCACTACCGTGGGTCCCTGCCTGTCCTGGGTGAGCCCCAGCACGGCACCGACGACCCTCTTCACACGCAACCGTCTTCACTCGCGGCTGCGAGCCCTCCAGGGTCAGAGCCAAGGCCGGCAGCAGTCCCAGGCCTGAGCGGCCTCCACCTTCGCACAGCCCTGCCCAGTCCTGGACTCGCTTTCTGCTGTTCCCCACGCACCAGGCACTGCCCCAGGGCCTCTGCCTCTCTCCAGGCTGAGTGTGACACCAGGAGACCTGGTGTCCCGCGGGACCTTTGCTGGTGTGCAGAGCCAAGCCTGGGACTGAGGCACGCACGGGGGGATGCGGGGCACAAGACAGGGCGGCGTTTCCTTCACTTTCTGACCTGGGGACCGCGAGCGTCCTGAACCCTGCAGGTGCCCCGGCCTGGCCCCGGTCATAATCCTCACTGTACCGAGCTCCGGGGCAGCTCAGAACCCGAGCGCTGCCGAATCCACTGCCAAGCCCGGAACAGCAGGGTGCGGAGCCCAGAAGGTAGCTCGCGCTCAGCGCCGCCCTGAGCCCCGCCCCATCCCCACCCCTCAAGCCCCGCCCCCGCCCCGCCCCCGCCGTAAGAAACCGCGGTGACCCAGCTTCTCCCCTGGGACCGACCCTGAGACGCCCGCAGCTCGCCGGCCACACGCGGGGCCGCCCGGCGGCTCGGACCAGGGCTCGCCGGCCACACGGCAGGGGCAGAGGGCTGACACGGAGGCCGTCCCATCCCGCGCCGCTATCGGAGCTTCGGGGACAGTGAGCTCCGCGGGCTGCAGCCCGGGACGCCGGCCTCGTCCTGCGGTTCCGCGCGCGGACACGCGGGGCGCCATGCAGGCCGCGCGGACCTGACCTCCGCTCCAGCCCTTGCTCGCTGCTGCTCCGCACATTGAAGCACCTCAGGGCGTGCAGTAAGCTGGAGCCCTGAGTGCTCAGTGACAGACGTCTCGTTCACTCCCCTCTGAGAGACACACATGTTTCGATGCATATTATTTTTTTAAAAAAGAGAAAACTGGACAGCTTATTTGCTAATTATCTTAGGAGACAAAGCGATCTCCTTCGTGGACGTTTGCAGACCTACTGGCTCTGCTCCGCAGCCCCAGGGGAGCACACTCGGAAATACTCCGCGAGGAACCTCTGGCCCAACTGTTATCACCTCGTTTCCTCTCCCGGGAACACATTCGCGTGGCTACATTTTGTGCAAATGCAAATTATGCAAAGGTGAAATAAGATGAGTTCTTAATTGTGCCTCCCTTCCGTAATGACGTTTTTAAAATAACGTGTTTTATTTACAGTCCTTCGGCCATCGCTCCTTTGCAGCCATGGTGAACGCAGAGGGTGAGCTGGGCAGAGGTGTGCGGGGCGGTGACTCGGCCAGGGCTGCTCGGGGTAGGCTCACCTTGTGGGCATGGTGGGAACCGGAAGCTGGCGGAGACCGCCGGGGCGTGAGAACACAGCAGGATGTGGGTGTGCCACCGTGCATGGGACAGGTGATTACTGCACGGAGACCCCAGCAGGTGGCAGCCTGAGCCCTGGGCCATCAGGTCTACCTGTGGAACAGCAGAGTCTGTAGGGCAGCGGTGTGCCCGTCCTGTCCCTGGGAGTGGCTGGGAGTCCAGCGAGGCTGCAGAGGCCAGCAGGAGCCCGGGGGACTCAGCGAGCCAAGCCACAGGGCGTCCCCAGTCAGGATTGACCGCAGGTGTGCAAAACCGAAATGTTTGAAAAATCTGCACAAGGCATCTTTTGCAGCTTCCCTCCACATATGTGATTAGAAACTAATAAATATTAATAAAGTAGCTTAAAAAGCACTCATGATCGCTGACATAAGATAAAGCTTATTCACACATGAAGTTGCCAAAGCCCACAGAATGTCCTAGCGTTGCCGAAGCAGCGGCTGGCTTTTTCTCCAGCTCCTTGGAAACAGAGACTCGTCTGCGAGACAGAGAGGACAGGGCAATGGGAGCTCAGGCCGTGGGCTGCAAGTGCGGGCGAAGCTGTGACGAGGTGGTTAGTAGGGCCTGGGTGACCACGGCAGATGACCTGTCTCGCCCTGTCCTTTCCTGTCTGCCCACTGGGTGGAACTCGTGGCCCACAGTTACGGCAGAAGGAGGCGCTAGACCCAGAATTGCCTGATGGATAAGGAAGGATTCAGCATTCCCACAAATGAAAGGAGACTTCCGGATTTGCAGAAAGGAAAAAAATCTTCAGCCCCACCACAAAATCAGACATGAAAGGAGACAGCTTTAACCTGGCAAATAAGAAAATAAACAAGTGCTTCAAATAGATGTTTTTCCTTTTGAATTGTTTTTGCAAAGGGTTTTTCTTCCCTGAAAAACAAAATACTAAAATAGCAAGCTGTGCTTTCATTTATAAATCCTTCTCAAGAGGAAATCTAATAATAACAAGGAGTTCCCATTGGGCTCCAGCTTATTTCATAATGTAAATATATTTCTGTCCTCTGGGGAGCGAAACCTACTCTGAGCCCGGTTCTTTTCATTTAAATTTGTGATTTTATTCACTTGTGTTTTTTCCTCTTCTTTTACCTTGAACAACCTCTCAAACCAAAGAGAAGTTTTAGACTCTACAGTCGTATATTCATTGGGCTGGGGCTCCACAGTTGATAACACAATTTATTAAAACAGGTAACAAGATAATTCACTCTGTCGTGTGCTGCCCCCCATTCGGAAAGTGGTTTGCCCTTCAACAAGTCTCCTCTCATGAGGCCAAACGTCCACATTTTGAGAAAGCAGCGCTCCATACCAGAAAGAGAGAAAACGCTCAATCACGCTCTCAACGCTCAGCTGCGTTTCTCAGAATACATACATAATTTGGCTTCTGTGAGCTTCCCTTTCCTTTACGATAACGATGTGGCAGATCAGAAGTGGCAGCTGGGGGGCCGGTGATATCGCTCAGCGGCATAAGCGCCTGCCCCGTAAGTGCGAGGTCCTGAGTTTGACTCCCAGAACTCACAAAAAAAAAAAAAAAAAAAAAAAAAGTGGCAGCTGTCATAGTTTGGCTCTGGGTGTCCCTCAGAGGTTCATGTGTCGAAGTCTTGGTCCCTGGCTATCACACCATCATGAGGGGAGGGGTGGAGCCTTTAGGAGGTGGGGCCTCATGGGAGGAATCGAGGTCACTGGGGGCATGGCCTTGAAGGAGGTCTTGGGACCCCACCCTGTCCTCAGTCTCTCTTCTTGCTTCCAGGCTACTCTGACGTGATTGGCTTCCTCTGCCATGCGTTCACACCCTGAAGTGCTGCCTTTCAAAGCAACAGGACCAGAGGGCCATGGCCTGAAACCTCCCCAACTGTCAGAATCAAATCTCTCCTGTAAGTTATCTCTGGTGTTTTGTCAAAAAGCTGACTAGCACAGAAACCAAGCCTGGATGTTCCTCCTGCTGAGAGATGGCATCAGTGTCCCCTGCTCTGGGACCTGGATGAGTTCTGTGACCCACCCACTGCACCTGGGGAAGTGACCTGGGCCATCCTCAGGGCACTGCCTCGAGGCACAGGCCACCCTCACTTCCCATCAGGAGACACAAAACAGCACTCTGGAGCCCACAGTCCAGCCACCCTGGGGCCGCCATGGCGAGGAGGCTGACGCCACCCTTCCTCTGACCCCCACCTCTAGGCCATTCTGCCAAGAAGAAGTCCCCTGACCTGCTCCTCGAATTCCTGATCCCTGCCGCCCTGAGCTGCAGTGGCAGTGGCACCCCTGGGCTCTGGGGCAGTTGACCCTGCAGCAGCACTTCACACTCTGCGTGCCCAGCGGGTGGAGCTATGGTCGCAGCTGCCCATGGCAAATGCTCCCAAGCAGGCTTTAGTGGCTCTGTCACTGCTTGGTTTCCCATGGAGCCCTGGGTTAGAAACACAGCGCAGAGTCCACCCCGTGCCTGGGGACAACCTGGTGTCCCTTGCAGCTGGCCAGTGTGAGGTCCTATGGGCATGGGAACTGCAAATCCTCTGCAGCCACAGGCGGCCAGGTGCAGGACGGCCCCAAAGCCCACCCTGGCTGGCACGGCCACCAAGCACATGCACTGTTCCCAAGCGACGTGCTGCCCCTGCATGCCAGGGACATCGCAGTGCTTATGGGCAGTGCCCTGGCCTCTTTTCTTTCTTTTATTCCTCCAGTAAATCTGCCCTACTCCTCCACTCGGCAGGCACCGGGCGCCTTGGGACCAAACAGGCACGGGGGCCGGCGGGAGCTTCAGGGGCAGCTGTTGCACTGCCAGCCTGACTGAGAGCCTCTCACGCCCAAACTGCCCCAGCCCTGTAACCTGATCTTCGCAGGTATTTTGGGGACACTTACATGGTGGCCCTCTGGGGCCTCCTGAGCATGGTAACGTTAGGAAATCAGGTCTCCTTGGTGTGGTGAGTCCACGGTCCCGAGATGGTGTCACCACTGTCCCTGTGCAGCACGTGCTTAGGACACAGGTGTCACGGGCTGTCACACCCGTCCTGGGCTCAGCGGCCCCCCACGGATCGAAGAAAATGTACCAGCTCCTGAGGGTGTGGACTCACCCAGGCATGGCTCTGGGCTCTGGCTGGTGGCCCAGAGTCCATGCTCGGGTGGATACGGCCAGCTGGGGGAGCAGAGGCTTCTGCTGAAGGACTCTGGTGGTTTCTGTCTTGAGACCAGTCAGTGTGACCAGGAGTGGGACAAGTAGGTGCATGTGAGGCACCTGCCCTGTGGTCCTCAGGAACTGCTTGAAAAAGGCAGGAAGCACTGAATGCAGAACCTAAAAGAGCAAAGTGAGAGAGACATGCAGGGACAGTGGGCCAGGCCCCAAGGGGGCAGCGGGGCCCCAGGGCCCCTCAGTGCCGCCTCAGAGGCCAGGATCCCTTGCCCCGCTGCCCTCCTCTCCGGCTCACACCTTCCACTCCCCGCAGATGCACAGCACTGTTCCCAGTGTCCCCCATGGAGCCCAGGGCCCAAGCTTCTCTTGCGGACCCAGTCTACGGGCCCCAGCTCCCCTCCACTCTCCCTGGAGGCCTGTCACTTCAGAAGGACGCACCTGCATGGCTGCTTCTGTTCTGGCTGGCTTTGTGCCACCTGCCAGCACAGTACCGGGGACAGAAGGACAGTGAGCTGGCAGCTCCCACCTCATGGGCCGGGTGTGTATCACTGAGAGGCGCACAGGCCACCATGTAGACACAGTGCTCGTTGCGCTGCGGGCCCTGCTGGTCCTGCAGACCTCCTCCCACAGGCAGTGAGGCAGCCAGCAGCCACGGCCCCAACGTGCCTGCGTCTCCGGCCTCCACTTCCAAGTCTGTCTGTAGGGTCCAGCATTTCCCACAGTAGAACTTTAATTTGGAGATTGTGACTTTGGAGTCCAAGACTGGGCTGTAGCTTAAGAGAGCACTAACCACTCCCTGCTCCAGCCTGCAGGGTCCGCCTTTGATATTTGAGTCAGCCTCCACCGTGTTATCCTCTGCTACATCCTATGTTCAAAGTATAAATGGATGAAGGCGGCAGACCTTAGCAACCTAAAGATGTCTCTCGTCAGCCACGTACCCAGGCCGCCTGGTGATGTTAGACGCCCTCACAGTGGCGGCTCAGTGCCGGTGCGGCTCGGGCCAGTCCGGCACGGCAAGGTTCGGGAAGAGGCCTGCTGACTTCCTGATGCTTCGGGCACTGGACGGAGAGAACACGGACTTCTGCGTGTGTCCTGGGACTATCTGGACATAACTGCCCCAGATGAGCTCCTCCTTCTGCCTGCTGAGTGAAGGATTCCCTTTCTGATTCTTATGCAAGAATTAAAAACAGGTTTTTTTTGGCTCAGGAGGGAATTTGCAATTAACTTTGCTCCTAACGGTAGTTTTAAATGTTAGAGTGAGAATTCAGCTCACATTCATATTAGGAAAAAGTCTACATGTCTTACACACAAGTGAGTATCTTTGAGTTGGCTCATAGGACAGTTTTTGAAGCTAAAGTTCTGTTAATTTGGCTGCAAGAGCTCTGATGAAATGTTTGCTCTCTGGTCAAATTTTGTAATGTTCAGCGGCTTTAAGTCCTGTCTGGAGCAGTTATTAATGGAGCCAGGCCTTCAGGTTGGCAGGGACCAGGTGGCCCCTGTGGGGTCCCCTCGCTTGCCCAGAGTACTTCAGCCACCAGCACACGCGTGTGAGGACCTGGGCCATGCCCGACCTCCCCGGGAGCTTGCTCTGTAACAACAGGGACCAGCGATAAATCACAGTTTCTAGAATTACAAATGAGAAAACTGACACCCAAGAGATGGAGCCTGAGGCGAGGAGGCACAGGGAGCCACAGGACCCCAGACTCTAAGGATGATCCTGAAGCACCGAGACTGGGCTCTAGGAGCCACAGCCACCGGGTGGGAGCTGCGGGTGCGAATCCCCAGCTGCCAGCGCGGAGTCCCCAGGCTGGCCGGGCAGCCGTGTCCTCTCCCCAAGAGGGAAGACATGTTCCGGTCCCTCCTGGGTATTTTTCATATCTGGAGAACGATCCAGTTTGAATATACGTATTTTTAATTCATGGCTGTTGTGATTATCTGGAGATAAACTAAGGGACATGATTAGCAGCAAAAGCCATCTGTGTTAGAGTGACTCTTGCCTGGCAAGCACCTGAGGGGAGGATCAAATGCTTCTTAAAACTGTCACTGAAAAAAGAAAAGAAACAGCTCACCTTGGTGTGGGAGCAACCTAATGGCCCCCGAGCTGGGCTCAGGCTGCCACGGACCCCACAGAGAACTGAGGGTCTTGTGCAAAGTACCTCTGAGCTGCAGCCACCTGGTGGGTGGGGGGTGGGGAATGACCGGGCAGGAGCAGGCTCAGCTAAAGCCCCGGGGGAGGGGTGTGGGTTTGTAGACAAATGAAAAGACCCCAGGAAAGACCAGCCCTTGCAACACACACACACACACACACACAGCCATCCTGACACACACAGATGCACACACAGACTCACAGAGACACAGACCCACACAGAGGCACAGCTGGACCCCTCACACACACACACACACACACACACACACACACGTGCTCCTAGGGACAGCAGGGACGTTCTTCACAGAGGAGGGCTGGCCTGGCTAAGGGCCATTAGGCACCAGCTCTGTGGGCAGACAAGGGGGGACCTGCAGAGACCAGGGGCGATGGGAGGGGTGTGCCCAGGGCTCCTGTCTGGGCATCACCTCACTTTCAGGCAGCCAGGAATGACCTGTGCCCACTGGGACAGAACTGCCACTGATCACTGGGGTTCCCATGGACTCCTCACAAGACCAGAGGTGGATGGAGGTGGACAGCTAGGCAGGAGGGACCCCGGGGACACAAGCTTCTCCCTTCCCAGCCCTCCTGTGAGACAGCTGGTGCGAAGGTGGGGACGCTGTTATGCACGGTCTGCAGCCGAGGGAGACCAGGGCCAACATGCCAGGAGCCACTTCGAGGACAAGGAGAGGAGCTCCTCCCCCTCCCCACACGCCGGCCCAACACCAGCCCATCCAAGAGCACCCTTGGATATGTTTTCAAAAGCAAGGACACCTCCACGTGGGGCTATGCAGTACATGACACTGCCACCCAGGTGAGCAATTTCAGGTTATAAGCTTGGACAGGCTTGACAAAGCCGTCACGTCCAACATCCAGCAGAACTCTCTGCACGCAGACCAAACCCTTTGAACATTAACTGACCTCCAGTAATAGCCCACCATAATCACAGGCGGGCCCCAGAGACAAATAATTAAGGCCTTTGATGGGAAGGAGGCCTCCTATTTACAAGGCCTCGAATTTACAACTTGTGTCACCAGGAGTCTCGACTCCCTCCACGGTCCGCCTTCCATTAGCGCCGAACAACATCTCACTTTTACTTTATGGGAAGTCTCTTCAGTTGATTTTCTTAATTAGGTCTAACGGAAGGATGAAAGTCAAGGTTTGTTAACACAGCCTGGGAAAGGCACACCCCTGGGCTGAACGCAGGGCTTTGACCTAAAAACCACACACAGCGAAGGTATGCGCGAGGAAAGAACCGTTTTCCAACAACCCATGGGCCAGGGAAGGCTAAGTTCAGAGGGGACCCAGGTTGTAAATGTAAGTGATAGTCCTCATGCTTGGACCGGATGCGGGCAAACTTGGGGTGCAGAACACAGGCACCCTCGCCACAACCTCCAGGTCAGAGGGGGCCTGCAAGGATCACCTCGCACCTACATTTTTGGACAGAACCAAGGGACCACACTGGGAACAAACAAGTGGGCCCTTCCTCTTTGAATACCTTCCCCAAAGGAGAGATAGATCTCTCTGCTGTCAGAAACATTCGTTGTTTTTCTTGAGCAATTAATTCATTCAAGTCACATGGAATTATAAGTCCTGTTTCCATTTTAGCTTCCAAAACCCCTGGCGCTAAGCAGGCTCACCTCTAGCAGGGTTGCTCTCTGACAGCACATCCCAAGTGCACCACGGCCACATCTGGACTGCTGTTCCTTCCACAGCCTGATGCTCTGGTTGTCCAGATGTCCTCAGCTATTTTTATATTCTGTTTGGTTTTATTGAGTTGTAGGTATTTCTGTAAGCTGCCTTGAATCATTTTTGGAATAAAGTAGGATATAAATAAGTAAATTAAGAAATACTGATTGCAAATTAAAGAACTCAAACAGTTTAACCATACAATCCAAACTAATGCAATAAGATGAAAACCAAGAATACAAGTCATCCATTCGAAAGCACAAATAATAAAGCACTAAGATAAGCAAAAGATAAATTCATAGCCCTGACTGATAGTCTAAATACAACCAATTGCTACCAGCCCACAGCGATGTTCCTTTCTTTACTGTCCACTGAAAAGATGCCCAACCTCCAAGCTCCTTGGTCCTTTCATGGAATAAAACCCACTGGTACTCTCTCCCCAACTCTCTTGACCTCTCCGAAACTCCTGCCCTGCAGACTGATTGAGTTTTCCCATCTCTTCTCTTTGAGCTCTACTAAGCGCTGGGTCTGTCAAAGGTAAAGTATTTTAACAAGCATCTTCACGCGGTATCTGCTATTTGGTGTGTCATTTATGACGCATATCATAGATACCAGCCGCAAGGGAGGCAGAGCTGACACTGCCTTCAAATAGCTTCTAAATAGACACAGCAAGTATATACATAAACTATTTCTCCTCGAAACACTTCGAATCTTCTCAATGTCTCATATCAATGGTCTGTTGAATCCTCGCAATTATACACCCTGTAACATAAAAGAAACAACTCTATCTTCTGAATCTTCAAGGACACCAATCTCCAAAATGAATGTTAAGTCTTATTTATAAACTGTAATGGATTCAGCCAGAACTGATCCATGTTAGGGAAATGTGTTAGATTTCTGTTACTGTTTCAAATACCTGAGGTGTTCAACTTATGAAGAGAAAAGGTTTATCTGGACTCAAATTTTTGGAGTTTCAGTCTAAATGGCTGGGCTGTTGCTTTGTGACTGTGGAGCTTGTGGCCAGAGGGTGAAAGAGGCAGAGAGAGGAAGAGACGGGTCCTACAGTCCCCTTCAAGACACCCCCTCAATGACCTAAAGACCGCTGCCCGGGTGGCCTCAATCCCCAAGGGTCCCACTCTAGGGAGCCAGCTCTACCACCCAAGCCTTTGGGGACACTGAAGATCCAACGACAGCAGGAAAGTGGTTGCACAATATTGTTTTCATGGGTCCACATAAACTATATTTTATTCAGTGTTTTCAGAGAAATGTCAACTTGTCAAGCCAGAGCTTGACCAAAAGCCCAAGAATGGTGCTGTGACCAGAAGCACTGGTGTTGGTGGTCTGAGGAAGGTGTGAAGGAACGAAGCCTGCGGCTTGGCTTTCAGAGCAGGGCTGGGAGGAGCGGCTCCTTGGGAGCTTACCAAGTGAAGGAAGAGTCCAACACACTCTGACAACTCGGGCCATGGGTGAAGAGGGACTGATTTCAGCCCAGTGTGAGAAAGGGTTTTCTAACCGTTATGCGCATCCCAAGTGGAGTAAGCCGCCCTGGGGAGTTGAGCAATGTCCCTGGAAGTGTGCATGTGGACACTGGACAGCCGCCATCGGGTATGGGCAGCACCAGGCAGAGGCAAAGCTTTCTTTGTGTGTAAAATCCTCTGTTTGTGGTTTGTTGGAGTGTTAAGCCTTCTGTTTTGTTGCAGCATATTTTCTGCTGTTAAATAGTGAAAGTTCTTAGCCTCATTTGTCTGTTCACTTATGTTAGTCATGTAAAATTGGTGACTCTCAAAATAGGTATTTGAACTTCAGAACATGTTATGGCTTGTATGTAGATGTCTCCCCAAAGCTTCTTGTGATCACAGGTTGGGCTTTTGGAGGTGGCTGGATCTAGGAAGTGTGAATGTGGATTAAGGGTGTCATACTGGGATTAAGGGTGTGTGGTACTGGATTAGTCCACTAACTGGTTTACCATAGTTCTAGGTGTGGGTAATGGGAAACCTCACCCTAGGTATGGGTGGCACCACCCAAAAGGCTTGTAGCCTGCATAAGATAAAATAAAAATGGAGGCTTGCAGCTGCTTGCTGCTTCCTGCCTGCCTTGCCATGGACTGATTCTCCCCTGTCCTGTACTGTCCTGCCTTGGAGCCAGGAGACTATGGACTGAAACCTCTACAAACTGTAAGCTGAAATAAACCTTTCCTCCTTTAACTTTGGGTATCAAGTATTTCATCTCAGCAACAAGAAAAGCAACCAAGACAGAACAACTGATTTAAGTCACATCATCTGAGATTAATGAACCCACCTGTGCCATTGTGTCTTGGCACGATAGAAACGTGCTAAGATTCATCCATTGTACAGGAGTGGCTGAACATCTTCTTTCAAACTTGTTTGTTATAAAGCATTTGTGAATGCAGCAGAGTTTTTCATGAGAGTACTTTTATTTTAACATAAGATCTACAACTAATTAACGTAAGTTGTAGAATCACATGTTGTGGGCAAGGTTTTGAAGCACAGGTCACCAAATGTTTCAAAAATAATCTGATAATTATAAAGAACCAAGTTCCTACTCCCATCCATTGTTGTTGTGTCCTTTGGTGATAGATAGGACTTGATAAAATAGCATTAGTCTCTAGCTAGTGGTTTATAAACAATAGTTTAAAGACAAAGTTCCTAAAATTTATTAGAAGAAAAGAAGGCTTAGGTTTTTAAGATGTGGTTAATGAACTAATAGATATATTTTGAGGCAATGAAGGATTTCAAAACATATAAAAAATAGACCTTACTTCAGTGCCCATCATGAAAATATGTAAAGAAAACTTGATTTTGAAGATTAGCAGGATATTTATATACTTTTTAGGCTGGGTTGATATTCATTCAGACTAGAATATTTAAAACTTCAGATATTCATTGTGAACCTCAGGGTAACCACTAAGAAAATGACTGAAAAGCAGACTAAAAATTGAACATTAGAAAAAATAAATATAAAAGAAGGCAGTAATGATGAAACTGAGTAAAAATATAGCTAATATCTAAAACAAACTTTTAAGTAACAGAAAGCCCTTTCTCATTCAATGTAAATGGATCAAATTTTCCAATTAAAAGTCAGTGATTTACCTAATGGATAAAGGAACCAGTGTAAGTTATTTACTGTCTACAAAAGATTCATTTTAGATACAAAGATGCAGATGGATTCAAAGAGAGAGGAAGGAAAAAGGTACAGTGGTACCTCAGTTCATGAACTTAATTCTTTCCACCATTCTGGTCACAAACCAAACTGGATGAGAACTGAATTAAATTTCCCCATAAAGTCAACATCGAGCTTGATGGCTCTTGTCCAATTCAGTTTGTGACCAGAATCGTGGAAAGCACTAAGTATGTGAATTGAGGTACCACTGAATTTCAAGGAAATGCTAACCAAAAGAGAGCTGAAGTGTTTATGCTAATGTAAAACAAAATAGACTCTAAATAAAAACAAAAGACAAAGAACATTAGTGATAAAAAATTAATCCATAAAGAAAATATAATCACAAGCATATAGTTGCCTAACAATAGAACTCCAAAAGATCCTGATACAAATATAAAGAGAATTGAAGGGAGAAAGATAGTTCCACAATAATAGTTGAAGATTTTAATACCCCACTTACAATAATGAGTAGGACACTGGACGGAATCTTAATGGAGAGATAAGGTAAATGACACTACAGACTAACTAGACTATACAGAACCCTCCACCCAACAACTGCAGAATACGTATTCTTCTCAGGTACACAGAGAACATTCCTCAGGATAGTCCTGTGTTAAGACAAAATAAGTTTCACTAGTTTTTTTTTTTTTTTAATGCAGGTACCAGGAGCCAAACACAGGACCTTGCACTTGCCCGGCAGGTGCTTATGCCACTGAGCTATATCACTGGCCCCTAAATTTTTAAAAATTGGAATCATATCATACAAAGTATATTCTCTGACTACAATGGAATGAGATTAGAAATCAATAACAGAAGGAAAACTGGGAAATTATAAATAATGTGGAAATTAAACAACACATTCTTAAATGCTGATGGATCAAAGAAGAAATTTAAAAGCAATCCAATGTTTGGGCTGTGGTATGGATCCTGCTAGCTGCTGTTAGCCAGATCTACAGTCAGAATCAGACACAAAAAGCAGATGTGAAACAATTGCAGTTTCGCCAGGAAGGAAATGCCTCGAAATTCATTAGTCCACTGCCCTTAATTTCAGTCTCCCACAAAGTCTCAGGACATGAGCAAGAAGAAGACAAATGTTCTGCCACGGTGTAACACACATGACCTCTAGCCCAACTACCAGCAGAGTCCTTGAACCCAATGAAAACCTCCTGAGCTTGGCCTTCACTGTTTGCATTCCTATCAGCATTCTGGTCTTCTGAGCTCTAATCAGAATCTCCCATTCAGCTTACAGAATTCTAGGGCTTCTCTAGCCAGCATCTACAAAACCTTTTCAAATGCCTCCTGCAGTCTAGTTCCAAAGGCTTCTGAACCATATGGTCATGTACATCACAGAAACAACCCTACTCCTGGTACCAAGGTTTTCTCTTAGCTAGCTTTCTTGTCACTGGGAGAAAATTCCCAATTCCAGCAATTTAAAGGAGGAGAGGCTTATTCTGGCTCACAGTTTTAAAAGTTTTGCAGGCTCAAATGTAGAAACAGTACCATGGAAGGGCCTGTGACAGAGGAAAGTTGCTCACATTATGCTGACCAGGAAGCAGAGAGAGAAGGGAGGAACCCGGCCATGCCTCTGGTGACATACCTCCAACATGGCCCTACTTCCTCAGAACTCATTCAACTACTGAACTCATCAATGAATGAAGCAATCAATGAGTATAGCATCTCCATAATTCAATCACCTTTCAAGCACGAGAATTTGGGGAATATTTTAGATCTAAGATATAGCAACTTCTTAATTTCTTCTACAAAGCCATGGTTACCTTCATAACTGAAGCCAAAGATTATAAGAAAAGAAAACTACATACTAAAATCCCTTACAAACACAGGTGCAAAAGTCCTCAACAAAATACTACCAAAGTGTATCCTGCAGCATGTTTGTCTTAGTCACTTTCTTTGTTGCTGGGACAAAACACCTGACACCCACGATTTAGGAGAGGTTTATTTTGGCTCACAGTTTGAAGAGGTTCCAGTCTCTAGGCTCAGTTGGCTCCAAGGCAGGGTGGCATGGCAGAGGAGAAACAGTTCATGGCACGGTAATAGGAAGCAGAAAGAGAGATCAAGGGCAAAGGGAGGGAGATACACCCTTCCAGGCCACGCCCCTAATGCCTCACCTCCTCTGACAGGCTTTACCTCTCAACATCACATTTAGATATAAACTCATCATGGACTAATCAGCTGATGAGTATCACATCCCCATGGTCCAGTCACCTCCCAAGAACCCCACCTATGAGTGCATGATGCTTTGGAGAGACATCTAGATATAAACCATAACAATGTTGAAGAAATTATGTACAATTACCAAATAGGATTTATCTCCCAAATGCAAGGGTGGTTCCACCTAACAAAGCCAATCGATATAATTCACAGTTAATAGAATAACAGTAAAAAAGAAACAACCGGGCTGGTGAGATGGCTCAGCGGCATAAGCGCCTGGCTGGCAAGTGCGAGGGCCCGAGTTCGACTCCCGGAACCCACATACGAAAAAAGGGCCAGTGATATCGCTCAGCGGCACGGGCGCCTGCTGGCGCGCGAGGTCCTGAGGTCGACTCCCGGTACCCACAAAAAAAAAAAAAAAAGAAACAACCATATGATCAGTTGATGCAGAAATAGTATTGGAAAAAATCCAACACTCTTTCATGATTAAAAAAAAATCACTCACTAAACTTGAAATAGAAGAGATTTCCTCAAAATGATAAAAGCATTTATGAAAAGTTCCACAGCTAACAGCACACTCAGCAGTGAAAAATGGAAAGCTTTCTCCTTAATATCAAAAGAAAACAAAGATTTCTTGTTCCTGGATTTCAAGGATGTTGCCACTTATATTTGACATTTTACTGAGCATTCTGCCCAGAGCAATTAATCAAGAAAAAGAAATATAAGTCATCCAAATTGTAGAGGAAGGAAAAAACTATGTTTATTCACAGATGGTATGATAGTAAGTATAGAAAATACCAAACAGCCCTCATAAAATTATTGGGGCTAATACATGAATCAGTGAGTTGCAGGTCAGCAGACACACAAAAGTGAGGTATATTTTGTGCACTAGCAATCACCACCTGAAAAGGAAATTAATAAAATGATTTAAGTTACAATTGCTTTTAAAAGAAGAAAATTATTGAAAACAAATTTAACTAAGAAGGTGCAAGACTTATGCTCTGAAAACTATAAAATACTGTTGAAAGAAAGTAAAGAAGACCTAAATAAATGGAAAAGCATAATTCATTCATTGACTGAAAGACTTAATATTGTTAAGATAGTCATACTCTCCAAATTGATCTATAGATTCAGTGTAATCCCTATCAAAATTCCCAGTAGCCTCTTTTTCCTTTTTGCAGAAATGGAAAAGCCAGTCATGGAGTTTATATAGAATTACACAGAACTTCAAATAACCAAAACTATTTAAGACAAAGACAAAGTTGGAGAACATACAATCCTCAACTCAAAACTTAAGCTATAGTAATTTTTTAAATGTGGTACTTATATAAGGGTACACCATAGATAAAAGTACACACGAGATCACAGTCTCATAGACCACGGAATATAATTAAGCCTGCAGAAATGAATCTGTACATACACTGCCGCTTGATTTCAGCGGGTTGCCAAGATCATTCTGTGGGGAAAGAACAGTCTCTTTAACAGTGCTGTGATAACTGGGTATCCGTGTAGTCGAGAGTAGCTGGGATTACGGGTGCTTGGCACCAAGCCTAGCTAGCATTGATTTTTTTTTTTTTTTTAATATGCGGGTTCCGGGAGTCGAACTCGGGCCCTCGCGCTTGCCAGGCAGGCGCTTACGCCGCTGAGCCATCTCACTGGCCCCCTGGCACTGATATTTTTAATCGCTTTTTATACTGTCTTCCCAATACATCCACCTTAAGTTTCATGGATACAACAACCCCCTTTTAAAAACCTTTAACAACTATTTTATGTATTTTCTTTTCTTCTCATTAAAAAAAAATCAACTTTAAAATGAAAGTATGCTTATAACCAAAGGAACAGGAGGCATAAATAAGTTTGGCAATGAAACCAAATGACCATGTCAACTCAGCAGGTGGCAGCAGAACCAGGGTCGCAGGAAATAACGCCGGCCTCCTCAACCCGCGTGTGCGCGGGGCCGATGCATTCCTGTGCAGTGGGGCTGGAGGGAGCCAGGGCTGTGCACGTCCAGCCCATTCTAGGTGCAGCAAGGTTGCGGGCCAGTTGACCACTGGGAGGGAGCAGCCGTGAGAGTGGTGGGAATGGGCCTCTAGTCCGGGAAGCTGACTGCCATTGGCCTGTTGGGAAAGTGGCCCTTCTCCTGGGTTACGGCTCTCACTTGGGGTCTGCACAACTCCATAACCCTTGCTTTCCACTGCACGTCTAGGAAAGCCAGATGCATGGAGCAGACAAGAAGCCGAGGCATCCGTGGACGCCATCACTGCCCAAGGTGCTCAGGGCAATCGGCATTTCCAGGGCCAGATCTGTCCTCTCTGGCCTTCTGACAAATCATTGCCAGCCCAGCTAAAGAAAGGGGCTTCACCCTTTCTTTCTAAATTTATGTTTTGTCTTGGGCTTCCAGACTTCCTCTGTACTTTCTAATGATTTTTATCGCTATCATTTTCTGTACCATCTTGCTGCCTTCCAAGTGAACTGAAACTGAGAGATATCTGAAAAGTTATCAGTTAACTCCGTGGTCTGGGAAAGTGATGTGAGTCAAAGAGCCAGTGAGAGCCTGGGCTTAGTACGGCAGTGCTAGGAGTCTGCCCAGCTCCCTGGGAGAAAGGCTGCTCGGGAACAGAAATCTTTATGTTCCATAAGCTGGGCTCAGCCTTTGAATTCATAGTCAGTGCTTTATTATGCTCAGAAGCGCACACCACTTCTTTGGATCTTTGACTCAGTAATCACTTTGATGTTTTATTTATTGATGCAAAAAAGTACTTGCCTTTCAAGTTCGTTATCTCTCGTGTCAATGGAATTTTTCAAAGTATTTAGCGAGCAGCTCCAGAGTACTGTCTCCCCTGTTTCAAACTGGCACAGGATTCTGAAGTGTTACTGGTGCCCCTGGGTGTTTCCTGTCATTTAATTTCAAGCTAATAAGGAAATACAGAGGTTGGCTAGAATTTGCTCTGAACATAGTGGCGTGCTGGGACATACTCAAAGGGGGCTCTTTAGAGAATGTGTTTTATTGTCTCGGGGACTTTGTTTTCTAAGCTATTGAAATGATTTGTATTTGGAAATCAGAGCAATTTCTCGTCTTTGACCAAATCTTTCATGAAGTCTAAACTTCCATGTTTATGAAATCCGTCTGTGACTTCATTAAGTGGTTTCCGCAGTTAAAGAAAAAAAAAAAAAAAGTAATTGCCAAGAAGAGACAATATGAGATAAAATATTTGGGGGAGGGGAAGTCTATTGAAGTCCATGTCAGTTTTTAAAGCAGTTGGCTAGTTTTCTGCTGTTAAATTGTAAGAGTTGCTTACGTGCTTTGGATATTAACAGATCTGTGGTGTGCAGATATTTACTCCTAGCCCATGGTTTGCTTTTCACTCTGCTGATTGTTTTCTTTGCTGTGTGCAATTTTAGTTCAATGTCATCCACATATTTTATTTTTGCTGTGTTGCCTGTGCTTTCGGAGTCATTTCTATGAAATCAGCCCTCATGCCAAGTTCACAAGGCTTTTCCCTTGTTTTCTTTTTTTTTGTGGGTACCGGGGATCGACCTCAGGACCTCGCGCGCCAGCAAGCGCCCATGCCGCTGAGCGCTATCACTGGCCCTTTTTTCGTATGTGGGTTCCGGGAGTCGAACTCAGGCCCTCGCGCTTGCCAGGCAGGCACTTATGACGCTGAGCCATCTCACCGGCCCCCCCTTGTTTTCTTCTATGAATTTTACAGGTTCAGGTTGCCGTTAAGGCTTTAATCCATTTTGAGTTCCTTCTTGTGTATGGTATAAGATAAAGATCTCATCTCATTCTTTTTTCACGTGGTTTTCCAGTTTTCCCAAAACTACTTGTAGATTAGTTTGTCCTTCCTGCATATGTGTTCTTGGCCGACTTTTAGAAGATTTGTTGGCCAGGCGTAGGTTTTTTCTGGACTTTCCATTCTGTTCCTTGGTCTATATGTCTGTCTTTAGTCACTACGACATTATTTTGGTAACTGTGGCTTTGTAACATACTTTGAAATCAAGGAGAGTGGGTTTGTTCTTTTTCAAGGTTGTTCTGTTGGGTGAGGTCCTTTGTGGTTCCATATGCCTTTTGAGTTTGTATTTCCTATTTCTGTGAAGAATGTCATTAGGATTTTGATAAGGGTAGCACTGCCTATGTGGATCCCTTTGGGTAGTATGGACATTTTCACAATGTTAAGCCTTTCTTTCCATGAACAACTGATGGTTCTGTATTTATCTGTGGGTTCTTTAGTAATTTTCACTTATGTTTTATAGTTTTCAGTGTACAAATCATTCATACCCACGGTAAAGTTTATTCCTACAGTGAAAAGTAACCTACACAAGGGGAGAAAATATTTCCAAACTGCACATCTGATATAAGATTCATGTTTCCAACATACAGGGAACTACAATGACTCAAAAGCAGGAAAAAAAAAAAAAAAAACCCAATTTTAAAAATAGGTAAAGGGCTTTGAATAGATATTTCTCCAAAGATAGGCAAATGGCCAACGGGAACAAAAAAGATGGCCAACAACCCCAATATGAGGGAAAGGTAAATCAAAACCATAGTGAGATTTTACCGTGTATCCATGAGGATGGCCATCATCCGGAAACACAAGACGAGAAAGAATGGGGAATGCTGGGAAGAATGGGGGGACATCGGGACGCTTGTGCACTGTTGGTGGAAGTATAAAATGGTGCAGCTGATATAGACGACTGCATGAAAGTCCCAAAAAGAAACAGAATCATCAATCCTCAGACTGGGTGTCGACCCAAAGCAACCGAAATCAGCATTTTGAAGAGATATCTGCCCTGCTACATTCACCGTAGCAGTACTGTAGCAGCCGAGACATGGAAGCAACCCAGTGTCCACCACTGGATGGACGGGTAGAGGAAACGTGACATTCATGTCCAGTGGAAAATCACCCAGCCTCAAAACAGAGGTGACCCTGGAATATGTGGCCACATGGGTCAACACAGAGGACGCTATGCTACATGAGGTGAGCCAGACACGGGAGGCGGAAGCTGGGGTGCTCCAGCTGTGTGCGACCTCTAGAGGGACCATACTCAGAAACAGGAGAATGGGCCGGTGAGATGGCTCAGTGGCGTAAGCGCCTGCCTTGCAAGCGCGAAGGCCGGAGTTCGACTCCCGGATCCCACATACGAAAAAGGGGCCGGTGATATCGCTCAGCGACACGGGCGCCTGTTGGCGCGCGAGGTCCTGAGGTCGTCCCCCCGGTACCCACAAAAAAAAAAAAAAAAAAGAAACAGGAGAATGCTGGTTGCCGGGCCTAGGGAGAGGGGAAGGGGGAGCTGCTCGTCAGCGGGTGTGAAGTTACAGTTGTGCCAGGTGGGTAATTTCTAGAGTCACTCCGTACAACATCCTGTGTCTTACAATTCGAAGGGTAATTCTCACACCCAACAAAAAAGATGAAGCCCTTATCTTTTAACACAGGGCGCATCTTGGCAGTGGGGAGCTTTCATATTGAAAATAAGCGGATCTGTAAAGTAAGCTATAAGTCCTCTGTGGGAAGACAGAGAAAATGGAACATAGAAATTAGCTTGGGGTAAAGACGTGCGATCCAGTCGGTGGCCGGCCTCCTCCACGTGGAAGGTGATGCTTGTGAAGATGGAAAGTGCCCCCCTGTCCCGGCCACACGGATCTGAGCAGTCTGCCGGTGTTCGGTCCCCTCTCCTCCACCACCCGCTCTGCCCAGGCGCGGGCCTGCTGCGTGCTCATGCAGCCTGTGGGTGCGAGAAGGGCGATGTCAGGGGGCATGCCCCGAAGCCTGTGCCCGTCTGCCAAAGGAGCCACCTCCCAGACGGGCTGGCGCCAGGCATGATCCACTGTGCTGGAAACACTAAGGCCTCATCTGAAACGATGATTCCAGCTCATGTTTCCTTGGTCCCTCTAATAAACTTAGATATGAGAAAAAATAAAACTCAAAAGACTATCATCCAAAAGGGGATTGTAGGAAGATGCCCTCAAAATTAGGTACCACCAAAGTTTAGGAAAATTGCCCAGGGCTGGTGCAGGGCTCCAGGGCTGGTGGCGGGAGAAGCCTTTGTACCTCAGGCCTGAAGGGTCAGGAGGAAGTGGTTCCTGTGACCCAGAGGGGCAGCTGTGGGGAAGGAGTGTCTGAGCGGAGCCGTGGCTCTGGCTGCCACCTGCTCCTCCTGCCTGGGGTCACCTGCTGCACCCCCCGAATGGCAGGAGACACCGCTGCAGTCACGGGGAGCGGGGAAGGGAGCGTGGACAGCAAGTCTAGAAGAGCTGTGGGAGCCCCCTGGACTTCCTCTGGGGCCTTTCTGTGCAGCGCAGCCTCACTGCACAGCACCGCACCGCACCCTCCAACTGCAGACACGCCGTACACCTGAAGAGAACAGGCTGCGGCCCGCCTCACACCGAGACCTCGCAGACAGGAGCAAGGCTGGAGGTCTGACTCAGTGCAAACACTGGGAGAAATAGTGAGTGCGTGTGTAAGGGTCAGTCTACAAATACATGCAAACGAAGCAGTGCCTGGACATGTGACGAGCCAGGGCTGGTATAGAAGCAGTGAACTAGAACGTTCACTGAAGTGCAGTGGTGGGCTAAGAGAAGGGGAGACGTAAGAGTACACACGCCTCCACCCAAAGGCTCATGTCCCGCGATGCACTTCTTCTAAGGAGCGTCACGGAGAGCATTAAAGACCTTCAGTCTGACTTCCGGTGCTCGGTATTCGTCACTTTAAACCGAAGCATGCCTTGTGTGCTTGGGGGGGGGGACCCCATCCTGAAAGCCCCTCTGACCAGGAATTTCCTTTTTGAGCCCAGAGTCAGCCTGAATGTTAGTCTGAAGTCTTGGTTACACCCAAATTTTACTGTCATAAAGAGCAACTTTGTGACCTGGCCCCAGATCAGCCCACTGCCCCTTAAGAAAGGAAGCCTGGGCTGCGGCCACTGTGTCTCCAGAAGTTCATGTGTTGGAGGCTAAGTCCTCAGTGTGGCAGAGTCAGGAGGTGGGGCCCGGCTTGGAGCCCTGGTGGACGGATTAGCAGCTTTCTCCTTGGAGTGAGTGCCGGCCCTCACGGAACTGGACCAGTTACCACGAGGACAGGCTCTTACGGAGCATGTCGGCCCACGCTTTGCCTCTTGGGCACATGTCAGCTTGTTCCTACTTTCTGCTACAGGCCGAAGCAGCACTGGGTCCTGCCCAGACACAGGTCCCTGAGCTTGGGTTTCTCCGTCTCCAGAACTGTGAGCCAAATAAACCTCTACTCTTTGTAAACTGCCGCATATTCAGTGTTGTCACAGTGATGGACTCAGGCACTCAGCTGCAGCAGGCCAGCAAGGTCTGCAAGAGCGTCCTGCACTTCATGACTCCTCTGATCCTGGCATCCACAGCAGCACTGCCTGCTCTGACCGAGAGGAAGCCTCCGCTCCTGCCTGCCTGCTGTGTCATGGCATGAGTGAGCTTGTTCTAGAACATTCGAGAGCCAGCCCTACCTTCCCCAGACAGCATCTTGGTCCTGTGTTAACATCTCTGACTCTCAAGCCTGCATGACCCAGAGATGGATGGCTGTTTCTTCAAGGTGATGGGAAGTCACTGTGACCATTGCCGTGGGATGCCCAGGGCGGACTTAACTTTAGAGACCTGTGCCAATGCTAACACAACGTAAGTGAGACCAGATGGAACGCAGATGGGTGTCTCAGCAACAAGTACAAGCCTGTGTCAGTGATCGGTGAGTAGATTGCATTGGCCCTTGTCCGTAATGCTTTATTGTACCAGAAGGTGGTATGATGATGTGTTTCATAGCATCCCTGAGACACGCATACACATGCATGTACACAGGCTCGTGCCTATGTATTTGGATGTATGTGTGCACGTATGCAGCATACTTTTAACATGTACAGATAGTTAAGTCTGGGTGGGTGTCAGTGAGCTTTACAAATCTGTTACTCTTATGATGAATCACTGAGGTATTCTTTAGTGGTGAATTCAGTTTTTCACATGATTTTATTACTTTCTTTAAATCAAGTATCAGTATTAAATAGATAAATTATTTTCAACCTCTGTTTATTAAACTTGGCAGATATTAAGTTAGCATTTTCATTTGATATAAACCCCTCGAGTATGCACCACAACTCAGAATAGACTCTGATCGTAAAGCACGTTGTACTTCGTGCCGTCATAACTTAACCCTGCCCCGACGACTACGCACTCAACAGTCAGTTCTCACATCCAAGGATGGCTCTGCCTGGCCCATGTCGACCTCTGGTAACATCCGGGCTCTCAGCTGCCTGCTTCCCCGTCCTGGTCTCTACCAGCAATTGCACTTGGTGAGTAGGTAGCACCGTTCAAAACTGTCCAGAGGAACCGTGCCCTTCCAGTGCCTCTGGTGAGCTAACTCCGAACAGCAGCCCTGAAGCTCAAGGTTAGGACATGGCCAAGTTAAAGGCAAGAAGGAAACTGAGTCAAGCTGCACACCAAGGTTGCAATGATGGCAGAGATGCTGGAGCTGGGATCTCTCCACCCCCACCCTGACCAGTCGGGGAGCTCGGCCCCACTGAGAAAACCGGGCAATGGGTGGGCGCCTCCAGTCCGCTCCTACTTCGCCAGATGCCCACAGTGGCCGCCGTGCAGCTGCTGCTCTCCACTCAGCAACAGGGCTCTTTTGCTCTTCCCCACCCACCCCGGTCTCCTGAGAGGGTAAATGAAGCTGCTCGCATCCTGTTCCCACCCAAATGAGCAAACAACAAACATCTCGTCTCAACAACTACAAACCAGTGATGTAAAAATAGTTTAAATTACTTCGGAACTTTAATTACAGGTACTTTTCCACGCAACACTTCTGAAAGTTTTGATTCTCGCCTGTTTCTGTAAAGATATCCCGGCTAAACCTCGCGCCCCCTCCTATGTACATATCTACACCCACATCGCCTCTTTATCAGTACGAGGTCTCGATCACAGTCCCAAACCAACTGCGCACCCAGTTCCGGGATATGAACCTCGGAGACTAAGACTCCGAGGAGGGTGGGAAGCAACTGCAGTCAAGAAGCAGGAAAGGTTGTAGCTTGGCTGGAGGCTCGTCTAAACTCAACTCAGAAATCTAGTCATTAAGAGGACAAAACTAAGAGGACCCAGCGCTCACCCCCACTGCCTCCACCAAACACACCAGCCGAAACTCCGCGGACTTAAAGTGCAATTACTGCTGCGAACTCACTGGGGCCAGGGATCAGGCTGGACGGAGTTCAAAGCAGAAACTTCAAACGGGCTGCTTATGACTCAGGGCGGGAAGGGAGGGAGAGGGGAAAAGGAGCGACAGCTCTCGGGCATTCAAGTGCATCAAAAGAATTAGTGTCTTTCCTTTTCATAAAGAAAATCTGTACATGGTGAGGAATCCTAGTTCAGAAAAATAGAACTTCCTAAAAACTTCTAGCTGGGCCCGCCCCAGTGCGGCAGAGTCAGGAAGCCGGCGAGGGTGGCCAGCAGCACAGGCTGGGCTCTTGATCCTGGTGCCCGGCCGTGCTGCTCACCCCCACCATCGGCAGACAGGTCCTCGGCTCTGGGTGAGGAGGAGGCACACTGGACCAGGGGCATCTGGTAGGACGTGGCCCTCTTCTCCGGCCGGTCCGGACTGGACCCGTCGCTGGGCCGCTGGCCATTGAAGAGCAGGTAGCGCCCCCGGGCATCCTGCTCCATCTTGAAGATCTCGTACTCCGTGTGGGGCAGCTTGATGCCCAGCGCCATGCAGCCATTGGTGTGTGTGACGTCCTGCTGCACGCCCACCTGCCAGGAGCCCTCGACCCCACACTCGTTCCCGTTGAAGACGTTGAGGAGCGAGGCTGTGGCCGCATCCATGGGGGTAACCTTCATGTGATTCACTGCAGAGGACAGAGGAGACTCCGTGATTCCGAGGGAGAAATCGGGGGACACACCAGCAAAGCTGGGGGCTCATTCTCACCAAGGCTTCCTTCATAGCCACCCTGCCCACCCACCCTGCCGGCCACAGGAGTCTCAGGTGGGGAGTCCGCCTGTCCCTGGGAGTGACAGCCGCCCTGACACTGTCACCGTCCATCTGCCTCCGTGGGCCCCGCATCAGGGGACCCAACAACCACAGATCAGGAAGAATGGGAAGCAAGCTGGTTTGCTGTGAATCTGCATGACTCCGCTTGTTTATTCCCTACTCGACACAGCGTAACTATTTACATAGGTGACAATGCATTAGGAATTACAGTCATCTCGAGATGATTCACAGCACACAGTACGCACACTGGAGATGTGTGTAAGGGCGATGTGTCTGCAGACCTGTCTGCCCCATCCGGCGACCTCCCTGGGAAAGGGAGCTCATTCCCCACAGATGCGAGGGGACCACCCCTGCTGTGAGTGTGGCCAGGAGTCAGACTGCGTGTAGGGACCACGCCTGCTCTCCACAGTGCATGCGATGATGCCTCTTTAGGATGCGAAATTATGCAAAAAGAAACTGGAATTTTATCTTATGAAAAGGATTTATGGTGTCTAAAAGTTTTGCTGCCAAATATCTTGGCTAGTTAGCATTCTCACGCATCAATACTGGCACATAACTCGGGGATCTAAAATATGTTGCAAGCAAAAAAATACGTGAGTGGATTGAAAAGAAATCTAAGCCAGTGTAGAGGCCACTTATTAACACGTCTGTTGGTTCACTTGCAGCATGTTTCCTTAAACACGCACATCATGCTGCTCACACTCGGACTGAGGCCGGCACCTCAGCCTGCGCTCGGGACCCCCGCAAGGCCCCCCGGGGGCCACACTGCGCACCACACACTGGGCCTGGCTGGACGCGCCGGAGACTGCCCTCTGTTGGGCGCGGTCGTCCCAGGACCAAAGCCGCCTCCTCAGCAGGAGTCCTGCTGACTGGACTGGAGTGTCACCTGGGCCCCACACCCAGGACCTCTGCTGTCCCTCTCTGCTTGGTGTGACAAGGCTGATGCTAGTTCGTGAAGATGCTCAAACTTAAAAACAAAACAAAACCTGTGGCTGCAGGCCTCCCTTCTGAGGACGGCCTGCCCTGCCCCAGCCTTCGAGTGACAGGCGGGGACACTGCCGGGTGAGGACACCACCGAAACCTTCCCATCACCACTCCTCTGTCCCTGCTTGTGACGCCCTCTTAAAGGCAGGGCAAGCTCAGGGCAGACAAGAGGACTCTGAGCCCCAAGGAGTCGCTACCACCTGCTCCTTCTCCCCACTAGGAAGCACCTGGGGTGCGAGCTGCAGCGGCTACCGGAAGCGCTCGGGACGCCACAGGCTGGGTATCCAGCTGCCTGCGTGGCATGGGCCACATGGTGCCTGAGGCTGCAGGCGGAGACGCCAGGTCCCACTGAGGCAGGGGATCCCAGGGTTTCCAAGGAGCAGAGTGGCAGAACTCACTCCCCGCTCTCGTCCCAGCATCCAGGCAGAAGAGAAACCCTTTCTCTTAGCTCTGCTCTGCAATCTGTCCCCAGACTGCACCTGGGCGCTCCCTGCGGCCGTGGCCTACCTTTGAACACGAACTCTGTGCCGCCCACGACCCTGGAGGATAGCACGCCGCGGCTGTAGCGGCCCCGGGCATAGATGGTGAAGGTGGGGTGCTTGCACACGGGGTCCGAGTAGTGGTAGTAGTGGCCCTCCCAGGTGTGGTTGTTGTCGTGGAAGATGAAGTGACGTGTGAGGAAGAGGACTTCGGGGCGCACCTCGCAGCGCTGGCTCACCCACTCCCCGTGCAGGCCCACAGTCAGGTCCGCCTTTGGGGGCAGCAGCGGGGGGTGGTGCTCATCTGAGCGGTAGATGATGCGACAGGCTATGCAGGCGTGGTCGTGGTTCTGCAGCCGGGAGACAGACAGCCTTAGGGACCTTCGCTTCCCAGGAGACCGGGCGCACAGGGCTCCCCCGCCCGCCCCCAAGGGGCTCACGAGATGTCGGGAGCAGCACCCAGGTCGTCAGCACTGCCAGGGTACATGTGGAGCCAGGTCCATGCCGAGGACTGTGGTGTGTGGGCACACACACACACACACACACAAGCGCACACAGGTGTCTGCACGACAGCCGGGACAGCCGGCACATCTCAGCTGTGCTGGACTCCAGAGTCCTGTCAGGTTTCAGACCACCTGGGCTGGATGCAGATTTTACAAAGAAACGGCAACTCCTCACACCCTGCAGGACAGCGACTGTCGGGAACCCAGGAGGTAATGTTGGTGACGGTGTGGACACATCAGAACCCCGTGCCCTGCTGGGGGAAGGAAGTGGACACAGCCACTACATGAAATGGTCTGCTGGCTCCTCAAAGCACTAAGCATAGAACCCAGGTGTGGATCCAAAAGCAGAAAGCAGGGATCCAGACAGGTACAAGAGCACGTCGGCCGGAGAGAGGACACAACCTGAGTCCTGCCTACAAGCGAATGGGGAAGCGACTGTGCTTCAGCCCTAAAAGGAAGGGTGTCCCGGTACAGGCTATGGGTGGATGTACCCTGGGGAAGTGGCACTAGGTGAAACAAGCCAGCTACAAAATGATGCACACTGATTCCACTTCTACAGGGCAGTGAAATCCACAGACAGGAAATAGCTCGGTGGCTGCCAGGGGCTGGGTTGGGCAGCAGAGGGAGAGCTGGTGCTCTCAGGGCAGAGCTTCTATTTGCAAGGTGAGGGGGTCTGGGGATGGATTACGGTGGTGGTAGCACAGCAAATGTAACTGATAGCACTGAACTGTACCCCAAACATGGGTAGGATGGTAAAGTTCATGTTATATGTATTTTCCTGCAATTATGTTTTTAATTAAAAAATTATGAGGTATATTAAAGGAAAAGAAAGGGCAGCCTCCTATGGCTATGGGTGAGGGCTGTGCAGCTATGGCAGGGACAGGGAGGGACCGGGTAAGGAGGGATGGAGAAGGTAGGCGGAGGCTCGGGGAGCACAGGGTGCAAAGGTGGGTGCACAGCGCTGCCTGCGGTCCTTGGCCTCAGGGCTCTTCCACCACTCCTGCATCCTCACATTCTGCACAAAGCTTAAGTGTGGACATCCAGAGAGCCAGGTCCTGAGCAAGGTGCCAACCCCTCATTGCTCGACTCAAGCTGCAGGGCACCCCAGTTGCTTCGCCCTGAACAGGGGTGTCTCTCTGCTATTCTGTTCCCATGGCTGCTGCCAGCCCAAGGGGCTCACAGGACACTGCCCCCTAGAACCACACAGCCACCAACTTGTGAGCCCGGCCCAGTATGGCCTCAGCCCTGCATGCAGGCTGGTGGCTGTCACTCTGGGTGGGCCCATGTTTCATCCCCAGCATTATCTGGAGCCAGAGGTCCCCATCACCAGGGCGTGAGGTTGGCACAAGGGGAGGCACCTGGAGCTGCGATTTCCAAGAAGGAACATTTCCTTTGCCCATGGGGCTTGTGGCTCACAGAGGACAATCTCGGATGGTGTGGGCACCAGAGGCCAAGTTCATATGGGCCTCAGGCTTCCCACAGGGCCTGAGCCTGTGGTCAGCAGGAAACAACCATCAGCAAGCTGCAGTAAGGGCCAGTGAAGATCACAGGTCCTTGGTCCAGCGGACAGCAACGGCACCAGCCAGGTCCTGAGGGCCTTGGCTCGGCTCCCAGACTCAGAGCTGCCGACCTAGGGCAGGCTGTCCACTTCTCCCGTTTCTTCTCCCTCCTTTACGTGGCTGCCATCATCAAAAAGACTGTGACAGCCACAAGACAGGAAGGCAGGCAGGTGGCTCCCAAGTGGGGTGCCCACCAGGTCTGCAGACTCCAGAAAGGGCCCCTCTGTGTGTGCCCCACCTGAGTGATGCACATCAGGCCACCAAGAAACAAACAGAACAGAGCAAGGAGCCTAGAGTCAGTCACTAGGTCACAACATGTGAGGGGGACAGCTCTTCACGACTTCATGGTCCAAGATGGGAAGCTCAAGATGCCTGTGTTGGGCCCAGCAGGTGACCTCACCATCTCTACCAATGCTGCCCTGCCGTCCTGGCTCCCAGCCCCGGCTGCCACTCTCTGAGGGACCCCAGTCCAGATGAGGACACAAATATCCAGGACTTCACAGACAAGACGAGGGGCCCTTGTGCTGGCACCAGGGCTGGGTGCCAAATGGGCCCCGGCCACGTGCCATGGCCAGCGTGGCCTGCAGGGACAGAGAAGTGCCAAGAGCCTGTGAGCATCTCAGTCCCAGAAAAGAGTTGGTTTTCCTCAGATACCAGCATCAGCCCAGGAAAAGGTCAGGAAGCTGCTTGGATAGGGAACAAGCAATCTCATTTCCTGCAAGCGATGCCTCGGATAATGCTGCGGATCAAGTGCTCTCGCTCGGGGAGGAAAAGGCCCAGAGCGAAGGGAGGGGTGCGGCTGTCTCTGGGCTGTCCCAAAAGGGCCCTATCAGCTGTGCTCGGCAGGAGCTCCTCTCTCAGTGCAGGCAGGGCCCTGGGCACCAGGTGAGACCCACAGGCCCTGGGATGAAAGGTTTCTGCAGGGTGGCCTGTTTTCCACCAGTGGGAGCTCAGGGCCATGGGCTGGGACTGGGAGGAACCTGGCTCTCAGCTATTGCTCCTCCCAGATTCCTACACTATCTTGTTTTATTGTAAAGAACACATCCTGTAGAATGGCCCACCCTGACCATCTTAAGTGCACAGTTCCGTGGCATCAGTACACTCACAGTGCCGTGCGACTACCTCCACTGTCCACCTTTGGAGCCTTCCCCTCCCCCGCTGAGATCAGACCCCCCTGAACACTACTCCCCTCCCCCTCCCCAGCCCTGGCACCCCACCTGCACGCCTGCTGTCCCCTTGATCTGACCATGCTAGGCGCCTCTCACACCGGGGCTAAGCATCTTCAGGGCTGGCGTATTTCATCAGCATGGTCTTTAAGGTTCATCCATCTGTAGCAGGCGCCGGGGCTTCCTTCTCTTTAAGGCTGAATCAAAGCTTAAGTAAGGCCTGAGCACCTGTTTGAGTATCTGCTTCAGTCTTTGGGGAATAATCCCAGAAGTGGAATAGCTCGGTCATATGGTCAACCTATGATAAAAGTTTTGAGGAACATCACGGTGTTTTCTGTAGTAGATGCACCACTTCTACCAACAAAGCACAGGGCCCCAGCTTCTCCACGCCCTCGCCAACACTTGTTGTTTCATCTTTTCTCAGCAGCCATCCTCATGGGTGACTTGGCACCCCACTGTGCTTTTGTTTACATTTTCCTAAGCATCTGAGATATGGCACACCTTTCTGTGTGCTCATTGGACATCTGCATATCCTTCTGCACTTTTCAATTTTGTTGTTGTTGCAAGTTGGCTAAGTGACTTTCCAAAGCAACTCTAGCTACCATTAAGAAACCAAAGATGCAATACACAGGGAGGTCCTTCCGGCTTGTTTGTGGATACTGTCAGCAAGGGGACCGTTTTGGATACAGTCTGTAAGAAGATATTCATGTTCTGTAGACAAGTTTAGCAACTTCCCTTGAATTTTTACAATCTTTGGCTTGTAGAAGTTTTAAAAGACCTACAGGAACAACTCTGGGAAGCGTAAAGTAAAGCTTATATATTGTATTGACCCTAAAGCCTCTTTGTCTTAATGTGGTTTTCTTCTAGGTTTTCAAGAGTGATAAATGGAAAGAGAAGCAAATGTGGAGTTTTTAAACATGAAAAATGTTTTGCACTAGGAAATACCACGTGCTTTAGGAAATTACTCTTTTTATATTTTGGACCCACATTCAATTACTTGCTTCTCGTCTGACTAGTGGTCTTTCCCAGGCTCAAGGACTTGCCTTCCACACCAATCCGTCTCCCTGGATCTCCGAAAGGGCTACACAGCGTCAGAGTTTCTGGCACGGGTCTGAAGGTTAAAGGCAGAGGGACCAGAATGTGTTTCTTCTTTGCTGCTTGAAGAAGCTTTAATTCAGGCGTCAGGAACCACAGACCAGCGATGGAGGCAGAGTGCTTGCCTACCAGGTGAGCGGCCCTGGGTTCAATTTCTAGCACCCCCACACACACAAGCACACGCACATGCAAACATGCACACACAGGTGCGCACACGCACACGTGCAACTTTAACTTAAAGGAGAGAGAGGACAAAAAAGATCCCTAGTAATCTCCAAAAAGAAAGCCAGGCTTATTCTAAAAGTAAAAACCAAGTTTTACACTTCCAAAGTAAGCAGCACTGCTGGCAAGAAATGGGGTTTGCCTCCTCTGAGCCCCAGTTCCTGCCAGGCTCCCCGGCACCCAGTTCAATATAGCGGCTTACATGTCAGGACACTGCTGCTGAGGGCCAAGCAATCCTCGCCTGAGCTGCCCAACCTCCCAAAGAGACTGGGTCCCTTGTCCAGTTAAGACCAACAAGGCAAAGAGACAGGAATTTGGCTCAGGTGACTACAAACCAAAGGTAGACTCAGGACCCTAATCTGGGCCTAGGGCTTGCCAAGTGCTACCTCTGACCCCACGGCTCTCAGGCCAAGGTCCTGTAGGAACAGATGCCCCGCCAAGGGCTCCAGCCTGGAAAGGGGTCTTCCGGAGCCGATGACGGGTGGGGACTCTCCAGCTCTCTCCGTTTCCTGCCAGTATTTATTTCTGGAGGGCTGGTGTGTCAACAGCATCTGCTGATCATGTCCACTTGTTTCTGTCGTCTTCCCAGAATGGAAGGAATGGCCAAGAGGCTTGCGACAGAGCGGCCACAGAGACAGGCTGGGGGCAGCCCCAGGCTGCGCGGGCAGCTTCCTAGAGAAAAGTTTTGTTTGGGGAGAAGAACAGAGATCAGAGAATGGGAACTTGCCTTCTTAGATTTTGCTCCAAGGGACCAAAACAGACACATTCAGAAAGAGCCCGTGGTGGCTGGCAGCCGGTGGCCCGGATCTGAGCCTCGTTTGCATCCGCACTCTCTACGTGTTGAATTTCCGCCTGCTGCAGATCCTCCCATCCCTGCACCCTTCTGGGGTCCTCTTGCTGCCGTACCCGCTCTGAGGCCAGGACTTGACAGTCCCCTCTCTCATTACCCAGGACACCAGGCAGAGCACTGCAGACCCCGGCCACAATGAGGCTCCCCAGGGACAGGCTGACGGGGACAGAACTGTGGAGGGGCATTTGTGGAGCTGGCAGGGGAGGTGGCATCCATCCGCCTCGAAGGTAACCTGTTGTGGGGATGCTTTTCAGATCTGGGACTCAGGACTCTGTGACCTTGGTCTCATTTTGATCACCTAAAGGGATCAAGATGACTCCACTGTCAGAGGGTGTGGGGTGACCAGCTGTGGCCTCCCAGGCTGTGTCCCCAGAATGTTGTAGGTACAGACGTGGTGGTGGCTGTCTACCCTGTTACAATGGACTGAATGTCTGTGTCCACTCGAAATTCCTACGCTGAAATCCTAACCCGAGCACGAGGGTCTTAGGAGGTGGGGGCTTGGAGAAGTGATTAGGTCACAGGGTGGAGACACACAAGTGGGATCAGTGCCCATAAAAAAGAGGGGTGCTCTCCCGCTGTCTCCCTGCTACATGAGGACGGAGTGAGAAGAAGGCTGTGTGCTCCCTGGAAGAGAGCCACCGCCACGTGAGCCACCTCCAGACGCCGTGTGCAGGCAGCCTCCATGCGGACTTCCAGCTCCCAGAGTCGAGAGGCATACATGTCTGTTGCCAGCTGGAATGTGTCCCCCAGAAGTTCATGTGTTAGAAACCCAGTCCCCAAATCCACATGTCAATGGCAGACCAAGAAGGAGCCTTCGGGAGGCCATCAGCATTGGACAAGGTCATGGGGTGGGCCCTGTGATAGTCAGTGCTTTCTAAGGAGAGGGAGAGGGACCCCCATATTATGCTTCCTGCCTCAGCCTGGCTGCTCTCTGCCAAGCTAGGATGCAGCAGTAAGGCCTCGCCAGATGCCAGTGCCACGCTCTTGGGCTTCAGCCTCCAGAACCCTGGACTCAGTAAGCCTCTATTAATTAAAATGTTCAGGCGCAGAGATTTTGTAATAGCAGCCGGAAACAGTCTTCAGACTTGGGTTTGTCACCAGCTCCTGGACGCTGCAGGGAAGCAAAAGTGAACAGCTCCCCATCCTAGAGTTAAGCGGGGGCACTTGGTGGCCAAAGGAGCAGCATGGCACTTGCGAGAAGTGTAGAGCCCAGGAGGTGAGGCTGTGAAGGCCTTTCCTGCTCTTGCCAACATCAGCGCCCCGCAGAGGTCCTCCGGCCTCCTCGGTGCCTGCACCCGCAACACAGCCAGGCTCAACAGTCAGGTGAAAAGGACCCCACGAGCTCCTTCTCGGCAGAAATGGCTTTACGGTTGTTTGCAGCATAAATGTTGCGTTTATTTTCACTTGATTGCTTCTTCACCTCCTAGAGATTTTCTTTCACTTAAATAATTGAAGTTGACTCATTTTAAAAATTAAATGAGATCTGAGGTGAATCGCAAGGATCCCAGCTTGCCGCATTTCTTGGCCCCTTTTTTCTTCCTGCTGCTCAGCTAACGCCCAGCTCAGAGCTGCGGGGGGAGGCTGCTTTCCAAAGAGCTGAGTTCCCGCCCTGTTTCCTTCTGCCCCTCGGCGGGCTTGGTCTTGCCTTTTAAGGGATGAGATGTTTACCATTTGCATCATTCCTGACAACACATCTTTCCCGGTCTGCTACCTCCTTAAATAAAGCAACCTGCAAGTGGCTGAGATACTCTGGAGGCATCAAGAAAAACACAGATCTGTATGCAACAAAAGTGCATGCGAGCGTCCTGCAGGGAGCAGGTGTGGAGCCTTCCGACCTTGGCCCACAGAAAACACCCACAAGAGCAACACTGTCAGAGTCAGACCCCAGCACCTGAGCCTCACAGCCAGCTCTCTTCTTTCATGCAGAGTGCAGCATTTACTGTCTCAGGGACCCCTGGACACTGGGTCTCTTTGGCCTTCCTCTTCCTACCGCCTCTTCCATCACCAGCCGCCTCTGCAAACCCCTTTCCTTTCCCCACACCGGCAGGAAGAGGAAGGACAAACAGGGGCTCCCTCACCACTCTGCTGACCCGGAGCCACGCAAGGACGCATTCGGACCTGCCACACAGCCTGTCCCTTGCCGCAGGGCCACCTAACCTAGTCTCTCTGATGTCACCGATACTGGAAGTCACCCAGCTTGCTTCTATCAGCCATCTGTATCTGTGTGTTTTGCATCTGAAGATTTAACCAACTAAGGATCAAAAATATTGGGGAAAAAGTTGGTCTGCACTAAAGATGTGCTGACATTAGTCCGGGTCATGATTCCCTACACAACACAGCAGAACAGCTCTTCACGTAGCGTTGGCATGGCATCCGGTGTGCTACGTCATCCGGGGTGGGTTACAGTACACAGGAGGATACGTGCAGGTTTCATGCAAACGCTGCACTGTTTTACAGAAAGGACTTGAGCACCCACAGACTTGGGTACCCACAGGTCCTAGGATCATCCCCTGTGGACACGGAGGGATGACAAAGCCACGAGAGGTGCCTGTGGGACCAGAACCGAAGCTTCCCTCTGCACGGGAGCGCTCCTTCTCCTCAGGCGGGGTCCTCGGGGAGCTGCAGTTTTGCTGGGACAGAGGATTTAAGACGTGCAGCTTGGGGAAAGCTGGCTGGTTTTCGGATAACCCCTCTGATTTATAACCCTTAGGCTGAATCAGACAGAAGATTTTGGAGGAAGAGCAACTCCACGTGCTTGCAGGTCGGATCCTGAAGCTTTTTGGTCAGCTGAAGATCGCAGAAATCATCTGCTGTCATTACCATTTGATTCCATCACCATGGAGAATGAACGTGGCCACTCACCCTTTAACTACAGGGCTCTGGTGACTCCTGGCAGAGGGTCAGCACTGCCCACGGTGAAACTCCACTTGGGCAAAGAATCTTCTTTTGATTCACTTTGATTTTTGTTAATGAAAAGCGGCCAATTTCCTCTGAAAGAATTCCCCACACACCTACCTGATTCTCTGCAAACATAATTTATTTGCCAAAGGCCTTGGAACCTCATGGCAAAGCAGCATAAAGCTTAGAAAAACAAGCTGACCTGAAGTTTCTATTTTTACATGATATCCTGTTTCCACAGGGGCTGAGGCTAGTGGTTTCAAACTCAATTTAGCATTTAAACTAATTTTCGGCCAGGTCTCTATGGACCAGCAATTAGGCAGGCGCAGAGTTCAAAGGAGGAGGCCCCGCCCTCCCGGTAGCCTGGGGATCTCGGAAGATGTTTTCTGTACTGCTTCCCATCCTGCGCCAGGGGCCACGGCCAGCCCCGGCGACCTGAGCCTCAGGGCCTGTGGGCACATGCCACAGAGCTCGGCCATGCCAGGGTCTGCAAAGACACCCATAGCCAAGTCCACTTTCTCCTCCCCAGAGCTGTCCCAGGAAGGATCTAAAAACTTCCCGAGGACTCCACAGCACGCTGTGGGCCAAGAGGTACACAGCGAGGGACAAGAGAAGAATGGGCCCTTTCAGCTCAGGAGCCAGGTGCCCTCCCGCAGGCCCCAGCCGTTCTGCCGGGCAGCCGCCGTGGCTGGGCACAAGGAGGCCAGGCTCTGTCCGTAGTGGCCGCCGCATTCCTGAGTCCAGGCTGGGGTTGCTCTTTTGCTAATTTTCACTTTGTGTGATGACGTGGCTTAGGTACTGTGAGATCATGGGACAGACTGCAGCCCTGCCACCCCAGAGACGCCGCCCCTCCTCAGGGGGATCCTGAGTACCCATACCTTCCCTCCTCCTTCTCTTAGCATCAGGTTCGCACAGGCGGGACCGTGTGCTGATGCTACTCCACGCCGTCCTTTATTCGCTTTTTATTTAGTGTGTTCCGAGAGCACCCAAGTTGCCCATGTGACCCACTCTCCTTGTTTCTAGAATCAGGACTTCAGGCCTGGGCTTCAAACAACCACTTCCTAGGAATCCAGGTAAATGTTCCCACAGCTGCCTCGGCAGCGCAGGGAGGAGAAAAGGGAGGACCTGTGGCGCTAGCGTTTGTTCCCAGCCCCTGGCACCCGCATCCTCTGCCTGGAAGGGCTTCTCACTCTGGCCAGGGCAGACGGGTTGCCTGACAGCATTCCACAGTCACCCCTCGGATTTCTCCCCTTTCACAGAAAAGAAAAACTGAGGCTCCTTGAGGTTAAGTAACTACCAATGGCACAGCTAATGGCAGCAGAAATGGATCCCAGGGCCGGCTCCATTTCCAAAACCCATATGCTCGCCAGTTTATGCAGATGCTGGTAAAAAGAAATAAAAAGACAGAAGGAAGAAAGAAAGACAACCTGGGGTAGAGTGCAGTTTCAGGGTAAGCACTTGCCCGGCAAGCCTGAAGCCCTGAGTTTGATCGCCAGCACTGCAAACAAAATAACCTCAATTTTTTGTTCATAAAATAATTAAAAGATCATCATTATGACTGCCATCCTTAATTCCCAGGCCAAAGTTTAAGACTTGCTTTCAAGATATTTCCCTCCAGGAGCTGCGAGTGTGTCACTCCCCAACAGATGGGCTGAGGACTGGGGGACCTGCGTCACAAGAACGATCCTCGTCCCAGGTGAACGGGGTGGGCGCCAAGTACAGCAGGGCTGCTGTGACTGGTGGGGCGTTGGAACCAGGGCTGGGGGCAGAGTGCAGGGACAGGCAGGAAAAGGTGGTTAGGGTTAATCCTCGTTTGCTTCAGTGCTAAAAAGGCTTAATTGCTGCAGGAGCCCACGTGCTGGTGAGGAAAGGCACCTGACCCTGCGTGGTGCAGATGCTGAGAAGGTCAGGCGCGGGGCCAGGCTGACCTTGAAGGCTGTGCTGCTCACTGGGGACTCAGCTGCAGGGATGCAGGGCAGGGGGGCGCAGCCTGCTAGCAGGTCTCCAGGAGGTTTCGGGGTATGGGTGGCAGGGGCTCTTGGCTAAAGTGAAGTTAACGGGTAGCTTGCAGCCACTTTTACTCATGACAGCCACATCTCCCACCACTGAGATCTGGGGAATTTTGCCTTGCTCTCTTCAGAGATGCCACGCCCAGGTATGACACCTCCCCCTCCCACGTCTCCAGCATGATTCTGAGAGGCGCTGCCCAGCTGCGGTCTCAGTGCTGTCTCCAGACACTGCTCCCGACTGCAAAGCCCCCAGATTGTACCTGGAAGCCCACGCACGACCCTTCCCATTTTCTCCAGAGACCCAGGGACCCAGGGCCGGCACCACACCCGGCCAGGTGTCACCCTGGTAACCAGGTTCTCCCACGATACCGGGCAGCACTATGGGCTTCGTCCCTCACCCACCACTTAAGGAGGACACTGGGGACCCTGGCTCCACGAGAGGCTGCCCCCACCTGCCCAAAGTCACCTGTGTCTCTTGGCACCCCTGCCGCTTCCAAAGCCAGACACAAGGACCTGGCTCCTACTCCACAGGGAGAACCCAGGGTGGCAGCACAAATCCTCCCACAAGACGCGCCCAGAGGAAGTGGCCTCTGCCAAGCGGCTCCCTCAGCAGATCTTTCCCCTTTTAATAAAGGCCACTTTCATCCATGCGCTCACAGTAACAGAGATAAAAAGGTTACACTGAGCGGTCTTTGGAGAGGAAGTTCTCAAAGATATCTTGACAGGCTGAGTGAGCTCAAAGGACCTCTAACAAAACAGATTTTTAAAAAAATGAATATATCAGCAAACAAAAGCCAACCAGGGCTCTGCAGTAAGGCAGCTGTGTTGAGGGCCCCCACCGTGCCAGCTGATGGCCGAGGGACACTCCAGGAAGAATCACCCACCCCGCGCAGCCAGGTCCAACTGCTCCCTCAGCCCGAGGTCACAGTCGATCGAGTTCCTCCCTGACCTGACACTGAACGTGCAGAAGGAAAGGCAGGGTGAACTCCACAGGCAGTTATAACAGCCTCCCTCGGGAAAGAGCACACCCAGATTCCAGCTGCTTCCTGAGGTCCCGGGTCCGGGTCCACCCTCCGATCACAGTGACCTCGCACCAGTGAGCTCACACCAGTAACCTCACACCAGTGAGCTCGCACCAGTGAGCTCGCACTAGTAACCTCACACCAGTGACCTCGCACCAGTGAGCTCGCACCAGTGACCTCACATGTCACTTGGGCCCAGGAGGGAAGAGATGTGGCTTCCGGTTTGGCCAGTGAAACTTGTGCGCTGCCTGACAATGGGGACTCCAGCACCGGGACCTGGGCCGCCACCTCTGCCCAAGGTCATCCTGGTGACATTGATCTCATGAGGCTGAGGAAGAGGGCCAGCAGGAAAGGGCTGACAGGTCCCCTGAAATCCAAAGCCCTCTGCAAGCTGTTCCCTGTTGTCCCATCCTTCCTCCACGGTGAGGGTGGGACTATCACTCGGTGTCTCTAGTGTCTTTTCCAGGTGTTGCCGTGACATCGCCACGTTTCCTTCATACCCTTTCAGGAGCAGCGCTGAGTTTCTAGGACGTCAGTGCCGCAGGATTCTCCAGGACCCAAGGTCCCTGGTCACAAAGCAAACCAGTACAGAGCCAGGGCCCTGGCATACTCAGGGGCCCCCCCAGCCTCCCGCACCTCCCCTCACCTCCCGCAGCCCCCTCGACCTCCTCCGCCCCTCACAGGTCCCTTTGACCTCTGCCACAAGCCTCGGGATGGCCGGCTACCCAGCTCACTCACCCGGGCGCTCTGCAGGGGCGGCTGGTAGCTGGACGGCCGGTAGAACCTCCTCTGGCTGGCGTCTGTGTGGATGTCGCCGAGAAACAGCTCCTCCACCAGGCGGTCCAGCCGGTGCAGGTAGTGCTTCTCCACGCGGAGCAGCTGCAGCTCGTGCATGGCGAATCGCAGGGCCTGGGTGCACTCGCAGCCGCCCTCGGCCCGCCACAGGTCATAGGCTGAGTCCTGCACCCAGGGGCCCCCGGCCACGAAGCCAGGGCACGTGCGGTTCACCAGCTGGCTGAGCTGCGCGGCCACTGTGTCCGTGTGGCAGATGACCTGAACACCGTGCAGCTGGTAGTCAGCCTCGGTGCCCCCGCGGATGATCCAGGAGGCCTGGCGCAGGCGGATCTTGCCCCGGACGATGAGCGTGTAGGTGGGGTCGGTGCAGCGGTTGCTGCCGTAGTAGAACTGGTAGGCCTTGAAGGTGTTGTTGGGGTAGAAGCGGTACGACCTCGTGACGAACTCCGGCCCGGACCGCACTTCACAGCTGGAGGGCACAGGACGGGGAGAGGCCTCTATAAGCCCAGAGTGTGCACAGGGGAGTCGGGGTCGAGAGCCACAGCCACGTGGGATTAGCACCTGCATTTCGCAGCAGAGTAAACTGAGGCACACATTAGGGAACATGCCCGAAGTCACACAAGCAGTGAGGCTCAAAGCCTGAACCCAAACCCAGGCAGCCCAGCTCCATGACTGCTCCCCACCCTGCTGCTGTCCCCAGTGTCAGAGGCAGCTCCGCTTCACTGAGGAATTTCTGTCTTTCTGGATAAGGAAGAGGGTCATGCTGGCCCGTTCCAGGATCACTGTGCTGCCAGGTCAAAACCAGCTGACTCTGGGGCGCTGGCCTGTTTGGGGGTCTCTCCCAAGGAGGCAGGCACAAGATGTCCATGGTCCCCTGGTGGCAAAGAGAAATCTGCTCCCTCGTTAATTCAAAATGAGTTTTATCCCTGGCAGGAAAAAGAGATGACCGGGAAGCAAAGCTAATGGACAACAGTGACAGGGGCTCCCGAGGTTCGTGCTGGTGAACGAGCAAAGGCCCTCTGCGGCTGCATGAGATGAATGCTGGGATCCTACACTAGAAATATTCGGGCTGAGGCTTCAGGGCAAGAACTGCTCGGTGGCTTTAACTCAGGCACATCTCACACTGCTCTAGTTGTCATCAGTTCCCGTGTCCCCAGCTCTCCCCCAGCAGAGGAGAGATGAGACCCCCCAAGTCACTGGCCAAGGGATTTGCAGCCCCATCAGATGCTGCTCCCTGGTCCTCCCCTCCCCAGCTGTCTGGGGCTGAACTTCTCTTTGGTTAGGAGACCTGTGAGCTGGGTGTGGTGTACACATCTGCAGTACTGTACCAGCTACTCAGGAGGCTGAGGCAGGAAGATCGCTTGAGCCAGGAGTTCAAAGCCAGCCTGGGGCAACTGTCTCAAAAAAAAAAAAAAAAAAAAGAAAAAGAAAAAGCCCTAAAACTAAAAGTTCTCTTCCTGCAGGGCTGCTCTCCTGGGTTCCCTGTACCCCAGTTGGTCACAGGACTGTGTCGGGGCTCTCCAGCCCAGCCTGGCTCTGGCTCACTGAGAATCCAGCCAGCCTTGCTAGCTCCTCCCACAGGACGTTCTTCCCGTACCAGGGGTATCTTGGCTCTAGGCTTCCCCTCTCTACTGGACTTTCTGGAACTCACCCTGACCCTAAAGTAAGCAAGCCTCCTGGATTCTTTCACATCTGCATCCCCCCAACCCTCACAGTACACCCTTGTGTGTTTATTTGTAAACTCCCTGAAGATAGGGGCCACATCTGGTTTATGCACAAATAGAGAATAGCCACACAGAGCAGACACTGAGCAGATAATCATTTCAAAGCTATGACTTCACATGAAGATTTTTATGCAAATAATTTATCATGCAGTTAAGAGAGCCTACTTTTAGGAAAAAAATTCTGGGTCTTCATCATCTTTCTCCATATACATCTGATCTCTCCCCAAGGTACCTGGAGGCTGCTATCCCATATCCCAGCAATAGTGCATGGGGAGAGTGATCGGATCCCAGAGTTAGTCTTGTTAATGCTCAACAATTCAGTGGGTAGGGGGGAAAGAAATCACAAATCAGCCTCTAGGCTATTTTTAAAAGCTCTAATGACAGATAAGCCAGAGCTCAAACTGGGATAAGTCTCAGCTCCACAGCATGGAAAAGAATCTAAGAACTTCACCCTGGCTGGAGAGGCAGCTCTCAGCTTCTCTCAGGGCCCTGAAGCTAATATTAAATTACCAGAATATGGCTAGAATATGTAGACCATAAGAAGCTCGCAAGTCATGTTTCAGGGATATGAAACACAGACGCTTAATTTCACTTGCTAATGGTTTCTTTTTATACACGTGGTCCCAGACTTCAGTAAACAAGGACCTATTCACTCCTCCCGTGCGGCTCACAGTGGCACGATATTACCTCTGCTTCGGGTAAGATTTCTCAGGACTGAGTTCTTTCTCAACCAATCCTGACTTCAAACAGCAGCCTGGTTCCTCACTAGCGTTTAGACAACACCTAAGTCCTCCCTGCATCCGAGAAGCCACCAAGAGGGTCTCCTGGGGACAGTGTGCGCTCCCAGCCCCTCCCTTTCGCCCTCCCAGCCCGTGCTCACCCTGTGGAGACCCAGTGGCCCTCGATGGTGGGTGGCATCTGCACAGTGATCCGCGCACCATTGTGCAGATGCTTGAGCATGTGGTGGCACTGCGACTCCCTGAAGGCCCGCCAGGCGCTCTTCTCCAAGGACCGAGGGTGGGATCTGCTATCGGGGTGCAGGGGGGCAGAGCCCTCCCCCAGCCCTGCAAGACAGAGGAGGACTTAGCCAAAGCAGAACCGGCCCGGATGGAACCGGTGGACACAGGATGCTGGCGTGACCTGGGGCATCTCACAGGAGCCACCTTCCAGAGTGGGGGGTCCCGCTGAGAAAGCTGGGGTCTCGAGGCCATGCGGATCATTCCCAACAAAGCCAGTGCGCAAATCCACATGTCTATCAAACTGCAGATCATGGGCCACGCGGGAGAGACATGGCCAACCACCAGGGTCACCAAGGAGGCCGGGCCGGGGCTGAAGGGAGTGCAAGGCAGGAGTCGCCAGGAAGGTGGTGGCACTGTGAGGTACTGAGGTGGAGAAAAGGAGGGGCAAGGAGGCCGGCCACGGAGACACTGGCAGGAGGGCCCGGGGTCACGCCCTGGTGTGGCCACCATGCACCTCCTGGCCCAACCCGCTGCTGTGGCTGGACTTGAGTGGGTCCCAGGGTTCCCAGGTCTGAGGTCCAGCCTCAGCGGGTGACACTGACCGGTGGTGGGGCCTCGAAGAGCTCAGCCCCGGGATAGTGTGAGGGCCATGGCGGGACTGGGGACCTCTGAGGAATGCTGTTCTGCGGGGCTGGTTCCTTCTCAAAGAGGGCGGTGTGAAGGAGCTGGCTGGCCACGCCCTCCCCAGCCTCTGGTTTCCCCATGTTCCCCTCCACCCATGCTCCTGCCACTCGCCACCCACAGTCATGTGGCCTGACCACAGCGTCTTCATCAGAGCCTGCACCATGCTGTGTGGGCTTCCAGCCTTCAAAACCGCCCTAAAGAAACCTCTTTTCTTAACCAAGTAGACAGCTTTGAGTATCGTGTGACAGTCACAGAAAATGGAATACTACAGCCAATGGAGACGAGCCATGCGCTCTCCTACTACAGGAAAATGACTTGACTTTTCCCCCAGTTATCTTACATGGCCAGCAGCTCACATCACAAAGCTAGAGACAAACTAAACAACCAATATAAAGTTTTCAGTGAAAAGTAACTGTCAGAATACAGTGTATGTCTACTTCCCAGGAGTAAAGCAATACTGGGACTAAGTTTATCGCCCAAGTGGTTTAGGTCACCCAAAGTTTACCCCAAGCTATCACCAGCCTGATATTCTGCATAAAGCAATGAAAACAAATGCAGTTATGACCAAATGCCTGGCACAGCTACTCTGAGATTCCTCCTGAATGGCCAAACACACAGCTAGGTCTTTCTGAGGAACCCACTGTGCACGTAGTCACTGCTGTGTTATCAGAAAAGACATCAGCTAGAAAATGTATGAAAAACTATACAAATGCGTGCAAACTAAATAAAATGCACCAATTAGCATGTTACTTATGGGGAGGCAATTATCTGTTTTTAAACAGACAACTGCATGACTTCATAAAGAAACCATGGTTGATGAAATCATTTGAAGAGAAGGTTAGATCCAGAGTTACAGTGATTCATGGCAATGGATCATTCAGATATCTGTGACATTCAGGTATTTACCCTCATGTAGCCAAAACCTTCAGAAGATTGAACCAATTTTAAATAGAAAGTTCTAGGCATAAGAAGATAAAAGCCTCCATGTGTGAACTCAGGTTTCCCTCCAGAACCATTAATCCTCAAATATCAACTTGATTGGATTAAGGGATGCCTAGCAGATTAGCAAAGCATGATCCTGCTGTGTGTCTGGGTGGTCATGGGGTGTAAGCTTGGGTATTGTATATGGTCCCTGGCCCCTTCCTCTCTGGCACTGTTCCCCTATTCTGCTTCCCAGCCACCATAAACTAAGGAGCTTTGCTCTGCCATGCCCTTCTGCCATGGTGTTCCTGCCTTGAAACAGCCAACCATGGACTGAATCCACTGAAACGAGGAGCCATATTAAACCTCCCCTCCTTTACATTCTGGGTGTCAGGTGGTGGTCCCAGCAACTGGAAAGGTGACTACTACACCCTCAGTGTAAAAAGCTGCTATGGGAATTATTCAACTAAATGAAAACTGAGAAAAGAGATTCTTTTCTTTTTTTTTGTGGGTACCGGGGGGTCGACCTCAGGACCTCGCGCGCCAACAGGCACCCATGCCGCTGAGCGATATCACAGGCCCCTTTTTCGTATGTGGGATCCGGGAGTCGAACTCGGGCCCTCATGCTTGCAAGGCAGGCGCTTACGCCGCTGAGCCATCTCACCGGCCCTGAGAAAAGAGATTCTTGACACAAGATGATTGTGCTGGGTTTGGAGTAAATGCAATCAACCTCCCACCAGCCACAGGCATCCAAATCACTGATCCTGGTCTGGGTGGAAACAAGGGAAACCCTCAAAATGTCAAACTTCTGTGCAGTGAGGTCATTAATCAAGGTCATGGGTATTAAGCAGGGGCCTCCTGTCTCGCAGCCTCCATCTCTCTCAAGGGAAGGCACTGTCCCTGAAGTGGTCTCCTGTGTCCCCCTCCCCAGCTGGAGATGGCCTGAAGGATGCAAGAGGAAGCAAGTGTGTGTGGATCACTTATCTTTCTCTTCTTCTTTTCAGACCAGCTGCTTACGAAGCATTCTGATAGCTCCTCGTGGAGATGATGCCCTTGGGCTGTTCAGCAAAGGCCAGCTGGGAAGTCTGGCCAGACGTGGATGAGCCACTCCCACTCCCGATCCCACCACGGACATATCTACACGGTGTCCTCTAACCAAGTCTTTACCACTAATCTTTTAATCTCCATTTGTCTGACACCCTGCTGGTCTCTCACTTGGTTCCAGTCCTGAGGCCCTGGGAGCTGGAGAAGACTCCCCTTGAAATATGACCCTAAGCCTTCAGTAAAGATGTAACATCTCACAGCCAAACTGTGTCCCGAAACTCGATTTGCAAACTCATGAATGTCTCCCCAGAAAGATAATAGAAGCCAGGAGTGCAACGTATGTGGGAGAAATCTCCAGGGCTAAGCTGCTTTGGTTTCAAACTGGATCTGCCACTTAAAGGATTTCACTGAATCCCAGACTTCGGCGGTGGTTAAGATGCTTCATTACTTTACTGCCAGTGACAAAACACTTGCTTTTCAACGATGACACGAGGCCTTAACAATAGTCCCAAGATGCCCATGAGTCATATGCGGCAGCTCTGAGCACTGACATTTCTTTTATCTGCTCAAGGAGACCTGGCGAGTTCTCTTGCTGTCTTTGCATCTGTTTGCTCTGCGTGCATCTCAGTAACAAAACACAAAAGCAGCCTCCTCCTCCTCCTCCTCCTTTTCCTCCTCCTCCTCCTCCTCCTCCTCCTCTCCATGTAGCCAAATGAGAGGTGTGAGAAAGCCTGTGATTGCTGCTCCTCTGTCCAGGGTCAATATTTGCTTTGCTAATGTCACATGAACACCCCCCTGTTACTCGACTAGTTTGATTTTTGCAGACTTTTCCCTTCAGAGCTAGGAGTGTAACTTGTAAGCACACTATGGAGAATGACCACGACCACCTACTCAATTGCCTCCTCGCTTGATTTTCAAAACCAACCTCTTTACAAATAAACTCAAGATACAAAGTGCAGCGAGGAAGGAGCGGACAAGAGGAGCATCAATGACCAGGCGCCGGGGGCACAGGTAATGTCACCCCACTGTGGCCTGCTGAAGCTGCTGGACAGAGATGTAGATGGACATCCTGCAGTGGGGACTCCACTCTTGTCACCTGGCCTCTCTGCCCTCCAGCCTCCTCCTTGGTGATGGGCAGAGGATACCACCCACTGCTGAGGGCTGGCCGCAGTTGAGCACATGGCTTCTTCTTTTTTTTTTTTTTTTAATGTGGGTACCGGGAGTGGAACTCAGGACCTTGCACTTGCCAGCAGGCACTTGTGCCACTGAGTGATATCACCGGCCCTTTTTTTCCTTTATGTGGGTACCGGGAGTGGAACTCAGGACCTCACGCTTGCCAGGCAGGCGCTTACGCCGCTGAGCCATCTCACCGGCCCCAAGCACATGGCTTTTTTTTTTTTTGTGGGTACCGGGGGGACGACCTCAGGACCTTGCGCGCCAGCACGCGCCCGTGCCGCTGAGGGATATCACCGGCCCCTTTTTCGTATGTGGGTTCCGGGAGTCAAACTCGGGCCCTCGCGCTTGCCAGGCAGGCGCTTAAGCCGCTGAGCCATCTCACCAGCCCAAGCACATGGCTTCTTAACTGGTGTTAGTGTGAAATTTCAAACACTGACAAGGCTCCTAGGCTACCCTCAAAAAGTCCCTCCTACCTTCCAGGACAGTTACAATAATGGTAAAAAGCTGTCCAGGGCCAGCCTGCACGCTGCCCCGGGAGGAAGACCAGGGTCGCAGGACTGGTCAACAATGACCCTGGTGTAGAAGAGGGAGGGACCCAGGCCACCAGACTCTCAGGTTGTTGACAAAGCTACACAGCCTGATAAATACCTATCAACTATCAGTCTGTGCATGTTGGTGGTGGGAAGAACGAGATGAATACAGGTAAGCGTTGACCTGGAGCCCCTTAGGGTCTCGAGACCTGGGTATGGAAGAGAGGGTGGAGGGGGAGAAGGGTCGGGCTTGGGAGGAGGCTGGGAGCTCAGTGGCAGCAGCAGGGGCAGGGCAGGGCAGGGAGTGGCGGCTGGCACCCGTGTGGGCCCTTGGTAAGCTGGAGTCACCCAGGGCAGGGAGCAGCGATGGAAGAAACAAAATCCAACACGCAAATCATTGGGAAGCCGGGGAAGAGTAACTAACGTTCGAATGCTTGGGGATTATGGAGACAACAGTCCATTTGCCCATGGTTCTTATAAAAGCCTGGTGAAGCGGCAGGTGCAGCAGGAGCATCTGGAGACCTCGTCAGCTGGCAGAGTTGACCCAGGACAGGTGACTTGGGGCTTAAGCTCTAGAGCACTGGTGGCGAACCCATGGCACGCATGTCACTTGTTTTTCTTTTATGACAAAAGATGTTCATGTATGAGTTGTTTTTTCTAAGCTAAACCCTCAGTATTCAGGTTTAATTGTGGGGTTGGCACTTTGCCATAGATAAGTGGATTTGGGGTTGCAGTTTGGGCCCTCATCTCTGAAAGATATGCCATTGCTGCTCTAGGGTGACAAGGTACATGCATGGTGGAAAATGGGGCTGGTATTTGTATTAGAGTGTTTTCCATTGCTGTAACAAAAATCCCTCAGGCTGGGCAGCTTGTTAGTAAAAATAAGCTTACTTAGCTCTGTTCTGGAGGTCCCAGAGACCCCAGGGGCCAGGTCCCACGGAATGGTATCACAAAGCAGGTGGCACGGTGAGACAGGAAGCTCAGAGGGGCTGGGGCCAGACCTGTGCCTTCAGAGCAGCCTGCTCTCAAGAACAGAGGCCAATGTTCCCAGTGACTTTATTAAAGGGCAAACGGCCGCACTGGGACAACATCACCAACACAAGAGTCCCAGAGGGAAACTACGCCAGGACAAACCACATCCAAACCACACGCGTACAGGTTCACCTCCCATCTTTCAAGTACCCAGCACCCTGATTACTCTTAGGGAGAAAAAGGAGATGGGAAAGGAGTGTTGCTATCAGCAAGTGGCCTGCATCACGCGCCTGGCTCCTGCGATGCAGGAAACGCGATGGCCTTCTTGTGACTGCCACATCCAGTAGCTGCCAGGCACCGGGAAGGCGCATGAAACACCAATTCTAGGCCAAGTATGACAGCAGCACCAGCACACTTCCACCTGGACATTCATCCAAACCACCGGCGACCAGGCACGGACCTAGGCACAGCAGCCACAAACACTGTCCCCCACTCCGTGAGAAAGCCAGGCCCCACTGGTGGGACCACTCACATGACCGCAAGTGGTTATCACATTGTTTGGTTGTTCAGACTTCCGAGTAAGGCGCTGATCCAACACCTTCCCCACAACACAGGCTCCAACCCCGGGGTCCGACAGCCGCAGCCAGGTGAATTATCAAGCAAAAGGGCAGTTTCTTTGGGGAAAACGTGGCACAAAGAAGTTAGTCTGCAAAGAAGTGGTTCACCTGTTGAAAAGGAATTAAGTCCTTTGGGCAAAGTGAACAGGTTCAGGTTCCTAAGTTTTCAATCTCATTTCAACAACCTGAACTATCTACATAGATGTATTCCACATTCTTCACCTGCCTTTCCAGATTGGGAAGTCAAAACTTCCAACCCACTTTACATGTGATACAATGTCAAAGGACAGTTTCTACATATGTGCTCTAATACTTAAAAAAAAAAACCCTACTCTAAAGAAAGATTAAGTAAGTATAATGTCAGAATTCGAATGCTGGCTGTGTGGGGGTAGGGAGTCCTCGGGATCGGTGGGTATCTGTACATTACATAACCTGCCGCGTGCATCCTGACAGTTGAGTGAGAGGCGCTATCTCGAGTTACAACTAGTGTGTTCTATAAATGCTGCCGATTAGATTAAACGCAGGTAATTACTTAGCCACGAAATTGCCCCGCGCAATTAAATAAGCAGGCTTTGCCTTGAATGTGTGCTTTGAAGTGGTCCCTGCGAGACAAACTCCAGCTCAGCCCTCCACTTCTGGGATTAAGGCTCACACATACTGCAGAGGGTGTGGGATTCGACTGCCATTTGGGTCCTCATGCTCCAATTCTTTTCCAGTCTTTCTTTCTGTAATAAACAAAACCTTCAGAGAGCTGCTCTTACCAGTCTGTAAACTTTCACAATAGAATTATTTTTCCTTTAGGAGAAATAATAAAGTCAACATTTCAAATTCCTGGCTTCATTTAATGTTAGTGGACAAGTTCTTTTTCTGTGTCATCTTCTAATGCCAAGGTCCCCAAGCTAGCCAAGGGCTGAAGCTGAGGCTGTGGAGTTTGCAGGTTGAGTCTACGCTGTCATAAGTGTGCATGAGTGTGTGGCATATATGTACATGTGTGTGGCCTGGAAGTGTGTGTGTGGTGTATGTGGTATATATGTGGTAGGTATGTGACATTTACGTGTGTGGTATATACTTTGGCATGTGTGGTGTATGTGGTGTGTAGTGTATGCTTGTGGTGTATGTGTGGTATGCGTGTGTGATATGTGTGTGTGGCTCGTGGTATGTGTGTGCAAGTGTGTGCTGTGTGTGTTCACACATGTCCAGTGTGTGTGGTGTGATATGTGTGCATGTGTGTGCTGTATGCATGCATGTGTGGTGTGTGTATATGCATCTATGGTATGTGTAGTGTGCATATATGATGTGTGTGGTGTATGCTTGTGGTGTGTATATGCATTGTGTGCGTGTGTGTGGTGTGCATGTGTGTGCATGCATGTGTGTGATGTGTGTGCGTGCATGTGGGTGGTGTGTATATGTGTGTGCATGCATGTGTGGTATGTGCATGCATTGTGTGGTGCGTATATTGTGTGGTATGTATATGATGTGTGTGCATGCATGTGTGTGTGCGTGCATGTGTAGTGTATGTGATGTGTGTGTATGATATGTGTATGCGTGCATGTGGTGTGCATGTGATATGTGTGCATGTGTATATGTGTGTATGCATGTGTGTGTGGTGTGTATGATATCCGTGTGTGTATGCATGTGTACATGATGTGTGTGTGTGCGCATGTGTGGTATATGTGATATGTGTGTGCATGCATGTGTGTGGTGTGGGTGCAGGATGCTGCCCCACCCTCCCAGCTCCGAGGTGCCACCCCGCATTTCCCCTGCTGGATATTCTTCAAGAATCCTCAAGACCCAGCCCCTCCCTGCCCTGCCTGTCCCTGGCAGGCGGAGACCCCTGGCAGGTGGCAGGCCTCACCCAGGAGCTACTGAGTGGACAGCAGGCTGAATGAATGCAACCAGAATGCTCTCCGGGAACAGAACACCCCCAATCATTTTAGGGTGACACCGTACCCCTTCCCTAACTTTTATTCCTATCCCTCCACATTTCATAACAATCCATCCCAAAGCGGAGAGCTCTAAGCAGTGATCTACACCCAGCTATCCCTGACGCAGCAGGAAGCTGCACTTGGGTCTGTCTGCGCGCGCCGGGCCCAGGCGCAGTCTATCTAGCGAGATCCTGTCCCGCACTGCTCTGCCTCCTGCCAGCAGCACTGCCACTGACGCTTCTCCTTCTATTTCCACTCTGAAACATTTTATGCTTTACTTTCATTGAATATATCAAGTTGTCATCGTTGGGTCCCTCAACAGCACACGATCACTTGGATCACCCACCTATATTTAGTTCTTTTCTCATCGAGGGGGTGAAGAATGCACAGGCCCTCAGAGAAGCCCTCGGCCACACTTCTGAAGCCAGCCCAGCGAGTTAAGCCGAGAATACAAACATCTGCTTCAGGCCTTGCCCCCTACTGCGTACAAATGAGTCATGTTCCTTTTCAAGATTTCATTTTCTTTTTATGACGATGAGGGGAAAAAACGTGCAGGGAAGACAATGTTTTCTTGGTTACAAAAGCTGTCTTTGGTAAAGGAGTATCTCAAAAAACTTCTGTTTTGCCCCATTGGAATGTTTCCTTGCATTTTGTTGGTTAAGCACTCACTTGGTCGCTATGCAGTTTTTAAAAGTTTTGACAGAATAAGCTTGAAGGAAAGGGAAGTGCTGAAAAAAACTCCCTCTCAGAAAAGTCAATGAATTCCAAAAGTAAACAGTGCTTGAGAGAAGACAGCTCGCCGGCGTCAGCTCCACGCTGTACAACCAGGCGCTTCCCCCAGCAGAGAGGGGCTGCCCTGCAGGCCCTGGTCCCAGGCACCTCCTGCTAAGCCGTGTCCCACAGCTGAGTGAGTTTTAGAATCTGGCATCTGAATGTCCCTGGCTTTTCATCCAAGCAAAGAAAACAGTGATAATGGATATCTTCCAGCTGCATACCTTCATGACACTCAATAGGTTTTATTTGGATTAAGAAATGCAATTGCTTTCAGAATCCAGAGCAGAGGAAAGCAAAATGAGATGTACAGTTCAATGCCATCACATTCGAACTTGGGTCTCACACTACATTTACAGTTTTTCAAAAGAGCAAAACTAAACAACAAGGCTCAAGTCTTGCGAGAGCCTGACGTACGCACCAACAGGATTTAGGGGTGAGTTCTGGCTTGCAATGATTCAAACAGGAGTGGCCAAAAAGCCTGACAAAGCCTGGGTGTCACCGGGGCTCTTCCTGAGGGCCCTGTGAACTTTTTAAACGTATTAACCTGACTTGGTGCAGCAAAGAACATCTGTAACTGATGTTGGAAACTAAATTCATCGAAGTCTGTCCCGGGTACAGTCAGTCACTTACTACTATCGCCTACGAGGGCGCTACCACAACCAGACTGACGGAATCCACGGCTAGCGAACGCAAACCCCCACTTAGCAGCAAAACCTCACTAACCATTCTAAGATTTCAGACAATTTCCTTCAGAAGTAAAACTTTTATTGAAATACATGATCAAGCTCCCTCTGCTACTGCAGAACTTAAGAAGGCCTGCAAAATCCTGGCTGTAAAGTAAGGCACTCACCAAACCATTCTCTTCAGTTAGCCTGATTAATACCCATTTTCTATTAAAACTACTTCAATCTGGTAAAAATCAGGGTGGGGGGAAATATTCGATTTTTTTCTGTTGCTTGACATGATCCTAGCTAATTAGGACAAAACGTGCTTAGATCCTGCCTGAGCATTTATAACCCTCTATTTCCTGCACTTAGCAACTCCGAAACTCCCCGCTGGATCTCAGTAGCTCTCTGGGCAACTTTTGTTTTAATAATTTAGCCAGCACCGATGCATTTTGAAGTTGCGTCTCTTTGTATAGTTTATCCATGTCCTCCAACTACACTGCAGACCTCCCTTTGCATCTTAGGTTTTCTCCGTAGAGGCTCAAGCACGGCCTGGCTCCACGCTGCTGCTCACAGAGCTCCGACGGCCTCTTCAGTTGCTCCTGGTCCACTGCCCCCACCCAACTCTCCAGGGTCAATTTCCCGGAGCCCACGCAGCTACCACACACTCCGGACTCTGGGCTGCAATCCGGGGGATCTTCAGCCACACTAGACCAAAGGACATATTTAGATATGTTTGGGCTTTCCGTACCTGCTGGCCGTCAGCATCCCTGCTGGAGCGGAGCTGTAGTATGATTACGACCCCACCTCTTCAAAGCGGGAGGGAATGCTCCGGGCAGGACCAGGTCTGACAGTTCCTTCTGCAGCTCAATAGACAGTGATTTTATGCGAAAAATCTTGCTGATGCCAAATTTTCAAGTCATTTTCTAAATGTGAAAGTCACCTGGGCATCCTTTTTCTCCACAGAGATTACCACTTTTTGAGAGAGACAAATTCCCTGTTCTGTCTCTCGCCCTCTCTCTTTCCTTTCCTGTGTGTGGCAGCTGCTGTTTGATCTTCTCATTGGCTCTGATTTGTTTCATGTTTCAGCCAAAGATTAAAGCTGCTCTGTAATTCTAAGCAGATGGGCCCAGGAGTCCTACCCTATAATTATACCTTCTCTCTGTCCTGAACTGCAAGTGTTCCGTCCTGACTTTTACGATGCGACCTCCAGGGCTCGGTACACCTCAGCATGCAGGAAGGTCTGGCCCAACCAGACAGTCCCAGCGCCTGGGGGCTGCGAGCCGCCCACCCCGGCAGGACTACAAAGAAAGCCCTCCTCGCCTTGCCCAAGGCTGGGGTCCCGGGCCTGATCCCCATTCCTGGCTCCAGCTTCAGGTCTGGGGCTTGCGGCGCCGGGAAAGGAGAGCTGTGAAGTGACTCCGCAGGGCGTCGGCGCCGGACCCTGGGGACATCGCTCCAGACGCCTCAGCCCGTCCTCGGCCCCGGCGCTGGTCAGCGCCCGCACAAAGCCCGAGGCCCCGCACGGCGCCTCGCTCGCTCCGTGCGCTTCGCGCAGCCCGCCGCCACCGCGGGGCGGAACCGGGCGCCGGGCCCCCGCGATCCCGCCCAGCCCGCGGCCGGCGCCCGGCGGTCGGGCCCCGCAGCCGGCCGGTACTCACCGCGCAGCAGCAGGGCCGCGAGCACGCTCCGCAGCAGCACCCCGCGCATCTCCGCCCGGCCGCGGCCGCACGCCCGGCCGCCCCGCTCCTCCGCGGCGTCAGGCGGCCGCCCGGCGCCCCATGCCCGGCGCGGGGCTGCGGGGCGCGCGCCCCCTCGGCGACCTCGGGCCCCGGTCCCCGCCCCGGCCCCGGTTCGCGCCCCGCCGCGCGCGCCGCCCGGAGCTGCAGTGTGCGCCGCCGCCGCGCGGCCTCCGCATCCTTCCCGGGGCCGGGGCCGGCCAGGGGGCGGGGACTTGAAGGGTGGGCGGTGCCGGGGCGGGGCGAGAAGGGGCTCCGCCCCCGGGAAGGCGCTGGGCTGGAACGTGCCGCCTGGCCACTCCCCCTCTCCTCAGGGCTCCCCCCTTCTCTCTCTCCTCCCTCCTCCCCTCCTCGCCTCCCCTCCACTTCCCTTCCCTTCTCTCCTCTCTTCTCTTCCTCCCCTCCTCCCCTCTTCTGCTCTCAGTCTCCCTCCAGTGCTCTCAGGCCCCTCTCCCAGGGGACAGGCTTCCTTCCCCCCTCCAGCTAGGGGCCTTTGCTTGGTGCCCCTCAGCAGGAGGGAGAACGTGCCCTTCACCTCCACCCTATCCGGCAGCTCGTTGCTCAGCCTTCCCCGGGCTGTGGGTGTGCTGAGATCTGAGGCCCCCACTCAGACTCCACTGCTCTACCTGCGCATGGAAGTCTTAGGAGGAGAGGGCAGCTGGCCTGTTAGAGCACAGGGCAGGCGCAGCCCTCCCTCCTGGATTCTGGGGCTCTGGTTCTCCAGCTCCCTCCTCTGCACAGCTGGGCCACCAACTCCTCGGGGTGGAGGTTCACGCAGAGCCCCAGCCACCCTCCCTCCGGCCACCTCCTCCTCCCACTGGGGTTACAGACCAGGCACAGGAGCCCATGGAGTGGAGAGAGCATTTCTTTCTTTTTTTTTTTTTTGTGGGTACCGGGGGTCGAACCGGACCTCGCGCGCCAGCAGGCGCCCGTGCCGCTGAGCGATATCACGGGCCGAGAGAGCATTTCTTAACTCACTCTGCTAGTGTCTTTCCTAAAGAAAACACTTCAAATACGTGCCTGGTTCCCAGGAGGGTTTCCCACACCTTTGAACAACACAGTGATTTGACCCCTCAGGCATTAGACTTGGAAAACTAGTTAGATCTTAGCACGTGTCTAATAGCAAAGTGGACGAGAGTGCGCTCGACAGTTCCCTCTTCTCTGATTTTTGTCTTCCCCAAGAACATCTTGGTGAGACGATGCCGACGCCCTTTGTACAAAAGCATCCCTCCCTGGGTCCGGCATGAAGAAGGCTGGCAACGGTGCCTATGCACAAGCGTCGGTCTTGCACGGCACCATCTTTCTGAGCCCAACTTTGTCCTCCATCACTGCTCACCCGGTGGCCAGGCTTGGGAAGGGGACTATGACTTGTGGGACTTGACTGGCTCCCGATGTTGGGCTTTTGTTTAAATCAAGCATTTCACTTCTTCACACGTGTGGGGATTGGAAATGATGTTGACAATATACATGGCTGCTTGCATAGAGCCGTGGCCTCATCCCCAGAACGCATCCCAGGTGCTTAGCTCCCCCCCATCTCTGAGCCTGTCTGGCCTTTTAGGCTATCAGAGTGTTGAAATAAGCAAACAAGGGAAGTGGTATGTTGATTGAAACTGAACAATGTCAGGGCGTTCTTCACTCATTAGCAGAACAATGAGGTAATACATCTACTTCAATTGTGAGTTGATTTTGTTATTGAAATGCCAAAGAATAGAACCAAGAGGCCAGCTGTAATTTGGGATCATCTTGGTAGTCAAGTTGTTTCATTTCTGTTTTTTCCAACTGGCTTTACTGGTGTGGAATAAACATATTCAAAATGATGTCAGTGCTTTGAAATTTGTTTTGCCAATTTATTTTCCTCTGCAGTGTCACAGACTTAACCATAACTTGTCCCAGAAATGTCCTCATCCATTCCTGCCTGTCCAGAGGTCCAGATTTGTCCTAATCACAGGGTTTGTTTTCTGCATTTTTTTTTAAACAGGGACTTGAACTCTTAGACTCAATCTATTCTCCTGCCTCAGCCTCCCAAGTGGCCAAGACCACAGACTACACCACCATGCAAGACCCTGTATTACCTTTACCTTTTGCCTCCAGAGAAGACCCGCTTCTGGAGAAGAATAAGGAAAAAACACAGCATCAATGTGTCTAGACTGCTTATCGTGACTCTGTGCTTGGAGTGGGGTTGGAGAGGGGCAGTTCTTAAATCCAGCTCTGAACCTGGGCCCTGGGGACAAGCTGGGGAATCCCCAGAGCAATTGTGAGTGTCCAGCCTGAAGCTCGGGCCAGGGCGCGGGGACAGCAGGGTGTCGCTCAGGAGTCCCTGAGGCACCATGAGACAGGACTCCCCTAGCATCAGCAGGTGTGGTGGAATCTCCAAGGCTGCACATGAACAACTCGGGTCGTGCTGGTGGAGAAGAAATGAGAAGGAGCCAGTTCTCCGGCATGTGGCCGACCACCGGGATCCCACGGCACCCAGCTCGGTTGAGGCCCTTGTCCTTCAGATAAAGTGGCACACTGTCAGCACAGGAGCCTCACGGTTGTTCACAGACCACATTTACCAACTGGTGTCTTCCCCACACACCTCTCATTCTCTCCAGGAGCCTCTGCAGCCCATCTTGTCTTGCACCGGAGACTCTGACCTCCCCAGGAGCCTTGATCAGGAGCCAGCGTCCTGGGTGAGCTGTGCGGGGTGTGGAGTGGGCCCCATCAGCTTCACTTTGGCTGTCCCAGGAGGGAGCTCAGAGCAGTTGTGAGCTCAGTTTCACTGTTCTCCTGGGAGGCTGAAGGACCAAGGCCCCTTGGAGGATGAAACCAAGGGTTGTGCTGCAAAGAACCCATTTTGTCCAAGGAAAAGTGGCAAGGCATTGGCAAACCATGCGGGAAAACATGGAGGTTAGAGCTTGGGTCTTGGTGGGGTCTAAGAACAAGAGACCAGCAGAGGACGTACTCGCCCAGCATGTTGGAGAAGGATTCTGCGTCATGCGGCTAAGGCGCAAGAACCAATGTTCTGTGATTACTTCCTAACATGACATTGTATCAATTGTGTACACAGCATTGGCATCTCATGAGGTGTCATAAGTCATCTAGAGGTGATTCCAAGTCTGCAGGGGGACACGTGTGGCTCCCATGTAGCAGTGTGCCACTTTATCTGAAGGATCAGGCATCAACAGAGCCGGGTACCACGGGATCCTGGAACACAGTGCCTGAGGATACCATGGGGTGAAGACCCTCTGCATCATGGATCCATTTCTTTGTCACATCAGCTCTGCCTTGGTGCTCTGGAGACCTCTCTTGTCCTGTACCCACGTATTTCCCACTTGACTACAAGTTCCTGGCTGATGATTATTCTATCTTTTTTTGTTTCTTTGTTTTTAGTGCTGGGAATCAAACCCAGGGATGCTTTACCACTGTGCTACATCTCTAGTCCTTTTTACCTTTTCCTTGAGACAGGGTCTCATCAAGTTGCCCATGCTGGCTTTGACCTTGCGATCCTCCCGCCTCAGCTGCCTGAGTAGCTAGGATCACAGACATGCACCAGGGTGCACTCCCTATTGTTATACTGTTTTTTTTTTAAACAGTGTAACTAAGTGATTCAATCTTATTAAAACAGTATCAGTGATTCCTTTCTGTCTCCACTGCAGAATTTTATATAGTTATATATATGAAAATCTTGGTCCAGCCACCTGCAAGAAACTGCACGGAAGCTCCCTGCTTCTTTCATAGCCTCTGCTACCCAGAGCTGCCCTGGCCGAGGACACCAGCATCTATGCAGATCTGAGCCCTGGGTGTAGACACCACTGGAGAGGAAGAGCCACCCAGCACCATCCAGACAGAGCCCGATATTAGAACTACGCACACGTCCATGTGCATATTTGCCCCAATATTTTAAACTCCTCCCTTCAAGCGTCAATATGGTTTAGATCTAAAATGTTCCCAGAGCTTCACGCACTTGTAGGTGGGCCATTTGGAAGGTGATTGGGTTATGGGGGCTTTTAGCTGACTTGCTGTTAAGAGTGGGGTCTGGTCAGAAGTGGGTCACTGGGGGCGTGGCTTGGAAGGGTTCACCTCTTCACTACTACTCTCTCTCTCTCTCTCTCTCTCCTCCACCATGCCCTTGTGCCGTGCCACCCTGCCTTGGAGCCAGATGACTATGGACTGAAACCTCTATAAACTGTGAGCCAAATAAACTCTTCTTCCTTACAGTTGTGGGTGTCAAGTGTTTCGTTTCAGCAACAGGAAAGTGACTCGGACAGGTATTAAGTGGCATCCAGTTAGATGCTGTGCTCTCCCCAGCAGTGCCCAGCCAAACTCGAATTGGATAAATAGGATAAATTGATAAATCGGAGTGCGAGAGTGTCTGTGACTGCAGATTCTGCACAAGCGATAGTGAAAATCACAGGGTGCCAAGCAAATTTGAGAACAAGCATTGGTTCTCTCCAGCCAGCCAAAGAATGGGAATGATCTAATAGTTAAAAAGAAATGCCACGCCATGGTCTTAGAATAAAGCCATCATGTACGGAGCACCAAATGACAAAGAAAGGAGGGTGCTTCAAGCCTTTTTGCTGTGTTCAACAAATACATATTGATAACTGAGTCTTATTCTCCTCCTCCATGATTTTGAAAATGAGATTCTGTACAGTGACAATTCTAGCACACTGTGTGCGGTCACTGTGAGCAGACACTGTCCACATCTGAAAAACACTGGCCTTCTAGAATTCCCAGGAGGATCTTCGAGGTCCTTTCTGCACCTTCCCAAGCATGGGGGATACAACAGACATGACATTAACCGGACAGCACCTGCCCCTGTGCGCCAGCGGGAAGGCTGCCGTGGGTCTCTCTGAACCAGATTTGACTTCGAACTCTCCTGCTTACGGCTGGGTGGGTGCCAGCCTAGGGGCTTTGAGAGCCATGAGAGCCACTTCCTAGTGTTGGCAGTGACTAGGGATGGGGCTCCTGCACAACACCTAGTGCCATGCCTGCTCCTGCAGGGGCTGCCAGTAACAAGCCACGGGAAACACCTCATTTCCTAGCTCCAGGTGTATTGAGCACTGTCCGCGTCCACCAGTAGTCGCCGCTTACTCAGCAACACTTCCTTAGCCTTGCTGTGTTTCACAGGGGGTTCTGTGTGACTACACATTAATTCACCAGGAAAATAGACCAGCATCAGGATTCCACAATGGACTTTAGATGGAATCCATCCCTGTCTCCTCCCTGAGGCCCACTTTCTACATTCAAACTCATCTCTTTTGGCCTCCTTTATTTGTTCCATCCTCCCGAAGATACCAGTGTGCTCCTATGGTCTTCGTCCGTGTTTTCCTTAACAAAACAAGAACTGAGTTCATCAACTCATTCCAGCTAAAAGTGCTACAGAGCCAGGCTTTAGCTGAGTCCCTCTGCTTAAACTCGTATGCACCGGAAAGGTGGACCCACACCCCATGTCTGGAACACCCCAGCACCCAAAGGCATCTGCCCTTACTGAGCATTTGCTGGGGAGACTGCTGGAATTTCACAACCCTCCTCCTTCCACAGTGGGTGTGAGTGGGGAGGGAGGGTGGAGACTCAGCTTTGCTGTGTTTATTTTGAGCGCAGGGGGAAATCACATTTTTTCTTTCCTTTACAGTATAGCTCTCCTATTTTTTTATTTTTGTAGCTGGAGGTGGAGAGCTGGTAATGCCACCAAGTGTTGCCATTTGGTTCTGTTCTAACTTGCAAGCGCTATCTCGTTTCTATTCTGCTTTCCACCTTGTGGAATATAGATCCCATATCTCGAGGATCTGAGCCTTTAATGAGGTTGCAAAACCTTCCCTTTTCCCAGTGAAAGCCAAGAGGAATGGGGTGGGGGCTGGTCTACAGATACTCGCTGCTCCGCATTAGGTGGAATTGGGACAGACAGTTTGCTCCTCAGCTATGGTTTCCCCTTCCTTTGCCCTCCCCTGGCTCTCCCTGGGCCAGGACCTGTGTGCACCGTAAGGTATTCCTGGGGAACACTTTGCATACAGGATGGAGCCAGGCTCTGCTTACTCCTCCCTGTGCTCACTGCCCTGACGAAGGTGCCCTGGGTCCCTATCTTTCATTCCCTGGTGGGGTTTCCCCAACACGAGCAACCGGGGCACTGGGATTCTTACACCCTGTCCACTGCTGGCCAGTGGCCTCCCCAACCCTGGGTCTTCCACAAAGAGGGGCAGTGGTCCATTCAAGAGCTGGCAAGGAATGGGCTGATGGTCCTGCACATCGTATGAGAACACTGTGTAATGGAGGATGCCGAAGACACTCAGAAGTAGCTCTCTGAGTCATGAGGCACTGTGCAAGCTCTAGGTGGATCTCACTATGGGTCAAAGACCCTAACATGGTGATGGTGGGGTAAGGCATGGTTGGCCTAAGGCCCAAGGAAATGACTGGTATTTCTGCATTACTAAGGGAAAGAGAAGTCCTTTGTCTTTATACCTGAGACTTGGGTCTCATACATGTCAGCTGTCTTAGTTACTTTTTTCATTGCTGGGATACAATACCCAACACCCACAAGTTAGAGGAGGAAAGATTTATTTTGGCTCACAGTTTGTAGAGGTTCCAGTCCATAGTCGGCTGGCTCCAAGGCAGTGCAGGTGACATGGCAGAGGAGAAACAGTCTGTGGCATGGCAGGAAGTAGAGAGAGAGATCACGGGAGGAGGAGGAGGGAGGTAGACCCTTCCAGGTCACCCTATCAACCCACCTTCTCCCACCAGGCTTCACCTCCCAGCATCACATGTAGCTATAAACTCATCACGGACTAATCCGCTATGAGTATCAGCCCCCATGATCCAATCACCTCCCAAAGCCCCACCTACGAGCACATGAGGCTTTGGGGGGGACATCCAGACATAAACCATAACATCAGCTATAACATGTTTACTTATAGCTCATTATGCAAGTTAGTGTATCTGGCTTATACAGACAGACTCGGATGGGCAAATGCTTCTTCTAGAAAGGTTTGCCCTTCTTATAGATGAAAAACAGCAATATTTTCTTACAGACTTCCTAAGCTATTTTTCCCACTTTGTATTACATTTGGATGCACAATGCTTTGAAGTTAAAATAAACAGAAACAAAAAGACAGCAAGCAAACAGTAAACTTATAAAAACATTTCTCTGGAGTGCTATAACCTCATGACTCATGAAATGATAGAAGAAGTTTCTTTCCTCCCTACTGAGAGGTGCACTGTGTTTATTTATATGCACTTCTTTGTTTGTTTTCTCCTTCCAAACTAGCACAACTTCTAGAAATATGATGATGTGGCATCTTCAACCTATTAAGTTAATTTCATTTCTAGTAGAGACAGAAGTTGTTACAGTGCAGAAATGGAATGGTTTACCTTTATTTCATATGTGTTCAGGGGCTGTTTAATTCACAGTTCACAAAATATGGAGAACAGCTGAAATATAGTCCAAATTTACACACACCCACAAAGAAAAATAATAATAGTATTAATAAAGGGAATTGTGTCTTATTGCCTAAGGGAGGCCATCTTCATGCAGCTACTAAACAATCAAGCTTTGTGTGTGTGTGTACCTGTGTGCGTGTGCGTGCATACGTGTGTGTGCATGTGTGTAGTGTCTACTTCATACATTTACAAAATATGCCTGGCAATACAAACAAGTTGGGGAAAAACAGGGCAGAACTGGACAAATTCTCACTGCAGGCTGGTTTGCAGTCTCTTTTGAGCATTTTACACATCCATACAAAGCAGGAAAATACCGTAGCCATAGCGTCCTGCACCAACTCTTTGTGCATGTGAAGTGTAGACACGTGACCAGACAACACAGCCTTGTATGGGTAAAGCAAACCATCTGCTCAAAAGGGACCAGCACACAGGGGCAGCCCTGGGGCTCAAGTCTGCTCTGCATGAGAGTTTGCTGCCTGATTTCCTATTGTCCCAGCACTGTGATGGCTTGGCCCGGCCCCAGCACAGATGACAAAAGGGACATTGAATTGCCCCACTTGGGAGTGGTATGGACCTACAGGGCCGAGGCAGAGAGGCTGCAGGCAGATACACAGGAAAGGCTTTGGTGGTGTTTTGGGGTGAACTGGGCAATAGCAGACCACCACTGTCTAGGTGCTGGGGGTCTGGCCCGTGGGACAGCATGTTTTAGTGTCCTAAGAGAGAGGGCCACAGGCCCCCAAATGCTGGAGAGGCTTTTTCTGTTCTCTTCCTTAGGCCTAGGGACTCAACATTTTGAATTTTTTAGACAGTTTTTTTAGTGACAGAACCTGAATGACCATCCTCATAGGCACTGTTGGCAGCAGAGTTTAAGGTCTGGGCTAAAAAGGCCTCCTCACTGCAAAGCCGGCTCGTGCTGGCGCTGGTACAGAGGGCCGCCGAAGGCAGATAATAAATACTGTGTGTTCAGGGGAAACACATGGTGGGCCTGGAGTCTCCCAGCAGGCGAGAGCCCAGATTGTGGGGAGGCTGGGGATCATGTCAGTTCTTCACTGTGTCACAGTGACTTTTTTCCCCTCCCCAGTCTCTCACAAATCTCAGCCTCTCATTTGTGAGGTGGCAGTGCCGGCCTCAGAGGCTGCCTGAAGGTCAGAAGCAGTGACTTGGAACCTCTGCACACAGTGCCTGGGGCGTGGAGGCCTCTGCCAAGGAGCAGCACAGTGACGGTGACCTGGCCTGGAGAAAAGCCAGACAGATGGCTCCTGAGGGCCGGCAGAAGCCCATCCTGAGAGCAGATGGCAGCTGCCCACCTTGGCCCTGCACCTGCCTGTAAGGTTGTACAAGCCGGAGGGTTCTTGGGGATAATGATGCAGAGACCAGCACTGGCTCTGAGATACAATACTGATACCCACAACTTAAAGGCTCATAGTTCAGTCCATGGTTGGCCAGCTCCAAAGAAAAACCAGCATGGTAGAGGGGCATGGTGGAAGAGAGCTGCTTGCAATGCGGCAGACAGGAAGCAGAGAGAGACTGAGGACAAATCCAGGGAAAGAGATGTACCCTTCAGGGTCACACACCCTTCTGGGTCACACCTGGACTGCCTCTTCCAACCAGACCCCATCCCCTAACAGCAACTCAGCTATGTGCCCCAGTAACCCAATCACCCTCCATAAGCTCTGCCTGTGAACACATGAGGCTCTTGGGGACAGCTAGACTTAAGCCATGACACTAATGTAAACAAAAGCAGAGAGTTTGTCTTGGGATATGTGTGGCTGATGTAGCCCTTGGACCAGATTGCACAAAGGTTCTGTGGACACCCCTGATTCCAGAGGGGCCTCCAGAACAGCCCCATCCCCTTGAGTTGGTGACCAGCTGCCCCTCTTGCCCCACTCACACCAGAAAGAACTCCTAGAGGAAATCCTAGAGGATTCCTTCTCATCCTCAGGAGTTTCTGGCCCAAACTCAGTATGGGTGAGCTGGTTTGGCCATACCTAGGTCACACACCTACACCAATTATAGAGTAACCTGCTACCAGCTTTGTACTTTCTGCTCACATACCTTATATAAGTTTCTGCTTTACTCTGAGTGGGGGCTGCTGTTTTTGGAATTGTGAGTTCCCACCAGCCTGCCGGTGTTAAATGAAAGTTGCCTTCCAACTCCTTGGTGCAAATAGTCTTCCATTCAGTACTGTATCAGTTTTCTGCAACATTTCTGGTGCTTTGGCTGGGAAGACACTGTGCTGACCACTTAGGTCACCAGTGAAAGCCTGTTGGCCACAGCGGGGACTCACCCTCTGACCTGCACATGGGAAGGTGCACCCTCCAGTCTCTTTCTCAGAGTCTCCTTGGTGGATGTGGGGAGGGAGCCCCTGCGTGACAGCGGAGACCTCATTGGACTGATAGGAGGAGACAGAATGCATCTGGTTCAGGCCCTCGGACAAGGTAGGATTGCCCTGGGACATCCCTCAGTCAGTTTGCCAGTTTCCATCCTCTGTGTGGGATGATGGAGGACCTGATCAATCCTTGCCTGCATTAGTCCGGACAGTCAGTTTCAGTTTCAGTTTCAGTTAGATTTTGCCCTTGGGATTGGGGGCTGGAATGTATTAACCTCTGAATGCCTGTGTGTGAATGTGTGGACTGAATGTTATTGGACAACATAAGCAATATGTTGCTCCATCTGTGCTCAATGATGAAAGCCCCCTGCGGGGACTCAGAGTTACAGAGCTTGATTGGGCCCTAACCTGTGGTTTTGCAGACTCATCTGACCAGGCACTCCTAGCAAGCCCTCCTCGAAGGCTTGAGAGGACAAAACAGAGAAGCTATCAATACTTCTCCTTAGTCTGGATGGTCCCAAAGTCACCGAGAGGCGAGTGGCCAGGTGGGCACCTGAGTGGTCTCTCATTCGTGAGGGGCACCCACACTTTGTCTGTCGTGACACTGTTCAAGGGCACAGTACATACACTATAGGGAGTCAGTATGGGTGTAAACCACAGTAAGCCCACTGTTTTAGACTGCATGATAAAAAAAAACTTCAAGAAAGGCTTCTCAGATGTCTACGTAGAGAAAATTAAACCTCAGCGGCTCTGTACCTTCTGCAAGATCGACCAGCGACATCTATGCCCTGCTTGGCCACCAGAGGGAACCCTAGATGTGGAAATCATCCACCAAGTGTGGGACGAAGTGCCAGACTCTCTGCTGAACAGCCACCCTGATCAATTCCCCTATATGGATTCATGTCTAGGACTATATCAAAACCTCCTGCCATGGCTCTGTATCTGTGCTTGTCAGGAAAAGGAACTCTCTTGGTAGTCAAAGCTGGTTGGCCAGACCAAAACTCTCCCAGAGAAACAACAGAAAAGACTGAAAAGATTTATCCTGCTCTGCCTGATGACCCAGATGATGACTTCCCTCCTCCATATATGGGTGGCCATCCAGACTTGCCAGAACCCCCACCACTGCTGCCTCCAGAGGCAGCCACAGCCCCGATCAGCCACCAGCCACTTCACCAGACTCTACTGCTCCATCCCCACCAACTGCACTACCTCTGGCACTGCCTAGCCCCCAAGAGCCACCTGCACCAAGCCCCATTGGTCACTAGCTTTGCTCTTCACAACTCCAGATGCCCCTCAGGGGATATCCCAGCACGGGGGACCAAATCAGCCATCTGCTTTATACTATCAGCCTTTCAGCTCCGCTGATCTTCTCAACTGGAAGCATCATACTCCCTCTTACTCAGAAAAACCCCAAGCCTTGATCAATCTGACCTCGATTTTTCAGACCAATCAGCTTACGTGGGATGATTGCCAACAAATCTTTCTGACCTTCTTCAGCACAGAAGAGCATGCCCATATTTTTGAGGGAGGACAAGCCTGGCTAAAGACTAGAGTTCCAGCCTCCACTGTTAACCCCAATGCCTGGATAAATACAGTCCTCCAAAATGCCCAGCCAAATTGGGACTTCAATATTGCACAGGGCCATAATGCCTTGGGACTGTACCATGATGCCCTCCTGGCAGGAATGAAGGAGGGAGGAAAGAAACCTATTAACATGTACAAAATTGCTGAAGTTATCCAAGAACCTAATGAAAGCCCTGCTAAATTCTTTGAGAGGCCATGTGGAGCATACTGAACTTATTCCCCATTTGATCCTGAGGCCCCGACAAATCAGCAGATGATAAACTCAGTTTTTGTTTCACAGTGTGCCTCTGACATCTGAAGAAAAATTCAAAAGTTTGATGGATTTGCTGACATGAAGCAGCCACTCAGCTGCTTCAGATAGCACAGAAGATTTTTACAAACCGGGAGAAAGAAGAAAAAAAAGGAGCGCAAATGTCACCAGACTGCCCTCCTGGCTGTGATCATGGAAAAGCCGCTCCCTGAGAAATCCCAGATGAATTGACCTTGTTACTGGGACCAAGACAACAACAAGGTCTCTTGGAGACCACAGCTCAAACAGGCAGTCGTCCCTACACCTGGCTCCAAACCAATGTGCTCAACGTAAACAACTGGGATATTGGAAAGACAAATTCCCCCTCCACCTGAGGGATCAAAAAGCCTCTGGAGGATAAAGCATGCAGCCGTCTGAACCCTCACTCCAGTTTTTCAATGATGATGACTAGGAAAGACTGGTCTCCATAAGATTTGGCGCCCAGGAGCCCATGGTCATTGCCAAAATTGGCGGAAAACCAATGACATTTTTTTGTGTGTGTGGGTACCAGGAGTTGACCTCAGGACCTCGCACTTGCCAGCAAGTGCTTGTGCCACTGAGTGATATCACTGGCCCTTTTCTTCCTTTATGTGGGTTCCGGGAGTCAACCTCAGGACCTCGCGCTTGCCAGCAAGCGTTTATGCCGCTGAGCTATCTCACCGGCCCAACCAATGAATTTTATGGTAGATAGTGGGGCCGAACATTCTGTCATGACCCAACTCACTGCCCCTTTGACTTCCTGACAAATTCAAGTGATTGGGGCTACTGGCCCATCAAGAAGAAATTCTGTCAGAACAGATCCTGTGAGATTGGTGGACATTTCATTAAACATAAATTCCTGTACATGCCTGAGTGCCCTATTCCACTCCTAGGACAAGAGCTCCTCTAAAAGTTAAGAGCAACTGTTTCCTTTGCTCCTAATCAGCTTGTCACCACTCTTGGGTCCCACTGTTGGGTCCCACTGTTGGGTTCCTGACTTCAAACTTGATACTGACTCTGACCGTGCCCTGAGAAGAAGAATGGCGACTACATCAAACAAAAATGCCCAAAGGCTATAACCCTGAGATCTTAAGGAATATGTTTCCAGATGGGTGGGCAGAGGACTCACCACCAGGGCTGGCTGTTAACCATGCCCCTGTGCTAACTGGACTCAAACCATGTGCCACTCCTGTTGCTGTCAGACAGTACTTGATGTCACGAGAGGCCTACTGTGGGATCCTGCCCTACATCTACAGACTCAAATCCTAACAGACTGTCAGTTACCTTGGAACACTCCCCTGCTCCCAGTAAAGAAACCAAATGGAGACTTCTGCCCAGTGCAAGACCTCCATGCCATCAATGTGGCCACTGTGACCTTACACCTAATGGTCCCTAACCCGTACACTCTCCTGGGCTTGCTTCCTCCCTATGCTGCCTGGTTCACTTGTGGACTTAAAAGATGCTTTTTTCTGTCTGCAAATGGCCCCTGCCAGCCAACTCCTTATTTGCCTTTGAATGGGAGGATAATAACACAGGGTGAAAGGGACAACTCACATAGACCTGCCTCCCTCAAGGTTTTAAAAATTCTCCCACACTGTTGGAGGAAGCCCTGGCTGTGGATCTAGCCAGGTTCCCCCATGGGAATTTCAACTGCACACTTCTGCAGTACATTGATGATATCCTAATTGGAAGCACCACAAAAAAGGACTGTTGGGAGGAACTCAACCTCTCCTCCACCACTTGTGTGATACCGGGTACAAAGTCTTTTGGAAAAAGGCTCAATTTTGTAAACAAAAGGTCATATATTTAGGGATTAATTTAGAAAAGGGGCTCTGACACCAAGGTCCAGAAAGAAAGCAAGTCATTTGCTCAATCCCACTGCAAAAAGGAACTTAGATAATTTTTAGGGGCAACTGGATTCTGCCAGATCTGGATACCTGGGTATGCTGAAAAAGCCAGGCTACTTTATCACATGTTAAAGAAACCCATGACCAAAAAAGAGGTAATCAGTTGGACTTTACAAGAAACTGAGACATTTAAAAAGTTAAAAGATCACTGGCCTCAGCTCCAGCTTTAGGAATCCCAGATGTGACTTGCCCCTTCGACAACCTTCATGTTTGTTGAAGAGAGAAAATATGTTGCCTCAGGAGTCCTACCTCAAACAGTGGGACTGAAAGAGAGGTAATCAGGTGCACTTTACAGGAAACTGAGGTGTTCAAACAAATTAAAAGAACACTAGCCTCAGCTCCAGCTTTAGGAATCCCAGATGTGACTTGACCTTTCAACAACCTTCATGTTTGTTGACAAGAGACAACATGTTGCCTCAAGAGTCCTAACTCAAACAATGGGACCCTTGGAGAGACCAGTCACCTACCAGTCTAAGACACTAGACTCGGTATCAAAAGGATGGTCTCCTCGTCTGTGGGTGCTTGCTGCTACAGCCTTCCTGATCTGGGACAGCAACAAATTGACTTTGGGACAAAACCTGACTGTCCAGGTGCCACACACTGTTCTTGAGCTCCTCAACAGTCAGGGGCACCATTGGCTCTTGAACAGCTGCATCACCCAGTACAAAGGATGTCTTGTCAGAAATCTCTAACTCATGTTCCAGACAGTCAAAGCCTTAAACACAGCCACCTATTTGCTCACAGAGCTCAGTCAGCCAGGCCATGATTGTCTTGCTGATGAACTGTTTGCCAGCTGACCTGATCTGCAGATGGAGCCCCTGGCTGATGCTGAGTACACCCTGTTCACAAATGGAAGTAGCTTGGTCAAAAACGGGAAACGCTAAGCTGGCTATGCAGTTGTTACTACTGAAGAGGTGCTCCTAGCCAGACCTCTTCCCCAAAACTGGTTGGCACAACAGGCTGAACTGTGGGCCCCAATACAAGCCCTCAAATGGGCAAAAGACAAAAAGGTAAACATCTACACAGATCCCAGGTACTCTTTTGCCACAGTTCATGTCCATGGGATGCTATACAAGAAACATGGCCTTCTGACAGCTGAAGGGAAACAAATTAAAAATAGAGATGAAATCTTACAAATTCTGGCTGCTGTGTGGAAGCCCAAAAGTGTGACTGTCATCCATTGCAGAGGATCTCAAAAGGTAAAAGGCTCTATCACCCTGGGGAACCAAAAAGCAGATGAAGCTGCTAAGATGGTCGCTGAAGGCTCCACCTGGAGAGACATCGACTTGGTCCGGAATTTAGAAGCTCTACATGAAATACCACCAAAAATTGTTCCCATTCTCCAGCAAGGACCTCTTCACTATACTCAAGAGGAAATAAAATGGGCAAAGACTGAGGTCTCAACAGCCCCTTGACCCCCATCTGGAACTCAATATATGGGACTCTCTCCTTTTGAGGACCTCCAAATAGACTTCACTGAAATCAAACCATGCTGGGTCTACAACTATTTACTGGTTCTTGCCTGCACTTATTCTGGGGGCCAGAGGCATTCCCTACCAGGACTGAAAAGGCCTCTGAAGTATGCAGAGTACTGTTAAGAGAAATTATCCCCAGGTATAGGCTGCCCCTAACTATAGGCAGTGACAGTAGACCATCATCTGTGACAGAAATGACCCAAAACCCAGCTAACGTATTAAAGATTAAATGGAATCTTCACACTGCCTATGAGTCCCAGAGTTCTGGCAAAGTTGAATGGATGAACAGAACTCTGAAATCAGTATTAACCAAATATTACCAAAAGACTCAAACGCCATGGGTGGACTTGCTCCTCATGGCTCTCCTGAAAGTCAGAACATTGCCAGGACCCCCTGGATACACTCCTTTTAAAGTCCTGTTTGGAAGACCCCCACCCCTAATAAAAGGCCTCCAGAGGGACCTGCACCAGTTGGGAAATATCACCTTACAGGAACAGCTCATTCAGTTAGGGAAAACTTTCTCCCAGATACATAAAAACATAGCAGAGAGGGTACTTCTTCCCACTGACACCCCTGCTCATACCCATAGTCCAGGTGACACGGTCTGGGTTAAGGATTGGAAAAAGGATCCCCTGTCCCCTGTCTGGAGGGGTCCTCATTTAATTATTTTGATCACTCCCATCACAGTAAAAGTGGCAGAGATCCACCCCTGGATTCATCACTTCAGAATAAAGCAGCCTCATCCCGATGACTGCTGAGGGGTCGACCTCTTTAAAGACCACCCTGAAGAGACAACGCGCTCAAAGGCCTGCTCTCATCATTCAGGAAGCTGACAAGTCAACGCACAGCTGAAGAGTGAATGGACATCGTACACGGGAGCACCTGCCCTAACTGACTCATGTTCTGTTACCCAGTTTGGTTCTTAGTCCTTTTTCTCTCGTTGATCTTGGTGCCTGCTACAGGACTCTGGGCTGTGAACCCAGAGAACTGGAAAATTCCCTCAAAGGTTGCTTTTGTCCTTTTCTGTATCAGTGTAACCATTGGACTACCCACACTCAATTGTTTGACCAAGTACTATGATGTCTCTTATGGGTAATATATCTGAGTCTTCTAGGAATGAATGGGAAAGGAGGATATTGGGAATTCCAACCCTGCTTGGGGGGTACTCCAAATCTCCTCTGCCACACTAAATGGGACCCCCACCAGCCTAGTGTGTCCTTGTACTTTGATGCCTGTCCCAACAACCAGACTCATGTTTACTATACAAGTTGTGGTGACCTGGGTTGGGAACGAGCCTATCAGACTAGTGATAAATCTGTGTGCCAGGGCTGGCAGGACTCAACACAGAAAATAATGCAAAAAGAATTGGTACTGTAACAGCCTGCACACCTGGTACTGTGAAAATTGCAAATGTGACAATATATATTAGCCTGGAAAAGAAAAAAACACCCATATGGGGACAGACATGTCTGGAAAGAATCTCCCTACAACAGGACACCTCCCCTCACCTAGTCCTTGGCCCCAAGTAACTGCCCAAGGGATCAGTGCAATCCAGTTTAATATCATATATATATAACCCTAACGACACCATCTGGGCAGTGGGTCACTTATTTATTATCCAAGTGAACAGTACAGGTAAAGATCCTGCAATGTTAATTCAAATTCAGAAGATCTTTATCCCCATTTGGATCCCCACCTCCAAGATTTTCACAAAATTTAAGCCCACACACAAAAATAACACTGGAGATCTTCCCTCATGGGCTCCAGACCTGCTACAATTGGTTAATGGGACCCATGCTATCTTCCAACAGGTTGATCCCACCCTGGGAAGACTGCTGGCTCTGCATGCCACTTACCACCCTATCATACCAGGCTTTGGGGCTAACTCCAAATGCATCCAGGTTTAATGCTACCCAGTCCTCAGCAACCTTGTTCCAAGCTTTCCCAACCCAGATAATGGGAAACTCCACTTGCTTCCTGGGGAGTAAAAACACGCAAAATGTGTCAGCTGACTGCGCCTCTATAACCCAGCCAGCTCTTTGCTCCAGGCAGATGATGGAACATTCTTTACATGCTTTAAAGGGGTCTACCATGTGTTTTCCCCACAAGACATGGGCCTCTGTGGTGTTGCTTTCCTGGTCCCAGATCTAAATGTCTACCCCAGTGATGGAGGCCCTCTAGCTCCCTTTGGAATCACATCAGAAACAGGACCCTATCCTAGCTGGCATAGCAATAGCAGGAGGCCTAGCTATGGGCAGAACAGCCCTTGGGTTAGGACAGAGCCTATATACACAACTGACAAACAAAATAGTAGGAGACTTTGAAGAACAGATCGATTCTTCTTCGGTTGTCTTACAAAACCGAAGGGCTTTAGATCTCTTGACAGCCCAACAAGGGGGAACCTGCCTCTTCTGTTATTATACTAACAAGTCAGGAATAGTCAGAGAAAATTCCCGCCAGCTGCAGAAACATCTCGAACAGAGAACTAAATATGTGATAAATGTTTCTTCCTGGTGGGGATCCCTGGACTTTCTTCCCTCATGAATGGGAACCTTACTTGGACCTCTAATGGCTCTCCTGTCAGTCCTCCTTCTGGGTCTCTGTGTGATACACATCCTGACCAAATTTCTGTCTGAGCACTTTGAGGACATACATCGCAAGCTCCTACTGAAGACTACCCCCACCTACCAACTTCTTAAAACTGAGGAAGAAGAACCTTCCATATTAAAAAAAAAGGGGGTAGAATGCGACAGAAATTGTGAAGTTAACATCCTGACACAATGTTAAGATGGGATATGCAGGTTCAGCCCGTCTCATGGTTAGACTGTCAGACTCAGCCATAAAACACTATGCCATGTCTGCAACTCAAAGATAGTTGACCCAGCTTTGTCTGACCACATACAGCTGTACTGCAGCCTACAAATCTGTCTTGTTTTGCTGGCATGTTTTAAGGACTATCTCCCTGGGACAGACCAGCCCTGTCAAGGACACATTTAATCTTACTCACTTGCTCAGCTCCTGACTTCCCCCAGACTTCCTGGCCTCATGATTAATGGCCTCCTGTAACTAAACCTCTGGGGGGGGGCTGGTGTTTTTGGAACTGTGAGTTCCCACCAGCCTGCCAGTGTTAAATAAAAGTTGCCTTCCAACTCCTTGGTGCAAAGAGTCTTTCATTCAGTATGGTATTAGTTTTCTGCAACACTGAATTCATCAATGGATCAATCTGTGGATGAGCACAGCACCCAGTGACCCAATCACCTTCCAAAAGCCCCACCTCTGAATGCAGGAGACTTTTGGGGGCATTCTAGATACCAGCCCTAACAGTGTGTATGAAACACAGATGAATGTGGTGTTTAGACAAGCCCCATCCCAAGGGGCATGCATCCCAAGATACCTCATTAGGCATATGCAGATATTCTAAAATCCAAAATATCTGGCATCTGAAATTCTTCTGATCCCAGCACTTGAGAAAAGGTATATTCAATCTGTAATCATGCACTGATCTCCTACAGGCTAATGATAGACTAAGAATATTTTTTTAAGAAGATGCTTTTGGGTAACAAACAAGATCGGAAATTTTCTCTTAGATCCTGGATTATGTTTACTGGGTTTGTGTCCACTTGAAAAGGAACCATTTTCTCATAGCCTCAAAAATCAGAAGTGAGTGTACACTGCTAAGGGTCTTCTACGTCTCTGAGGACTTATACCTTGGCGTGATCTTGACTCTCTCTTCTTTGTGATTTAGGGTCAGTTACATCTCTGTAGCTCAATTCTCTATTGAATCAATGTGCATTGTCCTTGGGATAGCTACCTAGTGACACTGCAGAGAAGTAGTCTCAGTAGGCAAATGATATCTCAGGAATGCAGTAGGCACTCAGTGTCCCAGAGAGTTTTGTCCTTACACCTTGTGGTGTAATCATGCCTGTGTGGCCCTAGGGTACTGGGGTCCTCCTTGGGCTTTTCTTGGCCTTTGAGCTCCTCAGAGGAATCAATCCTCATGGGCTTCCTGTCTCAAGTGGGTTTGTTCTTTGGTCACAAGAAGACCTAATATCCTGCTCCTGGGAAGAGCCGAGGACAGAAGGAGAGGGCAGTCATGGGTGTGAGAGCTGGGCATGGAGACGCGAATATGACGCCTTGAGGCTCAAGTGTGATCTGGGTCTCATATGATCCCTGGGCCAAATTCCCTTGCTGTTATTAACTTGCATCATGTTCCTGCAAGCGTCAAGCCCCTCCTGCTCTCAGGTACCCTGGGACCAGCCACAGGAGCCCTCATTGGCCCAGCGGCTGAAGGGTGCACATCAAGAAGCTGCCATGCTGGAGGTCTGGGGGTCCTTGTCCCTGCATGACCCCAGTCTTCTTTGGTCCCTCTACCTGAAGCTGCCAATGTCTCTGGGGAGCTCAGAGGAGGCATTGGTGGACCACCCAGAGAAGACCTCTGGGAGAAGAGGGGAGGGGAACCAAAGCCATGCCGGGCCAGGGCACACAAGAAGAGACACGGGATGCTGGAGATGTCACTGGATCTGACCCAAGGCCACCAGCTGGCAGGTGAGGCCAATGTGTCCTGTCCATGTCAAAGCTCTGGCCTGGACTGAGCCCAGCCCTGTGTCCTGGGGAGGGAGACACTCTCAGGACACTCTCAGCCTCCTCAGGAAAGTGTGTGGAAAGCCACCAAAGCTTCTACTGCTCTGGGTCACTTCCTGGGAATGGATGGTGCTCCCTCAGTGTGACACCGGCAGGTGTGGAGGTGACAGGATCCTAGGCCACAGGAAAGAGGTGAGGAGGGGACTGCAGAGCTGGCACTTCCAGTTATTCCCACCACAAACCAAGAAAGGGCCCCAATGTCTAACCTGTGGGGTGGCCGGTCATGTCACTTGTAGTGACCCCCAGCTGTCATGAGTCCACACATCAGGTGTGGTCCAGCAGGGTCTTTGAGGCTGCTCCCTCATGGTGCCCTCTCTGCAATCCCAGTTGGCGCTGGAGTCACCCATTGGGTTTTGTCACAACTGAGTGCTTTAGATGGGAAACGCTCCCAGTGTTTGTGATGACATGGACAGTTACCATGAAAACTGTGGCGGTGCAGGCCTGAGATGAGGGGGGAGAATTCCAAGTTCGAGGCCAGCCCGGGTAACTTAGTGCATCCATGTCTCTAAATAAAACATAAAAAATGGGCTGGGGATGTAGCACAGTGTAAAGGGCCTGGGTTCAATCCCAGCACTGAAAAATAAAGGATAAAGCAGTTATTTATTATATTACTCTCAACGTAAAGATGACCTAAAAAGAAAAATAATAAATGAAGAAGAAACATTTTCCAAAGAAACTCTTGCTGTAGAAAAAAATTGAAAATGGACATTTGCTACTGTTTTAATTATGAAATGACTTTATTAATAAAATAATGCAAAACCTTCCTATTTCTGCTCTTAAAATGCTCAGGAAGCAAATTTTCTAAAATGTCAATTTCAAATCCACACCTTAAAGAGTTATACCTTCTGATTAATTGGCAAAGAAGCATAACAGTCCAGAATCTTGAGTGAAATAAGAATGTGAAAATTTTCAGGAAACTTTGATGAAATAGATAGATGGGATTGAAAAACAAGACCCTTTTTTTTTTTTTTTTTGTCTTTTTGAGACAGGGTTTCACTGTGCAGTTCAGGCAGGACTTGAATTCACTTTGTAGCCTAGGCTGGCCTCAAACTCACAGCAATCCTCCTGCCTCAGCCTCCCAAATGCTGGGGTTACAGGCACGAGCCTTACACCTGTCCTAAGAGCCATGATTTACAACAACTGTGGACAGTACATTCTTCCACTTGGAGTTAATTGTTTTCCAGTCATGCCTTCCTTGGCCATCTTAGCCAATACAGCCAAGAGTCAAAAAGTGCAAGATTTTTCAAGGTTTTCCAAAGAAGCATAGTAAATCATTAAGCAGAGAAAGCTTTTGTAGCATTAATAATGTTTATTATATTGTGTAGCTGATCTCTCTTTAGAAGAATCATCCTTTCTAAGCTTTATTAAGAACATAGTTAGAAAGATATCCTATTTTTTTTTTTTCTTAACCAGTAGGGCTACACAGACAAAAATGTAAAGAGACCTCCACTCTAGAGGCTTCATAAAATTTGAAGAAATTGGATCCTTTCCCATAGGTGAGGCAAAGGGAAGACCTTCTTTCCATTTAGTTAGAGGGAGCTTCATTGAGCCCTAGGAAGCTAAAGTAAAAGCCTTAAGGGAATTCTTAAAATTTGTTAATTTTGCATTTCAAATAAACAGATAAGGACAAAGAGTATTAAGTTGAAAAGTATGTGTAATTTTACATGTTTAACTACTTATAAATATATTGACTATTAGATTTTTAAACAATATCCTCATAAATAAGGGTCAAAAATAGCTGGTAGCAGTAGATGAAATATTATAATATGGAAATAGCCAATTGAATGTAGTCAAAGGACTTCTGGTCTATTTAATTAATTAATTAATTATTTTTTTTGTGTGGGTACTGGGGGTCAAACTTAGGACCTCATGCACCAGCAGGCGCCCGTGCCACTGAGCGATATCACCGGCCCTTTTTTCGTATGTGGGTTCAGGGAGTCGAACTCAGGACCTCGCACTTGCCAGGCAGGCGCTTATGCTGCTGAGCTATCTCACCGGCCCTGGTCTACTTAATTTAATTTCTGTTTTTCTTTAAAGACTTATTTTTAGCCTCTAATTTTAATACATTTTAAGTATTGGCTTACCAAATTATACCAGAGCTTTTTAAAGGGCTCTTACAAATGGCATGCTCTGGGGTCAAAATTTGAGGAATGCTTTACACTGCCTTAACTTCATCACAAAGACTTACATATTCTGTATGTTCGGGAAATGTAGTTATTTTCTGACTCATTTTTAGTTTCAATTTTAGAATCCTGTGGAGATAGTAATTCAGCCGCATTTAGGTTTTTGGTTTATTTACCTTCTTTCCATTGATCCATCTGTGTATTGTCACTTTCCAGCGAGGTCCTTGCTAGCCACCATCCCAGCACCTGTAAGATGTCTCCTCACACATCTAAAAATGTGGCTAAATGGGATAGTTCCGAAGTATTCAATCTGTTCAACTCCTGTGCATAAGGCTTATAAGAAAAGCAATGTAGAAAGATCTGTTAGAAACTGACAATAGTTACTGAAGAACAAATTAAACATCTCTTCTATTGAGGATGTGCAATGGCCCAACCATTGTTTCAGCAATTAGCAAATAAGTAAGTGGAAACGCTCAACAGATCTCTCATAAACACAGAACATTTTCTGGATTGACTATGCTGTGCTGCCCAATTTCATGTGGGTTTATCTTGTGCCTAACAGCAAACTGGGACAGCTGAGTTCTGATCCATGAAGATGGTTAAATTGGATTCCAAACAAAAATCCAAACTTTGTTATTAATGACTTTCCGATAATCTTTGAGTGAATTTCCACGTTATTGCAATAAAAACTGTTTACCTAATTTTTTTTTTTTTTTTTTTTTTTTTTTGGTACCGGCGGTCTACCTCAGGACCTCGCGCGCCAGCAGGTGTCCGTGCTGCTGAGCGATATCACCGGCCCTTATTCCGTATGTGGGTACCGGGAGTCGAACTCAGGACATTGTGCTTGCCAGGCAGGCGCTTATGCCGCTGAGCTATCTCACTGGCCCCTGTTTACCTAATTTTTTTTTTTTTTTTTTTGTGGGTACCGGGGGGTCGACCTCAGGACCTCGCGCGCCAGCAGGCGCCCGTGCCGCTGAGCGATATCACCGGCCCCTTTTTTGTATGTGGGATCCGGGAGTCGAACTCGGGCCCTTGCGCTTGCCGGGCAAGCGCTTAAGCCGCTGATGTTTACCTAATTTTGACCCTAAATTTTCTGAGTGAGTCCTCCAGGAATCCAAGGCCTTGCATAGGATTTGCTTCCTGTTGAATGTGAAGGAGACCCACCCTGATTGCTTCCAGGTGCCTTTCTGGACTGTTCTGTCCTCCAGAACACGGCCTGAGGCCAGGGGAGGCCGAGAGCCTTTGAATTGCAGGCTGGCTTTTCAGGGCTCTGTGTGTGAAGCTGGACTGTTCCAGTTGAACATTTGATGTGGTCAACATCACAAGTGTTCTCATGCATTTGATGAATGCTAATTAGTTGTTTTAGGTTCTCTCTTAATGATTTACTTTAAAAATCTTCCCAGTTGTATGCCCTTTCAAGACAATGCTGTCAAAAACATACATCTGAAATGTCACATGTGGTTTGCTGCAAACAATTATGTTTCTTCTTTGCCAGAGCTTTTTTGTTCCCTTTTTCTTTTTCATTAGTTTCACTGACTTTTAAAATGCCCAGTAAAAAATGCTAGAAACAAAACAGTTATATCATATTCACGTGAACAATGACAAGTTGCCTCAGAAGGCAGAACTATTTGTTTGACCACAACATATAAACATCAGTGTCAATATAAATATACACCCATGTGCACACAGCTATACACATGTGTGTGCTTAGGTCTGCATCTTCAGACACCAAATGACAACCGTAAGCTTTGAAGATTGCCTATTAAAAAAAAGTACAAAGGAGAAGAAAGCCTGAAACATGTCTGTAACCCATGTGAAATGCATTTAGGTTTTTCAAAGCGAATGGAAGGCTCTCAATTTCAACAGAAGTAAATTGCTGTCATTATTAATAGCAGACATGTGCTTGTGTTTTTAATTAAGACCAAAAGTGTGAGTTCTTTCTGATACAAAGACAGCACAAACCAAGACACAGTTACATGTTCAGAAGTCATTTTGACTCCTTCAGCTTTCTTTTTATTTTTCTTTTTAAATGTCTGAAAATTCAGTGCCTGGCCTTAGAGTTCAAGGGAAAGCTAGTTTGAAAAGTGGGACTATGACTAGAGCAGGAAGAGTATCTTTCATTCCAGTGTTGAATGAGGGCTGCAGGGTTTGTGGCTTTACGTGAGAACTAGGGCAAAACTCGCCCACGGAGAGAGTCAGCTGCTGATGCCTCTAGGGACCTGCGCCTTCTCCTGCTGGGACGGCCCTTCTCCCAGGACCACACCTACTTCTCCTACATGGTTTGACTTAGGAAACTCAATCCAGCTTACTAAGCCTTTTCCTTTGATAAAAGTGCTAATAAAACCGTCTGTAAACAGAGATTCATAGTCCCCGGGAAGCCATAGGAAGTGACGATGATGGCCGTGAAGGGCCTGTGGTCAGACGGTGGGGACAGACAGGTCTGAGATTACCACTGGGGAGGCAGCAGTGGTCACAGTGGAAAGCTCACCTCCTGGTCACAGGTGGGTGGCAAACTCAGAGTCTGGAGCTGGCCTCAGGGGAGGTCACTGTCCAGGGCAGCTCCCTGGCCCAGCAGCTTTTACACTCGAGCGCATGTCAGACCCACTGCCTGCTGTGAAAAGGAAGGGCCCTGGCCCAGCCCAAGGCCGATGCTGTAGGTCCGGTGAGGCCTGAGGGTGCACATGGCTACCGAGCTCACAGGGTGCTGGGGCTACCCCTGGAGAGCAGCTGTCCTGGAGGAGCAATGGTTGGCCAGGTCCTGTGGCAGGAAATGCCATTGGGAGCCCTTGGGGAACTCTGAGAAGGCCCAGGGAGGGAGACCCACTGCTCTGGCATGCCAGGGCCTGAGGGGTTTGGTCAGAACATAGACCAAACAGGCAGGGCCCCGGGCATACTGGGGCGCTTGGCCTTCCGGGAGCAACAGGAGGATGGGGTCAGACAGGTGGGCATAATGCCTTCCCTGGTTACTGGCAGGGTGAAGTCTCAGGCTTTGACGCCCACTGGAGGAGCACCCAGCCATAGCAAGGCCTACCTCAGGCAGAGGAGCATCGTGTGTGCTTCACATTGGAGGAGAATCCCATGGAAAGGCCCAGGGGACCGCGATTCAGAGGGCAAGGAGACCACACCTGAGGAGACCTTGGTGGGGGGCTGTGTTCCAGTGGGGTGCAGACAGGGAAGAAAAGAGGTGAACACCTGGAAGCAGAGTTGGTGGGACATGGTGACCCACAGGAGAATCCGGATGTTGGAGAATATGGGATAACTTCAAGGTCAGGGACCAAGTGGATGACTCTGACCAACAGTGCACCCCTTTATGGATGGGGAGACCGAGTGTGACTGGGCAAGGTGCAAAGCCGGCTGCTGGAGGAGCTGTGACCGTAACTTACCCTCCCCTCACTAGCGGCGAACCGAGCAGCCTCCGTGCTCTCTGCGGTGGGGTAGGCGCAGCGTTCGTCTGGTGGTCGGCACAAGGATGGCGAGAACGGTTCTGTGTTCAGACAGAGTCTCTCTTGAGTCCTTGGCCTCCCTCCCTCCCACCCAACTTCCTTCCTTCCTTCCTTCCTTCCTTCCTTCCTTCCTTCCTTCCTTCCTTCTTTCCTTCTTTCCTTCGTTCTTTTGTTTTGTAATGGGGATTGAACCCAGGGCCTTTGCACTGAGCTAGATCAACAGCCCTTTTGTTTTTTACTTTTGAGACAGTCTTGCAAAGCTGCTAATTTGCCCAGGGTGGGTGTGAACTTGCACTCCTCCTGTCTCAGCTTCCTTTAAGGGAGGAGTCTCCCCTCTTTGCAGAGCTCCATTTACTACACTGCATGTGTGGTTTTTATTCCTAATCCACCTTGCAGGGCTGTTTGTTCCCAGCCTCTGTCCCAGTTCATGTTAGCCAAGCAATCTGCATTCTTGGCCCTGTCAGCCTTTGGGTGTGTGTGACTTGCGTTTGTCCTTGACATAGATTTCCGTCATTCACACCTATCCCTTCGGCCCCTTTTCGGGGGTGCCTCTGGACACAGGCTCTGCTCCCTGTCGGCCCTGTGGGAGTGTCTCAAGGGGACAGAAGTCCTGAGGCTCAGCGGAGTCAGCCCCTCGAGAGCAGCCTGGTGCAGTTTCTGCAGGACTGCAGTGTAGGAAGGGCCAAGTGGCTCTGACTTTAGCAGGCATTGACCAGTTTGGAATTTGGAGAGGGTCTTGGAGATGACGTTGCAGAGTGACCAGCGGGCTATTCCCCTCCTCTGATCCAAAGGGACAGCCATTCACTGAGTGCACCTTTGCCTGGCAGGACCCAGGGCCAGCATGGAAGTGAGACTGGCGTCCCTGCTGCCCTCTCCATGCACACCTTCCAGGCTGGCTCTGCCCCTCCGGGGTCTCGGCACTGCACATGTAGGCCACCTTGGGCCATGCCTGATTTTCTAGACATAGCACTGTGCTTCTTGGTGCCAGCCAGCAAGTTGAACCAGGGGACAGTTTTCTTAAGGGGCTCTGTTTAGACTTTCACGCCTCCCAGGGGCCTGGACCTTAATGGCTTTGCTCCTCCAATCGAAATTCTTCTGTGCTGTCCCCAGTCTCCAGAGTTGCTGGCCTCCCATCCCTTGGCCTGTGGTGATTCTTCCTGTTTCCGCTGCTTCCTTCCAGCCTGGCTCTCCTGTGTCCCAAGAGTCCAGCCCTCTGCTGCCCTGGACCTGGCTTTCCTACCTCATCCAGGCTGCCAGCTTCCATTGGTCTCCGTCTTTCAGCTGCCAGCCGTGGAAAAGGACCTGATAAGGGAATTCACCTTGAGACAGCCACCATTGGGCACTGGAGGGGAGGATCATTTTGGATGGGTCAATAGCATCTTGTGTCCTTCAGACCAGGGCAGGTCGTGAAGCAGCGTCTCTGCTTGTCATTCAGATCAGCTCTGTGTTTTAGAGAGACTACAATGGGTGCAGCTAGCCCGCTCCTTCCCATCCACCAAGCCATCTTCCCTTAAGAGTAACTGCTTCATCCTTTTGCAAAAAAAGTCATAGTTGTTATAAAAATTTGAGCAATGCAGAAAAATACAAATCAGAGAGTGAAAAAAAAGTCAGCCTAAACCTCATCCCCGAGAATCAACCATCTTTAGCATTACATGGACCAATTTCCAGACATCTTCCTGGGAACACATGCAAATGAGGTCATACTGTGTATCTCCTATCTTTAAGATAAAACAACCAAATGTATTTTTCTAAAATTAAGTAGAAACTTAAATAAAAACTCAGAGATTTCGGTACTTCAGATCAGTGCTTTTCTACCACCAAAGATTCTTTCCTTAAGATCCTTTGGTGTTCTCTCCCCGTCCTGGGCCTGGGTCACTCAGGAGAAGGGCTGGGCCTCTGCATGGGAAAGGGAAGTGGTCTCCGCTGCATGTAGGTTGGGTCTGGGCTTGGGAACCCCACATTGCAAGCAGCGGTGGGGTGAGTAGACATTCGGTTCTCAGCAGAGCCACGGGCTGAGAGGGTCTGGCCCAACTGGCAGACCTCGGATCACCCCCAAGGAAGCCGTGTCTTTGACAAGGAGCACATGGTCCATGCTCCTCTCCTGGTATGGGTCCCCAAATGCTAAGTCGCAAACCATTTATGGTAATAAGACACTGAATATGTGGCGACTGACATTTACGTAAGGAGTAAGCAGAAAATGTCTCAGTGCATCTCCTGTAACAAAGCTCGTGTGATTTCATACAAACTTTAATGCCATTGCATGTGAGAGCACAGGTGCACCTCCTGGGCCATGACAGAAATGCTACTTCTTACCGTGAGCCATGGTCAGACGAGACCAACACACCCTTGGGTTGGCAGTGAGACTCCAAAGGAGGTGGTGGCAATGACCGTTGTCTCATGTAAAATATCAGACAAGTGATCTTCTGATATTGTACAACACCCCTCCCTATCAAAAACAGGGAGAAAGTTTATGATAGTTAGAACTTTGATAACCAGAAAAATAGACAAGGTTGACCGCTCAGATAGGAGGGCAAATGCTGGTATTCCTCCACACTCCGCCAAGGGTGGAAACAACGTCTTTGGTGGGGAATGGAGCAGGAATCCTCCCTTTGTTTTTATCTTGATTGTCTGCTTTTCTACCTGTCCTGCAGTGCATCACCTCAAATGCCAGAAGAGCCGACTTTCTTCAAACAAGTGCTAGACCTGCACCTTTATAGTCAACGTTAGCTTTTCCAGCCAAAGCCCCGAGTCAATTCAGCAACAGTTCCAGACTTCAAGGGACATAGTCCTTTATCTTGAACTCAAATAATCAGCACGGCATGGAACAGTTTCTCCCGGGGAGCCCTGGGTGGGAGGCAGGAGGGGCCCTTAGTGGCCCCATCACACCCTCAGGGTGTGCCCTTGGTCGGTCGCCTCCCCGCCTCACACCTCTTCTCCTGAGCCACAGACAGAGGACGTTGTCTACCCAAGATGGTCTCTAAGTCCCCACCTAGCTGCCACCATCCCGACTGTAGTCACATGAATTCCCCTGTCTGGGAACAGTAGGTTCCATCCACTTCCTGTCCCACTTGAGTGTGGTTTGAAACACAGACTCATTCCTGTCTCCGGGCTAGACAGATTGCTGCCAGCTGGTGGTAAATACACATCTAATTGCAGCACACCGAGGCCCTGTGCTGTGTGGGGTTGGATAGATGCCAGGCGTGATGTAACTGGCATGGAATGGGAAAGGTCGTCCGAACTTAGAAATTATTTAGTATTAGTGAGCCACTTTCAACCAAGCTCTGGTGACTCTCACTCCAGTCCATCCCATTCATGCAGGCAAAGCCCAAGGCTGTCCGCTGCAAGACACAAAAAGGGATCGACTGGTACAGTGCCATTAACGTCAGGCTGGCGATCCCTCAAAGCAGCGTCTGTCCCTGACCCAGGTGCTGGGAGACGGTGGGTGGTCAATAGCACCGCTTGCTCTGCCTCGCAGATCCCCAAGGACTGATGGTGCCAATAGCATAGGCTCGACTTTCCCTGAAGCATCTCTTAGCAGTGATGCCTCGTACGTGTGATTCAGCTGAGTCCATCTTGAATGGGTTTTGTTCTCTCCCTTGACATGTCAGCGTCACTTCCCCCGCGTGCTTACGAGTTAGTGTAGTCAGCAACATTTCCTCCTCTCCGTAGGCAACATGACTTCCCTCAGGCATTGGAGTTTCTTCCGTTCAGCTGAGGGTTCCAAAACTCTGCGACTGACACGTGCTCCCTGACGTCTCCTCCTGCCACGTCTCAGCCTTTTGTCAGGCTGAAGAATCCACTGTGTGAAGTCATCCAAGATGAGGAGGCCATTCTGTCCACGAGACTGGACACTCTGTCCAGTCTCGCCCTTGGTGGCCATTTTCCAAGCTTCTGGAACTCTATGGAAGAGCGTGATTGCAGGCCTGGGCTGGCCAGGCCAGGGAGACCCCTGTGGTAACCGGATGCTCACCAGACCATCTGCCTTCTGGGTTGGGAACAGCCCAGCGGGTAGGTGTAGAGGGCAGGTGCAGGGACAGGACAGGACAGACATGGCACTGGCAACCCCTAGAGTGGCCCCAAATTGCCTGTGTTGTCTTGGCTGGCCCTGCCCCCAGGATTCTGCGGTGCTGGAGGTAGCCCCTGCCTGTGCTATCCACAATAACGGCACCAGCCGCCAGCCCCCTGCAGTGAGGCCCTGCACCTTCCGTTGTGTCATTTCACTGCACCGAGCCATGGGCAGCCGGCAGCTGTCACATTGGGCAGCACAGGACTATGCCAGTGTTCTGTTCCATGGTGACTTTGGGGGTCTTGTGCTCTGGAAGGCCAGGCTCTGAGCTCACCGTGGCCTGGGGCCTTGGGCCACCACACAGAGGACAATAACCGCACCCAGAGCACTCCATGCTTGACTCCCTTTGTCTGTTGTTGAGTCTCAGAGCCTCAGGACATGCAGTATCCCTAACCCGAGGTCTCCCTCACAGCCAAGGTCCAGAGCACAACATGGGAACTTCCAGAAATAAGCAATTCCTACTTTGAAAATGGCGTCATTAAGCACACGGACACCGGAGTAGGGATGGGACCTGAGCCCCCCACTGCATCCCACCCAGGACGGGACCACCTTGCCTCCCACATCCACACCAACTCTGCTGCCCGGCCATGGTCACAGATCCTGGGGCTGTGTCCAGCAAACCATTGTTTTGCTTATTCATGGCCCACAGCGCAAGCTCAGCGTCGCTGGCCATGTGGAAATGCTGAGGAAACGCCACGCAGCACTTCCTGTGACGCAGTGAGCGCTCTCCACCCAGGGAGGAAGAGGAGGAGCTGTGTGCTGAAGTTGCTGTGGGCACCGTGCATTCAGGTGTGGACAGAGAGGGACTGTGTCCACAGGAGGTCCCCTGCCATGTGTCACCACATGATGCTGTCCATCATGAGTGACGGCTGCTAATCGTGCCCCTCCTGCCTCATGACAAAGTGAGCTTCGCTCTCGGCGTGAGTGCTGGGAAGAACAGAGCACACACAGGTCCAGCGCTCGCCTCAGGTTCGGCACTGAGGGGCCCTGGGTTGTGTCCCCTGCAGAGGAGAGGCGACTGTGGTTCACGAAGCACCACCCAGCTTCTCCTGCCTCCTGCAGAGTGGCCACGCTGCTGTCCCTGCCACCTTCCAGCCCAGTAAGCCACCAGCCTGGCCCTGCCCGGCTCCTTCCTGGTTTCCTCTGTGGTCACCCTGCTCTTTAGCCTGTGGACGCCCAGCCTTTATCCTCTCTGCTGCAGGGACAGCATGGTTCCCTCTCCCTCCCTGGGCCGACACCGGGGAAAAATGGTTTATTTTGGGTTTTCCTGCTAGGCCCTGCCTAGCAACTGCTCTTTGTTCAGCGCTGCTCTTTCCACAGGAGCGGGCCCCCATGAAGAACAAAGAGCGAGTTCTCCCTGGGATGGCGTTGTGTTAGAGCAATAATAAATCACTGCAGCTGCGGCCTCTGGGTGTGGGGACGAGGGAGGGAATTGCTTTCCTTCCTTTGTGCCAAGTGGGCACTTTGGATCCCGGCATGGGAAGTTCCGCAGACACAATTCCCCAAGGACAGCCCCACTGGGGGCCACAGAGGACACGGCTGTCCCCTAGCCAGGTCCTCAGCAGGGGTGCAGCGGCCGTCCCTGGGGTATGAAGCAGAGACCGTGCTTCACCAGAACCTGCAGCCACGTTTCTCGGGAGGATGGAAAGGAAAAGCAGAGCTCAAGCTTCTTAGTGGACTGAAGTTGCCATTGATCCACCACGTGGCTCTATCCCAGGGTCCTCTCACGTCCCGGAATTGTCTCTTCACACACGCTGACGTCCCCTCTCGCCTCCCAGCAGCTTTGATTTCTCCCCACTGCGTCCTCACTCAGCAAAACCAGTCTCCGTGTTCGTCAATGTCCCTCACATCTGTCCCTGGTGGAGGGTCCCACCGCACTCGGAATAGCTTAAAGAAAACAAATAACACTCTCACCCCGTTTTCGGGAGGGAGGGAGCTGTGCTCACCGCAGCAGGCCACTTGCCATGCTCTTTCTTTCAGATAGCCTGGTTATCGACCACGAGAGGGGACACACCTTTCCTGGGGAGCCACTGCACGGAGTCGTCTGAGCCCTGAGAGCCAGAGCTCTGAAGGGTCCTGACCGCTGCAACCTGCCTGTTTGCGCTTCCTGTGTCCTGGCTCCTGCCAGCCCCCTCCTGGGCACCTCGGTGGTGGTGGCAGCTGGGGAAGGATGTGTTCTGACCACAGCATGTGATTCCTACGCTGGTGACCCTTCGCATGGTTCAAAGCCATCACCTCACCTTGCTCTTGTGGGTTTTCCCTCCTCCTCTAAGATCCCGAGTGCCTTGTTTTCCCTCCAGATCTGAAGCCAACCCTGTTGATCTGTGCTTTGAGGGATTTGCAGTTCTGCCTATGTGAGTTAGATATGTCTGGCTTTCTGTCCAAGGGATGCTGCAGACCGTGGGAGCAGCCTCGGTGGGTCAGAGGCATAGCTCCCGAGGCTTCCAGACAGAGCTGGCCTGATTCTGCTGTGTCTCCGATCCCCAGGGACAGCTTCCCACGCGAACCTCAAAGCCAGGGACTGCCCTTCTCAGGGAGGGCCCGACTGCAGGTGGACGAAGCTGAAGGCAGGAAGAGAGGTTCCTGCTGCAGAGGAGGCTGAGACGAGATCACCTGGGTTGAGCATCCCTCACCCAAAATGCTGGGACCTGCACGTGCCGGGTTCTTCCGGCTTCGGAGTATCTGCATACCCAGAATGAGACGTGCTTCAGAATTCATTCCTGTTTTGCGAGCACTTGATATACATAGCCACCGGGTCATTTCGTACATATTCTGAACAATTTTGTGCACGCAACAAAGTTCACGGTGTGGGATTTTCCACTTGTGATGTCAAGTGGGGGCTCAGAAAGTTCCCGACTCGGAGCACTTCCGATTCCTGGCTTTGGATGAGCAGGCTCCTCTCGTTCTGTTACAGCTGCTTTGAGCCTGGTGAGACTCCAGGGATGCCACACCCTGTCACCATCCCAGGGCGCACTGAGGTTGGCACGGTGGCCTCTGCCTGGCATCTGGGCACAGACAATGAGTCTTCAAGTGGATCACGCCCCCCTCCCAGGGCCCTCATTCCCTCTCTAGGAACAAACTTTTAGGAGTGGGACAGCGCCCGGGAGTCTTCCAGCCCAGGCCCTGCCTGTGTCAGTACACAGCAAGGGTCCCGAGGCCCGGCCCCTCTGGACACTGCCCGTGCTGGAACCCCGTCTGTGTCCAAGCCATGGCAGGAGGGCGGCGCGTGTGTCCGCATGCGTGCTGCTGGGCCGGCTTCTTTGCGTGTCGGTTTAAATCTGGCATGTCGCTTGGAGCACACAGTGACTCAGGTAACATGGGGAGAGAAGATGCATCTCAGTGCAGCAGGATGAGTCTGCCGGGGAAACACAGCAGTTGTCCCTTGTGTCCCCCAGGGCCTGGCTCTGCACCCCCAGATGCCAACTCCCGGGGCTACAGTCCGTCCGTGAAGGCCCCAGGGTTTGCAGAGCCCCTGCGTAGTCCCCTCACCCGTCACCTCAGTGCTGCCAATTAACTGCACTGGCTCACATCCTGTCAGCGCCCTGGGACATGAGTCCACTGTCTTCTTTCCGGATAAGGACGAGAAGAGACATCCGTCTGTGTCAGCACAGAGCATTCTCGCTGAGCACCTTCTGTTTTCTGCCTGTGTTTGGTGCAGTGCAGAGCACAGCACGCTGAGGTGCTGCTCTGTGTTGACAACCTCTCTCTTTCCCAGACAGTTCTGCAGCCTCACTTCCACGGGCCGTGAGCACATTTCTTGAGTGCGTTTTGTGAAGGATCCAGGATGTTCCCTTGCTTTTGAGAACCTCTGTCTCCAGCTGTGGGAAACCTACTGCCTCCTGCACTTCCGCGCGCCTCTTCTGAGACGTCTCATCCCACCTCAAGGCTCCTTGCTTTCCCTCCATAGCCCCCTCTGCGTGGGCATCACGTCACCTTCCGTGTTGACTGGCAGAGCTCTGTTCTGGCTGTCTAGTTTCTGCTCCACTCTCCATTGTGGGCATCTGAGAACTTGCATGACAACGGTGACAGGTGCAGGAGGGGCCGGTGAGGAGAAGAGAAGACCTGGGAAGGTCGCATGGAGGCCCCGGGAGCCAAGTCTCAGCAGTGGCGAGGACTGGAGTCTGCACTTGTTTGTTCGTGGTTGTGTGTTTCAGATAGAGTTTTCAGTGCTCACAAATGCTAAAGACATCACAAGGCTGTGCCCGGAAAAAGCTGTCGGTCCTCCCAGGAGGTCATTTCTGACCTTCCTGAGGACGGAGAGGAAGGAGGGGTCTGGGGATGGCTGCAGAGGTGGCTGCTACGGGACTTGGCCAGAGACTCGCAAACCCACCCAGAGACGATGTGGGCTGCAACGCGGGCGCGGCCGAGAGGCCACCCAGCCGTGTTGTACATGTGCGGGGCTCGTGGTTTCTCTTTCCACAGGGGACACAATGATTGAGATCGGGAAACAGGACTAGCGTCTTCCAAGGAGATACATGGTTCCGTCCTTCAGGACAAGAGTTCTAATAAAACAGGGAAGCCTCTCTGTGGGCTACGCCGTGGTTTGGAAGGGGAAATGCTCACTCTTACAGCAACCCCTAGAATATCAGAGTGCTGTACAGTCAGAGCACGGTTCCTTCTCACTTCGCCTGCGGGGCCCAGCAGCCCCTCTGCCCAGGTCTCCGCCACAGGACTCAGAGGTCTGGTCCTTCCCAAGTGCCTGACAGTCCTGGAGCCCTGCAGCCTGGGAGCAGGGAACAGGGAATGAGCCCTGGGGACTCACCCAGGTGCTTAGGCACTTGGGTTGCAGGGACGCTCACTGCAGTTCCTGTGCCACCAGCTGTGATCCCGGGAGCGTACAAACCTCGTGCAGAGCAGCCTGGAAAATAAACGTGAGTCCTTTGGTGCTGGTAGGCACACACCAGTCACACTCCATGGTTGACACATTGGTTGTTAGTGAGTTCTTCATCCCTCTGGAGGATGTCAGAGCCCTTGGTGTTGTCCCTGTGGCCTGGAGGGTATGGACAGACCCTGCCCTGGGGATGGAAGAGCAACTTTCTTCTCCCTGGGAGAAAATGCAGCCCCTGCAACTCCAGCCCTCCACTCAGGAGACTTGAAAGCCAAGCGGTTTCCCCTTTGCCTTCGGTTTTGCAGTCTTGGGGAAACGCTGGCTGTTTACCAGCTGTCACAGCTGTTTTCATGACTTCCCCAAAGGTAAGCGAGGGAGTAAAGGATGCAGGTGTGCTGCTTCAGGCTGGGATGAAAGCGCAGCCTTCACTGAGCCCAAGAGCCCTGTGGGCGGTGGCCCTGGAACACACAGTGAGGAATGCAAGTCCCAGATATCAGGAAGCTTCAGAGTTGGAGCCATATAGGAAAGGCTGTTGTGACTGGCTCACACTTGGCCTAATGTGGCAGACCTGTCCCACATATTGTCCCCAAGTCCCAGTGATGGTCTGAGGGCAGGTGGAGCCCTTGCTTTCCTGGGGGTTCCTGCTGGTGTCCCCTGTCCATAAAGCTCCCGAATCGCAGCCCAGTACACCATGGTGTCTGCTCCAGAGGAACCCCAAGGCCTTGTGTCCCCACAGCACTCCTTCATGGAAGCCTCAGACCCAAGAGACACAGAGGAGAGAACATGGTCTTTCCACTGAAAATTTAATTCAATAAATGGTTCAAGACTCTCAAGCAAAGTGGACTGGAACAAAAATACTTCCGTCTTTGTAAGCTTCTGAGACCCTGGAATTGGTACCATTTATTCAAGATGAACCTACACAAAGCATCATGGGAGCCAAGAACGAGGAGGCACCAATCTCTGTGTTCATCAGTTTGTTCAGCTTCTTACTACTGTGGTAGCCCAGCCGGCTGGTCTCCCCAGGCCACGTGCTTGCCGTTCATTCTGCTGCTTTCATTGAGATCATTTCACATGCGCACGCCACTCCACATCTCCTTACAACTGCTGAGGTGTGACGGGTGGACTCCGGATCGTGAATCTTGTAGTCCATACAGGATCTACTTCTGAAGAGCTGCGCTCTGGTTATGCTGGTCACTTAGCAGCTCCGAGCTCGTTCTTCCTGAGGAGGCAGGAGACTGAATCGCTCCCGGTTTACAGTTGTGGCCATCAGATTAAACGTGGATGCCACATATCTGAAGCCTTGCGAAGGGGCCTGAGAAGTTTGATTTTCGGGTTTTTTTTCCTCAGAGTTCTGCAAATGCATTAAGTATTAGCTGAACACTCGAAGCCCAAGAACTGCAGCTGCTCAGGAGGTATGAGTCCTTTGTCTTTGCACTAGAATGCCATATGGGTTGGTATAACACTGTTTGGTCAGATTTATTTATCATTTATTTATTTATTATTTATTATTTATTTATTTATTTGACAAACCCTAGGCACAAGGTCGCAAAGTCAGTCATGGTGCATCATCAGCGGTTTTCAGTAGGCAATGTTTACAGGCTGGAGATATCGGCAAAATGCCTATGATTATGCTAGAGGGGAAAAATGAAGAAAATGATTCTACCTTCCATGAAAGTATCTCAAACTCCAAATGGTGATAAAACCTAATGAACCTAGATTTCAAACTAGAATTTTCACTTTTTCTTTTTTCTAAATAAAAAGGGAAAATATTGCTCTTTTCCATTCTTTGATTTTTCCCCCTTATAGTTCTATATTTATGAGAAAATAGTCTAAATAATTTAGCTCTTGCCTGGGCAGTTTCTCAATATGGCTCCTGGAATTTTGACAGGGGAGCACTACCGACTATTTGGAAACCCACTTTATATTATAGACTCCTGAAACTCACCACCAGAGGCCCACAAAGCCTCGGAGGTTTCTTGGGTCCTGATAAGTAAGTGTAGAGGCTGATAAAGACCAGAACTGATCTATCCATTCAACCACCCACCATTTACCCATCCATCCATCCATCCATCCATCCACCATGTATTCACCTGTTTTTCTGCCCACCCTCCTGCCATTTATCTACCCATCCATCCACTATCCATTCACCCGTTTATACAATCCATTCACCATCCGCCCACCTATCTAGTCACCCATCTACCATGCATCCACCCACCGTGTATCTCAGCATGCAATGGTTCAGTTAGGCACAATTCAGAGGAGCTACTGCAGGAATGCTATCTTTGAAGTGGTCTTAGGAAAATGTGTTCTACGGGAAGTTAGCTGTGACTCTCTTAAGGCAGTAGAGCATGGCACATTCACGGAAGAGATGGACTCCAAGGGATTAGGGCATGTCACTGATGTGTCGAACATGAGGTCAGAAGCTGGCTTAAAGCTGAAACTGAAGAAGGCTCATGATGCTTGCACATCAAAGAAAGTGACGAATTCGGGTTTTCTCATGAGACCGCCGTATGATTACAAAGGAGGCATGCGGCAGAGAGACAAATTCAAAAGATAGTTTGACTTTCTCGAGAGGTGGGAGAAAGTCATATCAGGAATTTGACAACTAGGGAAAGAGAACTCGCCAGCTTACTATACCAACTTCGGCATAAGTCCTAATAAATAAAGCCTCTTCTGAACCGCACATCCCTACCGATTTAGTATTTCTCCGTGGAGTAGAGCAGGCTGAGCTGATAAAACTACTGCCAGCAGCTGGGGCTGGCATCCAAGGTGGCCAGCAGCGGAGAAGAAAAGAGAGCAACGAAGGTGCGCTGGCTGGGGCCTGCCGTCTCTGGCGGCGGGAAGAGCTCCTGAGGCCGCTCGGTACCTGCTGACTCTGAGCAGCAAGAAGGGCCACTATGCTTCGCCGATTTGTGATTCCTGTGGGAACTGACCAGGAGCCCTCAGCTGATTGGTAACATCTTGGAAGCCAACATGGGCACCCTTCCCTCTCGAGGGTCCCGAAGAAGAAGTGGCCAAAGGTGACAGCTGTCAACAGGCTCAAGGCCCGGCCCACGTTCGACTTCCATCTTATACACGACTGATACATGCCGGCCACTGACAAGTCTACCAGGGAGAAGAGGGATTTTGATCAGGGCATGGGCTGTGCCAGGGAACACAGCTTTCTTGAACGCTAGTGGTGGCCAGCACTCTGCTCAGTTTAGCAGATTTGCTTCTCACATTTTACAGGCAGCTATGTCAGCGCCACTCGGTAGAGAGTGCTAGTACTGGGGGACAGAGTTGGGCAAGGTCATTTCAGAAAGCAGTCTCCTCACACCAGGCACCAGAGCGGAAACTTGCAGGGGGCGCTGGGACAGAGCGCCACCACTGTGCCCTGTGGAGCCGACATAGATCCAGAGTTGCTCTAATCCGTGGAGCTGACATAGATCCAGACTTGCTCTAATCTTTCCTTACTGCAAGCAACGCTGCAGTAACTTTGTAAAGGTGTCATTTGGTAACCTTGTAAAGGTGTCATTCGGTATGTGTACAATCGTTGCTGTTGGATATGTTCCCAGGAGCGAGATTGGCAGGCCCAGGATAACATGCGGTGACATTTCACTAGGTCTTGCCAAATTGCCCTCCTGGGGCTGCAGCAGTCCTACCTTTGTACGCTGGTGGATGGCAGTGCCTGCCTTTCCACACCCTCCCCAGAGTGGGTTACAAATTCTCTGCACTGTTGCCAATCTGCTATGGGAGGAATCTGAAAGATAAGACAATAGTTTGAACTTTATTTTCTCTTACTAAGAATGAAGAATTCCAGGCCCTTTGAAGGTATCAAAAGGGTTTGTTAAGAATGGTTAAGACCACGAGAACCATTTTCGTTTGGTGACATACGCTCTGTAGCTGTGTGTGGCAGTCAGCCAGGGAGGGTTTATCAAACTAAGGAGCTTGGGCCCAGAACGGACCAGTGGGAGCAGTGCCCTGGCACCACGACCTCTTGAATCAAAGCTGTCTAGGTTGAGTGTCTCTTAGGTGTTCTGCCTTTTCCAGCTCTGTTCTCTTTGTGGCATCTGGAAATAGCTTTAATCTTCTTGTCCTTAGCCATAGAGAAATACTTAGGTCTTTTTTTTAGCAAGCATCACTTTCTACTTGGAAAAGCTGCACTGTGGGGCATGTCATGACCTCATGCATTGGACATTCCTGCTTCCTGCCCAGACCTGCAGGCTTCCCATCTGCACACAGGTCCATAGCACTCCCCACCCATGTCTACACACAGCGCCACAGGGCCCACTGCCTTGTCTGCACGTGGAGCTGTGGGGCCCAGAGCCTGGCCACGATCCCTCTGTCAAGCTTCTGCCTCCTCCAGCGTCTCCAGGCTTGCTAGTACTGAACTGCTGTATCTTAGGGTCTGCCACACAGTCTAGTGCAAAAGAGTTATAAGGTAACATGCATGTATTCGCTTCGATATTCCATATTCATAGAACTGAAATCGTGAAACTCTTCCTGCACCACTGTCAAAACTGCTTCCCACGACTGAGAACCATAGCTGAGGGATTCCTGAAGTGCTAAGAGCTTGGCTGTGGCTGAGATGTCGCTCACAGCCCCTGTGGCTGCAGGGGTGAAGACACTGCACTGGGGGTGCCCCGGATGTGGTGTGATCTGATGCAAGTGAGGCAAGGTTTTGTTTCCAGGTTTTCCTTCTATTTTCTTTTTTTCTTTTCCCTTCCTTCCTCCCCCTCCCTTCCTCATTCCCTTTCTCATTTGAACACTTTCTTCCTACTTCCCAGTATCTATTATACATTTTAGTCCTTTTTTACCTTTTCAGTTTCTCACACCAGAGAAACAATGCTATATTTAAACTTGTGTGTCTGATTTATTTCACTTAAAGAGTAAGGTCTCAGAGTGCATCCAGTTACGTCAAAATGCCTCAAGTTTATCTGTTATGGCAGAGTAGTACTCCATGGTATGAAAAACACATCTTCTTTATCCATTCATCAGTTGATGGGCATTTGGGCCGTTTCCAAGATTTGGCTATTACAAACTGTGCGCATATATGGCTAGTACAAACATGGGTGCGCTGGGGTATATGCTTTTAATTCTTCTGGGAAGATACCAGGAAGGGGAATAGCTGGGTCAAATGGCTCCTCTAGTTTTAGATTTTGAGGCATCTCCACACTGATTTCCACAGTGGTTGCACCAGCCTACACTCCCACCAACAGTGGAGAAGGCTCCCTTTTCCCCACAGCCCTGCCAGCATTTGTTATCGGTTGATGTTTTGGTGATAGCCATTCTGTCTGGGGTGAGATGGAATCTCAGTGTTGTTTTAATTGGCATCTCCTGAATGACCAAAGATGTTGAACATTTTTTCATATATTTATTTGCCATCTGTATTTCTTCATCTGAGAAGTCTATATTCATCTCATATGCCGATTTTTGGATTGGGTCTTTGAATTTGAGGGGTCTGATTTTTTTAAATTCTTTATATGTTCTAGATAGAAATCCTTTGTCTGTGGGAGAACTGGCTATAATTTTTTCCCCCTCGGTGGGTTGTCTTTTTACTCTGTTGGTGATTTCTTTTCTTTTTTTTTTTTTTTTTTGTGGGTACTGTGGGTCAACCTCAGGACCTCGCATGCCAGCAGGCACCCGTGCCACTAAGCGATATCACCGGCCATTTTTTCGTATGTGGGTACTGGGAGTCAAACTCAGGACCTCACGCTTGCCAGGCAGGAGCTTATGCTGCTGAGCTATCTCACCAGCCCGGTGATTTCTTTTGCTGTGCAAAGCTTTTTAATGACGTGAGATCCCATTTGTTGATTCTTTGTAGTATTTCCCTTGCATTCTGGGTTTTGTTCATGAAGTCTCTGCCTACACCTATGTCTGCAAGATTTCTAACTCCTTTCTCTTCCAGTAAATTTAGTGTTTCTATTTTAATATTTAGATCTTTGATGCATTTTGACCTTAGTTTAGTGCACGGTGATAGACATGGGTCTAGTTTTAGTCCTTGGCATGTAGCGAGCCAGTTTATCCAGCACCATTTATTAAAGAGATTATCTTTCTTCCAGTGAATATATTTGGCTCCTTTGTCAAAAATAAGGGGGCTGAATGTGTTTGTAGTTGTGTCTGCATCTTCTAATCTCTTCCACTGATCCTTAGGCCTGTTTTTCTGTGTTTTTTTTTTTTTTTTTTTCCAGTACCATGCTGATTTTATCACAGTAGTTTTGCAGTATAACTTCAAATCAGGGATTGTGATGCCTCCTGCCTTGCCTTTGTTGCCCAGAATTGCTTTTGCTATTCTATCCCTCTTCTGGTTCCAAATGAATTTTAGGATTGTTTTCCCTAATTCTGTGAGGTATTTTGATTGGGATTGCATTAAATCTGTATAATAATTTTGGAAGTGTGGCCTTTTTCACTATATCAGTTCTTCCTACCCAAGAACAAGGGATATCCTTCCAGTTTCTAATATCCCCCTTGATTTCCTTTTTCAGAGTACTGTGGTTTTCAATGTAAAGATGTTTTACTTCCTTTGTTAGATCCATTCCTAAGTATTTCATCATTTTTTGCTGTTATTATGAAAGGTCTTATTTTATTAATTCTCTCTCAGTGAGTTTGTTGTTGGTGTACAGGAATGCTATTGAGTTTTGAGTATTGACTTTGTATCCAGCTACATGACTGAATTGGGTTACTAAATCTAGAAGTCTTTTGGTGGAGTTTTTGGGGTCTTCTATGTAGAGTATCATGTCATCTACAAACAATGATAATTTAACTTCTTCCTTTCATATCTTTATTCCTTTGATTTCTCTCTCTTATCTAATTACTCTGGCTAATGTTTCCAGACCTATACTGAATAAGAGAGGTGATAGTGGACATCCTTGTCTTGTTCCTGATTTTAGAGTAAAAGCTTTCAATTTTTGACCATTTAGTATGATGTTGGCTGTTGGTTTTTCATAGATGGTTTTATCAGATTGAGATAAAGGCGATCTATTCCAATTTTCTGTAAGGCTTTTTATCATGAATGGGTGTTGGACTTTGTCGAATGTTTGTTGTGCTCCTGTTGAGATGATGATGTGGTTTTTGTCCTTCGTTCTGTTCATATGGTGTATTACATTTATTGACCTGCATATCCTGAACTATCCCTGCAGCCCTGAGATGAATCCTACTTGGTCATGGTATATAATTTGGTTTGCTGCATTCTGTTTGCCAGCATGTCATTGAGGATTTTTGCATCTATGTTTATTAAGGAGATTGGCCTGTAGTTCTCTTTTTTGGTTAGATCCTTCTCTGGTTTTGGTATAAGGGTAATGCTTGCTTCCAGGAATGAGTTTGGAACTACTACTTCCCTTTCAATTTCATTAAACAGTTTGAGGAATAGTGGCATTAGATCTTCTCTAAATTTCTTATAGAACTCAGCAATGAATCTGTCAAGACCTGGGCTCTTCTTTGTTGGTAGGTTTTTATTTTTATTTTTTTTATTTTTTGATAGGTTTTTAAGTAAATCTCCAATTTCATTGACTGATATTGGGTTATTTAGAATTTTTGTCTTCTTGATTCAGCTTTGGTAATTCATATGTATCTAGGGATTTGTCCATTTCTTCTGTGTTTTCCAACTTATTACAATACTGGTTCTCAAAGTAGATACTGCTGATCTGGAATTCTGCAGTATGTGCTGTGATTTCACCCTTCTCATTGCATGGATTTGAGTCTTTTCTTTCCTTTTTTTGATTAGGTTGGCTAAGTGTTTGTCAATTTTATTTAATCTTTCAGACATTAACTCTTCAATTCATTGATTCTCTGTATTGTTTTCTCAGTCTCCATTGCATTAATTTCTGCTCTGATCTTTATAATTTCCTCCCTCATGTGAGCTTTGGGCTTGACTTGCTCTTCTTTCTCCAGAAGCTTGAGGTTCAGCATTAGGTTGTTTATTTGTACTCGTTCTGTTTTTCTGATATGGGAATTCTCCACTGCAAATTTCCCTCATAGGACTGCTTTCATTGCCTAAGTTCCAGTTAGTTGTATTGGCATTATCATTTAATTGTAGAAATCGTCTAATTTCTTCTTTAATTTCTTCTTGACCCATTGGTTGCTCGGGAGGGCGTTATTTAATTTCCATGTGTTTATGAAGTTTTTGTGGTTTCTTTTGCCACTGATTTCCAATTTCATTGCCCTATGGTACGATAATATGCATGGGATCATTTCAATTCCTTTGCATTTACTTAAGCATGTGTGCAGCTGAGAAAAATATGTATCCGATGTTTTGGGGTGGAACACTCTGTAGACATCTAGTAAGTCCATTTTTTTCAAAACTTTGGTTCAGTTCTGTTATTTCTTTATTGATTTTTTGTCTAGTTGATCTGTCTATTTGTGACAGTGGGGTATTGATGTCCTGAATTACAATTTTATTAATGCTTATTTGATTTTTCATGTCCATTAATATTTGTTTTGTATAGTTGGGTGTGCTGGTATTTGGTGCATGTAAATTTATGATTGTTATCTGTTCCTCTTGAATTGTTCCCTTAACAAGTATGTAGTGAACCTCTGTCTGCAAATAGAATAGTTGTCCCTGCTTTTTTCTGGGTTCCTGTTGCATGGAGTATTGGTTGCCATCCTTTAACTTTCAGTCTATGAATTTCTTTTTGAGTTAAATGTGTTTCTTGTATACAGCATATTGTTGACCTTGTTTCTTGATCCATTCTGCCAATCTCTTTCTTTTGATTGGTGAATGAGACCATTACATTGATGGTTGTAACTGATATGTATTGACTTACTCTTGTCATATTATTTTACTGTTGTTGGTTTCCTTCCTTTCCTCTCTGTTAATTGCTTACCTCATTTGATGGAGTCATTCTGTTGGGGCTCATGATGTTGTAGTCTTCATTACCTTTTCTAGAAAATATGTCAGAATATTTTGGAGTGCTGGTTTGGTCGTCATGAATTTCTTCAGGTGTCCTTTGTCATGGAACTATCTTATTTCTCTACCAATTTTGAAAGATGGTTTTGCAGGGCACATCAATCTGGGTTCAAGGTTGTTTTCTTTTAGGTTTTGAAATAATTCACTCCAAGTTCTCCTTGATTTGAGGGTTTGTGTTGAGAAGTCTGCTGTGACTCTGATGGGCTTTCCTTTATAGGTGATTCGTTTCTTTTCTCTAACAGCTTTTAATATTCTGTTCTGTTGAATTTCTGAAATTTTGACTGTTATATGCCTTGGAGCAGATTTTTTATGACTAATTGGGGTTCTATATGCCTCACTTATCTGTCTGTCCAGTTCTTTTTCCATGCTTGGGAAGTTTTCTGCCATTAATTCTGTGAACAAGTTTTTTTTTCTAATGTTATTTGCACAATCTCCTGCTTTTTCATGAACTCTGATCAATCTTATGGTATTTTTTTGGCATCATCTAGCAGATGCTGCATTGATTTTCCATGATCTTTTGCTTTTTTAAGGAAATCTTTCCTTATATGATTGCTAAATATAAACTTGATGGCTAGATCTGATATTCTGTCCTTATACTGGTTCATTCCCCTGCATATAGTTTCAATAGAATTTTTAATCTCTTGAGTATCTCTTTCAATCTGTTTCATGGATTCCATTTCTCTCCTATGTTGGGCATTTGTGGTTTCCATCGTTTTGCTAAGCTCCTCTATTTTTTATAACTTTGTCTACTCTAGATTCATTAACCATGTCCTCCATTATGGTCATCATCGCTTTAGATATTTGTGAAATTGTTTATAATTGGATTTTTTTCTAGAGCCCCATTCATCTGTTTTGTAACTTCTGCTGTTACTATTTCAGAGAGTTCAGGCAGGTGGCTTTCAAATTGTTCCACCTCATTGCCTCCTGGGTTTGTCTTTGGTGAGCTGGAAGTCTGGCACTGCACCTTGTTTCTGTATCTTCTTATTTTCTATTTTTTTAGTTTAATTTCTGCGTTGATGCTTGTAAATTGCTTATGGTAGGTAGGTTTATTGGTAGTAACGAGAACCCTTAGGAAAGACTATTTTTCAGAGACGTCTTATAGACGTTGCTGGCTTTTGGCTTTCGAGTCTGCTGCAGGATCCTACCTCTTTAATTTATTGGGGATGAGAAGTTGCTGCCTATTTGGCCCAGCTACTGGTTCCTTGGTCCTGGCCTATAGCATTGTTTATGACACTCAGGAAATCTCAATCTTGGCGTACAAGGAAGAACAACGATTAGATCGACTATGTCACCTTGGCTAAGGTAATACAATCAGTAGTAACAATAGCATCAAGTACAGCCTAGAAAATAATAAACTGTGGTAACTATCGAACTCTCTGCTCTAACTGTATGAATTAAATTTGTGGTAATATAACAAAATCTAAAACAAGCCAGGAAATCATATACAGCAAATAGGCCCTTGATATGGCAATTTTACCCTCGGGGAGAACATTTAAAAGGGTTTAGGGGAAAAACAGAGAAATAGAAGACAAAGAGATTAGAAGGCTGGAGGACAGAGGAAGTTCACTCAAAATTTGGGAAACTGGTGAACATGACAGGAGGGAAAGAAAGAAGATTGGCTGAAGCTATTGTTGAAGGTGAAGGGAATACGGAAAGCACTGTAGAAGGTAGATATAAATACCAGCTACACCTGCAAAACAAGTTGCAGAAATGAAGAATGTAATTGTCATGTGTATTTCTTTCCAATTTTAATATGCACGTGCATATATATGCATGCATTAAGTAGATATCATTCTTTTCTTTTTTGTAACATAACATTGCTTTACTTAATATCAGTTCTTTAGTATTGTTAAATCTGTATTATAATATTTAACATATGGAATGTTAGAAGAGTAGGCATCACCCAAAGAAAAACTGGGCCTTCTATTCTGGTGAAGGCATGAGCGCATTTCCATTCATAACCAGGGTACTTGTATCGTGTTAGGAATAATTGCACTCGGAGATTAATTGTGGTTTGAGCAGCTGTATCTGGCTGTCAAGATGATAAGGAAGGATTCTTTGTTAATTCAGGTATGATTAACTTGACATGAGCAGCAGCCATCCAGGAGATGAGTGAAATTTGCGTGTGTCTGTGGAAGATTGGCCTATAGGCCACAAACTGAGGAGGGAAGACACAACCTGGATGGGGGCGGCATCAACCAGTAGGCTCATAGCTCGGAAAGAGTAAAACGAGAAAGAAGAGGAAACTGTTTCCCTTTCAGAAAAGCTCGGGTTTTCACCCTTGGCTTCGGAGGTTGATCTCCAGATTCCTCAGCCCTCTGACTCAGACTCTCAGCCTTCCGACGGAGGAGCCTCAGCTTCCCAACACAAGTTTGTGCCCGTGACCCTACAGCGAGCTTCCAGGCCTTCCTCCCTCTGGAACCGACAGCTCTCCTGTGTGCAGGCCGCTATTGTGGATTCTGCCACCTCTGACTGAGCAGATGGCCAAGGGGACTCTTCCACTTCTGCTCCTGGAAGCGCCCCTCCTCAATCCCTGTGTAAGCATATTGTATATTGACTGTGTTTCTCCAGGAACCCCAACACAGAGGATCGATAGCTCCAAAGTGGAGCTCCTTACTTGTGAGCATTGAGGCAAGAAGATGGACCAAGAAGGGCTCTGGGATGCTCAGTGTCTCCACGGAGATGCTTAGAGGACCTGTGCCCAGGCCCAGACTGTCCTTTCAGTTTCCTGTCCACGACACCGACTCCCACGTTATTGACTCGAGCTCTCAAGGAGGAGACAAGCGCTTGTCTCCTGGACCCACGCCCACGGGGACATCCAGAGTGTGCTCTGGGTGGCAGTGCGTCCACCAGGACCCACAGGTACTTTGAGGACACTTGCCCCTGCACTCAGCCTCAAGCACACAGTGGTGACAGGGTGCTCAGTGGGCCGGCACCTGGCCTAGAGCTTGGCCCCCAGCAGCCAGGTCACGCCATGTGTTGGATGGCTTCATCTGGATGACACAAGAGAATGCAACTCGTTGCTCTCAAGGACACTGATGGCGACGCCTGGGCAACACTGAGAGCGAGCTTGTGAGGGCTCCGCAGGAAGGTCTGTGGGGAGAGCCCCGCAGCCTGTGTGCGGGGAGAGGCGGCAGCCTGGACGAGGGCAGCTTCTGGCCTGGGCCACCACTGTAACCTTCCCTCCACAGGCAGCTCACCCATGGGTGGCCCCTGGCATTTTGGGGGTCCCGCATCCTCCCCTTCTGACTGGCTCTGCAAAGCTCAGGCCCCACCCACAGGGAGCAGTCTGGCCCAGCCTGCTCAGGTGCAGATCATCCTGGGGACAGCTCAGGGCCAGGTGCGCAGAAGGCCGCGTCCCTGAGCCGGGAGCCCCCTCCTCGCCATTGGCCCGGTGCAGTGGGTACGTCTGGTGGACGCTCACGCATCCATTTCACAGGCCAATAACTCCGCGCTTTCAGTAATTTGTCACCGGTCTCCTTGGGAGCAGGACCTCAAGGGGGTCCTGGCGCATTCCTGAAGCAAGTGCTGTATGGAATTGTGACATCCTGTGGAGCTCCCAGCACTCAAGGACACAGCGCCGGCAGCCTCTTGTGTGTGAGCAAGGACTCGGGCTGCCGGCTCCGCTTTCCTGCCCGTGAGCTCTGAGGCCCAGCAGCCGGGGTCAGAGCGTGAGGCCACCCGCCCCACTGGTGTCCTCCAGGGAGCAGCACCAGACTCAGACCCTTCCGACATGCGCGCCGCCCCTCCTCGGAGAGAGGGAGCCCTGGGCATGAGGAACCCCAGATTTCTCTGCGGGTCTGAAGGCTTCCAGGCCGAGAGAGGGGCCTTCGCCGCACGTGTTCTCCACGAGCTCACTCTGGAGGACGCTCTGTCCCGGAGCCGCCCATCTTCAGGCAGGCGGTGGAGAGGCTGTACGGGGAATGCTTCTGCTTCAATTTCTTTCTTTCTTTTTTTTAATCCTCCGTGTATTGAAAGGTAAACGGCATAAAGAACAATCATTTGCTAAAGGTATCAAATCCTGGTGGGCTCAAATCACAGTCGTGTTGATCTGGATGCACGAAGCTTTCCATTCATTGTCATTTTCACAATTTTTGTCGCTCTCATCGTCCTGAAGTCCTGGCTCCTGTTTTGCTTCTGATCCCTCAGCTACAACTGTTCTTCTTATTTCTCTGCTCGCTTGTTTACGGCTCCCCCGGCTGCGCAGCCCACGGGCCTCCTCTCCCAGTGGTCGCGACTGTCACGACGGATCTGGAGCTTGTTAAATCTGTCTCCGTGAACTCTCCCAGTTCGCGCCGAGCCCGGCCAGTCACCAGATGGCCCCTGCTCTAGATGAGGCCGAGCGTGCCTGCGCCTTCCCCGCGTGTAAGAATATTCCGTGGACTGATGAAGTTCCCCCGGGTGAGTTTCTTCTCTATGCTGATGAACTTCTTATAAATAAAATAACCAGTGATTCACCGATAGGAAATACGGGCTGTTTTGCTAAATTTATCAGGTAATTTCCCAGGTTTCACAGGCATAGTCATCTTTTCCTCTAAAGTAAATGAAGTTCTACCTATTTAACAAGAGAGAGCGTAACATATGGGAGATGCTGGGTTTTTTGGGGGGGGTACTGGGTATTGAACTCTGGACCTCGCACTTGCCAGGCAGGCACTATGCCACTGAGCTATATCCCTGGCCCTGTTTTTTGTTTTTGTTTTTGTTGCTGATTTATTTCTGTGCTACTTAAACAAATAAGATCTTAAAAGTTGTGTTTTATTACAAGTAGTATGGTAGGCTGAAAAAAAGGCTTCAGTTGTTTTCAAAGGAGATCGATTTCTGATTTAAAAAAAAACAAGTGTTAGGATGAGTCATGCGCTGTGAGAAAAGGCCGGGGAATGTAGAGATGAATACGTCCCAGTCCTTGACACCACAGACTTTAAATACACCGACCGCTGTCCCGCCTTGCCGGGGGATGCCCTCTGCCGTGCTCCAGTGCAGTGAGAAGGCCTTTGGCAGAGGCGAGCAGACGCTGCTGGTCTTCTAAGCTTTCGGAAACAACGAGATATTGAACATCACAGATACCTTTTCCAAATTTGTCTTGCTTACTTTTGCATGTCTTTTCATACAAACTTTGAAATTTGCTAGCAAAGTTCCACGCTGAAAACAATACACCAAACTCTCCTTTCCTGCAGTTCCATGATGTTATCAACTTGTTTGCTCCATCAGCACCTGCACTGTGAGCTGGACCATGAGGCAGAAACACAAATAAAACCTCATCCATGACTCATGTCACATGTGCTGTGGTCAGGTCACCCTGCTGCGTCTGGTATCTGTCCCGCTGGAAAATGTGGTCCCAAGTCAGTCTTTCCCACCAGGAAAGTGTACAGCAGGAAGACAGTCTTGGCCAGACACACAATCTAATGGGGCTTTGATCTTGGCCTTGCCAAGCTCCAGAGATTTAATTAAATGAGTTTCTACTGTTCTGAAAATGGTTTTGGCTGAGGTTCTGAAGTTGTGCTGCTGTTGGGTACCTTGCTTCTGAAAAGTAGCTCGCCAACCACATGTTACTGGATTCGGGCTGCTCGCCTCTCCTTCTGGAGTTGGATTCCAGGTTCTTCTCTTCTCGAACAAAGAATTGTTCTGGAAAGTGGCAGAAACAGTACTTGGCCTTTCCAGGAGGAGGGGGACGAAAGGAGCAGAAAGCAGTGGTGAACTTTAAGAAAGTGACGTGAAGAATGGGAAACTGACTCTGCAGAGTGAGCTTGGGCCAAGTAAGGAGAAAAAGAGGGTGAGAGTGAAGATAAACGCGCACGCGTGTCTGGGAACCACAGCGTGGGCTTTGGCGGAAAGTCACGACAGCCTCTCGTGAATTCCTAGCTCCTGTGTAATCTCAGGACTCTAGGACCCTCGGAGGAGCGGGGATGACGTCATCGTGGTGACATGACAGTGAGCATCCATCACAGGGTTAGGGTGCTGGTGGGGCTGTGGCCCAGGTCTGAGCCCCTCTACCTGGCCACCTTCTGCTTGGAAGGAGCTGACCTTGCTTCATCTGCGGTGGACAGGCCACCCCCTGGCTCTGGAAGAAAGCCAGCCCTGCAACACCCGCCAGAGAGTGCTCTGTGTCCTAGCAAGGTCCCCAAGCCCAGGGTGAACTGGTACCCACGCGGCCCCCTCCTCCTGGAAAGGCCAGGTACTGTGTCTGCGCTTTCCAGACGGAGCCATGGGACCCTGGCTCCTCTTGTCTCCTGGGCGTCCTTGTGAGTCTCCTTCGCTGCCTGTCCCGTCCCCTCCTTCTGAAGCACGATCTCAGTCTTTGGCCTCCAGAGGTGGGGGCGCCTCTCCCTGCTTCAAGGAGTCCCACGGGCTGCCCAGGCTCCTCCCGTGTTCTAGGGGCTCAGCTCCCATCTGGGCTCCCCAGCTTTCCTTGGCTGTGACAAAACACCCGAGACAAGCAGCTTGCGGGGTGGAAGGATTTATTTGGTTCATTACACAGTGAGCATCAGCAGCCAGTGAAAGAATACCTGTTGTCCACAGAGCCCACGCCTCCCGTATACCCCCATGTGTGCCCAGGCCCCCGAGGACTTGTGTGGATGTCAAGGACTTGAGGCTTTGCCTTCGCTTTTCTGATTCCCCCGAAGGTGTCTGTGGTGGCGGAAGGTGGGCTTCCTTTAATTTGGCTGAGGAGGGTTTCCTTCCTGAACACTGACAGTCTTGATAGTGCGCACATTTGTGGCCACCCCGAAGAGCAGCGCCGCTATGAACGCGTAAATGCGACCAAACACGATTCTCAGGAAATACACAGGCTCCTCGCTCTGGGTGACGGTCCGCTGTTTTCTTGGAGGTGGCCCACTCCCCTCACTCCCACCGGCACCTCTTTTTTTGCACAGTGGAGGGTCCCAACCTACATGGCAATGACATTGCCTTTTGTTGTTGCAAAGTCCCCTAAAATTGCACTTCTCCGGGGTACAGTCATAGCGAATGGCTGGCAGAGAGCCATTGCAAAGACTGTTTATGCAGTATTTTCCAGGAGCACAGCGCGTACCATTTCGCACATATCCAACGTCAAGAGTTTGTGTCTCCCGGTGTTCATCCAACCCAAAACACCAAGAGTTTCCGTACTTAGACTGATGGAATGAAACGTGTTCCTGTAGCCGGGGGAGGTGGGTGACGTTGCCACACTGCAGCCTTCCACAGAGAAGGTCCGCTGGTGCACAAGCTCTGTGTCTGAGTGCTGAAAAGGCCCTGCTACAATGTCCAAATCTGTTGCCTTTTGCATTTATTTTATAGCAGACTTCATCACCCTTCACAGAGTTTCTCCCAAAGATCTCTCTGCAATGCATAGAGCGGTCAGAACAGTTTCCTAGGTAACAGTAGCCTTCTTCAGTGCACGGGGTTCCATCTTGCATATACAGGTCTGTGGGACAGGTGAGCATGCTTCCTGTGCAGTACTCTGGCAGGTCGCAGATATTCTTGATGGGTCTGCAGAGCGTCCCCGCAGGGGAGTAGGTGCAGTTTGTGCAGCAATCTTGCCCATCGCAAATGCTACCCGCTGTAAACTTACAGGTAGTGTGACAACAGGTGTTGGCATAGCACTGCTTGAAGGATCCACAATCGCACTGCTCCCCGTCCTCCACTAATCTGTTCCCACAGAAATACTCTGTATGGGTTCTGTTAAAGTATGTATAATCTTTGAAGTACAGGCACCAGAGTGTTACTCCTGTAACTATGTGTGCCAAGTGCACATAGGAGCAATTACTGTATGCATCGGTTAGCACAGGGTACCTGAACATCAGGCAGGTGGCCCTTCTCTGGCAATGGCAATAGGGGTCATCATAGTAAAGACCAAAAGCTCTGGAAAGCTGTTGCGCTGCTATGACAGATCCTAAGAAGTAATGTCTACCCCTCAGACCAAGATAGGTCAGATGTTTTTCATTGCATAGGGTATATTTCGGTGGAGAAACGTCTAATTCATGAGGTCCTTGTAGAAGTACTAGGAAGGCCATATTGGGCTTCATGGGACCAAAGAATACATGTTTGTAGTACTGAAAATAAGGACCCCCTGGCACTCTATAGTCAGTAATTTCCATTGGGTCGCCCTTATCGTATACGCTCAAACCAGTTACAACGTACGTAAGAGCTATGTTTTCAACTATTGCTCGAACTGCACCCCCCAGTCTCATCATAAATCTGATAGTAGCTGTCACGTTGCTGCCGTATTTCTTGTATATCTCGTGGGGACTTTGAATAAAGCCTTTTAGTATGATGGGATGGTACAGATACACCTTACTGGGGATCCTGGGGTCTGCGGTGACATTAGTTCCATCGAACAGTGAGGGCCTCTCCTCTTCAGGTGTATATCGAGGCTCTGTGTTATTGACGTCCACCACTATCTGAGACACAATGTGCTCAAAAATGAGGGAATCCTTGAGGGGCTTGATTTCATAGGCCAGGTCATCCAACTTCATGATTCCTTCCAGGCCTCCGTAGCACGTGTCGATGGTGGCCATCGAGTAGGGAACCTCCTCCACGTAGCCGATGTAGTTACAGTCCAGAGGGATGAAGGGGTAGTCCATCTGCAAGGCACCTTGGTCGTTCTGAGTCACTACCGGCAGACGTCTGGGCTGAAACTGTGTTTTACTCCGCAGATGGACGATGTGCCTCCGGCCCCCGAAGCGCAGGCTGTAGGAGAGCCAGCCGGGCACCTGAAGGCCTTTGCCGTAGTGTGTGTGCCTTCTGGGAATGACCACCTCGGCAGAGAGGTAGCGCCACGAGGGGCGCTCGGGGAAGCCCTGCACTGGGCCCAGGAGCGCCCACAGCCCCAGCAGCAAAAGCGGAGCCCTGAGGGGCACGTGCGTCTCTGCCAACCTCATGCCCCTGTTCAGCAAGTCTCATCTGTGAAGAGTAGGTATTGGGGATCCCCTTGGGGCAGCCAGGTCTGAGGCTTCCGCTGTGGCCACGTCACCCTCGAGCAAACAGCCACAGAGGGCAGAGGACCTGCTCAGGCTCCCAGCGTGGGCCCCTATGTGGTCACCTTGACCACCCGAAGGGATGAGGTCATAGGCAAAGGCGTGACAGGTGAGGCCTGGACATTCACTCTCCTTGGTTGCCATGGGCAGGCCTGGCCCACGAATGCTCCACTGGGAGAGGAAAGGGAGAGGGAGGCAGCAGTTGTCTCCATTGTCCATGTCCCTTCTTTGCTTCTGGCTTTGGAATACAAGAAGCACAGTGGCCGTGTCTCCGAGCTCGCTGTCAGCCGTGCCGCCGTTCCCTGGCGTCTGTTCTCGGGTCTAATACTGTTCCACACTTTGGGGCTCATTTCCTCCTGCTCTGTGGCTGGAGCTGGACACTGTAAAGCTTCCTGCTCTGGGCATTGATGCTTTTCTTCCTTGTCAACGTCCCTATCATACACTGGTTTGCAGTTAAGGCCTTTGGAAACCATTTGATGGTTTTGGTTTTGGCTCAGTGGGGTAACATTTCAAGGCTTGAACATCTTTCCTCAATCATGTGTAAACCATGGCCGAGCACACTGTGGGATGATTTGTGAGTTATGAAAATATTTGTTCTTTGTTGTTTGGAAAGAAAGAGATCGTGTTCTGATTGCAACTTGTACAGCAGTAGAGGTGATTAGCAGTTTCTACGTATCTGCACTTCTCCATTTCACACAGGAGACGCTCACTCGCGCTGGGAGGAATGGCATATTCGAGTGCCTTTCTCCGTCTCCAGCTCCCCTCCTATTACTCGTCTTGTCCACTGAGTTACATATGATTCATATTTCATTTTGTAACTGTAGGTTGTGTGGCATGGGTTGTGTCTGTAAAGGCTTCCTCAGGGTCAGTTCTTTGATGAAGTCTTGGCTGTTTCTTGCTTCTTTACTTTGATTTATCACTTGGTTGGCCAGATTTCACTCTCAAATGCTCGACAGGAAAGCTTGGGTGGATGGCATTTTCCTCGATCATTTATTTCCCCTCAGGATCTGGTAATCATTTTTGCATATCAGTCAGCAAGAAATACCAGTCCCTGGTCTCTCCCTCTGCCCTTGGCTGGCTTGATTTCCTCCACCCACCCTTTGTTAGGACTCGGATGTGCTCTATGTCTGGAGTTCTCTCAGGCTTGATTCTTTGGTCTGCACTCGAATGCCATATTGGTTGCTATAACACTGTTTGGTCAGATTTGTTTCCCTCGTCGCCTCATTGCTCTGGGTTTCGGCTACCGGTCTGGTTGCGGACAAGCGTGTGGCCACCCGGTCAGGTGCAGGAGCTTTCCATAGGGATGAGGAGAGAACCCTTAAACGTGTTCCTGGGAGGAAAATAAGAATCAGGATGTTCCCATATTCATCTTTGTATGGATTTTCTCCAAAATGTGCCCTATGGAGAAGCCGTCTCTTGCCCCTTTTCAGGATAATGCCTTTCAGTTGTATCTTGCAATACCCTCAGGCTCATTTTTATTTAAGGAGAGCACCTATTTGTCTCTTCTATCACCTTTGTTGAAATGGTTTGCCTTTTCCTTTTCTCCCCCCCCCCCATTATTCTAAGATAAGCTTTGAGACAGAGAAGCAGGTGATTTGCATTTTTGTTACACTGGCAGGTGAGGGGTGTCTTGGACAGCTGCTGTCTCCCCCTCCTCTTCGTTAGCCCATGCTTCCCTTCACCACTGTCGGACTGGGCCAGTGTTCCCCTTGATTGGCCTGGCCACCTAGCAGCTCTGTCCCCTACTCCACTGTCACGCGCTTCTGCTCGTCCAGCGAGAAGAATCACACAACACGGGTCGGTGAAAGCTTGCTTTAATCATTCACAGCTCCAGAGCCTCTACAAGCGTCCGCCCTGTGGCAGCTCCGTCCGTGCTCTGCTCCTAAAGGGCAGCTTTGCATGTTTTTATAAGGATAGGGGCGCCAATAGCAATACAGCAGGAAATGAAAGCTCATAGGCTATACTCATCAGTCTCTAGGCAGACTCACACATTTACAGGGCGCGAGCAGCAATGACCACAACCAGGAAGCAGGAACCAGGCGCCATCTTGCCCAGGTCGATGGGAGGGGTAATTTAGCGCAGGCTTTGAGTCAGAAATACAGGCCGCGCCCGAGGCCTAACTGTGATGTTGGCCCCCAACATTTCCCCCTTAAAAATCACATAATAAGGCAGACGTAGCCCGTCTCGAGTGAATGTATTGGCCTGCACCCCACTATTAGCCCGGTGGTCGTTTGCGCCGGCTGCAGTCCAGCATCGACCATCCTGGGCCTCATCCTTTTTTGTGGGGCTAGGAAGTAACTGGATGGAACCTAGATGCATGCAGGCATGCATTAGGTGTTCCGCCATGAACCCCCCTGCGGAGCACCTCGTGACTTTCCTAGTCACACACTCGACGGCGGTCGCCACGCAATGGGATGGGGCCTGTCTTAGGTTGAGTCAAGGCTGGGGATCCTTGCTCTTACCCGTCTTTGGCTCACCCACCCAGCTAAAAGCGATGTTCTGCGACCCTGAGCAGGTAGGCAGCCACTGGCCTGGCTGTAGGGCCTCCATCTGCCAACTGCATGGCAGCCATTGCTGTCAAGCGCACCTGTTGTTGAGTCTGCATTAATCTATCCAGCAGGCACTTGATAACAACCAAGACAACAAGAATACCAACTCCGATTGCAACCCAAGTTGCCAGACTGGGCCAGCTAAACCAGGAGGTGACCTTTTCCCACAATTTTGTGATGACAGTTCCCAAACTGGACAGGTCAAAAGTAACAGGCTGTAGTTATATCTTTTTTACATTATCTAAGCCAATAGAGACCTGCTCTGAGAGATTTTTGAATGAGGGCAAGTATGTATTTTTGAGCCAGTCAGACATCTTGGACAAGGTCCGTGACCTATTAGTCTTAAAGGGTCGGAGGTCTACACATCCTCCTAGGGGGTTGCAAGCTTGATATTGGCTGAAAACCTGGACCCCCCAATTAAGGTAATGGAGCTGGATCTCTCTACATACCATAAAATGCCCCCATACGTCCCCCGATGAACTGCAGTTTTTTATCTTGGTGACATTGGGTGGCCTTACGGGCCCGGTTGTCCATACCCCCCACCCCGAAGGAGAGTTTATCCTAGCGGTGCCATAGCACGAGTGTCAGGTTTGATTAACAAATTCTAAGAAAGGCAGAGAAGAGTTGTTAGGCTGACACTGTGCAGTAACGTTAGCATAAGAAAACACTAAGGTATCTGGAGTAACTGGGAAGCTGGTATTAAAGGCAATGGAAAGGGGCTAAACTGGGTGGATGGTGCCACAAAGCCCACAGGTACTCATCTGTGCCCTCACTCCAACTCTGGAGGGTCAGAGATGACGAGGTGCCGAGCAGGAGCCAGACAATCACCATCGGCGGCGGTGGAATACCCATCTTCCTTGGTGGTCTGGTCTTGGTGGGTTTTTGGTATATTTGCGGTCCTCGTCAGTCTTTCGGGGACCCACACCGGCTCCCGTCCAGGATCCTGTGGGAAGACACAAACCGCACCTCGGACCCAGCTGACCACCGGGTCCGGGCCCATCCACTGCCCCGTGATGACATCCTTCCAAGTGACCATCCCCTTATTTTGGGGGGAAGGATTGCAATGTTCCATCGCAGGGGAGCGGTTGTCCGAATTTAAGCTCAAAAAATTGATGGTAAATAGAGCAAGGGAGAGCTTCCTTTTGATGAGAGGCCACGGCCTATCCCCTCCTTTTGTTTATTTAGAGTATCTTTAAGCGTTCAGTGTGTTCTTTCAATAACAGCCTGGCCCATTGGGTTGTATGGAATGCCATGTTTAAGGACTATTTCCATGGTTGCACAGAAGCTTTTGAAGGCCACACCTGTATACGCGGGCCCATTATCTGTTTTTAGTATTTTAGGCTAAAACGAAACTGCTCCAGCGACACCGTCCCCGCCGTGAGCACGCCCGATATATGGGCAACCCCCGCCTCAGCAATTGAGAGCGGAATTTCCCTGAAAGTGCGTCCACCCAGGGCCAGGTTAAGCCTCCCGCTTACCTGAAGGTATGTACCGTCCTGTGACTCGATGCAGCTCCACCAGACCCCGCACGAAGGGTGATCAGTTCCCCGTACGGGCCACCAAATGTCGCGCGCTTCTGCTCGTCCAGCGAGAAGAATCACACAACACGGGTCGGTGAAAGCTTGCTTTAATCGTTCACAGCTCCAGAGCCTCTACAAGCGTCCGCCCTGTGGCGGCTCCGTCTGTGCTCTGCTCCTAAAGGGCAGCTTTGCATGTTTTTATAAGGATAGGGGCGCCAATAGCAATACAGCAGGAAATGAAAGCTCATAGGCTATACTCATCAGTCTCTAGGCAGACTCACACATTTACAGGGCGCGAGCAGCAATGACCGCAACCAGGAAGCAGGAACCAGGTGCCATCTTGCCCAGGTCGATGGGAGGGGTAATTTAGCGCAGGCTTTGAGTCAGAAATACAGGCCGCGCCCGAGGCCTAACTGTGATGTTGGCCCCCAACACTCCACTCCACTCCACTGCACAAAATGTGCAGCAGCAAGGTCAGCACAGTGCGCTACCCCTGTTACTGCCACTTTTGAGCCTGCGGTTACCTCTTAGAGGGAGGGGCAGGGGCATCCTGGCATGGGTAAGACCAGGGAGGGGGATCTGGGCCAATTGTTCACATCCCTAAGCCCTAAGGCTTCCAGAACACGACCCATCCCCGTGCACCAGCCCTGTGCTCACATGGCAAAACACACAAGAGGGCTCAGTTTGCAACCCTCGCATTGTCTGTGCCTTGTGCCTTGCAGATGGTTTGCCTTCCACTCCACTGGTGTGCGTTGTATGAGCAGCATCTGGCCTGGTGCCCAAATGCACTTCTCGCAGGAGGTAAAAGTGGCCAGGGGTCCCGAGAATGGACATGTGTCATGAATGACACGCTCCCCTCCATGAGGAAGGGGAAGCTCCATGTTGGGTGCTTGGAGGTGCTTGGAGGAGCTTGGAGGAGAGGTGCCGGCATTACAGTGGCTGTGAGCTTGTCAGCAGGTGCAGCAATGCCTTGGTGAGTTCAACACGGTCATTTCCTGGGCACTTGCAGTACCTGGCTGGCTCCCCTGCCTCCCACTCTGGGTCCCTGGCCTGGCAGCTGCTTTCTCTGCCTGTGCCCTCTCCACTTGCTGCGTGGCGGCTCCAGGCTGGACACATTAAATCGAAACATACACTTCCTCCTCTTTGCACGAATGCAGTGTCCTTTGAAAGTCCCAGGGAAGAGCCTGCTGCCTTTGTTTTTTTAAAAAGTAAACGTTACTGAGGTGAGGCAAAGGAGAGTGCAAATCCTGAGTACACAACCTCATGAGCGTTCACACATGAAACACCCATGGGGACTGAGACCAGGATGAGGACACAGTGCGCTCTCTGCCTTCTCCAGCCCCGGGACAGATGAGATAACTACAGCTGACCCCCTTGTAACAGAGCGCTGACCTCAGACTAGGCCTTCAACGGGCCGCAGCTCACCTGCAATCTGGCAACTGCCTCTCTCTCTTCCTTCCTTTTCAATAACATCTGCATGGAGACATGGTTCTCACACCATGAAAGCCACTCTTCTAAAGCGTGCTCTTCGGTGATTTTTCCTGCAGTCAAAGATGCTCAACCTTCACCTCTATCTAATTTTAGAGCATTTTTGTCACCTTCAAAAGAAACTCTGTATTTATTCATCATCCTATCTGCCACCATTCCCTGACAACCCTAATCAGCTTTCTGTTTCTATGACTTACCTACACTGGGCCTCTCACATAAATAGACTCCTACAACATTTGACTTCTTGTGATAAGCTTTCATCACTTAGCATTGATATTCAAGGTTCACACATGCAATAGCGTACATCAATACATCATTACTTTATGTGATTGACTAATATCCTGCCATATGGATTTACCATATTCTGTTTAGGGATTTGTCAGTGGATGGACATTTGGACTTTTTCAAAATTTTGGATATTATCCGTAATGCTGTTAGAAACATTTCTGTGCCAGCGTTTGTGTAGCTATGTTTCCAATTCTGCTAGATATAGAACTAGGAATGGGTTTGACGGATCATGTCATAACTTGATGTTTAACTCTGTTGGACAACTGCTGAATCATTCCGAAGTGTCTATGACCTGGTGCAATCCTACTAGCAGAGGATGAAAGTTTCAATTCTTACATAGTTTCACAAATTCTTGTTATTTTTTGTCTTTTATTTTAGCCATATTAATGCATGTAAAGTTTTAAAATGTGCTTCCTTAACTAGTGATTCTGATCTTTTAAAATGTGCAAAGTGACCATTTATACATCTTCTACATGACAAATAGAAAAATATCCATTCAGATAATTTTTTCCATTTTTAAATGGTTTGTCTTTTTATTTTTGAATTGTAAGAGTTCTTTATATATTTTGGATAGTAGACCTTTATGAGAGATATGGTTTTCAAATATTTTCTCTTTTGCTTTAGGTTGTATTTTTGCTTTATTCTTTAGTTCTTTTGAAGCACAAATGTTATTAATTTTCATGAAATCAAATTTAACTTATTCTTTTTTTGCTTGTGTTTTTGGGGTCCTGTTTAAGAATACATTGTTTGGTTGAAGGACACTAAATTTTACTTCTATGTTTTCTTCTAAATGTTTTTATTTTCACTTTTAAAGGTAGGCATATAATCCATTTGTAGTTAATTTTTGTATATGGTGCAAGGTAGGCATCAAACTTCAACTTTTTGGCGGATGATACCAGCTGTTCCAGTAACAGTTATTGTAAAGACTGTCTTTTCCCTATTGAATTTCCCTGGCACTCTTGTCAAAATTTAGTTAACATAAATGTGAGGGTCTCATTCTTGATTCCCAATTCTATCCCATCTAACTGACCTTTATTTCTGTCCTTTATATTACTATCCCAAGTTTTGATTTTTGTACCTTTGGAGCAAATTTTGCAGGAAATGTGTATGCACTTTTTTTTTCCCTCCCCAAATTAGCTATTCTGAGGTCTTGCAATTTTTCACATGAATTTTAGGATTAGTTCATCAATTTCTGCAAAGATAGAGGGGGGACGGAGGGGGGGGCAAGGAGGGAAGAGGAAAGGAGAAGAGAGGGGAGAAGATGAAAAGAAAGGAGAAGAGAGAAGGGAAGGGAAGGGAAGAGAAGAGAAGGGAAGGGAAGGAAAAGAAAGGGAAGGGAAGGGAAGGGAGAAAAGGCAGTTGGTTTTTTTTTTTTTTTTTTGTGGGTACCAGGGGTTCAACTCAGGACCTCGTGCGCCAGCAGGCGCCCATGCCGCTGAGCGATATCACTGGCCCTATTTTCGTATGTGGGTACCGGGAGTCGAACTCAGGACTTCACGCTTGCCAGGCAGGCGCTTACGCCGCTGAGCCATCTCACCGGCCCAGGCAGTTGGTATTTTGACAAAGATTTGTTGACTATGCAGGTCACTGCGATGAGTACAACCACCTTAACACTGCTGTAGCTCTAACCCATGAAGACGGGTATCTTTCCACTTCCTTAGGTCTTCGTTCTTGTCCTTCAGTGATGGTTTGCACTGTCAGTGTGCCGATCTTGTGCTCCTTTCATTATGCTTATTCTTGACTAGTTTAGCCTTTCTAGGTCTCTTCCTCAGGTTCTCAGTTTTCCTCAGAGTGTCCAGTGCCAGGATTTAAACCTGGGGAATCTTTCTCATCCTTATTTGAGTCATATTGTGGCTTTAAATCTTTACTAATCTCTTTTATATTCAAATGGGACATTTTTCTGAGTCTGATTCTCCAGAGTGAGCTGGAAACCCAGGCCTGAAGCGCAAGCCCCGCCGGGGCGGCTGTCTTGTCGACGGACATATTTGTCCACTCGTCAAAACTAATTGTGAGCGTGGAGCAACGCCTACCTGCACCAAAATTCAAGATGTAGAAATGCAGCAATTGGGCTGGTGAGATGGCTCAGCGGCGTAAGCGCCTGCCTTGCAAGCGCGAGGGCCCGAGTTCGACTCCCGGATCCCACATACCAAAAAGGGGCCGGTGATATCGCTCAGCGGCACGGGTGCCTGTTGGCACGCGAGGTCCTGAGGTCGTCCCCCCGGTACCCACAAAAAAAAAAAAAAAAAAAAAAAAAAAAGAAATGCAGCAATTGCATGCCAGAGGGCTGCATCAAGACACCTATCTGATTGTATAGGATTTTTAAATTATTCTATTTCTTTTCTACCTCATGTACCACGAGTTTATTCACTGCATTTTACATAAACACTTTATCTAACACAGAGATGAGAAGGACAGTATTTTCCTTCAAGGGGTAGAAAACCTAACCAAAGAAAGATCCATGCAGACAAAACGGTGATATGAGAGCTGAAGCTATAGACATGACACAACCCGAGGCCACGTGAGCGAGAGATGTATTTGCACTGCTGTGGCAGAAAAGTACTATGGAAGTGGAAGCATTTGAAACTCAACTTGAAGAATGAGATAAGTTTAAGCAAGCAGAGTTGAGGCCCCGAATGGAGACATTTATCCTACAGAAGATGAGAACAAAGAAGGGAAGAGGCAGGAGGCCATGTTGTGCACTGAGGAAACATCAGAGCACCCAGTAAGCCTGGAGCACAGAGGGAGAAAGATGCAACAGAAAATATGCTTCGCAAGTTCACCTGAGAGCTACACCAACCCTAGTATTTCTGTGTGGCTGATATCATCCATTCCAAACCAGTCTGCAATTAAATTTTGGGTCTAGGTAATCAAAGACATCTTCCTGACACCCCATCATGGACCCTTTCCTACCAGGAGCTGAGTTACTGCTTTTCCCAAGCTGTTAACTGTCTTGTTCTCTGCTAAACAGGTGTATGGCCCAGCCTCCCTCATAGCTAGATGGAGCCACGTGGCCAAGATTTGGAGACTAGGAGGAAGCACTGTGTGGTACTTCCAGGAAGTCGTCTTAAAAGGAAGCGCTTATAACCTGGACAGAGTAAAAAGGGAAAGGAGAGACAGTATCACTTCCGCTTCTTCGAAGGAGCTTTAGTCTTGCATTGCCTTTGGATGTTCACCTCCAGCCTTCCAGCGCAGGCCCTTTGGCTTTCGATAGGACCCGCCCCGGACTCTGTGGGCTCCAGACCTCCCACTTCCGAGCAGGTCCTCCAGCTCTGCAACGCAGGGATGGCCACTTTGCACTCATCCACACCCAACTCTGCTGGCGGCCACAGTAAGCCTACCTTGTAAATCCTTTCTATATCACAATTATTAATTATGATCTTAAATCTGCTTCCCTAATGAACCCTAACTGATACAGTGTGTTTCTTAGAATGCGCCTGTCGTAGAGGGATGCAGGATCATACAATGGAGCCTCTAGGAACTGGTCTCTTCCTAGCTGATGCTGAAGCGTGGATCCTATCCCAGATGATCACTATTCCCTGCCGGAAGAGGGTGGCCCAGCCTCGCCCCCTGAGGTCAAGCATGTCCCAGAGTTGCAGGGATGCTGGAGGGGTCCTCCCTTCCTGGTGAAAGTCTCGGTCACGTGGCTTACTCTGGCCAGTGAGGTGTACAGGCAGGTGGCATGTGCTTAGTAGGTGGGAAGGGGCCATTTCTTAGCTCTGCGTCTGTCTTCTCCCTTGGCACTGAGACTGGCATGGCCCAGTTAGGGACGGACACTTTCACCTGAATCCCAGAGCAAAGAGCTGAAGAAGCAAAGCTCTAGCTGCAGGGAAATAGATACGAAGTGAACAAGAACCAGGTCCACCTTCTTGTGAACCAGTGAGACTCTGCTCCGCAAAGCATCATGATGGTTTAATTCACGACTTTTCATTCTGAAGACGGTGCGAAAGTGATACGCGTTCCATGGAAGCTGTGCTTTGGCCCTGGGTCTTCTTCTGTCCTGTTGTACGTTGATCCTTTCTCTTGATGGTGGGCAGTGCAGGAGTTCCAGTCAACCATGAGATCGCAGCAGAAACAACCACGACCCCACGCATGCTGTGCCGCTGCTGGGACAGCACTCACGAGGCTGCCGGGCTCTGTGCAATGCCCGCCTGCAGTAGGTTTACTGGACGGGGCTTCAGCTAAAGTCGAGGAGCTTCTGTGTGGTTCACAGCGAGCAGCCTAACTTTGTGAAGGCCGACAGTGCCGTACAAACCCATTTACTGACGCAACTGCCGGCTCTGCTGTTTGTATAGGACACGGTAAGTGGTGCTCACAGTGAGCCCAGCCGTCTCCAAGCTGCTTGCAGTCCACTTGCTCTTCTGCAGGCCTGGGGCGGGGGGCACTAGGGCTAGGTGTAGCTTGGTGGTGCAGGGCTCGCTCAGCACCTGCAAGGGCAGGGCTTGATGCCTGCCTCTGAAAAAGAAAAGGAATGTGTATGCGGGTGCAAATCAGGCACCTGTTGATTCTAGGTGTGTGTGTCCCTGTGATGACAATTTAATTCTGCACTTTGACACCTGTGAAATGTACAGAAAGAAGCACATTTGTTGTTCTTTCTATTAAACCTAAATTGGTTTCTTTGAAAACACACGATACAGCCAAATCATTCAACATGTTGCTGAATTAAGTGTGAGACAACTACAAAAGATTCAAGAAAATATCAAAACTGAAGGAGCTTTGGTGTTTAGATTGCTTCTCAAGTGACTTGGTTTTCTCTCTTCACTTTAAAGAGATCCAAATAGGAAATGGTAAAGGAAGAAATATGAATGCTTCTACAAGGAGCAGGTACAGTGCCCTGGAGCTAAGAGAGGGCTTGATACCACACCAACATGCTGGCAAAGGATGCACAGCCATAGGTTTCAAGTAAAATAAATATTTAGGGTATATGTGTGTCACTTTTTATGACTTGCCACTTTTTAGTGACTTTCAGTAAACCAAATATCAGTTGCAATTAGAATGAGTGGATGAGAATTTAAGACTCTCCCTCTCCTTCATAATATGCTGGCGGGTGGACCTATCTGAGCCCGAGCAGTTCACCTTTGTGCTCCCCCTAGCTGCTCTACTCAGACGTTACTGTATTGGCCACCGTGCCTGTTGCAGGACGCAGTAGGCAACACCCACTGCTTAAAGGAGGAGAGGTTTGATTTGGCTGACAGTTTCGGGGGGTTCAGTCCACAGCTGGTTGCTCCAAGGCAGGAACTTCGTGGGGGAAGAGTGTAGTGGAGCAAAGACACTTAGTTTATTGTGGCCAGGAAGCAGAGGGAAATAGTACCGGAGAGAAATGGATGAGAGACCCTGCATAATACCCAAGGTCATGGCTCCATGACCCACCCAGACATATCAGGAGCATGCTTTACTAATCTGCTAGGCCTTTCTTAATAAAATGAGGTTGCAATTTCAAGATTAACTCCCAAATTCCACTCCCAGCTCTCTTGACCAAGACTTCACTCTGCATGGGCACGAGGCCCAGAGGAAGTGTTCAGCTGGGGGGCTGTCATGGCTGTGTCTAGGTGTCCCCCCAAAGCCTCACAAGGTTATAGGTGGGGCTTTTTCAGAGGTGGCTGGATCTAGAGTGTATGACGCTGGGATTGATTTATGGTGCAATGCCAGGATCAAGGGCACTAGGATGAAGGGTGTGAGTGCTGCCCGCCCTGAGTAGCCTGGATCAGATAGAAGGTTGCTTTCCTATGTTCTGCCCATCATGAACTGTTTCTCCTCTGTGATGCTTATTTGCCACGCCACCCTGCCTTGGTGCAAGCCAATTATGGACTGAAACCTCCACAAACTGTGAGTTCAATAAAGCTTTCCTCCTTTAACTTTGCCTACCAGGTATTTTGTCTCAGCAATGAGAAAAGTAACGAAGACAGGGGGCTTGAGGTGTGTGTGTGTGCTCTGATTTTGGATCTTTCCTTGTCCTAGAGCCAAGAGTGGGGCCAGGGAGGTGCTTTGGAAACACACACTGAAACCAGCTTGCTGCTGTGGTAACCCCTTGTGACAGCAAAGCCTGGAGAAAGGCTTTCTTGAGACAATAGGTTCTGTAAAGAGGGTGATGCCCCTCCTCCACTGCCCGCCATCAAAATAAAAACAATGACAGGCCAGGAGGAAATGAAGCTAAACTCTAAGATTTCCCAGGACAACTTGGGCAGGGCAGTGTATTTTGATAATACACATCAAAGTCTTTCAGATAAATCCCACCCCCCTCAAGCCTGGGCTGGGCCCTTCAGGGCTGCACCCCCAGCCCCAGCTCCAGGGGAGCAGCCTCAGAGAGGGTGGAGGCTAGATTCTCCCACCCTTCCAGGCCCTGCCCCTGGCCTCCTGGGTATAGCCACTTGGGTGACAGGAGAAAGCCCTTCCTGCTGGGTTTCAGCTGCGCCTGGTCTGCACCCTGCTCCCCAAGGTGCGGGACTCCCAGTCTAGGATTCAAGCTTCCTTCCCTCCCTCACAGCCCCTTGGAGAGGGTGGAAACACACAGGTCTTAGCACACAGGTGCGGTGGGTGAATCCAGGAAGATGCCCTCGCCCTTTAAGCTACTTCCCCGGCTGTGGGGAGGACAGTCAGGTGCAGATCCCCTGTGTCCCTGTCCCTCTCTCCTGTTCCTCTGCAGTCTGAACTGCAGCTATGAAGCCCTTGAACCACTGGCTCTCTTTTCCTTCCAGTGTAGAATCTCCTCTGGGGGGTGGACAGCAGTCGTCCTCGAGTTGGTGTGAAATCCACGGGAAAGGGCTTTCATTCCCATGACCTCTGCTTTCAGTCAAGTCCTGGCACACAGATTCATTCCCTGTTACAAAATTCCAGGTAACGACAGGAAAGCACACTTAGCACTCAGTTCCTGTGGCACTTCACAAAAAATACTGGAAAATACCCAGGCCATAGGCGGAAATCTGCTGAAGGCCAAAGACAACATCTTAGAAGCTTGCAGAGAGGAGGAGAAAAGAGGAGGAGGAAGAGGAAGAGGAAGAAGGCTTTTAGAGGAGCGACAACGGCACTGAGGACTGAGAGAGAGAGAAAGAGAATGGGAAAAATGTACAATTTAAATACAGGATAACCAAAAATTGCATATTTTTTCATTTTTATAAGATAAAATAACAGGAAATATAAAAACTGACAATTTTATCAAATTTATTCAATACAAGAATTGACTGGTAGGGCCGGTGAGATAGCTCAGCGGCATAAGCCCCTGCCTGGCAAGCGCAAGGTCCTGAGTTCAACTCCTGGTACCCACGTATAAAAAAAAAGAATTGACTGGTAGTCCGGATGTAAACCAATCAGGGTAAACTGTTCGGTGGTCAAAGTGCGTGATCTAAGATGTCCGCCTGAAAACGTTCTTTGAAACATTTGTTCTGTTTCTGCCCTTCCCCTTACGGCTATGCTAGTTGGTGGGCTTACAGTATCTTTCAGCGCTGTTGAGTGTGAGGCGCCTGGAGGAACAGGAGTGTAAAGCAGCCGGGCTGGGGCGGGGGTGTGGAAAGCCTTTGGGAACTATGATGATGTCCTGAAGTCGCAGCCTTCTTTAAAGTGCAATTTCTGGATTGTGACTTTCCTTGTCTCCCTTCTAGCTGTTCTCATTTCTTCCGCCCTACCTCAGGACAGAAGGAGGAGCTGTCTGTCTGCCCCTGGGCCTGCAGTGGATTGACGGCCCATGGTGTCACTCCTGAGGCCCTGACCCCCGGCACTCAGGACTCAGATGTGGGGGGCTGAGGAGTCGCGGGCAAGCGTGTGGCCCACTTTCACACCTCTTCAGTAGCTCTCAGTCCACCCAACGCTAAGGCTTGCACGCTGGGTCCCGGGGCTGCTGCTGACAGGCTTTCGCCAGCTCACCCCCAGTCTCAGACACACCGACTGCACACATGGTAGCAAAACAAAGTGCCACAGGCACAGCAGAAACACGCAGCTGTCAGGTCCTGGAGTGGTGGCCTCCAGCGTGGTGTGCGCAGTAGACTCCACCCCAGCACCCCAGGCCCTCAGGACCAAGCAGCCCACACATGCAGCCCCACCACTGGAGTCCCCGCTGTGACCCCCAAAGGACCACTGTGACACCTACGGGCCCAGGGCCCCCAGAGGACTCAATGCCAGAGAGCCTGCCCCCCACCCTGTGCATTCTGCTGGCCTTCAGCGAAACAACAGCCAGGTGCAGACCCATTTTGTGGGTCCTGGGGAGCAGAAAGAGGTAGTGCCTGGGTGACCTTAAAACCCTCCAGCAGTCATCCTTGTGGCAGAGTTTGTCCTGGTAGGAAAACTGAGGGGTCGAGGCCAGTGTCTCTCCACCTGCTCCTTGCTTCACAGGTTGCACAAATGGCATCCGCTGAGCTAGGTGATTTGGGAGCTAGAACTCCAGCTGAAAGGAGGAGAGGGACACAGTTTCTAAGTGACAGCCTCCAGCTGGAAGTGAGCCGTCTTGGACAGTCCCTGCTGAGAGCCTCTGCCACCTTCTCTGGAGCATGACCATCCTGGTACTCTCAGAACTTTAGCGCTCCCGCCATTCCCGAGTCACTAAACCAAAGGGTCACTGCTGCCCAATGGTTTCCGCTGGCATGTTTTCCCCTTGGTCCCAAAACCTCCTTCCAACAGGTAGGCCCAGTGCTCTTTTTAGTCTTCTGGTCCATGTGAAATGAGGTTATGGCTCTGTCCACCACCTTCTGAGGGCCACTCACTCCTCAGTTAGTTGGGAACCACCAGAGTTCTTCCATGTGGCTCCCGTGTCATGGGATTTTATAATTAACCAGTCACATTCAGCCAGTTTTACCACGCCCTAATCTCGTGTCTCAGTAGAAAAGGCCAAATTTCTGATTTAACTCACCACTTAGATGTAAATTCTGTCTTAGTCTATTTTCTGTTGCTAACAGGAAAATACCAGAAGCTGGGTACTTAATGGAGAGGTTTACTTAGCTCACCATTCTTGTGGTTGGAATATACCAAGGCACAGTGCCAGTGTCCGGTCAAGAGTCCCCTAGCTGTGTCATGATGTGGCAGAGGAACAGAAAGAGGAATGGTCACATGCAGGGACCATGCATGCAGTTAGCCTTGCTTTACCACACAACTCCCTGAGAACTAACTCTGTCCTTGAGAACTACCCTAATCCCCCCCAAAGGTAGGGACCGTGACCTCATTCCCTCAAACAAGGCCCCACATCCTGAGGATCCATCCCCTTCCATGTCATCACACCAGGGCCCAAGGTCCCAAAACATGTCCTTGGGGGCCCACTAAAACTACACCCAAATCGAGCAAATTCTGAGGGTTTTAGGGGACACCTCCAGACTCTACACGGTGCTGAATACAGAAAAACATCTGCTTCCAAAAATAGAACCAGTGGGTCTGAGGTCTTTACAGGGAGCTGGAGAATCACTGCCCTTGCTTTGGGTTGCATGGGTAGCTGCTCTCTGGGCCACTGGAGGACGTGGGCTGGAGGGAGCTGACTGTCAACTCCTAAAGCTCAGTGTGATTCCGTGGACCCAGTGAAGAGAAGCTACAAGACTGAATGCATCCTCTGCCCCTCTAACGCATCTGCTTATTCTGCTGCTTATGCTGGCCTCAGTGGCCATGATTAGAAGATATGAGATACCTTGTGAATAAGACAGGTTACAGAGCAAGAGCTGTTGAAAAAGAAATAGAGCTAATGTATTAAAAGACACCTAGCTCCTACCTGCACCTGATACTGTTAATAACAAAACTCCCTTTGTTGTCTGCTTAAAGCACATTTCACTGAGATGCTTCTTCCCAGGGCCTTCCCAGCCCAGGTGCTCCTGTCGCAGCTCACATATCCTGGTGCCGGGAGCTTCACCAGCTTTGTGACTGTCAGGGCTCTGTTCCTGTGGGCTGTCCGAGAAAGGGCAGACGTCGGGGACTTGATTTCTAGTCCTGACTACTTTATCCTCTTTCAGGGGCTGCTGGGTAAGTCACTGGGGAAGCTAACAGCGCCTCCTTAGAGGCTTGGCAAGGTCCAATTGGACACAGCTCGTGAGCCTTTCCACCCCTTGCACATGGCCTGGGGCCCTCTTGGTGCGAGGACAGCTCCTTCTGCCCTTGGCCATGTCCTACACATGGGGATCATCTTCATGGTTGATATCGGACAGAAGCACATTGTATAAAACCACGTGGGCAAAGAAGAATGGGAACAAATATTCTAAGTGTGATTTATAAAGGGTTCATGGAAAATACAACTCGAGACAAGAAAGGATGTTTGAGATTTTTCTGTGACGGTTTTTACTTTTTGATAAATTTCTTTATAAGTTTATAATTTCTTTTCTTCCCATAACATTTTACTTTGATGCTACAAATGGCTCAAAAATGTCATTCCATCTGTATCATATCTGCAGCATCACAATCCCTATGTGAAAAGAGCCACTGGATGTGACCCAGAGCTGAAGGAAGGCACAGGAGCCACATTCAAACCGCTGTCCTCTCCTCTCAGGGTGATCAGAAACACATGGACGTTTGTCAAGAATTTTTTGGAATGACCCAGGCCGGTGATTACACCATGAAGTAGCCTATGTCGGACAGATTTTGTGCCCCATGCTACAACATGACACCATGGCCGATGGCATGAGGATGTGCAAAGAAGTTCAGAAGAGATAGACGCAAGGAAACCCTCCTTCAGATCTGCTGTGACTCAGAAGCTACACGAAGAGAGATCTGGCAGGACTTTTCTTGGTGACGACGGTCTGTAAAGTGTCTTGCTGCCTCCCTGTTTCAAAGGCTCTCAAGAAGGAGCAGGGTGAGGAGGAGTGACGGGAACGTGAGCTCGCTGCCTGTGCAACCTCAATGCCCCATTCCACTGCTCGGGCTGGCATTTGTCCCCATGGAGGTTTTACGACAGGGGTGTGACAAGGGGAAGCACACTGCTCCTTACTGCTTACTCTGCCCCACGCTCCCAGCGTTGCGTGTGATCTTGCTCTCCGGGCCCTGCCTGCAGCTGCACCCGCAATCTGGGCTCTCGCTGCTGCTCATCCTTGCTGCCGCTGCCACCCTGGCCAGCAATCCTCATTTCTCACCTGGGCAGTTGCAATAGCACTGGGTATGGATCATCTCCGGCAAGACTCAGGTTGGAATCTGGGTCCTGATGTGGCAGTGCTGACGCAATGGGACCTCCCCCCCATGGAGGTGCTGCTGTAGCTCCCGAGAGTGGGCCAGTGACCATGACAGGGGCTTCTTCTCTCACCATCTGGCCTGTCTTCCTCACACCCCCACTTGCCTTTCCACTTTTCTGCCAGGAAGCCCTCAGCAGGAGCTGAGCAGCCACCAGCGCCCTGGCCTGTCAGAAACTCGAGCCAAATAACCCTTTTCCGTTACAAATTACTCTGTCTCAGGTACTCGATCATAGCTGCAGAAAATGGACTAAGACATCCTGCTCTGATCCTCGCTTTGGCTTCCTCAGACTCTTCCAGGGGCCAGAGTTTGGCCCTCCTCTGCTCAGTGTACTCGCCATAGAATCAAAGTCAGCGATGTTTCCCAAGCTTTCCAGCAGCCCACCCTGTGCCCTCACTGTGGTCCGCCACAACATCCTGTAGGTGAGGAAATGAAGGGAAGTCAGCCCATCTCACATAAGCTGGAATAGCACTGTCCAAAAAAGGAGCAGGAAGTTAACACTATGCTCTTGAGGGTCATTTCTTCCTCACCCTTCCGTGGTAAGGGGACTGGGCAGCACCATGCCGCTAGCTACTCTGTCGAATCCCTCTTCGAAAGGACATGCGTGATACCGTAATTGTTAACCCTGTGAAGCAGTACATGATAAGACCAGAGAAGAAATGGTTTTACTAAGAGTAAATTTGTAGGGGTAAAGAAAACAAAATAATATCCAAACATGTGCCTTTTCAAACATGTGCCTTTTCAAACATTTTCCTTTTCGGTAATTCCTTTGAGATTTTCTGTTATCAGGATCTTAAAATGAATTTCTTTTAGAGTATAAAGATTGCTTTTCATGTCATACCAAAAGCTATTTCCCAGTTGGTTATTTTCTTAGCATCACTCCAACCCACAAAATTTACATTTGGTTATATTACATTTTGGATTTATTGTGAAATATTGGTGATAAAATAACCCCTAGTTTTATGATGGCTGCTCAGCACAAATTCAATAACAAACACGTGAAATATCTAAATTGTCTTCTGCAGACTTTTACATATTTATAGTCATCATAAACTTCAAAAAGAAGAAAATATTTTTGCATATAGTTTCATATGTAAAACAAAATTTCAAGAATAGAAATGAAAACACTTTATTTTATCAGTAAAATAAGTACAAGTGTACATTAGCAGGTATAAAGTTACATAAATTATATAACACATGTACAATACATTTTTATATTTATTTACTTATTTATTTATTTTGGTAGTACTGGGGTAGGCAAGTAGTCTACCATTGAGCTTCACCCTTGCCCCTGAACATTGTTAAAGCAAGATAAAAAAGTATAATTAATGTTCTCTCTTTTCTTGAAAATTTTTCTAGGTAAATATGTGACTGGCATATACTGCATAGCAAGCAGTATTTCTTGAATTTAATTTTTTTACAAAAAACTGCATTATTAAAATTAAATTAAAAATTAATTATAATACTACATCTATTTATCATTCTTAAGGTTTTCCTTCGATGATTTACCAATTATTGTTTTGTGTTCCACAAGTGGATTATTAATTTTCAGATTTCCAAAGCAAAAGCCTTTTTCTTAAACAGTAATTGAAAAATTTTGAAGTATTAGAAAGAAAACCATTGCATGTATTTTTATGCAAGTGTAATAAGATCAGCAATTTGTAAAATGAAGAGGATTATTTCATAGTGTGCATTTCAAAAACATTTTAACCTTGTTAAATGTGTTAATTTTATTACAGAAATTGACATGTCATAGGGCTTTAAAGATTCATAGAAGAAAGATCTATGTTGAGTTTTGCAATCCACTCTTCTAAGAATATTTAACTAAAGTTTAATTTTTAAGAATTATTAATTTAAGGCTATAATCAAATATCATTTGAGTAGTCTTCCTTTCAAGTAAAACAACTTTATTTAGCATTAAGTAATAAATGCATTCCTATTATTTTATTAAAAATAAATGTTACATTTGTGATGTTACCCTTAAAAAAATATGAGAGGTCGGTGATATGGCTCAGCGGCATAAGCATCTGCCTGGCAAGTGCGAGGTCCTGAGTTCAACTCCTGGTACCTGCATATAAATTAATTAATTAATTAATAAAATAAAATTAAATTAAATTAAAAATGAAGCATGATTGAAAAAGTTTGTTTAAATACAAAAATTATTACAGTAAAAGACACATTGCCATTAATCCTCATCAAACCATTCCCCTCACTATGAACACACTTATTCCATAGTCCCTGCCACTTCCTGAAGCAGTTCTGGAGTCCTCTCTTGGGGGTGTCTTTAGCTGTGTTACTGTGGTCTCCTCAATGTCCTGAATCGACTCAAAACATTTTCCTTTCATGGTCATTTTGACTTTGGGAAAGAGCCGGAAGTCACACAGTGCTAGGTCCAGTGAATAAAATGGGCTCTGAGTATGCAGTGTAGCATTTTAAGGAGCCTGTGTTTCTGGTGGATGGCACTTGGAAATGACATTTACCATATTTTTGGTCACATCTGAAAGAGGACTTCAAGAACTACTTCAGAAACTGGCAAGAACATTGGGATGAGTGTTTGAAGCAAGGGGGAGGATTTTGAGGGGAGTTAATGGCAATGTGTCTTTTACTGTAATAATGTTTTAAAGTTTAAACATTCGCTATATAGTTTGATCACCCTCCATATACACTTGCATAGATTCTACAACAGCGTCAGGGAGGCCTGGGCATACCAATGGCAGCTGAGGAGCTGCAGAAAGCTTGTCGTGATGAAATGACGTGTGGTGTCCAGCTGCCCTTGTCTACTTCTTTAATGTCATTCTTACACCAGACAATCTTCCAGTCGTGCTTCGTGGCCTAGCAGTCTGGTATATTTTCTAATGCAGACATCTTTACAATTAAAAAAAATAATACATATATATATATATATATATATATATATATATGGGTTTTATATATATATATATTTATGGGTTAAATATTTCAAAAACAGATATTTCAACAGTAATTAAATAGCCTTATATTTATTCTTTTTGTTTGTTTTGTTTTGTTTTGACACAGGGTCTTGCTACGTAACCCAGGCTGGCCTTGAACTCACAGCAATCCTCCTGCCTCAGCCTCCTGAGTGCCAGGCTTACAGGCATGTGCCACCACGCCCAGCTCTATTTTCATATTATAATTATCAATAAAGTGCCTATAGAATGAGATTAAAGTCTCTGTGTAAGCCTCTGTTAGCTTGTCACCTAAAAGACAAACCATGTCCATGTTAGTATTTTTGAATCAATATAGAATAGTGCTGGGCTGTGGTGGTTTGAATTCTGGCAGACAAATCTCCCTCTCCTAACTATGTGATGTGAGGGAGTAATGATACCTACTTCCTGAGGATTAAGCAGAATAATATGAGTACAGTTGCCATCATGTGTGATAAATGGTACCTGTTGTAGTCAGGCTTTGCAAGGGAACAGATTTAATACAGGACACACAATTTATAGGACTGTTTTATAATATTCACCCAAAAGGTCAAATGCAGAAGAGTGCAAGAGATCTGTCCATACTAGAGACCTGAAGAATCCAGCTGAGGGCCTGGATTCCATGGCAATGTCCTGCATGAGTCCAGCTGGAGGCCTAGAGCCCACAGCAATGTCTCATGTAAGTCTGTACCAAGGATCTGCCTGGGAAGGCCCAAAGGTCCGTGGTGGAAGCTAGAAAGTCTGCGCCAGCGGGATGAAGGATCTGTGCCAGGAGGCTGAGGGATCTGCACTGGAGCCAGGAAGCGACACTCAAGGTAAGGAGCAAGGCTCCCCTGAAAGGAACCACAGCCATCCTCAGCGACAGTGAGGACCTGAGCTCCTCGGACAATGAGAAGAGCTGAGTTCATATCAGGAAAGCCAGCACGACAAGCTTCTCCAGGAGGATGAGCAGCACCATCTTCCCCTCCAGTTCCCTTTTATGCTGTTGGCAACAATCCTCAGGGGGGCCCTCCACGCCCAGCACCACGCTGGCTCAGCTCAGCTGGGCGTCACAGTTGACCATTAGTTAATCCACCACAGTCCCATTGTTAGTCTCAGATGATTTCCTACAGCTGCCATAACAAAGTCCTATAGACCAGGGGATTTAAACAATAAAAATTGAACGGCATTGCAAACCGGGTTTTTCACCTGCATGAGAGGATTCCATCCATCACACTGTTGAATGTCTGGATAGATCTTTCCTCAGCCAAGATGGAGGAAAAAATTAGCACAGTGAGATACTTCAGACATCATAACCAAAGAATATTCAGGAGAAGCAATGAACTATAATGAAGAAAAAGAGGTTATTATAGCTTATATCTAGATGACCTCCCAAATCTTTATGCTGTCATAGATAGGGCTTTGCAGAGCTGGCTGGTTCTAGGGTGTGCGATACCCTACCCTGGGATTAAGAACATGTGGTACTAAATTAGTACACTGATCAGGTTACCATAGTTCTGGGCGTACCTGAACGGATTTACTGAAGAAAGAAGCCCCACCCTGGGTGTGGGTGGCACCACCGAGAAGGCTTGTAGTCTGGATGGCACAAAGGGAAAAGGAGGCTTGCTGCTGCTTTGCTGTTTCACAGCTGGCTGCTGCTGCCTCCAGCCCGGCCATGGACTGTTCGCTTCTTTGATGCCTCTCCGCCAGGCCACACTGCCTTGGAGCCAGCCGACTATGGACTGAAACCCCTGCAAACTGTGAGCTAAATAAACTTCGCTTCTTTTAACTTTGGGTGTCGAATATTTTCTCTCAGCAATGAAAAAAATAACTAAGACAGAAGTTTGGAAAACATCAGGTTGTGTTCTTAATAAATCTCAATGAACATGAACTTCGTGAAGAAAGAGACAGAGGTAGAAATGTAAGATGAGATAAAGGGGTGTCAGCCCTGGCAACTAAATAGGTAAGAGCAAAATTTTGTAAATCCGCTCATATTCAAGGTGAACCTGAGTGTACAGTTGCCCTTGCAAACTCCGTGGTAACGAACACATTTTACAATAACAGAATAGACCCAGAGCAGGGACGCGTGGTGAGTCCACACTGGGGCAGAGGTTTTGGAGGAAATTTCAAGGCGGAAGTTGAACGGTAGGAGAAACCACGCTCAGCAGAGGCCTCAGCCTTCTGTCTCAGGAGGAAGAGGAGGAACCAGTAAGAGAGCTGTGGTGTTTCGAGTTCAGGAAAGTGTTGGTAAAAGGAGTTAAACTGGCTGTCCTCGTACCCTGTAACCAAGGGGTGTGGAGTGCTGTCTGTATTTCTCAACTGTACTGCAGAGAAGACACTGCAAACATGTTCACAGGTTTACCCTAACCTGGCCCTCCAACCTCCACCCACTGCCCTGTCTCCACAGCCCCCGCTTTGGGATTCCTGGTTCCACTCTGGGAGGAGATTGACACAGAGCCCAGACTACCAGTATGGGAGAGCGTCTGTGATTTTTCCAGCCCTCAAATGATATCAAGCTCCCTGCCCCCAGGGACAGACTGCCTTGTCCTCAAGATGGAAAGAGCCTGGGGATAAGACTGTCCCCAAATGAGCTTTCTCCTTCTTAAGCCTATTGAGGCTGACCCCCGCCCAGGCAACTGCCCGTCATTGTATCTCTTCTTATTGCTCCGTGGAGGAGGCAGAATTGGTCATGCAAAAGTATCCCTTTCTGGCCCATTTTCCATTATCAGAAGATTCAGCAGCCTTTGGCGGGGGCTGCTCATCTCTGCTGCCCTGTGACCCCCCCGAGTTCATCTCTTTTATCTCTTTCTGGACGTCCCCACTCCCTGCATGCCACAGTGCACTGGCTAAATAAACCTTTAAATCTAGCTTTTGTGTCCAGCTAATCCTTTTATTTCCTAAATCTTATTTAATCCAAAAGGCTTCCTTTCATCTCTCCAACTGTCCACCCGATCACTCTTGCCTGCTAGCAGCCATCCCTGCAGGCAGAGAGACATCCCTTGATTCTCATTAGACCTGGGATAGGGACACCTGCCACGTGGTGCACTGGGGAGAGGTCCTTCTCTGCAATAGTGGCTCCTGCTGCCTGTGACAGTGAGATCTGTACATGGATGGCTCAGGATATGACTCCCATACTTCCAGCCACCGGACCAGCTGCTCTCCTGATACTCCAGGACTGTGGAGGAGGGAGCTGGAGGCTGGCATGCTGACTTCCAGAGCACTGGACTGTGGACCAAAATTAAACTGAGATCCAGGAAGCACAAGTGGGCCAATTCTTGCTAAATGAATTTTATTTTTGATTAATCTAAGTGAAGATGAGCCTTGAGTTTGGGGAAAAATTAGTAATTAAGATGATTTCACTCTTTAATGGACTTGCAATAGGCAAATTCTTCTGATACCCCACACGAACATTTCTATTCCAACTTCTCTATGCCCGCTTGGGGAAAGGCCGTACACGGTGATTAAACTCCCAGTATAGCATTAAAAATTCTTGCTGAGCTTTGCTTCACAATTTCACCCTGAGCACGCATCCAGCCTTGCCTCCTACAGCCTCGCACTCCTTCCCAATAGAGACTTATTCTCTTGGCCTTGTGAGTTATTGTCTGGATTTCTTAGCTCTGTTTTCATGTGAGGAGATAAGAAATACCTAGATCTAGAGGGACAGCGGGCCACTCAACTTTAACCTAAGCTTTTACCTCTGGTCTGATGTTAGCAAGGCTGTGGCAACTCTCGTGTGACAACTTTCTCAAGTGTAAAGTAGAAGATTCTATCAACACTGCAGGATGAGATGAGATGAAAAAAAGTAAAGCAGCTACAGAAAGTAACACACAGCAGGTTAAGAAAGAACAAAAAAGCTAATGTTAGTTTCTGTTGTGTACAAAGTTTTCACATGGACTTATGTGTGCAAGACTGTACTCTCTACAGTATGAAATGAGTGTGACCCTTACCAGTGCCTGGTTTCCTCAACCAGGCTGTCAGAGAATGTGAATCAAAGAACAATGCAAGGTGTCCTCCTTGCCCTCTTGAACCTTGGAAATGGTCGTATCTGCACATTAAAGGAGGAGTGGAAGGTCCCCAAGGCGTGTGACTAGCAGCTGGATTCTAGTTTAATTAACCAATGTATGGACTGACCTAAAGAAAAACTGTCGTGCAAGACAAGCCAATGGGATGGAGAACACCGGAGGATGGCGGGGCAGTGGGGCTCGGTGGCTCAGCGCTGCAGGGTGAGGGCGGTTGTGGAGACCTTAGCTCTGCAACCACCAGCAACAGGGTTTCCTCCAGCCTCACAGCCATCCGCGTCCATCTGTAGACAGGTCGACTTGCTTCTCCACATCCCCTGAGCAGCCTCTGCCCTGTTCCCTCCCCCTGCGCCATGTTACGGGGACGGCACCCTGGATGGGAGTGCTGAGGTGGAGAAAGTTCTTTGCCATTGAAAGTGGACACTTGTCAGTCTCTCTGGAGGGGCTGGGTGAGTCCACCATGTTGAGGCTGACCTTGACTTTTGCAGGGGCTCCCATTCACCCCCAGACAGTGGACCTGAGCCCAGAGGGTTGGAAGTTGGCTGTGGCAGTGGTGCAGTGGGGACCCTAAGATTGAGCCACCCCCTCCCATGTCTGGGGTGCTGGTGAGGCTTTGGTCAGACACTTAGGGATGGTAATGCTTCCAGGTTTCTTTGTATTTCCCATAAAGTACCTAGAACAGCGCTTTACCTAAACAAGTGCTCAAATAATCCATTCTATAGAGATATGCAAAGGTTTATGTTTTTTAATGTTTCAGATGACCTTACATAAGTACTTGCTACTCTGTGGTATGGGCAAATCTACAAGTGACATCCTGCTTAGCAGGTGCCCAGGGCCACTATGTCCTGGAGGGCACTGGGGGCCGCATGTTTGACACCACCACGTCTCCCATAGACAACTTTCTCCTTTCTTACATTCCTAGAGCACCTTCATGCTGCCTCTTTGCAATACCCACCTTGTCCTTTGGTGCTTTGTAAGTAGCGTTTGCATACTTCAGTGGCCTCAGACAATCAGCTGCTTGGAAAGGCCATAGCCCACTCCATCTTGGAACCCCTGCAAGCAGCAGCAGATACACCAAAGGCACCACCAGAGTCAATGAAGAGAATTTTGGCAGTACCTGAGTGCAGCTCCTTCAGGGCCCTCTGGCCTTGGTCTTATGGTGTCAGACAGGAAAGCTGGTTCTTTGTTAGGGTATCAACCCAGGAAAACTTGAATCCCAAAAAACAAGCCACAAGAAGTAATTGATATTTCTTTCTAAGGTGAAAAATTTCATGAATGGTGTGTGGTGCAAAGAGTTGTGCTCCTTCCATGGAGAAACTGAGTCAAAACCTGGAGTTGGGTGGCTGGATAGTGAGTGGAGTGGAGGACAGTGGGCCCTCAGGACTGGAGAGGGCTCCAGGACCCCACGGGACACCAACACCCCCAGGTGCTCCTGTCCCTTATGTAAATCAGCAGCGCACTTCCATTTAAGCTAAAGCAAGCTCCTGGACAGACAAATCATCTCTCGATGACTGACACCACTGAACAGTGCAAACAGCAGTTGCCCTACCATCATGGTTAGGGGGAGCTGGACATATCCAGCACAGATGAAATTTTTTAAAGAATATATTTGGCCCGTAATTGGTTGACTCTGTGGGCATGGACCTCACAGATGCAGAGGCCAACTGCAAAGGTAGTGGATGGGCCTCTCCTCCACCTCCAGCCCCAGGAAATCTGGGGCATGGTGGTCACTCCAAGTACCCAGGAGTCTCCTGGGGACAGACCACCCTATCCCCAGCCCCTTTTGTTTGAACATTCAAGTTGTTATTTCCAGAGAGCTTTTGAAGGTCCCCATTTCTAACACTAGCGAGGTCTGAATGATGGTTTCCTCCTAAGGAACAGGTGGTGTGTGTTTGTCTTACAGTGTGTTATGCCAGCATTTAACTCATGGAATGCACGTTGTTAAAAACAGAAAAACAAAGTGGGACTGATCTGGAAAGTACTCACTGCCTCAAAAAGCAAGAGAGGTAAACGCAGGCAGAATTTGTGAAAAGCAGCAGCAGCAGCGGAGGCACACACTTGTGACATATAATTGTGACAAATGTGCTGGGGGCGGGAGCCCAGTGTGAAGGGTTTCCCCAGAGACTCCAGCAGCTGGGACAACTCCCAAGCCCCAGGGTCACATAGTTTGAACAAAACAACCCTCCCAGCCTCCTGCAAAGAGAAGCAGATGTGGTGTGAGGACGGGTGAGGGATAGGACTCTGTCCTCGGGGACCAGAGAAAAATCCCCTTCCTCTGGTATCCCTTGTCCCATTTCCTTTGTGCAGGGCTCTGTGACCCTGCTCAGCCAACGCCCAGACCCCTCTGCTGAGCCCAGGCCAACCAGCTCTGCAAGGCACGTGTCATGGTCGAGGCCCCAGAGGGCAGGAATGTGGGTGTGGAGGGGCCCCAGAGCCTGTGGGAGGCTTCCCACCCCAAACCCCAAGAGCGCAATTGTTAAGTGTCCTCAAAATGTTCAATGAAAATAGCCTGGGACTCCAGGAGCCAGGCCCTGACCTCGCCAGTGGCACCGTCCTCCTCAGCACGCAGCCGCGGCTGCTCAGATTTGAAAGCAGGGAATCTTCAGAAGGGGAAGGTACTCTTTGCAACCCTGGAGTTGACCTGAACCTGCTTTATCGTGGTGCTACACATCACACACAGACACTGAGTAATGTGTGGAGCCCTTATCATTAAAACCAGGAGGAGGCCGCGTCACATTTTCAGTATGAGGCAGAATGGCAGTTTAAGAAAAAGTGAAGTGCTGTTATTTATAGAGTAGAAGTTTGCATTTTTGTAGAGACCCAAGGTTGCATTTCTACACACGAGTTTATGTGAGCCTGGAAACTGCCTCTGCTACAACCCATTCGAGTATCTACATAACCTTTAAGATCATTCCAGGCATCTCGCCGCAGGGCTTCAGGCCTCCGTTAGAGATGGCAATGAGAGCGTTCTCGTCCACAAAGGAAGAAGGGGACAGGTTAGGTGGGAAGGACACATTTCTCTGATTCCCTACATCTCTCAAGCCGTGGAAAGGTGCTCAGAATACGCTTGGTCTGTGACAATTTTTAAAAGTCAATTTTCATTTCAGTGTTAATCTTTTTTTTTTTAATTTTAAAGAGAAAAACAATAAAAACAATACAAAATTTCAAAACAAGATAGTAGGAGAGTAACAATGGTTAATACATTGCATATTGTTATCTTCAAAGTAGTTGCTCATATTACAAGATATAGGCATGAAAAATTGATCAAACAATATAGGAACAAACCTTTCTTTCCAATAAACTAATAGAAATTAGTAGTATAACTATCTTAACTATCCTGTATATGTATATATATTTTTTCCTTTTCCCTTCCTCCTTTTCTTCTTTCCCCCATCCCAGTTTCTCTTTCCTTTTGAATACTTTCTTCCCATTTCACAATATCTATTGTACATTTTGGATCTTATTTACTCTTTCAGCTTCTCACACTAGGGAGACAATACAATGTTTACACATGCGAGTCTGATTTATTTCACTTAAGAGTATGGTCTCAAGTTGCATCCATTTACCTATAAAAGTCTCCAGTTTATCCTCCTTTATGGCTGAGTAGTACTCCATTGTATAAAAATACCACATCTTTTTTATCCATTCCTCGGTTGATGGGCATTTGGGTTGTTTCCAAGGTTTAGCTATTACAAATTGTGCTGCTATAAACATGGGTGCACACATATCAGTGTGGTATGACGTTTTTAATTACTCTGGGAAAATACCCAGAAGGGGAATAGCTGAATTGAGTGGGACCTCTAATCCTAGTTTTTTGAGGAATCTCCACACTGATTTCCACATGGATAGGAAGAACCAACATAGTAAAAATGGCCATAATCCCAAAATTGTTATACAGATTTAATGCAATCCCAATCAAAATACCATTAGCATACCTCACAGAACTAGAGAAAACATTCCTAGAATTCATTTGGAACCAGAAGAGACCTAGAATAGCAAAGGCAATCATGGGCAACAAAGGCAAGGCAGGAGGCATCACAATCCCTGACTTGAAATTATACTATAAAGCTGCTGTGATAAAAAAAAAAAGCATGGTACTGGTAAAAAACAATAGGCCTAAGGATCAGTGGAACAGATCAGAAGATGCAGACACAACTACAAATACACTCAGCCACCTTATCTTTGACAAAAGGGCCAAACATGTTCAGTGGAAGAAAGATAGGCTCTTTAATAAATGGTGCTGGAAAAACTGGCTCTGCACATGCAAAAGACTAAAACTGGACCCATGTCTATCACCATGCACTAAACTAAAGTCAAAATGGATCAAAGATCTAAATATTGAAACAGAAACAGTAAATCTACTGGAAGAGAAAGTAGGTAGAAATCTTGAAGACATAGGTGTAGGCAGACTTCATGAACAAAACCCAAACCGCACAGGAAGTACTTCAAAGAATCAACAACTGGGATCTCATCTTATTAAAAAGCTTCTGAACAGTAAAAGAAACCACCAACAGAGTGAAGAGACAACCCACAGAGTGGGAAAAGATTTTAGCCAATGTCCCTCAGACAAAAGACTTCTATCTAGAGCATATAAAGAATGGAAAAGCTTGACCCCCCAAATTCAAAGGCCCAATCCAAAAATAGGCATCTGAAATGAATATACACTTCTCAGATAAAGAAGTACAAATAACAAATAAATATATGAAAAGTATTAATCTTGAAAAAGGACTCTTCTGAAGGAAGTTTTCTCTGGTGACAGGTGAAGGACAAAGCCCCCAGGTGGGGGAGTGGCAGCTCTTCCTCCAAACCAGCTCAGCAAATCTGATTGAAGGTCTGGGAAGAGAAGCTCGGGTGGATGGGCTGGGCTCCACCTCCCCTTGGCCAGTGGGCAGGCAGGTTCTCCTCTGAAGGTGCCCATCGGCCACTGCGAGGACCCCTGCGCCAGCCTGCAGGCCTTCGGCCAGGCAAGGGACTCTCAGAAAAGACCAGTCATCTCCAACTCGGGCTTCTTCCCCTTCCTGGGTGAGGAGTGGTTTTTGTTTTTTTGTTTTTTATTTGTGGATTAACTAACATAACATGTTTCTGGAGACAAAGGTTTAAAAAGTACATAACTGAATTCTTTCTTCAGCTCTGTTCCTATCTTTTGAGCTCCTTTTTGCCATCTCTGTGAGTCACCAATGTCCTTGAGAAGCCCTCAACTGGGCCGGGTGCCGCTCGGCAGTGTTATAACAGATAGCTAGGCAGAAATATTGTAGGCTGTCAGGTAGGGCTCAGCCCTTGAAAGCCCCAGGACAAAGGTGAAACACATCTCTACTGTGGCTGAAGATACAGCCGTTGGAGCCCAGGCCTCAAGACAAAGACGAGATGACCAGGCCAGTATACTTCCTCGAAGGACAAACACCAGGCCTAAAGAAGCCTAGGTAGACATCAGTCACCCCAGTGGGTGACCAAGACCTCCAGACCCATCGTTTCCTAGAAAAAGTCTTCGTTCTTTCCATGCATCCTTGTTTTTATCACTTGTTTCTCCATTGGATCACTACTACCTAAGCGACCATACTTGTACCCTTATTGGTTAACCATAGCTATAACACACATTGTACCCACGTGGGTATAGCTCTATAAAATTTCCCTGTAAAGTGGGGTCCTTGGCTACCCATTTGGGCCCCTCCTGCCTCTCAGGAGCGATATCTCTCCCTCTCAATAAATAATTCCTATTGTTAACCTCCCTTGCTCCTAGAATTCATTCTTCCGCTTTTAGAGAACACGAACTTGGCGTATCAGACATCTAACAGGTTCGGAGAAACAATATTTTCAAATTTCATCTCCTGTATCATCCTGTAACAGTAGCACTGTCAGCATGGTCAGGCCCCAGCCTCCATCTCTAGCACCAAATCAACAAACAACAGCAACAACAACAAAAACAATGCAAAACAAAAGGAGAAGCCCCAGCACTGTCACTCCCAACTCCCCCGTCCAAGACCCCAAGGTAGCAGTGATCTCCAGCGTAGAATGAGGCTTGCCGGCCAGTCCCGCGAAGGGCAGATGAACAAAACAACCCACTGACCATCAGGTATCTAAACTTAAAGTGTGATTGACTCCCAGGGTGCTGAAGTGAGGCTGGCAACTTTTGAGATTGTTGACAATCAGAGAGCAATGCCTGCTTTCTTTTAGGGAAAAACTAGCCTTTCCGATTGGCGAAGTGTGCTATTATCGCCAATAGGACCTGAGGGGTATCCCCACTCTAAGGTGCCTCCTGCATGTCCAGCACCCCAAGTCGGGTGTCTTAGGGCAGCTCTGCACGGGAGGGTCACCAGGCCAACAGAGAGCCCCTGGAGCTGAGGCCCACAGCGATGCCGGCTGCTCCCTGCACCTGGCCCAGCAGGCAGCACCGTGGCCACATGGAGTCACTGACAGCACACAGGGTGGCATCCAACCTCTGGCCTTCGGGCTGCATGGCCCCTGACACCAGTGATGTGCCCCACCAGGTGGCAAACACAGCCTTCTGTCCACCTCCTCCACGAGCGTCCCCAGGGTCTGGCTCCCTTCCAGATCAGCCCCCAAAGCCCGGGCTGGAGCAATCTGTCCACACAGCAGCTGCTCTCTAACCAGAACCCCTCCCGAGCTCACCGTGTCCTCTCATGGGCAGAGGGATCCTGTGCATGTGCTCCGGAAATGGGTGCAGGTATGGAGATGAATACCAGACTGGTTGCTCCTGACCTCTGATCCCAGCCCAGGGACTGGCACTGGAAGATGGAGTCCATGGAGCGACTAGGTCTGAGAGTGCAGGGGTCCACAAGTGGGACCAGCACCCCATGAAAGAGGACCTGATGGTCTAACACTTCTTCTGTCACACAAAGACCTAGGTGATGGGGCCGGTGAGATGGCTCAGTGGCGTAAGCGCCTGCCTGGCAAGCGCGAGGGCCCGAGTTCAACTCCCGGAACCCACATACGAAAAAGGGGCCAGTGATATCGCTCAGCGGCACAGGCGCCTGCTGCCACGCGAGGTCCTGAGGTCAACCCCTGGTACCCACAAAAAAAAAAAAAAAAAATACAAAGACCTAGGTGAAGGTGCTACTGGTGGGCAGGAAAGGCGCATTCGCTAGGCGCATTGTCTCCTGAGCTCAAGCTTCAGCCTGGGATCCTGAGAAACAAATCCCAGCTCGGTTATGGCAGCTCCCGCAGACGCGACGCGCACCAGGGTCAGCTCCCCACACGGGAGTCTGGAACTTCTTACCCGCACAGAATGATTGCTGAGATCTCGCTTTCTGCCTTCTAGGAACAGCGGAGGCAGTGCTGAACAAACTGCGTGGTTCCTCTTATATGAGAAAAATGAGAAAGCAAAATGCAGGATAGATGATAAGAAAGGAGGTAGATCCTTCGCGAAAGGGAAAAGGGATCCCGAGCAGGCCAGCCATGGGCGCGGAGGCCAGGCTCGCAGGGTCCCTGATAATGCGGGCAAGAGATGCAGGCAGGGGACAGAGGGAGGGGAGGGGTGGAAAATGCGTTGAGATGATCATGTACATGTGGCAGCTCCATGCAAGGAATGTGGTCATCATGTGCCCCATGCACAGGCACACGCACAGACCCCAGCGCTTGTGGGGCTGGATTCAGTGGCAACATAAGTATGTGCAAAATCTATGTAGTGACGATAAATACGGAGGGAAAAGCTAAAGCCGAGCAGAGGACGTGAAAGGTGGGGGGTGGAGAAGAGATGGCTTGGGCACCACCTGAGTGGAGAGGGAGGGCCTCCTGGAAGGGGGCCCCCACATTCCAGTCAAAGAAGCAGACACGGGAGGTCCGAGGTGTGCTGGCCTCCCAGAGTGTGGGTTAGAGACAAGAGGCCACTTGTCACCAAAGCCACGCGGGCATCAGAGAAAGCATCAGTGCAAAAATGAACCCATTCACACAGGCCCTGGGAAGAGTGCACTGTGAGTGTCAGGGAGCGAGGGGAGGGACAGGGAGGACAAGAGCAGCTGCGGAGCGGAGAGCCGCCTGCTCCCTCCTCTTCCTCATCCCCGCAACCCCTGGGGCACCCCTTCCTCCCGGAGACTCTGCATCGTGGGGCTGGGTGACTGCATCATCAGAGACTCTGTAAGCCCGGTCTCCGCACCCATGACTGGCCAGCTCAGGGTCCCCAGCAGGAGGCCCCAGGCTCAACTGGGCACTGTCCATGAGCCTCGGTCAGCCTCGGGCTCGGACGAGGGGCCTCAGGGGAGAAGTTGGCTCCTGCCCCACGGTGGCAGAGGAATCTGAAAGGGTAGGTTCCTTTCAGGCAGAGACAGGAGAGCCCAGTGGTCAGCTTGGAGAGGGGCTGCAGTGCATGGGGCCAAGGTGGGAGTGGCCTCGCCTCCTGCCCTGAGTCTCAATGCTACCGGCACATTGTCTTCAAGGGGACAGTGATGACAACAGTGAGTGTTCATCCCTCCCAGGCTCTGCACTGGACCGTGCCATCCATGGTCCATCCTCAGGCCGCCCCGCACTAGGCTGGAGGTGTTGCGCACAGTTGAACACAGGTGCAGCCCAGTGATGGCAAGCAAGGTCCTAGGCTCCTGAGCAGCCCCAGGGCCCAGAGCCACCTACAGCAGGGCCCCCCAGCTCCTCACCATGCCAACAGCCAGGCCCTGAGGATCCAGACCTCGAGCCCCATGCGCCCCCATTTGGTGTAAATTCATTCAACAGAACAAGCTCGCTGGCTGGAGCTTTCAAGGAGAAGTAGGAAGCCCGTGGCTCCTGGGGTGGTACAGCAGGTCACTGGCGTGGGGTGGCGCGGGCCGTGTGAGGGCCTGGGACCGCAGGGCCAGTATATGTGCTCAGCAGAGCAGCCGGGGTGAACACCCGCGGCAAGTGGCATGGTGCCAGTGGGATATGAATGCTCACCCTGCTCCGGCCTTTTTGGAATCAGGGTGACCAAGGGGGTCACCCTGAGCATCCTGAGCCTGCACTTCTGTTCCCCATGGCAGAGAAGAGAGGGCCTTTCTCACAGGGCTGCTGGAGAATCAGGCACTGTCGTGGTTTATATACTAGATGTCCCCGAAGCCTCATGGGTCCTACGCAGCGCTGTTGGAAGGTGACTGGATTGTGCGCCGTAGCTGCCTTGTGTTAGGGGGGTGGGGTCTGTCCGGAAGATGGGCATAGGCAGGGGCAGCATTCCTAGGGCTGGGTGCTGGGTCTCCAACCTTGAGTGGAACAGGAGGCTTCAGGCTAGACCTCTGCTCTGCCAGCCCCTGGCATCTAGAGTAGGGACAGGGAGACTGTGTGGTCACAGCAGGGTTTTATTCGTCCACCTGTCCCTGACTTACCATGTGGCCACCCTACCAGGAGCAAGGGCTCTGCTAACCAGAGGGCAGAGCTCCAGAAGTCCGCACCGGAGTCCTTGGACTCCGCACCTCCAGTCCAGCAGTGTGGCAGGATGTTACTGGAGCACGGGCGCTCTCTATCAAGGAACACACTTTTATGATCTCGAAAGAATGAATAGGTGCTGTTGGCTCAACTAGTTGATGGGAAGTTGCATCCTGAGTTCAGAGGTGCTAAAATGTTGGGAGGAGAGGTTTCAGGATGGGAGAAATATGCAGCACCACTTTGGCTAAAGGTACATCCCACCTTATGTTCCACATACAGCAGAGGTTGTCATGAAACTTTTGAAAATGCCCAAAACACCTCAGCTGAGCACATTTCCTGCAGTGACTTGAGAGTCTCTTTGTGAGGTTTTATCCAGCACAGGGGCAGCTGCCACAATGCTGTGTGGACACCAGTGCTTCTAAAGCAACAGCAGGTGACATCGCTGGGTAACAGTGCCAGTTGGCCTCAGCCTGGGACCCAGGGCAGGAGGTGGTGGTGGAGGGGACCACACTCTAACCTATGGCTTTCCTTGGTCTTCAGAGGTGAGGCAGGGTGGTGCTCCTGTGGAAGGGACCTGACAGTCGGGGTATGGACAGCCCTGGGTCTGTGACAACCCAGGTCCTATTCCTCCAACCCCTGAGTGTCAGGCACTGGCCCCCAGAGTGAATGCTATCTGCTGAAGATCACGGGCTACAGAGCGGGTGCATTGAACCTGGCCTGGCCTTGCACAGCTGCACTCACGAAAAGGCTCAGATGTGACACCTGGATTCTCTCACACAAGAACCATTTATCCGTGTTGATACAATCCCCATCCCAGCCCCCGAGCCTTTGGGATTTGAGCTGGCAATGTGAGGAGAAGGAGGGGGGCATATATGGATACATTCATTCATTCACAGTAGATGTGGACACATTCATTCATTCATGGTGGATGTGGACACATTTATTCATTTATGGCAGATGTGTATACATTTGTTCACTCATGGCAGACGTGGACATGTTCATTGATTCACAGTGGACACATTCATTCACTCACAGTAGATGTGGACATATTCATTCATTCACAGTGGATGTGGACACATTCATTCATTCATGGCAGATGTGGATATTCATTCATTCGTGGCAGATGTGGCCATGTTCACTGATTCACAGCGGACACATTTATTCACTCACAGTAGATATGGACATATTCATTCATTTACAGTGGATGTGGATGTGGACACATTCATTCACAGTAGATGTGGGCAAATTCATTTATTTATAGTGGATGCGGACACATTCATTCGTTCATGGTGGATGTGGACATGTTCATTCATTTGCAGTGCCTGTGGACACATTCATTCACTCGCTAAGGTTGAGTGTCAACCATGCACTTGCCCTTGCCCCAGCCGCTGAGATCCTGGCAGTGAGTACAGGAGACAGAAGTCACCTCAGTGTTGAATGTGGGGGCTGGGGCTGACAGAGTCACAGCAAGTCGGGCCCAGCCTTGCACCCCTTGCTTGTCCTCTAGCAGCCAATAAAACCATTTGTTGAATAAAATATGGAAGGTATACTTGAAAGGAAATCATTTAGACAGCCATAGAGTCACGGAATATCAAAACTGTAAAGATCTGTGACAATTGTAATTCCATCATTTTACAGACAAAGGAATTGAACCAGGGGAGCTCAGTGATGTGCCCAAGGGAGTGAATATGGAGCAAAAAAGCAAACTTCTAAAGTGCACAAGCTGTGTACTCAAAAAAGCAAGGAATCACCTTCTCCCTGGAGGCACCTTCACAGGGCAGATTTTCTGGGATAGCCCCAACTAGAGGTGCTTTATTCTTTTCCAAAAGGCCTGTGGGGGAGGTGGCAAGGGGGTTACCAAGATGGCAGAGTGGTGAGCAGCAGAGAAAGAGCCTCTCTGAATGTTGCCATCCAGATGCTGGAATATAGCAACTTGAGGAAGACAAGAAGGAGGGAAGTGGGTCCCCTGGTCCCAGGAAGGATCTGAAGCGTGGTTTGAAGCCTGCATAGAGAATGAAGAGAGAAACTTCAACGAAGAAGAAGGAGGTAGCCAGTGGTGCCTTCTCCCTGGGTCGGGACTCACTGCGTGACAGGAGCGGTTCAAATCTGTGGACTCACGGTGAATGCTGGGGACCCCAGAGTCCTCTGCAGGGAGACGCAGTGGTGGAGGGGAGCAGCAGACATGAGGGACTGCACTGCCTGGTGGTGAGTGCTGAGGGCTCAGTCGCCCCACATGAGACAGCGATTGGCCGGGAGCCATCTTGGAGAGGGGCGGCTGAGCTCAGAATTCAGAGCGGCTGCAGCTCCATCTATGGCCCCCAGCCGGGCTCAGGCCTCGGAAGATGCACTGACGCCTGCAGGCCGAATGAGTGTGGTCTCGGCCAGAAGGTGCAGGCTCGCTGAGACTATCCACTACCCCGCCAAAAAGCTGCTGCTGGCTTGCTGGGATAGATCGGCATGGACCGGGACTCTGTCTCTACACATTGTCTATCAGTGACAGCAGAGACAAACCTGGAAGTGGACTTTTTTTCCCCCGCTATTTGTTTTTTGTTGTGGTGGTGGTTTTGTTTTTGTTTTTTCTTTTTGTTTTTTTCCCTTCATTGTTTGATCTTGTTTTTATGAGCGTAAATGTGATTTCTAGCCTCTTTGTGGTTGTGGTTCTGTTCTTTTCATCTCTTCTCTCTTTCCCTCCAGTCTTCTGCACCAGTTCCCCAAAGTTAGCGTGATCCCTCTGTCCTCCAGCCTTACTTCTAATTTCTTCCTCTTCTTCCACTTCTCTGTTTTCTCCTTAATTCATTTTAACTTTTACCCCCAGAGGGCAAAATTGACATATTAAGGACTTGTATACTACATATAATATTCTGGTTTGTTTTAGATTTTGTTATATAACCACATATCTAGTTTATATGGTTAAAAGTGGCAAATTACTGCTTAGCTAAGTCTGTCATTTTCTAGGCCATGTTTTGTGCTTTTGGTACCATTATAGCCAAAAGTGTCATAATTGTTCTAAACAGCTGTTCTTCCTGGTATTTCATGACTGAGATTGACTACACAGAAAATACTGTGGCACAGTGCCAAAGAACCAGGGGCTGGGCCGAACAGCTACTCATCCCCAACAAATTGAAGAGGTAGGATCTTGCAACAGACTCAAAACCCAAAAACAAGCTACATCTAGAAGATACCTCAGAGAAATAGTCATCTCCCAAGGGTTTTAAATACTAGCAATAAAGCAACCTACCATAGGCAATTTATAAGCATCACCCCAGGAATTAAACTAAAGAAAGAAAAGAAAATGAGAAGACACTTAAACAAGGTGCAGCCCCAGACATCCAGTTCACCAAAGTCAAACCCAGGGGGCAATGAGGTGGGACAATCTGAAATCCACCCAACTGGCCTCTCTGAATTGGTAACAACAAAGCAATTGAATGAGGCTCTGGACAAAATCAAATCATATATAATTTCTCAAATAACTGCAGAGATGATGTCCACAATGAAGACCATGCTTAGGGACTCTAGAACAGATACAGACAAAAAAATAGATGAGCTTAAGAAAATTATGGAAGCCATGAATGCTCAACATAGGAAAGAAAGAGAATCCATAAGGCAGATTCAAGCATATATCCAGGAGAATAAAAACTCCATTGAAAGTATTCACAACAGATTAAGCCAATGTGAGGACAGGATCATGGATATAGAAGACAGGCTTGCAGTTAGTTAAGATTTCTTAAAAATAGCAAGGGACCATGAGAAATTAATCCAGCAGCTATGAGGCAAAGAAGAATAACTTAAGATTGATTGGAGTCAATGAAAAAGCAGGAGATAGCACAAATTGTATAAAAAAAAAACTGTTCACATCATGGCAGAAAACTTCCCTGGTAGGAAAAAAGAATTTGACATACAGATAAGTGAGACATATAGAACTCCAGTTAGCCATGATCAAAAAAAATCTACAGCCAGGCTTATCATAATCAAGATTCCAGAAATTTAACACAAGAATAGAATCTTAAAAGCTGCTAGGGAAAAGAAACAAATCACTTATAAAGGAAAGCCCATCAGAATCACAGCTGACTTCTCAGCACAAACCCTCAAGTCAAGAGGAGCTTGGAGTGAAGTATTTCAAGTCCTAAAGGAAAATAACCTTCGACCCAGATTGATGTACCCCACTAACTATCTTTCAAACCTGATGGAGAAATAAAATACTTCCATGACAAAGAACATCTGAGGAAATTTATGACCACTAAACCAGCACTCCAAAATGTTTTGAAGGACATTCTAGAAAGAGATAAGAAGGACTACAATTCCATGAACCCCAACAGAAGGAATCCACCAGGCAAGGCAAACAATTAAACAGAGGGAGGGGAAAAAAAAGAGGGGGAGCCAACAACAGGAAAATAACATGACAAGGATAAGTCAATACATATCAATTTTAACCACCAATGTTAATGGTATCAATTCACCAATCAAAAGACACAGATTGGCAGAATGGATCAAGAAGCAAGATCCAACAATATGCTGCATACATGAAACACATTTAACTCAAAAAGTAATCCATAGACTGAAAGTTGAAGGATGGAAAGCAATACTCCATGTGACAGGAAACCAGAAAAAAGCAGGGGTAGCTATTCTTTTTGAAGACAAAGTGAATTTCAAGCCAAGACTGATTAGAGAGATAAAGAAGGTCACTACATCCTTGTAAAGGAAACAATCTAAGAGGAAGAGATAAGAATCATAAATATATATGCATCAAATACCAGCACACCCAACTATATAAAACAAATGTTAATGGGCATGAAAAATCAAATAAGCACTAATATAATTGTATTGGGAGATCTCAGTACCCCACTGTCACAAAAAGATCAACGAGACAAAAAATCAACAATGAAATATTAGAACTGAACCATACTTTTGAACAAATGGACTTAGTAGATGTCTACAGAGTGTTCCACCCCACAACATCAGAATACACATTCTTCTCAGCTACACATGGGACGTTCTCCAAAATAGACCACATACTAGCTCATAAAACCTGCTTAAGTAAATGCAAAGGAATTGAAATTATTCCATGCATATTATCAGACCATCGTGCAATGAAATTGGAAATCAATAGCAAAAGAAACCACAAGAATTTCCTAAACACATGGAAATTAAACAGCACCCTCCAGAACAACGAATGGATCACAGATGAAATTAAAGAAGAAATTAGGCAGTTTCTACAGTAGAATAATAATGACATTACAACATACCAGAACTTATGGGACACAATGAAAGCAGTTTTAAGAGGGAATTTTATAGCAGTAAATACCCATATCAGGAAAACAAAGCAAGTGCAAATAAACAACTTAATGGTGAACCTCGAACTTCTAGAAAAAGAAGAGCAGGCCAAGCTCAAAGTTCATACGAGTGAGGAAATTATAAAGATCAGAACAGAAATTAATGCAATTGAGACTAAGAAAACAATACAAAGAATCAATGAATCGAAGAGTTGGTTCTTTGAAAGATTAAATAAAAATAACAAACCCTGAGCCAACCTTACCAAAAAAATAAAAGACAAGACTCAAATCTACACAATTAGGAATGAAAAGGTGAAATCACAACAGACCCTGAAGAAATCCAGAAGATCATCTATACCTACTTTGTATTCTTGTATTCTAATAAGAACTTGTATTCTAATAAGATGGAAAATGCAGATGAAAAGGACACATTCCTAGATATATATGAATTACCGAAGTTGAATCGAGAAGATATAAAAATCCTAAATAAACCAATATCAATCAATGAAATTGAAGATGTAACTAAAAATCTACCAACAAAGAAAAGCCCAGGCTCTAATGGATTCACTGCTGAATTCTACAAAAAATTTAGAGAAGACCTAAAACCACTACTTCTCAAACTCTTTAATGAAATTGAAAGGGAAGCAATACTCCCAAATTCATTCCTGGAAGCAAGCATTACTCTGATACCAAAACTGGAGAAGGGGGCCGGTGAGATGGCTCAGCGGCGTAAGCGCCTGCCTTGCAAGCGCGAGGGCCCGAGTTCGACTCTCGGAACCCACATACAAAAAAGGGGCCGGTGATATCGCTCAGCGGCACGGGTGCCTGTTGGTGCATGAGGTCCTGAGGTCGACCCCTGGTACCCACCAAAAAAAAAAAAAAACTGGAGAAGGACCCAACTAAGAAAGAGAACTACAGGCCCATCTCCCTAATGAACATAGATGTAAAAATCCTCAATAAGATACTGGCAAACAGAATGCAGCAAATCATCAAGAAGATTATACATCATGACCAAGCTAGATTCATACCAGGGATGCAGGGATGGTCCAACATACATAAACCAATAAATGTAATACACCATAGAGCCAAGGACAAAAACCATATGATCATCTCAATAGATGCAGAAAAAGCTTTTGACAAAGTACAGCATCCATTCATGATAAAAACCCTACAGAAAATTGGGATAGATGGTCTTTATCTCGATCTAATGAACAACAACAGCCAACTTCATACTAAATGGACAAAAACTGAAAGCTTTCTCTCTAAAATCAGGAAGAAGACAAGGAGGTCCACTGTCTCCACTCTTATTCAACATAGTCCTGGAAACTTTAGCCACAGCAATTAGACAAGAGAAAGAAATAAAAGGAATAACAATAGGAAAGGAAGAAGTTAAATTATCATTATTTGCAGATGACATGATACTTTACATAGAAGACCCCAAAAACTCCACTAAAAAACGGCTAGATTTAATAAGCAAATTCAGTAGCATAGCTGGATACAAAATCAACACTCTAAAATCAATAGCCTTCCTGTACATGAATAACAAAATCACTGAGAGAGAAATTAGGGAAACAGCACCTTTCACAATAGCATCCAAAAAAAATGAAATACCTAGGAATCAATCCAACAAAAGATATAAAAGACCTCTACATTGAAAACTACAGTATTCTGAAAAAAGAGATTGAAAAGGATATCAGAAAATGGAAAGATATTCCTTGCTCTTGGTGAGGAAAAACCAACATAGTGAAAATGGCCATACTTCCAAAACTGTTATACAGATTTAATGCAATTTTGATCAAAATTCCAGCAGCATATCTCACAGAATTAGAGAAAACAATCTTAAAGTTCATTTGGAACCAGAAAAGACCTAGAATAGCAAAGGCAACTCTGGGCAACAAAGGCAAGGCAGGGGGCAACACAATCCCTGACTTGAAATTATACTATAAAGCTGCTGTGATAAAAACAGCATGCTACTGGCAAAAAAAAAAAAAAAAAAAAAAAAAAAAAAAGAACAAAAAAAAAACACAGACCCAAAGATCAATGGAACAGATTAAAAGATACAAAAACAATTCCAGACCTACTAAGCCACCTTATCTTTGACAAAGGTGCCAAACACATTCACTGGAAGAAAGATAGCCTCTTTAATAAATGGTGCTGGAAAAACTGGCTCTGCACATGCCAAAGATTAAAATTGGACCCATATCTTTCACCACGCACTAAACTAAAGACAAAATGGATCAAAGATCTAAATAATTAAACAGAAACATTCAATCTGATGGAAGATAGAATAGGTAAAACTCTTGAAGACATTGGTGTAGGTAAAGATTTTATGAATAAAACCCCAATCGCACAGGAACTATCACAAAGAATCAACAACTGGGATCTCATCTTATTAAAAAGGTTTTGCATAGCAAGAGAAACCACCAACAGAGTGAAGAGACAACCCACAATGTGGGAAAAAATGTTTGCCAGCTATTCCTCAGACAAAGGATTACTATCGAGAACATATAAAGAACTCAAAATAATCAGACCATCCAAATTTAAAGACCCAATCCAAAAATGGGCATCTGAGATGAATACAAACTTCTCAGATGAAGAAATACAAACAGCAAATAAATATATGAAAAAATGTTCAGCATCATTGGTCATTTGAGAGATGCAAATTAAAACAACACTGAGATTCCATCTCACCCCAGAAAGAATGGCTGTCATCAAATCAACCAATAACAAATGCTGGAGGGGCTGTGGGGAAAAAGGAACCCTTCTCCACTGTTGGTGGGAGTGTAGACTGGTACAACCACTATGGAAATCAGTGTGAACATTCCTCAAGAATCTAGGATTAGAGGTCCCATTTGACCCAGCTATTCCCCTTCTGGGTATCTTCCCAGAAGAATTCAGAACAACGTACCACAGTGATATATGTGCACCCATGTACATAGCAGCACAATTTGTAATAGCTAAACCTTGGGAATAACCAAAATGCCCATCAACTGAGGAATAGATAAAAAGATGTGGTATTTTTATACAAGGGAGTACTACTCAGCCATGAAGAAGGACAAGCTGGAGACTTTTATAGGTAGATGGATGCAGCTTGAGACCATACTCGTAAGTGTAATAAACCAGACGCACGTGTGTAAACATCGTATTGTCTCCCTAGTGTGAGAAGCTGAAAGAGTAAATAAGATCTAAAATGTACAATAGATATTGTAAAATGGGAAGAAACTGTTCAAAAGGAAAGATAAACTGGGATGGGGGAATGGAGAAAAGGAAGGGAAAAGCAAAAAAAAAAAAATATATATATATATATAAAAGATAGTTAAGACAGATATACTACCGATTTGTCTTAGCTCATTGAAAAAGAAGGTTTGTGCTAATATTGTTTGGACAATTGAATGCCAATATCTTGTACTCTGAGTAACTAATTTAAAGATAACAATACACAATGTATTAACCATTGTTACCCTCCTATTACCTTGTTTTGAAATTTTGTCCTATTTTTTTCTCTTTAAAATAAAAAAAAGAAAAAAACCAAAAGGCCAGTATGAATGTATGAGTACATACATCTATTTTTATTTCTTTGTTAAGCTTTATAACAGTTTAATTCCTAAGGCAAAAGTGAAGCCTTTTTCACGTTTTTCACACTTTGTCAAGCCACAGTTATGGCTCATGACATGCATCTCCACGGTTGCATTCTCCCACGAAGAGCGGGTGGCTGTGGCTCTGGAGCCTCATCCCTCATCTGCCAGTGTCAAGGACACAGTGAAGCCGAGCTCTGTGCTGCTCAAGATCTCCAATCACGCCCTGCTTTTTCAACCCTTCCTTGCTACAAGCCATTAAACCGCAGCAGTGACGTCACCTTCACCACTCCTGGAGGAGATCGCGAGAGACTCCTTTCCGTGTGCCCACACCCTGGCTGAGGCCTGGAGGGGAGGTCACTGGGCAGGGGCGGCTGGGATCAGCACAGCGGTCATCTCAGCTGAGCCCTGAGCCACCTTGTGACAGGCGAGGAGCCATCACCTCCGGGGATCCCTGTGCCCACGTTCCCTACTCTGAGATGTCTGGACTCAGGGGTCCGCAGACAGAGAGACACACTACAGATTCTCTGCAAAGGTCTTATCACATGGAGATGAAAATGCACTGATCTTATGCAGCAAGCAGCTATGGATAAGAGAGCAGAATACCAAGCTCACAGGAGTACGAGAGCTGGACTCTGAGTTTCCGAAAGCTTTCCTACATTCAGTGCAACTCCCTGGATCAACCCAGAGGCCCCAGGACACACGACCCTCCAGGAGCGCCCCAGCAGCCCACTGTCTCCTCTCCTCAGCTCTCAGGTCTGAAGACTGCAGAGAAACAGAACCTCTAGATGCCCCTGAGAGTCTCCCTTCACTAAAGAGCGATTGCTTGGGAAGATACCGTATCTAGGAGGGGAGCAGCTGAGTCGAATAGAGTTTCAGTATTTAGTTTTTTGAGGAATCTCCATAGTGGTTATACTAGTTTACATTCTCATGTTCACAGCAGCACAACTTATAATAGCTAAGTCTTGGGAGCAGCCTATTTGTCCATCAACAGATGAGTGGATAAAGAAAACATGGTATTTACACACAATGGAGCACTACTCTGCCATAAAAAGGATACACAAGTCATTTGTAGGAAAATGGATGCTCCATTGAGACCATAATGTTAAGTGAAATAAATCAGACCCACAGCTTAAATATTTCATAGTTTCTCTTATATGAGAAACCCAAAGTATAAATAAGCAAAATAAAAGACAGATAAGGAAACAGAGAGGTGGAACTTTTGCAAATGAGAAGGGGACAGTGTGATGGAGGGAGGGACAGGGAAGGAAGTGAAAGGGGATGTAAAAAGAATTAAGATGTGTTGTGTCCATGTACAACTCCCCATGAAGAATGTAATTATTTGGTACTGTACACGTATACTAATAAAAACAAAGTAATAACAAAGATCAATTGCCTGGAGAACCTTCCAGCCAGGAGAAGCCCCTGAGTCTAAACTGTGACCAGGGTCCTTCTCCCAGGGGAACCCCCCCGCCCAGCCGAGCCTGTGTGACAGCCCCAGCCCAGGCTCACATCCGCAGCATGGGGTCTGAACAGGGCGCTCCCCCTCCCCAGTGCCCTAGCAGCTGCTCTACGTGGTGGCTGGAGTGGGGAGTTGGGTGCTGTTACGGAAGAAGAGCAGACCCGGCCGGTCCCCAAAGCTAACCATTGTCTTACGGAAGATGAGGGAGGGAGCTGAGAGATGAGCAGGGCAGGAATTCCAGGAAAGGCAGAAGGCAGAGCCGGCCCCCCAGCCTCAGGACAGAGGCTCCAGAAGGGGACAGAGGCATCCCAGGCCCGCAATCAGCACCCACCCCAGCTCTCCAGACAGGGTGCTGTCTGCTGCAGGGACAATGCGGGAGGCACCCTGCAGGTCCTGTGCCAGCCACTTTCTTTCTCATGTGTTCGTGTCTCCATGACAGTAGCACACAGCCCAGTCCCTTTCTTTCCAGGTTTCTCTGGTACCCACAGGAAGAGCTGTGGGCCGTATGCAGTGGCATGTCACCTGCTGTCAGAGATGTCCCAATCAGATTCTTCCCATGATCCTTTGCAATGAGACTTTGCCAGGAGCTGCCCCTTTCCAGGGTCCCTGTAGAGACCACCTCAGAGCCAGTGAAGACACTGGAGGATGGGGCCACCAGGAGGAGAGTGGAGCCTCAGCCTGCAGCCTGCGTCACTGCTGAGGGTGCATGAGGTCACCGGGACCCTCAGCTGATAGAACCACATGGGTGACACAGGTAACACAAGGCTGAAATGCCCCTAGCCAAGCCCCAGAACCATAAGAAGCAGTCAATTGCTGTTGTTGGAAGCCGCCCCATATAGGGTGTTTGTCGTGCAGCAAAAACTGAAACTATGGAAAAACTGGATTTAACAAATTTACAACCCCACCCTTCCAAACCCTGACTGCACTCAGCAGTCAGCCAGTCTCAGGAGCTGATCCGAGGATGCCGAGATAGAGGAGGAGCCCGAGACTGAGTGCTGTGTGACTCAGAAGTGTCGCCTAGGGTCCGCGCCGGGCACGTAGGCTGGTGAAGATGCGGGTGATGCAGGCGGGGTTTGAGGGCGAGCATGCTGGCCCGGATGCCCAGACTGATGGGTGTGGCTCCTGTCATGGCCACTCGCTTAGGCAGCTTGCGGCCTCTTCGTCTCTCAATTTGCTTACCTGTAAAGTAGGGTGACAAATCACGCAGGCAGGCAGCCGTGCGTGCAGCTGCGAGGATTAAGAAGAGAGTAGCTCCTGGCATCAGCACCCCGCACGCGGGGTGGATATGCTGTGAGTGGGGCTGGAGTTGCCCCTTTCCCATCTGACCCCGAGTCCGCGCCCCTCACCCGACCTGGTGCCACAGACGACGAGGCACACTAATGGGACATCTAGGAAGCTCCGCCCAGGCAGGACAACGGGGAATGAGGGTCGGCCAGGGCATGTAGCGATGAACAGAGCACACGAGCTCTCATTCTAAAATGTCACCAGCGCCAGCAGGCACAGGCTGGGGTCCTTGGGAGGTGAGACGAAGGGGTGCTGGAGTGAACCAGGTGGAGGAGTGCGTGGCAGCGGGCGCTGTGCTGGCAGAAGGACACCTAGGCCGAAGGTCCTCTCGCCCGAAGGCACTTGGGCCTTTGGAGGGATTAGAAGAAGTACCAGGGAGCCAGAAGATGAGCCTGGTCTCCAGGGTCTGGGAATGAGGCAAGGCCAGCTGCTGAGGCTGTTAGGACCCTGCTGGGGCTTGGGGGCTTCATCCTAGGAAGAAGAAAGCCATTGTAGGACTCTAGGCAGGGAGTGCCACAAGAAAAGTGACAGCGCCCAGGAGCTTCCCACGTCTTGGTTCTTCAAGGACAGCAGGGCAGTCCACAAGGGATGGTGGCAGTGACTCGGCTAACAGGAAGAACTAGCAACCAGTGCCAAGGCTGCATCCCTCTGTCCAAGAACTGTGGTGGGCTGGCAAGGAGGGACGTGGGGCCACTGAGTGTAACTTGTCACCCTTCATAAATAAAGGGTGATTTACGCGGCCTTTGTCAGAGGGGGCCTCATATCTCAGAAGCAGTAGGGGAAATGGAGCCGCTGTGTGGCCAGACCACCTAAACTCTACCCAAGGCATGCGAACTTTTCATTCATTTTGGCCGTCCTCTGGGCCGTCCAGTGATTGAACAGTTACTGAAGTCCCCAGGAACATCTGTTTGCAAGGTGATCAGAGGTTCTCAAATGAAAGTTGTCACAATTCTCCTCCTTGCTGTTGAACAACTTTCTTTGATTCCTTTCCCAACCTTGGCCCAATCTTCTTTAATGGGGATCACTGTCACTGAAAGGAACTTTTTACTGCTTAAGAAATAGCAAGAGTTGAGCTATGCTGTTTTGGTGCCAATTTTCCTAAACACAAGTCGCTGCTGGACAACGAAAGCAGGGAATTTTTTTTTGTGTGTGTGTGGGTACTGGGAGTCAAACTCAGGACCTCACGCTTGCCAGGCAGGCGCTTATACCACTGAGCCATGTCACCGGCCCAAGCAGGGAAATTTTAAAACACCTCTTGCACGTTCTCCTTGGAGAAGCTTCAGTTTCCCTGGCTTCCCGTGCATGATCAAAAGTCAGGAGAGAGGAATCTGCAGACAGGCAAGATGGGGGATGAGTCAGATGTAAAACCCAAGAATCACAACATGGCCCTTTCCATTGCTGGTCTAAAGAAGGCCTGTGGATTCCAGGCGGCTCATTGAGGAGCAACCCTGGTTTAGGACACTGAAGCCCCTAGGCAACAAATTACCCTGGGCGAGCAGGTCGTTCCCATCGCTGAAATCAACGATTTTGATAACAAAAAGGGTGAACAATTTAAAGTCACCACTTACAATTCTGTAAAAAGAAGACCAAAGACCGTTGGTAATGCGCTGGGGGATTCAAAGTCAGGGACACAGTGCGGACTGTGAGAAGGCCTTTTCTGGGACAGCAGGAGCTGAGGGGCAGTCTCCTTTTCTTGGTAACTTAGCATTACAAAGGAAAAGAGCTTTATTTCAGCATTAGGAATATGGTTGACATTCACCAAGTGTTTATTATTGATAATGACTTATTATGGCAAACTCCCTTTGGAACAAAATGTCCCAGACCCAAATCCACAACACAAGGATTTTAGGGCCCTGGCAGGGACATGGAAGGGTCTGGAACAATTTGCACAAAGCAGAGCCCCTGCTCTCGTGCATGCCCACCCAGCCCACCTCCACCCACGTGTGTCTGGGGACCCTCTCTGCACGGCTCCACTTAGGAGAGACGTCACCTGTCTGCACTTCCCTCATTAGGGAAGCAAGATTCTAACTCTAAACACCCCCAGCGGAGAAGAGAGGGTGGCACCTGTGCCTGGGGGAGGGAGGATGCTGGCCACCTTCCTGCGTCCCCTCCGAGGTTGAAAACTGCCAAATCCAGTCACCATCGTCAAGGACCCCCTGTATCATGTACAAGTACAGATTACACACCGTCTCCAGAAGCTGAAGACACTTCTTAAATCCAACACACTGTTGCACACAGGTGAAGCAGCCATCTTTCAGGCTCCAAAGATCATTCCCACAAAGCCGGCCACCTGGGGCAGGTGCACTGAGCAAACACAGAAAAGAGAGAACAGGTGTACAGCTTCCTGCATGGCTGAAAACACAACCTGTCAGGGCAGCAAACGGAGGAGACCATGCTGGTGACAGCTTCCTGGATACCATCATGGGCTGCATGGAGATTCCAGGCCACTGATGGGTTTTAAAAAGAGTTATGCCTGTAGTCTCAGCACTTTAGAAGGCTGAGCCAGGAGTATTGCAAGTTCCAGCCCAGACTGGGCAACTTGGCAAATTAGCATTGTAGTGACACCCAGTCTCAAAATTTAAAAAAGGGCCAGGGAGGGATGCAAAAGGGCTAGGAATATTGCTCAGTGCAAAGGACCTGGGTTCACTCCCCAGTATTACGGGGAAAAACAGAAGAAATGAAGGTATGTATGAAACACGAGATCCTGTCTCAATATAAAGAAATTTTTACAATAGGGCTGGAGTTGCAGCTCTGTGCAAAGGCCCTGAATTCAATCCCCAGTGTCACAAAATAAGCAAACAAGCAAATAAACAAACAGCATCTGAGAGCAAGACATCCTGGGACTGTCCGAATACACACTGGGGGTCCTCGCCAGGGTAAGCAGTATATCCAAGAGAAGCATCTGGAACCTGCTGCGGTTCAGAGAAGTGTCAGACCACAGTCCCTGATGGAGTGGCGGGAGGCTGGGGCGGCAGGTCCTGCTGGCAGGGCCTCCTTCTGATTATGACAGGCCAATCAGAGACCTCAGGTAGAGCACCTGGCTGCCCAGGACCAGTGGCAAAGAAGAACACAGAGACAGAAGGCTGAGTAAAGACGAGGTCCTGGTCCTACGGGCCGGAGTAGAGGGAGATAAAGCAAGCAGGAGGGGCAGAGTTCCCCTCCCACCCAGGACTGAGCAGCAGGCTGCCCGATGCTCACCCGGGGCGATGGGAACTCAGAGAATACCCTGCAAACAACAGATTTCAGACATTTCCCAGGAAGTGAGCCCTGAGAATGAAGAGGCTGGTGGTACACAGGGCCCACGGTCAGACTGCAAGCGGAACTCCGAACCTGACCTGCAGTCATCAGCCCAGGAAGCCAGACCACGACTGCCTCTAGCAACCACTCCAGGACGCCAACAGCAACCTCTACAATGACTGGCCGGAAATGACCGGGACTTAATTAATAACTAAGAGTTTGCCTTAGTTTTGCTCCCACCCCTGACTTAGCACCAACTGGAAAAATAAGTTCCTCTGCCTGAGCACACAGGCACCCACCTGCATGCAGCTCGCCAGACCAGCACCCTCAATCAGGGTCCTCCTGTCCACATCCAGGTGGCCTTTGACATCCCCTGGGCAGCAGCAGGCCCACAGCCAGAGTGGGCACCGAGGCTGAGCCACAGAGTGGCCGGAAGTGAGCAGAGAGCCGGGGCCTGGGGGACACCGGGGGCTGGAATTCATGGAGCAGAGGCTGGGGAGGAGAAAGGAGCGTTACAGGGTGGCAGTGGTGCCCACGGCGAAAGGAGCAGACCTCTCAGCGCAGAGCTCTGTTTCCCTGCGGTAAGACAGGGACCCGGTGCCTGGGCTGTCGCTTCCACAGCACCCCAGGTCTCCGACTCCTCTCCCTCCTGGGCAGGGAGCAGCCCTAGAAAGGGTCATGGCTGGAGCACGAGCAGAGCACGAACAGCAACTTATCTTTCTCACTCTAGTCTCTTTCAAATCTTTTTGTATTGTGAGCTCGTATATGAACTCAATAAAGTGCACGCTATACATCTCTTGTGATGGCTGTAAGTTTGTTTTCCTGGTTTCTTCTGTTGATGTTGTGAATGACATGGGTTCATTTTCCAATGCCGAGCCAACAGTGCTTCCTGAGAGAAGCCCAGCTTGTTTCCGGTGCGTTACTCTTTGTATACACACCCGGTACTCACTACACATTTTAAAGTGCACACTATGCACCATGTACGAGAAAGCGCACAGGCTTTATTTACTAAACTTTAGGCAGGGCTTTTGGATCTCTGCTTATGACAGTAACAGGTTGGTTTTGTCTTTCTAATGTTTTTGTCAGGTTTCATTATTAGGTTATTCTCGCCTCATAAAAAGCACAGGAAGCTGGTCTTTTCTTTTCTATTTCCTGGAAAATTTCCTGTGGGATGGGTGAGAAGGGCTGGCCAGGACACTCTGTGAGACCTGGAGCTTGTGGAATGGCTGCAATCACATACTCAGGCTCTTTGCTAAAAATAGTATTGTGCTGATTTTCTACTTCTTCTAGAATCTGCTTTTGGTAAACTGTGTTTTTCAAGGAATTTTAACTAAATTGAAAAATATGTGTAGAATTATATCTTCATATGACTGAAAGCTAGCAAATATCAAAGATTACTGAATATAATTTTTAGTGCACATGTCTGGGTGCTGGGTGTCCAGTTGATGGGCTGGTGAGGTTTGGGAAAGTAAAACAGTAGAGACAAATGTGATTAATAAATTATTATATGTTAATTTCATAATTTTTTTTGCAGTACTGGAGATTGAACTCAGACCATTCACATTGAGCTACATGTTCAATGTTTTTTAATCTTTTTGTTTTTCTTTTAATTTTGAGACAGGGTCTTGCTAGTTTTAAGAAAAGTTGCCCAAGCTGGGCTCAAGTTTTCACTCCTGACTCAGCTTCCCAGAGCGCTGAGATTACAGGTGTGCACCACCACGCTCAGCTTGAATTTTATTTTAACTTCCTTTCCATGGAGTTAGTTATGCTTTCCACTAGTTATGCTTTCATAACTAAACATTTACATAATTTGTGTTCTTTTGATGCTAATGCTGAGTGAAGTAAATTTTCTGCAGTCATTGCAGTTATTAGATCAGTTTTAATTAATTCCAATTTGGAGAAGCTACTCTGCTGTGGAGTAGCAACTGCAATTGTCAATTAAAAATTAAAGAATTTCTTAGATTCAGAAATGAACTATAAGTCATTTGTTGTATCACAATGCACATACTATATGGGGTCATTTGTGAGAAGTTATTTCTATCATAGAAAGTATCACGAAACATTGTGGTTTTAATCATGCCACTTAGAATGTGATTTTTTATCATCCAGTCTATATAGTATTACAGTTTTTCTTCCTCAGTTGTTTACAGTTGAGATTTTATGAAGAAAGCCAGAAAGGAAAGTTATGTTATTCAATTTGTTCTGCTCTCTTCAATTAAGACTATATTGCACCTTTGTTTTTGTTTTTTTTGGGGGGAGTTGTTTGTTTGTTTGTGTGCTTTGTTTTTTGAGACAGGGTCTTGCTTTGTAGCGCAGGCTGGCCTTGAACTCACAGCAATTCTCCTGCCTCAGCCTCCTGAGTGCTGGGATTACAGGTGTATGTCACCACACTCAGCTTGCACCTTCATCTTTAATGGTCAGAAAATAGTCTCTACAGAAATAAATCTTGGGACTTTTTGTGTGTGAGCCTTCTTTTTTTGTCATGTGCATGTTTCATTTCTGTCTTAATTCCCTTGTGTTTTATTGGAATGTAACTCCTTTTGCAAATTTCACAGGTAATTTCTTTTGTGATCCAACTTTTTTCTTTATGATGAGTATTTTCAGATAAAGTCAGAAAAAGTTTCAGCACCTACCACCTTGATTCTACTTTTACATTTTACTACAGTTTGTTTTCCATAATTCATCTTATTTTTGATGCATTATAAAGTAGAGAAATCTAAACACTTCTCTGTGAAGATTTGGTCTTGTAAAATTTCCTTTGATTTCAAAAACATATTTTCTCAAGCACCATTAAGTTTTAATACTTTGAAAAATGAACTGGCTAAAGCCGAGTGTGTTAATATTGCTAATAGTAACCATCAATTCCTGTTGTATATAGTTCCTAAATGTAACTATGAAGAGTACACTTTAAAATTGAGTTCATTTCAGCCAAAATCACAAAGAGCTTTTCAATCAGATGATACTATATTATTGTTATCTCGTGCAAGTCAAACCTTGTCCAAATTGAATCTAATTTTTACAAGCATACTGTTGATAGCTCCATCATGTGGCCCAAAGTGACCATAATGTTATACTCTACATGTGTTTCATAAAGATGCGCATTTTTGCCTAGATGCAGAAAGTATCGTAGACAATCTTCGAGTTGTTCTGATGAATGTCCTCGACGTCCTCACAGTTGAGACCAGATATCCCTGGGAACAAGTGTCAGCCAGACACTAGATGCAGAAGAATGCTTTTGAATTTCCATCCAAACTTCCGGCCACACTCTACTCCCTGTGTGGTTCCACAATCTCCCCAGCTTCTCAAGGACGTCTTTTAAATTGGCGCTTAATGCTAAAGGTGTTTTTTCTGGATCTTCATTTAAGTCAAACCTGTACTTTTTATAATAGGTATACCACTAATGAGGCGCTCGGTCACACCGGTTTCGTTGTTTCTGTGCATTTTGGTTGTTCAGGAGCATGTGTAAAAATTCTCAGTTGCTCAGCATGCCTTTTGTCCCTGCTGTAATCCAGTTGCTATGAGTAATATTTCATTAAAAATATCATGCATGAGTTTTTTTCTTCACTTTACTACTTCTTAAATTACTGGTCTTATTTTGAATCTTCCATTCTAAGGGATTGTCATTTGTTTTTATCATTTTTATCTGTTTTTCAAGTTTACCATTCAAGATCAAATTCAGAAATCATTTTTACTAAACTTATAAATTCCACCTTATATTCTGCAAATATTGTGCTGCAGGCCCTCAAGAAGCAATGTTCACTAATCCATTAATTCTACTTGTTTATTACTTCTACATATTACATGTGGGATTTGTGGGTATACAAAGGACACATCTTGCAATTTTAAACAAAGACCTTACTGTTGCCAGTTACAGATAAAATCATTGGCCAAAGATAATCTTGCAGATTCTTTCTGAAACTACATTTTTTTTTTCTCCACTTAAAAGATTTTGATAGGAAAGGAAGCCCTGAAGTTTCTGCCACCTCCAGTCAACACAAAGCCATCATCAGTGCGACGGACTGCGTCTTGCTGCGCGTGCACCCTGTTGTCTGGGGACCTGACAGCCGCTCCACAGAGGCAGCCTTCATGGAGCGCGCTCCTGCAGGTCACCACTTTCCACACCAATTTGCCAGTTTCATCTCCAATGGGTGCAGCAGAGTTGATACCATCGCCTTCAGCTTAACCTTTTTGTTGTTATCTTCAGAATCAGTCATTAAATCTTCATGTAGTAATTTCATGAAATTGTAGAGATTTCATATGAACTTATTTTTATTTATTTTTCTTTTTTGGTATCATATGAACTTACTGACTGTTGGATTAGACGAAGATCATTTTAATGTTCATATTCCTTGTTTCAGTAAATGATTAAATATTCCTGAGTGAAAATGCCTCCTGCTTTATTAATGTTCCATGCAAGTCATGTTCAAGAGAAATCTGGTAGTTTTTACCTTTTTTTCGATTTTTAAACATTTAAGCAAATTGCTTTTATGAAAATGTTTTTATACCTTTTTTTCCTGAACTCTATTTTTTCCTTTTAATTTCTGTTATAATCTCTACTTATACTCATTTTAATGTATCTAAAGGGTTAACAATGAAATTGTATTTAAGTACGAATATATTTTCATCAGTATATGTGTATATATAAAGGAAGTGACATAATGAAGACATCTGAAATCTTTTTAGATGTTTTCCAATATGTTATTTTTCTAAACCATTTCAAATTGCCCATTAAAATTCAAAAGCAAAATAAAAATTATACTTTGTTAAAATTAATAAATATTAATATTCTACATAAAAATGCATTTTAATTTTTTGCAGCACTGAGGACCAAACCCAGGGCCTCATGCAAGCTAGGCAAGTGCTCACCACAGAGCCACCCCAGCAGCTCAGGAATCTGTGCCTCCCCCGTCAGGGCATTGGCCCCTTTGTGACAAGCAGGGTGGTCACCACTCTACTGAGGAGGGGGCTGCATTTTTATTTGTGGAGTGTAAGCCTTAAGTGTTTTTATAATTTGGACAGTTAATGTTATGTGGTTGCTGGTGTGATATTCAGATTAACATATTTATAAAGTTGAGTAATAGTTTTTTCATACTGAAAATGTTTTTTAAATCCAACCTCTGCAAACATATGCTAATTCGTAATAACCTCTTGAAACCACAAATTAGAAAACCAAGAGAAGTAAATACAAAAAAGTGATGCTTAGTTTGACTACTACATCTCTGAAAAAATGTCTTGCTTTTGTGCTAAAAGGAAGAATTTCACAAGTCAGTTGGTTTTTATTTTCACTCAGCAGGATTTTCCCTTGGCTAATGCTCCCCACCCTCCACAGTGATGTCCTGCTCTGGGGAAGCAGCAGCACAAGCCACAGACCCTCATGGCGTTTGGAGTCACTGTCTTTTATGCCAGGATACAGGGCAGGAGGTATGAAGAAGCCCCTGCGTGCTGAGCAGTGCGAGTGATCTGCAGTAGAAGCTAAATCAGTTGCTTTGAGTGTGCACATCTGTTACAGTGTGGATCTTAAAAATCCCCCAAAATCCATGTGCTGGAGGCATGGTCCTGCATGGAAGGTGGTGGAACCTTTAAGAGGTGAGGCCTAGTGGGAGGAAGCCAGGTTATTGGGGGGCGTGGCTTGGAGAGGATATGGGATCCCCCACTCCTTCCTGTCTTCCTCTTTGCTTCCCAGCCATCTTGAGGTGAACAGTTTTGCTCCAACATGCTTCTGCCAGCTGTGCAGCCTCAGCATGACCCACACGTGACCGTGGAGGAAACTCTGAAATCTTGAGCCAAAATAAACCTTTCCTCCTTATAAGTTGGTTTGTCACAGCAACAGATACCTGACTAACACAGTATCCGAATGGACAAATAGTTGATAATGAAAGAGCCAAGGATTCAATCTCCACATGGTGGGGAGGGTGCAGGGCTGTCTCCAGGAAGACAGAGCTTGCGTCCTCAGCTGAACTCTGCCAGCGTTTGGGGACAGGAAGGGGATGTAGCCTTTGACAAGACTGCAACGCTGGCCAAAACCTTCACTTGGGTCAGGTTCAACCCTGGACAGAGGCCACAGCCGCTATGCAGAACCCAGGGCTGCAGGAGCTTCAAGATGATCAGTGGCCCAGTGTTCAGCATCACCTTCCTGGAGCTTGGTCAGGCAGGCACAGGAAGCTAATGTGTTCACCTAGTTCGGTCTACATCTTTCAAAGGTCAGCCTTCCTTTAGTTTTGGTGGCTTCTAATGGTGATGTCTTGGTTAGCATTCTGGTAGGATTTCGTAAAGTTTATCAGTAAGCTTCGGTCCCAGCCTCAATGAGTTCGTGTTTACCTCAGCAGTCGTGAATGAACCTCTCATTCAATCAAAAACACCCTGAAGAGAAGGTAAAACCAAGTTACTTGCTTTGAGCTTAATTGACCTTGAGCACATAAGAGAAGAGGGGCGCCCTGCAGAAGGGAACAGAGACGTGGTCCCCAGGAACCTGCTCTGGGTCCTAATTGTTGGCCCCAGAAATTTGATTTTGCTCCCAAAGTGAAAGCAGTTCTGAGACGTACCGTCTTCTCTGTAAGGCACTCCTTCTTACTGCTGCCTCCTGCTTCCCCATAACCCTCACCTGAGGACCAGGTGGCCAGAGACGCAAATCAGAGTGTCCTCGACAGGAGGCTGCCAAGATTGCTTGATGAACCACTCAGGAAATTTGGTTTCTCAGCAGCTTCTCAGGAACAGAAAGTTAAATGTGCTTCTTCATCGTGATTCTCTGTTGTTTCCCAGGAGAGGATTTTAATAGCTGGAAGCACAGAGATGAATATGCACAGGAATTGGGCGTACAGGGTTTTGTGGTCGCGCGCACACAGCCCAGGCTTGAGACCTCCGTGGCAAACGCCCATCAGGAGGGGCCTGGGAGGAACGCGGAAGATTCCCAAAGATCCGCCCCAGTTTGGCTTCGTGCTATGCTTGTGTACAGGAATAACACTCTTTGGCATCTGCCAGGAAGCTTCCCCCTCGCCCTCTTCCAAACATGCAGAACTTAATGAATTTTCAAAGGGAAAATGACTTCCATTTCTGCATGTGGAGCAGTTTGTTTATGGCTATGCTTGCAAAAAAGCATCTGGAATGAGTTATTGGTAATTTGCACATTACTAAATAACAGATGGTCTGCAAAAGAATATCTCTTTTGCAACTTAAAAAATGGTTGGGTTTCAAATACCAAATGTGGAGGGAGTTTCATGTTTTATAAGCAGTCCTTCAAGGGACAGCAGATTGGCAAGGCCTGGGCAAGACTTCCAAGGTTGAAACGAGCCACAGAGAGACTGATCTTCCATCCTCAACTCAGGGCAGCTTCCATCCTCATCGGTGGCTCTCTGTGAGTTTGCCTGCGGAAATCTGCTGGACCCAGGAGGAAGAATAAAACCAGGCGAGGTCCGCCGAGCTGGGTCACCTGTGCTCCCCTTAATGCCTGACCAGGAACGCTCGTGAGAACTGAAGCTTCCTGTAGTTGGATGGATGAGCTGCATCCACTGTCTTAGAAAGAGCAGGATGGAGAGGAGGGGAGAGCGGGGGAGGAATGCACAGGCTGCTTCACAACTGTCTGAGCTCTCCTGGTGCAGAGCCCCCTCCAAGGACGAGTTCCTGGGATCCTGTTGGCTTCTCAGGGACGTCAGTGCCCACCTGGGATGCCCCATGGTTGCTGTCTGTAGAGAGCGGGTGCCACCCTTAGGAAGAACCAGAGTTCCAACTCTAGGCCTGGGGACCTCCAGAGCGCCCTGGCCCAAAGCTCCCAGAAAGGTGATACGGAAGTGGTGGGATCCTCTGGAAGAGGGGCCCCTGCCCTCAGTATCCCCAGGGGGACAAGTTCCAGGGTCCCAGACACCCAAATCTGCAGATTCTCAAGTGCCTTGTGTAAAATGGAGCAGCAGCTGAGCTGAGAAGCCTCTGAGAGGCTGAGACAGGAAGACTGCAAGTTTGAGCCCAGCCCAGGCAACTTAGCGACTTAATGAGGTACTATCTCAAAATTAAATAAATAAATAAATAAATAAATGGTCTAGGACTGTAGCTCAGTGCAAAGGCCCTGGGTCCAATACCCTGCACTGAAGAGAGGGGGAAAAGGATCAGTATTCGTATATAAACTGTGTTCTGCAAATCATCTCTAGGTAATTTATAGCACCAAGTACAACCTAAGTGCTATGTTAGTTGTTACACTGTGTCGTTTAGGGTGTAACAACAAGAAAAAAGTTTATAAATGTTCAGTACAGACACAGTGTTTTGAACACTCTCCATCCAGGGTGGCCTGACTCTGAAGACACAGAGCCCGCGGGTACTGGGGCAGGTGCCGGCAGCACTGAGACCCGAGACGGATGTCCCTGCATCCCCCCCGCACTCCTCCAGTCCATCTCCCGAGGGCTTTCTGGGGCAGTTCATCCCTCCCCTCCTGCACACCCCTTGAGGGACAGGCCTGACTGTCTTCCTTTAGTTTTGGTGGCTTCTGGGGTCCAGGGCAGGGCGTGGGGAGCATGTGAGGAGGTAAGGTCACAGAAAGGCTCAGGGGCCCTGGGCACCCTTAGGGCACCCTGGGGTGTGCTGCCCCTTTGAACCAGGAGCTCTTTACAGGCTTAGCTGTTGACTTCAGGGTGGATTTTCACTTTTTCAGAAGAAAGGCAGAGGCAATACTGATTTAAGAGCCCAAAATTACCAGCAGCTGGCAAGGCGCCCGTGGGGTTCCATTGAGGCTAAAGCATTGCAGATGCCAGAAGGCAGGAGATGGGGCCAGGATGGCCAGGACCATCCCAGAGGATGTGCACCGGGTCAGTCCTGCGCCAGCTGCCTGCAAGCTGAGCCCTCCTTGTCATTTGGCCTCCTGTGCCTCCGGAAGCTTTCTGTTCTTTCCAAATAACTCTCCCGCTTCTATCTGCAGAGTCCTCTCAGTGTCTGAAGGCATCCCGCCTACTGTTCCATCATACTAACAGTATTTGATCTTTAAAGTTTTTTTTTTTTTCCCCAGAGCACATTTATAAAATTATTACCAAATGGGAAAGAGTTGACAAGCATCGGAATATCACTAGGGGGGACGCTCCTGCTACAGAAGTACTTGCAGAAAGGCAAGAGAAGAGAGAGGGGCAGAGGGAGGAAGGAAGGGGCAGGAAGTGGGGGGGAAGTGAGAGAGCAGGAGGACAGGGCAGTGGGGAGATTGAGAAAGGGGGGAGAGAACTCTGCATCCGCACCCCAGGGCTGCCTGACCTTTGCCTCCCATGCTTGCTAGGTTCATGACTGGTTCCTGGCATCAGGTGCCACAGACCATGGCCAGCCACGGGCTGCCTGGTGCTCTGGGAGTGTCCCGCAGCCCTGGCCCACAACAGCTGGTAGCCTGGTGGTTAGTGCCCACCTGGTGGGGTCGGTCCTTTTCCCGCGTCCTCACCATTGCCACCTGTCCCAAAGTAGGGCTCAGACAGATGGTCCCAAATCAACGGCTGGGGAGGGCCAGCAGGAAGGGGCTAGGAGGGCGCCTCCTTATCAGCTTTGGTAAACAGCCGCTCACCGGGCAGAGGAGGGACAGGACACGGAGCTCATACGTGGTGTTGGATTATCATGGATTTCCTTTATTTGTTCTCTTTCCACCTCTGCCTCTGCTAATCTAGATTTGATGGGAAACGGGGCTCAAACTGTTCAGAAACCCCTCAGGGCCCTTTGTCACATCAGGTCCAAGCCTGCTCGTGGCTTTATTTCTGTCACCTCCCACTGTCATGTCCCAGCCAGACTCCCTGCCGTGCTCATGTCGTGTCACTGTCTCTCCGCAAGCCACCTCCAAACGGTTTTTGAACCAAAGCTGTTCCTGGAGGCCCACGGCTTTCAGGAGCTCCTTCCGGCTGGGAAGCTCGGCCTGGGCGGGGAGACCCAGTGTCACCCATTCGCTCCTGAAACCCCTGCTCCTCACCCACGGACACTGCCATGAACCCCAGGCCCATGCAGTCCCTGAAGAAGAGAGCCTGGGGTGTGGGCCCCGCACTGGCACCGGGAGGCTGAGGTAGCTAAGGAGAAGCACGGCTATTTCAAAACAGCTAGAAGGCAGGGTTGGCTTTTTGTTGTTGTTGTTTGTTTAACACAAGTTGATAATTTTTATTTTGTTTCATTTTGTTTTGTTCTCATTGTTTTCCTAGTTATCCACTGGGGGGGGAAGTCTTTAATTAGAAAACTAATTAAGGAGAATCAGAAAGTTCTCTTCAATACTGACTGGGTAAACATTCTCATTTTATTGGAAGAAAAATGATCCTCAGAGAATTATTTGAAGCAGTTGAAAAGAGTCTAAATGATAATGCCAAGAAAGTAGGTGAAAAGCTGAAAATTATCCTTGTGAGGGAGAGCAAGGAATCCTGACGGGAGCCTGAGGAGAGATTGAGGCAGTGAGTCATCCTAACTTCCATTTTCCTTTTCCTTCTTCTTTTCTTTTTTCTTTCTTTCTTTTTTTCTTAATTTTTTATAAATTTTGCTTGGCTCCACCTTTTTGGTCTGTCTTTATTCTGTTTTATTTTCACAAGGTACTTGACATAAAGAACTGAGTTCTGGGGCCGGTGAGATGGCTCAGCGGCTTAAGCGCCTGCCCGGCAAGCGCGAGGGCCCGAGTTCGACTCCCGGAACCCACATACGAAAAAGGGGCCGGTGATATCGCTCAGCGGCACGGGCACCTGCTGGCGCACGAGGTCCTGAGGTCGACCCCCCGGTACCCACAAAAACAAAAACAAACAAAAAAAAAAAAAAAAAAAAAAAAAAAAAGAACTGAGTTCCAACATTCAGACTTTTTGTTTTCTAAATTTGTGCTCTGTCCAAGATAACTTCGGAAAATCCTTTCCCTAGTCATGGAAATATACTGTGCTTTCTTTTCTATAGTGAAAGCATTTATAGTCCTCAGAAATAGGTAATAAAAAGACATTCGCTCCTTTTAAAAGTCCCTCTTTCGATATTTTTTAGCTTCCCTAGGAGATGCATGTGACAGGAGCTGTTTTGACTTGCCAGACTTTTTGAGCTTCTCCAATCTTTATCAGCTTCAAGACATGATTTTTATTCTTACTCTTTCTCAGTCTTCAAAATCAGAAAAGTAACATCTTCCTCTTTCTCTTGAACCTTTGTTTCTGTTTTCCTATCTCCTCCTGAATATACTTATTGCAAAGAAATGGTAAAATTTACGATGGGTCAATATGCTAATTATTACACAATGTATACATGAAGTAAAACATCACATAATATCACACTAATATGTATAGCTACAGGGGGTGATTGAAAAATACAGCAAATGTTTAAAAAGCACTGTAACAGAAAATGCCCCCCAGCCAGTACACTTCAGTTTCTCAGTTGCCCAGGTGACAGTTCCTGTTCCAGGTCCGGTTGCTCCCGTCTCTTAGAAACGGCTGTCGCTGTGATGCACAGCTGGTCGCTGTGATGCACAGCTGGTCACTGTGATGCACAGCTGGTCACTGTGATGCACAGCTGGTCACTGTGACGCACATTGTATAAACCAACCCCCAATCGACAAGCCATTCTGCCTCTGTACTTCCTGCTTGCTTATCCCATATAAGCCCTAGACCACCAGAGATCTGGGCCTGGTATTTTAGAAATGATCCTGATCAATGCCTGTCTACGTAAAATAAATCTGCCTCCAAATCCTGGGTGTCATTTCGGTGTTTCTGTTTGCCGTTGCAGCACTACAATAAAAGACACATTGCCACGAATCCCTCTCAAAATCCTCCCTCATCTTTGAACACACTCATCCCATCGTTCTTGCCACTTTCTGAAGCATTTCTTTTTTTTTTTTTTTTTTTTTGTGGGTACCGGGGGGTCGACCTCAGGACCTCGCGCGCCAGCAGGCACCTGTACCGCTGAGCGATATCACCGGCCCCTTTTTCATATGTGGGTTCCGGGAGTCGAACTTGGGCCCTCGCGCTTGCCAGGCAGGCGCTTATGCCGCTGAGCCATCTCACTGGCCCAGCATTTCTGCAAGTCCTCCTTCCTGAGTGTCTTTACAAGGTGTGATCAAAAATACAGTGAGTGCCAAGTGCCATCCAGTGGAAGGGCAGCTCCTAAACACATGACGCTGTGTCCTCATCTGCCTTATTCACCAGATCTGGCACTGTGTGACTTCTGACTCTTCCCCAAAGTCAAGATGACAATCAAAAGTAAAAGTTTTTAATCAGTTTGGGACATCAGGGCAGCCAGGACAGCACAGCTAAAGACACTCAGGAAAGAGGACTCCAGAACTGCTTCAGGAAGTGGCAAGGACAAAGGGATGAGTGTGTTTGAAGTAAGGGGGTTCATGGCATATGTGCATTTTACTGTAACAATTTTTTAATTTATACACAACCATATTTTTTATCACAGCTTTTATTATGTGATAATCAAAAACTTAAAAATTGAGAGAAGGGCCGGTGAGATGGCTCAGCGGCATAAGCCCCTGCCTTGCAAGCGTGAGGGCCCAAGTTTGACTCCCGGATCCCACATACGAAAAAGGGGCCGGTGATATCGCTCAGCAGCACGGGTGCCTGTTGGCGCACAAGGTCCTGAGGTCGACCCCCCGGTACCCACAAAAAAAAAAAAAAATTGAGAGAAGATGATGTGATCCTAACATTTGTACCCTCTCCGAAGCTACCAGGCCAGGCTGGCACCTGTCCCCAGAGAAGGAGGACGCTGATCAGCACCCTCCACGTTTCATTAAGAAGAACCTCCTGTCCTCAAAATCTTTACAAGTCCTGTGATATGCAACACTTGCCCCCCCCCCGGAAAATGTTTGCCTGGAGCTAAAAGGGAAACCCACTTCTACTCTTCTGTTGAGCCATTCAAATGTCGAAGTCCTGTTCAGCTTCGAGGGCGTGATTCTGACGAGGCTTCGATCGGCACTTGCATTAGATCACTTACTTCAGTTTTCTTTTTACATGGATTTTTGTCATTACTTAAGCTCTGTATGAATCGCTACTGTTTATGATGCTCAAACTGTTCTTCAGTGACCAGGGAGTTGGAAGGCAAGCTTTAATAGAAAGGAAAATATATGTTGTTAGCAATTAGCAGGCTTCGTCTCTGCCACTCCAGAATAAAAATGAAGCACAAGCTGTACTCTTCGGGCTGATTTCACGGGGTCAGTCAAGAGGAGGACTGACAAGAACCTCTTTCTCCTGACACAGGCAAACACGGGCTGGGTAAGAATAAGCCCAGTGTCAGGGTGGACCCTGGAGCTCTGGCCTGGGGCTGAGCGCCCGGGGAGGAAGGCCCTGGACCCTGGGGACTGAGTGTTCTGGGTGACGGTGCTCCTGTTCCTTTACATTCTGGGCCTCAAATTCTGCGAGGGAAACCAGTTCTTCAGAGATTACACTTGAAGAGGTTTAAAGAATACTGTGAAATTTTAGTTCTAGAAACAAATTCATCCCCCTTGAGCCAGGGCCTCAGAAGGTCACTGCCCGGGCAGGGATGTCCGGGAAAGCGAGGGATGTGAGCAGGCGCCCCTCTCCCCAGAGCAGGTCACAAATAAATGCTCGGCGACCTCAGAGCTCACTCACTCTAGATGCCCTGTCCCTAAAGCTGGGCTGCGCACACTTTTGAAATGGTATAGTGACGAGAAATCACCGCAGCCTCGGGTGAAAACAGTGCTGATTTCTCTCCGGTATTTTGTCACAGTGGCGGACGGCTAGACACCAGCTAAAATGCCTCTGCACAGCATCGCCTCTCCATTGTCACACATGGATCGTGGCCGGCAGCTGGACTGCAGCGGGTCCTCATGCTCTGTGGTGTCTGTGTGGATTGTGGCCGGCAGCTGGAGTGCAGTGGGTTCTCACGCTCGGTGGTGTCTGTGGATCGTGGCCGGCAGCTGGACTGCAGTGGGTCCTCATGCTCTGTGGTGTCTGTGTGGATCATGGCCGGCAGCTGGCCTGCAGCGGGTTCCACGCTCTGTGGTGTCTGTGTGGATCGTGGCCGGCAGCTGAAGTGCAGTGGGTTCCACGTTCTGTGGTGTCTGTGTGGATCGTGGCTGGCAGCTGGCCTGCAGCGGGTTCCACGCTCTGTGGTGCCTGTGTGGATCGTGGCCGGCAGCTGACAGTGCAGTGCGTTGCACACTCTGTGGTGTCTGTGTGGATCGTGGCTGGCAGCTGGCCTGCAGCGGGTTCCACGCTCTGTGGTGTCTGTGTGGATCGTGGCCGGCAGCTGAAGTGCAGTGGGTTCCACGCTCTGTGGTGTCTGTGTGGATCGTGGCCGGCAGCTGAAAGTGCAGCGGGTTCCACGCTCTGTGGTCTCTGTGTGGATCGTGGCCAGCAGCTGAAGTGCAGTGGGTTCCATGCTCTGTGGTCTCAGTGTGGATCATGGGTGGCAGCTGGCCTGCAGCGGGTTCTCACACACTGTGGTTTCTGTGTGGTTTGTCCCCACATATCATCATTGGTGGCTGGGTCCTATGGTGGATGTGTCCAAGGCAGGAGGGATCAGAGATGGGGCCAGGTGAGGTTGCTGGACCACGGTACCTTTGGAAGAGATAGTGGTGGCTCTCACGGGCTCCTGTTTGGTTCTCCTGGGAGGCTGTCACCCAACAACAAGCCGACCCCAGCAGCACGCCAGCTTCCCACCCACCCCTGCCACTGTGACACCCTGTACCACAGGGTCTTAAGCAGATGCCTGTCCCATGCCTGGAACCTGCAGAACTATGAGCAGAAGAGAACTCTGTTCTTTGGAAAGTCACCCAGTATGGGGTATTCTGTTAGGGTGATGAAAAACAGATGGGTGCACATGTCATAGCTGGGTCCCAACCATGGGGCTCCAGACCCCAGGAAGTACCCAGTGCCTTTCCCATCCCCTGTAGAAACATATGAAATCATTGCCTATTGCTTCCTTCCTCCTCATGCCCAAATACCAGGATCACATCGACCAGGGACTATTTACCCAGTGGGCTTTCAGCAGGGGCTTTGTTATGGAGCAGGCACTAAAAGAGAAAATCAAGTTTCACTGCCATTTCTCCAAACAGAAAATCAAGACTAACATTATTATTTCAACAAACATTAGCGGTCCCTTAGTGCTGAGTCTCGTTCCTAGACATGACTGACACTTGTTTGACATTCATTATGCCAATGTTAACCACCCTTCAACGTGGCAGGAAGTAAAAAAGAGAGTAATAATCAGTGCTATGAACTGACACTTAACTTGGCTAGAGAAGAAAGACCTTAGTAGAGATTTAAAGTACGTGTATTTCTATGAAAGAGAACTATGGAGAAATTAACTCTTAAACTTCTCTTAAAGAGGGACCTTACAGCCCATGGCAGACCCATAGGATCCTACAATGCATACACAGAGGTAATTTATTCCCAACTGAAACTACGGATCCATTGATCTAACCAACTGTGGATGGAAAATATATGTTTTTTAAAATTCCATGTGCACCAAATGTGTGCTGACTGTTTTTGCTCACTAAACAATAGTAGAACGATGATTCCCAGAGCATTTATACTGCCCTGGTTATTGTAAGTCACTTAGAGATGGTCTAAGGTACACGGGAGGATGTGTGAGGCTCTGTGCAGGTATGGCACCCTTTAATGTAATGACTTTGAGCATCCACGGGCTTTGGCACCCACCGCACCATGAAGAGTCCTGGCATGATCCCCCTCAGATACCAAGGGATGATGATACTGGCAACAAGTTTCAGTTGCCTTCTGGACGGTGAATCCCAGCAGATGGTTTTTAGTCCTTCTCTTTGATATGTGACTCTCCTGGACACCTCCAACCTGACTTCTATCTTCCCTTCTTCCTTCTACTCTAGAAGTTTCTCTTTTCCTTCTGTTCTCCCATTCATCAGCTCACTCTGTGAAATAACTGTTGGGACTCACAAGGGTTTCCTCAGAGGCCTTAAGCCCTCCAGCCTTCCCAGGTGGGCTGGTGAAGTGGCTCAGTGGTAAAGGGCTGGCCTGGCAGGTACAAGGGCATGGGTTCCATCCCCAGAGTCTCTCACACACACACATGCACGAACAGATGCACTTTTCCTAGGTGATTTCATTCTACCTTGAGGCTTCCATCTCATGAGAGAGCTGGTTCCTCCCTTCTGGGCCTGTTGGACACCTCTTGCTGGGTGTCACCAAAGCACATCAAACCAAAGTTGTCCAAAATTGAACATATCCTCTCCCTCCACAGGCTGCTTCCCATTGCTCCTGCTCTGTGGATAACATCGCTGCTGTTATGGCTTATATCTAGATGTCCCCTCACAGCCTCGTGCCCTCACAGGTGGGGCTATTTGGAGCTGGCTGGATCTAGGGTGTGTGAATGTGGATTAATGGTGTGTGATAACTAAATTAGTCTACTGACTGGCTTAGCATAGCTCTGGGTGTGGATAATGGAAGCCCCACTCTGGATGTGGATGGCACCAATCAACAGGCTTGTAGCCTGGATAGAATATAAAGGGAGAGAAAGAAGGGAGCTGCTGCTGCTGCTGCTGCTTGCTTTGCTGGCTTCTGCCTGCTATGCCATGAACTTTTTTCCTCTGCTGTGCCCCTCTGCCATGCTGCCCTGAAACCTCTACAAACTGAGCTAAAATAAAACTTACAAACTGAGCTAAAATAAACCTTTCCTCCTTTATCTTTGGGTATAGGTATTTTGTCTCAGCAATGAGAAAAGTAACCAAGACAGCTGCCTTCCACCATCTACCCAACAGAGACTTGGAGTTTCCTCTTTTCTAACCCTCAGTGTCTTACAGATCTTCAGGTTCCATCTGTCATTTTCCCTACATAGCCTCCAGCCCTGCTTCCTTTGCTGAGTCCCTGGATCCTGCTTTATGCAGTCCTCTTCCCTCTGCTGCTCATGGCCTAGCTTGCTAGCGGACCTTTCTGACTCTGTCCCTCCCCTCAGGCGTCACTTACACTGCTGCCCGTGGAGTCAGCCTACAGGCGTTGCACCCTCTGTGACCTGTCACATCTTCCAAGGGGAAGGCATGTCATTGCCCAGCCCTTCCCCTTAGCTCAGTCTTACACCTGGACAAGCAAGTTGGCCATGTCCCTTCAGTCCACTTGGAGGCCAAAGCTGACTAGTGGAACCCATGACACATCCATGTGGTGTGGCTGGTGTTGTCGCAGGTGACATGACCCACAGCTGGGCTGCACAGAGCCCAGGAGCAAGGCAGACACACAGCAAACATGAATGCGTGTTTCACATAGGATTTAGCAAGTTATGCACTCCTCAGTGTTTCATGGTGACCGCAGGTTTCTCTCTCGAACCCTGACTTGTTATTCTTGATAGGTGAAGAGAAGCAGCAGGCCTATGCAACCTGCTTGCAAAGCAGTGGCTGCCATGTTAAAAAAAAAACCTCATGTGCACCAGCATCAAACCCATTTGGAGAAGAGAGGGATGTCAGCAGCGGACACCTGATGCGGAGCCGTAGGGTACCTCGGTAGGGACACCCCTGGCTGAGGGACTAGAGCCCCAGTGGCTTTGTGACTTTACTGCTTGGGACTGAGCACTGCTGCCACCTGAGCTGCTGACCCTTTTGAGTCTGATAGTTCTCCTGACCTACATAGGGGCCTTTGGGTTATCAAATGTTTTTGCAGATATGATTACAGAGAAGGAAACCGAGTCTCAGCTGTGGGAATGTCCTGTCCAAGTATATGCACCAGGCAGATGGGGCTGTGGGGAAACAGCTGTGGGTTTCTGAATTCTCCTTTATAACACATGCTGATGCCCAGCGTGACTGAGTGTGTGGTTTATGCTATGCTCTGTGAGTGGGAAACCAAGGGCTGTGGGGAGAATGCTCACATCCAGGTCCACTGGTTATAGCCCTGGCACTCAGAATAACCTGGGGTAGAACCCCAGGAGGAGACCTGGAGAACCCTGTGGACAACCCAGGTGAGAAGAGTCAGGCTTCATCTTGCACACCAGGCTGTGGCTGCATCCATGGAGTCAGGAAGGTTGCCTGGCCAGTTTCCTGGTTGGGACCTCAGCAATAGGACAGGCTTAGCACTACACCAACCTACACGGGCCATGAGCAGAGCCGCTTCCAAAGCTGGCTTGCCTTGTGTGACTGTCCTTCCATGGTCTCCTGACCGCTGTTCTTCCTGGGACAGCCTAAAGCAGAGTATGATTCATCAGGCTCAAGGGGCAGGCCAGGGCTCCACTGGACAGTGGGGTGAAGGCCTGTCTCTCCCCAGGGAGCGGAGAACTCTGTGGATGTGTGGGTGTGCCTGGCTCTGGCTCCGAAGCCAGGCACACAGATGGCTGAGGGTAGACTCCCTTTATGGAGTAAGTGTCAGCAGGTGGCCAAACCACTCTCAGCCTCAGTTTCCCTATGTGCAACGTGGAGGCAAGAAGAGCACCTGTTTATCTACCTAATGTGCGTGATATCTTTGGCAATGTGCCTTAGGTTCACTGCAGCCTGGGGTCAGCACATGTCACACACACACACACACACGGCTTGAATCAGTTCAGTGGATTCGAAGAAAACTATGAATGAAGTGTGAGTACTTCAGCACACTGTATCTAACACCATTCCACGAGCAAGCTGGACAAGTTCTTGATGTTCTCACACAGGAGGGTTTGGAGTGGCCCCAAATAAGGGAACAGAACCTAGAAACACAGGAACTCTACAAAGGTTTCTTTGGCCTCCATTACTTGCAAAGTTTATAGGTTTGAATCTAAGCCCTGGCATTCCTATCAGAGGTTCCTAGACTGGCCTACTGCCAATTTTTGTATAGCTTGTGAGCTAAGAATGGATCTGACTTTTTTAAATGGTTGAGGAAGGGCATTTTGTGACATGAGAAAACATGTCCGTGTCAGTGTTCTAAACGGATCTCTGTGGGTACACACATGCTCATTTCCATTTCATCTGCAGCTACTTCTGTGCCACAATGTCTGCAGAAGCGGATCATGAGAGAGACTGCCCTGGGCCTGCCCAGCCTGAAATACTTGCCATTGGCTTCTTGACAGATGTTTGCCAGCCTTTGATTAATATGGCTAAATTGCTTCAACTGTGTAAGGCTCAGCTTTCCCTTTTGGAGAGTGGAGAAAGAGTCTATCACTGTGATGAAATATCTAGGATGATCAGCTTATAAGGAATAAAGGTTTATTTTGGCTCATAGATGATGAGGCATCAGTCCATGGTCAGTAGCTCCATTGCTTTTGGGCCTTTGGGAGGCAGCACATCTGGGTGGGAGCATGTGGTGGAGAAGGCTGCTCACTTCATGGCCACCAGGAAGCAGAGAGAAGGGAAGAAACCCAAGTCTCACAATCCCCTTCAAGGTCATGCCCCCAATAACCTCACTTCCTCCCACCAGCCCCTATTTCCTAGAAGTCTCATGATCTTCCAGTAGCACCATGAACTGGGGACAAATTTTTGATACCTGGGGTTCTGGGGATGTTTATCCAAACAATGGTAATTCCTGAAACACAGGAACCTACTGCAGATCAGCTGAGAGCCAAAGGGTGAGCCACCTGACAAATCACTAGCACTTAATAGCCATGGCATAAGTCTTGTTCCCTTCCTCCTAACCTTCTCCACCCCTCCAGTAGAAAACACACATAAAGACACAGATGCCACATCTCTGTCTTTGTGTGAGGACATGCCAGTCTCCCACTTATGAAGAGTGGCTAGCTGTGGCATTGCTATTAGCTTTACATATCCTACAGTCATTCTGATTGCCTGAGTGTGAGGTGGGATTTACACCCAGAATTGTGATGAAGGCAAATTTTGTCTCCTCATATTTCCCCACCTTCTCCATCCTGGCCTGTTTACTCCCATGTAGCAACTATCTATTATGATAATGATGCGGCAAAACAAACAACCCAAAAAGTTCAGTGTACTTATGTAACTCAAGCCTGGGGCGCTCCACTGATGTGGGTGGATTCACTCGCATTTCTAGATGTGGCTGGCTGTGACTGTCCTGTCCTCAGCTCAGGCCATACACTTCCTCTGCTTGGGTGGTTGGTGCTCCTTGCTTCGGACCTGTGTGTCTTTTATCCCCCAGAGGGCAGGTGTAGGTATGTTCTTATGGCAACTCCAGTGGTGTGAGAACAATCAAGCCAGTTAGTCAAGTGCCTCTTAAGGCCCTGCTTGTATTTCACCTGTCCCATTGGCCAAGACAAGTTGCATGGCCATGCTCAGAATCATGCTACTGGCATATACACAGTAGTCCGCCTTATCTGAGATTTTGCTTTTGGTGGTTTCAGTCATGAGATTAACTATTGTCTGAAAATATTAAATAAGAAATTCTTAAGTTTTAAATTGCATATTGTATTGCTTGAATTTCCCATTGATGGGGGAAAACCTGATGCCCACAACTTAAAGGAGAGGTTTATTTGGCTGATGATTTCAGAGGGTTCATTGCACAGTCACTGGCTCTAAAACAGAAACATCATGGTGGAATGACATGGTGGAGCAAAGATGTTCAGTTTCCAATGCCTAAGAAGCAGCATGGGGGAAGAGTGGCCAAAAGGAATGGGAGAGGAACCAGAGATAGACCCTAAGGCACACTCCATGACCCACCTAGACACACCTGGAGTGTGCTCTGCTTATTCCCTAGGCAACTTCCAGGTCAATTAGTTGACAATTAAATTTAACTGTCACATTCCATCCTTTGCCATCTTTGATATCCAAGCACATCTCCTTAATCTATAATCTCCAAATGAAGATAATGCACATAACAAGCTCATAATTCCAGCTAATATGAAACAGCTACCCTTTGTACAACTGAAAATGCAATAATCTCTTCCCCAAAATCTCAACAGTTTCGGCATTGCTCAAAAGTCTAAGTCAAAGTCTCCTCTGAGATTCAAGGCAAATACTTAGCTGTGAACCTCTGTAAAATTCAAAGAACAAGTTACTTAATCTCAAAATGCAATGGCAGAGGGTAAACCCTTCCATTCCAAAAGAGAGGAATAGAGGGATAGAAAAGAATTGGACCAAAGCAAGATCAAAAGCCAGCAGGAAAAACATTAAATCCTATAGAACTATGTCTGGTATCCAGGGCACATGTTGGTAAGATGTGAGTTCCAAAGGGCTTGAGTGGCTCTGCCCCTACATCCTTGCTATTTGCACCCACGTGGTTTTTCTCTTGGAATGGTTCCACTTGCAGCCTAAAGCTTTCCTTCGCAGATGTTCCACATTCCTGGTATTCTGACTTCCCGGGGCTTTTACTACGCTGTTGGCTTTATTGCTACAGTGTAATGTGCTGCTCTCTTAGGAGCTCCTTGCCTGGCCTTTCTTTGAAAATCCAGGTGGAAGCCTCCCTGACCCCACAATTCTCGCATCATGTGTGCCAGTAAACCTGTATCACATAAACAATGCCAAGGTCAGCTGCCAGCCTAAGCAGTAGTCAGGCCACACTGGGTTACGGCTATAGTGTTCTCTGAGTGCCTGAATGGCTGAACATAGTGAAATGAATCTTGGGGAACCAATTCCCTAGGAGGTCTCTTCTCAAATGAAAGGTTTACACTTTTGCTCTTCAGCCTGCAATGGGTGGGGTTTTGCTGACTCCTGAAATGCCCTCAAGGCATCTCTCTTCTTGCCCCCATTCAAAGTACAGTAAAACCTTGGTATGCAAGGTTTACTGTCCATATTCCTATCAGGATTCTTGTCTTTTGAGCTTACAGCATTTTAGGGCTTCTCTAGCCCATATCTCCAAACATTTCCAAAGTCTTTCCACAAACCAGTCCCAAATGCTTCTGAACCACATAGGCATAATTACACCAGTGACCCCACTTCTCTGGTACAATTTTCTGTATTAGTTGGCTTTCCTATTGCTGTAAAAAATAAATGTACCTGATACCCACAATTTGAGGAGTAAAGGCTTATTTGGCTCATGGTTTTAGAGGGTTCAGTCTGTGATCAGCTGGCTCTAAAGCAAAAATATCATGGTGGAGCATATCTGCTCACTTCATGGTGGCCAGGAAGCAGAACAGAGGAATAGTGCCAAAGTGGAAGCGGCCAGGGACCAGGTATGCACCTTAAGGTCATGCCCCTATGACCAAACCAGATACACCCAGAGTGTGGTGACTAATCCCCTCAGAGGCTCTCAGTTAAGAAAGCTGACAATTAAATTTGACAATCACATACATCATTCTGAGTAGTATACTGAGATCTTGTGCTACCCTGCCCAGGATGTGGATCATGGCTGTGCCCAGTGTTTCCTTGTTGTATATGCTACCCTCTGATGAATCACTTAATCACCACTTTGGTTACCAGAACAACTGTTGCAGTATCACGGTGCCTTTATTTTACTCCATAATGACCCCAAAATTCAAGACCGGTAGTGCTGGCAATTTGGATAGGTCAAATAGAAGATATAAAGTTGTTCTTTTGGTGAAAATTAGAAGTTTCTGTCTTAATAAGGCCAGAAAAAACAAAAGTCACATGCTGAGGTTGCTATGATTTACAGTACAGTAAGATATTTTGAAAACAAAAAAACCCACACATTTGTGTGACTTTTGTTACAGTATATTTTCATGATAGTTCTATTTTATATCAATTATTGTTGTAATCTCTTATTGTGCCTGATTTATAAACCAAACTTTATCGTAAGTATTCATGTACAGGCAAAAACATAGTATGTGTAGGGCTCAGTGCTATCTGTGGTTTCAGGCATCTGCAGGGGGAGCTGGAATGCATGCCCCAGGGACAAGGGTGGATGACCACCCCACCTCTTGGTGGGACAGCTGTGGTCAAGCAGGAGGAGTGAAGGACTGGCTATTAACACAATCATAGCATGTGGGTTACCCAGTTTCCTGCTCTCTTCCACTCCCTCACCAAGTACTTGTTCCTAATGAAGCTTCTAAAGCCCATCTATAAGCAGGTATAGGTTTGTAAGGAGGAAAAATAAGTTTAAGTTGTAGTATTTAAATTTTAAGAAGGAACGAATAAACATGCCATAAAGGCAGGTTTGAGAGAGCCAGCATCAAGAAAGTTGTGAAAGAGAACCTACCTTCCTGTTTCCTTCAGAAGCATGCAACCTAGGTGGTCCCTGCTGGGCCAGCTGGCAGCAGGAGTGGAAATGGAAGCTATTTACTCAGGGAACTCTGACCACACAACTATTAAAATCCCCTGGAAACCCTGACAGGTCTGCACTCCGCTGCCATTCAAATGGCCCAAGCACCCTTGCCAGCTGTGGACCTGGGCATGACCCTCTTTCCTCACCTACTCCCACATTAGAATTTTGGAATTAATTTGTGTGAGGAATTCTGTGCCCATAACATGGGGAGTGAGTATATTCCGCACCGTCTCTACTGGTATGGCTGAGTAGTGTGAGGGGACTTCTTAGGTGTCCTTTAACCCTCCCTGAGTGTCCTTTCCTTCCCACCTCCACTCATGAAAGCTCAAGACACCAGGGCTGGTACACTTGACACTTGATCCGGACATGAAGAAGGTGTGTGATTGTTCTCTAGAAATCCAGCCCAGCTGAAGAAAAGTTTGTAGGCCATTTGACCTACATGTCCACCTTTCTGGTATTGGAGTCACTTGTCCAAGTGAAGATGTGGCCTCCACAGAGATTTTGGGGAAGTTGCAAAGGCATCATTGCCCTCTTCTCAGCCTTTCTCTAAAGCTCTCTCATCATACATCCAATTTCAGCAGCTCCTTTTAATGCTTTCTTCAGAAAGCATGAAAATCCCACCAGTGTCAAAACTCAGCCCGAGCTCACCTCCGTCCTACAAGGGAAACATCTCCGCACTGAGTGCTGCAGGCCACAGAAACCAGTGTCCACGGGAGGACACGAGTGCCTGTAAACAAACTGCAAAGTCGTGTAAGGACACAGGCGAGAGACAAACTAATGCTGATGGCCAAGTTAAGAACTTAGTGGAGTTCCACAAAGCCTTTGGAACCAAATCTGATTGTTTCCTTTAGTCGAAGACACTTAAACATGCAAGCATTTATTTATATAAACATCAGTGTTGTTCTCAGTGTTTCTGTGGAATTTCTAAAATGTGCATCTATTTAGTCTGAGACGAAACACTGGTCATAGGATGAACAAAATTAAACGTGCATTCCTGAGCTCTGGGACATCAACCACAAACTGAAGTCCCGAAAAGAGTCATCAAGTCACGATGTGTGCTTAAAATAACGAATTTGAAATAAAAAGGTCCCAAGACATTAAACAATCTCCAAAACAATCTCCAACTGGAAGCCCTTTGGAACTTGGCTCTGGACATCATTTGGACCCCTGCAAACAACAAGGGAGAGGTTGGCTGGAGGTCCCAGGAGAGAACAAAAGCAGGCCTCGTTGAGCGGGAACATTAACAGCTGGGCACTCAGAGTCCCTGTGGGATGCATGGTTCCTGACAAACAGTCTTTGTGTGGACATCAGAGCCCAGAATCAGCTTCAGAGTCCCAAGGATGTCTTCTTTTCCCCTAAAGATGCTGAGAAAGTGGTGGAGCAAATGTGTGTGGGTAAGATTTCCCCTTTGAAACCCAGAGCAGAGTCCAGGTGTCTGTCCCCTGGGGCAGAACAGAGCTCCACGCAGAGGTTTCCAGTTCCAGAAAGAGGATGGTGCCTGTCGGAGTTGCCTGATAGCATTTGAAACTTCTGCCCTCTGTGCCCCTGGATGGTTGGGGACTTCCTGTCCTGTTTGCTGCTCTCTGAGAACCCCTGCCTTAGGGGGTGCCTGCCAGAGCTGTGGGCACCCCTTGGGAGAGATGTCCCAGCCACTGTCACACAGTCCTCTCCAGCCACTTGCTGAGCAGATGCACTTCCATGTCCCGTGAGTGCTATTGTAGCGCAGAACAATGACTCTAGGACTTTAATGGCCACTAGGTCCTGCCACTCTGTCAGACCTTGCAAGGTCGGGTTATACAGGCCAAGGCAAAGCACAAGGCAGGACAGCGGGGGGCTGGTTGTGATGGAGGTGGCAACCCCATGTGCTTAGAAGAACACTTGAGGAGTGAGGTGCCGAGGGGTGCTAAGAACTGCGGTCAAAGGACAGCACTGCCCAGAATGCTGGGCGCAGGATTGCGTGACAGATCAGACAGGAAGAGGTTACAAAGGTCCAGATTGGCACCAGCAAGAAAAAACAACCTGACACCATTTGGAAAGGCAGTGGCTGTCCTCTAGGATGGAAGGATCCAGTCTTTAGCTTCGTTCAAGGGCTGCTGGAGAAACACCTTCCAGGGAGCCTGGGGGAGTCTTCTCCTTGAATGGGCCTGTGGGACCGGGTGGCCTCCTCAGGTTCTCATAAGGGCGACTCTGACTTTGACAGATTGGCCATCGAGAGCATGGCTGGGTTCCCAGCTAATAGGCCGGGACACAGGTGGGAAGAGGGCTGGTTTGCCAATCTGTCTGCAGAATGAGCTTTTCTGAGTTGGCCGAAGCAATGCTGTAAACAGTTTCCTATTTGGTTCTATATTTGTCCAAACAAATGTGCCTTTACTGAGACTAATGTCAATATGTGCTGCTAATGACGTGCTCACATGGAGTAGACTCGCCAAACTGATTTCCTTCTCCAATTCAAATATCCAAGCCCCTTGTTCTAAACATCAGTCAACTAAGAAAACCAAACCAAACAAGAGGAGTCCACATTTGCCTTAATTCTTCATCACTGAAATGGATGATAACAAAACACTTTCCAGGCAAGCAGAGGGCAGATGTAACTCCTGAGAGGATGATGGAGGGAGCCAAGCTGCGAAGGAAAGTTGTGAGAGGTTCTGCTCCAGCAGCGGCACAGGCGGATGGCCACCTTTCCCTCAAGAAGCCCAGGAAGGCTCAGAGACTGGGGCCACTGGCAATCCAATTGGCACACAGTCACCGGGAGTCAAGGCGGCTATTATAGGAGTCATTTTTACCAAATGATGCCCCAACACCCAAAAACAAAATGAGTGGAAGAGCACCGAGCCAGCAGTCTGAACAGGGGAAGCAGCCATGCACCGGGGCTTAAAACTGAGCAGTAATCGTACACCGAGCACCACTCCAGTAGGGGGGAGTAACCTGCTGCGGCCTATGGCCTGGGGGGAGGCATAATCCTCAGGGTACACATGACCTGTCCCTGATGCCCCGGTGACCCCACTAGGGGCAAGAATGGCGACACTATGAGGTGTATCCTGACAGATGGGAGGTGTGTGGGCCAACACCATGTGCCACCCAGAAGTTACACATAGTCTGTGATGGACAGAAAAAGCACTGGACGAGGAGCCCTGCGAGGGCCATGTCCTGCCACTCACTTCCCACTCTCTCCCGATGCAGGCAGGCTTTGCAGTGTCCCCAAGATGCAGGTTTTTCCATTTGTAAAATGAAAAATCCCTGATTTTTGAGGCATTTGTGAACGTGAAATAAGATAACTTCTAAATATTCTCAGCAGAGTGAGTGGAAACAGGAGGCACTGAATGCTGACACCACCAGCCTCTTCCGAGAGCCATCCCATACTCTGTCATTCGTAATGACAATTTCATCTGCCCACGTCGCATAGAAGGAAATGGATGTTAGAGTAGTCTACTAAATGTGCACCTTACAAAACGTCACAACCCTTTTCCCTTGTTAAAGAAGCACGCCAGAAACTCCTCACCCTGATGAGCAGAGCTGCTTCAGGAGTCGGCGGCCCTCTTCAAACGGTTTACCTCTGCTGCTCGGGGGGAAGCAGCGGCAGCGTGTGTATCGACCACCAAGGAAATGTTTGATCACTTCATATGTATTATTTTTTTTGCCCCCAAATAGTATTACTAGGGTCAGTTACTTGCCTCTGTCTCTTGATTTCACTCAGAATCATTTATTTTTCAGCACTGGTCCAGACACCATCCAGAGACCCTCCACGTTAGGGCCTTGGGTTCCCCCGAAAGGAAGTTTGCAGCCCTGGAAAAGAGGATGGGGCCGGAAAGCTTCCAGAACTGATGTCCAAGTCTGAGCTATCCTTAGGCTTATGCACCGCTGTCCCTGGCATTCAGGCCTCCTGTTTTTTCTCCTTAACACTTTCCGTCACCCCTCCCTGGTGCCACTCATCTTCCCTTCTGCCTGAGGCTCTTGGCACAAATCAATTCGAATTCAGAGATGAAACTTTTTTTTGAGTAATATGTATGAGGGAAGGGAGTGATCTAAAATACAGTGAGTGTTTAAGTTTTTAAAAATTTATCACAGTAAAAGACACATTGCCATCAATCTCCCTCAAAATACTCACTTCAAATGCACTTGGCTCATTGTCCTTGCCACTTTCTACAGCAGGTCTAGAAGTCCTTTCCTGAGTGTCTTTAGTTGAGTTATCCTGGCTGCTTCAATGTTCTGAATCCATTCAAAACACTTGCCTTTCATAGTCATTTTGGTTTGGGGAAGAGCCAGAAGTAGCATGTTGCCAGATCTGGTGAATAAAGTGGATAAGGACACAGTGGCATGGTTTTAGGAACTTGACTTTTTGTTGGATGGCGCTCAGCAGCAGCATTCATTGTATTTTTTTATCACATTTTGTAAAGACACTCACAGGAGAGAATGTCCAGAACCACTTCAGAAAGTGGCAAGAACCATGGGATCAGTGTCTGAAGCAGAGTATTGATGTTGATCAGAGTGTTTGTATTTCTAGGAGGATTAATTATCAATAACATGTGTTTTACTCTAATTCACATTTTTAAAAATTTAAACATTCACCATACGTTTTGATCCTAGCCTTATGCCCTTCCTTCGACTGTATATATTTGAGGTGCGTGATATGCCGTTTCGATGCACAGACATGCTTTGACGTAAGATGGTGTTCTGTCTTGATAAACCCTTCATAAACTGAAACTACTGCAATGTGGACAGAGCGCTGAATCCCCCTGACCTACTCAACTGGTCCACGCAGCGCACACGCATTGCTTTCCACAGCGGCTACATGGGCCATCTACATTCCCAACACAGATAAGGAATCCCTCAGATGTTAGCTGATGTCTCACTGTGGTTTTGCTTTGCAATTCCCTGACAATAAATGGTTTCAACAACTTTCCATCTACCTGTTGGCCATTGGTACATCACTGAAGAACATGTCTGTTCAGTTCTCATCTCATTTCTAATTAGCTTACTTTGTTTCTTTGCTGTCAGGTTCCTTACATACTTTGGATATTACCCCGTTACCTGATCTGTGCTCACCAATGTTTTCTCCCAATCCTTTGGCTTCCTTTCCCTTTGTTGATTGCTTCCATGACTGCACAGGCACTTTAGTTTGATGCAAACCTACTTGTCTATTTTTGCTTTTGTGGTCTGGAGTTTTGGTGAGATATTTAAGACCTACTCCTCAAAGCCAGTATGCAATAGGACTTTTACAGTCCTGTCTTGATTTTCGTGTATGGCAGAAGGCAAACATCCAGTTTCATTCTTCTGCATGTGGATGTCCAGTTTTCCCAATGCCATTTATTGCAGAGACTGTCCTCTCTTTATTGTGTCTCTTTGGTGACCTCATCAAAATTTGGTGGACTGTCTGTGCATAGGGTTATTTCTGGGCTCTCTATTCTGTTCCATTGGTCTACTTACCTGTTTGTTATGCCAGTACCATGAGGTTTTGATTACGACTGCTTTGTAATATAATTTGTCAGGAAGTGTATGATCCCAATTTTTTTCCCTCCAGGCTTTTTTGGTTATCTAGTGCCTTTTGCGGATTTATATTGCTTTTGGAATTTTTTATATTTCTGTGAAAAATACCACTGAAATTTTGATAAAGGTGATGGTGAACCTGTAGATCATATTGGGTAGTATGAACCCAATGTAATTTTAACAATATTAGTTCTTCTAATCCATGAACAGAAACTATCTTTCCATTTATCTGTGTCTTCTTCAATTTTTTCAATCAGTGTTTTACAGTTTTCAGTGCACAGATCTCTCACTTCCTTGATTAATCATGTCACTACGTGTTTCATTCTTTAGATGCCATCTCCCTAACACATCCTATTTTCTGGCAGCTTTTGCTTAGATACCTGATACATACCATTGATATATTCTTTATGGATCTCTGTTCTCAGCCATCTTCACATGTTAGTATCTGTTTCCATGTGCTGATACCTCTCACACCATCAGTTGTCATTTTTTCCACGTCTCATTGTTGATTCCTTATCATTCCCATCATATAAGCCATGGACCTCAGCATGGTGAGGTGCCACAAAGATTCCATATGAGAACAAAAATCTGGGTTCCAAGAAAACATGCTCCTGAGGATAGGTGTAAGTGTCTACATTTCCCACCTAGAGACTGGCATCTCGGGAGGGTTAAGCAGTGACTCTGGGTCACACAATTTCTAAATTTCAGAGCCAGAGTAGAACCAGGGTCGGTTTGCTTGCAATGCTAATGGAGCTTTAGTTTCACACCCTTCACTTCCCACAAGCCCTCTCCAAGGCCTGGAGGAGACTCTTGCATTGTACGTTCAGGATGTTGGATCTTTTCCCTTGGAAGGTCCCCAACACTCAGGTGATACCAGAGCAAACTGTGTTCTTTTACTTCTCCCTCTCAGATCTGGGTCCTGGTGGCCCTGGGACAAGCACGTTTTCATCTCACACCCAAGAGCTGTGATTTTCTCTACCACAATCATAGCTCCTTTTGGGTTTGCAAAGCCCTTTCATCCCCAGTGTCTTGTCTGAGCCTCTTCTCAACTCTGCCAAACAGGTTCAGCGGACATAAAAACCACAGCATATACCAAACTCTACAGATGCTTTCCCTATGTGCTCGCATCTGGGATGAGGTTTAATTTAAAATCAAGAAAACCAAAATATAAATAATTTAGAGAGCAAAATAAAAGACAGATGATAGGAATCAGGGAGGGAAACTGTGTGGAGATGGAATGGGATCGGGGGGAGGAAGGGACAGGATGGCGAGGAAGAGAAGGGGAAAGAAGATGATCAAGATGAAGTATGTAAATGTACCAGTTCCCCAAGATGAATGTAATTACCATGTATCACAAACACATACTAATAAAAAAGAAACAAAAGGAACTTTCCTACCACAAAAAAATAAAATGAAAAACACAAGACGTTAACAATAATTAATAATATGCTAGAACAATTTTAACAATTTGATGTAATAAAAGCTATTTGAAATTTATGAACTGTCTGTTTCTAGAGTTTTCCACTTTATATTTTCAGACTATGGTTGACCGCAAGTGACAGAAACACAGAGGAGGGGACAGCTGTGTCACCTCCTGGTCTTGATGAGGGTCTCTTCTCCATTCCAACTCCTGAAGCACTTCCTCTCCCTCAAGGGTGCCCTGTCACCCAGCTTGTCTGTCCAGCACCTGGTGCACCTGGTGTGCACGCATGCCGCCGGGCACAGGAGAGACACATGACACTGTGGGCCTTTCAGGCACTGGCTGTTGGCAAGGGTTTCTGCTCCTCTCCTGTTTTAAGGGGCCTGGATCCCCAGGATGGGAACTGCTCAGAACTGGAGGGCAAAGACCTCCTTCTGGTGCTGTCAGGATACAGCAGACGACGCTTCTGCTCTGAAAGCTTCCGGAACCTGAGGGAAGCTAACGCATTAGAGGAGTCCAGGATGTGCAAATTGCCTTGGAAACAGATCCTGTCCCCAAAACAGCTTTAAAAATGCACAAGTAGGCTGGGGACGGGAAGAGAGTGGGGCTGTAGGGAAACAAGAAAGGGTGCACAGGCAACTGTCCCTAGAAGGGTTTGGTCCCTGAGGAAGGGGATTGCCAAGAAAGCTACTCAATAAACCCCAGCAGCTCTGGTGGCACGTGAGAGAGCCACCATTTTCCCCAGAGCTCCACCTTTGGAAGACAAAGTCTCAAGACAAGAAGCTGCATGTGCAATGTCAGTAACAGTGTGTGACAAGTTTCACTTTTTGGTGCGCTCAGTTGTGAGCTATGTTGAGAGGAAGAATACTTTAAAGTGTGTGTGCACATTTCACTGGCGTTGCTTGATCCTGCCAGTTCAGATTCCCGCTTTAGGAGAGGTCATCATGGGAGATGAAACTCGGGTCTGTGGTTGTGATCCTGAGGCCAAGGTGCAGGGTTCTCAGTGGAAATCACCCCGTTCCCCTTGTGTGGAAAAAGTGTGTCACTCAAGATCCAAAATCAAGGTGATGTTGACTGTTTTCTGACCTTAATGAATTATGCGAGCTGAGTCTGTACCCAGGAATGCTACTGTGAACTCTGAATATTATAAAGTTTATTTTAAAAAGGATGTGCACGGAAAATAGCCTGAGAAATAGGCAAACGGTTTCACCTTCCATCATGACAAAGCTCCATCTCCCACACAGCTTCTAGTACAATAGTTTCTGTCACATAAAAACATGGCAGTGCGTCCCCATCTACCTTATCCACTGGATCTTGCAGTGTGTGATTTCTGGCTCTTCCCCAAAGTAAAAATGACCATGAAAGGAGAATATTTTGAATCAATTCAGGACACAGAGGCAGTGACCACAGCACAGCTAAAGCTTCTCATAAAAGAGGACTCCAGAGCTCCTTCACAAGGTGACAAGGACAATGGGTTACAGGTGCCCACAGAGCAGGGAGTATTTTGAGGGGGATTCATGGCACTGCATCTCCATGTTCCGAGCACCCCTCATAGTGACTTCCTTGGGCTGTCCCACAGACGGGAAGAGCAGGGGGAGCTGGGAAGATGGCCTGCCTGCCCCCCATCTCCCAGGCCTCACTGGTCAGGGCTCCCCATGAGGGAAGTTTTCCCTCACAGTTGAGGGGCAGCACTGACCGCTCAGTGATGATCGTACCTTACGTTCGCTGGTTAGGAGGACTGCACTTTGATGCGCACACCTTCTTTTGCTGACAAAGCTGAATACAAATCCAGTTTTATTCTTTTCCATAAAGCAAGCTGGCCAGGGATGTGTGGCAGGAGCTTGCACCAGACCACAAGAGCCCGCAGTCAAATATTAAAACGCATTGCGAGCTGTTGTTAAGTTGCTGGTAGTGTGAAAGACCTGGTGGGAGTATAGTACCACGGAAATCAGCAAATGCTGGAAATCAGGCCTTTTCCCTTGGAGAACTGGTTTAGCACTACATGTACCACCGATGTGGTCTATGTAATCATCCTTTCTCCGGGACTTCACTGCTGCTCTTACCTCGGATTCAGCCTCTCCTTATCTAGGGTCTGGTCTGGTCTTCCGCGCAGGTCAGTGGGCGTGGACGTCTGTTCTTACTGCCGCGTCTCCGAAGCTTATCTTAGAGTCTGGCTGGCAGGCTGCCACCGTGCGCCTCTTTTTCTAAACTGACTTAAACTCTTCATAGACCATGAACCATTACACCCTCATGCTGTGTGCATTTTAGAACATGCTTACCACGTGCCTTGAAATATATCTGACATTTCACTGAAGCTGGTTTGAAATTATGGAACTGTGTTGAGACCATATCTCAAAAACAAGATCATAATTAATCTCCATTTACTCAGATTCTATTTTACAGAATTGAATGAAATGGTAATATTTTCCTGAAACTTTATTCATTACCTTTTAATTATTGATGCTTTCAAAATATTGTTGCATCTTATTTTTTTTCTTATATTTTTCTGGTAGATTATCAGCTGCAAAAATGCTATCATTTTTTGGAAACTTAACCTTGCTGAATTACCTTATCTCTGTTCAGTTTTGTTGACTTTTCTATGATTACAGCATTCCAGAGTAATCCTAGGTTTATCTCTTTCTTTCCAATCTTCACACCGCTTTTCGCCCTTCCTTGCGTCGTAATGATAGATTATCTTTGTAAACTGTAACAGTGATAATAAGCAGTCAACAGAATGTGACTCGGCAATTACCCAGGTGTTAGAATTATCAGAAATTTTCAATATGTAAATATTTTCATAACCAAAAATTTAATTATGTAAGTGTTTAAATAGATGTTACATATGTTAAAAAGTCTAGTACAACAGGAAGGCAAGGAGTGTGAACAGACAAGAATTTCAGCTGAGACAGTAAACTATAAAAAAGAGTCATGAGACACTAGAAATAAAAACATAATATCAGAGAAAAAGAACCCTTCAAAAGGCTCATCAGGGAAGTGGACGCAGCCAAAGAGAAAACAGATAAGTTTGAATATCGGTAAGTAGAGATGATAGAAGGTAAAGCACAATGATGGAGCAAGGAGGGAAAATCAATAGGCAAAGCTATAGGACAACACAAAACACACACAACTGAAATTGAAAGGGAGACGGGAAGAGACATAGAGGCAGACAGGGAGAGAGGGGAAGGGCAGAAGTATTTGAAGAGACAAAGGGTAAAGTTATTTTCAATTAATGAGAGTCAACAAAGAACAGACACAGGAAGCCCAGGGAACACAAAGCAGGACAAATAAAAAAGGAAAGCATAGCTAAGTATACTATAATCCAACTGCAGAAAGCCAAAGGTAAAAGAGAAAATCTTGATGGCAGCAAGAAAATAAAGAAGACTTACACAGAGGAAGAAAGATAAGGACAGCCACTGTCTCGTCACAAATTAATCAAGCCTAAAGTACAGAAAGAAAAAAACCACCCCCAAACTCTACTTGCAATGAAATATCCTACAGAAATGAAGGCAAAACAAATGAAAACTGAAAGAATACACTGCATAAAAAAAAAGAAAATTTGAAGAAAAATTTTAGGAAAAAAAGAAAAGGGTAGAAGATGGAAATCTAGATGTGAACAAAGAAGAAATTGTGGTTGAAATGATAAAGACAATGTTGAATATAATGGACATTTTTCTAACCTGTTACATCTTTAAAAGCAAAAATATTAACAATATGCAGTGGGCCTTATAACAAATGTGGAAATAAATTTAATAACAGTAGTAGCATGCAGTGATATAACGTTATTTCAACGTAGTATAGTATATATAATACATACACATTTGTATAATACACACACTTACATACACACTTCCTATAACCAAAGATTTAAGTAAGATTAAGAATCTTATAACATAATGCCTAAAATATCTAGGATACAAATGAAAATTCACTCATCTTGTCATCAACCAGAAAAATTTCAATTTAATTGGAAAAAGAAAGTCAACAGATGCCAGCACTAATGTGTCCAAGATGTTCAAATGATCTAACAAGGAGTTTTCAGCAGGCACAAAAAGAGGGCTTCAAAAGGCAATTATTAGCATGTTTCCAACAAATACAAAATACAGAATCTCTGCAAAGAGAATAGAAGAACTACAAAGAAATAAAGAAAAAACAAATGGAAACTTTAGAACTGAAATATGTAACTGAAATTTAAAACTTTACGGATGTGTTCAGTAGGAAAATGGAGAGGTCAGAAGAATCAGAAAACTTAAAGATAGAACAATAGAAATTACTCAATTCTAACAAGAAAAAGAAAACATTTTGAAAAAACAAAATAGAAGCTTCTGGGATTTGTGATGCTGAAACATAGCTCTAATATCTCTGTCACGAAAATCCCAGAAGGAGAGAAGAAAAGAGTGGGCTGAGTGCACACTTTGGCAGCACAGATACTTTAAAAAAAGAGCAGGAAAAGGTATTCAAACAAAGAATGACCAAAAAATTCCCCAAATTTGGCAAAAGACATAATCAAGGATTCAAAAAGTTGAATGAATCCTAAATGATAAAATCCCAAAGAAACTGATGTTGGGACAAAACACACTCTAGCTTGTAAAAACTGAACTGTGGTCTTGAAAGCGGCAAGAGGGAAACCACGCCCTTCCTGTGAAGGAGTCTAACCTGAGGGACACAGATTTCCCACAAGGAATGGAGGGGCCAAGAAGAGGTGGCTCAGAGCTTTCAAGTTCTAAAGAAAAAGAATCATCAACCCCAAATCCTATAGCCAAAGAAGCATCTTTCAGTAATGAAGGAGAATTAGTACATTCCCAGCGAAGGATCCTACCCCAAAAGAATGGCTTGTGAAAGTCCTTATGAAAGGAAATTGTAAGAGAAGGAATCTCTGGGACATGAGGGAGAAAGAAAGAACAGAGGAAAAGCAAGAATATGCCTGTACACATGCTCTTCCCCTCCGGTGTTTTCTAAATTATGTCTAATTTTGAAGCAGAATTTAAACATTCTCTAATGTATCCTCAGTGCACACAGAAGGAAAAGTTAAGTCGACCATATTATAATGGGGAGGATAAAAGAACTGAAGGGAATAAAGTCTTCATGATTCACTCAAATTAGTAAAATGTCAGCATCTATTGGACTGGGATAAGTTACGCATTTACATATAATACTTACAGGAACCCCTAAAAAATCTATACAAAAGATACAGCCTCCCTAAAAAACAAAACCACTGTAGATAAATCAAAATGAGATTCTGAAATGAGTTCAAGGTAAACCACAGGTAGGCAATTTAAAGAGAGAGGAAAAAAAAACAACAGGAAAAAACAGCAAATGAAGAATAAAAGGACAGATTTATGCTTCATGTAGCATCAGTAATTATGATAAATATAAACATGCCAATTAAAAGACAGCCTGGTGAATATGAGTACCCGTTACCGAGGACAGCAATACCACCTGTCCCTTACCATGCACAGCACAGAGGCTGGAGAATAAGCAATACATTTTTACACATGTAGCACCAAATATAAATGTGAACTTCCTTTTATCTAGAAAGAATCACCCAAAAGGCTCTGAAAAAGCCAAGAAACTAAGCATCAGAAGGTTTAGGAGGTTTTCTTGAGACAGGGTCTCACCATGTAGTGCAGGCTGGGCTTGAACTCACTTATGTGGCCCAGGTTGGCCTCAAACTCACAGCGATTCTCCTGACTCAGCCTCCAGAGTGCTGGGATTACAGGTGTTCACCACCATGCCCTACAGGAGTTTCTAAAATTTAAATATTAAATCTTTCACACATATTCTTTTTCCTAACATGATAGATACAAAATAAGTTACATTTAAATATCCTGATTTAAAAAATCAGATACTTGGTTTTTTTAGAGGAAGTGGAAATTATTTAAATATGAGAGGTAATGGTAAAAGATGAGCTTTATGTCCAAATTAAATTACATTAAAACCCAAATGTAAAGTATGAACAGAAGTGAAATTTTCCTGAAAAGAAATCCTTTTCCCAACAGAGATAAACTATGTCAAAGTGAAGAAATATTATGGGCTGAGACACTGTCACACTAATACTGTATATATAAATCTGTATACACATCTAAGATGGGAACAAAAGGCTGGAGGGATTGTACTTTAGTTTTATGGTTCTCAAAAACAGTAAAACTTTCACAATTAATAATCTATAATGATTCAATAACGACTAAGTACAATTTGCTCTTTCTGGAGAGGATGATACTATTTATAATCTCAAAAAGAAAAGAGCACTCCATGTTGTTTATGGATTTATACGCAATTAAAATGTAAAAACATGTAAACCAGAGGGTTTACATGTAACCAGAGGGTTACTCAACCAGTTACTCTCTGGAGAGGAGGTAAGAGAGCGTGTAGTGGGGTCAAAGATGAAATCAACTCTAAAATCGCCTACATATTTCATTTAAATAAAATCAGGCAGAAAAGATGACTTTATTAAAGTTACTTTCCTGTCACTGGAACAAAATACCTGACACTACATCTTAAAGGAGATGATTATTTGGCTCATGGTTTCAGTGGGTTCAGTCCATGGTGTACTGGATTCCAAGGCAGAAGTGGCATGGCAGAAAGGAGGGCTGGGGGACAGCTGCTCACCCCACCACAGCCAGGAAGCACAAAGGAACAGTAACAGCAAGTGATGAAAGAATCAAAATGAAAAATGGTGACCTACTAACAAAAGATTGATGCTAATAGGACTAATATTTCCAGTGATCAATAGAACATCCCTCCTTTAGGGCCAAAAGGCAGAAGCAAGTATAAATTTGGGGGAAATGGCATATCAATTTAGGAATTTTAGGTTACTGAAGTAAAGTGGAACTCGTTGTTGTGACATTCACATCACAATAAATAGTATAAATAAAATTGCAAAACACATTTATTGGGGGCCGGTGAGATAGCTCAGCAGCGTAAGCACCTGCCGGGCAAGCGCGAGGGCCTGAATTCGACTCCCGGAACCCACGTACGAAAAAAGGGCCGATGATATCACTCAGCGGCACGGGCGCCTGCTGGCGCACGAGGTCCTGAGGTCGACCCCTGGTACCCACAAAAAAAAAAAAAAAAAAAAAAAAAAAAAACCACATTTATTGAAGCATAGCACCCAGATTGAGGGGAAATAATTTTGATCTCCTAGCTTCTGAGATTTCATGTGAAAGGTTTCATCTGTTCTAGGGATGCATTTTAAAGAGCATATTAGACAAAGCATATGTCTAGAAGATTGAACAAGACGAATGGAAGGTACTGGAAACTTTGCCACCAAGAAAAAGGTTGAGGAGATGAGAACTTAGGACATAGGAAAGGTGTCTCAGAAGGAATCCACTTGAAATATTTGAAAGGCCATCTTGGGTATAGTGAATTGGACTAGTTTTGAATAGTTTTAGTGGAGAAACATGAAAATGATTTCTAGAAGTTGCCATGAGACTAATTTTGGGTGAATTTCTTGTACTCTGAACTCTAAAGTTGGAAAAGGTTGGTTTAGAAACTAAATTCACTGTCAAGAGGGAATTCGATTACGTGTGAGAAAAGTCCATAGGGTGTTAACAGTTGGTTTAAAATTACAGGTGGAGCCGGGCTGGAGAATGGCGTGTAAGGTCTCTTAGAAAACTGTGATTAGCATTTCATGTCACTATCATCTGCGGAGCTTTAAAAAGGTTAGATATCTAGGTTTCGTTACAGCCCTATTAAATAATTAGTGAGAATTATTCTACATATTACTTCTATAAAATGGTTTCCATAATTTGGGAAAGTTCCACAGGTAAATTTGTGGGACAATTAGGTGGGATGGGGAAGAGCACAGAGAAGATTTTGAACCGCCTCACACTTGCTGTGCTCTTACCACAGAAACACACACTTGCCAGGAATGGTGGTGCACACCTGCAGTCCCAGCACTTGGGAGGCTGAGGCAGGAGGATCGCTGCAAGAAAGAGGCCAGCCTGGGTTACAAAAAAAAAAAGAGAGAGAGAGAGAAAGAAACACATACTATTAACTAGTTTATTCTTTTCACCTCTCTTATTTTGGTGGCATGCTTGTATAATTATGGGTTGACTCCAGTTTTTCCTGATAGAAATCTGTATGCAACAGGTATCTCAATGAAAGGTTTAGACTGAGAAGAAACATACCAACTACTCAACTTGTCTAAGAGGAAGGATTAAAGGAAATCAGAAGTTTATACATGAAGAAAGTATCCTGCCGAAAATTCTCTTTCCCCGTACACGTCACCAGGAAACACTTATTAGGAAGATATGCTTAAGTAAAATAGAACTGTGCTGATTTCCCAGGTTCCACAATGTATCAACTAACCTAGCTGTACTGCCTAGAATTCTTTAAGAGGAACAGAATCAAGGAGCCAGGAGCTGCTCAGTCCAAGAAGCTGGAAGCCACATAACAAGAGGGATCAAGGATGCAGCCCCAGTCTTAGCTGGAGAACGGGAATACCCCTGGGGAGCTGCTGATGACTCTGATGTCCACAGGTGCCAGCACCAAAAGATGCACTCGCCGAAGCAGAGTGGAGCTTCCAAAAACACAACACACTTCTTTATTCCTCCCAAGCTGCAAGCCTATTGGATGGTGGGTCCTCACCCTCACTGGCCTGAATCCCCGTCATCTCTGGAAAGACCCCTCAGACACACCCAAAACGCACTTTACTAATCTGCTAGGTGTTTCTTAATCTAGTCGACATTAGTAAACACAATGAACAAATGTCAATTTTTTATAATTTATAGTGAGCATTCTGGTGTTTGTATGTGTCTTTGGTTAAACAAATAAAAAAGGGAAGAAGAAAGGTCTTTTGAATAGAAGCAGGCAGCCACCTGGTTGTGGCAGGGGGACCGGGGTCCAAGGCCCACTGGGACCCAGGGCCTCTGTGAGAGTTCTAGCAGAGGAAGAGGGCTTTTGGGATTCTGACCCAGAAATGAACATAACTTTGCCCCTTTCCTGCTCTGGATATTAACAGAACAGTGTACCGTGTCCAAAAGAGAACTCAGCTGACTAGGAATAAAATATATGCAAGAAAAACACAGAGTTGCGGTCCCTGTCTCATTTAAACTCTCGCACCACTGTTTCACACACTACTGTAGCAATCGCGTGGTTCACACGAGAGGCTCCTGCTGTGGTGCAAAACAAAACGATTCCCACATTACTCAGGCATCTGGAAACAGCGTTATCAATAGCTTATAGGGTCACATGGAGATCATTTGACAACTTTGTGGCATTTTCTGCATCCTATAAGCTATGATAGCAGCACATTGCTGCTGCGACACTGGATTGTAAGCGTTAAGGCCCTTGATTTTATTGATTTCTTTTTCATTTGATCACTTGAGATTGTGGTCTTGAAAAAAAGTATAAGACATAGAAAGATGGGTATTTATTTGACCTAAAATTAATAGGGAATCACCATAATACAATCATTTAAAGCCGATTATTGGGCACGCTGGTGGTTTTGTGTGCTCCTGAGAAAATGCAGCTGGAAAATCATACATTGATGAGAACTCACTGAAAACTGCTTCTTGCACCTAAGCCAACTTTCCCTGGTCGAATGGCTTTTTAGAATGGCATCAAACCCTGTTCATTATTTTAATATTGAAGGCCAACTTATAGACTCATCTACCCAGGAGACCTCGCCATCAGCTGTGAGAGCCAGGAGAGCGCTGGGCTGAGAGCACTGAGCGTCCACCTGTCTCCTTCCGGTGCAGGGGTCACAAGGAATCTCAGTGAAGATGGAATCCTGGGATAGGGACTGAGCAGCCAGCTGTCTACATGTGTGTTCTGACATGTGCACACACATAGAGGCACACACACCTGTCCACGAGCACCAGGATGTTCACGTGTAAAGCAGAATTACCCAAAAGTTCTTGGGTGTCTCTGCTTGCACATTTTTTTCTTCTAATTTGGTTAAAATAAAAATCTAGACTGAGAAAAAGAAACCTGTTTGTTTTTACCCAGTAGGGTTAAATATCACAAAGCTGGGAAAGATAAGCTCATGACCTTTGCATGTAATCCTTGGAAAGGGGAACAGAGGGATTCACCCTGTTGTCAGGGGCACAATGAATGAATACGTGACCTCAAAACACACGTAAGGCCCTCATGCCCTCCCCTGCATCCTGCACACAGTAAGATGTCAACGTCCCTTTGCCAACTTGGACCACTAAGCTAAGAAGAAGCAGGTAATATGAAATAACTTAAAGCCATAGCTGATTCAAAAGCAATTTATATTTAGCTTTGAAAGTATTAAAAGATATCCTTTCCTTTTCTTGGTCAGATGTATTGAATATCAAGGAAAATAGAAATATCAGTGAATTTTGGGTCTCACCTGCTTCAAGTAAGAATGTACAGGCAACGAAACTATTGAGATTTGGAGACCTCTCATTTTCCTAGGTTCCAGTTGGCTTAGTTTATATTATTCCTCCTCTTTCCTTACTCTACTAATCTAGCCAGGCAGTTTGGAGAGGAAACAGGTCTTTGGGTCAAACGTTTTCCTTCTACTGCTCTGCCCCAGGTAGATAGAGAGAAGATTCTCTTTCCCCTCCAAGCCTCAATTCCAGAAAGACCATGCTGGGGGCAGGGCCGAGATCTGGGGCTCCTAGCCCAGCAAGATCAAAGCAGGGCTGAGGGGCGACTCAAACGCCGGGGTGTGGACCACAACCCATCAACTGCTATATGTCACTAAGTAATAATCTCTGACCCACTAGGGTTCCCTGCCACATGTGTTATGTTTAGCGACCTTGAATAGGTGGCCCCTGGAGTGTGAATTTATAGACTGTGTCCAGGACAGGCAGCAGTGTACACGGAACAGCAAGTGGGGCGATCCGGACATTCCCTCCACTCGCCACTGTTGTCTTCCACTGTGGAAAAGATGTGGCCGCTTCACCTTGGCACTTGCAGCCCTGTGCCACTGGGGTCAACCTGGCCATCTAGTCCTACTGCTCACCTCTGGGGACCGACCCAAGGCCCTCCATCCCAGACGCAGTCCCTTCCCCAGCAAGGCCAGGACCAGCAAAGCTCCTTGCACCCTGGGTAATGATACCCTGGGTACAGTCAGAACAGAGAAGTCAGGGGTGTGGCCCCCAAAACCAGTGCCTCATCTGTCACCTACTAATGAGCTAGAACTGCAGCTGATACAAACAGGAAAGTAAAAATGCACTTTAGGGCTGGTGAGATGGCTCAGCGGCGTAAGCGCCTGCCTGGCAAGTGCAAGGTCCTGAGTTCGACTCCCAGAACCCACATACGAAAAAGGGGCCGGTGATATCGCTCAGCAGCACGGGTGCCTGCTGGCACGCGAGGTCCTGAGTTCAGCTCCTGGTACCCACAAAAAAAAAAAATGCACTTTAACAGAAGAAGAAATGTCCAATCTCACCCAGAGTAGGAGAAATGCTACATAAAATTCCACTGACAAACTAGTTCTAATCTAGAAAAGTGACCAATAATTTTTAAAATTGCATAAAACAACCTGGGTAAGGCTGCAGAGAAAAGGACATATTCATAAAGAACTGATAGGTTTGTAAATATGAGATGGATATCTGAAAATGGCTGGCAATTTACAAATACATCTATTCTTAGATCCAGAAATTCCACTTCTAGGAACGTAGCCCATATACATATCACACACACGTGAAATAATAAATGTACAAAGTCATTTGCTCTATCATTACAACGGTACAGCAGTATAAGTAACTCAAATGTTCACTAATAGGAAACTGATTAAATATATTATTGTATATTCATACACACAACTGCAGAAAGTAATGACTGTACTGTCAGGAAAAAAATCTATAAAATATGATTATGTTAGGTACAGATGGTGTAGGTAAAACTCAAATGGGGGGAGTGTGTGAGGTGCTAAAAAATCCATTAAATGTTTACCTTTTTAGAAAGCTGTTAGAGTAAAAGACTCATTGCCGTTTATATTTATCCCTTTCAAAATAATCCCTTCACTTCGCACACACTCACCCATCATTCTCCTCTTTCTAAAGCGGCTCTACAAGTCCTCTTTCCTGGACGTCTTTAGTTGCACTGTTCTGGCTGCCTCAACATCCTGAATCAATTCAAAATATTTACTTTTTGAAGTCATTTCTGGGGAAGAGCCAGAAATTATTCGGTGCCACATCCAGTGACGAGGATGAGAATGCACTCATGTTTTCTGATCCCACCTTTCTGTTGGATGGCATTAGGCAGCAGCATTCATATTTTTGATCACATCTCACAAAGACATTCAGGAAAGAGGACTCTAGAACTGCTTCCAAAAGTGGCAAGAAAAGTTGCATAAGTATGTTCAAAGTGAGGGGGAGGACCTTGAGGGATACTGATGGTAATATGACCTTTACTGTAATAATAAATGTTTTTAATTTAAATATTCACTATTTTGATCACCCCTCGTATATTTCAATTTGCTTGTAGAAGCATGAAGAAAATCTCTGAGAAGTCACCGAGGAAACTAATAATTACAGTTTCTTGCTAATTTTGCTCTAATTTGGTGGAAGAGGAAACTGGGCAGATGGGTAATACATAAAGAGGAAGATTTTTACATTTTCTGATTTGCAAACCTGCTAAGGTGTTACTTGTCAAAATTGTCCAAATATTACAGCAGATTTGTCCTTTATTGGACTAACTCCAAACACTGGAAACAGCTGTGCGAGGTGCTGCACTGAGAGTTCTGGTGCTTCCTGGGAAAAGCTGTCCTGAGTGCTCGCAGGCGCCTCTGGGAAAGGAAGAGGGGAGAGGTGAGGAGGGGAGTGCTGGGGAGGAGCAGGCAGCAACTCTTGGTTGTGACACAGCCTTCCTGGAGGCTGAAACCCTCAAGGAAAAATAAGTAAATAAATTAATTATCATCTGGTTTTTATTTTATTTGCACAAAAATGACTGCTTCTTGGGACACAATGGTATCGCTTTGTTGTGGCTGTCTGTGATCTGAGAAACAAGCGCCATCAATCTGTTTAATTCACAATTGTAATTCAATTCTACCGCAATGGCGGAGAGCCTCTGTCCCTCCCTCAACAGAACCACCTAAACATCTGTTTTTATTTCCATCTCTTGGAAATGGCATCAGCCCTGTCTGCCTTGCTCTTTGTCCCAGGATGTTCGTAGACACTGTTTCAGGGCTCTGTGCTAAGGATGTCAGGGCGCAGGTCAGTTCCGGCAGAGAAACCAAGCGCTCAGAGCCAGCATCTGGTGAGGGGTTCTCTGTCCCTCTGGCCCATTTGTCCTGATGTTCTGAGTCTTAGGGGTGGGCTTAGGTGACTGTCTCCATCATTTCAGTGGACATCTATTCATAGGCAGGGAATGGCCACCCACACCCTTTATGAGCAAACTCTGGCCATGCAACTTTCCTCCTGCTTTATTGATGCTGCTTCTCTACTAACAGGGTGATGATCCTGTAGACCCCAAGGTTAGCAAGGCACATGGAGTGTGTCCTGTGACCACGGTGCAGACAGTAAAGCAAGCAAGCTCAAAGTCCTGTACCTGCCTCTCTGGAGAGAGCGCCCTGCAGAGATCTAACTCCATCCTGATGAACAGATCAGTATACGACCCACACAGGGGGAGTAGGAAGAACTCAACTTTAGCCAGCACATCCCTTAGCAAGAGTCTCACTTGCTTTTGAATAAACTTCAGGGATGAGTATTTCTTATATGAAATACTTGGTACCAGAGGTGTTTGGATTCTGGATTTATTTTGGATTTTGCAATATTTATATGTACATAATGAGATGTCTTAGGGACGAGATCCAAGCCGAAACGGAAAATTCGTTTGCATTCCACATAGTCCTTAGACACACAGGTAATTTTATACAATATGTTTAGCACACTTATATTTTGACTGAGGTGAAGTGTGGGATTTTCCATCATGCCAAGCGGTTGATGCTCAGAGCTAAAGATTTTGAAACATTTCAGCTTTTGGATTTATGGATTAAGAGATGCTATATGTATGTACACTGTGTGTACACTCATGAAAAATATACATAATATATAAATATGCAATATGTAGAATACATTAAAATACATAATATAGTTATATATATAATACACAAAATGTAATATATATTATGGTTATTATTATTTCTTGTCCTACTTTAATTTATTGGCTTCACCAAAGTATAAACTCTTTGAGCTGAAAGAAGCAAATTTGGCCAGAAGTGAAGTGGTGAATAAACTAATCCCTCTGGCCCTTTGCAGAGGGACCCACAGATCTGGCAGGATGGCTGAGCCAGCCCCACTTGCAGCACTGGGCGGTATCTTCCTGTTACCCCCCATGCATATATACATACACTGGCATCCCTGCCTCGGGCACCTCTGAGGGTAGCACCCTACTCCTCTGAACTTACCCCTGCAGGATCCTGAGGAAACAGTACTCTGCAGCCTGGATTCTGAAAGCGTCAGCAGCAGTGTGACAGGAGTTATTTGCATGCCAAGAAAGTCCTGGCATCATAAAAAGAGAAAGACAAGCTCCTTCCTCCGGCATTCCACCCACCCCTCTCTCTTTGGTGGGGTCCCTGGATGTGGGATGATGGTTTTCAAATGAAGGGGTCCGGAACCTTTTGTGGCTGCCTGAGTAATCCTCTGCCACCCAGACTCATTGTCCCACTTGAACTCCCATAAATGGAGAGAGAATTGCTCCTTCCAAGAGCTCCTTAATTTCTGCCCAGGCTGGAAAAACTCCCAGGCAACTGCAGCCAGTTCTCAACCATGCAGGGGATTCACACAACCGTACCCGCCCCCACCCCAGGACACAGAAAGACCTCTTTTTGCAGGAATTACACACTGGGCAGAGAAAGAGCAGCCAAACATGTGACAGTGACACGGGCCCTTGAGCTGTGGCTGAAGCTCTGGGGAGGGGGCCATGGCACCTGCCCAAAGATGCTGAGCTGTGTGCCCCAAAGATGCCTGGAATCCTCTTCCAAAGAGTGCAAAGGTGCCCTGGTTGAGGAGAGATCAAATAAAAGGAATCCTCTGGGGAATCCTTGCTGCCCATCGCCTCTTACCAAATGTTCTGATACGAAGGCATGACAATTGTCCATTAGTGGGGTGCTAGGCAGTATTTCGGTACATTTACACAGTGCCTCATAGTTCAGTGGGGTTAAATACACATCTCTCCTCAAACATCTGTCATTTCTGTACAGGGAAAACTCCCTAAATCCTTCCTTCTCGACTTTGAAATGTGCAGCCCATGATTGCGATCTTGTCACCCTCACATGGGCACACAAGGACACCTCACTCCCATCTAACTGTAACCCAGTGCCCACTACCAGCCTCTTCCTGGCCCTACCCTTGCCCTCCCAGCCTCCCGCAGCCACCTTTCCACTCTCGACTTCCCAGGACACCAACTAAGGCAGATGCTATATACGAGTGAGGCCATGCAGTGCCTATGGTTCTGTGCTGGCTGATTTCATGTACAGTAGTAATCTTTAGATCCATTCATGCTGTCACAAGTGACAAAATTGTGTCTTTTTATGGCTGAATAGCGTCCCAGGGTGCACAGGTGTGGCATATTTTTTATCCATTCTTCAGCTGTGGACACTCTGGTTGTCTCCGTTTCTTGGCTGTGAGCAGCTCTGCAGTAAACATGGGTGTGGGTGGGTGACTTTTCAACACACTGACTTCATTTCCGTTGGATGCACAACCCGTATGGAGCAGCACTGCTGGATCACAAGGTGGTTCTATTTTTAAATCTGTGGAACCTCCACACTGTTTTCCATAAGGGCTGAACTGATCTCTGTTCCTTTCAGGCACCATCAGTACCCAGGCTCTGGTTCAGCCACACCCAGCTGGCCCTGTGCACAGGGACCAGGAAGACCCAGCCAAACCTTGCTCCCAGCCGTGGGGATAACAGTGGGTGAAGGAATTCCCACTACAGCACAGTAGGATAACCATAGACCGTGACAATTTATTACACTTTTCAAAATAGCTAGAGAAGAGTAGGAAGCAGAACACAAAGAAAGGATAACATTTGAGGAGATGGAAATGCTAAATACACTTATTTGATCATTACTCATTGAATACATGTGTAGAATTATAACATTATGGTTCATAAATAAGTACAAGTTTTGTATGTTAGTTAAATTTTTTAAAAAATTAGAATAAGTGTTTTAAAAGTCCATCCTTTCTCCTTGCCTGTGTGCTCAGTCAGAACAGAGCCACTAGCTCAGGCAGCTGATTCAATCACATCCTATTCTTCCCTGCGTTCTTGGAGATTTGGGGCCAACAAAGAGAATGGGCCCCTAAGAGGATTAAGTACCCCGCAAAGAAAGAGCACTGGCAAAAGTAAGCAGGAGTGGAAGAGGGGAGACAGCATGGGAGTTCACACGCAGGCTCTTGTGACTTTATCTCTCCTCCAAGTCTGGGGACCAACAGGCAAATGAGGGGCTGGGACTTCATTGTAGTTCCAAACCACACATGGGCACCAGAGTCTCCTAACTTCTCATTTTGCTCCCAAATATGGTAACTAGTAAAAACAGTTTTAAAATGTGCCAAGAGCCAAAAGTATCTTAAAATAGAATTATAGTTTTAGGTACCATCAATTTGTGAATGGCTGTTTTAAAATTTCAAGTTAAAATTCAACTCCATAATATTGCAAAATTAGAGGCAATTAAATGCAGACTGTTTCCACTTGGGATTTGGGGTCATGCCACATCAGCCTGTGATTCAGAAATTCACAAATTCAAAATAGTTTATCATCTATTAAGGAAAGTGAATTGGGAAGGGAAAGATGACTGAATTTGGGTTAGGATATTAATAGTTCTGTAGCTGTCATGTGTATGTTATGTTCTCCCAGTCTTTACATCTATAAGCACTTGCTTCCATCAATTCCGTGATTATGATTTTGATCAAAATGAAACATTTAGACATGAGATAGAAACAGAGCATAGCATCATTTGCTAAGGAGATTTGTGGAAACCTTGATTACACCATGACTGAGCTTCAAAAATACTCCTGATCCTTTGCCTCATTTGGCTTCATCCCTGGTTTGGGTGCAGATTCTGGAAATTAGCCCAGCTCTGCCACTCAAAGAATGGGGTTCCAGCCCTACCCACGGCCTCTCTGATTGCTTAGTTCTCCTGACAGCTACCTGCATCTGGACACATTAAATAACTTCATCTTTTAGATAGATTCATAGTGTTCTTTGAACTCAGGATCAATTATCTTTACTGATGGTAAAGAATGTCTGAAATAGCAAAGAGGAGGTAATGATGAACCAGGACAAAAGAGATCTAAAATACAAGCAGAGAACTAGGGTGCCAGGAACAAGGAGCTGAATGCTATTTCTGCTGTGTGTGTCCCTAAATTTAATGCTTTTGAAAGGCTTATTGAATCAGTGGTAGATGAGAAGTCTGCTTCTGTAGTGTGTAAGAGCGAGGGCAAGGTCTCAGTTGATGTCTACTTTCAGCAGAGCTCAGAAAGTTGTGTCATAGTCACAAAGCCAGATTTTTGGAACATTGTTATCTACAAAGGGACCATTTAACTCACAAGAACAGCTTATACGGGAACGGGACCTTGGTATAAGATCTGAAATATCCACAAAGGCTGTGTGCTGAGGCTGGGTCACCAGATAGAGGTGCTACCTGGAGGTGATGGAATCTTTGGGAGCTGGGTCTAGTGGGAGGAAGTGAGGTCACACAGGACGTGGCTTCAGAGACAACATCTGACTCTGCCCCTTCTTGTTTCTCACTTCCTGGCTGCCAGGAGGTAAGCAACTTCCTTACTCACTTCCTCACGCTGCACTGTCAGTGGGGCCAAGTGACCATAGGCTGAAGCTCTTCGAAAGGAGACAAAATAAAAGTTTCCTCCTTGGAAGTAGATTCTCCCAGGCATTTCCTCATAGTGACAGAAACCCACCTAACCCAGCCCCAGAGCAGCACAATCCTCAAGGAAGACCTTTCCCACAGACACTGCCATGGCGCCCACCCCCACTGAACTACTCCACCTAAGGCCCAGGCGCCAGGGCCACGGGCAGAGCGCGGCGGCTCCACCTCAGGTCGCACCTGTGGATCCACCACCGACTGTTGGGAAGCCGAGCCTTAGATATTTGCACCGGGAAACCAAGGTCCTGCACACTAGAGACAATGAGATTGGCTTCTGAGCTGAGAGGAGGCGAGGACCTCTCTTCCCTCATCACCCTGCACTCACTTGTCACGCACAAGTGTGCGAGGTGAGGGACAAGGGTCCAGCACATCTCCTCCTCAGCTGTCAGGAGGGGCAGGCAAAGGGGCTTGACCTCTCGTGGCAGGAAACGAGAAAGACACACGGGGTGGGCTGGGGTTGGGGTACATTCCCTGAGCCTTCCTCCCAGCCCCTGCAGGGAGCCACCTGCTGCCTGGCCAGGGAACTCTGGTGGAGTTGTCAGCAAGGAGCTGTGAGCCCCGCGGCACCTGCGTGAATGTGTGTCTCAGCAAGCACGACCCCATAATCACCTCGGGCTTCTGCAGCAGGAAGATGCCCATCAACCTGAGCCTGGTGTAGCAGTGCTGTGGCTCCTTGGTCCCCTCCCTGGTCTTAGGCAGCCGGGGTGCCCATGCCCATGCAGCTTGTTCAAGAAGGCAAGAGTAGCCTCTGCAGTGGGGGCGCAGGAGGAAGGGCGCTGTGCGGATCACCCAGTGGCACCCACAGTGGAGTGGAGGGGCGGAGCTGCTGGGTAGCCAGGGTGCACACAGAAGGAAGGAAGTCATCTCGGTGCACTGTGGGAAGGGACGCAAAGGGGAGGGGGCGAGACAGCCAGGCCCAAGCCACGCCTCTTTCCAGCCTGCACAGGGGCGGGGAGGGGAGACCCGATTGGGGTGTTTCTCTGGTCTTCAGGACACAGCCACCACACCAGTACCTCTCCATTCCTCACAGTTCCTGACACATAGCTGGGGTGGGGGTTTCCTCAGTTCTCACCCACTGTCTTCACTCTTGTGCAACTTGGGATCCCTAGAACAGGGCAGGCTCCTGGTGCTCCGGAAGATGGGGTTGAGTGTGGCCCATGCTCACATCGTCCAGCTGACTCACCGCGGTGCTGGGCGTGGGTGCTGGCTTCTGCCCTGCGAGCCCATCCTGGGTGGGCAGGTGGAGTCCTCAGGAAAACGCGCTGCATGCACCACAGAGCCCTCTCTGACCTGTCTCTACTCATCACCCTGCTTGAGGAGGCCCAGGCCTTCCTCCTCCCAGGGCTACACATCTGCTGAGAAGGGGCTCGGTGCCCCTCAAGGAGCTGAGCTCACAACACAGCAAGCAGCTTTTCTCCCTGGATGCATTTAGTTTGTTCTTCTAAGGCTGACACCAACCTCTTCTAGCATGGGGGCAGGACTGGGAGAGAAGCGAGACCATGGAAGCTCTGGGTATCTCATGCAGGGCGCCTCATCCCATGCATCAGCCCCAGCCGGGTGTCGCCCAACTCCTTCTGGTCTCCACAACCACCGTGGCTGACCTGCATTCTCAAGCTCAGTACACATGTCCTCTGTGTGGACCGTGCTGTGTGGGCAGAGAGCAGAAGAGCCCCTTGCGGCCCGGCAGGCCTGCCATGAGGCAGAATGTCGGTCACCACCTCCCGGCCTCCATGGGCTGCCAGCGAGACCCAGCAGGCCTGTGCGCGTGTGCTGTCTCCTCCCTGCCCAGCCATGGTCCCACGTGCCGCGCAGCCTCTGCGCCCTGTGCCTGCCGCCCATTGCTGTGTGGGCAGAGCACCCTGGCTGCCTGACCTCGGCCGACCCTGGGACTCCCCTTCACGGATGTCCTGGAGCCTCTGGGCTTCCAGAAGAGTTGGCAGTTGGCAAGGAGTGAACGGAAGCATGAGATGGAAAACGCATTGGTCAAGCGCAACTCTGCCCTCCAAATCTACACAAAGGCTGTAGGTTCCAAGCTGCTCTCTCGGATGGCAGTGCGGGTTTCTCTGGGACAGACCTCCATGAGAAGTGAGGGGTGCAAAGAGCTGCCCGCACGCCCTGTTCCCTGACATCAAGGGCACCACCATACCCATGTCCACAGTGCTCTGCCCACCCTTGGCCAAGCTGACGGCCGCTCCTCACCCTCCCTTGGCTGCCACTGCAAGGGTGCTGGCCAGCGAAGGCAACAGGTCGTCGGGCAAAGGCCTTCCCTATGAGGCTGGCTTTTATCTCTAGGTCCCCTCTCCTGCAGCGGGCATGTGGTTTAGTCGGGGACAGTCCTCAGAGATGTGTGGCTGGAACCTGAAGGGGGTTCTGTACAGGTCAAGCCCCTCGCAGTGTTTGCTGGCAGATGCAAAGGTGCCCATTCCCACGCTCTGGGAGTCGCTGTTCTGGAGTTCACAGCATGAGAGCTCCCTGCCCTTGGCCCTGAGCCACTGTTATGGTTTGTGTCTAGATGTCCCCCCAAAGCCCCATGCAGTCATGGAGGTGGCTTCCAGAGTTTATGACTGATTTGTGGTCCAATGCTGGGATTATGGGTGTGAGTGCTACACCCACCCTAGGGGGGGTAGCCCGTATGCAATATAAGGGAGGGAAAGAGGCTTGATCTCTCGCTCCTATCTTTTTGCTCTTGTTGCTTTTGCTGCCTTCTGCCACCATGAACTGTTGCCCTCTGCCATGTGCCACTCTGCCTTGGAGGCAGCCCAATACGGACTGAAACCTCCTCAAACTATGAGCTAGATAAACTTTTCCTTCCTTAATTTTGGGCATTGAGTATTTTGTCTCAGCAATGAGAGAAAAGTAAACAACAGAAGCACCTATAGCAAGCACAGCTGCACCCGCTCCTGTTAGGCCCCTGGATAGCCCTGGTCTGCACCTGGCTGGCGGCTATGTCCCGCTGACCCTGCCTTGGGGCACGGGAGATTCTGCTGCAGAGCCTGCTCCCCAATCGTCTCCTGCTGCAGAAAGTGGGTAGCTCACACCCTGACGCCTCCTGGCTTCCCCAGAGGTGTGGTCTCCTTTGCCAGCTGGTGGGAACCATCCTAAGGAATCAGGCCTCAGTCTCCCTTCCCAAAGGAACCTATGGAAGCCAGGAGCAGAATCCAGAGGATGTCGCAGGGCCTGGCTGAGCTCCTTCCACGACCACGAAGGAGCGACCGTCTCCAGCTTTGACTCCAGAGCGGCTGCGGGCTTCCACTGCACAGGCTGCCCTCGGCCCCGCGGAGTCCAGCGTCTCAGCCCCACGCAGCCCTCCTCTAGCCCCTCTCTCTCCCGCCCTGGTGGGCTCTTACCACACGTTGCCACATGCTCTCCCCAGGGGGGTCACCCCCTGCTCAGGAACACAAGCTCCTCCTGAGGGAACAGGTTGAGGATGGCGATGATGCCCCCATGGTTTTCCCCCTGCCCTCTGCCACTCTGCCCCATGCTCTGTCCCTCAGCAGGAGGCCACCGGCTTTTTCTCCTTCCCCGGGCAGGCTGTCATTTCAGAGCTCCACTAGCTGTCCCCTGGCCTGCTACACTCTCCCCTGACTTTATTTCTTTCCATTGGTTTAACCGACACTAATGTGTCAAGGAGTTGTGTCCACCGGGCCCCCCCGCCATGTCCCATAGATGCTTCCTCCTCCTTCACTCTCAGCTCAGGAGACTGAGCAGAGAGGCTGCTGAGAAGAAAGAGAGACAGAAGGGCTGCATGACAAAGGACCCAACTGGGGAGAGGGCAGGACTTAACACGGAAGAAATAGAAATTAGCATAAGAAACATAAGAAAAAGAGGAAACTCCCCAAGGGCTTTACTCTACCAAAGTCTGAAAGCACGTGCTGAAGAATTGTGAAGTTTGATGTGACATAAAGTTATGTTTGTTGAAAGATTCATATAAAAGTTATACAAGTTGTAATTCTGATGTGTTAGGCCGAACTATGCGATGGCCATTAGGGCTCTAACTTATTGGGCTCTACCCTATTAGACTCTAACCTATTAGATTAAGTTTCTGTTTCCCTACCTCAGGGCAAATTCCTGGAAATCATGTGACTTGGCTGGTTGCCAAGCCCGCGCGCGGGCTACACTCCTGCGCGTGGGCTACATTCCCGCGCCCAGGCTCCTTTGTCTCCTTTGTTAGCCTTTCCTCCAAACTGATTGGTTGCCCGTTTGCTAAGCTCCCCTATCTATAGGTTCCCCTAAGTAACCAATGAATGTATTAATTACCCTTTAACTCTTTGCGATTGGCTTCTGTAAAACTTCGCTTGCCTATCCCTCATTACCATACCCAACCCTATAGAAACCCCTTGCTCCTGCCCTTCGTGGTCGCCTTAGCACATTCGCTGGGTGACCCTACGCTAGTGTAGCCTTTCAATAAACCCCATGCTTTTTACATAAGAGCCTGTGTGGTTCTTGGAGCGTCTCCCTTCTCGGACCCCTCTGAATGACTATCAGACCCCAAAAGATAAAAGACTTCGGGATCCAGCAAGGTAGCGACAAGGCTTCCCTTCCCTATGGTGTCAGGAAATGACTCACAGGCAGCATGGGCGGAGCACAGGATCCATCCGCACGATCAGGGATTCAGGCCCAGAAGCTCTCGGAAGCCTAGGGGCCGTGCACCTTGCACCCGGCCCCCTGCTGCCCACTCTACCAGCACGGATGGACCAGCCGAAGCTTGGGTGTGGGCATCAAAGGCTCAGGGCCCTCACTTCACTTGACCACTGCCAGGTGCCCTGGTGCAGACCAGCTCTGGGCGTTCACTCAAGGGGTGAACTGATAGGGCTGTGTGGGAGATGCTGTGCTGCCTGGCATCGGGGAGCCTCTCTGGGCAGAGTGGTGAGGGTGAGCGTCCCTGCTCCGGCTAAACGCACGCTTGCTAGGGCTCTGTCACGGCAAAGACTGCACTTAGCTCCCGCCATACACTCTGCAGATGCCCTGCCCAGGGCCCAGACTGCACCCCGCACCTCTCCAGCTGGACACAGCACCCTGCATGCACGCAGCGCCCACCTCCTACATCCTGCCTCAGATCCGCTGCTCCATAGACAAACACACCAGAGCCCCCAACCTGTGGCTCAGGAAACCTCAGCCCCCTTGAGAAGGGAAAACTGCTGCTCACTGCTAGATATGGATGTGTGTAAGTGCACAGAGCTTCCCAAATACATGTGCAGATAAAGTCATCGAAACTGACTGGAGTCATGGTTTGTGCCAGATTTATACGTCGAACATTTCTAAGTTCTTGTTAAACTGGATTTTAACCTCCGCAAGTTTCATCGGTCACATGGTCACTTTAAGTCAAGTAAAACATAAGTAATCCTCTAAAAAGACAGGTCAGTGATCTAAGCTGACAAAGCAAACCACAAAACAATAGCAAGTTTGGAGCTAGAGGAAATACACACTGAAGCGAATTGTAAAGCGGAGACAGTAAGCTGAGCAGTGAAGTAGCACCGTAACTGAAACAATAAGTAGATGGAAAACAGCAAATAGTTAAGGACAGAAGTCAATTGCTATCACAAAAATATTGGCAATGTGTCGAGGGTTCTTTTGCTCGATTCAGAGAATAATCGTGAACCAGCAAAGAGCAGCAGTCCTGACTTCACCAGATGTCACCGGGTAAACTGGATGCCCACCACTGACATGGGTGGCTTCTGATCACTTCCACTGGTGGCGGCTGCTGGCTGGTTCCAAATGCACCAGACACCACGGGTCGACTCTGCCAGGTGCTGGTCACTGCCGCTAATCGTGGTGGCTGCTGGTCTCTGGAGTGTCGATTGATCTTTCTCTTGAGATGACCTTCCTGTCCACACCAGTGAGGATCAGAATTCCCAGGAGGACTTCGGGACCTTCAGATCCCACACTACCCAAGAAACAAATCAGCACATTTACAAATGCGCCTCTATTTTATCAGCGTGTGCTGCAGCACAGGGATGTCCGTGCACTGGAGGAAACCCTGGGAGGACTGCTGCTTGTACAGCAGACACAGGCAGGGGTCTTGCCCCAGGCCTCAAAGGTAATTGGTTCAGGACAGTCTCACTGGATGGCCACGATCCAGGGAGAGCAAGGAGCTGAAACCAGGGAATGTTCTGGAAGGCTACCCTTGGGGCTTAGGGATGTGAACAATTGGCCCAGAACCCCCTCCCTGGTCTTACCCATGCCAGGATGCCCCTGCCCCTCCATCTAAGAGGTAACCGCAGGTTCAAAAGTGGCAGGAACAGGGGTAGGGAACTGTGCTGACCTTGCTGCTGCACATTTCGTGCAGTGGAGTGGAGTGGAGTGGAGTGGAGTAGGGGACAGAGCCGCTAGGTGGCCAGGCCAATCAAGGGGAACACTGAGATATAAATGAAAGGCATTATCCTGAAATGGGACAAGAGACGGCTTCTCTATAGGGCACATTTTGGAGAAAATCCATACAAAGATGAATATGGGAACATCCTGATTCTTATTTTCCTCCCAGGAACACGTTTAAGGGTTCTCTCCTCATCCCTATGGAAAGCTCCCGCACCTGACCGGGTGGCCACACGCTTGTCCGCAACCAGACCGGAAGCCGAAACCCAGAACAATGAGGCGACGAGGGAAACAAATCTGACCAAACAGTGTTATAGCAACCAATATGGCATTCGAGTGCAGACCAAAGAATCAAGCCTGAGGGAAGTCCAGACATAGAGCACATCCGAGTCCTAACAAAGGGTGCGTGGAGGAAATCAAGCCAGCCAAGGGCTGAGGGAGAGACCAGGGACTGGTATTTCTTGCTGACTGATATGCAAAAATGATTACCAGATCCTGAGGGCAAATAAATGATCGAGGAAAATGCCATCCACCCAAGCTTTCCTGTCGAGCATTTGAGAGTGAAATCTGGCCAACCAAGTGATAAATCAAAGTAAAGAAGCAAGAAACAGCCAAGACTTCATCAAAGAACTGACCCTGAGGAAGCCTTTACAGACACAACCCATGCCACACAACCTACAGTTACAAAATGAAATATGAATCATATGTAACTCAGTGGACAAGATGAGTAATAGGAGGGGAGCTGGAGACGGAGAAAGGCACTCGAATATGCCATTCCTCCCAGCGCGAGTGAGCGTCTCCTGTGTGAAATGGAGAAGTGCAGATACGTAGAAACTGCTAATCACCTCTACTGCTGTACAAGTTGCAATCAGAACACGATCTCTTTCTTTCCAAACAACAAAGAACAAATATTTTCATAACTCACAAATCATCCCACAGTGTGCTCGGCCATGGTTTACACACGATTGAGGAAAGATGTTCAAGCCTTGAAATGTTACCCCACTGAGCCAAAACCAAAACCATCAAATGGTTTCCAAAGGCCTTAACTGCAAACCAGTGTATGATAGGGACGTTGACAAGGAAGAAAAGCATCAATGCCCAGAGCAGGAAGCTTTACAGTGTCCAGCTCCAGCCACAGAGCAGGAGGAAATGAGCCCCAAAGTGTGGAACAGTATTAGACCCGAGAACAGATGCCAAGGGAACGGCGGCACGGCTGACAGCGAGCTCGGAGACACGGCCACTGTGCTTCTTGTATTCCAAAGCCAGAAGCAAAGAAGGGACATGGACAATGGAGACAACTGCTGCCTCCCTCTCCCTTTCCTCTCCCAGTGGAGCATTTGTGGGCCAGGCCTGCCTGTGGCAACCAAGGAGAGTGAATGTCCAGGCCTCACCTGTCACGCCTTTGCCTATGACCTCATCCCTTCGGGTGGTCAAGGTGACCACATAGGGGCCCACGCTGGGAGCCTGAGCAGGTCCTCTGCCCTCTGTGGCTGTTTGCTCGAGGGTGACGTGGCCACAGCGGAAGCCTCAGACCTGGCTGCCCCAAGGGGATCCCCAATACCTACTCTTCACAGATGAGACTTGCTGAACAGGGGCATGAGGTTGGCAGAGACGCACGTGCCCCTCAGGGCTCCGCTTTTGCTGCTGGGGCTGTGGGCGCTCCTGGGCCCAGTGCAGGGCTTCCCTGAGCGCCCCTCGTGGCGCTACCTCTCTGCCGAGGTGGTCATTCCCAGAAGGCACACACACTACGGCAAAGGCCTTCAGGTGCCCGGCTGGCTCTCCTACAGCCTGCGCTTCGGGGGCCGGAGGCACATCGTCCATCTGCGGAGTAAAACACAGTTTCAGCCCAGACGCCTGCCGGTGGTGACGCAGAACGACCAAGGTGCCTTGCAGATGGACTACCCCTTCATCCCTCTGGACTGTAACTACATCGGCTACGTGGAGGAGGTTCCCTACTCGATGGCCACCATCGACACGTGCTACGGAGGCCTGGAAGGAATCATGAAGTTGGATGACCTGGCCTATGAAATCAAGCCCCTCAAGGATTCCCTCATTTTTGAGCACATTGTGTCTCAGATAGTGGTGGACGTCAATAACACAGAGCCTCGATATACACCTGAAGAGGAGAGGCCCTCACTGTTCGATGGAACTAATGTCACCGCAGACCCCAGGATCCCCAGTAAGGTGTATCTGTACCATCCCATCATACTAAAAGGCTTTATTCAAAGTCCCCACGAGATATACAAGAAATACGGCAGCAACGTGACAGCTACTATCAGATTTATGATGAGACTGGGGGGTGCAGTTCGAGCAATAGTTGAAAACATAGCTCTTACGTACGTTGTAACTGGTTTGAGCATATATGATAAGGGCGACCCAATGGAAATTACTGACTATAGAGTGCCAGGGGGTCCTTATTTTCAGTACTACAAACATGTATTCTTTGGTCCCATGAAGCCCAATATGGCCTTCCTAGTACTTCTACAAGGACCTTATGAATTAGACGTTTCTCCACCATATTATACCCTATGCAATGAAAGACATCTGACCTATCTTGGTCTGAGGGGTAGACATTACTTCTTAGGATCTGTCATAGCAGCGCAACAGCTTTCCAGAGCTTTTGGTCTTTACTATGATGACCCCTATTGCCATTGCCAGAGAAGGGCCACCTGCCTGATGTTCAGGTACCCTGTGCTAACCGATGCGTACAGTAATTGCTCCTATGTGCACTTGGCACACATAGTTACAGGAGTAACACTCTGGTGCCTGTACTTCAAAGATTATACATACTTTAACAGAACCCATACAGAGTATTTCTGTGGGAACAGATTAGTGGAGGACGGGGAGCAGTGCGATTGTGGATCCTTCAAGCAGTGCTATGCCAACACCTGTTGTCACACTACCTGTAAGTTTACAGCGGGTAGCATTTGTGATGGGCAAGATTGCTGCACAAACTGCACCTACTCCCCTGCGGGGACGCTCTGCAGACCCATCAAGAATATCTGCGACCTGCCAGAGTACTGCACAGGAAGCATGCTCACCTGTCCCACAGACCTGTATATGCAAGATGGAACCCCGTGCACTGAAGAAGGCTACTGTTACCTAGGAAACTGTTCTGACCGCTCTATGCATTGCAGAGAGATCTTTGGGAGAAACTCTGTGAAGGGTGATGAAGTCTGCTATAAAATAAATGCAAAAGGCAACAGATTTGGACATTGTAGCAGGGCCTTTTCAGCACTCAGACACAGAGCTTGTGCACCAGCGGACCTTCTCTGTGGAAGGCTGCAGTGTGGCAACGTCACCCACCTCCCCCGGCTACAGGAACACGTTTCATTCCATCAGTCTAAGTACGGAAACTCTTGGTGTTTTGGGTTGGATGAACACCGGGAGACACAAACTCTTGACGTTGGATATGTGCGAAATGGTACGCGCTGTGCTCCTGGAAAATACTGCATAAACAGTCTTTGCAATGGCTCTCTGCCAGCCATTCGCTATGACTGTACCCCGGAGAAGTGCAATTTTAGGGGACTTTGCAACAACAAAAGGCAATGTCATTGCCATGTAGGTTGGGACCCTCCACTGTGCAAAAAAAGAGGTGCCGGTGGGAGTGAGGGGAGTGGGCCACCTCCAAGAAAACAGCGGACCGTCACCCAGAGCGAGGAGCCTGTGTATTTCCTGAGAATCGTGTTTGGTCGCATTTACGCGTTCATAGTGGCGCTGCTCTTCGGGGTGGCCACAAATGTGCGCACTATCAAGACTGTCAGTGTTCAGGAAGGAAACCCTCCTCAGCCAAATTAAAGGAAGCCCACCTTCCGCCACCACAGACACCTTCGGGGGAATCAGAAAAGCGAAGGCAAAGCCTCAAGTCCTTGACATCCACACAAGTCCTCGGGGGCCTGGGCACACATGGGGGTATACGGGAGGCGTGGGCTCTGTGGACAACAGGTATTCCTTCACTGGCTGCTGATGCTCACTGTGTAATGAACCAAATAAATCCTTCCACCCCGCAAGCTGCTTGTCTCGGGTGTTTTGTCACAGCCAAGGAAAGCTGGGGAGCCCAGATGGGAGCTGAGCCCCTAGAACACGGGAGGAGCCTGGGCAGCCCGTGGGACTCCTTGAAGCAGGGAGAGGCGCCCCCACCTCTGGAGGCCAAAGACTGAGATCGTGCTTCAGAAGGAGGGGACGGGACAGGCAGCGAAGGAGACTCACAAGGACGCCCAGGAGACAAGAGGAGCCAGGGTCCCATGGCTCCGTCTGGAAAGCGCAGACACAGTACCTGGCCTTTCCAGGAGGAGGGGGCCGCGTGGGTACCAGTTCACCCCGGGCCTGGGGACCTTGCTAGGACACAGAGCACTCTCTGGCGGGTGTTGCAGGGCTGGCTTTCTTCCAGAGCCAGGGGGTAGCCTGTCCACCGCAGACGAAGCCAAGGTCAGCTCCTTCCAAGCAGAAGGTGGCCAGGTGGAGGGGCCCAGACCTGGGCCACAGCCCCACCAGCACCCTAACCCTGTGACGGATGCTCACTGTCATGTCACCATGATGACGTCATCCCCTCTCCTCTGAGGGTCCTAGAGTCCTGAGATTACACAGGAGCTAGGAATTCACGAGAGGCTGTCGTGACTTTCCGCCAAAGCCCACGCTGTGCTTCCCAGACACGGCGTGCGCGTTTTTCTTCACTCTCACCCTCTTTTTCTCCTTACTTGGCCCAAGCGCACTCTGCAGAGCCAGTTTCCCATTCTTCACGTCACTTTCTTAAAGTTCACCACTGCTTTCTGCTCCTTTCGTCCCCCTCCTCCTAGAAAGGCCAAGTACTGTTTCTGCCACTTTCCAGGACAATTCTTTGTTCGAGAAGAGAAGAACCTGGAATCCAACTCCAGAAGGAGAGGCGAGCAGCCCGAACCCAGTAACATGTGGTTGGCGAGCTACTTTTCAGAAGCAAGCTACCCAACAGCAGCACAACTTCAGAACCTCAGCCAAAACCATTTTCAGAACAGTAGAAACTCATTTAATTAAATCTCTGGAGCTTGGCAAGGCCAAGATCAAAGCCCCATTAGATTGTGTGTCTGGCCAAGACTGTCTTCCTGCTGTACACTTTCCTGGTGGGAAAGACTGACTTGGGACCACATTTTCCAGCGGGACAGATACCAGATGCAGCAGGGTGACCTGACCACAGCACATGTGACATGAGTCATGGATGAGGTTTTATTTGTGTTTCTGCCTCATGGTCCAGCTCACAGTGCAGGTGCTGATGGAGCAAACAAGTTGATAACATCATGGAACTGCAGGAAAGGAGAGTTTGGTGTATTGTTTTCAGCGTGGAACTTTGCTAGCAAATTTCAAAGGTTGTATGAAAAGACATACAAAAGTAAGCAAGACAAATTTGGAAAAGGTATCTGTGATGTTCAATATCTCGTTGTTTCCGAAAGCTTAGAAGACCAGCAGCGTCTGCTCGCCTCTGCCAAAGGCCTTCTCACTGCACTGGAGCACGGCAGAGGGCATCCCAAGGCAAGGCGGGACAGCGGTCGGTGTATTTAAAGTCTGTGGTGTCAAGGACTGGGACGTATTCATCTCTACATTCCCCGGCCTTTTCTCACAGCGCATGACTCATCCTAACACTTGTTTTTCTTTAAATCAGAAATCGATCTCCTTTGAAAACAACTGAAGCCTTTTTTTCAGCCTACCATACTACTTGTAATAAAACACAACTTTTAAGATCTTATTTGTTTAAGTAGTACAGAAATAAATCAGCAACAAAAACAAATAAAAAAACAGGGCCAGGGATATAGCTCAGTGGCATAGTGCCTGCCTGGCAAGTGCGAGGTCCAGAGTTCAATTCCCGGTACCCCCCCAAAAAAAACCCAGCATCTCCCATATGTTACGCTCTCTCTTGTAAATAGGTAGAACTTCTTTTACTTTAGAGGAAAAGATGACTATGCCTGTGAAACCTGGGAAATTACCTGATAAATTTAGCAAAACAGCCCATATTTCCTATCGGTGAATCACTGGTTATTTTATTTATAAGAAGTTCATCAGCATAGAGAAGAAACTCACCCGGGGGAACTTCATCAGTCCACGGAATATTCTTACACGCGGGGAAGGCGCAGGCACGCTCGGCCTCATCTAGAGCAGGGGCCATCTGGTGACTGGCCGGGCTCGGCGCGAACTGGGAGAGTTCACGGAGACAGATTTAACAAGCTCCAGATCCGTCGTGACAGTCGCGACCACTGGGAGAGGAGGCCCGTGGGCTGCGCAGCCGGGGGAGCCGTAAACAAGCGAGCAGAGAAATAAGAAGAACAGTTGTAGCTGAGGGATCAGAACAGCCTGCTCAGAGAAGCAAAACAGGAGCCAGGACTTCAGGACGAGGAGAGCGACAAAAATTGTGAAAATGACAATGAATGGAAAGCTTCGTGCATCCAGATCAACACGACTGTGATTTGAGCCCACCAGGATTTGATACCTTTAGCAAATGATTGTTCTTTATGCCGTTTACCTTTCAATACACGGAGGATTAAAAAAAAGAAAGAAAGAAATTGAAGCAGAAGCATTCTCCGTACAGCCTCTCCACCGCCTGCCTGAAGACGGGCGGCTCCGGGACAGAGCGTCCTCCAGAGTGAGCACGTGGAGAACACGTGCGGCGAAGGCCCCTCTCTCGGCCTGGAAGCCTTCAGACCCGCAGAGAAATCTGGGGTTCCTCATGCCCAGGGCTCCCTCTCTCCGAGGAGGGGCGGCGCGCATGTCGGAAGGGTCTGAGTCTGGTGCTGCTCCCTGGAGGACACCAGTGGGGCGGGTGGCCTCACGCTCTGACCCCGGCTGCTGGGCCTCAGAGCTCACGGGCAGGAAAGCGGAGCCGGCAGCCCGAGTCCTTGCTCACACACAAGAGGCTGCCGGCGCTGTGTCCTTGAGTGCTGGGAGCTCCACAGGATGTCACAATTCCATACAGCACTTGCTTCAGGAATGCGCCAGGACCCCCTTGAGGTCCTGCTCCCAAGGAGACCGGTGACAAATTACTGAAAGCGCGGAGTTATTGGCCTGTGAAATGGATGCGTGAGCGTCCACCAGACGTACCCACTGCACCGGGCCAATGGCGAGGAGGGGGCTCCCGGCTCAGGGACGCGGCCTTCTGCGCACCTGGCCCTGAGCTGTCCCCAGGATGATCTGCACCTGAGCAGGCTGGGCCAGACTGCTCCCTGTGGGTGGGGCCTGAGCTTTGCAGAGCCAGTCAGAAGGGGAGGATGCGGGACCCCCAAAATGCCAGGGGCCACCCATGGGTGAGCTGCCTGTGGAGGGACGGTTACAATGGTGGCCCAGGCCAGAAGCTGCCCTCGTCCAGGCTGCCGCCTCTCCCCGCACACAGGCTGCGGGGCTCTCCCCACAGACCTTCCTGCGGAGCCCTCACAAGCTCGCTCTCAGTGTTGCCCAGGGGTCACCATCAGTGTCCTCGAGAGCAACGAGTTGCATTCTTTTCTGTCATCCAGATGAAGCCATCCAACACATGGCGTGACCTGGCTGCTGGGGGCCAAGCTCTAGGCCAGGTGCCGGCCCACTGAGCACCCTGTCACCACTGTGTGCTTGAGGCTGAGTGCAGGGGCAAGTGTCCTCAAAGTACCTGTGGGTCCTGGTGGAGGCACTGCCACCCAGAGCACACTCTGGATGTCCCAGTGGGCGTGGGTCCAGGAGACAAGCACTTGTCTCCTCCTTGAGTGCTCGAGTCAATAACATGGGAGTTGGGCCGGTGAGATGGCTCAGCAGCTTAAGCGCCTGCCCAGCAAGCGCGAGGGCCCGAGTTCGACTCCCGGAACCCACATACGAAAAAGGGGCTGGTGATATTGCTCAGCAGTATGGGCGCCTGCTGGCGTGCGAGGTCCTGAGGTCGACCCCCCTGGTACCCACAAAAAAAAATAAAATAAAAAATAACGTGGGAGTCGGTGTCGTGGACAGGAAACTGAAAGGACAGTCTGGGCCTGGGCACAGGTCCTCTAAGCATCTCCGTGCAGACACTGAGCATCCCAGAGCCCTACGTGGTCCATCTTCTTGCCTCAATGCTCACAAGTAAGGAGCTCCACTTTGGAGCTATCGATCCTCTGTGTTGGGGTTCCTGGAGAAACACAGTCAATATACAATATGCTTACACAGGGATTGAGGAGGGGCGCTTCCAGGAGCAGAAGTGGAAGAGTCCCCTTGGCCATCTGCTCAGTCAGAGGTGGCAGAATCCACAATAGCGGCCTGCACACAGGAGAGCTGTAGGTTCCAGAGGGAGGAAGGCCTGGAAGCTCGCTGTAGGGTCACGGGCACAAACTTGTGTTGGGAAGCTGAGGCTCCTCCGTCGGAAGGCTGAGAGTCTGAGTCAGAGGGCTGAGGAATCTGGAGATCAACCTCCGAAGCCAAGGGTGAAAACCCGAGCTTTTCTGAAAGGGAAACAGTTTCCTCTTCTTTCTCGTTTTACTCTTTCCGAGCTATGAGCCTACTGGTTGATGCCGCCCCCATCCAGGTTGTGTCTTCCCTCCTCAGTTTGTGGCCTATAGGCCAATCTTCCACAGACACACGCAAATTTCACTCATCTCCTGGATGGCTGCTGCTCATGTCAAGTTAATCATACCTGAATTAACAAAGAATCCTTCCTTATCATCTTGACAGCCAGATACAGCTGCTCAAACCACAATTAATCTCCGAGTGCAATTATTCCCAGCACGATACGCGTATCTGATGTATGAATGGAAATGTGCTCATGCCTTTACCAGAATAGAAGGTCCGGGCCAGTGAGATGGCTCAGCGGCATAAGCGCCTGCCTGGCAAGCGCGAGGTCCTGAGTTCGACTCCCGGAACCCACATACAAAAAAAGGGCTGGTGATATCGCTCAGCAGCACGGGCGCCTGCTGGCGCGCGAGGTCCTGAGGTCGACCCCCCGGTACCCACAAAAAAAAAAAAAAAAAACAGAAAAGAAGGCCCAGTTTTTTTTGGGTGATGCCTACTCTTCTAACATTCCATATGTTAAATATTATAATACAGATTTAACAATACTAAAGAACTGATATTAAGTAAAGCAATGTTATGTTACAAAAAAGAAAAGAATGATATCTGCTTAATGCATGCATATATATGCACGTGCATATTAAAATTGGAAAGAAATACACATGACAATTACATTCTTCATTTCTGCAACTTGTTTTGCAGGTGTAGCTGGTATTTATATCTACCTTCTACAATGCTTTCCGTATTCCCTTCACCTTCAACAATAGCTTCAGCCAATCTTCTTTCTTTCCCTCCTGTCATGTTCACCAGTTTCCCAAATTTTGAGTGAACTTCCTCTGTCCTCCAGCCTTCTAATCTCTTTGTCTTCTATTTCTCTGTTTTTCCCCCAAACCCTTTTAATGTTCTCCCCGAGGGTAAAATTGCCATACCAAGGGCCTATTTGCTGTATACTATTTCCTGGCTTGTTTTAGATTTTGTTATATTACCACAAATCTAATTCATACAGTTACAGCAGAGAGTTCGATAGTTACCACAGTTTGTTATTTTCTCGGCTGTACTTGATGCTATTGTTACTACTGATTGTATTACCAAGGTGACGTAGTCGATCTAATCGTTGTTCTTCCTTGTACGCCAAGATTGAGATTTCCTGAGTGTCATAAACAATGCTATAGGCCAGGACCAAGGAACCAGTAGCTAGGCCAAATAGGCAGCAACTTCTCATCCCCAATAAATTAAAGAGGTAGGATCCTGCAGCAGACTCGAAAGCCAAAAGCCAGCAATGTCTATAAGACATCTCTGAAAAATAGTCTTTCCTAAGGGTTTTCGTTACTATCAATAAAGCTACCTACCATAAGCAATTTACAAGCATCAACGCAGAAATTAAACTAAAAATATAGAAAATAAGAAGATACAGAAACAAGGTGCAGTGCCAGACTTCCAGCTCACCAAAGACAAACCCAGGAGGCAATGAGGTGGAACAATTTGAAAGCCACCTGCCTGAACTCTCTGAAATGGTAACAGCAGAAGTTACAAAACAGATGAATGGGGCTCTAGAAAAAAAGCCAATTACAAACAATTTCACAAGTATCTAAAGTGATGATGACCATAATAGAGGACATGGTTAATGAATCTAGAGTAGACAAAGTTATAAAAAATAGAGGAGCTTAGCAAAACGATGGAAACCACAAATGCCCAACATAGGAGAGAAATGGAATCCATGAAACAGATTGAAAGAGATACTCAAGAGATTAAAAATTCTATTGAAAGTATATGCAGGGGAATGAACCAGTATAAGGACAGAATATCAGATCTAGCCAACAAGTTTACATATAAAGAAAGATCTCCTAAAAAAAGCAAAGGACCATGGAAAATCAATGCAACAGCTGCTAGATGATGCCAAGAAAATACCATAAGATTGATCAGAGTTCATGAAAAAGCAGGAGATTGTGCAAATAACATTAGAAAAAAAAATTTGTTCACAGAATTAATGGCAGAAAACTTCCCAAGCATGAAAAATGAACTGGATAGACAGATAAGTGAGGCATATAGAACCCCAATTAGCCATGATAAAAAAAATCTACCCCATGGCATGAAACAGTCAAAATTCCAGAAATTCAACAGAAGAACACAATATTAAAAGCTGTTAGAGAAAAGAAACAAATCACCGAGAAAGAAAAGCCCATCAGAGTCACAGCACACTTCTCAACACAAACCCTCAAGTCGAGGAGAACCTGGAGTTAAGTGTTTCAAAACCTAAAAGAAAATCTCTAACCCAGATTGATGTACCCTGCAAAACCATCTTTCAAAATTGGTAGAGAAATATGATAGTTCCATGACAAAGAGCACCTGAAAAAATTCAAGACCACCAAACCAGCACTCCAAAATATCCTGACAGATTTTCTAGAAAATATAATGAAGACTACAACTCCATGAGCCCCAAAAGAATGACTCCATCAAGTGAGGTAAGCAATTAACAGAGGGAAAAGAAATGGAACCAACAACAGTAAAATAATATGACAAGATTAAGTCAATACATATCAGTTACCACCATCAATGTAATGGTCTCATTCACCAATCAAAAGAAACAGATCGGCAGAATGGATCAAGAACCAAAGTCAACAGTATGCTGCATAAAAGAAACACATTTAACTCAAAAAGAAATTCATAGACTGAAAGTTAAACGATGGCAACCAATATACCATGCAACAGGAACCCAGAAAAAAGCAGGGGCAGCTATTCTATTTGCAGAAAAAGTGGATTTCAAGCCAAGACCAATCAAGAGAGACAAAGAGGTTCACTACATATTTGTTAAGGGAACAATCCAAGAGGAACAGATAACAATCATAAATTTACATGCACCAAATATCAGCACACCCAACTATACCAAACAAATATTAATGGACATGAAAAATCAAATAAGCACTAATAAAACTGTAATTCAGGACATCAATACCCCACTGTCACAAATAGACAGATCAACTAGACAAAAAATCAATAAAGAAATATCAGAACTGAACCAAAGTTTTGAAAAAATGGACTTACTAGATGTCTACAGAGTGTTCCACCCCAAAACATTGAGATACACATTTTTCTCAGCTGCACACGTGCTTAAGTAAATGCAAAGGAATTGAAATGATCCCATGCATATTATTATACCATAGTGCAATGAAATTGGAAATCAATGGCAAAAGAAACCACAAAAACTTCATAAACACATGGAAATTAAATAACACCCTCCCAAGCAACCAATGGGTCAAGATGAAACTAAAGAAGAAATTAGACGATTTCTACAATTAAATGATAATGCCAATACGACTAACTGGAACTTAGGCAATGAAAGCAGTCCTATGAGGGAAATTTGCAGTGAATTCCCATATCAGAAAAACAGAACGAGTACAAATAAACAACCTAATGCTGAACCTCAAGCTTCTGGAGAAAGAAGAGCAAGTCAAGCCCAAAGCTCACATGAGGGAGGAAATTATAAAGATCAGAGCAGAAATTAATGCAATGGAGACTGAGAAAACAATACAGAGAATCAATGAATTGAAGAGTTAATGTCTGAAAGATTAAATAAAATTGACAAACACTTAGCCAACCTAATCAAAAAAAGGAAAGAAAAGACTCAAATCCATGCAATGAAAAGGGTGAAATCACAGCACATCCTGCAGAATTCCAGATCAGCAGTATCTACTTTGAGAACCAGTATTGTAATAAGTTGGAAAACACAGAAGAAATGGACAAATCCCTAGATACATATGAATTACCAAAGCTGAATCAAGAAGATAAAAATTCTAAATAACCCAATATCAGTCAATGAAATTGGAGATTTACTTAAAAACCTATCAATAAATAAATAAATAAATAAAAATAAAAACCTACCAACAAAGAAGAGCCCAGGTCTTGACAGATTCATTGCTGAGTTCTACAAGAAATTTAGAGAAGATCTAATGCCACTATTCCTCAAACTGTTTAATGAAATTGAAAGGGAAGTAGTAGTTCCAAACTCATTCCTGGAAGCAAGCATTACCCTTATAACAAAACCAGAGAAGGATCTAACCAAAAAAGAGAACTACAGGCCAATCTCCTTAATAAACATAGATGCAAAAATCCTCAATGAGATGCTGGCAAACAGAATGCAGCAAACCAAAATTATATACCATGACCAAGTAGGATTCATCTCAGGGCTGCAGGGATAGTTCAGCAAATGCAAATCAATAAATGTATTATACCATATGAACAGAACGAAGGACAAAAACCACATCATCATCTCAACAGGAGCACAACAAACATTTGACAAAGTCCAACACCCATTCATGATAAAAAGCCTTACAGAAAATTGGAATAGATCATCTTTATCTCAATCTGATAAAACCATCTATGAAAAACCAACAGCCAAGATCATACTAAATGGTCAAAAATTGAAAGCTTTTACTCTAAAATCAGGAACAAGACAAGGATGTCCACTATCACCTCTCTTATTCAGTATAGGTCTGGAAACATTAGCCAGAGCAATTAGATAAGAGAGAGAAATCAAAGGAATAAAGATAGGAAAGGAAGAAGTTAAATTATCATTGTTTGTAGATGACATGATACTCTACATAGAAGATCCCAAAAACTCCACCAAAAGACTTCTAGATTTAATAACCCAATTCAGTCATGTAGCTGGATACAAAGTCAATGCTCAAAACTCAATAGCATTCCTGTAAACCAACAACAAACTCACTGAGAGAGAATTAGTAAAATAAGACCTTTCACAATAACAGCAAAAAATGATGAAATACTTAGGAATGGATCTAACAAAGGAAGTAAAACATCTTTACACTGAAAACCACAGTACTCTGAAAAAGGAAATCAAGGGGGATATTAGAAACTGGAAGGATATCCCTTGTTCTTGGGTAGGAAGAACTGATATAGTGAAAATGGCCACACTTCCAAAATTATTATACAGATTTAATGCAATCCCAATCAAAATACCTCACAGAATTAGGGAAAACAATCCTAAAATTCATTTGGAACCTGAAGAGGGATAGAATAGCAAAAGCAATTCTGGGCAACAAAGGCAAGGCAAAGGCAGGCATCACAATCCCTGACTTGAAATTATACTGCAAAACTACTGTGATAAAATCAGCATGGTACTGGCAAAAAAAAAAAAAAAAAAAAAAAAAAAACCACAATAAAACAGGCCTAAGGATCAGTGGAAGAGATTAGAAGATGCAGACACAACTACAAACACATTCAGCCCCCTTATTTTTGACAAAGGAGCCAAATATATTCACTGGAAGAAAGATAATCTCTTTAATAAATGGTGCTGGATAAACTGGCTCGCTACATGCCAAGGACTAAAACTAGACCCATGTCTATCACCGTGCACTAAACTAAGGTCAAAATGCATCAAAGATCTAAATATTAAAATAGAAACACTAAATTTACTGGAAGAGAAAGGAGTTAGAAATCTTGCAGACATAGGTGTAGGCAGAGACTTCATGAACAAAACCCAGAATGCAAGGGAAATACTACAAAGAATCAACAAATGGGATCTCACTTCATTAAAAAGCTTTGCACAGCAAAAGAAATCACCGGGCTGGTGAGATAGCTCAGCAGCATAAGCTCCTGCCTGGCAAGCGTGAGGTCCTGAGTTTGACTCCCAGTACCCACATACGAAAAAATGGCCGGTGATATCGCTTAGTGGCACGGGTGCCTGCTGGCATGCAAGGTCCTGAGGTTGACCCCCAGTACCCACAAAAAAAAAAAAAAAAAAAAAAAAATCACCAACAGAGTGAAAAGACAACCCACAGAGGGGGAAAAAATTATAGCCAGTTCTCCCACAGACAAAGGATTTCTATCTAGAACATATAAAGAATTTTAAAAAATCAGACCCTTCAAATTCAAAGACCCAATCCAAAATGAGATGAGTATACACTTCTCAGATGAAGAAATACAAATGGCAAATAAATACATGAAAAAATGTTCAACATCATTGGTCATTCAGGAGATGCCAATTAAAACAACACTGAGATTCCATCTCACCCCAGACAGAATGGCTATCACCAAAACATCAACCGATAACCGATTCCCCACAGCTGCCGGGGCTGTGGGGAAAAGGGAGCCTTCTCCACTGTTGGTGGGAGTGTAGGCTGGTGCAGCCACTGTGGAAATCAGTGTGGAGATGCCTCAAAATCTAAAACTAGAGGAGCCATTTGACCCAGCTATTCCCCTTCCTGGTATCTTCCCAGAAAAATTAAAAGCATATACCCCAGCGCACCCATGTTTGTACTAGCCATATATGCGCACAGTTTGTAATAGCCAAATCTTGGAAATGGCCCAAATGCCCATCAACTGATGAATGGATAAAGAAGATGCGTTTTTCACACCATGGAGTACTACTCTGCCATAACAGATAAACTTGAGGCATTTCGACGTAACTGGATTCACTCTGAGACCTTACTCTTTAAGTGAAATAAATCAGACACACAAGTTTAAATATAGCATTGTTTCTCTGGTGTGAGAAACTGAAAAGGTAAAAAAGGACTAAAATGTATAATAGATACTGGGAAGTAGGAAGAAAGTGTTCAAATGAGAAAGGGAATGAGGAAGGGAGGGGGAGGAAGGAAGGGAAAAGAAAAAAAGAAAAAAGAAGGAAAACCTGGAAACAAAACCTTGCCTCACTTGCATCAGATCACACCACATCCGGGGCACCCCCAGTGCAGTGTCTTCGCCCCTGCAGCCACAGGGGCTGTGAGCGACATCTCAGCCACAGCCAAGCTCTTAGCACTTCAGGAATCCCTCAGCTATGGTTCTCAGTCGTGGGAAGTGGTTTTGACACTGGTGCAGGAAGAGTTTCACGATTTCAGTTCTATGAATATGGAATATCGAAGCGAATACATGCATGTTACCTTATAACTCATTTGCACTAGACTGTGTGGCAGACCCTAAGATACAGCAGTTCAGTACTAGCAAGCCTGGAGACGCTGGAGGAGGCAGAAGCTTGACAGAGGGATCGTGGCCAGGCTCTGGGCCCCACAGCTCCACGTGCAGACAAGGCAGTGGGCCCTGTGGCGCTGTGTGTAGACATGGGTGGGGAGTGCTATGGACCTGTGTGCAGATGGGAAGCCTGCAGGTCTGGGCAGGAAGCAGGAATGTCCAATGCATGAGGTCATGACATGCCCCACAGTGCAGCTTTTCCAAGCAGAAAGCGATGCTTGCTAAAAAAAAAAAAAAAAAGACCTAAGTATTTCTCTATGGCTAAGGACAAGAAGATTAAAGCTATTTCCAGATGCCACAAAGAGAACAGAGCTGGAAAAGGCAGAACACCTAAGAGACACTCAACCTAGACGGCTTTGATTCAAGAGGTCGTGGTGCCAGGGCACTGCTCCCACTGGTCCGTTCTGGGCCCAAGCTCCTTAGTTTGATAAACTCTCCCTGGCTGACTGCCACACACAGCTACAGAGCGTATGTCACCAAACGAAAATGGTTCTCGTGGTCTTAACCATTCTTAACAAACCCTTTTGATACCTTCAAAGGGCCTGGAATTCTTCATTCTTAGTAAGAGAAAATAAAGTTCAAACTATTGTCTTATCTTTCAGATTCCTCCCATAGCAGATTGGCAACAGTGCAGAGAATTTGTAACCCACTCTGGGGAGGGTGTGGAAAGGCAGGCACTGCCATCCACCAGCGTACAAAGGTAGGACTGCTGCAGCCCCAGGAGGGCAATTTGGCAAGACCTAGTGAAATGTCACCGCATGTTATCCTGGGCCTGCCAATCTCGCTCCTGGGAACATATCCAACAGCAACGATTGTACACATACCGAATGACACCTTTACAAAGTTACCAAATGACACCTTTACAAAGTTACCAAATGACACCTTTACAAAGTTACTGCAGCATTGCTTGCAGTAAGGAAAGATTAGAGCAACTCTGGATCTATGTCGGCTCCACAGATTAGAGCAACTCTGGATCTATGTCGGCTCCACAGGGCACAGTGGTGGCGCTCTGTCCCAGCGCCCCCTGCAAGTTTCCGCTCTGGTGCCTGGTGTGAGGAGACTGCTTTCTGAAATGACCTTGCCCAACTCTGTCCCCCAGTACTAGCACTCTCTACTGAGTGGCGCTGACATAGCTGCCTGTAAAATGTGAGAAGCAAATCTGCTAAACTGAGCAGAGTGCTGGCCACCACTAGCATTCAAGAAAGCTGTGTTCCCTGGCACAGCCCATGCCCTGATCAAAATCCCTCTTCTCCCTGGTAGACTTGTCAGTGGCCGGCATGTATCAGTCGTGTATAAGATGGAAGTCGAACGTGGGCCGGGCCTTGAGCCTGCTGACAGCTGTCACCTTTGGCCACTTCTTCTTCGGGACCCTCGAGAGGGAAGGGTGCCCATGTTGGCTTCCAAGATGTTACCAATCAGCTGAGGGCTCCTGGTCAGTTCCCACAGAAATCACAAATCGGCGAAGCATAGTGGCCCTTCTTGCTGCTCAGAGTCAGCAGGTACCGAGCGGCCTCAGGAGCTCTTCCCGCCGCCAGAGACGGCAGGCCCCACCCAGCACACCTTCGTTGCTCTCTTTTCTTCTCCGCTGCTGGCCACCTTGGATGCCAGCCCCAGCTGCTGGCAGTAGTTTTATCAGCTCAGCCTGCTCTACTCCACGGAGAAATACTGAATCGGTAGGAGGGTGCGGTTCAGAAGAGGCTTTATTTATTAGGACTTATGCCGAAGTTGGTATAGTAAGCTGGCAAGTTCTCTTTCCCTAGTTGTCAAATTCCTGATATGACTTTCTCCCACCTCTCGAGAAAGTCAAACTATCTTTTGAATTTGTCTCTCTGCCGCATGCCTCCTTTGTAATCATACGGCGGTCTCATGAGAAAACCCGAATTCGTCACTTTCTTTGATGTGCAAGCATCATGAGCCTTCTTCAGTTTCAGCTTTAAGCCAGCTTCTGACCTCATGTTCGACACATCAGTGACATGCCCTAATCCCTTGGAGTCCATCTCTTCCGTGAATGTGCCATGCTCTACTGCCTTAAGACTCACAGCTAACTTCCCGTAGAACACATTTTCCTAAGACCAATTCAAAGATAGCATTCCTGCAGTAGCTCCTCTGAATTGTGCCTAACTGAACCATTGCATGCTGAGATACACGGTGGGTGGATGCATGGTAGATGGGTGACTAGATAGGTGGGCGGATGGTGAATGGATTGTATAAACGGGTGAATGGATAGTGGATGGATGGGTAGATAAATGGCAGGAGGGTGGGCAGAAAAACAGGTGAATACATGGTGGATGGATGGATGGATGGATGGATGGGTAAATGGTGGGTGGTTGAATGGATAGATCAGTTCTGGTCTTTATCAGCCTCTACACTTACTTATCAGGACCCAAGAAACCTCCGAGGCTTTGTAGGCCTCTGGTGGTGAGTTTCAGGAGTCTATAATTTAGATAAAGTGGCTTTCCAAATAGTCGGTAGTGCTCCCTTGTCAAAATTCCAGGAGCCAGGGCTGGTGAGATAGCTCAGCGGCATAAGCGCCTGCCCAGCAAGCGTGAGGTCCTGAGTTTGACTCCCAGAACCCACATAAAGGAAAAAAAGGGCCGGTGATATCGCTCAGCAGCACAAGCACTTGCTGGCAAGCAAGAGGTCCTGAGGTCAACTCCCGGTACCCACATAAAAAAAAAAAAAAAAAAATTCCAGGAGCCATATTGAGAAACTGCTCAGGCAAGAGCTAAATTATTTAGACTATTTTCTCATAAATATAGAACTATAAGGGGGAAAAAAAAATCAAAGAATGGAAAAGGGCAATGTTTGCACTTTTCATTTAGAAAAAAGAAAAAGTGAAAATTCTAGTTTGAAATCTAGGTTCATTAGGTTTTATCACCATTTGGAGTTTGAGATACTTTCATGGAAGGTAGAATCATTTTCTTCATTTTTCCCCTCTAGCATAATCATAGGCATTTTGCCGATGTCTCCAGCCTGTAAACATTGCCTACTGAAAACCCCTGGTGGTGCACCATGACTGACTTAGTGAGCTTGTGCCTGGGGTTTGTTAAAAGCAGCAGCATTTGAAGTTAGAATAGCAGCATTTCTTCATCCAAGCAGCAAACCCTGCCAACTGGCAACAACCCCTTTGCAATAAAATATAAATATGGAGAACCAGCATTTTTGTCATCTCAGGTACATGCCACAGATTCACTGAGTAATGTTCCCCACTCCCATTGTCCTTCATTCATATTGTGTGGAATATGCTGGATTCCATCTCCTTATAGCCCTGTAGGGAGGAATCGTGGTGGCTTTCATCCAGCATGTCTTGGCAGCCTCCAGCTATGCATTGGTATTTAATGAAGGGTTTGGCATGTGAGCCAAGGTAAGCCTTTTTATGGCATTATGTAGAATGGCTTTTTAGTAAATGACACACTCCCCAAAGAATGTTTCCAGAGAGGCCTTTGTGCAGTTTTTTGGGGCGTAGACATTTCACGTGTAGCATGCTTACTTTATTAGATAGACTATAGGATACTACTAACTACTCCAGGGTTTCCTTAACTGAGACTCGAGCCCCCTGGATATGAGGGTGGGAGTTGCACAGAGGGTCTCCAAGAGCCAGAGAAGTATTTTGTGGTAGTTTGGCCCTCCTCTTCCTTCTCCATTCAATACAAGTGTCTCCATTTCCTCTGCAAATCTGCCTCCCCTGCACATGGCCCAGAATATTCCAGCCATTCAGCAAAACAGAGCTCCCAGGAGGTAGGCATAGGTCAGGGGTTAATTCTCCTTCTGCAGATAATGTCTGGGGGACAGTATGGGGAGCAGGGTGCTTACAACATCTCCAAGCCCAGTCCTCCAGAGGGACCCCAACTCAGAACACCAGAACATCCTCGGTGAATGCATTGGTCAGCTTTCTACAACTGCATTGAAGCACTCAAGGCAGCATGGTTAGGAAAGGGCTGTTTCACTCCCACTTGCTGAGGTTCAGCAGGGTGACCTTGCGAAGGTCTGCTAGCAGGGAGGTGGGTATGCAAGAAGTCACAGGGACTGACCGGGTCCCATGGTCTCTCCCAAGGGCATGCCCTCAGTGACCCCTTAAAGTTCCCGTACCTCTCACGGGTGCCACCCTAGAGACCTGACTTTTAATCACTATGGACCTGGGGGTTGCTCAGACCACACTGAGCCATAGCGGTGGAGTTGTGCAAACTTTCTTATCACTTCCAGCCCCGAGGTCAGCGAGGTCAGAAACACCCCATCTGCAGTGGAAGGAGGTGCTCTCTCCTAAGGGCCTGGAGCCCCAGGGCTGCCTAGTAGCCACAGAAGGGAAGCCATTCACCATCCATGGTCCTGGCTGCAGGCTGGGCCCCAGGTGGACCTCTATCAGGCAGAGAAGATGACAGCTGAGGAAGGTGCCAGGTAGGGAGGTTGATGGTGGGGAAGGTGACAGGCTGGCAGGGTGCTATGCACCTGAAATGGAAACTGCATTTGAAATGCTCTGGTGATTCCATTTTACTTAATTCTTAAAGTGATTTTTCTACCTTAGCTCCATCTCCCTTTCCTCCACTCCCCCTACACATTGGCAAAGGGAAAGTGAGGAAGGAAAATTCGTGTGCTGACATCACATTTATGAATTTCTACCCTTGAACAATGATGTTCCCCATTCCAGCAGGGGATCCACGCCTCCTGAACTTCTGTGCTCATAGGGGCTTCCTCTGGACCCCACTGCAAGCATCCAGGGGTGAGAAGGAGCACGAGAAGTCAGGGACATCCCAGGAAAACCAGGCAGTGTGGTTTGACAACCCCTGCTTCTTAGCAGTGAGTGCGGCATGGGTCAGCCCCAGCAAGGGTGTAGAGGGGAACCCCATGCACCCACCTAGAGGCCCCACGCCCACCTCTGTGAGTTGCCTGTGGTCTCCCTAGCCCCCTGCTTCTCCTTTCCAGTGTTCTCTGGTCTGCGGAGTACATGCAAGTGCGAGCTTTGGGATTAAGCTTTGGGATTAAGGCACATATTAACCACTCAGGGACTCTGGGCTGTTACTAATTCAACTGTCCTACAGACTGAACCAAGTGAGTCTTAGGCACAGAAATCAGGTAAAGACGCTCACGTTAAAGCTAAGATAGAGACCCAGGGAAAATCCTCACTGCTCCCTTCTGCACTAAGCACTGGAGACACTCGGGGGCACATCAAAGCTGAGGACAGGCAGCCCCGACAGCCATGCGGAGGACAGGTACCTCGCATCACATCAGGGAAGCCAGCTCCAGGCTGGGCTGGGTCCTCCACAGGCTCAAATGCCATCTGGAAGCAGAGGTGACAGGGAGGCTTCTGGCCAGAAAGCACATGGTGAGGGAGAAAGGCAGAGACAGCGTGTGAGCTTTGGGCCACCACAGGAAGGACAAGCAGGCGGGGATGAGCAGAGGATGCCCCTCTCGGTGGTGAGCGGTTTGCAGTGTTGCCACCGGCTCTGGCTGAGGGTGCTGCTCAGCATCCCTGGGTGAAGAGGACCCCCTTCTCCTCACGTAGATCCCTGGGTGAAGGATTAGGAGGGCCCTCTGGAAGCCATGGTCCCCTACACGCTCGGGCTCTGCCCTCCACCCTGTCAATCCCAAGCTCTCCCATATTGCTCTCATAACCCAGAGTTGGGGTGCAGGCGTGCCAGCCAGGCCAGGTGTGACCAGAAGAGCTGGGCAGGGGTTACAGGGCCACACAGCCTCAAAGTACCAGTAGCTCTGCATGGTGCCCTTTTGTCACTGGTGCAGGGCAGGTGAGAGCTCTCTTCCCTGAGCGGGCAGGGAGGAGGTTTCCCAAAGGGCTCTGAATAAATAGACATAAAGGAGTAAGCCAGTACCTCCCTGCTGACAGCCCTGCCTGCCTATTGCAGGCCTTACCTGGCTGATGGAGGAGGTGCAGCTTCCGTTCCAAGAGCGGCTCTGTCCACAGTCCAGGCTGAGGAGCACCCTAGTGCCAGCCCAGGCCCTGCCCAGTGTCCCCAGAGGTTATATCCTCTGGCTCCTCCCTGCTGTTGTCTCCACAACCTGCCAAGCCTCAGGTTTCACAGAGCATCTCTGAGTTCCTAAGTCTTACCCCAAAACCTTGTTCTTTGTCTCTTGATTGGTCTTCTTCTTTCACAACAAAAGGCTCTTTGGGGACAGGGACAGCACTCAGCAGGAGAATGTCTTCACAGGCTTCCACCTCTGGAAGATAGGAAAGGTTCTGAGACAAAGTCCACAGCTGCACAGCTGGGAAAGTCTTTATGGGGCAAGACCCTGGGAAGCAGGGCAGGAAGGGGGACAGGGACCCATTCAAGAACTTTCCATCCAGCAAGGGTAGCATTCTCAGGGGGTTTCTCAGACCCTGGGCACCAGCAATGGGATTTCTTGATTGCACCCTCAAGAGCAAAGGAAAAGGACACTCTTAACAAAATGTGCCAGGGACAGAGCCAGGGTGGCAGGCTGGGCCTCTTTCCTGTCCCTCCCCACCCCTCCCCGGTCTGCATGGCCTCTTCTGAGCCCCATCTGTGGGACCAACAGTAAGAGCTGGAAGGGTCTCAGGTGAGGCCCTGACTCCACCCGGGAAGGCCAGGCATTGTAGGGAGCCCGAAGTCGCCCACGCAAAGCCAGGCCCTCGGGACTGCTCTAAAGTGCACACCAGCCCTGTGACCACTGCCTCCGCGCTTAGTGACATCTGAACTTTGAACTTCAGTGGGTGGGCCTGGGGCCTCCATCTGTCACTGTCCCCGTGGTCCAATGGAATCAGAGACCAAGGGAACTGGACCATGGCGTGTGTTCCCGCAGGGACAAGCTGCTCAGTTTAGGGACGGGGCTTCAGGACAGCGCCCTCCCCAGCCTCTCCATGCATCCTGTCTCCCATTACAGCTCACTACCCATGTCCCTGTCTTCGTCCTCATTGTTCACATCATCACCCCCACAGCCCCCGAGGCCACCATGTCCTCTGCACACAGTTGGGCGTCATGGAAGTGCTGCTGAAAGGCACCACAGCCTGCAGGAACCTCCCCCACGTCCTGGCCTGGCCAGCGCTGCCCCTCTGGGTGAGCATCTCTCCCACCCCTCAAAGTGTCTGTGATGGTCCCCAGATGTTGGTGAAGGAGCCAGCACAGAAAGCAGCCCCTGAGGCTAGCAGTCGTGCAGGCGCCAGGCCTCTGAACTGTCCCTGCCGGGTCGCCTGCAGCCGGAGGAGTCCTGGAATCTGGACACAGGATGCAGCATCTGGGGGAGATTGGAGGGTGTCTGTGCAGTTCATGGAAAAACATTGTTAGGAAAACAGTGTTTGGCAGTTTCCCTGAGGGGTAAACAAGCCAGCTGAAGTGAAACAGGGACTCCAGGGACACTTAGTAAAACACGAGTCCGGCCTTGCTCTCCAGTTCCTTGTCCCATCAGGAGCACAAGAGGGAGGCCCCAGTGAAGGCCAAGGAAGAGAGAAGGCCCAGAAGAACCGCTGGTGAGGCTCAGCTTTTAAAGTGGCCTTTTTGAAAAACCTAGGCTTCTGCCATCTCCTGTTGAATTGGGGGCATAAAAATAAAAATCATCAGCAAGAAAAGGAAAATAAGTAAGTAAGATAATGGTAAAACAACAGCCTGCATCGGGAACATTGCAGAGCCCACCATTGTGGGAAGAGCAGGACTGGAAAGGCAGAACAGGCTTACTCTCAGTGGATGAGGCTGCACAGGAAGCCAAAGCCTAGGTCCCCTCAAGGCTCACCCATCCCTCTGTCGCCCAAGGGTGGCATTGCCAGGTGCCCCTCCCGTGGGACTGAAATTTGCCCTGCCTGGCTCACAGGCTGTTGAGGAGCTTGAAGCCAGACGTAGGATAGGACTTAGGCAACAGGCTCCAGTGCCACTACTGGGACAAAGTCCCCTCTGGATAGGAAAAGTCTGCACCACTCTGTGTCACTGCCTGCCTCACCACACATGCTCACAGGAACCATGCCGGGTATTTTAGGTCAAAAGAACTTAATGTGTCAGAGGGCTGAGTGTGCCGGGTCCCTGGGGTGACTTCCAGAACACTGCAGCAGTGACCCAGGTCTGTAATCTCAGCACCTGAAGGTCCCCAGGAGCTTGCTGCTCCCACTGCAGGGCTCTGGATGCCAGGGACTCTGGGATGGAAGTGGCACGAGTGCCACTCTGCCAGTCATCCATGGACATGTGCAACTCATCTCCAAGACACCACCATCCCAAAATAGCCAAAAGGAGTGGAGACCTGGCTCTGCCTCGCCACTACCCGAAACCCATCCTCTGGCTTCTCGGCACTCCTGCAACCTGCTCTAGTTTAAGAGCCAAAATCTACATTTCCAGATTTCCTGAAGCCAAGATTAGTGTCTGTGTGATGAGGACGCAGGCTAAGATACTCGCCCAGAGCAGCAGTACTTACTCTGTCTTTCTTTCGTCTTCAGAGTAGGTACATCAGGAAGGTCCTCACCACCCAGACTTCCCTCCTTACCCTGTGTCCTGAGCAAGAGGGGGGTGTGTGCCTGTGTGTGTGCTCGTGTGTATGTGTGTGTGTACGCACCTGTGCCCATGTGCCATGGTACCCTGAGTGGTCTGGAAAGTCTACCAATGCCACTTCAGAATAATGTTTGTAAGCACATAAAATTAAACTCAGGCAGCCAATGATATTAATAACAGTACTCCCCTGAAATTGACTTCCTGTGCTACCTTAAATGTTTAATTGCATGCTTCTTTTACCCACTTTTAAAGCGTCCCAGCAAGTCTAACAACTGTAGTTTTGAAGGTGTGATGAGTGCAGACACCATCTCAGGATACAGGCAATACCTAAATTACACTGGGAAATCGCTTTCGCTGTGCTAGTAAAAGTCAAAGGCTCTGCAGTGGTCTACAGCCTCCCTCCAAGAACAAAGGAAATACTGAGGTCCAGGCAGAGACTGGCGAAAGTAAAGACATGTTTTCCTGGTCGGGTTAATTACAGGTATGTAGCCCTAATACTCTGGAGGCTGATACAGGAGGATTGCAAGTTCAAGCCCAGCCTTGCTACATAGCAAGTTCGAGACCAGCCTGAGCTACATTGCAAGATATACCCCACCTCGGAAAAAGATCTGTTTTCCTCTCCAAGCTCACTAACCCCCAGGGTGCTGTAGACATGGGTGAGGACTGGGCTGGCATGTCACATCAGGTGGCTAAGCACCACTCTCCAAGCCCCAGTTTTCTCTGAGGGAGGAAAGGGAGAAGGGAGTGAAGCAGGTCCGTCCAATCACCCACAGTGGCACTCTGGGGTGCTGGGATGCGCACTGTCCTTCTGGCAGGCCAGACACCCAGAGAAGACCAGGAGGCTCCTGCCTCAGAGAGTGCCTGGGGACAGGCCTCCGGGGAGAGGGGCACAAAGGCACAAACAGGGAGCAGCTCGAAGCTGCAGGACCTCCGTTTGTGAGTGCAGGGCGACTGGCGCTCTCTGTTCAGAAAACACTTCTTGCTAACATTTCTTAGGTTTCTTCAGTGTACTAGTGATTGAAACAGCTCTCCACGCTCTAGCAGCAGATGGGAGACTCTAGTGTGCATTCCAGAGAAGCCGCTGCAGCCTCAGCCTGGTTTCCGGGCACCTCAGTTGTCTCTGTGAGCACCAGCTAGTGGCAAAATCGTCAGGCCGCTTTCTGTGCCTCCAGAGAGAGAACGTTTTCCTGGTGGCCAAGTGTAAGTCACGGAGCCCTGGAGGAACCATCCGTCTCCCTCCCCATTTCCAGGGATCTTCCAGGCAGAGGGACAGGTTAGCCACTGCATGTGTCTGATGGCTTTGTACGTCAACAGGGGGACCTGCCCTTCCCAGGGACATTAGGGGCCACTCTCTCCACTCTGACTCTCTCCGCTTACCCCTCAGCTTTGAAGCAGTACCGCTGTTCTCCACCGCACCGCTGGGAGTGAGAGCAGAGCCTGTGTCCACACTCCTAAGGGAGAGACCAAGTGAGGGCAAGATCCCCTAAGGCCACGAAGTGGCCACGGCTATGGCAAGAGCGACAGCCAGCCGCCCTTACACCACAGTCTACATGCAGAGCTCAGAGAGGCTTTGGCTGCAGAGTCTGAAGCCTGAGGTTTTTCTTTCTTTCTCTCCTTTTCTTTTTCCTTCCTTCCTTCCTTTTTTCCTTCCTTCCTTCCTTCCTTCCTTCCTTCTTTTCATAGCACTGGGGGTTGAACCCAGGGCTTTCACGCTGAACTACATCCCAAGCCCTTTTTAAAAACTGTATTCTGAGACAGGGTCTGACTAAGTTGCTAAGTTGCCCAGGTGGACTCAAACTTGCAACCCTTCTGCCTCAGCTTCCCAGAACGGTGGGATTAGAGGTGTGCACTTCCACACCCAGCTGAAACTCTTCATCACGATGCTGAGCAACTACTCGAGATGTAGTGGGTTTAGGGCCCATTCGTTTCCGCTGTCTCCCGTCACTCTGGAGGCTGGTATGGCTGCACACTCTGAAACTCTCTGAAGAAGGACAGGTCACACTACAGAATTTCGAAAAGATTTCACTAAGCAGAATTCTCCTAATTCAGTGAAAATGCCAAATAACTCCAGGGTCTGTCCTTGGTCTAGTGTTTCCCTTCCCATGCACATCGTCACTGCCTTAGAGGAGTGCTCCCTGTGCTTTGCAAAGGGCTCTGGCCAACTACTCGACTTTAATTTTGTGTGGTCCAACTCCATCTTGTTTCTGAGTTTGGGGTGCTGTTTTGGGGTGCACCGTGCTCACAGAAAATGCCTGTTTTGACTTTTCCGGACAGTGCTGGTGAGATGCTGAATAGTGGCTTTCAGCCCCTGCCTCCCAGGTGTGCTCTGCAGGTGGAGTGGGTGGCTGAGAGGTGAGATTTAGGAGAGGAACTGGATTCGATTTTACCCTTTAAGGGCATATTGGGAAACTCCTATTCATTGATGGTTTGAACCAACACTTCCTGGAGTAGTAATAGTGATACATCACTGCTTATTAAGTACGTACTATTAGGGAAGCACTGTACTACCCAACATCACTGCTTATTAAGTACGTACTATTAGGGAAGCACTGTACTACCCAACATCACTGCTTATTAAGTACGTACTATTAGGGAAGCACTGTACTACCCAACATCACTGCTTATTAAGTACGTACTATTAGGGAAGCACTGTATTACCCAACATCACTGCTTATTAAGTACGTACTATTAGGGAAGCACTGTACTACCCAACATCACTGCTTATTAAGTACGTACTATTAGGGAAGCACTGTACTACCCAACATCACTGCTTATTAAGTACGTACTATTAGGGAAGCACTGTACTACCCAACATCACTGCTTATTAAGTACGTACTATTAGGGAAGCACTGTACTACCCAACATCACTGCTTATTAAGTACGTACTATTAGGGAAGCACTGTACTACCCAACATCACTGCTTATTAAGTACGTACTATTAGGGAAGCACTGTACTACCCAACATCACTGCTTATTAAGTACGTACTATTAGGGAAGCACTGTACTACCCAACATCACTGCTTATTAAGTACGTACTATTAGGGAAGCACTGTACTACCCAACATCACTGCTTATTAAGTACGTACTATTAGGGAAGCACTGTACTACCCAACATCACTGCTTATTAAGTACGTACTATTAGGGAAGCACTGTACTACCCAACATCACTGCTTATTAAGTATGTACTATTAGGGAAGCACTGTACTACCCAACATCACTGCTTATTAAGTATGTACTATTAGGGAAGCACTGTACTACCCAACTCACCTGCTTATTAAGTACGTACTATTAGGGAAGCACTGTACTACCCAACATCACTGCTTACTAAGTATGTACTATTAGGGAAGCACTGTACTACCCAACTCACCTGCTTCTTTACCAGTTGATCCTCCGGACCGCTCTACGCATTAAGCACTATGGTGTTCATTTTGTAAATGAAGAAACTGAAGCTTAAGCAATATACCCAGGATTTCACAGCTAGTGAACAGCAAAGACAAGATTCCAGTCTGGTTCCATCCTGCTCCAAGTCCCACGCTTAGGAGTCTGTGCCAACGTCCTATGGGTTAATGGTTCCCAAGCACAGGGGAGGGCGCAGGTCCGTCCTGGCTGGACACATGTGCACTGCGGTTGGAAGTGAATGAGAAACACGCGTGCTATTCCCAGACAACCATGCAGTGTAAAGTAGTATTCAGCAGAGAGCTTTTAAAATTATTGTTCATGTCATTACTTCAAGCTCCCTTCACCTCCAGTCCCAGCTAGAGTCGCATGGTCATGGCACACACTGCATGCCTAGTGCATGGCTCTTGCCAAATTGCCCCTTAGAGCTTTCCTACAGCTCAGTGCCAGCTTTCTAGGCACACAGTTAAAGCAGAATTGGTTTTAAGACATTTGCATAATCCAGAGTCACGGGGGATGGAGAAGTGGTCAGCTTTGTAAAGAATGCCTTTTCTCTTCCTGCATAATAACTTGCCTCCTACAACATCTGCCAGGCCAACGTTCCCTGTATTCATCCATTTTCTTTTGTTACAAGAAAGTACTCAGAGAGGGGGGATAAAGAAAGTATTGAGGATGGGAACCTTATAAAGAAAAGAGGTTTCAGTAGCTCATGGACCTGGAGGCTAAACATCCAACGTCAGGAGGCACCGCCTGAGCAGCCTCCAGAAAGAGCCCCTGACATCAAACCCTGGCAGAGAAGAGCAGGGGTGAGGAAGAGCAGAGCAGAGATAAGGGAGCTGATGGCGTGCGCAGCAGCCCAGTGAGGGCGGGGAGGGCTTTATAAGCCCCGTCTCTGCAGAGCTAACTCACTCTGAGACCAGAATGATGCTCTCTGTGACCCAGTGACCTTCCATTCACCCCTCCTCAAAGATTCTGCCATCATCACACTGGGGACCGAGCCCCCAGCACGTGAACCCCACGACATGCTCAAACCACATCTGAACCCCATCACTCTTGAGGGGGTCATCTCTGGGGTAGACTGGTGGTAGGGTTCACCAGTGTGGGACAAGAGCTTTCTCTTGGCCACTGAAAATTTTCCCTGTCCCGGAGGGGTTAAGCCCACAGACCTAAAGCTGAAGTTAGGAATGGACCAGCCTAACCACTTCTTACAGGAAATAGCAACTGGAGGAAAGAAAAAATGCAAAGGATGCCTTTCAAAGTAGCAGCTAAATTGTTTCAGCAGGGAAGTATGAGATTAGCAGCGGAAATCATATTCGAATCTGCACACTCGCAACTCCGTTTTCTCTCCTCTCCCTCCTCTCCACGAAAAGAAGAAACTAGAAGCACAACCTGGGCTCAGTGACCTGCAGCATGCACATGCATGCAGCAATGTCATGACAAGTCCTGCTGGGGCTGAGTATCGGAGCAGCTATTCAAACACTTTGGATTTCATAGGAACCAACTGTGTGTTTTTATGAACAAACTGGAATCCTATCACATTCTTCAGGGCTTTGGAAAGAGGCCTGGGGCCTTTCGCCCTGACGGAGCCGTGTGCTTCCCTGACCGCCTGCAGGTTCAGCAGGCACTGTCTGTGTTGGCCATCACTTTGTTCCAAATCCTTTGCTCGTCAGTGGCACTGATTCTCACATTCACCAATTCTCAAACTGCTGTCCTGACATGTCATCTCTTTTGCCCACCTAGGGAATGCACACGTGAATTTCCGCAGCTGCCTGAGCTGGTTAGCTGGGTCTGAGCTGCAGAAGCAGGGCCAGGTGAGGGCTGCCTGCAAGGTGTGCTCCCAGATACCCAAACTGCAGGGGGGCGCAGTACGTCGAGCCCTTGAGTCCCACGTGGTGCCCCCTGCCCTCGCAGGTCCCAGCCTAACAGCAGGACATGGCGTGAGATAGTTACTCACGCACAGCTCTGGCCTGGCTTTCCCAAAAGGCTGGCTGCCGTCTGGGAATGGTGGGTGAGGGCAGGGTCTCCTCCAGACGACTAACACTGTGGACCAAGAAAGGATCAAGACCTGGAGAGAACGTGATGGCAAAGCCTAATCTGAGCCAGGCGCATGGGTCCTGAAGTCTCATGGCACAGAGCCGTCTGCTCCCAAGGAGACGTGCAGGGGGCACAGTCACACCTTGTCTGGGTGACCAGTTGACCCAGCAGCCAGAAGTGCTCCCCTCTCACCACACTCGCCAGTGCGAGTCCATGGGCATCTCCCCAAGCCCTGCGTCCTCTCCAGGGGGTGCTGCGGAGGCTGGCTGCTGCCAGGCTGGTCCATTCCCATCATCAGACACAACCTGTGAGATTCGACGTCGCTCTTCTCCCACAAGCAGAGCAAACACCACGCCAGAGCCCCGTGAAGGGCCACAGGCGCTGATGCTGCTGGGTCCGGCTGAGCTGGGACCGTGCTGCTGGCTGCGCTAGTCTGACCCAAGTCACAGGTTCTGGGAGTTTTAATTTCATTCGTTTTTACCTGAGTTGGTCACATGCTTTTCGTCAGGGTCCGACAGGCTCGCTTTTGTCACCTAGGTCTCCTGGACAACTACAACTGCATCTTCATGAGCAGAGCTGGGGGGTCTTTAAGTGTGACAGAGCCCACTTCTCCCCACCACACACTCACACACACACACACACACACACTCATCCTGCTGCCTCAGCCTCTCCCAGTTAGAATGTGATTTGCCACCTGCACTCAGGAGGAAACTGTGTGGGGCCCTAGGCCCCAGGCACGTGTTGGGGACACAAAGCTCAGCAGGAGAAGGCCCAGGGCACAGAGCCTGGCAGAAGCCAAGAGAGGAGCCTGGTCCAAGTCCCACTACCACCTGGTGCTTAGACTGGTCCCCAGGAGCTCTGTGACACAAAGGAAGGGCCTTCCCCCACCTCATCCGTGTCCAGCAGGGACAGCAACGCACTCTAGAATCCCATCTGCTCCTGGCTGATGGAATCACCACTGTGGGCATTTCCCATGACTTGGCCACCTTTGGACTTGATTTTGGCAGTTCACAAACACCCTTGGCCCTTGCATTCTCATCTGAAAATGAGAGGAATGAAGTAACGCACCATGTCCTGGTGAGCAGTCAGCAAGAGCCGGTTGCAAGCACGCTTCGCAGCCTTTGGGCAAGATGAGAGGCAAGGGTTGCGCCAGGCCTGTCCCACAGAGAAGACACCAGCCCGAGTCTCCGACTCCCGCAAGGTGTGGGTGCAAAGCCGGCACTGACCTGAGTCCCTCTGGCACACAGGGCAGGGCTTGAGGTTCTCTGCCAGTTATTTTCTGTGGATAAGCACTTGGGCTAATGAAAAATCATGACCACCTCCCTCAGTTCAGCAAGATTAAAACAATCTCTTTACCTTTTTTAAAACCCATACACATTTTAGGAGACTGGAAAGTGTTCAGAAAGGTTGTCTTCTGGTCTGTGTCTTGCAAACGTGTGTCCGGAACTGGGATGGGAGAGCTCCAGCTGGTCTCCACACCAGCCGCCACGGTGAAGGTTCAGGACCAGTCCTATCTTGTCCCCTTTTCCATTGCTAGTAATGCAACACCACAGACTGGGGACCTTAGAGAAGGGAGGTTATCTTGGCTCACAATTCAGGCCCAAGTTCAGGGATGGCAGCTGGCAATGCCCTTCCTGCTGGCCAAGTCCTGAGGTGGAGCAGGGAATCATGCAGGAGGGACAGAGATGTCTCCTCTGGTCTTTCTCCTCCTCTTACACCACCGTTAGGCCTCAACCACGGGGACTTTGACCTGTACCCCCTTCCCAAGGCATTACTTCTAAATAACCAGTTGGACAGAGTTCCTATCCTCCTCATACCTCACAGCAGGGATTAAACTCCAACAAGGGCTTGGGAGGGGCTGACGATGTTCACACCATAGCCAGCCCTACATGTCCAGCTTGACTCTGCAGACCAGTTTTAGCCTGCATGACATGGATATGTCCAAATCCAATACAAAACTCCCCCTGAGGTTAATCAAGCACAGAAAACAAAAGAAAAAGAAAAAGGTGATTGTGTCTAAAAGCCTGTTCACAGACCAGCCTCAGTAGTGCCATCTTAAATAACCACAATGGCCTTGCATGATGACAAAAACATTTCTTTGGCCAAATGTAAACTGTTCCCAGACTCAGATCAGCCTAATACAGGTCAGAGGACTACAGGGTAGGCCTTTCATATGCTACCTCTTTGACCCCTTAGGGCATGCTGGGATATGGTGAGTGGACATCCCACGTACAGGTTGGTGAGAGAATATGCAGGTGCAGAGTGGGGTCAGGTGGGGTGCACCTCATTCTCTAGGTGCTCGCCCCCAGGGTTACTACCTCTACCTCCTGCCTCTCCAAAATCATTTTTCATGGAGGTGTTGGGGAAATTCCAAACTTCTTGAAGTGTGGTGACTGCTTCTCCAGTTTTTCTTTGCCTCCACTAAAGAAAGAATTTGGCTGGATTCCTGGGGTGGAACCTGATTTACCCCAGACTCGCCCATTTAACCCAGGAAGGAAGGTTGAAATATGGCTACCTTGGAGAAGAACTCGGGGTTCCTTTCCCCACAGAGGTAGGTTTTAAATGAAGAAACATGGGCCTCTGTAAAGACAGCTTGGGAGAAGCAATGACAGGCAGGGGGCACTTATTGGTCCTGGGCAGCCCCTGCACTGGTAGGACATGGCACTCTCAGCTGCACAAGGGAGACCACACCAACCCGGGACGTGACAGCGAGACTGAAAGTTCCAGCTCAGGATGAGCCACTGCTAGACGGTGGCTGTATTCATCTTCTTGTCCATACTGGAGGAAGTGAATGTTATGTTTACTTGAATTGGTGGGCAGGAGTTCATTCACTTTAACCAGAAAACTCCATCGTTCCCATCCTCCATGTGAAAGATGTTTCTAAAACACACAGGAACATTTATTTTCCCTCCATAAAATGAAGCCTGATCAGATTTTTCTGTGATGACTAAGGACCTCACTGCAGCCTGGGGCAAGATTTCTGGATAGGAAGACTTCTCACAGTTCAACACGCAGACATCGTGTGGGAGGCTGTGCACACCCAGGACGGGAATCAACTCCAGGAGCAGGTAGGTTGGTTTTAAAGAAAGCTCTGATATCAGAGTGCTTCCCCAGGTTCCCTCTTATCCAAGCAGATGGGAGCCCTGTGGAGGGTTGGCGGCCTTCCCAAGGGAGGGCTGGCTCGTTGCGATCCAAGTCTTGTTTAGTCTTCATTTACGATGCACATTACTCTCCCCAGTGGGAGGAACGTGGGCCACATGGCAAAAGCCCAATTTCAGCTGAAGCCAAAACCAGGCTGGACCTTTATAATCAGACACAAGTCAGAGTCATTTGTCTCTCTGAATTTATTTGTAACCCCAAGAGGTAGAATTATTCCAAGGGGAAGGGAAGTGGAGAGGTGGGGAGGGGATAAGTTGTTTTCTTCCTTCACTCCTTAGGAAGGTTTACAGGGCATCCATCACAAATCTTAGGAAAGAAGAGACATGTGTAGTGAGGGCTACAACAATTTGTTTCTGTTTAAACACGAGGGGAGATGCGTGCCCTGGACCTCAGGTCCCTTGAACACCCACCCACAGCCTTCACGGAATGAGGCACAAATGAGTCAGACACACACAGACAGCATTTCCCTGAGAAAACAGATCACATGAAGGGGAAGGGTGAAGCGCTCGGGAAATGCACTCTGGAGTTTGTGGAGGACAGAGAGTTCTTCAGAGCTCCTCTCCATGCCAAGTGTGAGCCAGCCTTTCCAGTGCAGTGCTTGCATAGGGGTGCAAGCATGGAAACCTCAGTTTGGGGACTTCCCGCAACAATGTCCATCCATGCAGCCCTACAGCCCTGAGGATGGTTATTTCAAACAGCCCAGAAAGATGCACACAAACAAGACGACACGCTGGCTTATCACATGGGAAAGTGGAACTGAAGTCAGCATCCATTGTAAGAAAGTCATTCCCACCCTAGCATGCCCCTTTGTTTTGTTTTAATATTCTGAGTTGAAAAATATCAAATAAGAGAATCAATGCAAAAAGTTTTCTAGGTACTTTGGGCTGGAGAGAAAAAAAGTGCTTCAAATTATGTGAATTAAGTGGGGTCTGCTTTACCCAAGCCAAGTTTTAACTGTCTTCCTAAGCTGTGGTCACATGGATGCAAACGGAGCCCAAAGACCTGTCCTTGGGCTGCAGAGTGACAAAGCGGTGGCAGAGCTGGAGGTCCCTGTGACTACTGTCCCCCACCTCCCAGGCAGGGCCACAGATGCAAGATGTACCTTCTTCTCCATGCTGGAATGGGCCTCGCCAACCCAACCAGAACACTCGGGCCTGTGAGACCCGGGGCACTCCCGGGGGACAAGCTGGCTGTGCCGGTGAACAAGGACTCTCGGCCTGACCCCACCTCCTGAGTCAGCCAGGAAGACAGGCTTGTTTGCAGAATGCAGGAGCTGGGTCAGCTAAGCCTTCCCCCAGATTTCAAAAGAGGCCTGGGAGGCCAGGCAAGGAGTCCCTGCGGGCAGTGCGTGAAGCTGTCAGAGTGAAGCCCAAGGTGTAGCAAAGACTCCAGGAAGTTGGAGAAGCCAGGAATATGAGATGTCTGCTGAGGAAAGCCACAGGCAGTGAGTGGAGCTGGCCCAAGAGAGGTTGTGTGGGCTGCAACCAGCAAAACCATAGGGTTTTGAGGCCCTCAAGCCCTTTGGGGCACGTTACCACCGTGTGCCCTGGATGCCAGATACAGAGCTACAGGCCTTAGTTTGCCCTGCTGGGTTTCTGCCTTGCTTTGATCTGGTTCCTTTCTACCCATCTGTTCCTCACCTTTGGAACAGATGTTTACCCTGTGCCATTGAGACTTAGGGTTATATAACTTATTTTTGATTTTTACAGTAGTTCACAGCTAAGAATTTGCCTTGAGTTTGAGAAGAGACTTGGACTTTTGAAAAATGCTAGAACTGTTGGGATTTTGAGGGAAGAGATTACTGCATTTCTGATTGTACACAGGATAGTTGTATTACATTAGACAGAGTTATGAACTTGCTACTGTCCTTATTCAGACATTATGCTTTAAAATGTGTTTGGATGTGAAGTCGACAAGGGATTGATTATGACCATTAATCCTGATATGTCAACGTCACTGGATTAACACCTAGTAGATTAGTAAAGCACGCTCCTGGGTGTGTCTGGGTAGGCCATGGAGGCATGACATTGGTGTTAAGTTTTATATCTAGATGCCCCCCAAAACCTCACACACTCATAGGTGAGGCTTTTGGGGTGGTCATTAGATCGTGGGGCATGACTGATGAGGTTAAGTTTGGGCATGATGTCGGGAGGTGGAGCCTGGTTGGAGGAGGTAGTCTGGAAGAGTCTATCTTCTTCCTTCCTCCCTTGATTGCTCTCTGCTTCCTTTTGCCATGCCATGAGCTCTTTCTCCTCTACCATGCCTCTCTGCCATCCCCTTCCTTGGAGCCAGCCAACTATAGGCTAAAATCTTTACAAACTATGAGCCAAAATAAACCTCTCATCCTTAGAGTTGTGAGTGTTGGGCACTGTGATGAGAAAGTAACTAAGACACGTGGGTACACCATGAGCTAAGCAGCTTTGTTCCACCATGCTCTTGCCAATGACAGCCCTGCCTTGGAGTCAGCTGTGGGAAGGGTGTGGTGGGCTTACCTGCTGGCAGAACAGAAGTCTCATCCCTCTCCCAGCCAGTCTGGAGCAAATCCTGGGCAGGAGTCCAGTCCATGGCCTGGGAGAAGTGGAGAGCAAGGGGGGAATCTTAGGTCCAGCTCACGCACTGGAAGGGGTAACCACTGGTTGTCTGTATCGGTGTGCAGTGTACAGAATTCGTTCTGCTCACAAGTAACTCATTGAGAAATAAGCAGGATTGATCAACCTTCACTAACAGTTCATTCCACCAATACCATAGTTTCCCACGCAGTGTGCCAGCAGCTGAAGACAGAAATGAAAACTGTGACCTCCACCCAAAGGGGAGTACATTAGAGGGAGATGCTTTTGTGCAAAACCCCTACCCTACAACCCTGGAATAAGAAGGGGCACACAGGAAGTGGTCTGCAAATACAGATGAAGAAGACATTAGTTTCTCTGCAGTTTGGGATGGAGTAGAAATCCACAGTGAGATGATATCTGCCCTGAACTGTTCACAATAGCCAAGATTTGGAATCAACCCAGGGGCCCACCAACCAACCAACAGATGAAGAAATGGGGTGTATATACTCAGTGGAATATTACTCAGCCATAGAGAAGAATGAAAGCCTGTCATTTGCAGCAACATGGATAGAACTGGAGGACACTGTGGTAAGTGAAATAAGCCAAGGACCAAATATTGTCTCCCTTGTGGAAGCTAAAAAGTTAATCTCATAGGGGAAGAGGGTAATGATTGTTAGAGGCTGGGAAGGAGAGGGGAAGGGGAGACAGAAGGGACAGAAATAACTGGTACTGAGGCACAGTTAGGCAGGAGGACTAAGTTCCATGTTCTGCAGCACTGTGGGGGTGACTGTGGTTCACAACATCCTGCTACATATTTAATGAAGAAGTAAAGAGAGGAACTCAAGGCCCCAAACCCGAGGAAGTGATGAGGTGGGAACGCTAATCCCCATTGGATTAGCACACATTGTGTACATACACTCAACTATTTCACTGTACTCCAGCCATATGTACAATTATTATGTGTTGATTAAAAATTAATAAAGGATGCTCAGACTGGAATAAATGGAAGGTTGCGTAGGGCCTTCCAGGAGGACAGAGCAGTAGGACCTGGGCCAGGGGGACGGCAACTGGGGCAGTGAGAGTGCAGGCTGAGGCAGTGCAGACCCTGCCTGGCAACTTCAGTGCTCAGCCTGGACCCGAGCTGACCAGAGCAGGCTTCACAGAGGCCCTCGAGGAAGGACGGTTCAAGGCTCCCCCGAGCTACCTGCTCCTCCTTCCCTGGACACAGCCAGTCCCCCATGTCTGCTGGCTCGGGGTCTACAGCATCAACCAACTGTGATCAAAAGAGAAATCTGGGAAAAAGAAATTGTGTCTGTGCTCAGTGTGAACACTTTTCTCTTCTCTTTATTCCCTGGACAACACATACAGCAGCTCTTTCCAGATCATCTACATTGTAAGAGGCAGCATGGCTCACACTGAGACAGCGTTGGGCCGGCAGGAGACATGCATAGCTCTGCGAAACGCTGTGCTGCCTGATTAGGGGTGTGAGCATTCATGGGCTTTGGTGTCCAGCAGAGCATCTGGGAATCCATCCCCGCAGATAGCAAGGGACAGGTTCGACACAGTACTGGGGGCAGTAAGGGAAGGGATGGAGCCTGGTTTTAACACGGCGGGAGAGAGGGAGGGGGCAGCCTGGCAGAGTCCGGACTTACTGCTGTGAGCTCCTCCACCCACTGAACTTCTGCTTCCCTCACCCTCATTTCCCATTCCCCTGGCCAGGTTTCTCAGTGAAGTGAACTGGAGAAGGGTCCAACAGGTGACGAGCCAGGAAAAATGTTTCCTGGGACAAAAAAAAAGATGGCATGAGTGGAACCCACATGCTAGCTGGTGCTTCCAAAGAGCACTGAGGCACTCTGGGAGGCTGAGGCAGGAGGATCACAAGTTCAACCCCAGCCTAGGCACTTAGCACCTTAGTGAGAACTTGTCTTAAATTTTTAAAAAAAATTTTTTATATATGGGGCTAAGGATGTAGCTCAGTACAGGAGGAGGAAAAAAAAAAAAAAAACAAGAAGCGCTCCTGGTAACCACTAGACCCCTGACAGGTTCCAGCCCTGGGCAACCTATTGTACCTCACCCTGTGCTAGGCTCACTGCATTTTTGGACACAGGGACCAGCCTGCCACTGTGTTGTCAAAACACAGAAGCTCACTGCTCTGGCAACCACCACATGTTCTGAAAAAAGGAAATGCCTTAAATGTTTTACATCTTTAATCTCCTGGGTCCACCTACCCATTACCCACCCTTTTGAACACAACTCGAGCTCTGGTAGATTCCACTGGGGATAAACTGTTCAAGCCCCTGGGGATGCAGGCTCAAAGCCATTCTGACAAGATGTGCCATCAAATCAAAGGGCAAATCACTATTGTCACACTGCCTGATCTCCATCCAAATTTGTAAACTCTCTTCATTTGTCCTCTGCTCTCCCTGCACATCTGCAACCGCTGGCTTGAAGCTCTGGCTGCCTCACCCTATAGCCCTCCTCGCATCCACCAGTTCCTTAGCACACCTGCCTCTGCGTGGAATGCTCTAGACCTGGAGGAATTACCCCCTCCCTATTTTCAGCACCTGTCACACCAAGTGGTGACCACCTGACTTGGACTGGGCATGCATGGCAGGACACTAGAAAGACGGGCACTGAGGTCGGGGCAGCTGGCCATCGGCACAGCCAGGTGCTCCTTGAAGCCAGGAAGTTTTTTGAGGAACTCCATAAGGATTTCCAGAGTATCTTTCATTGATTTAGAATTCAGCTGTAACACTGGTTTGATGGAAATGACTATAAAAGGCAATCTATGTTAAAAACTAAAATTTATTTTCATTTATATTATAAATGTGAAATTACAGGAAAATATTTTTTCCTTTCAAAAATGCCTAACACAGAAAAAGGAAAAATCATAGAGCAGGAGAATGACATTAAGTTACTACGAACCACTTCGACATGGATGGGTTGCATATTCCCTTTATGCACCGATTTCTTTCCAAGGTGTCAGTTACCCATGGTCTGGGAATATTAAATGGAAAATTCTACACACAACAAAAATGATGTTTTTAATTGTGTGGCTGTGGGAGAATTATCTTCCAACCCCCCACACACACCAGAGTAGCACCATCCTATGACATTGTCTTACTTACTTTTCTCATTGCTGAGGCAAAATACACAACACTCAAAGTTAAAGGAGGAAAGGTTTATTTAGCTCACAGTTTGTAGAGGTTTCAGTCCATAATTTGCTGGCTCCAAGTCAGGGTGGCACATGGCAGAGGGGCAACATTTCATAGCGGTGGAAGGCAGCCAAAGCAACAAGGGGGAAAACAAGATTTTCTGTCCCTTATATTATATGCAGGCTACCCACCCTAGGGCGGGTGTAGCCCCCACACCCTTAACCCTATCCAGAACTATGCCAAATCAGTTAGTGGACTCATTTACTAATCACTCACCCTTAATCCCAGCATCACACACTCTAGATTCAGCCACCTCTGACAAAGCCCTATGACTGCATGAGACCTCGGGGGCACATCTAGACACAAACCATAACAGACATCTTACTCCACTCCCCCTTGAGGACTCAGCCCTTCGTCCAGGGTGTCCTTTATCTATATACGCTACCCACCAGTCAGTCACTCAGTAGCTTTCTTGTTTATCAGACAGACTGTCATTGTATCATAGTGCTATCTTCAAGTCACCTTTATTCTGCTTAACAACAGTCCCCAGCGTGCACGCATAGTCATGCTGGCAACTCCGATACCCCAAAGAGAAGCCAAAAAGTTCTTCCTTTAAGTAGCATCTTGCATTACCCCAGGAAGAGGAGTCCAGGACAGGGAGATGTTTTGAGAAGACCACATTCACAAAAATTTTGTTGCAGTATCATGTTATAATTGCTCTATTATTTCTGTTATTAGTTACTGTCATTAAGCTCTTAGTGCCTAGTTTATAAATTAATTAAATTTTATCACAGCTTGTATATGTAGGAAAAGATACAAGAAGCAAGGAGTTTGGTACCTCAGTGGTTTCAGGCATCTGCTGGTGTCTTGAAATGTGTCCCCAAGGAAAACAGGGACCACTGTAGCCATTAAACATTGCTTTGTTGTAGTGCATGTTTCAAAAGATTGCCTTGCAGCAGAAGACAATTGCATTGAAAGCATAGTGACTCCTAATTTAAACACTGTGTGCTGATCCCCACCAACCCACTCAGCTTGGACAGGGGATAAGAAGGATGTCTTCAAGCTCTGTGTCTGTGAACAGTGGACATGACTTTCTGGAACCACCCTGATTCAAGGTTTCTGAGGTTAATATCTTGTTTTTACAGCTACTCTTTTGAGAAGGAAGAGGGATGACATTTCAGGGCAGTTTTTACCTCCATCTCTGTGAAGCTAGCACTTTCCTTGAGTTTCCCATATACTGAGGGCACTCCTGGCTGAACAGCTCCTCAGGGCAACATGCTGTTCTGTTTTCTCCACCATCTTTCAAAGCCTAGGATTCCCTTCTTGTAATACACTGGCCCAGAAATCACATGTAATATATCTGGGTGGTTTGGACCTTAAGCGTCCCCAAGGCTTGGTCCCAGCCGATGGTGCTATTGGGAGGTAAAGGAATCTTCAGGGGGTGGGGCCTACTGGAAGGAAGTTAAGGGCATTGGGGGCGTGGCCTGGAGATGATATTGGGGCCCTGGCCCTTCCTATCTCCTTCCCGCCACATTCTCCCATCAGGATCCACAGAACCACAGGCCAAAAATCATTGGAGCCACATGGCCATGGACTAAAACCTCTGAATTCATGAGCCAAAATAAATCTTTCCTCTTTTATTTATCTCAGATATTTTGTCACAGCAATGGAAAGCTTACGAACACAATCCCCAACTGATAAGAGTTAGAAATAGGAAGTAAAGGACTGGGAATGCAGCTCGGTGGTAGACCCCTTGCCTAGCATGTGCAAGGTGCTGGGTCCCATCCCCTGTGCCACAAAAGAAACACAGGAAAGAAAGAAAGAAAGAAAGAAAGAAAGAAAGAAAGAAAGAAAGAAAGAAAGAAAGAAAGAAAGAAAGAAAGAAAGAAAGAAAGACTGAAAATCCTCCAGTGAAAAGACAACCAAACAGACTCTCCTCCTCTCAAACATCAGTATCAGGATTATGTCACTTTTTTTGTTTGGGATTTAGGATTCATGTACATTTTCTGATGGATGAGATCTGAGATCTGAAGAGTAGTTTTACTTTAGAGCAAACACGAAAATATTAACCTGGTTTAATATTTCCTGGTTTTAACAGTTTCACTTTGTGTGATCTTAAATTATTTCTTTTTTTTTTTTTTTTTTTTTTTTTTTTTTTGTGGGTACCGGCAGTTGAACTCAGGACCTCATGCGCCAGCAGGCGCCCGTGCCGCTGAGCGATATCACCGGCCCTTTTCTCGTATGTGGGTACCGGGAGTTGAACTCAGGACCTCGTGCGCCAGCAGGCGCTTATGCCGCCAAGCTATCTCACTGGCCCTTAAATTATTTCTGAATGACTATGGAACAAATAAAATCAAGAAAACTGAAATATTCATTACAAAGAACAAAAAAATGACATTATAAAATCTCAGGAAGACATGAAAACAAACTGTAAAAACTTTTGATGAGTTAGTACCTACTTTAATAAGTTTTTATCTGTGCTGGTACATCACAGCATTCTAAAACTCCCTGGCCACTCAAAATCTCCAAAACTAGTTATTAAAAAATAAAAATAGAAACCTGACTTTAAAAGTTCAGTTCTGATGAGTTGGATCTGAAATCAATCAAATTATATTTTGCTTTGATAAACATGAGCTTTAGTCATCAATCTGATAAATTTTGTTTAATCAATTCTTCATAAATAGTTTGAATACACCAGGAAGCTACTAAACTTTAATTTTGTAAAAATATAATTTAAAAAGTTACAAAAGTACCCTAAAAAAAATGGTTTTCTACTTTCCGAAAGATGAGACATACAAACATATAGAGACAACATGTGTTATGTACGTAATGTGTCTATGTAATATTTATGTATACAGCACATACATGTAAGTAGAGTACATAAATTAATGTTTCTTCTTTAAAGAGGAAGTCTTTTATTGGTGTTGATAACAGGCATTTCAAATTCTGAGCTCAATGTACATATTTCTTAGGAAATTTTCAGAGGTTTTGACCTGTGTCTACTGTTGGTGGTCTGTTCCAGCCTTGCTTGGCTGTAGTCATGGGTTCTCGGCCTCAGTTATACATTTATCCATCCATGTGACCCATTCATGAATAACAAATGTCTTGGCTCTCTCAATTAAAACTTAAGTGGAACAAAGGCCAGCATGTAGTTGACACAGGTGCTTGGACAAAGAAGACCCTACCAACTTCAGAAACTGGGATCCCAGCAAGCACCTGCAATCCACAGGCCACAGAAGGAGGGTGCTCTTTGGGCTGGCCAGGGCTTAGAGACACAGAGGGGAAGAGGCTTCGGGAGGCACTCAAGTTATCAGAGAGAGAGGAGAAACCATTTTCACAAGACAAAGCAGAACAGGCAAAGGGCTTCAACAGGCAAGGACCACAAAGGAAAGGAGACAACCGGAGCAAGGAGGCTGGGGCCTTGAGTCACCACATACAGGATCCAGCGGTGACACAGCAGGACAGGAAGGCTGAGACTGAGGCAGAATCCCGCTTCAGCCTTGTTGCCACGGGACAGTGAAAAGCCCTTTTCTACAACAGTGGCCTCTTCTCCAGCCATGAAATCTGCTTCCATCCTTCAAGTCTGCCTTCCTCCATTGTTTTCTTTTTCTTTCCTTCCTTCCTCTTTCCCTCTTTCTCTCACTTTTTTAATGTGCAGGATACAAAGGAGATTGATGTTGAGGAGCTGGCCAAGAAGAACCAGGGAGCCAGGAAGGTGAGGTACCCTGGCACATCCTGTTCTTCCTCCCCTGATGCCCAAGCTTCACTGCATCCAGATACGTGGGAAAACTGGCCTCAGCTGAACCCCGTGAAGGAAGAAGCGCAGAGCAAAAGACGACACTCTCTGAGTCTCAAATAAACTCTGGGTCAGAAGAGGTTTGGGAATGTTTCACTGGTCCCTCATACAGAGATGTCACAGCTCCCCAAGATGAGTATTGAAGAAGACAGACATATTGGGCAGGAAGAACCAAATGGAATGGTGTGGGCTGTGACACCACTCTCTCCTCCTTGGCATTACTTCTCATCTTGCTCAATATCCAAACCAAAAGGGCATGTGTTGGTTTTCTCTGATAAACTAAGTGAAATGATTGTTACTATGCTGGTAGATCCCAAAGAATTTTTCAGACTGGACCCTCCTAAAGCAATGTATGTAAATGGAAATCTAGTTTGCATATTGTTTCTAATTTTGAGTGTGTGTGTGCATGCATGTGTGTGCTTGCATGTGCCTTACTGAATGTGGCTTACTTTCATCTTTTGTTTGGTTTTTGTTTTGTTCCAGAAACTTCCTAGAGTCTTAGGTAGGAAGGGACAAATGAAGATCAGAACACCACTACCTTGTAGGCTCTGTGGTGCTTACTTCTTTATGAGCCCTGGTCAAGAGCGGAGAATTAGACAGTGCCTAGAGGTCTTCATACTCCTGTTGAGGGCCCACAGCCACTTGGAATAACAGGCAAGCACCTGGAAACTCTAACCCACTGGCTGAGCTTATTGGTCCCCCAGCACCGTTTTGCTGTTGAAATAACCAAGATTGTGCCTCTCCAAAGAAGACACAAAACTGGCAACCAATGGGTGTCAAATATTCTGGCCCCAACGACTCAGTTGCCATTCACTTAGCAAAGAAAAAGTGGGCAGGAGTAGAGCGGAGGGGATCAATTCTGCTCCCGGAAACTGGCCAGGCCTGCTGAGCCTGTGGGCTCTTCTCTCACCAGGAACCAGGGAGAAGCACCCGCTGTGTGCCCTGTGCCCCATTTTGCACTGCCTGTCTACACCAGGCCCTTCACAAGCGGTGTTGAGCCATAGCAAATCAGGATATGGGTTTTTTGGCTTTGTTTTTTCAAAAACCTCAATTCAAGAGTGTAAGAGCAACAAACTGGAAAATTTGGTGTAAGCCTCTGGGAACCAGGCAGGCAGAACTCACTGAGGGTCCTCTCTCTGGGGACACGTCCATGTCCCGGAGCAGAACCAGCACCCTGCACAGTAGGAAGAGGCTCTCCCTGTCCCCCAGCCCCTGTGGGCCTTTGACAGGATCCACGAACAGAGCTGCTGCTACCCTGCTCCTCTGTTTCTCCCCACGCATTCATCCGGGATTATCTTTTCTTCTTTTAATTTCTATGTGTATTAGTCCATGTTTGCAGTACGTCGCAATCACATTCACTGTGGAGAGCTGGTATATGTACATCACGCATCCTGATTCCTTTTCTTGAAATCGTTTCCAGACGTGAAAATCGGCCTCTCTCTTCCAACCTGAGATGCTCAGAGCCTGGCTCTGAGCCTGCTCTTTTCCTGTGTATCTCTGTGATAGCTGTCTATTGTGATGGTGCCGGACACACTGCGGCTATGTAATAAATTTTGGCAATTTGACTGACAGAAGGGTAAGAGATGTTACACATCCCAAGCACAAACAGAAAATATATGCCCAATTGAAGTTTGAAATAAGTATTGGTGATAGGCAAACAGATTTTCCTAAACTTGCTTACAGCCTGAGGGCGGGGCTCTTAATGAATCAGTTTTTTGATTCTTTTCCAGCCACATCCATGGTTCTTTTCCTCAGGTGTTTGCTGCTCACCTTTGGTGCCGGTTTAAAGCCCCATGGTCCTGCTTCCTTCTGTGTGTACAGAATACCGAAGCACTGTGCGGCCAATGTGTGCAGATCCGGGGGCGGTGTCCACTCTGCATAGATTCATGGGCCCATTCAGACAATTAACATTTGTTTTCCTGCTGTAAGAAAGTGAATATCATGTACATCTTCAAACATTTATTCCCAGAAAGGCAAAGAAAAAGAAAATAAACTCTTCTCTAGAGACATTACTGATGGGATGGTATTAAGGGTGCAAATTCCCTTTCCTCCATTCATCTTTTGGTGACTGTAACCAATAAAAATTGAGATTATTGCAATAGAAAATTTATCCTTCTGATATCTCCTACTACTTGAACTATAGAAGAAAATCTATATTTTGAGGCTTTGTAGTTATTTTCACCATCACTTATTTTTTAATAAGAACACTACTTTTAGTGGGCATGGTCCCAGCCTGGGCAATTTAGCAACTTAGTGAGACCCTGTCTCAAAATAAAAAAGACTGGAGATGTAGCTCAGTGTGAGGTCCCTGTGTTCAATCCCCAGTAACTGAAATTAAAAAAAAAAAAAAAATACTATCGTGGTTAATATTTTGACAGATTTGTCTTTACAGACACTGATTTATCCATACTTATGAGTTTAATATGACCTGTTTAAATGACAGTGATGATAGTAAAGATATTAAAACTGTAAGTTAAATGAAAAGAGTCTTTTACCCAGCATGATACTTGAGGCTATGACAAAATTTTCCACTTTGCCATGTGAAGCTAAACCTTAGAGAAGTTAAATCAGTAGCTCAAAGTCTCCTGGAAATCTGGGTTCCGCTCCTCTCTCACTGTACCGAGGGTGCCTGAGAAAACCCACCCACATTCCCGGGCCCCAACTCCCACAGGACTACCTCGGTGATTTCAGCCTGGAGACCTCGGGCAGACTTCAGACCTGCACGTCCAGCTGCCAAATGGGGTCTCTCGGTCTCTAGCTTGCAGAGACAGGAAGCTGGAATCTGGATTCATTCTCAATCCAACATCAAAGACTTCCGTCTCCCTGCAATCTCTGCTTCATCTTCATCTCCACCTTAAACCAGCGACTGGTATTATCAGGGTTAGGGGGAGATTATTTTATTTGTATAAGTTCGTTTTCAAATGTTGCATGGGATATACTTAAACTCAGAAGAAATGTCCATTTATCTGAAATGCAAATTTTACCGAGCATCTTCTGTTTTATCTGCTAGTCCCACGGGAGATCCAAGCAGTAAGCACAGGAACGGTCTTTGAATCCTTCCCCATCCACCATTAATCAATTCCTGCAGATTTTACCTCCCATCTGTCTTCATTCCTGTGGCTGAGCTCTCATTTAGGCCCTTACCATCTCCAGGGTAGACAAAGTTTCCTAAATGTTCCCCGCTCCTCCTACCGCAATCTCCCCACGCAGCCTTTCCAACAATTCCAGTCAGACAGACATGTCTACCACACTGCAAAGCTGACCAGCTTCCAGAACCGCCTTCCCGGTGCCCCAGATCACAATCCCCCGGGCGCTCACTAAGCCAGCCACATCCACAATGCAGCCAGAATGTCGTCCACACAAGTCAGCAGCTTTTGTAGTGGGGCTTTCAAATAAATGGGTTTTCAGATTCCCCCAGGGTGATTCCAAATTGTGGCCCAAGCTGCAGCATGGAGTTCACGTGCATGCTGTGTGGCCGCAAGGTGTCTTCTCTCATCCTGCTTATAGCTGCTGGGTGGGGGGGGTCCTGCTCCTCATTGCTTTTGCCTCTATCTAGAACAATCCCTCCTCCACTCTCTTCCCATCCTCCTCCACCCTTCTGACTTCCAATCAAGTTTAAAACTTAGATCATGGGCCACTTCCTCCAGGCAGGCTTCCCTTCTCATCAGCTCCACCAACCCACATGAAAGCCCTCAAAGCCCCTACTTGTATTTTTCTATTTTTCCAACAGTCAGGTCTCGAAGGACACCCTTAACTCTGTGTGTCCTGGACCAAGCTCTTGCTGACGATGTATTCAGATGAACAGATAAATGGATGGATGATGTGGCAGAGCCATAATCCTGACCAAGATTTTCTGTATATCTGGACACCATTAGGAAAGTCCATCATATCACAGAATGCATTGGAATTCTGCGTGGTACTGCATAGTGGACGGTCATGGTCACGTGTGGTCAGGATGACCCTTGTGACACCAGTTCCAAAGCCACTGGGCGCTTTCTGCTTCCACACTTTGCATGTGTGTGCAAACACCCTTTTCCTTACCTGGTGAAGTCCAAAGTACCCACTATCATTCAACTACAATATTGGGATCTTGGGGAAGACTCTGAGCTCTCCACCTCCCCTGCCCACTCCCTCTCTGTTCTTGGAGTATCTGTGCACACTCTCGCTGTGGTTTGGGCCTGCGGAACCCTGGTGACTGAAATGTCATATCCCTGCCAGCTTGGAAGCTCGCTGGAGTCTTGTGCAGGATTCGTGCACAGCCTGATTGGGGTGTGCAGTAGGTTTTCGTTTCTGAATGACTGTCTTCCCTAGAAATCTGTTAGTACAGTTTATACTATTCTAAATCTTTGAAAAAGTGATCAAGTGATTCCTTCCCATGACCCCACGAAGTGACTAAGAATTCACTGCTTTGATCTCTGCCTTCTTATTTTAAGCAGTTTTATTTCCCCATGAAAGCCGTAAGAACTTACTATAAAGAAACCTTTGGAGGATTTTCCACAACCCGTTGCCCACCTACCTACCTATCTTCAGTTATGACTGGATTGCACAAAGCTGGGAAAACAGTCTTCGGCCCCCACAACAAGATTCCCCCAATCCTTTTGCCGTGGTTCATTTTATGCAGCCCAGAATGCATGTGTTTGAGGCCGGAGCCAGGAAGAAACAGTGCACATTTCCCCGCTTGGCTTTGATGTGTGAACAGAGCTCTTGGCTCAGCTCCATGCCTGCCCAGCTACAGCTGGCCACCACGTGCAAAGGGGGGGTGGGGGAGGGTCGACTTCTCCCGAGCCACTGCTGAAGTGGAAAATCCACCACTGAATCTGAGAAGCACACAGCAGGATGCCCAGCATAAAACCCTAGGACCCTAGGTCCCAACACTTGCTCTCCCTTCTCCCAGTGTGTCTACCTGCAGCTGTGGCCTTGGCAAGCCGCATCTGTCCCTGGGCACCTGCCCTGAGCAGACAAGACCCCCATCTCTGTCCTCATCTGGTCTTTGCCAGGAAAGAGCCCCCAAGGAAGGAAATTCCTGCCAAGACCCCTGGCCACCACCCTCCCCTTTTCTCTGTCCGCTCACCTCCCTAGGTGACAATGGCAGATCATGAGTGCCAGGACTGTAGCTGCTCCCCGTTTTGCTCCAATCCTAATGTCCAATGACTTCCTCTACCTTCCTGCCGGAGACCCTGGGAGCCCTGGGGACTCCTACAGCGGAGTCTGACTCTTGCACCACTGTGGGGAGCAGGACTTCTTCTGGAGGGTGACATCCCTGTCCCACTGTCTCAGGCAGTGCCAACTTGGAAAGGCAAAGGCCTGGGAGAGGCATGGCATCTGCTCTCTCCTCCAGCGCATAACAATGGTCAGGCAGGCACAGGGGCAGGGCAGGCAGGACAGACCTGGGGAAGGAAGGCCCCCCACTCGACTCCCCAGCTCACAGCAGCAGGCTGCACAAATGCGGAAGAAGGGCCCCCACCCCATCTCCCCAGCCTACCGCAGCAGAGCAGCTGCTGAGCATCTTGGAAACCCAGGTTCTTAGCAAATCCACAGGCTCTCGGGAGAGGAAAATCCAGGCCTTTCAACACGGGATACTCAAGTTAATCTCACAGCCTAATCCACTTAGAGTATTGCTTTTAGCTGCTATTTGAGGTAAAGGAGACTGAACTAAGGCAGATAAGCCCTTCCCACTTGGGGGGGCTCAGCCACTCGCACCCCACAGCCACCCTCTTCAAGGCCTGTCAGCAGCACCTCTCGCCTTGTGTTTTGTATTTCATCCCTGAGGACAAGACCCAAAGACTTGATCTCTGCGAGGCAGGTCCCCCAGCTTTCCTGCCGTCCCTGCACCTGCAGCTGCCCGAGGCAAGGGCCAGCTGCCACCATAACATCAGGAGCATCCCAGAGGCCCCGGACCGAGAAGAAAACACTACTGAGGCTCACGGGTGATTGTTCATGAGTGAAGGGAGCCAAAAGCCTCTCTGGCTGCCGGTGACCACATTGTCAGAAAAATAATGATCACACTCTAAAAACAAACAGATGACTCAGGCCATGAGTCTCCGCGGATGTTCATTCCAGTACAGACGGCAAACAACGCCCTCTTCCCACCCTTCCTGACAGCCCAGGCCAGACAGGCACTGCCAAAAAGCAAATTGATAAATAAATAAAAGGAAAATAAACCTCCAGAGTTATTATTTCCAAAGACATAATAGAACATGGGAGATGGAGACATTAACTTAGAAGAAGAGGTATTTAAGTCATTTCCCCTTCAGTCCCACCTGACTCTTAAATTGATCTCCACTTTATTTTAAGAACTTGAGTGACTTTAAGAAAACAAAGCTAATTTCAGATGCTTTACGTCGGCGCAGCACTTGCCTTTCCCTTTGAGGATGTAAGGTGCAGATGACACTGCTTCTTTCCTCGGTTCCCCTTTCCTTGCAAAAATAAGCGTGCATGGGCATCTTTTATCCAACTAGGAAATCTGTAAATGCGTGGCCTTGCTTGGGCCCTTGAGATGATGCAGAAAGCCCATGGTGTAACCTCGAGCTGCTGATTTGCGCTGCACACATCCTGCTAACCGAGGCCCGCACCCAGCCCAGCCCCTGGCCTGCTTGGGCCTTGGTTCCTTCACCCACACAACAAGTCAACTGGAGCAGACAAGCTTGGCAGTGCCTGTCCTATTTGATTCCAGGAGGCTAGAAAACTCTCGGCTTAGCAAACAGAGATGTTAAGAGCTCTTACTCTTTCCTAAAGGATTGGACACTTTGGAAAAGTGCATCATGCAGGAAGAAGTTTGGGTGGATCAGGGTGTTACGGTTTGTGTGTGGATGTCCCCCAAAGCCTCATGCGGTCATGGGGGACGGGCTTTTGAAGACAGCTTGTTAAACCTGGACCTCCTGCTTCCATGCCCTCACCTCAAGAAACAGAGTTACAGGGCCGGTGAGATGGCTCAGCGGCATAAGCGCCTGCCTGGCAAGCGCGAGGGCCCGAGTTCGACTCCTGGAACCCACATACGAAAAAGGGGCCGGTGATATCGCTCAGCGGCACGGGCGCCTGCTGGTGTGCAAGGTCCTGAGGTCGACTCCTGGTACCCACAAAAAAAAAAAAAAAAGAAAGAAACAGAGTTACAGCGTTTCCAGCTCAACTCAGCAGGGGGCCAGGGTCCTCACTTTGTAAACAATCTCAGCCTGTGCTAGAGGAAGGCACCAAGATGGTGTGAGTGCTACACTCGCCCTAGGGGGCAGCCTGCATACCATATAAGGGAGGAAAGAGACTTGCTCCCCGCTTTTTGCTCTTGTTGCTTTGCTGTCTTCTGCTGCCAAGAACTATTGCCACTCTGCCATGTGCCACTCTGCTTTGGAGCCAGCTGATTATGGACTAAAACCTCGAGGAACTGTGAGCTAAATAAACCTTTCCTCCCTTAATTTTGGGCGTTGAGTATTTTGTCTCAGCAGCAAGAAAAAAATAACTAACACACAGGACAAAGGTCCCATCCCTGCGCTCATGTTATTTTCATTTCTAGGAGCCTGGGAATTGCCATCTTCTTATAAGGACATTGCTGGAAATAATTTTAGACTCACTAGAGTAAATCACATAGATTAAAAATTTTTTAAAAACTGTGTTTTGTGTATCAATACAGGATCCTAAGCTCCTATGGCTTCTATAAATACAAGACGCCAGACTGTTTCTGCTCATCGCTGGCCCCAAACAGCCCTCGGGAGATGTTTATGGGTGCAGCCAGGTCAAAGGTAAGACCCGGTCACCAGCAAATATGGGGACCGACCTGCACTCAGGAGTGGCAAGCATCCTTTGATAGGGTGGTTGCTCTTGCGGGGAAGAGAGCATTCCCGGTAAACCGTATTTATGTTTTCCCAAAACTGTGTTGATAGTACCCTGACACAAGAAAATATTCTTGGCCTCCTAATCTCACTGCAGAAGATAAAAGAAACCTTTTCTTTTGAAGTGAGCAGGTAGCAGCCCCATTTATTCTAAAAGTTCACAGAAAGGGCTGACAGGAACAGGGTGTCGGAATGTGGACAAGGAAATCAGAGAAGGCAAAGCCACTGCCCCCAAGAACCTCTGTGGTGTAACTGCCCAGGGGCCAGATAGCCACTCTGGGTGGGTTTGCGCCTTGCTTTTCTGAGCTGCCAAGGCCACAGCCCCTGTCCACGTCCTCAGGCATCCAATGGCCCCTTGGAGGTGCAGATCCAGAAGGAGGAGTCCCAGGTCCATGCCAGCCTGAGTACAGCTGGAGCCCACTCTGGGGCTGGTGTGAGCCATAGGATCCTGGCCAGGCAAGAGTGTGGACGTGAACCCAGCCTCCTCAGGGAGCTGATACTTCTCTGGAAGTCTACCTAGGCAGTGGGCCTCAGTGTGTCCTCTGGAACCTCCAGGACACCAGCACATTGTCCCTCTCCCCATCAGCACCCTCCCCATGCCTCAGGCCTCTGTGCCTGGAAATGGCAGCATGCTCCTTTCGATTGCATCGAAGACACACATTATGGCTGTGGCTACTGGAAGAATCATTTTGCCAGGAGGACTGGAGAGAGGACTGATTTGCTCTCAAAATAGAAGAAGAACAGAATTTCAGACAGGAGACTGGATGTGCCAGCAAGAGGTACCCTCGACTTTCCAGCTTTGCTCCTCTGGAATGGTCACCCAGAAACACTTCTCAGACCTCCCTTCCTCAGTTCACTGCGTCCTCTCCCCACCCCTAGAGCATCTCAGGCAGCCACGGAGCCTCCGAGGACCCTCCAGGGCCCTGCACTTAGAGCAGCCTTCTCTGTCCAATGCACGGCGTCTGAACAGAGTGAGGCTGCTTCTTGTTCATCTCCCTGGCTGAGCTCTCTCCTCTCCTAAAGGAGATCTAAAATCACAAACGGTATCGGAAACACAAACCAAAAATTCCCCATACCTGCGAGTTCTGGACTTCTTTTCCTGCTCATGGTCCAAGAATTTACAATCAAATTTGCATAATCCATTCACTCTACCTCTTTAATGAGCCATGGTCAATTCTCATTTGTGTTTTTAGAACTTTTCTCATGAGACTCTCACGTTCTCTGCATAAATATACCACCTGCGTGAAGGAACTGGGCTTTTCTTATTGTTTAAAACAATGGACTACGATACACGGTAACCAGCTTTTGTTACTGTAACAAACACCTGAGGTAGATGAATTCACCAGGAGGAGACGTTTCACTTCGTTGGCTGCTTCGGAGCAGTCAGCTGATGGTTGCTTGGTCCATAGTTGTGGGTCTGTGACAGCACCGCCAGTCATGGCTGCTGGACTGCATAGAGCAGGAAACCAAGACCCCTACATCCGCCCAAGGCCATGCCCCCATGACATCACTTCCTCATAGGCTCCGCCTCTTAAATATTCTACCACCTCCCAATAACACAACAGGCTGTGACCAAGACTTCAGGATATGGGACTCATCTAGACCATGGCAAACACCAGGTCTGTCCTGGTCATGGGCTCGAGTCACAATTGCCCCAGAAGTAGGCTCTGCTGACACTCAGGAGGACTGGAAACTCCCCACTGTGCAAGGACAACCACTTCCTTCACTTTCTGGGGCTCCGTGTCCACATCTGTGAAGTCTCATGGAGTCTCAGGATATCCATGACCGGATCCCTCAGAGTCTTTCTTCTGGGCCTCAGTTCCAGTTTAGACATAAATTGCCTAAAGAGCTCAAAATCAGGCTGGTGTTGCTAATATTTACTGACAGATAAAATACCCTTCTGGAGAGATTTACAGATCATGTGCGCAGAGTCGCGTCGGACTAGAATTTCCTGGGAGGTTCACAAAACAGGTTTGTTTCTTTGAAAACAAGAATTGAAACTGCCTGGGAATGTGACAGGAATCAGCATTTCTAGCAGGGGGCAGGTTCATTAGAAACAATCAGAATCCAGAACGTATCTGGAGTTACAGACAGGTTCATACTTCGTACCTACAGTGTCTGAGTGTTTGTGTTCCCCCAAAATTCATAGGTTGGAAACCTAATCCTCGGTGGAGGTGGACCCTCAGCAGTACTGTGAGAGGGTGCGGCCAGACGGCGCCATCTCTGGGCCAGGAAACAGGCCCTCACTGGATACACTGTCTGCTGGCCCCTTGACTTTGGGCTTCCTCACCTCCAGAGCTTTGAGAAATCAATTTCTGTTGTTTGTTAACTACCCAGTTTATGATATTTTGTTATAGCAACACAGGTAGACTGAGACAAGGCCCTTTCTTGTGGACAAGGAGAAAATAATTCAACCTGCAGGGAATTCGGAGCTGTGCGATTGCTGATTTGCTGAAGTCCATTCGCTCCCCCACTGCTCCCTAAAATGTAGTTTAGGGCCACACAGCAGGGACTTAAGGTTTTGTTCTAGTTCTTACTCTACACGTCCTGTCCCCCACCCTCTTCTGAACATATAAGATTCATGATGTGGTGTGGTAGAGTTGTTCTGTTCACCAATGCCTGCCTTTCAGACACAGGGATTCCACGGAGAAGCCCATCTCTTACTGTCAGCCATCGAGAAAGATCGTCCATGAGACGCCAAGGAACAGGACAGGGAAAGATGTTCAGGGAGCTCCCATTCATCATCCCATAAAGAGGAAAGTAAATTTAGAATGAAACATGGTGCTGGGTCTGCATGCATACAGTACAGCACAGGTCACACGAAAGACCAGGGAGACCCAGAGAAAGCCAACTGCTGGTGAGCATGAGGGGCTGCGACCCAGGGATGTGAGGGTGTGGTATCTGCTTGCACCTGCCACCCACGCTCCAGCCCACTCCACCTCTCCACAAGGGTGTGGGCACGGATGCCCTTCCAGCTCTCAGTGGCCCGGGACACTGCACGGAGGGGAAGGCTGCACTGTAGCCTCTTCAAGTGCCTCAGGAAAGGGTCGAGGCAGAGTTTGCTTACCACATATGGACCCCAAGGCTGGCAGCTTCACAGTGACAGGACTCCTGCCAGAACGGAGAGTTCTAAAGACCCTGACAGAACTAGAACCAAGCCGGCAGGTGACCCAGGAAATAAGAGTGGATTTACCCAAAGACAGCTCAGTGCTGGTGCGAAGCTGGGCTTCCTCAAGATCACTCCAACACGATGCCACTGTGCCATCAGTGACTTGCCATGAGCAGCCTGGCACAGACAGGCCCTGCAGCCATGGGGCCCCAGCTGGGCCCAGGTGTTTCTTGGCATCTAACCTGCACTGCACCCAGAACTGGAGAATCTCTTGCAACACCGGAAGGGCACCTCTCAGGTTAGGCTCAGAGTTAGAGCAAGTATTTCCCTGAGAGCTGGAGCAGTGGAGCTGGAGCGCAGAGGGAGGGGACCTCGTGTAGATTCAGATCAACCCACAGGCATCTGGGGCATGGAAGGTGGGTGGCTGAGGTTGGTTACACAGGGGACCAAGGGGCACCCCTGCTAGCCAGGAGTGGTGGCACACACCTGTAATCTCAGCACCATAAGAGGCTGAGGCAGGAGGATCACAAGTGCAAGCCCAGCCTGGGTAAATTAGACCCTGTCTCAAAAGGAAAAAGAAAAAAGAAAAAAGAACTGGAGATGTAGCTCAGTGTGAAGGCCCTGGGTTCAACCCTCAGTACCACAGAATAAATTAAAAAAGGATAATGATGCACACCGGAGACTGGCCTAGGCCCCAGATCTCAGAACATCATGCTGGAGTCAAGGAAGCCCTTGCCCTTCTTGACCTGATAGAGGACGCTGGGTGTAAGACCCCACTGATTGCCCCAATGGTGCCTGAGCCTGCCAGTCTGCTGGGTCCTGAGGCAGAGGTGTGTGGGCCACTGGTCATAGAAGCCTTGGCCCAGGCTTGCACAACACTGGACCAGCCAGGGGCAGGAGGTAACAGTGAGGACAGGAAGACCACTGATACAGGAAGGAGGGAGGGCACTGCCACCTCCAGGCATGGGGCCGCAGAAAGGAGGAATGGACAAGGTGACACGGGAAGACTGCTGCCCTTGGGACGTAGGCAGGAGACGCTAAGTCTTGCCTGTGACTCTCTGGGCTGGCCTGAGCCAATGCCAGCCTCAGAAAACCAAGCTGCTCCATAAAACAGAGGAGAAATACTGGAAAGAGGGAGACACAGGCAAGACGGCCAAGGAGTGAGGTGACTTCTCTCCACGGCCATCATCCCAAAATGAAGATGATCTGTGACATCTAAAGATTCTGAATCGCTTTTCCAAAGAGAGTGGCAACTAACATTGATTGTGCACTTCTTGTATGTCAGGCCAGCTTTAAATATTTATCCTAAAAGAGCTGAAGGGATAGAGAATAACTGATGATTTCACAAAGGAGGGAAGCAAGGCTTGACAAGATCATGTATCCCACTCAAGGCCATGCAACTCCTTCAAGGTCACAAAGCTGCAGAGAGGCAGAGTGGACTTTGACTCCAGGATCTTCAGTCATGAGGCCCTTCATTACCAGAATATGCCAGAGTTATTTCATTTTTATTCAGATTTGGACAGGCCATGGAGCCATAGGAGATAGATAGGAGCCCTTAGTAGTCAGACTTCCTGTCGCCAGGACACAGTGCACAGCACCCACGCCTTGAAGGAGGAGAGGTTATTTTGGCTCAGTCCATGTCGGCCAGCTGCAAGGCGGAATATCATGGTGGAAGGGCACGATGGAGCAAAGCTGCTGAGTTCATGGTGGCCAGAAAGCAAGTATGCTTTACTAATCTACTCAGTGGCTCTCAAGCCAATCGATTTGACACAATCATGCTTAATATCACAAACTCCTATAATTCTAAATCTAGTACTCAGCCTTCTGGAAGTGAGAAGCAGTTAGCAAGTCTAAGGGGATTTTGAGGTATACATGAAAAGTTCAGAGTTATGGTCAGGCAACATCAGGGGATATGAGTTACAAGATTTTAGAAAGTTATATTGAGTGGATCCAATCATCATGGGGATTCTCTGCAAATGACACAGAATCACAAGACAATTAGAAGAAGCAAGTGTTTCTTAATAAGGAAACCCTTTAGCTCTGGACAGTTGTACAAAGGTGATGGAAATCTCATTAATACATCACTCAGAATGAACCAGACAGAATATTCACACATACCCAGCAGCAGCCCTGTCACAGAACAGTTTACTGGGTCTTTTCATCTCCAGTTGTGATGAACCTTTTCATTGTTCCCACACAAAACTCCTGTCAGCTCATCATCCCCTTCTCTCTGGATTCACAGAAAATACGAAGGTAAAATATGGTAATTCCTTAGAAAATAAAACCAATTGTTATGTTGAGTTATTCTAAAATCTTTCTATTTTCTGCCACTATAGAAACAATTTTAACACTTCAATCACATGTTGAGAACAATCTTATTGGAATATCCTTAATGGCATAGCAAACTGGAAATAAAAATGATCCCTTATGGAGAACAAGGATTTTCTCACACATCCACTGCCATTTTTTAAAATCAGGGCAAAGAAATGAACCAAAGAGTTTCTTTCTCTATTGCCAAAGACAGAGTAGCAAGAGTCTGTGGTCAGCAGCCTCAGCATAAAGAGTCAGTGGTGACCAGGACTGCTTACTCCCACTTCCGGCTTCCGTTAGCTTCTCTTAAGAACCTGTGCAGCGGTGCCATGCCTCCTGTTCTCAGAAAGGAACCTGCGGAGGAGAAAGGAGCCAGAGCTCAGAGGTGGACGGGGAGAGGGGCGGAGCCTGGGTCCAGCTGGAGGCCAGAAGTTCCACCCTGGTGCCCCAGCCCCCAGCCAGAGCCAGGACTGTGGGAGGCAGTTTCCTGGGGTTGCCATGACAAATTACCACAAACCAGGTGGCTCAGAGTAACTGAAGTTTGTTCTTTCACTTTTCTGCAGGACAGAAGCCCAAATCCAGGGTATTGGTGGCTTGTTCCTGCTGGGAGCTCCAAGGGATGTGGTGGCCTGCAGCGATCCTTGGCATTCCTCGAACATGCCTGGCTTCTGGTCACACCCCTCCACCCTCTGCCTCAGTCTTCGCATGGCTGTCACCCTCATGTGTCTGCTGCAGGCCTCCCTCTCCTTTCTCTTACAAGACCCTCTTTGGATAGAGGACCACCCTAAATCCCCATCCATCCCATTCCTAGACCCTTAAATTAGTTACATCCTCAAGGATCCTATTTTCAATTAATGTCACAGTCACAGATTCTAGGGCCCAGGATGTGGATCTTTTGGGACACTGAGCAACTTACTGCAGCCCCCTCCTCCACTGTGAAGTTCAGCAGCTGTTATCCCTAGAGATTATGGCTTCAAGGTTTAATGGGGAAACAGCGGGGGCAATTGTGGGGGACCTTCATTTGCTCTGGTTTCCACAGCAAAATACTGAGAACCAGCAGCCTAAGCAGCAGAAATCTATTTCTCCCAATTCTGGATGCCGAAAGTCCAAGATCAAGGTGTAGCGGGGGGCTGGCTCCCCCAGGCATCTCCTTGGTTTGCAAACAGAGGCTCCTCTCTGTGTCCTCACACAGCTGTCCCTCAACATGTGTCTGTGTCCTGATCTCTTCTAATAAGGACACCAGTGACATTGGATCAGAGCCCACCCAAACTACCTCACTGTAACTGAAGTATCTCTTTAAATCCCTGTCTACAAATGTGGCCTCAGTCTGGTCGTGGGAGTCAGGATTCCAACATATTAATGGGGGAGGGGGCGCACAGTTCAGATAACAAACAGCAGAAGCAATGATGCGGAGCCAGGATGGAGCAAGGCACAGCGAGTGGGAGCTCAGCATGGCATCCCCGCCAAAGGAGTAGAGGGCACATACACAGGGTGGACAGTGGCCCCTGGAGGCTCCCTGCTGACTGTGGACTGACCCCAGGGCAGGTGGCACAGCATCACAGACCTGGGGACATGCTGGAGGTGTGTCCTGGGCTCACATGCCCTGCTCTCCACAGACACCATAGGTACCGTGGTTTGCTGCCAGCAGGCATCGCAGCCCAGCCCTGCAGGTCTTGTGGGTGTTGGTGGATGCAGGGTCGGCAAACCTAGGGTCAAGTTTGCCCCTAGTTGGTGTCTCAGCCACCTCCATGCCTGGTCCCCATCTATCTTGGGCCAGCAGTGTCCTAGCTGGGCCCTGAGGAGCAGCCTCTCACCAACCTTAGTCTCCCCCTTGGCCTCCAAGCCCACTAAGGGCGGCACAGTCAGTGCTCGCCATCTGTGCTACTCCACAGCCCCTCCCTCCTGCCCCTCTGGCCCAGAGTTACTCCTGAGTGCACAACCTTCCTGGGCACCAGGAATAATTGGAATTATTTGCCCTGCGAGTGTGGAAGCCCTTGTGGCATGGCCTGGCCAGAGCACCAGGCAGAGGTGCAATGAACCCACACCACAAGGCAAATGGTCTCATTTGGCAGAAAAACTCACAGTCAGCACAGGGGCTCAGGGCCCACCTCAGACTCAGGACGATTGCAGTCTCAGAAAGACAGATGGGACAGACCTTGCAGCCTGGCACCCTGGACACCTGGCCAGGGAACTGCTACGGGCTGAAGCCCCCAGGATGGCTTCTCTGTCCTGGGGCAGTGCCAGGGGCTGTAACCAAGGAAGGCAGAGATGGTGGCAGGGCAGAAGCTGCCACAGCGGCTGTTCTTGCTGTTAGAGTCTCCCTCCCTTTTTCCCCCTTCACCCTCCCCTCTAGGCATCTCTCCCACTTCTCTCTTTAGAAAATGACCCTTTAGTGCCCAGTGTTCACTTGTCCTCCATGACCAGAGAGCACCGTTGGGGACTGGACTGTGTAAGGGTTAAAGTGCTGGCCACAGTGCTCTCTGGCTGTGTTGGAAAAGCTGATATTCACAGCCTCTGAAGGCAAAATAAGACCGCAGCTGAGGACATCTGGCTCTCACTCCAATTCCAGGGCAATAACTGGCAACCTTAGAGATAAGACGGTTCTCTTAATTAGCAAGACTTACTGCTTGGTACGTCTTCGTTCTAACTTCTCAAGGCCTTGCTCAGTTTCCCACCTTCACCTCAGCTATTCCCGTCATTTCCTTCCACATCTCACAAATTTGTTGAAAACGCAATAAATACTGGCAGTCTGGAGAAGTCTTTGTCTTAGCTCCAAGAGAGTTCTGACCCTCCTGGACCCCAAAACCTTATCACTGTCTCTTTCATTTAAGCCTTCACTGTACACTTGTTTTGGGAGATCAGAACCCTGATTAGCTCCTGATAGAGAGCATGTTAGTCCAGTGGCTATTTGTTGACTAGCCTGAGCCTCTCCCCTACTGAACAGTTCTGGGCCAGAGTGTACCAGGCTTCAAGGCTGACCAAAGGGGGCCACCACTCTGAAGCCCCCACAGCAAGCCACACTGTTCTAGAGAAGAAGGGGACAGGAGCCATGCTGGGACAGGTCACTGGAGCAGAATCCTTCTCTTCTCCCTGTGCTGTGGAGCTGATGCTAAATTGCTATGGCTCAGAATCAAAACTGAGCTCTCTTCCGCAGTGGGTTTAATGCTTGATGTCATTTCCTTATGTCTGGGGTTCAGACAGAACATCAGGGTCCAGGACTTTGTGCACCTCCCCCATCATCCCTCTCCATTCCTCTCCATCCCAGTCCCTTGCCCATGTTAAAACAAAACTAAACTAAACAGCCTCTCCCAGCACATTATGGTCCTAGGCTGTCCCAGCAGGCCGGTCGAGTGTTTTCATCTACAAGGACTGAGACGATTTGCTCTGCCCCACATGCCCACCTTGGGAGTGGGAGTCATTCTGCATGTGACCACACTAGCACAAAACCCAGGCATGGGAGGCTCCTGCGTCCTGTCCCTGGAGCATCTGGCAAAATTAAACCTCAGCTCCCTGAGACATGACACCAACAGCCACAGACTTGGCTCGCTCCTCTCCCAGGGTAGACGGGAGCCAAGGGCTGTCAAGGAGAGCAGCCACAGCTTTCCTAACAGTCACCCTCAAACCTGGGCACCTCTGTCCCTGAGCCTGGAGGGCCCAGAAGCTGCTGCTGCCCCTGGAACCAGAATAGAACCAGTGTTGCTGGAGATGATGTGGGTCTGAGAGACTCAGCGGGGATGGGTCCCTGACCCAGACCAGCTGCCTGGCTTCCAGGGACTGTGCCTGCCGCAGAAGCCCAGAACCTGACTGGGAAGGGAGAAAAAGTTCCCTAAGTTAGAGGAACCTGCCCATGAGAGATACAAATAAAACAGAAAAGACACCGAAAACAACTGTGGCCAATTCCTTTTTACTCATGAGTGGCACAGAGAGAGTGAATTGCCAGATTCTCCCCAGACCAGGCCAGAGGCCCCACACACCAGACAGCCAGGGTTTAGGGACCTGCTGATGAAGGCACAGTGGCCCCACGGGAACACAGAGGTGGCCATAGGCTCCCCCACACCCCAGTTTCTGTGCAAGGGAGGAAAGGGCAGGGCCAACCCCACACACTCGTCAGGTGGCCTGGCAGACAATGTCAGATGCCTGCAGATGACAGTTTTCCTGAAGCATAGTATGCTTCTATCCACATTACTCATCCATCTTTTCCAGTATTCTTTTCAACTCTATTTCCAGTTTCCTCTCAAGAGCTCTGTCATTCTTGTCTCCCCTCATCCCCACCCGGGTGCCTCCTTTCTCCAGAGTCCTATAAACTGGTCCTTACCCTGCATCCAGAAGTCTAAGGAGAATTCATCACTCCTTACCCAGTGAAAATCCAGCCAGGTGTCGTGGTGCACACCTGTAATCTCAGCGTTCTAGAGGCTGGGGCAGGAGGATAGCAGGTTCGAGTCCAGCCTAAGCAATTTAGGAAGACCCTGTCTCAAAATACAAAAATTTTAAAAAGGCCAGAGATATATCTCAGTGTGAAAGCCCTAGGTTCAGGCTCATTGTCCAGTACTGCAAAAAGAAAGGAGGGGAGGGAGGGAGGAAAGAAAGGGAGGGCGAGAGGGACGGAAGGGAGGGAGGGAAGAAGGAAGGTCGGTCCACCACCTCGCCCTCTCTGGTCTGCCCTGCAGTTCTGTGTTCGTCCAGGGCAGTGCTGGTGAGCCTGTGGTACGTGTGTGGCAGCAGGCACACAGCCCTCTCTGTTAGTATGCGAGCCAAATCAGCCCAGCAGCCAAGCGTCAGACGTTCAGGTTTAGTTGCAGTGTTAACACTCTGCAACAGATAAGTGGGTTTTGGGTTGCAGTTTGGGCACTTGGTCTCTAAAAGTTTCGCTATCACTGGTCTCGGGGCTATGTGACTGTGACAAAGCTCTATGCACAGGATGTCACCTCCGTGGAGTGATGCTAGGCACCCCGCACTCCAGGATCACCCCAGGAAGCTTGGGGATGTGGGAGGTCCTGTGGCTGCCCAGGGTGTGCCCCAGCAGGCAGGCACAGACCCCCCCCGAGACAGCACAGACTTCTGTCCTCCATTCCTTCACGTACTTCCCTCTGCACCTGTCACCGAGTGAACCCCTTGGGTCTTGTGGGGAAAGCAAAGACCCCGGGGGCACCATCCGATGCCAGCCCCCAGGTGCGCACAGCCTCCCCCATATCCTCTTTGGCAGGGGACCCGGGGGCTGCTCAGCAGTGGTCAGTATATGGCACAACACTAAGCGCATTGGTCAGGTTTTCCCACACACGCGTTTCCAGAATCACACATGTTGCCACCTCGTTGGCTGGGACAGAGTCCTTCAAAGGCATTTCTGTAGGATGAAGACAGCCATACGGAGCAGGCAGAAGCCAGGGGCCGGCGGGCACCCACAGGGCCTGCACTGTGGGCCCAGTTTCTCTCTTGCCACACATTAAGGATCCCAGTTCAAGCACAGCAGTGTTGGGCCAGTGGGTGACCGTCTCCCAGTGCTGTCCCATGTGTCTCCACATATGCCACCTGGGTGCTGAGGAGCCAGAGGAAGGACACTGGGCACCAGAATCTCCAGCCTCAGAGCTCCTGGGGGCGCCAGTCACCCAGAAGACTGCTGTCACCCCACACACACTGTCTTGCTGCAGGATAGAGCTGAGTGGCCCCAAACACAGCCCCTGTCCTCACACGGTCTTTGTGCCCCTGTCATGTGAACATCAGATGCCACTGTATATAGTCATGTGCCCAGATGTCGTCTTGGTACAGAGAGTACCAGTGCCAAGGCGGGAGCCAGTGCCAGACCCTGGCTCCACCACCAACCAGCAGAGCCACAGTGGGCAGCCCGAGCTCGCCACACCACAGGGTGTGATGACACTTGATAGCTCCCAGCTGCGTCAGTCAAGTGTCTGGGACAATGCGGGGCCACCTTGGGCACCTCAGGAGAGCTAGCCTAAGGGTTGGGGTTAGGGTTAGGACGAGGGTTAGGGGTATGGGTAAAAGAGATCTTACACTATCAGGACACCTGTGGAAAAGTTTGCATTATGCCATGGGTAGCCCATTAATCAAGAAATCTTGATTTCTTTTTTAATTAAAATGTTTTTAATTTTTATTTTTATTAGTACATGTTTGCAGTTCACAATGATACATCCCTCATGGAAAGTTTTGACAGATACATGGGATCTCAGTTCTCTTTATGTCCCCCTCCCCTCTTTCGCACCTCTGCACTGAGCCTCATAGGCACTAAAAATAAGACCTTGAACAAGCCAGAGTGCACCCTCCAAGGCTTGAGTTCCAGAAGTGGTGAATAAGCCATGAGGGGCCTCCTTCAACAGGACCAGCTGTCCTCATAGGAGATGTCCCTGACTCAGAATTAGAAGGCCACAGGTGACTCCTCAGGGAGCTAAGTCCCACCAGGACATCCTGCCTCTCCAGCACGGCAGCCCCCTAGTGCTGCGTGGGTGATGGTGTCGGGGGGAAGGAGGCACCTGTCTTTGTACTCTTAGGACAGCTGTGTCTGAGGGTTACAGATCACAGTGCTTTCGTGCGGGGCCCTGGCCTGTGCGGTTGTGGCTGTGTGGAGAGACTGGCCCTGCAGGTGGGAAGTGTGCCTTCAAGAGTGGGGCGGTCCACCACCCCAGGCTGGGGGCACAGCAGCTGTGCCTGACCCCCCCGAACATGGCCTGTCATGCACTGCCGGCCTCCCTGGCTGCGTCGACTGCACTTGGTTTGTGTGAGCCGTGGGTGCTAAGGTTGAGGCAGCTTCCTGCAGACAGCAGCGGCGTCCCTGCACTGCACACGAGGAGTCCGCTTGCGTACTGGAAGGTCTGCAAGGGGGTCTGGGAGCCCCTCGATGTCGGGCCGGCAGGGACCACAGTTGCCCAACAGCACCAATGACCCTCACTGCCTCAGCTTACCCTGCAGGGCTAGCACATTCCTTTTCTAACAAGGAAACCAAAAGAGGATCGACGGTTTTCTGTCCTGCTACGTATGGGAAGTACCCCAGACAGCTCTTCTCTTTTTCCATGTTTAGGTTCCACCCCTTTAACCATAAAAATCACAATGTAATTATGAAGTCATAATTGGTTATTAGTAATTATGAAGTGGCCACCTCTGGAGGGTAGCACTTTGATGTTTCTGGTGCTGTGGTTGCAGGTGTTAGTTTCCCATGCAACCCCAGAACACAGCTGGAAGAGAGCCCTTCCTGGGGTGGCACCCGGGATGGCACACGAGTTTGCACGTGAGTGTGCCCTGCTGTGTGAAACCTCTCTTCTTGCACATGTGCTGGGCTTGCTGGCCACAGCTTAAGCACATTCAGATACTAGAGCTGTTCTTATTAGTCAGAGAGCAAGGAACGCAAATGGTTTCTATCAACAAGTCAGGTATTTGCATTAACTGTTGCTAATGGCAAGCAGCATGTGCAGTTTTTGAAATGCCAGGTAAACACCCCAATAAAATGAAAGAACTGGACAGTAAATTGTACTGCAGCCAGGACGCGAGGTCTGCTGGATCTGCCTGGCACCCCGCCTCCTGCCCACCACCCATGGCAGGGCTGCGCCTGGGCCCACGTGAGCCGCAGAGCCACAAAGACCTGTGTAGACACAAGGTTTCTTTTCTCTCTTTAAGAAGCAAAGCTATGAGAGCAAGAAGGAGGAGGAGGCAAGCTTATCTTCTGAACTTCCTGCTAGAATGAGATATGAAAATACATGACTGCATTCTAATGCAAAGACTGACTTTAATTTATTTTCCTATCCAAATGGTGTGGCCCCTAACAACCAAGCTGGTATTCAGAGGGTCAGTGTTGGGACTCGAGTAAGTCTGTTCTGGGCATTCACAGGGTCAGTGGGACCAGGGGCAGATGGCCTCAGACTCATGGGGAGGGTCACAGGTTGGTACAGGGAGAATTTCCCACAGCGATCACAGGCAGCATGTTCTGCAGCCTGGTATCCCGCCAGTGGCTGGCTTTGCTCTCCGCCCCAGTCCTCCTGATGGAGATAGAAGGCACCAAAGGGCTCTGTGAAGCAAATCAAGCCTATGACCTGCTCAGTGGCTCTCTGAGATGTCCCTCCCAGTGGTGTCTCCTGGCAGGGCTGCATGGGACCAGCAGGCACACCTTCCAGAGAACCCTCAGTCATCCCCAACACTACTCCCTCTGACCATCTTCCCGGTCCCCAGCGTGTGTTCCTCGCCTAGTGAGCAACTGCACAGCCGCTGCCCTGTGCCCAGAACGTCCTCCAAACTCCAACTCTCTGATCTCCAATTCTCTGATTCTCTGTCCGCCGCCTCCCAGAGGCCACCCAGCCACAGCTATCCCAGCTCACTGTGAAATTAGCAGAGCACAACCGTAGTCCTTTTGCCACAAGTCTCAAACCCACAAAGCACTGAAAATCCAAAGATGTTCAGGCTTCATTTGGCAGCAAAGCATGACCTGAACTGTCACAAGACTCTTCAGAGTCTGTATGCATGTATACCCTCTTAGTATAAATACCCACAATTCTCTGAAAAATGTTAGCGTGTGTGATTCCTGGGTGTGACCCCAAACCCCGTAGGAGGAGGTTTTATGTAAAATACGACATTTGCATCCCACTCCCTTTCTAAATGTCAAATGTCCTAAAGCACATCTGGCCCCAGGCTTCCCATACCCTCTCCCAAGCCTGGGCTGACAAACCTTGCAGCTGCGGCACCACAAGTCAGGCAGCACTTGAAACGCTTCACCCAGCAAGTTTTCTGCCGCAAAATATTTTCCATCAAATTAATTATCAGTCTTTACCGAGCGGGAAAGTCACACTGACATCAGGTTGTCGAAGGCCTGTTTTGTTTGCCGGGATTTGGGCTGGGAGATGTGGAAGGTTTCCAAGCAGGAGAGAGGCAGGATCCAGGGGCTGCGTTTCTCCCGCCCTTTTCCCCTCCTTGATAGACTGACCAGGGTGCTCGGTGGGAGGAGCTGCTGGCCGGGGTGTGGACTCTTGATGGACGGGAGTAGAGCGACCAGTGAGGCCGCGTCGGGACCGTGGAGGAATCCCGCAGGGCCGTGGTCGGGGACACTGGGGTCAGGTGTATGATCAGAGCCAACGCTCAGACACAGCACACAGCGCACAGCTCAGGAAACTGCTACGAGGAGTGACATCGGGGCTCCTCAGTCACAGGGAGGTGGCCCTCCGCCCTGCCACACAGATTGTGTCAGTGTCTACCACAGGACCTGTGGGCTCTTCCTCCGGAAGCAGGAAGGGCCGACTAGCTTTCGCAGAGCGCACTTCCCTGTGGGAAGAAGGAACCGCAGCCAGCAAGCATCTCCTGGGCTCCTCTGCTGTCCCTGTGACCTGTTCTGTGGCTGAGAGGCTGGGGGAGTGGAGTAGGGGCCGGATCCCGACAGGCCGAAGCCACCTGGCCCCTGTGTCCTCTCAGAGCGCTCCTGGGTGCCCCACCCCCAGCCATCCAAAGACGGCCCCAGCCCAAGGTCTCTGCTGTGTTTCCTAGATGGAGAGAGAGCGCTCCTCACGCAGCCCCAGGCCCCAGGCAGAGGCCACTCGTCCTGGCAGCAGGGCAGCCTGGGACCAGGGTTGCTGTCTGGATTCTGGGAGGGCTTCTCTTGCCAGTCTCGGGACCGCTATCCTTGTGAGAGGGACACAGAGAGAGGACAGCCAGGTGGGGTTGAGCAGCTGAGAGTATGGGTGGCCAGGCATGGTGGGAGGCTTGGCAAGAGGATCCCAAGTTCGAGCCCAAGCTGAGCAACTTAGCCACTTAGTGAGACTCTGACTCAGAATTCAAAAATTAACAAAAAGGGCGGGTGAAGTCACTCAGTGCAAAGGCTCTAGTCCGATCCTTAGTACCTCCGTCCAGAAAAATAAAATAAAATAAAATAAAATAAAATAAAATAAAATAAAATAAAATAAAATAAAATATAAAATAAAATAGGAAGAAGGCATGAATGTGGCCAGGGCTGGAGGAAGAGGCGCCTCAGCCTCCCCGCTCTCTAAGGCCTCAAGCAAGTGCAGACTCCATGGATCTAACCAGTCTTGTTCCTCTTACTATAGGGGACGTTTCACTCCCAACCTGTCCGAGGTCAGATGTCGTGGTCTCACAACATCCAGGAAAGTAGTCACAAACCAGAGGAGGAAGTTCAGAGAATCTATTAGAAAGAAGGAGAAGAAAATAGTTCTGGATTTCCAGGACGGGTCCCGAGTGAGTTGTCACTGAGGCCCTTTGTCAGGGTAACTTACACAGCAAAGTCACAGTGTGGGTACGACACGGGTCAAACTCCAATCAACCTACAGGATTGCAAGTATAGTTGCCTCACTAATATTGATGCAAAAGGTAAACCAGTCACGTAGCAAAGGCATAGAGAAAGAACAAAGGCCTTTGGGGAGGGAGGGGAGTATGGGTCCAGATGTTCTGGTCTCCCACCTCTGTGCCTGATGCCTATCTGGGCCCACTGGACCCGGTGGTGCTAACAGCAGTATAATCACAGGCTGCTGTTTATCGCTAGGGAGGCTCACAGGCCTGCGTGTTGCTTTTGTGTCCTGAGGCCTGGTTCTCTTCAGATGCACCTCCAGCCACAAATCTAGCATCTCTGTTTTTTGTGCTGACTTCCTTGAGGGCCCAATCCCTCTCTGACAGCATATTAATTTCTATCTAACTTAGCTGTCTGTGATACTCTGACTCTATTTGCACAGTGTGCCTCTCCAAGAGTTTCCTCGGCGGAACTCTGCCCCAACCCCACGTCTACCCATGAAGTCCTGCATCCTGACCATGGCTCGCAGCAGGGGCTCCTTTTCCTTCAGGCCTAGAGAACCTAGAGGGGAGTTTGGGGGGGCAGGTCCTGGATGGGGTGCACCGGGTGGAATTAAGCCAACTTGTCTCTAGCAGGACAGAGCTCAATCTTACAGAGACACTGTTCAGAGAAGAAAAGGGACCTCTGTGAGGGACGCAGCTGCACCTCCAAATGGGAACACTCGACATCCATCACACAGTGCCTCCACAACCCGAAGATCCGGGCCTGGGTGCTGGCTGCTCAGGACCCTGGGCCCTCAGGGGCTCGCTTGGATCCTGCAGCCCTGTACGGGCTTCCCTATGCCTGGATGGGTGGGATCTCCTGCTTCACAAGCTCCAGGGCCCCGTGGACACTCCAGCAGGAGAGCGACGGCCAGGTTGGAGTTTCACACCACTCAAGGCAACTTTCAGCCCTCTGCCATTCAGCTCCTTCTCGCCATTGGTGATCGCTAAGACAGTCTCCTCCCTTGATCCTCTCCTTTCTGGGAGTCACTCCTGCCCCCTAATGGCTTCCTTGCTCCTCCCAAGATTAACAACCAACTCCAACCCTTTGGGCTCCGCTTTTAACTCAAACTCAGACACCACGATACCAGATGCCACGATGCCATGTTCTGCTTTCACTTATTTTCTGGCCTGAGGTCAATATACTTATAAAAAATCATTTATGTTTATGTTCATTTTTAAGAAAAATAAAATCTTTCTCTCACTTGAAAAGGGTCCGTGTACACTCTGGTGGTTGGTATCTTCCTGACTGCATGAGGTAAGCGACTTTCCTCCGCCAGACCTTTCCACCATGCTGTTTCTGCCAGGAGCCGCCGACCATGCAAGGACTAAAGCTCCTAAAACGTGAGCCAAAACAAATCTCTCCTCCTTGAGTGGTGGGCATCAGGTATTGTGTCTCAACACCGAGGGAAGTGACAAAGACACCACTGACACAGGTGGAGCTTCTTCACACCTCACAGTCCTGAGGCAGGAGTCCAAAGTGAGGGCCGGGGGCAGGGGAGGTGAGCCCTTGAGATAGAGCACCTAGGTGCGAGGGGACCGAGCCTCCCTCGTGTTCCTGCTCCACTTGCCTGTGTGGTCACTGTCACAGAGACCTGTGAAGGAACCTGTGCTGGCTTTGCAGAAGATTAGGGGCACGCCCTTGAGAGAGATTGGAGGACCCTGTGCCTTTGTCTTCCTCTTTCTTTCTCAGCTCCTGAGATGAGCAGTTTCCTTCACCACAAGCTTCCCACCGTAACCATCTGCACTCCCACCAGACTCCCAAAGCAATGGGTCCACCTGATCAGGGACTGTAACCTCCAAAGCCGTGAGCCAGAATAAACCTTGGCTTTATAAGTCCATTGACTCAAATGTTTTGATAGAGTAATGGATCGCTGACTAACAGGTATATTTCCTGGGCTTCCTAGACAGCGCCATGTGATCAATGACACATTCAAAGGAATACAAAAGGATATTGCCTATGACAGCTTCTCAGAACCTTTCTTCAACTCCTGGCCCATGATTTTGCTTTCCTTTTCCTCTGTTCTGCTGTTGGGGATACAAATACCCACATGCCACCTTGGACCATGAGAAGTACAGAGCCTTGAGGGAAGGAGCCAGGGTTCTCACGGTCTTTGTGGAGATGAACTGCCAGCCCAGTCCTCAGACTGCTGACCTCTGGATTTCTCTCTGAGAAATAACCACTTGCACTGGGGCTCTGGTACTCCCAAGAGAATCCCTGCTCCTACACATTCCAAGGTGGTTATGCTTTCACAACAAGAATCTGCTAGGCCACCTTGCTCCAGAAAGGCTTCTCACCCTCACTTTTCCCTGCTGTGCAGCTGTTGGAAGACTTCCCATTTTCTCAGTGCTTAAACCCATGTTGATTCCATCTGATGCTGAAGAGCTGAAAAGTAATTAACAAACAGAATTTTCTTGGGGTTGGTCTTGTCCATCAGCAAAGTAATTTTCATCACACCTACATGCAAAAATCTCCTTCCCTCTAGCCTGCTGCAAGATCTACAGTTTCCAGTGTCACTCATTCTTCCATTTTATATATATATATTTTTTAAAAGTAAATTTGCATATAACCAAAGCTTATGTTGCTCTTTTACACTGTGACGGATGGTATTGTCCTCACTCACCTGCCCCTCTCCCTCCAAGAGGAATACACATCCAGCTCATTTTAGGTACTTTGTGCTATAGTCTGACTATGTCTCCAATGCCCATGTGTCAGAAGTTGGGGAGATGGGGTCCCTACCGGCCCTTCTTTAGTGAAGAGATTAATACCAGTAGTGCAAGAGTGAGTGCATTATCACGAAGCTGAGTTCTTTATGAAGTCTGCCCCCCTCTTGGTTCCTCCCTTCCCCAATGGTCAGGTTATAAAGTAAGAAAAAGGCCTCCCCAGACACCAGCCCTTGGTCTTGGACTTCCTGGCCTCCAGAACCAGGAGCCAGGATACATTTCTGCTCATGATAATTACCCAGCCTATATCACTCTGTTAAAGCAGAACAAAACAGACTATGGCACTTGCATTGGCTGTCAAGAATCTTGACCCCTCACACTGACTGGTATAGGTGGGTTGGCTGGGCCCTGGCATGTGTGTGAAGGTGACGCATGCCACATCTAAGTAGCTCTGTATGCTGTCGCATGGGTCAGCCACCACTTTATCCCCTCTGTCATGAGACCAAGCCAGGGACTGAACTTTCATCTTGGTGGAACACATGGAGCCATGGAGCACAGAGCCACACAACTGCCAGTGTAAGCAAAGGTAAGCTCTGATCATTGGAAGTCACGACACGTGGGGTATGTGTGGGCACAGCCTTGCCTAGCGGAAGTGGACTACTGTGGGTGCTGCAGCTCAAACTAGGACAGCAATGGCCAGGAGCAGGATCACGAAGGAAACTAGAACAATGCATCTTGGAGGAATGGTGGTCGGGTCCAGCCTGGAGCTTCACCCAGTTTGTGTGCGTAAGTCAGTATGCTGGGCCCCACGGCAGGTGAGCTCAGAGAGTGCTAAAGCAAATTTAGCATCTCCGAGAAGTTTATTGTGGTTTCCTCTTCTAGCACAAGATTAGGGACCATCTAACTGCCCACGGTGGTGAAGGAAATCACAGTAAACGTATGGGAAATCTTTATGATAACTGTGAAGATAGAATACAAATTTTGTTTTTGTACAACCATCTGAAAATAAGCATACATATGAACAAATACTAGAAAAGACTGTGACAACATTTTTTAAAGAAAAACATTTTGTTTTATTAAATTTTCAAAATATTACTTTTGCAACAAAGAAAAAGGGAAATAATTTAAAAATAAATTCTCCAAATCAAACGGTTACAATATCAAGACCAAACATATGGAGTTTAAAAATTGTTAGTGAAAGATTTGCAATGACTTTTAGACTTTTCCTAACTCCCCAGCTTGCACGTAAATTGCTGTGAGAGTCTACTATTTTCTTGTTTTGTTTATGAAATGCTGTGGTTACCCTCAGGACAATAATCCTAAATTCCTACTGATTTCTCACAGACCTGACAAGACCAGGTGTGAAGATTCCTCAGGCAGAATTTTCTCAAAAAGGACCCAGTGCACTAACTTTGTGTTTGCTTGGTTTCACAACCCTCCTTCCACAGAAATGGTCACTTCCTGCTTCTTAAATGCATATGTGTGACTCATGCATTTCTAGTGTGTTCGATTCCAGTCTATGGCACCGCTGCCACACCATGCTCTTTACAGCAGTGGCTTCCTGTCTCCAAGTGACTGGGCTGAGCTCGTATCTTATCCTGGTTCCTGCACAGCCCTGCTCAGCACACATATCACATCCGGGACCACCCACTTCCTCTCCCCACTGGGACACGCCTGCCCCGCCCGGCTGATGGAAGCCCACCACAGCACATCCTCCTCTGGAAGGAGACGCTGTAAGGGGGTGGGGGGGAGAAGTCTGTGTCAAAACTCAAGTCCTAACCCTTGCCTCTAATTCCAAAGTACACGTGAGATTCCAAGTGAAAGTTCTAAATAAGAGAGAAAAGACGAAGAAAAATCTTTTGCAAGGATTGTAACAGATTTGACCTACTTCAGAATCGGCCTCCACTGACCCCAGAGAGTGACACCTTCACTGCAAGTGACTGATGCCTCCAACCCAGAGATGCCAACACTGTTTTCAGAGCGAATCCACAATATCCTTAGACATTCTGATTTCCTTAGCATTCTCACACTTTTTTACATTTTTGCTTGGGGGAGGGGGTCACATATTAGAGTATATCTTGCTCAGTTCTGTGATTTTTCTGTTGTCATATTAATGCCCAAAGAAAGATAAGGTGGACCTGGAATGCACCCATTTATTTTTATTGAACAATTGACAATGCTTCTCCTTTTTTTTTTTAAACATTTTCCTTGAATTTCTAATTCCCAGAAAGATTTTTCCTCCTATCTTATCATAAACCATCAATATATACTTTTAAAACTTGCATTTAAAAAACAATTGTCCACCTGCACAGAATAAAATGGAAAAAATCAAGGTGATCATTTAAAGACATTTATTAGTCAGGAGAGGCTAAGGTTTGCGGTTGCAACAAACAACCCCCTAAGTGCACAGCCTTCTCTAAACAGTGGTCCATTTTTCATCCGCAAATCTCACTGTAGATCCAGGCAACCCTCCAGCACACCTGCCCCCAGGCAGTGACTCCATCCTCCCAGCAAAACAGAGAGGCCCTGAGAGTGACTGCAGGTCTCCCACTTAATTAAAAGCTCAGCTCAGAAAGAAACCACCCACTTCCTCCCAAGACCACTGGCTTAAGCCACCTCATGGGTACTGTCTGGAAATGTCACACTTCTATGTCACCCGCACCATGACTCCCCAACTCAGTGGTTTGAAGCAACCAGTTCCTTATAAGATTGTCCCCGATTTGAGAGGGCTCCCTGCTTTGTCTTTATGATAGTGTGAAAGCCACACACACTCAGTAGAAACCGAATCTCAAGTTTTGAACTTTGATCCTTTCCCAGGCTAGCAGTGTGTGGTCTGATCCTCTCTCAAGACGCTGGGCATCGCCAGTGAGCTGGAGCTCGTGGGCAGCTTTGTGATCCCGAGATGAAACACCCAGTGCCCTACCGTGCACCATGTTCCTAGCGCAGAGCCCCTAATGCCCTTGGGATGTCCTGAGCAACAGAAGTGTCTGGGCATTTGTGAGGTGCCCATGATCCACCTGAGCTTACCCCACCAGATGACTTCCAGGGGAGCCCCTGGAGAGCATCAAGCTAGGACTGGCCACCCGGAAGCCCAACCCCACCACCAACCTCCAGTGGGGTAGGAAGGCTGGGGACCAAGCTCCAGGAGAACTCTGGAAGGACTGGCTGGGCATACACCCCACCCTGCCACCATCTCCCCAAACCCCTGTGTCTGGCTGATTGCCCACACCTTTACAGTGCACACCTGACACACACGACATACGTCCCTGAGCTCTGGGAGCCACAACAGCAAAATACCAAGCCAATAAGAAGTCAAGTCAGGCACTTGCAGTGTGTACCTGCAGGGGCAGTCCCAGGGGACTGAGCTACTACCAGGTGTCAAGCTGAATGATACCATAGGACACCAAGCCGCTGGGTGAAGATGTGGAGCCTCAGCTGTTGGTGTGGGAAGATCCGTGCACCTGATGTCAGTGGTGTTTCAGGGAACAAACCTGTTTCCCTTTACAGGTGCCATGTCCCCAGTTTGGGCTGCTGACCTTCACGTGAATCTGAAAAAGGCATTCTTTCATCTCCTTTCTACCTGCAACTGCCTACTCTGTCTTGACAAAATAAACTGTGCATAGGTTATGGCCGGGTTGCAAACAGCATTTTCATCCTGGCAGTGGAGGAGGCACAAAGCAGGCCCAGCATCCTGTGATGGGCTCACAGGAAGCGACACAGCGTGTCTTCTAACACTTGGGCACATGTGGCCTTGCCTACTCCTCTACCCAGGGTCATTTGAGAAAAGGCAGCAAGGAGAAACATCACCTTCCGGCGTTTTATTACATCTCAGAGATGCCTCTGTTTCCCAGGGTAGAGCGTGGAACGGGTGTTAGTCTTGTTAGCAGCAGTAGTGCTTTCCCCTCTGAGTGGCCTGAAATAGACCATTCAGTGCCATTCAGCGTGAGAGGAAGGTGAAGTGGCTCGAGCCACCCTGCAAGGCCGCGCCATCTCAGCCATCAGCTTCCCCCACTCATAGTGAAGCCCGTGGTGAAGGCTGTGAGTATCTTCTGTTCCAGGCAAGGCTACCAGAGAATCTCTGGTTTCTAAAAAGGGTTTCAGGGCCAGTGAGATGGCTCAGCGGCGTAAGCGCCTGCCTGGCAAGCGCGAGGGCCCGAGTTCGACTCCCGGAACCCACATACGAAAAAAGGGCCGGTGATATCGCTCAGCGGCACAGGCGCCTGCTGGCACGCGAGGTCCTGAGGTCAACCCCCGGTACCCACAAAAATAAAAAATAAAATAAATAAATAAATAAAAAATAAGAAGTGTTTCACTTCAAAGCTAAACATGGTGGTGCACGCCAGCGATCCCAGCCATCAGGAGCCTGAGGCCGTAGGATTGCAGCGAGTTTGAGGCCTGCCTGGGCTACACAGTGAGACCTTGTCTCAAAAGACAGGGTTTCATTTCAAGTGCTGAGGTCTGCGCTTGATCCTTCTCAGGTCATTAGGATGCTGTTTGCAGAAAGCCTTAAGGTGACCCACCCAGTTCTCAGTAGCTGGGCCACAGCCAAAGAGACGCAACTCCTCCCAGGACAGCCAGGCGGATGGCCGGCTGAGGGTGAGTCGAGTTAGCTTCTGCCAGCTTCAGACAGTGGTCTCCTCTGATGGTCACAGCCCGATAACAGACAGCGACGGCCCCCATGAGACTGACCCTGATGTGTCCACTGGACAGCGTTTCTGCCCCCGCACCCTCCCACTCCAATCCTGTTCTAGAAATAAATTCTCCTTTCTTGCAGACAGGTTCAGAGTCACATTTGGAGCCACTCCAAGCTGAGACAACCAGGCCTTTCATCTGGGGAAAAAGAAAGCTCCTTTCCAAATGACCTTATCAAAATTGCATAAAGCCCAAATTGGAAAATTTTTTTTGTACTGGGGATCGAACCCGGAGCCTTCACACTGCGCTACATCCTAGCTCTCTCTTACTTTCTTTTAAATTTTTTAAATTTTGAGACAGGGTCTCACTGAGTCACTAAGTTGCCCAGGCTGGGCTTGAAGTTTTGATCCTCCTGTCTCAGCCTCCCAGAGTGCTGGGATTACAGGTGTTCACCACCACGCCTGCCTTGAATTTTCAATTTATTGATGAGTTTATTTACACTGAGCATCTTTCCTAAGTGGTTTCAAAGTAGGTTTTTTTTAAACAATAGTACCAAAATTTAATTTTAAAAATAAGATGAAAGGGGCCGGTGAGATGGCTCAGCGGCATAAGCGCCTGCCTTGCAAGCGCGAGGGCCCGAGTTCGACTCCCGGATCCCACATACGAAAAAGGGGCCGGTGATATCGCTCAGCGGCACGGGCGCCTGCTGGCGCGCGAGGTCCTGAGGTCGACCCCCCCGGTACCCACAAAAAAAAAAAAAAAAAAAAAAATAAGATGAAAGAAAATAAGGAAGAAGAGTAAACCCAAAGCCTGCAGGTTCTGTGATTCCTGAAGGATCCTCTCTGCTGTGGCCCAGACAAAGCTGGTGGGAGCTGTGGACAGGGGGCTCATGACAGCGGCCACCTTGATTGTGGTTATGCACAAAGTGGCCAGCAGGATGGGGAATGCAGCCCTCTGGGCGTGGCCCGTGGGGGACCTCTGAACAGCCTGCCTGTCTGGAAGATGAAAGGACCCAGGCGCAGTGGGACAGTCTGGCTGGCCCCGAGCTGCCCCAGGCAACTTCGCCCAGCATGGCTCTGGCCTTTCAGCTTTCTCATTAAAGAAGCCATTTCTCACGGGGACATCTGGAAGCGGAGAAGGTGGGAAGGCCAGCTCTTACAGGTCGCCGGGGCTGCTGTGGAGTGCAGGCTGCTGGGTTAGGGTAAGCCAGTGGAGACGCTTCTCTCCCTGGACCACCATCCAGTGTGTGCTCGCTGGGCACACATGGGTCAGGGCAGGTGTGCCCCAGACTGCTTCCCTCACCCCGGTGGTAAATTCCATAATTACAGGTCACAGCGTGGGCGCCCCTTTGAAGTGAAGGACTCTCTTGTTCTTGCAGCGGATACAATTTGGCTGAGATACCAAATGCAGATAGTAAAAATTTAATTAACAAATCAAAGCCTTTATCTGCAGTTTTTAGAACTGTGGCCAACAGTTTTCTTCCATCTCAAGAGCTCAGGAAAGCAGCCTCTTTGTAGTGCAGAGGACTCCCAGATAAGGCTGGGGGCGGGGACCCAGGCAGCGCTGCTCTGTTAACCCTTCGTCTTCCCACGGACAGCCAGGCTCGGATGCCAGTCCTGTGTGGGCTCCACAGACAGGCGCCAGCCCAGAACCAGGGCAGAAACCAGCCCAGACCTGCTGGGGCAGCGCCGTGGCAGCTCCAGCCTCTGCAGACAGGAGGTGCTGTGCGCGGCTGCAGTTGCTGTTTGCTTAGTGCGGGGAGGCTGAGGCTCCCGGGAGCAGGAGGGGACTGTGCACGGAGGTGACGAACAGGTAAAGAAAACGCCAGTGTGCGTGTGCACATGTACTAAAATTACCAAGGCGGCTTCTCCAAATGCAACTCTAGGTGATTTTTATTTCCGTCTTTTGGGCTTGCATCAGGCTTCCAGAGTCTCTGAAATTAACATGCGTTAAATTTCTAAGAACAAATGGCTGGAGCTGTGGTCAGGCAAGCCTGCTTCCATGCAGGCTGCGAGCGGCCCTCACAGCTCCACCAAGCTAGAAGCTCATGTGCTAGGGCCCCATGGGGTGACTGTAGATATGGATAATGCACTGGACATCTCAAAAAGCCAGAAAGAAGCCAGGTGTGGTGATGCACGCCTATAATCCCAGCACTCGGGAAGCTGAGGCAGGAGGATCGCTGCAAGATAGAGGCCAGTCTGGCCTACATAGTGAGTTTAAGGCCAGCCTGCATTGCATAGCGAGATCCTCAAATAAACAGCCAAAACACAAAGATGAATGTTTGAGGAGATAGATAGGCGTCTCCTGACTTAAACATTACACATTTACACATGACTCAAAATATCACTTGGTACCCAGTTAGTATACGAAATTTAAATTGTCATGGGTCAGGGAAAATATAAATTTAATTGATTTTAAAAGATTACATGCACACATTATGAAAAAGTCTGGGAGAGGCCTGTGAAATAGAGGCAGGCACCCATCCTAGGACCCAGGAGTGAACACTCGAAGGCAGAAACTGCTTGACCACTGCAAGACAGGACCATGCCCTCCTCTTCCTCCCCCGTCTGATCTCCAGGGCAGTGACCAGGAGCGGGGGGACACTAACTTCTGTGTGCTGGTGGCCATCAGGTTGACATCAGGCCTGCTGAATCGATCAGGGGAGGGCAGAGGACAGGCACTCTGCGGGGAGAGGAGGCCACGGCACTGCGGTGAGAGAGAGCAGGCCTGGTCATCAGATCCGCCGGGAAGGAGCGCATCCCACAGGCCTCGCGTGTTCCTGGAGGCCGAACGCCAGCTGGTGCAGTCGATCCTGTGGCACTAACATGTTTGGGTGTGGACGGGGGAGCCACAGGCAGGCTGTGGCTGAGCCTGATAGGCGAGCCAGAAGCAGCATAGGTCAGTACCAGACTCTCCTTTCTCAGCAAGAGCCCTCAGGGCACCAACAATGTGAGATTAGGGCGGGTTTTGCGGGTGCTAGCCCTGGGTTCTAGAAGCCAAAGCACCCAACAAGGAAGCGTGTGGGGTGCCTGGTGGTGCCTGGGATGCTTCTGCACCACACCTGCAGCTTCAGAAAGGTGGGAACATGTGGCACCCAGTGGGGAGGAGGGGGACAGGGCCATGGTACCAAACGCATCTCAGCTTATGGAGCCTGAGAACACAGCTCTGTCCAGAAGCATCTGAGCATTGCCGTACCGACCCCAAAATGACCTGCGTGACCACCTGAGACCGCTGTGTCAGGGACCACTGGAGGGACCTCTATAAAAAGCCAGTGGCCAAAGGAGTCCCCTCCTGATGGCATTCTGCAACTCCAGCCCCACGTCCATCCCAACCCCCACTTCCATCCCAACCAAGAGAACCCCCCATTTCTAAGCATAAATGTGGCCCAGGATGCATTTGAGGATGAAAACTGTCTATTGCGCTCGTGGCTTCTCTCTCCACCGACCGTCTCACTGGCAACGCAAAGGAGTTGCTGTCGGGATGGGCGCGAGACACCAGAGAACTTCTAGGGGTCACCGTCTGTCAACGCACTGCGGATTTGCGAGACGTATTTCCTCCTCCAGAGCTGACAAAGAATTTTTTTAAGGACTTCAAAAATCAATAGCATTGCAGGCCTTAATTTATGTTTATAATTCCTTTGGTCTGCAGTGTGTTTAACAGGAGAGGCTCCGCGCTGTCTGTTTCTAATTCACGTGTCTTGCTGATTCATTTGCCCTTGCTTAATGAGCCCAAGGGCTGCAGAGTAAGGCCGGGTTTATGGCTTTCTTCTAGTACAACACCCAACTAAGCACGAGCTCACTCGGGTATGTGATAAGTGTGACGCTGTCGTGCAGACTCTAAACCCTGAAAGGAGGTGGCCCTGACCTCAGTTTCCCTATTAAAACACTGGTGCAAGTGATGGATTGATAAGCAATTATTCACCACACTTGCTGGAATTTCCAAGAAAGTGTCCAGCGGGGAGCCGAGCCAGGCCTCCTGGGGTTGCACCTGCGAGAAGGGCCCAGGGCAGCCCGGTTTCATGAGTGTCTGACCTCTGAGACAATCGGCAGGTAGGAGCAGCCAGCCTCAAAATGCTCCCATATTCCTGCAAAATCTAAGGAGAAAAGACTTATTTCTGGGGGTAGGAGAGTAGCTGAGTTTAAAACTATGTTGACAAACCCACAGTGAAGTTAATACCCCCACCACTACCACCTTTTATTGTCTACTCTGCATCAGACGCTGTGACAAGTGTCTTGCAATCATTGCTAGCTATAGCTAGGATGTCAAGCATCCCCCAGAGGCTGTGGTGGGAGGCTCATTGCCCATCTGGGTGCTGGGGAGGTGGCAGCAGCTTGCAGAGGTGGGGCCTGGCAGAAGTTCTCGTGTCACAGATATCACTGATCTAGGTGAAGTCTCCAAAACCATGAACCCAGTGAAACTACCTTCTCTCAGTAAGTGATCTTCTGAGGTACCTGTGACATAACAGAGACCAGATAACACAGCACCCCATTAGATATTCCCAAGACCCTAAATTCCTATCCAATCCCCATTTAACAGCTGAGGAGGCTGAGGCCCACATAACAGATAAGCCGATCACATTCACACAGCCACCGAACTACAGAACTGGGTGGACCGGGTCTCTCTGGTGTGCGCTTGGTCCCTCGCCTCCCTGAGTATCAGGTCTTGAAGACATGGATGAAAATCAAACTGACTCCAGAGGAGGCCCTTGAGAGATGCTTCATGGAAGCAAAGGAGGCTGGGCTGGGAGCAAAATGGGTCTGAGGTCACTGGAACCCACAGGGTGGGTGAAGAGGTGAGATGACAGGTGACCTTATTTCCCTTTCGCTTCCCAGAGAAGTCTACTTGGCCGAGGCCATGGCCCAGGGCATAGGATGTGCCCAGGAGGGTGGAAGTGGCACATACAGCAGGAGCCACGGGACACCACCAGAGGGGACCTGGTGGCCTGGGGAACTTGGCTGCATATGTGACAAGTTGTGCACTTCTGATAGGGCATCCCTGTCACAAGCAAAGCGTGGCTATAAATCCTTCAGGCTGAAACAAAGCATCCTAGACAGGTGCACAAAGGTGTGGGAGGAACTGAGGGCCTCGAGGAGGCGCAGAGAAACCAGTGCCGACCGTATCCTGCTGATTACATCCGTGGAGTTCCAGACACGTGTAAAACCGAAACACATTGGACAACAGCACGAAGGGAAGTGGTAAATAGAACTGAAGGGTCCCAGGCCCCTTCCTTCAGAAAGTGGTAACAAGGAGCTTGTGCTAAACTGTAGCAAGGACATTATAATTATAACTGTAACTCTAGGAAGGGTATTGTAATTTCTATGATGACCACTAAAAGAACAGTAAAACACTGTGTAACTAACAAACCAAAAGGGGAGAAGAATTAACTTTTTAAAGAAAGATTAACCAAACAAAGAGCCACAAAAAAGAAAGAGAAAGGAACATAGATGAGGGGTCAATTAGAAAAAACTAGTAAAATGGTAAACTTGAGCCCAAATATATCAGTAATTACACTAAATGTAAATTCGTAATTTAATTAAAAGACAAAGATTATAAGATTGTAATGGGAAAAAATTGATTCACCTTAAACATAAAGAAAGGTTGGAGGGCTGGGGATGTAGCTCAGTGGCATAGCGCCTGCCTGGCAAGTGCGAGGTCCTGAGTTCGATTCCCGGTACCAAAAAAAAACAGAAAGGTTGAAAAGTAGGACAGATGGTGTGGCTATACTAATGTCATACACTAGAAGGCAAGAAACACACCTAGATACAAAAAAGGACATTTCCTAACGACTTGCCTCCTTACCTGATGGCAAATAACAATTTTACCACTTCATTAGCAGCATCTCAGTGTGGAAAGAGTCCAGCCAGTGCAAAAGCTATTTCTCCATCTGACAAAACCAGATCACAGATAGAATTCCTACAGGGAAGTAAGAGAAAAGAAGATGGTATAATTTTTTTTAAATGGGCACTTCACCAAAAAGGAGATATATATATATATTTTTTTTTAATATGTGGGTACAGGAGTCGAACTCAGGACCTAGCACTTGCCAGGCAGGCACTTATGCCCCTGAGCTATATCACCAGCCCATAAGAAGGATATTTAAATGATCGATAGACCTATAAAAAGTGTTCAAGTTGATTAGTTCTGGAAGAAACCTCAAATGAAACCACACTGAGATATGAGTACACACCCAGACTTATGGCTAAATTTAAATACCAACAATACGTTAGTCAGCTTCCTGTCACTGTGACAAAATGCTTCAGATATACAGCTTGGAAGAAGGAAGATGTATTTTGGCTCACAGTTTCTGAGACCTCAGTCCATGGTCGGCTCACCACATTCCCTTGGGGCTCGTAGCTGCCTGTACAGGGTAGGTAGAGCGTGGGGTCCAAGATGCAAAAAGACAGGGGAAACATTAGGCCCCCACTTCTCCTTCAAGGCCACGCCCCCAGTGAGCTACCTTTCAATCATGAGGCCCAGCCCATCTTAAATGTTCTACTATCTCCCAATACAGACAGAGACTGGGAACCAAGCCTTCAGCACATGGCCCTTGGGGATACTCCAGATGCAAATAATCACAAATATCAAGTGTCGGTGAGCTCCACGGTGCATGTGGAGCTCCACACCTGCCAAGGGAGTGAGGTGCACATGGGTACCCATCCCCAATAGCAGGTTGATAATGGCACGTGGACACTCGAGCCAAGCCCCTGCCTGCCTAGGTGGACTTGTGATGGGAACACGCACCAGGTGTGCCTCTGTACAGCACTGACACTCCAGAAGAGAGGGCAGCCCACATGCCCCGTGACTATGGGAGGAGCAAGAACGGGACTTATAGCAGCTCACACATGGAGCTGGGTTCATGAATGAAATGAACGGATAATGAATGAGCCCCCGCCATGAGCAGCACCCTGCTGAGCCTCCACACCCCCCCCCGGCAGGGACCCACAGCCACAGCGTGGCTGCACATGCATGTGCTACAGGGTTCTAGTTATATAAGGTCACAAAACAGACCAAATTCATCTGTGCTAGTAGAAAAGAAGTCACAATAATAGTGACCTTGGGGGCTGTAAGGGGACCCCATCTGGGTTCTGGAATATTCTGTCTCTTCCTCTGGGAGCTAGTTACATGGATTCTCAAAAAATCACTGGGACGGACCCACATCATCCTGCACTTTTCTGGATGGACATTTGTATTGATTAGCTTTCCCATCACGGGGACAAAATCAATACCCAACACCCACTACTTAAAGGAGGAGAGGTTTGCTTTGGCGCACTGTTTCAGGGGATTCAGTCCATGGTCAGCTGACTCCAAGATAGAAACATCACAGTGGAAGGGTGTGGTAGAGCAAAGATGCTTAGTTCATGGCTGCCAGGAAGCAGAATAGAGGAACAGCACCGGACAGGAAAGGACGAGGACCAGATATTGATCCCAAGGTCACCTACATGACCCACCCACCCCCAGAAACGTTCTCTGCCAATCCCCAGACAGATGATCCCAAAGCCAATCAAGTTGACCTTCCACCCTAACCACCACCAAGTAATTGCAAAAGGCAGAATCCCTGGGAGTCTGAGTCTTTCTCATAATTCATGTGACCAATAGCGTGGCCATGATTAAAATTTCCCCCCAGGGCAACAGATGTCAGAAACTCCACACTGCCAGGGCTTTGCACACCACACCCTCTTTGTGTTCACAACAGCTAGCTTGTTGCTGACACCAAGCTGAGGCGGGGTCCTGGGGTGCTGAGGAGGGAGCTGTAGGCAGCGGCAAAGCCCCGGGGTGTTTCTGGGCAGCCCTACCCTGCTAATGCTGCAACAAGCGTGGATTAGAAAACAAGAACGGCTGTACCTGTTGGCACGGCAAACAAGACATTGTTACTCTGCTTCTGGCTTCATTCCCTACGTGAACAGCAAGGGAGCAACCTCAGTCACTGCGGCAGGGCCTCCTTGTCCCTTGGCTGGCCAGGCCAGGTGATGAGAAGCCCGGTTCCCTGAAGTCCAGCTGGCCCGGTCCAGGCCCTGCCCCCTCCTCAGCTGTCCAGAGTCCACCCTGGGGTCTCGGTCTCAACATACGTGGAAGAGTGTTCCTCCAGGAAGCCATCGTGGGGGGCAGGGAAGCCAAGGTGCTGTGGCGGCAGAGGAGATGTGGGCCTTGTGATGTGGACCCTGGCCTGGTGCCGGGGCAAGGGCTGCTTACAGTGGATGACGCTACTCCATCGCCAGGGAGGAAGGGTGTCTGCAGGAGCAGCGAGTCCATCAAGGAGGCAGCAAAGGCAAAATGAAAATGAGCTGAGGCCTGCAAGGGAAGCCAGGCCTGGGGGGCAAGAGCAGCAGGAGGAGGTCAGGAAAGCTGAGTGTCTGTGGGCGTGGTGGTGCACACTTGTAATCCCAGCACCCAGGAGGCTGAGGCAGGAGGATGGCAAGTGTGAACCCAGCTTGGGCAGTTTAGAGACACTGTCTCAAAACAAAAGCTAGAAAAAGTAGTGCTGTAGCTCAGTGCGAAGGCCCTGGGTTCAATCCCCAAATACCAAAAAAAAATTTTTTTTTTACAGTTCAAGTATTGTCTGGTAGAGCAAAGTTCTCCCAGCCAGGTCAATATGGTTTTACACTTTTCAGGAATGTGGCTGGAAATAAGTTCTGTTCCCTAGATCAACGCTTTATTAGACTGAAGCCTGCAGACAAAAGAGGTGCGCCAGACCATGGTGTGCCCTGCCAGGAAATCTGGGGAAACTATTTTCATTTTTGCTTGGAGGTGAAATATTTATGTCTTTAATAAGCGCGGTGCCTGAGACCTAGGTCTTATGAATAGCTACACCAGAAGTGTGCGCGCACATGCAGCTCAGAGAGAAAGAATCCAAGGTCTCACGTGGCCACTGCAGACCTCTCCCTCCCATCCTGAGCCTGTGGGCGACAGATCGCTGCAGCCCTGATCTCAAAACAACTCCCTCTTACACAAGCCCGGCTTCTCGCCTTTAGTACAGACGGCGCTGTGTCCCTGAGATGGTGGTGGCTGTTTCTGACGAGCGGGGGCAGCACCTGAGCTGGGGCTGGCGGTCCTCTCCTGCGTGTAGGGGCCCCTCAGCCTGAAGGGCACACACAGAGCGGGCAGTGTGGCTGGAGAGACCCTGGCTGCCATGCTGACCCCACGTCAAGGACCCCGCGGGGCCCTTCTGAGCCCCACACTGTGGGGAACGCTGTGCAAACACCCAGTGGGACACAGGTCACACGGCTGTGCTCTGGTCACGGGTAGGTCCCAGAGATGATGGAACTGGAGGAGCCTTCAGGGCCCAGTCTGCCCTCGTTACAGCACAGTTAACAGCAACAAGGAAGCAAACGAGTGTCGGCCACGGCCAGGGTGACAGGAAAGGCCTGGGGACAGGCAGTGCTGAGGCCACCAAAGGACAGAGAGAGCGAGACCGTCCTGCCTCAGTTTGCTGAAGAGTGCAGGGATGTCTGCAGTCCTCTGGGAGGTGGCAGGTTTGCCAACACCTCTAGAAGAGTTTCGGCACTAGGAGTCCACGTCATGCGTCAGAGCATACCATCCCTCTGCGAGAGGTTGGGACAAATGTAATAAAGACCTGTGCTTGATTCACAGTGCAGCAGCCTCCGAGTTGGCCTCCAGCCACAGCCAGAAATTACCCTGCTGCCTCACACTGGGCACAGCAAGCGGCCATTGGGAAACAAGCCCAAGCCAGACACGCACTGAGCGCACACTCGCAGGACACTTCCCTAAGAAGACCTCTGCTGACAGATGTCACCGTCAAAAGTGCTTACAGGTGGCCCTAGCAAACTACATGGAAACTTTAATTGAAAATGCTTAGCAAAAATTTCCAACACAGAAAATATTATCGAAGCACCCTCATGTGTCACATATGTCCTAAACCGAACTTTGAGCAAGGGTTTAATTGTCTCGTGCTCTTTATTCATTTTGTTTTTAATCTTCTCTGATTTTTAATTGACTTAACAACCATATGTATGGACAGGGTACAACACGCCGTCATAATGTGTGTCCACACTGGGGAATGATTAAGGAAGGATAATTAACATACCCATCAGCTCGCATACTAATTATTTCTTCACAGTAACAATTTAAGTTTTCTTTCAGCAATGTCGAAATCCACCATATACTATGATTAACTATAGTAGCTCTGCTGTGCAGTGGATCACTAAAACTCACTCCTCTCGTCTAACGGAGACTTTGCGTCTCCCTGCGCCCGCCCCCACTGCCCGCGCCTGGTGAGCGGCTCTCTACTCTGCTTACCCAAGTGTAACCTGTTTGGATTCTGCATTTAGGTGAGATGGTGCAGTATTCATCTTTCTGTGCCTGTTTATTTTACTCGGTATAACGTCTTCCCAGTCTCTCTCTCGAGGCTGAGTAGTCCTCCTTTTCGTGGCTCTACCACTCCTTCATCTGTTCCTCCACTGGTCGGCACTCTGGTTGTTCCCACATCTGGGCTGCTGTGAGCAGCGCCATCATGAGCGTACCAGGGCAGATGTCTCTTCCACACCAATTCATTTCCTCAGTGGAGGATAGCTGGGTCATTCGTAGGATTTTTAGGATACTCCACACTGTGTTCTGTAACGGCTGTCTAACTTCCCTTCCCCCGAGTGTCCAAAGGATTTATTCCACACCCTCAATAGCGTGAGGTGATCTAGCATTGAGATTCCAATCTGCATCTTCCTCATGAGTCGTGACATTGAGCGTTTTGCTCATGTATCTGTTAGCCATTTTTACATCTTTTTTGAGAAATATCTATTCAGGTTCTTTGCCTTTTAAATTCTTTTTTTTTTCATGGCGCTAGGATTAGACCCAGGTTGTTTGCACTGAGCTTTTAACATTTCCTTTTAAAATTTCTTATTTTGTGTCAGAGTCTCCTTAGTTTCCCAGGCTGGGCTCAAACCTGCGACCCTCCAGGCTCAGCTTCTCAGAGAGCTGGGATTTCAGACGTGCACCACCATGCCCTGCTCTGCCCATTTTTAATCAGATTGTTTCCTTACCATAAAACTGTTTGCACTTTTTATATATCTTGGATATTGGCCACTTATTTACAACTATTTTTTCCCATTCTGTTGTTGTCTCTTCATCCTGTTGTTTCCTTTGCTGCACAAACCTTTTCGGTGTGATGTGGCCCCATTTGTCTAGTTTTGCTTTTGTTTCCTGTGCTTTTGGAGTCAAATCTAAGAAATCATTGTGCACACCAAGGTCTTGGCGGTTTTCCTCTATGCTTTCTTCTAGTCATCTGCCAGTGTCAGGCCTTATATTTAAGTCTTTCACCCATTTTGGGTTTATTTTTGTATGGTGTGACAAAAAGGTACAATTTCACTTTTCTGCAGTTTATAGTCAACTGTGGATATCCAGTTTTCTCAAACTGTTCATTGAAACTGCTATCTCTCCTTTATTGTGTGTTCTTGACACCTTTATTGAAAATCAATGAACTGTAAATGTATGGGTTTGTTTCTGGGTTCTCTACCCCGTTCCATTTGTCAATGTGCTTTTATGCCAGTTCCATGAAGTTTTGGTGACCTTAGCTTTGTAATATATTTGAAATCATGTAGTGAGATGCCCCTACCTGTTCTTTTTTTCAGGATTGCTTTGGCTTTTCAAGGTCTTTGCTCTGGCTTTTCAAGTCACGTAGTTCGTATGACTTTTAGGGCTTTTTTTCTATTGCTGTGAGGAATAGCATTGGAATTTTGATAGGGGTTATATTAAGTCTGTAGATCACTTTGAGTAATGTGAACATTTTAACAATATTAGTTCTTCCAATCCATGAGTACAAGGCATTTTTCCACTTCTTTTTTTCTTCTTCAATTTTTTCATCAATATTTTATAGTTTTCAACATACAGATCTACCTCCTTGATTAAATTTACTCCTATTTTATTTTTTGGTGTTATCATAAATGGGATGTTTAAAAATTTCTTTTTCAGATAGTTTGTTGCTGGTATATAGAAAACTAAGAGATGTGTGTATGTCCATTTCTATCCTGCAATTTTTCCAAATTTGTGGATTAGTCCTAACATTGTTTTAGTGGTATCTTCGGGCTTTCCTAAATGGAAGGCTATGCCAACAGCAAAGACAGTTTCCTTCTTCCTTTCCTGTCAGGACACCTCTTGTTTCTTTCTCTTTCTAATCACCATGGCAAGGATTTCCAGAACTAGGTTGAATAGAAGTGGGGAGAGTGGGCACCCTCCTCTCATCCTGATATTAGAGGAAAAGTTCGTAGCTTTTTACCGTCAAGTATAATGCTAGCCTTGAGCTTGTCATGGCCTTTATTATACGGAGGTGCTTTTCTTCTACAGCTAAATTTGTTGAGAGAGTTTATCATGAAAAGATATTGAAGTTTGTTTTTTTTTTTTGCATCCACCGAGGAGAGAGCAGAAAGAAGAGGCACTGCACCTGCTGCAAAAGTCCAAGGAGTCAGGGAAGACCACTGTGAGCTGTTATCCGCCAGCACTCTGGACAGCCCAGCAGAAGGAGGTGCATTCCTGGAAGCATGGAACCCACCGAGACTGGATCAGGAAGCGGGGGCAATCTGAGCAGACAGATAAAGAGGAAAGAGATTGAATCAGTAATAAAAAATATACCAGCAAAGAAAAGCTCAAACCTCATGCACTCACTGCTGAATTCTACCAAATGTTTGAAGAACTGATACCAATCCTTCTCAATCAAAAAAAAAGAAAAAAGGGCCGGTGAGATGGCTCAGCAGCTTAAGCGCCTGCCCGGCAAGCGCGAGGGCCCGAGTTTGACTCCCGGAACCCACATACGAAAAAGGGGCCGGTGATATCGCTCAGCGGCACGGGCGCGCAGGCGCCCAAGGTCCTGAGGTCGACCCCCCGGTACCCACAAAAAAAAAAAAGAAAAGAAAAAAGAAAAAGAAAGGAAAAAGATGGAACACCCCCAAACTCATTTTATAAGACCAACATCATCCTCATAGCAAAGGCAGGCAAGGACAGTGCAAGAAAAAAAAAAAAAAATTGTAGGTCAACACTCCTGATACGCATAGAGGTAAAAATCATTGATAAAATACTAGCAAACCCAGGTCCATGATACATTAAAAAAGATCATTCACCCTGGGGGCAGGTTGCCCATGGGACACAAGGATGGCTCAACATGGGTAAGTCAATAAAGGCGATTCACCCTATTACAGGATGAAGGCCAAGCGTAATAGGATCATCTCATAGGTACAGAAAAGGCATTTGACAAAATTCAACATCCTTTCCTCAAAACTCAACCAACCCAGTATAGAACGAATGTTCCCCACCTTAAATTTTAAACACTGTAAGAGATGATTTTGTAATTCCTAAAGTATTTTTAGGATCCTCCCAATGCACCCACGAAGCCACCAGGGGAGGGAGTCTGGCGCTGCCTGTGCACACAGTGAGACTGGCCTCGGACCTAGTGACCGGGAGGCCCGGGAGCAGGGATGTGCTTTCCTCCGACTCCAAGCACACACAATTGTCAGCAATAGGGTAGACCTTTCAAAAACACAGAAAGTCACTACAAAGATCATAAAGGGCAATTCTCAACTCCATTGTTCCGCAACAATGCAAAGCCGGTTCTTACACCAATCCCAGAACTTAGGCGCCTGTCCTGACCCCGGGCTGGGGTCCCCGCCACCCACAGAGCGCACATCCCACCTGCACATCTATGGCTTTGTTTCACTCAACAGTTTCCTCCTCTTAATAATGTGCTACTTCTGTCGTGGTGTGCTTCCCCTGCATTCATTTTGTAGTTATATGAGAGTCTTTCGAAACTTGCCACTCCCATTAGCCTCATCCTCCAGCGCAATGTGGGCTGCGAGCAGGTGAGGCAAGGGAAACAGGAAAGCCAGGCCGTCCCCAGCTTCCAGGAACAGCCCTGGCATGCAAGCTCATCTGCACTAGGAAGAGCTCCTCTCTGGCGCCTTGCACTGCACAGAACCTGACACACGGAACACAGCCCCGTGCACAAGCCCATCCCAACGCTGGAGCATTGTATCCTGAGGCAGATATTCCTTACATTGAGAGCGAGTTTTTCTTCCTGAATGTGAGCCTTTCTCCCCTGGAAACAACCTGCCTCCTTCTCTACAGAGGAGAGAAAGCCAGCGTCTCGCACCTGCCGCCTTTCCCAGAGGGGACGCGCCAACCCCCCCTCCTCCGGTTGACCTGAGACCTTGTCAGTCTCTTCGTAGTGCTCCAGGGCTGGCAGTGCCTCTTGGAAAAGGAAGAATCTAGAACTGAACACAGCTGGACCCACCCCAAACACCGCTCCCCTGGCCCCACCCTAGGAACCATAGGGCTGTCATTCGGGGCTCATCCACCTTTTGCTTAACTCCCTTTGAGCAAGCAAAGCTGGCACCGATTCTTTCTTCTTTTTTTGTGCACTAACTATGTAGAATTCTTTTTTAATGTACGTAAACTATGCACTCTTTCGAAACATGTGCACCTACATATTTCCAGTCGGATTCATTAGAATCTTTATTTCTAATACAATAGGTAATCCCTTTCATTTCATCTTCATTGAAAAACTCCTGCTGTTTTCTGTTGCTATTAATAAGTTAGATTCATTTGAACGAAGTGGCTCTCATGATTAAAAGTGAATTAAACTGCCCGCTTGATTTGCTGCACCACAGTCCTGTTACTCGAGCACGTGATAGAGAATTCATCCCAGCACGGCCAGCTGACCACCGATGGGTGTTTAAGGCTACTGGACCCGTGCGCAGGAGTCTGAGCTGGAGGATCCCACGCAGCCGCAGCTCTCTGGCTGGAAGCGGGTAGGGGTGGGATCCCAGTTTCCCAAGCCTCTGGCAAAGCCGCAGATTAACCCGAGGAAATGAACATCGCCTGTAATTAAGGCGATCAGCTACCCCCAGCACTCCCAGCTCCTGCCCAGGCTGGCGAGGCAGCTGGAAGCCAACCTGTAATCAGGCTGCGGCAGGAGTGAGGGAAGGAAGCAGAGAGGGGACGGAAGCCCAGAGAGCTGCTCTGCCACATGTGGCTCACTCTTCGCTGCTGCAGGGGAAATCAGCCCACCCTCTCTGCCAGCCAAGCGGGCACAGACCACCCGTGGGCGAGGCTCAGGGTCACCTCCCTCTCGGCTATTGTTGATTATGCGCCTGGAGCACTGAGGCACTGCAACGTGTCAACAGAGCCACCGGGAGAAAAGAAAAACGCAGCCCCAAAATCCACTGATCTTCCTGAACTCCAAACGCTGACTTTGTCTTTGATTTTTGCAGTGCTGGGGATGGAACCCAGGGCCTCGTGTCTGCCGGGCAAGTGCTCACAGCTTAGCGACATCCCCAGCCCCAAACACTGATTTGTGTAGCACATTGATTAAAAGCACTTTGGCTTCCTGCAGAGTCGGAATTCACAAGACTCCTCAGGATAAACACACTGCTCATGGTGGGAGTTCTTGACGGCATGGAAAAGCCCCTTTGATATTGTAGAACCGTCCTAATCATGGGAAACAGACACTGAAAGGCCAGGCAGGGGCCAAAGGGCACCAGCAAGGTCAAGTATGAAATCAAATGGGAGCATGGACGCTTCAACGTCATCAATCATTATTCCCCGGGAGGCTCAGTGCCTCTTGCAAGGTAGTGTTCCATCTACGTTGGAAGCAAACTTCTATCATTAGCAATCAGAGGACTCAGCTAAGCAGCTTCACGGAATAAGCCATCCAGTAGGTTGTCAGAGTGTAGACACGAGTAGCACCCTCTCTCCCCAGTGAAGTCGGGTGACTTCCTTCCCCCCACTATGAGCACCTGGGAAGCCCTGATCCTGTGGCCTAAGGCGGGGCTGAGGCAGGAGTCTGACAGCCGGTCACTGTGGTCACTATGGGCTCTGCACACTCACCGGCGGTATTTCACTCAGTCCCCTTCAGTGAGATCCCCAGAGCCCCTCTACACACTCAGGATCCTTGGGCAGGCAAGAAGGACATTGTACGGGCAGGACTTCATGGGGCACCACTCTGAGCAAGGATTCAACATTGCAGTTAGAGCGATCTTTGGCTACTCCAGCTCCTTAGGATGGAAACACGTGGCCCTGGTTTCCATGGAGGAGATAAAGCCACAGCCACAGACAGCCCAGGAACACCGCTGGAACTCCTCGGGGACAAAGCTATCTCCGAACACACTCAGTCTGGAGCTATAGGAGCCCGAGGCCAGGCCGTCCATCAGCAACCCCAGCCCCCAGAACAGCCAACCCCTGTGGTTCCCAGACACCATAAGAGATCCGTGGCAGGGCTGTGATATTCAGGCCTCCAAGATCAAAGATCAGGATGGGGCGAAGGAAATTTTTAATTAAAACGGATTTTCCTGGACACGTCGTAAACAGGAATAAGGTGTCCGGCCAAGAGCATCAAGCTCGTCTGCGTGTAACTTCAAGGCCATAGGCTGCTGCATGGTGCAGGTGCCCAGGGTCCCAGATCGTGCCCACCTAAAGAACGGCCAGCCCTCAGCATGGTAATGCACAGTTTATAGCAAGAGTTAGAAGTAGAAAGAGGGAGATGGCAGCCAGATTAAAATTAGCAGATGTACTATACCTTAGGCATCTGACACTTTGATAGGAAGAATCTGCCTCAGTGCTTAAAAGTGCCAAGCCTCATCCCCCAGGGTATGGAGGAAGGAGCAAAGAGTTCAAAGTGAGTAATTACCTGCTATTGATGTATTATATTTTAAAACCCTGGCTGAGGATTAAAGGCACTCTCAAGGCTGTTAAAAGCCTGCAGTAAACAAGTCATGTATCACAGAGGAGGGAGAAGAAGGAATTTCAGGATTTCCTCCATCACTCCGGAATCCTGCACAGGTACGACAGCGCATGTACGCATCACACAGAGGGACAGGCGGACAGATGCCAGGAAAAACCATTTAACACCAAGGAGCTTTGTCTCAGTCCTGGGGTCTCCTCCACTGAGCTTCGCTGTCTTTCAAAGGCTCTCTTTAATCACTCTATACCCAGCAGCCAAGAGGTGCATGGCCAACTGCTGGGTTCATTGAGCCTAATTTCTTTCTTTTTTTTGCAGTTCAATTAAAACACAAAAGGGTTTGCGAGTGAAGTCACTGACGGCCCAGCAGACCTAGTGCCCCTTCCCTGGGATGAGCACAGAGAAGGGACACTTTCAGTCAGCAAGGCTCCAAAGCCGTCGGGGTGCCGTCCCCTCTCTGGGGGATGGGCCTGCTGATCCTCTGTTTCCCCTTCTGCGGTCGGTATCTGCTCCTGTGATCTCTCAGCTGAGGACTATTATTCTAATGAAAAACACTGCCAGGAAATCAGTCCAAGACAGACTTAATTTGATGTGGAAAAGAATTTCAAACACACATGATGTCCATCGGAAATTATGATCAGCTTTAGCTTTAAAAACCCAGATCTGAAGATGCCATAGTGCTTTGAAGGAAATGGGGAGGAGTGTTCTATTGTCTTTGTTTTTTATGTCTTTTAAGGAAAAATGAAGAAGAAGCATGTCCTCCTTCCCAGGGGGGAAGGAGGGTTCTCATTGATGTCACCACACCTGCGGATGTCCAGTGCCCAGGGACCCAGCCTGACTCAAGCCCACTTTTCCCAACCCAGTCCCTTCTCCTGCCCCCATTAGCTGCACCCAGCCTGCTCCGGCCTGAAGCCACACTCTCTGCCCCTTCCACCCCAAGTGACAGACCCCCGGATTTCTGCAGCACTGAGACATAACCAACGCTGCCCTGGGTCCCACATTCCTAAATTAAATGCTCCCTCTGGCCCTATAATGCCAGGCCTCTCTCGGAGGCTCCCCAAGACCCAGACCCAACCTCCCTCGCCTGTCCTTCAGAGCTGGACCTTGGGGCTCCATCAAGTCAGGCTGATGGAGACGTCCACTTGCATTTTTTATTGTGCTGAAACATTTATAACCTCCAGCATGCCACTGTAACTGGCTCACGTGTACAGTTCAGCAGCATTCATTACACCCTGGGGCTGGGTGACCATTGCTGCTGCTTCCAAAACTCTTCGTCCCCTCTCTCAAATATATTGCTCTGTAGCCACGAAGCAGTGCTTGCTACCTCCTTGTCCTCCAGCCTCCCAAAATCTATGGTCTGCTCTCCAGCCCTGTGGGTTGACCTCTTCAAGACATGTCACACAATGGACCACACAGCCCTGGCCCTTTCTCTTGCTGAGCTACCTTCAGGGTCCATCCATGTCGTGGCACTGGATTTCCGTTCCTGTTGACGGCCGAGTAAGGCCCCATGCTAGGTGTCTGCCACGTGTGGGTTTCTGTTCGTCATGGAGGGACCCATGATGCTGCTCCTTCCTTCAGCTGTTGTGCACGATGCTGCAGGGAACGTTGGTGCATGTGCACCTGTTCCAGTTCCCGATCCAGATTATTTCAGGAGTGGGGTCGCTGGGTCTTCCCTTCATTTGTATTTGATGGATAAATGAGTGAAGGATCGTTTCCAAGTGATGCAACAGGTCTGCAAAGAGGCAGAGAGCGGGCAGTATAGCTTGGAGCCACCTAAAGCCATTTGGAGTGGTGGCAACATGTGACCCGGAGGCCAGGCTGGAAGCTGGAACACAAGCAGTGCACATGACCCACCCTCCACCTCCTCCCAACACACCCCTGCCCTGGAGATGGGCACAGATGAGCTCAGATGAAGAGGAGGCTGGGGGAATGGACAGCAATGGTGAGTTTTTGTTCCTGTCACAAGATGCACGTTTATTTATCTACCCCTGCCTCCTTCAAACATACCTCTGCTAAATCAAACATTCGGGGACATTTGGAAAGTATCAATGAATTTGTGCAAATCCCTCCATTCACAGAAGGAATGAAGAAAGAGAGGAGAGTGCAGAGCAACCCAAAGAATTTCTCTCACATAGGAAGTCTGCCAAGTGGAGAAGGCATACGAAGGCCCAGGTCAGGGAAGAATAGCCAGCATCCTACAAGAAGTTCCCAGCAAGGACAGAGCCAGGGGCTGAGTCAGGGTGCTCTCTGCTGACCCACAATGCTTTGCGAAGGCAGAGGCTGTTATAATGGCCAGCCAGCAGCCTCACCAGGGACTTCTGTGCAACACCTTTTCATTTCCTCTAAGTGGCAGGACTGCCTGCTCTGTCCAGATGTCACCCACGCGATGCTAACCTGTGCTGCTAAGGCTCATCCTGCCTTCAAAGAGCACCTGGCAAAGCTAAGAAACCTGGGCTCTGTCCCAGAACAATGCATTTCCAACCTGGAGCCAGGGAGGAGGCACGTGGGTGACTGTCTCTGACCAACTCCCCCAACCCCTACATTTTTTCTGGACAAGCTTTGGTTTGGCCCTAGGTGGTACCCTTTGGTGTCCTCGAGGAGGGGACAGGCATTTTTCCTGCATGAAAATGCAGGCTTTGCTTTGTGTGCTGAAGATGTCCCTGCCCTGGATGCTATGTGGTCTCAGATCCTGATCCTTTGGTTTCAGAAGCTGCACCAACAGCTGCAAGAAATCCCAACCCTGGAGCATCTTGCTGCTTGTGGCATTTTCCACTGACATCTGCCATAAAACTCAAATTCAAAGCTCAGTTTCCATCTTCAGGACCATCATGCATTTTCATCAGTCTTTTTGTTTGGTTTCTTACTCAGTGCACTGTTTAAACAACGTCTTTTTAACGTGCACCGTGTGCAAGGGCGAGGGATTGGAATGATGCTTCTTGGGCTTAGCCCCTTTCATCAGCAACACCAAATGTCACCCTGGAACTTCTTAGGCATTGCTGAGCCATGTGTTTGCAATCGCATTTGCTCTCTGAGCCTGGCCAGCATATGTTTTTGGCTTTGGAATTCAATTTTAGCAAGCTTAAGGAGGCACAGCATAGGCTGGGAAGGAATTTGAATGGGATTAGCTAATTTGGGATCTGTAGGAGCCAGATAACTGCCCACCCATCTGTCTGCTCTAGGATGTCCATTTGCACATGCATACAATCACTCGCTTTGTTCTGGGCCTCCAAGGAAAGGAGCCAAGTCCACTGTCCATATAACTGAAGGGTGTTATTCCGGGTGCATCCCCATGGCAAGACCTGGGCGTGTCCACATGGCAAGCGGGATGGGTCCAGTGGGGCTCTACTGAGTCTGCTTTTTATTGACCAAAGAAGCTTGATAAATTGCTCCCCACTTGTGCCGTATCTTCACATCCTCCAACATCTGGGGGGACACTGGAAGGACAATGTCCTGCTTGTCCCACAGAAATAGTTGTGTGCCATCACACAGACAAAATGTCCAGATGCTGGGTATCTCCACTGTGTCCCTCCAAGTGAGTTTTTCCTAGAATAATTTCAAAAGTCAGACAAAGAAGTGATGGAGGGTTACTAGGTGTGGCGAGAGCACGCTGCCGCTCAAAGTCCTTCAGAACAGGTCAAGTGGTAAGTCAGCAGCTGAGCGCCTTTTCCTGTGAGGCTGAGGAGTATCCTTTCCAGTTATAATTCTAATGTAACAGGCTTCGTGGAGATGTGTGAGTATGTGTGCATGTGTGTGTGTGCGCACATGAGTGTGTGTGTTACATGGAGGAGGGACTTCAAAATGGGGCCACAAGCATTCTTATCTAAAGAGCTTCTTAGAAATACAGATCCCTACTCCCAAACTGGGCCTCCTGAACCAAAATCTCCATTTTTAGATCTCAGGAACCAGCATTTCTAAAACGTGTCTGGATGGTTCCGCCATCGGTGCAGAGTGCATTGTCATACTGACAGGAAGAGTGGGCCCTCACTGAATCCCTGCCATGGCCCAGATGTAGCTCTCAGCACTGGACATGTCTGACCTGGCCCCTGAGTGCCACAGCATTTCCACTTCACTGTGGAGGCACCAAAGCCCATCACAGAGCGAGGAACTTGTAGAGAGCATTTCCGATCCTGGCTCCAGTCTGGATTCTCATCCAGGGACAAGCTCCTGCCACCATGCCGCTCTCAATGCCCAGCACCTCTCCTCAAGCCCCCATATGATAAGACTGAATCAGGTATTCATTGCCTCCAGTCTAGCCTGAACTATCTGTCTTACAAATGAGGAAATTTTGGCCCAAAAATACTAAGTGACTCTCCTAGGAACACACAGGTCCAAAGGCAGATACATGGATTTCGTTATGGTTTGTGTCTGGATGCCTCCCCAAAGCCTCATGCAGTCATAGAGCTTTTTCAGAGGTGGCTGAATCTAGAGTGTGTGACTCTGGGATTTAAGGGTGTGTGAGTAGTAAATCAGTCCACTGATTGGTTTGGCATAGTTCTGGCTAGGATTAAGTGTGTGAGTGCTATACCTGCCCTAGGGCAGGTAGCCTGAATAAAATATGAGGTACAGAAAGAGGTTTGTCTCTCCCTTGTTGCTTTTGCTTACTTGTGGGCACCATGAACTGTTCTCTGCCCAGCCACCCTGTCTTGGAGTCAGCTGATTATGGACTGAAACCTCTACAAAATGTGAGCCAAATAAGCCTTTCCCCTTTAACTTTGGGTGTCGGGCATTTTTTCCCAGCAATGAGAAAAGTAACTAAGAGAATCACTGTTCCAAAAGCACCGTGGTCCGTATATAACAAATTTCTCACCAGCATTTAAACATTAAAAAGTCCCCTTATCCCACAAAGATAATCATATTTAGTGGGGATTAATTAATTTTCTAAAAGTTCCAAGTTTAAGAATCTCTGGAAATAAGACCTTGCAGAGGCCCATAGGGTCTTAAGTTTTTGTTTTTGTTCTTCTGAATGCTGTTTTTTAAAATAAATATTCCCAAATTCATCAAAGATGTCTGCTTGTACTCCTATCCCAGCTCCATGAACATACAGTTAGGGGGTTAAAAGTCAAAACTAGGTACCTCATGGCCTTTGGAGACACAGACAGTTCCGACAGTCTCCCCCAGATGCCTTCTGCTAACTGTCAGCGGTGTGGGCTGCACAAGCCTCTGTGGGTACACGTTAGAAGCTTCATGTCACCATGCCACATCCAAGAGATATTGCTGGTGTCCCTAGGTAACATCCTTCCAACTTAGACCTCCCACACTGGTCCATGGGGCTTGTGATGTCAGAAGGATCTATTTGGGCTAATAATTTGCCCTATGTCTAACAGACACCGCCGAAGGCTCGGATCACTGGAACTAAAGCTCACAGTCTGGCACCCCTCAGGAAAGCTCCAGAGCCTGCCTGCCAGCTAAGTGGTGAGCAAATGTGCTCTCACTGCTGCCATGCTTCCTGTAGAGTGGCTTGGTTTGTGGTGCCTGCCTAAGGCACTGGGTCACTGTCTCCTGCCCTGCCAGGCTCAGGGCATCAGCAATTCCCACTCATCATAAAAATAAAACCCTATGCGATGGGGGAGGAGGAGCTAGAGAAATATGGGTCCTGGAGAGGGATCAATAATTCAACTTCCTGCTACTGCACAAGTGGATGAGTCAGAGCCAGAGCCAGGGTTGCTAGGGAAGCAGACTTCCTACCCACCAGGGCAACTTACCCTGGATCTGTGCAGCCCTGAACCCCTGCTGCAGTTTGGATCTGAAGTGTCCCAGAAAGACCCATATGTTGAAGGCTTGCTCCCTAGGGTGGCACCATTAAGAGGGGTGACACATTGGGAGGTGGGGCCTCATGGGAAGTCTTTAGGTCATTGGGTTCGTGCCCTCAAAGGATCCCAGCTCCTTCTTCTTGTTCTCTTCTGTGTCCTGGCCATGGGGTGAGCAGTTTTTCTCCTGCCACGATGTGCCCTCACCAGCCCAAAGAGCAGACCAACTGACCATGGACTGGACCCTCTGAGACTGTAAGCCAAATTAAACCTTTCCTCTTACAAGGTGATTAACTCAGTTATTTGTTATGGTGATGGAAACCAACTTGCAGAACCATGATTTGCCCCACACTCACAGAATCTAAGTGTACACCTAACCAGTAAGAAAATGGTGCCTAGACTAGGCCCCTCCAGTGGGAATGGGGCCCCTGATGAGGACCTTTGGTGAGAAATCTATTTGCATATCACAAAAGGGCCGTATAAGTCAGGTATTGTAAGTCACTTCTGTGTGCACTCCCCAGGCCTGCTGCCACAAATTCAACTAGATGACTTGAGACAGCAGAAATTTATGCTCACAATTCTGGCAGCAACAGTGCAGAATCTAGGTGTCAGCAGCCGCACTCCTACTGAGGACTGCAGGGGAAAATCTCTCCTGAGCTCTTCCAGCCTGTGGTGCTGGACCTCAGCTGCTCCTTGGCTTGCGGCTGCATAGCTCCAGTTTCTCCCTCCGTTGTTACCTGCTCCTCTTCTTACTGCACGTCTCTGGTTCCTTCCTCTTCTTATGAAGACATTGGGCTTGGGGCCCACCCTACCCCAGAATAGACTCATCTTAGTCACATGTTCAAGGGTGCTGTCTCCAGAAAAGTTAACATCCTCAGAGCCTGGGTGCAGGTGAACTTGGAGCAGGTGGGACCCCGCACATTCACTTGCAACTTCTCACAGCTTGCTTGTCATAGAGATAAACCCCTGTGCAACGGGGGAGGGGGAGCTAGTGAAATAAGGGTCTTGAAGAGGGATCAATAACTCAACTTCCTGCCACCTGCACAGGTGGATGAGTCAGAGCCAGAACTAGGGAAGAAGGCCTCCTGCCCACCATGCTGCTCTGAACCACTCGCTAGCTCCCTTTAGGCTCACAGTGCTTGAGTGGGCTCTATCCCCACCTTGTGAGGTTCTGAATTTCCTTCTTGCTGGGCTGCAATCCAAGCATCAGTGCTTTTCCAAGCTCCCCGGGTGATTGTTACAGCTGTGGACCAATGGTTCGCAGGGTTAGGTGGTGTTACCCACGCAGCCAGATCCCAGGACAGCGAACGCCTCTGCCCCACTGACTCAGGCTCCTGCCCCATGAGGACCCTCACCTGTCTAGTCCACAAAAATAAACCATCTCCATCCCAACTGTTCTGCCTTAAAAACCACAGGACTCTGCAGGGAGATGTTGGGAAAATGTTGGCCAAAGGAAACAAAATTTTGGTTAGACAAGAGGAATAAGTTTGAGACCTGTTCTGCAACACAGTGACTATAGTTAATCATGAGGTGGCGTAGTCTTGAAAATTGCTAAAAAACTAAGTGCCCCCTGTAACAAAAAGGTAAGTGTGTGAGTCAAAGTGTGTGTTAATTTGCTCAATGTAGCTATTCCATAACATATACATACTTCCAAAGAACATGTTGCATACAATAAATACTTGCAATCATTATCATCAAAAATCAAAATTATTTTGAAGGACACTGCACCCTCACCATCACAGTTAGGCAGTCTTGCTCAGCCTGGGTCTGCCCCATGCAGCATTATTTTCCTTTGGGCATCTACTCTACAGCGGCCCTAAAATGCTCCATGGGCTGCTTGGGGGCAGGGCCCACACTTCTTGGTTGGCTGACCCCTCTCACCCTTATCGGCCCCACCTTCCACACCCCAGGTACGTAGTAACCACAAGGTGCATGGCCCCTCATACTCTTCCTGCTCCCCCAGAGGCCTGGGTGCACCCAGGAAGGTGGCAGACCCCACGTGCATCAAGCCCGGAGCCCTGGCCCTCTGTCTCTTATGACATCCACACAGTACGGTGTCAACCCCTCCTTCAGTGTCACCTGGCCCAGAAGCCCCACCTTCTGCTGTCTTAGTCACTTTCTCATTGCTGGAACAAAATCCCCAACACCTACAACTTAAAGGAGGAGAGGTTTACTTTGAAGATTTCAGTCCTGGTCAGGAGGCTCAAACACAGAGACCACCTGCTGGAGGGGCCTGGTGCAGGAGAGCTGCTCACCTCATGGCAGCCAGGAAGCTGAGAGAGAGGGAGGAGATGCACCCTTCCAGGCCACGGCCACAGGGCCTGCTTCTTCCTACAGGATCCCCTCACAACAGCAAGTCAGCTCCGTCACCCCACAATCACTCACTCCACAAAACCTGCCTCTCAGTGCATGAGAGTTTTGGGGTTCACTCTTGATCTAAACCATAACACTGCCTCTCCCAGTGTTTGCCCAGCACCCCTACCCCAACCTCATGGACATAAATACACACAGACGCAGCAATGGGCCACGTGTCTACTACTGGAGTTTTACCACATTTCATTGAGGACAAAATCCTAGGCTGCTTCCAAAACCAGGAACACAGTGCTTTTACTTTGTGATTAAGCTTTCCAGATGAAACACATCGGTGTGTGTGTCAACCCTGGATACTCACAGAACCAGGGATTTCCCGTGGGATTGCCCCAGACTTCTTCCTAAAATAGTGCCTCGCTGCACCAGATTGCGGGGCCAATGGTGTGTGCAGGAGTGGGAAGGCGTCTCCTGCCACCACCTTGTGGAGAATTAGCAGCAGGGAGAGGGCCAGGGTGTCCCCAGCGACTGGCACACCGCACCTGAGGATTCCCGGCTCTCTTCCTGGAATTACCAGCAAATGCAGGAAAGCAGCCGTTGATACGGATAACCTTGTGGCCATCACGGAAAATTCGGTCCACAGGAGCTGATGGCGCAGCAAGGCAATCCTGGATCATTCTCCCGGTGCTCCATGCTTCCCCACCTCTTGCCCTTCTTCCCCTCTTTCCCCCTCTCTCACCCAAATCTCTGGTTCTTATTCTCCTTTCAAGTGCTCTGCTTGGGGCATTAATAGCTGTGGTGTTCCCAGAAAACTATGTGTAAAGCACAGGAAGCCACAAATGCCTGGAAAGAATGAAGCATCCTTGCCTGGCATCGCCCAAGGTTGTTACTGAAAGATTTCCGGTTGCTTTCACCTGTGCCCAGGGCAGGGAGACCAGCGGAGACAGGGACAAAGGACAAAGTCTGTGGTGGCCGTGGGGAGGGGCCATGGCCTCTGCTAATGGAGCAGTGTATCTGGCCACTGGCACTTCCTTCTCCAGCCACCAGCTACCATCGGAAGAGAGCCGGCCCTTGGGACCAGGATGTCGTCTGGGCAAGAACCCTCCTGCATCAGTGGCAGAGTGGAGATGAGCAGAAGCCCCAAAGCAGGGGCTGGGAGGGGGCTGGACTGCGGCCCATGACCTGGTCATCAGCCAGCTCTGCAGTCAGCTGTGTTGGGGGTGTTCTATACCCTGTGCTTCAGTACCCCCACATGTAACAGGGAAAGATCTAGATTTAAAGATCCCTGAGTACCTTCTAAGATCCAAGGATGTGGAATGCTAAGATGAAGGGACTCGCTAAGGCAGTGCCAACTAGTAGCAATGGGCAGCCACGCTGGGCCTCTGTTCTGGCCATTTCACTTCAACCTGGGACACGGTTTAACAACTGTGTTCTCAGTGATTCACAGATGGGTGCCCGACCTGAGTACTCACTCAGTGACCCCTAGGGTTCGTCCTTACCCATCCTAGCCTATATTTCAGCCTGCATTCCATTCCTGGTTGCTATTTACCTTCTTAGAATTAAGGTTGCTGTTATGGCTTGTGTCTAGATGTACCCCCAAAATCTCATGCAGGCATAGGTGGGGCTTTTTCAGAGGTGGCTGGATCTAGAGCATGTGATGCTGGGATGAAGGCTGTGTGCTTACTAAATTAATCCACTGATTGGTTTGGCATAGTTCCGGGTAGGATTAAGGGTGTCCCACCCAGGATGTGAATGCTACCCGCCCTGAGGGTGGCCAGCCTGCATAAGATATAAGGGACAGGGGCCAGTGAGATGGCTCAGCGGCGTAAGCGCCTGCCTAGCAAGCACAAGGGCCCGAGTTCGACTCCTGGAACCCACATACAAAAAAAGGGCCGGTGATATCGCTCAGCCGCATGGGCGCCTGCTGGTGCACGAGGTCCTGAGGTCGACCCCCCGATACCCACAAAAAAAAAAAAGATATAAGGGACAGAAAGATGGTTGCTGCTTGTTACTTGTCACTTGTTGCTTGCTGCCTTCTGTCTGCCTGCTCTGCCATGCCCCTCTGCCATGTGCCACCCTGCCTTGGAGCCAGCCAACTCTAAACTGAAACTTCTACACAAACTGTGAGCTAAATAAACCTTTCCTCCTTTAACTTTGGGCATCAGGCATTTTGTCTCAGCAATGAGAAAGTTACTAAGACAGGAGCTAAACTGGGAAACAAATATCTGCTGAACACACAGTGGAGGCAGCAAGAGTTACCTTCATAAAGGGGGCTCCCAGGACAGTGCTGTGTTACTCACACCTCTCTTCCCTGCCCAGGCGGCCAAGAGTGTGGACTCTCCTGCTCCCTGGCCCCTGTGCCGGCTGGAAACAGAGGATGTCAGAGAGTGGCAGCTAAATTGGGAGCACCAGGGCCTGGGGTCATCACAGGGAGGAGCCCTCGGAGCAACACCTGACTGCCCTTGGACTGTCCCAAGAGCAAGAAATAACCCATTTCCATCAACCACTGAGATGCCAGCGTCATCACAGCAGCAGAACCTGCCCCATCCTGACTGCTTCTGCCCCCACTCCACCGAGAGACACCGTGACAAAGGCTTCCAGGAGACAGAGTCAGAGGGTGGCAGTTGCCAATTTTAGTTTCCTGGAATTCCTGAGAGCCTTCGAGCCCCAGTGGCCCTGTTCCCTTTCTGGCTAGGCTGGTGCCCAGTGTAGCCTTGGGGATGGGATGTCAGATTCTGTTAGATGAGATGACTTTTGAGTCAAAACATTCCTGTGACTGTGTCCATTTAGACCTGGACATGACACAGAAGGCACTTGCAGGGGAGATTTTCTTGCCCATAGGCCAGGCTCATGGGCCACCTTGTTTAACCAACAATCTAGTGGATGATTCCTTCATTCACTTCTTCACTTATTCATTCAACAAACATTTGTTGAACACCTACTAGGCGTCCATGACAGGCTCAGAAGATGTAGCAGTGAAAAGAGAAAAAACACATAATATACATGGATGTTATTCTGGAGAATAAGAAGCAGCTGATGAATAAAAAATAGAGAAAAATGAAGTGGAGGAGGGGAGTGAGGAGAGTGCATGGGACAGAGCTGTTGCCACTTCCTACGTTCCATGGGAAGGGATCTTGGCGAGATGACATTTGAGCAGGTGGCTGAACAATGAGGGAGTGGCTGTGAGGATTTCTACAGAGCAAGGACAGAGTGTGCCCAGCGAGGGGCGTGGTGGCTGCAAGGACTTGGGGTAGAACGAGTTTGTCTGGCTAGCACTGCTGCCTCAGCCTGTACCCCAAGTGCCCCACAGGTCCATGGGCTGAAGGCTTGGTCACCACCCATGGTACTCTTGGGAGAGATGGGACTTTGAGGGGGCAGGGCCTAGTGACCTCAAGGAGGTGGGGCTTAGTGACCTTGCAGAGGCAGAGCCTAGTGATCTTGAGAGCCTAGAGAGAGGAAGTTGGGTCACTGGGGTGTGACCTATGGTGTTTCCCTGAAAATAAGACCTAGCCAAAAAATAATCAGCTTTGAAAACCAAGGATCAAACATGCTAGCCCCATCTGCCTTTCCTTGCCTGACCTGCCTTACAGAGCAGCCACCGAGCAAGAGAACAGTGGTGGCAGCTAAGCAAGGCTAGGCAGATGGGGCTGGCATTTTCACTCTCTAGTTTTTAAGGCTGATTATTTTCCAGCTAGGTCTTGATTTTGGGGAAAGAGGGTAGGAGGACCCAGGACTCTTCCCAGCTCTTTCTTTGCTTCCTGGCTGCCACAATGGACTTTGCTGTCCCAGGCCAGAGCACAGGGCTAAGGAACTATGGCCTGAATCTTCTGAAACCATAAAACCAAAATAAGTCTTTCCTCCTTATCAGATGTTTAGCTCTGGGTTTTGTCACAGCAGCAGGAAGCTGACCGACATAGCTACAGTGATGTGAAGGCAGAGCAGATGGGGAACAGAATCAATGGGGACCAAGTATGACAGCCCATGGGCTTTTACAGATCAGGCAGGGACTCTGGGCAGAAAGAGAAGCTGCTAGAAGGTTCCAAGCATGGAGACAGCATCATCCAACAGGTTTTTAAAGAAGAGATCTGGCTGCTGTATTGAGAAGAAACAGTGGAGGAGTGAAGTAAGGAGACCTGCCCGGAAGTTATTGAAGTAATCCAGGGGAAAGATGATGTGGTTTCTGGAATCTGCAGCACACTTCAGCAAAATCTCTTCTGTGAGATCAGTTGTATCAGTCATCTAGAGCCGCATAACAAACCATCCCAGTGCCAATCAATAGGATGCACTCGTTTGCACACTCAAAAACCTGCAGGTCCATAGAGAAGTGCTGCTCCAGGCTGCAGGGCTGCAGGAGGCTGGGAGGTTATGCTCCACAGGGGTTCAGTCTGAGGCCCAGGAAGAGAAGAAGCAGTTAGCAGGCAGCACTTTAGTTTATTGTGCAGAAGCTGGAAGTTCCCAGAAAGGCAAACAGAAACATGCAATGCTTTTAAAGGCCTAGGCTCTTTGTTCCTCACACTTTCTACTGTCCAAGCCCAGCGTCATCCCATGTGACAGTCATGTTTAGCTGTCAACCTGATTGGCTTGAGAGCCACCGAGGGGATCAGTCAAGCACTCCTCTGGGTATTTCTGGATGTGTCCTGGAGGTGTGATCTCAGGAGCTATATCTCTCTGATGCTCTTTTCAATATGTTCTTCTTTCTGGCCATCATGAAGTGAGCAGCTTTGTTCCACCATGCCCTTCTACCACAATGTTTGTACCTTGGACTCAGCCTACCACAGACCAAACCACCTGAAACCATGAGCCAGATAATCCTCTTCCTCTAAGCTGTAGGTGTCAGGAATTTGTTCTCAGGCATGGGAAAGCTGACTAATACATCCAAGAAGAAAAATGTACTTCTCCACTGGGAGAAACTTCATGGACCTGAGGCGAAGGATATGAATTTGGGAATTGAGGGAGGGTAATAAGGGTGCAACCTACCATTCAACCATCAGGAACTGACCCAGTGACCTTTAGCAGGCTGCTCTAACATTAGCAGGCATAAGAATTACCTCAAAAGTACATCAAGGACAGATCCCAGTCTCCCACACACGCAAAGACCATTACTCAGCAAACCTGAGGATGGTGTTTCCTGTGTCCCCAGGTGACGCTGACACTGCTGGTCCAGCGACCACACTTGAGTAGGGGTGGCTCACATCACTCACCCCAGAACTAAGCATCAGGTCGTGAGGGCCCCAGACGGAAGCACCCCAGCTCTCTGGCTGATGGTTTTTCCTAAAAAGCATTCTATGACTCTGTCTGCAACATGCATATGTGGAGTTAGGCCCCTCTTCCACTGTGTTAAAACACACTCTCCACTAAGCAGGTGTTAGAATAATCTGCTTGGCCAGACACGGTGACACACACCTGCCATCGTTGCACTCTGGGAGGCGAAGGCAGGAAGATCACAACTTAGCAACCCAGTGAGACCTGGTCTCAAAATCAAAAACAAAAGTGGTTGGGGATGTAGGTCATTGCAAAGGCCCTGGGTTCAATCCCCAGTAACAGTAAAGAAAGAAAAAAATCTGTTATGAATCCGCTTTTCCCCACTAGTCTGCCAGCTCTGTGTGGGCCGCCCTGTGGCTGCTCCTTGTCCCCAGTGCCTGACACTTCCTGGGGCCTCAATCTATGTTTAGCGAGTGAATAAACAAGCAAGGCCACAGGATTCCCACCCAGTGGGGCAGCAAGACCCGTGTGATGCCATTCAAGCACACGGGCTCGAGGACCTGATCCGCCACCTGCCTCGGCCCCAGCTCACTCTGGCCCAGCCCTTCCTGACTGCACGCTGAGCCCTGGTTTTCTTCCTGCCGGCTTCAGAGGCGCACAGAGAGATGTGTTAAATCTCAGTGTCCAAGTCACCGCCCAGACCAACTGCACCAGCAACCTGGAGCATGGGCCGGACATCGGGGGTCCTACAAGCAGCAGGGGAGAACAGCAGGGAGCTGAGGATGACACCTGCAGCCAGCAGGGAGCCACACCTGTGGGACAGGCCGGGGACACCAGTTACCGTCACTGCCATGGTCTCCGTCACCCATTAGAGTCAATGAACTAGAGAATGAGGACATCGTCCAGTGCTGCAACGGCCAGGGAAAAGTCGTCATGTCTTCTCGTTTTATCTTTCTCAGTCCATGTTCGCAGTACGTAATGAGTACGTTCCTTGTGGGGAGTTGGTGCACGTACACAACACATCTTGATTCTCTTTTCATCCCTCTCCGCCCCCCCGTCTCTTGGTCCCCTTCCCACTTGCAGAAGCTCTATCTCCCCGTTTCCTGTCAGCTGTCTTGTAGTTTGATCTTTAATTTATTTATTCTTTGGTGAAATATATAACCTGAGCACAGCACCGGCTAATGAAGTCCAGCGACCAGGGACGCAGCCACGCAGTCACAGGGGCCTGGGGTTCAGGTGTGGTCTCGGAGACACCCTGGCCCACGGATCATTTCCACGCACAGGGTCTCCGAGGAGGTGATAGTGGCTCATGGGTGCGGGTTTCTGCTGTTTCCAGAAAACATGAAGCGACCAGTCCCAGGTGTCATGGAAAATCACATCACACAGAAAGACAAAAGAACGCCCACCTCTCCCTCACCTTGAGAAAGGGAATGAAGCAAGGCTTCAGAGCAGCGGTTTCTGTTTTAGCTACAGCGGGGGAGGGATGGGGACTCTCCTTACGATGACACCGTCCCCTCCCAGGAGATTGGCAGCAAACCCAGCTCCAAGTGAGCCCCCGGCTCTGCAGATGCTGCCCAGTTCTCACTGCCTGGGCACTTCACCCAGTTTTCCAAGGTGCTCATCAAATGTGTGCTCTGACAGTTTGGCCCTGGGCTGGCTGTTTCCTTGCATGGGACCTTCTCCTGCTGTCATTGGACAGTGGAGAAGCCATTAGCAGGCGGCCCCAAGGGAGGAAGGAGGTCCTTGGGGTTTCAAGGGGGATACTAGGACCCTGCTGCTCTTCGTCTTCCTGTGCCTCGCACTCCCAGCCTGAAAGCATGAGCCCAAATAACCTTTCCTCCTTTTATATTGATGTATTTTGAGTGTTTGTTATAGCAATGGAAAGCCAACTAGGGCAGTGGATCAGCCAGCCTGCCCGAGAGGGACCTCCAAATGCCATCAAGTGACAGTGACAACCTGCACCTATCCACTGTCCCTCAGGGGGTAGCTCTGTTCTGTCACTGGTGCCCTCACCCCAGAGCAGAGTTTCTTAAGAGCCAGGATCAGAACCCCTGCCTCACCCCGGGAGCTCTGGCAGCCCTGGGAGGGCTTGGGGTTTGCACGACAGGGAACAGCAGTATCCCAGGCCCCAGTGCCTCTCCCAGCAAGGCCCCTGCCCCACCCCACAGGGAGTCTGGTTCTGAGTTTGGAACGAGCAGGGTGAGCTTGGCTCCAGGGCTGTGGCCTGCCTACTTGTGCGCTGTGATTGTTTCTGTTTGGGATGAAATGGGCACAGTTTCAAGGTGTACTGAAGTTGACTTCAGAACTAAGTACTGAGGAAGAAAATGAACACATGCAGAGGGCAAACTGACACAGGAAAAGATGCCCCACATCCTGTGTCACCAGGGAAACACACCCTAAGATGATGCCAAGGCCCATGCACCCCTGTTGATTTGGTCAAAACCCAATTCGGCCGTAACCAGGGCTGCAGGACCTGGAGCCACAGGAGGTCCCTCAGGCTGCGAGCACACTGCCGTGACCACGTGGGGTCAGTGTGGTGGCTTCTGTGAAACAGTGTCCTCTTACCCAGTGATCCAGCAGCCCCCCTCCTTGGTATTGACCCTGAAGAAGTGAAAATGCAGACCACAGAAACTGGCACACAGATGTTTCCAGTATAGCAGAAAATGCCCCCTCAGTCAGTATATGTCAGTTTCTGTTGGTTGCCCAGGTAACCTCCAGTTTACTTAGTTCCTGTTACAGTTCCTGTTACTTCTCTTTCTTAGAAACGGCTGTAGTCACTGTGATGCACATCGTAAGGGCCGCGGATATAGCTCAGTGGCACAAGCACCTGCCTGGCAAGCGCAAGGTTCTGAGTTTGATTCCCAGTACAAAAAAGAAAATATTTATGATGTACATTGTAAGAACCAATCCCCAACTGACAAGCCATTCTGCCTCTGCACTTCCCCTTTGCAACCCCATAAAAACTTCCCTCCCTGAGCCTTTGGGACCTGATATTTTGGGAATGAATCCCTATCAGTGCCCATCAATGTTAAGTAAATCTGCCTCCAAATCCTGGGTGATGTTTCGGTGTTTCTGTTTGCCACTGCACTAGCAGCTTTCTCCACAGTAGAAGTACCCAGCACGCTCTTCTGTAGGTAAGAGCATAAACTGTGGTCCAGTGTCTTAGTTATGTTCTTGTTGCTGAGACACAGTACTTGACAGCCACAACTTGAAGAGAGGCTTATTCCGGCTCACAGTTTGTAGAGGTTTTGGTCCATACTTGGCTGGCTCCAAGGCAGGGCGACATGGTAGAGGGGTATCACAGGTGAGAAAGAGCTCAGGTGTATGGGCACACAACAGAGAGGGATCAAGGAAGGAGGAGGGGCCCTTCCAGGCCACGCCCCAGTGACCCCCTCCCTCACCAGGCTTCACCCCCCCAACACCACATTTAGCTCTAAACTCATCAGTAACTTATCCACTGAGGGGAGGAAGGAAGGGAAGAAGGAAGTAGGGAGGGAGAAAGGGAGGGAAAAAGGAAGGAAGGGGAGGAAGAAAAGAAGGGGATGAAGGAAGGGAGGAAGATAGGGAGGAAGGAAGGAAGGGAAAAAGGAAAGGAGGAAGGAAGGAAAAGCTCTCCCTTGGGAACTCTCCGCAGCCTTGGCCACACTCACTGTTTCCTCTACCTCCTCTTCTCTCCTCCTCTCTTTTGCATCTCTTCCTCTTTCCCCACTTCTTCCCCACATCTTTCTTTCCTCCCTCCTCCTCCTCCATGGCCCCTCCACCCCTCTGTGGGTGACTCTGGACAGAGAGGTGCTGGGTGGGAGAGGAGGCCCCACCACTTCCTCTGTCTCCATCTCAGCCTGTGTTTAGATATAGCTGCCCCCGGCTAGGATGGTCCTCTCATGACACTGCGCCTGGGCTGGAGCTGGCTTTGGGTGGTGAGTGTCCCCAGAGGCCTGGGCCCCATGGTGCTATTGGAGCAGGTGGGGCCGGACTGGAGGGCTTGGGCTGTAGGGCTGCACCCCACAGTGACCGGGACACCAGTTTCCTCCTCTCTCCAGCAGCCATGAGGTGAGCAGCTCCAAAACTGTGAACCGAAATAAACCTCTCCTCTCTTCACGCTGATCCATCTCAGCTGTTACACTAACAGAAACTGACAAACCCAGGGCCCTCGAACTGAGTCCCTGGGCTTCTTTCTAGAATGATGTGATGAAATGTGTCTGGATGCCCGAAAGAAACCAGGGAACCCGGGGACCATCTGCACCCCAGTTCCAGAATGAGCCGCAATCCAGAGATGCCAGGGCTTAAAATGAGCCTCCCACATAGCAGAATGAACAATTCCCACAGGTGAATATCTGCTAGGACCCGGTTCTGAGGGCAGCACCATTAGTGTCTTCCCAGATTTCAGGGCACTTCCCTGGGATCAGACCAAGGAGAATCGTGCTTCTTCTGGGACCAAGTCTCCGAGGCCATCAGTCAGCCTGGGTCCTCCTCCAGGACGCACTGCTCAGATGGAGAGCAGCTGCAGCCACAGCTGGGATCTGTGTGCCCCGAGAGCAGCGCCAGCCTCCACCCTTGGGCAGCACCCTGCCTTCCCAGAGCACCCCAAGACAAGGCCTTCCTCCCCCTGTCCAGAGCACAGGTGCCATCATCCACGCGCTGTGCCCCCTCCCACTCCCAGCTCCTTCTACGATTGTGGTGCTGATGGGGACATCAGCCTGCCTATGACCACAGACAAAGCCATGCTCCCACCCCAGATGGAAAGCATCTAAGCACCCAGGCATCTTCACAGAGCTGTCTGCCACCGCAATTGCCAAAAAACATTCCCCACTCCAGGGCACCGACCTAAGGTCTTAGAATCACAGCTCTGCCTGCTAAACATCAGGCCCTTCCCAGGAAACCTCTGAAATGAGGTGCACTCAGCCCAGCCCATGATGAGGAATTACCTCCCTCCAGACAGGAAGGCAGGAAGAGTGAGCCTTTGAGAAATATGCCCCATGAGAAATTTCTGTGCATCCCAGTGGAGCTGGGGCTTTTAGATCTTTTAGAGACTTTAGAATAACAAGTCCCATTACTCCTTGGTGGTGCTGGGTCTGGGGTGGAGAACTCTGTCCTCACACCAGGGTGCCACATCCAGCGCAGTTCTCGAATTTCCTGGGGGAGGACAGTGGAGGATGAAGAAATGGAGACAAGAGTCAGAATGCAGAAAGCTGAGTTCAGGTGGAGCCCTCTCTCCTGATGGGAGAAAAGGAACTGCCCAACAACTGCAGTATGTTTATTTATACACTCGGGAGGCTATTGTCAGTTGAAACCCCTATTGTCAGGTGAAGCCACTTGTTTGCCTGGCTCACCTCGGGCGCCTTGCGTTCTCAGAGCTGGAACAGGTTGTTCACGTGGCTCACCTCAGGTGCTCCATATTTTCGGGCCTGGCCTTGCTTTAGCCCCACACATGTGATTGATCTCCAGCTCCAGCTGCTCCCCACACCAGGGTTTGTTTCATGCAGTGATTGCCACCTCCAGACCCCTGTAGACCTGCTGTGCAGGCCCAGCCTGGGTAGCAGGCACTCTTTCTTGAGCGCTTGGGGAGCAGCTAGTCTCTGAGTGCATCAGTTTCTTTCCCTCCACATTTTGCCAGAAGCAGGTCCATGCAAATCCAGTGTTAATCATTTAAATGGGCAAAGGAAGGAATATGTGCAAACACTTCCTGGATTCCACGGCATCGAAACATGAATCATCCAAACAGGATGTGGGAATTGCTATTTTTCTGGTGTCTGAGCCCTAGCTGCCCAGCCCAGAGACAAAGTGGGCTGTCCCAGCCACAGCACCAGGCTCCCTGGGACTCTGCCAGGTCACCACACTGCCCCCCGGACTCGGCCAATCCCACCAGAAGCCATTGAGAAGTATTCTCACCCTCTGCCTGTAGAAAGATGGGGACTGGCCTGTTTCTGGAAACTCCAAAGGAAACAGATACCCACAGGCTTCCAGAAACCAAAATCGAGATCCACGCCTGTCCCAGCCACCTGGAGGCTTGCCCTGTACCTGTGGTTCAGTGTCCCTGGGAGCAAGAGGAGCCACCTTCTCAAAGAACCGAAGCACTCACAGCCAGGGCTCAGGTGGCAGTGAAACCAGGCCGGAGGTGTGGAACACGGTGCCCATTGCAGGAGTGACCTTCCTCCTGTGGGAGGAACATATGGTGTCCCCAAGAGTTCCCTCCACGTTCACAGGGTCCACATCCACCTGCCACTTCAACCAACTTCAGGTCAAAGGTATTCAGGAAATAAAAACTGCATCTGTATTAACCATGTACAGGGATTTTTTTCTTGTCATATTTCCTAAATAACGTCATATACCAACCATATCCATAGCACTTCCCTTGCATCAGGTTTTTGTTTTGTTTTGTTTTGCAATACTGAGGATTGACTGCAGGGCCTCCACACTGAGCCACATCTCAGTCCTTTTTTGAGACAGGGTCTTGCTAAGTCACTAAATTTCCCAGGCTGTGATCTTCCTCCCTCAGCCTCCCAGAGTGCTGGGATTACAGGCATGCGCCACTGTGCCCAGCCTGTACCAGGTAGTGTAAGTAATATAGATCTGATTTAAAGTCTATAGAAGGATGTGCATGATTGCTGATTGTTGTAGTCAGGGTTTGCAAGGAAATAGATTTAATACAGGACACATAATTTATAGGATTATTTTATAATATTCACCCAAAAAGTAAAATTCATAGGAGTGCAAGGGATATGTCCATGCACTAGAGACACAAAGAATCCAGCTGAGGGCCTGGATCCCACAGCAATGTCCTGCACGAGTCCAGCTGGAGGCCCAGAGCCCACGGCAATGTATCATGCAAGTCTGTATCAAGGATCTGCCTGGGAAGGCCCAAAGGTCAGTGGTGGAAGCTAGAAAGTCTGCGCCAGCGGGGTGAAGGATCTGTGCCAGCAGGCTGAGGGATCTGCACTGGAGACAGGAAGCGATGCTCAAGGTAAGGACCAGAGCTCCACTGAAGAGAACCATAGCCATCCTCAGCGACAGTGAGGACCCAAGCTCCTCTGATGATGAGAACAGCCGAGTTCATATCAGGAAAGCTTCTCCAGGAGAATGAACAGCACCATCTTCCCCTCTGGTTCTCCTTTTATGCTGTTGGCAACAGTCCTCCGGTGGGCCTTCCACACCCAGCACCAAGCTGACCCAGTTCAGCTGGGTGTTACGAGTTGACCATTAGTTAATCTACCACACAGGTAAACTCAGTGCATTTTTTCCATGCACGTCTGTGGAGCTGGTGTCTGAAGGGCCCTGGACCCAGCTCCCTGAGGACGGCTGCTGCAGGGCTAACTGGTGTGGAAGGGGTGCTCAGGGCCGAGGTGCTGCAGCCCTGACCACTGCTGCCCAGCTCTGTCCACCTCTGCCCACTCCACCCTCCCAACCCCTCCCGAATTCCTCCTGTGGGACCTGAACCCAGAAAACACAGTGCCAGTGTAGCTGTGGTGTGCAACTGAGCCAGGCAACATGGGACTCTCACCACATCACATGGGACACCTGGCTGGCAGGAGACCCATTCACCCAGCCACAGTGCCTCCCAGGAGGCTGTGCTGACCACAGTTGTCCCCATGACCCACACTCCAAGGAAATGCATGAGCAATGCGTGTCTAAATATGAACACCGAGCCCAGGTTTACAAGATTTATTCAGCGTTGTCTACCACAGCCTGCTTCACACCAGCTCTTAGGAAACTTGTGTGTACATGAAGAAAGTAACGCTTACCTCCCACCAGTCAGCAAATCTTGCCCCAGAACACATTTCTAATAGCCACAAACTGAGATTCCTCCTTTTTCACCCATCTGTGGACAGGCTTTCAAAGGAAAAACCCTTTTCATATTTGAAAGTGTGGCTTTAAATTACTAAATCAAAGACACTACTGAGCGCTCCAGAACCTGGGGGTGCTGCTCACGGGATGTGTATGACAGCAGCAGCTGCCTCAGCCCCTCACTAACCGGGCATCTCAAGCCCAGATCAAAGGCAGCAAACACCAGGCATTGCCCCTAGAAGAAAGCAGGGCTCCCCGTTAATTTAATGATGCTGGGTGGTGAAACCTGGAGAGTTCTTCTGTGCATGTGTGTGATGCACACCCACCTGAGACGAATAAAATCTCCGCAGGGGGCAAAAACATTGTGATCTCTGTTACGAATAACAAAGAGACCCAGAAATCAAGAGTCAGCCCAGGCTGGGTGGTTGTAACTTCCACCAGGTGACTGCAGTGTCCAAGTAGCAGTGATTAATGGAGCTGAAGCTCTGCCTAGGAGAGGGGAACACAAGGCCAATCAAAGCCTTAAATATTTCAAGTTGATTACAGAAAAGACACATCACCATGGATCCCCCTCAAAGTCCTCTCCCTCACTCCAGACACATTTATCCCATCATTCTTACCACTTTCTGAAGCAGGTCCAGAAGTTCTCTTTCATGTCTTTATGAGGTGTGGTCAAAAACATGGTGAATGCTGATGCTGAGTGCCAACCAATGGAAAGGCAGACTTGTAAAAACATGATGGTGTGTCCTCACCCGCCTTATTCACAGGATCTGGTACAGTAGGACTGGTGGTTCTTCCCCAAAGTCCAAATGAGCATGAAAGGAAAACATTTTTAATCAATTCGGGACATCAAGGCAGCCATGACAGCACAGCTAAAGATGACTCCAGAGCTGCTGCAGAAAGTGGCAAGAATGATGGGATAGGTGTGTTTGAAGTGAAGGGAGTAATCTGAGGGTGATCGATGGTAATGTGTCTTTTATTATAATCAATATTTTCTTTTTTTGTGTGTGTGGGTACCGGGGGTGTGGGTACCTCAGGACCTCACACACCAGCAGGCGCCCCTGCCGCTGAGCGATATCACCGGCTCTTTTTTTGTATGTGGGTTCCAGGAGTCGAACTCGGGCCCTCACGCTTGCCAGGCAGATGCGTACACCGCTGAGCCATCTCACTGGCCCTATAATCAATATTTTCAATTAAACTGTCACCATATTTTTTATCACACTTCCTATGTCACAGGATCCCAGGAAATGCCAGTGGAGTTCTATGGCTGCCTCACTGGATTTCTTACCAGCTCCAGAGTCATCAGAACAATCCTACCATCATTGTTGAGAGTCTCAGTAAAGTACATTGGTCCAGTTTCCTGCTTTACTCTATAGCAGGGGTCCCCAATACCCAGGCCAGCCTGGTACCAGTCTGTGGCCTGTAAGGAACCAAGTTTCCAGCAGGAGGAGAGTGGTGAGCCAGCGAGTGAGCTTTGTCCATTTTTGTAGCCGGTCCCCATCACTCGCATCACCACAAGTTCCCTCCTGTCAGAACTGCATGGAATTAGATTCTTATCACAGCACAGACCCTACTGTGACCCACACCAGTGGGATCTGGGGTCCACACTTCAGAATCTGGTGCCTGGTGGTTGGAGGTGGAGCTGAGGCAATGATGCTAGTGTTGTAGAACTCAGCACTGGACCAAAAGGAAGACGCTCCACACCAAGGAGTTGGAAGGCAACTTTTATTATGCTAGAGAGCTAGTGGGAACCAAGTACAAATCACCAGCCCACTAGAGTAATAAAAATTGCCTTCTAACTCTTTGGTGTGGAGCATCTTCCTTTCGGTCCAGTGCTGGGTTCTACAACATTCTAGGTGCATTGGCTGGGAAGAGACTGTGCTGACCAATTTCAGTCACTGGTGGAGGCCCACTGGCCACAATGGGGACCCCCCCAACCGCAGATGAAAAGGCATGCCCTCTGACTGTTTTGTTTGGAGTCTCCTTGGCGGTCCAGTCCAGGAGTCCCTGCTCGACAGCGGAGACCTCATCAGACTAAGTTAAGGAGACAGAATGCAACACCTCTGGGTCTTCGGACAAGGTAAGGCCGCCCTGGCACATCCCTCAGTCAGTCTGTTAGTTTCAGTCAGTCTGTCAGTTTCCATCCGTCTGGCAATTTCTATCCCTGCATGGACAAAAGAGGACCTGATCACTCTTCACCTGACTTAGAACGTTTCAGTTTCAGTTTCTGTTTCTGTTTCTATTTCTGCTTCTGCTTCTGTTTCAGTCAGTCCTTCGCCCCTGGGGATTGGGGGCCAAACTACATTAGCCTCTGTGAGCCTGTATGTAAACGTGTGGACTGATTGTGAGCAAACAACGTGAGCAGTGGGTCGTCCCATCTGTGCTCCACAGTGGGGGGCCCCTCTGGGGACTCAGAGCTGCAGAGGTTGATCGAGCCCTGACCTGCATTTCTGTGCATGCGTCTGACCGGGCACTCCCAACAAGCTCTCCTCAGAGGCTTAGGGGCACAGAGCAGAGAGCTTACTGGTGCTTCTCCTTTAGTCCAGACAGTCCCACCATTGCAGAAAGGCAAGCAGCCAGGCGGGCGCTTGTCTGGTCTCTCCTGTGGGAGGGGCACCTACCCTCTGTCTGTCGTGACACCATTCAAGGGCACAATACACACACCATAGGAAATATATGAAAAGTCGTCCACAGAGTCTGGCACAAAGTGACAGACTCCTGGCCGAAGAGTCACCCTGATCAATTCCCCTACAAAGAGGGCCTTGGAAACCAAAAAGATTTACCCCACTGCCCAACCTCAGTGCAAGCATCACCCCAGTCCTCGCCAGCACCTTGTGGGGGCCAAGCCCAAATGGCCCGTGAAGCCCCCCCACAGTGCAGGGCAGCCCCATGGCTGCCACGACTGCAGCCCCGGCTTTGGACTCTGCAGCTGCCTCCAACCTGATGGACGCATTGTGCGAGTTTGATGCATTGCTGGCTGACATTGTGTCACCCTTTCATCAACACCACTTCCACTATAAAAAATATCTGAAACACATAAAGTGGTGGAGCAGCACTAGCATCAGTGACAGCAGCCACTTCAGTGACTCGGAGCGGAGATTCACTTTAGAGAAGCAGCTTCAGCTTCAGTGATGAAAAGGTAGAATTCACCAACAGACTCGGCCCCAGCTCCACCCTCTCCTCCATCTCCCCTCAGAAAGCCAGATTAAGAGACACAAAAGAGCTAAAAGACTTTATTGCTGATCTTGACAAAACATTAACAAGTATGTAAAATAAGGAGTTCTGGGTCCTTCTATCATGTAAAATAGTTTCAAAAAGCTCCAAGGACCTGCAAAAATCAGCTACTAAAAAAATCAGCTGCTGCCAGAGGGGAAAGAGATGAACACGCACCACAAGGCCAAGAGACTTAGGCCCAGCTGTGCGTGCTGAGATTGGAGGGGCAAAACAGGGGTTATCTTTTCATTTCAAAGTGCGGGAGGGAACAAGACAGAGCCCAAGCTCTCCTCCTGGCTTTGGGAGCCCCGAGGCCAGCCCTTGCTTGACATCACCAGCCTGGTGCTGCCTGCAGGCATCTGAAAGGTGGAACAGCTCCAGCCTAGAGTAAATGACCAAAGTCCTGTCAAGCCTAAAAAAAGTTTTACAGGAGAAATCAAATTACAAAATTTAACTAATTAGTAAATGTACTTTTGGTTTTCAATTAGAGTTGATGTGCATAAAACATTTCTTGTGCATTACAAAGTGTTAAATTTACAGGATTAACTTGTTTTTTTCTCTACTCTGTGTTTTTAAAATTAAAACACTGATTCAAGGTTACTCAGAGGTCCGTTGGAAGTCAGTCAAGTTTACTATCTGAGGAGAAAAAAGGAACACTTTAAAACTCAAATGGCTATAGTCAAGTTTGTTATAAAATGTTATAGTAAATGGGAAAAATATTGAGAAGGCTATAAATATAAGAGATATACTTTTGATATGAGATTTTGTATGATAAAAGTCTTATCCTACTAAAGAAATAAAAGAGAGAATGACAAGACTAGAAAGCTTATGTATGTTAAAGCTTGTGAAAGTAGTTTATTAAAAGAAAAAATATATGTATGGTTACCTGTTAATTTGATGGAGCTCAGGGTGTTCCTTCTAAAACTCCCATTAAAAGAAATGGTCAAATCAACATGAGATTACCAGTCAAATAATACCTTCTTTTAAAAAACTTATGTGAGGAGGAAAAAAGATGGCGGATGAGTAAGAAGCACGCAGAGAAACTCTCTAAAAGTTCCCATTGGACTACGGGAATATAGTGACCGGGAGAGCGCAGGAGGCGGGGAGATGCCTCCCTGGAACCCAGAAAAGTTCTGAAGCGCAGCTTGGGACCCCCGGCACCAGTGAAGGGTGCTTTTCAACAAAGAAGGAACACACATACCTTCTACCATCCCAGGAACCACGCACGACAGAAGCTCAAAGCTGCGGACACACGGTGACAGCTGGCACCCAGGGAGCCCCCACAGAGGATCCCGAGACAGCGGCGTGGCAGGGGAGCGGCGGAGAACGGCGCTGGCCGGCGGTGAGTGTCTCTCAGCCACAGCTGTCCCACGCCAGAGAGCGACTGGCCGGGCGCCATTGTGGGGGGTGCGGCGAAAATCAGAGCGGCTCGAAAACAGCTCTGGGAACTCGCGCTCCGGACAGGGTGGCGCGGTGCCTCTCAGCCCCACGAAAGTGCGCTGAGGGCGGCGGGTGAACGAGACTGGTCTCTCAGCCACACCTGTCCCGCGCCGGAGAGCGACTGGCCCGGCGCCATTGTGGGGGGCGTGGCGAAAATCAGAGCGGCGCGAAAGCAGTGCGCTGACAGCGGCGGGGAAGGAGACCGGGCTCCGCCTGAATGTCCACGCTCTGCTCACCGCCCGCCAGAGGGCGCTCCTGGCTCGCTGGGACGGACCTGCACGGAACAGGACTCTCACCACACGGCGCCTGCCTACAGCAGGGTCAACACCTGGAACTGACTCTCTTTATTTTTTTATGTTTTGGGTTTTGTTTTTTTTTTTGTTTTTTTTTCTCTCTCTCATTAGTTTTTTGTTCTGGTGAAGGGGTTTTTATCTTTGTTTTTTTTTTTTGTTTTTTTTTTTATTTTATTTTTATGTTTTTCTTTTGTGGGGTTTTATTTCTGTTTTATCTGTTTGCTTTGTTGTTTTTGTCTTCATTTTTGTTTCTGTTTGTCTATTTGCTCTTTCCTTCATTATTCTCTCTGGCTTTTATATGAGTGTAAACAGCGCCTCTAACCTCTTTGTAATTGTGGTTGTGATCTGTTCTTCCTTTTATCCTTTCCTTCTCTTTTTCCCACCAGTCCTCTGCACCAGTGTCCCAATGTTAGTGGGATCCCTCTTGGTCCTCTAACCTTACATCTAATTCCTTCCTCTTCTCACAATACTCTATTTCCTCCTTAACTCATTTTAAATTTAAACTCCTGAGGGGAAAAATTGACATACTAAGGACTTGTATACTGCATATAATTTTTCTGGTGTGTTTTAGATTTTGTTATATAACCACAACTCTACTTTATACAGCTAAAAGTGGTAAATAACTGGTTAGGTCAGTCTGTCATTTTCTAGGCTGTGTTTGATGCTTCAGTTACCATTATAGCCAAATGTAAAATAATTGTTCTAAACAGCTTTCCTTCCTGATACACAGAAAATACAGTGGCACAGTACCAAAGAATCAAGGACTGGGCCAAACAGGTAGCAACTTCTCACATCCAACGAATTGAAGAGGTAGGACCTGGCAGAAAGCTCAAAACCCAAAAGCAAGCTCCACTTGGAAGATACTGCAGAGAAGTAGTCATCTTCTAAGGATCTTGAACACTAGCAATAAAGTAACCTATCATAGGTAATTTACAAACATCACCCCAGGAATTAAAGAAAGAAAAAATGAGGCGACACTTAAACAAGATGCAACCCCACACATCCAATTCACCAAAGGCAAACCTAGGGGGCAACGAGGTGGGACAATCCGAAAGCCACCCACCTGGCATATCTGAAGGGGTAACAACAAAACAATTGAATGAGGCTCTGGAAAAAATTAAAACAGAAATAATTTCACAGATAACTGCAGAGATAATGTCCACAATGAAGACTATGCTTAAGGACACTATAGCTGATACAGACAAAAAAATAGATGAGCTTAAGAAAACTATAGAAACCATGAATGCTCAGCATAGGAAAGAAATGGAATCCATAAAGCAGATTCAAGCAGATATCCAAGAGAACAAAAATTCCATTGAAAGTATTTGTAGCAGATTAAGCCAATGTGAGGACAGGATATCAGATATAGAAGACAGGCTTGCAATTAGTGATCATGAAAAGAAAGAATTCTTAAAAACAGCAAGGGACCATGAAAAATCAATTCAGCAGCTGCTGGATGACTCAAAGATAAACAACTTAAGAATAATTGGAATAAATGAAAAAGCAGGAGATAGCATAAACGACATTAAAACCTTGTTCAAAGACATTATCAGGGAGAACTTTCCTGGAAGAGAAAAAGAATTGGACCCCCCAATAAGTGAAGCTTTTAGAACACCAACTAGACATGATCAAAAAAAAAAACTTCAGCCAGACATATCATAGTCAAGATCCCAGAAATTCAACAGAAGGGCAGAATCTTAAAAGCTGTTAGGGAGAAGAGACAAATCACCTATGAAGGAAAACCCATCAGAATCACAGCTGACTTTTCAGCACAAACCCTCAATTCAAGAAGAGCTTGGAATGACGTATTTCAAGCTCTAAAGGAAAATAATTTTCAACCCAGATTGATGTACCCCGCAAAACTATCTTTCAGGCCGGTGAGACGGCTCAGCGGCTTAAGCGCCTGCCTTGCAAGCGCGAAGGCCCGAGTTCGACTCCCGGAACCCACATACGAAAAAGGGGCCGGTGATATCGCTCAGCGGCACGGGTGCCTGTTGGTGCATGAGGTCCTGAGGTCGTCCCCCCGGTACCCACAAAAAAAAAAAAAAAAAAACTATCTTTCAAAATTGATGGAGAAATAAAATACTTTCATGACAAAGAACATCTGAGAAAATTTATGACCACCAAACCAGCACTCCAAAATGTTCTGAAAGACATTCTAGAAAGAGATAGGAACCCCAACAGAAGGAATCCACCAGGCAGGGCAGATAATTAAATAGCGGGAAAGGGGAAAAACAAAGAGTGGGAACCAACAACAGGAAAATATCATGACAAGTATAAGTCAATACATATCAGTTTTATCCATCAATGTTAACGGTCTTAATTCACCAATCAAAAGGCACAGACTGGCAAAATGGATCAAGAAGCAAGATCCAACAATATGCTGTATACAAGAAACACATTTAATTCAGAAAGAAATTCATAGACTGAAAATCAAAGGATGGAAAACAATACTCCATGCAACAGGAACCCATAAAAAAGCAGGGGTAGCTATTCTTTTTGCAGACAAAGTGAATTTCAAGCCAAGAATGATTCAGAGAGATAAAGACGGTCATTAAATCCTTGTAAAGGGAACAATCCAAGAGGAAGAGATAACGATCATAAATATATATGCGTCAAATACCAATGCACCCAACTATATAAAACAAGTACTAAAGGACATGAAAAATCAAGTAAGCACTAATACAATTATATTGGGAGATCTCAATACTCCACTGTCACAAAAAGACAGATCAACTAGACAGAAAATCAATAATGAAATAATAGAACTGAACCAAACTTTGGAACAAATGGACTTAGTAGATGTCTACAGAGTGTTCCACCCCACAACATCAGAATACACATTCTTCTCAGCTGCACATGGGACGTTCTCCAAAATAGACCACATACTAGCTCATAAAACCTGCTTAAGTAAATGCAAAGGAATTGAAATTATCCCATGCATATTATCAGACCATAGTGCAATGAAATTGGAAATCAATGGCAAAAGAAATCACAAAAACTCCCTAAACACATGGAAATTAAACAGCACCCTCCTGAACAACCAATGGGTCACAGATGAAATTAAAGAAGAAATTAGACAATTTCTACAACTGAATGATAATGACAGTACAACATACCAGAACTTATGGGATACAATGAAAGCAGTCCTAAGAGGGAAATTTATAGCATTAAATACTTATATTAGGAAAATAGAGCAAGCCCAAATAAACAACTTAATGGCGAACCTCGAACTTCTAGAAAAAGAAGAGCAGGTTAAGCCAAAAGCCCGTACAAGGGAGGAAATTACAAAGATCAGAGCAGAAATTAATGTATTGGAGACTAAAAAAACAATACAAAGAATCAATGAAGCAAAAAGTTGGTACTTTGAAAGAATACATAAGATTGACAAACCCTTATCCAACCTTATTAAAAAAAGAAAAGAAAACACTCAAATCCATGCAATTGAAAATGAAAAGGGTGATATCACGACGGACTCTGCAGAAATTCAGAAGATCATCTATACCTATTTTAAAAATCTATATTCTACTAAGATGGAAAATGCAGAAGAAATGGACAGATTCCTAGATTCGTATGAATTACCAAAGCTGAATCAAGAAGATATAAAAATACTAAATAAACCAATATCAACCAATGAAATTGAAGATGTAATTAAAAACCTCCCAACAAAGAAAAGCCCAGGCCCTGATGGATTCACTGCTGAATTCTACAAGAAATTTAGAGAAGACCTAACACCACTACTTCTCAAACTTTTTAATGAAATTGAAAGGGAAGCAATACTCCCAAATTCATTCCTGGAAGCAAGCATTACCCTGATACCAAAACCAGAGAAGGACCCAACTAAGAAAGAGAACTACAGGCCAATCTCCCTAATGAACATAGATGCAAAAATCCTTAATAAGATACTGGCAAACAGAATCCAACAAATCATCAAGATTATACACCATGACCAAGTTGGATTCATCCCTGGGATGCAGGGATGGTTCAACATACATAAATCAATAAATGTAATACACCATATTAACAGAACCAAAGACAAAAATCACATGATCATCTCAATAGATGCAGAAAAAGCTTTTGACAAAGTCCAGCACCTTTTCATGATAAAAACCCTACAGAAAATTGGAATAGAGGGTCTTTATTTCAACCTGGTAAAAGCTGTCTATGACAAACCAACAGCCAATATTATACTAAATGGACAAAAACTGAAAGCCTTCCCTCTAAAATCAGGAAAAAGACAAGGATGTCCACTGTCCCCACTCTTATTCAACATAGTTCTGGAAACTTTAGCCAGAGCAATTAGACAAGAGAAAGAAATAAAGGGAATAATGATTGGAAAGGAAGAAGTTAAATTATCATTATTTGCAGATGACATGATATTCTACACAGAAGACCCCAAAAACTCCACTAAAAAACTGCTAGATTTAATAAGCAAATTCAGTAGTGTAGCTGGATACAAAGTCAATACTCAAAAGTCAATAGCCTTCCTGTATACAAATAACAAACTTACTGAAAGAGAAATTAGGGAAACAATACCTTTCACAATAACATCCAAAAAAATGAAATACCTAGGAATCAACCTCACAAAGGATGTAAAAGACCTATACACTGAAAACTACAGTACTCTGAAAAAGGAGATTGAAGAGGATATCAGAAAATGGAAAGATATCCCTTGCTCCTGGATAGGAAGAACCAATATAGTGAAAATGGCCATACTTCCAAAATTGTTATACAGATTTAATGCAATTCCAATCAAAATTCCAACAGCATATCTCACAGAATTAGAGAAAACAATCCTAAAATTCATTTGGAATCAGAAGAGATCTAGAATAGCAAAGGCAATTCTGGGCGACAAAGGCAAGGCAGGGGGCATCACAATCCCCGACTTGAAATTATACTATAAAGCTACTGTGATAAAAACAGTGTGGTACTGGCAAAAAAAAAGACCTGAAGATCAATGGAACAGATTAGAAGATGCTGAAACAACCCCAGACATACTAAGCCACCTTATCTTTGACAAAGGTGCCAAACACATTCAGTGGAAGAAAGAAAGCCTCTTTAATAAATGGTGACGGAAAAACTGGCTCTACACATGCCAAAGATTAAAACTAGACCCATATCTTTCACCATGCACTAAACTAAATTCAAAATGGATCAGAGATCTAAATCTTAAAACAGAAACATTAAATCTGCTGGAAGGTAGGATAGGTAAATCCCTTGAAGACATTGGTATAGGCAAAGACTTTATGAATAAAAACTCAACTGCATGGGAACTATCCCAAAGAATCAGTAACTGGGATCTCATCTTATTAAAAAGCTTTTGCACAGCAAGAGAAACCACCAACAGAGTGAAGAGACAACCCACAATGTGGGAAAAAATGTTTGCCAGCTGTTCCTCAGACAAAGGATTACTATCGAGAACATATAAAGAACTCAAAAAAATCAGACCTCCCAAATTTAAAGACCCACTCCAAAAATGGGCATCTGAGATGAATACACATTTCTCAGATGAAGAAACACTAATGGCAAATAAATATACAAAAAAAATGTGCAACATCACTAGTCATTCAAGAGATGCAAATTAAAACAACACTGAGATACCATCTCACTCCAGAAAGAATGGCTACTACAAAGAAATCAACTAATAACAAATGCTGGAGGGGCTGTGGGGAAAAAGGAACCCTTCTCCACTGTTGGTGGGAGTGTCGACTGGTACAGCCACTGTGGAAGTCAGTGTGGAGATTCCTCAAAAAACTAGGGTTGGAGGTCCCATTTGACCCAGCTATTCCCCTTCTGGGCATCTTCCCAGAAGAATTAAAAACATCGTACCACAGTGATACATGTGCACCCATGTTTATAGCAGCACAATTTGTAATAGCCAGATCTTGGAAACAACCCAAATGCCCATCAACTGAGGAATGGATAAGAAAGATGTGGTATTTTTATACAATGGAGTACTATTCAGCCATAAAGAAGGATAAAGTGGAGACTTTTATAGGTAAATGGATGCAACTCGAGAAAATACTCATAAGTAAAATAAACCAGAAGCACATGTGTAAGCATCGTATTATCTCTCTAGTATGAGAAACTGAAAGAGTAAATAAGATCCAAAATGTACAATAGACACGGTGAATCAAAAAGAAACTGGTCAATAAGGAAGAGAGACTGGAATGGGGAAAAGAAAGAAGGGAAAGGGAAAAAAATTGTATATGTATAGAAGGTGGTTAAGATAGATATACTACCAGTTTTACTTAGTTCATTGAAGAGTAAGGTTTGAGCCAATAATGTTTGGACAATTGAATGCTAATGTCTTGTATCCTGAATAACTAACTTAAAGATAATAATACGTAATGCATTGACCATTGTTACCCTCATATTATGTTGTTTTGAAAATTTGTTCTTTTTTTGATTTGTTTTGTTTTTTCTTCTCTTTAAAATAAAAATAAAAATAAAACCTAAAAAAAAAATCTTATGTGATGTATGTGCTATGTGTTACTCTATTCATTACTAAGATGGACCTTTAAAAGTGTTACAAAAAATAATGTATTCATGATTGTCATGCTGAAATATTATGTATGGCTTTTGATCCCAAGTTTTCTTTGTAAAACTATATAAGTACTATCTGTTAACATTCTACAAGGATTCAACTACTAGGACAACCATAATTGATAAGCTGACATTCAGAGAAAAATCCAAAAGATTGACAGATTTGCAGGCATAAATGCCACCCAGATATTCCAGGTAGCCCAGAAGGTTTTCTACAAACCAAGACAAAAAAAAAAAAAAAAAAAGTCATTTGCTCCATCCTGTGGCTTGACTACAAAAGGAAACTTAGAGAATTTTTAGAGGCAGCTGGATTCTGCCAGATCTGGATACCTGGGTATGCTAAAAAGGCCAGACTGCCTTATGACATGTTAAAAAAAAAAAAACCCACAACCAAAAGAGAGGTAATCAGATGGATTTTACAGGAAACTGAGGTATTCAAACAAATTAAAAGAGCTCTAACCTCAGCTCCAGCTTTAGGAGTCCAAGATGTGACTTGCCCTTTTGACCTGTTCATCAGTCAAACAAAGGCAACATGTCACCTCAGCAGTCTTAACTCAAATGGTGGGACCCTGGGAGAGGCCAGTCACCTACCTGTCCAAGACTCTGGGCTCAGTGTCAAAAGGGTGGCCTTCCTGTTTGCAGGTGCTCACTGCTACAGCGCTCCTGACCAAGAAAGCAGACAAATTGACTCTGGGACAAAGCTTGACTGCCCAGGGGCCACACACTGTTCTTGAACTCCTCAACAGTCAGGGACACCATTGGCTCTCAAACAGCTGCATCACCAGCAGTACCAAGGACTACTTGTCAGAAATCCCTCTCGTGGGCCGGTGAGATGGCTCAGTAGCATAAGCGCCTGCCTGGCAAGCGCGAGGGCCCGAGTTCGACTCCCAGAACCCACATACAAGAAAAGGGCCGGTGATATTGCTCAGCAGCACGGGCGCCTGCTGGCGTGTGAGGTCCTGAGGTTGACCCCCGGTACCCACAAAAAAAAAGAAAAAGAAAAAGACATCCCTCACTCACATTCCAGCCAGTCAAAGTTTGAATCCAGCCACCTATTTGCCCACAGAGCTCAAAGAGCCAGACCCTGATTGCCTTGCACTGATTGATGAGCTGTTTGCCAGGCATCCTGATATACAGATGGACCCCGGCCAATGCTGAGTACACCCTGTTCACAGATGCAAGTAGCTCGGTCAAAAATAAAAGACACCAAGCTGGCTATGCAGTCGTTACCACTGAAGAGGTGCTCCTAGCCAGACCTCTTCCCCAAAACTGGTTGGCTTAACGGGCTGAGCTAATACAGGCCTTCAACTGGGTAAAAAACAAAATGGCAAACATCTACACAGATTCCAGGTACGCATCTGCCACAGTTCACATCCATGGGATGCTATACAAAGATGCGGCCTTCTGACAGCTAAAGGGAAACAAATTAAAAATAATGTAATAGCCAGATCTTGGAAACAACCCAAATGCCCATCAACTGAGGAATGGATAAGAAAGATGTGGTATTTTTATACAATGGAGTACTATTCAGCCATAAAGAAGGATAAACTGGAGACTTTTATAGGTAAATGGATGCAACTCGAGAAAATACTCATAAGTGAAATAAACCAGAAGCACATGTGTAAGCATCATATTGTCTCTCTAGTATGAGAAACTGAAAGAGTAAATAAGATCCAAAATGTACAATAGACATGGTGAATCAAAAAGAAACTGGTCAAAAGGAAAGAGAGACTGGAATAGGGAAAAGAAAGAAGGGAAAGGGAAAAAAAATTGTATATATATATATATAAGATGGTTAAGATAGATACACTACCATTTTTACTTAGTTCATTGAAGAGTAAGGTTTGTGCCAATAATGTTTGGACAATTGAATGCTAATGTCTGGTGTCCTGAATAACTAACTTAAAGATAGTAATACGTAATGTATTAACCATTGTTACCCTCCTATTATGTTGGTTTGAAAATTTGTTCTTCTTTTGATTTGTTTTGTTTTTTCTTCTCTTTAAAATAAAAAAAAAAAAGTAAAAAAATAAAAAATAAAAAATAAAATAAAGATGAAATCTTACAACTTCTGGTTGCTGTATGGAAGCCCAAAAAGGCGGTTGTCATCCATTGCAGAGGACATCAAAAGGTAAAGGGCTCCATCACCCTGGGGACCCAAAAAGCAGATAAAGCAGCTAAGATGATTGCCAAGGGCTCTACCTGGAGAGAAAACGACTTGGTCCAGAATTTAAAAGCTCTACATAAAACACCACCAAACACTGTTTTCAGTCTCCGACAAGGACCTCTTGATGCTGTGCAGCCGTCAGCCAGAGACGCCAAACCTGTGCAAGGACTGAGGCCTCAACAGGCCCTCGACCCCCACCTGGAACTCAACATGCAGGACTCTCTCCTTTCGAGGGCCTCCAAATAGACCTCACTGAAATCGAACCATGCTGGGGCTACAACTATTTACTGGTTCTTGTCTGCACTTATTCTGGGTGGCCAGAGGCATTCCCTACCAGGACTGAAAAGGCTTCTAAAATATGCAGGGTACTATTAAGAAAAATTATCCTCAGGTATGGGCTGCCCCTAAATATAGGTAATGAAAATAGACTGTCATTTGTGGAAAAATGACCCAAAACCTAGCTAAAACATTAAAAATTAAATGGAATCTTCACACTGCCTATAGGCCCCAGAGTTCCAGCAAAGTGGACTTGCTCCCCACGGCCCTCCTGAATGTATCCCCTGGATACACTCCTTTTAAAGTCCTGTTTGGAAGACCCCCACCCCTAATAAAGGGCCTCCAGGGGGACCTGTGCCAGTTGGGAAATATCACCTTACAGGAACAGCTCATTCAGTTCGGGAAAACTTTCTCTCAGACACATAAAAACATAGCAGAGAGGACACCGCTTCCCACTGGCACCCCTGCTCATACCCATAGTCCAGGTGACATGGTCTGAGTTAAAGGTTGAAAAAAATTATTTTGACCACTCCCACCACAATAAAAGTGGCAGAGACCTACCCCTGGATTCATCACTCCAGGATCAAGCGAGCCCATCCTGACGATTATCAGAAGACCTATCTTGATGAGTCAAGCCCCCAAAAGACCACCTTAAAGAGGCAATGCACTCAAAGCCTTGCTTTCACCACTCCAGATGCTGGTGGGTCCACACACAGCTGAAGACCAAACGAACATCGTGCGCCAGGGTGCCCGTCCTAACTGACTAACGTTCTGTTACCCAGTTCGGTTATCGGTTCCCCTTCTCTTCTTAGACTTGGTGTTCGCCATAGGTCTCTGGGCTGCATCCCCAGAGGGCTGGAAAATCTCTCATGAAACCACCTTTGCCCTCTTTTATATCAGTGTACTGATTGGACTGGGCACCCTAAATTGTCTAAGTTTTAAAATGGTTGTTATTTGTATCCTGTATTCATTCTCGATCGTTTAAAAATATCTCCTGATTCCTGGTCATCTCAATAGGCCCAAATGTCTCCACTGACTGTATAGATGTCTTAACTGTCACCTCAGGTTCCCAGGACCCCCCCAGGACTTTCTTTATTTGCCCTAACAGGGTTCATCAAGTGTTTGCTAGCGCCAAAATGAGTCTTTGTACACTTGCTTATCTGGTACCTGATCTTGCTGTGTTCTCAGGTCAATGAGATCCTACTTGTGCCAAAAATGTGACCTCATAATACTACCCATTTGGGCTTGGATAGCAATAACAGGAAGTTTAACCCTCAGTGTCATGGCCATGGGTGTAAGCTGGCAACAATACTCACAGTTGAGCACCCAGATAAAAAGAGATTTTGGCAACATACAGAACTCAATAGGCACTATACAGGACCAAATAGATTCCCTGGCTGCAGTTGTTCTTCAAAATCACAGAGCTTTAGACCTCCTGACAGCCCAGCAGGGAGGCACTTGCCTTTTCCTAAAACAGAAATGTTGCTACTCTGCCAACAAATAAGGGATAATAAAAAACTCCCTCCAGTTGCAGAAGTGCCTTAAAGGTTCAAGAATCTAATGGGTGATTCTTCCTGGTGGGGATCCCTGGACCTTCTCCCTTCATGGATGGGAGCCTTACTTGGGCCTCTAATGGCTCTTCTGACAGTCCTCCTTCTAGATCCTTGTGTGATTCACATTTTTGTCACTTCCTCTGTAAGCACTTCAAGGCCATACACCGCCAGCTTCAATTAAAGACAACCTCCACTGTCAACTTCTAAAACTGAGGGAAAAAAAATCTTCCCCATAAAAACAAAGGGGGGAATGTGAAGGAAAATTTATATTTTAGAATTTTAGCAAACTAACAAACAGCTTAATATCATATTGGGACAGAACGTGCTCACCCAGCCCACCACATAGCTAGACTCAACCTTGACTGATCACGCAGCTGCGACTCAGAGACGGTCTGACCTGGCTCTGACTGCACCCAGCTGCGCTGCCTGCGCTCCCAAACCCATCACATATCCTGTCTCTCTAGCCTGTTTCAAGGACTTTCTGCCCAAGATGGACCAGCCTAGTCAAGGACAAGCTTGAGTTTTACTCACCCGCTCAGCTCAGCTCCCTCCCTAAACTTTCCCACCATATGGTAAACAACTCCCCCTAACAAAGCCTGCCCAAAACAAAACTGCCCAACAAGTGACTGAATGTATGTAACCAATTATAAATAACCTGTTATCAGCTCTTGTACTTTGTATATAAGTCTTTGTTTTACTCTGACCCGGGGCTCATGATTTGGACTTAGTTCCCACCAGCCCGCTAGCATAATAAAAGTTGCCTCCCAACTCCTTGGTGTGGAGCGTCTTCCTTTCAGTTCAGTGTGAGATTCTACAACACTAGCACTGGGGAATGTAGTCATTATGTATCACAAATATATACCAATGAAAAAAGAAACTTAAAAAAAATGTATTCCCTTTCCCTGGTCTGGGGAAAAATCGTCTTCTGACAATTGTGATCTGAGAGACAATATAGAGAAGGTAACCAAGACTGAGGGGTCAGCTGGCTTGGTGGAGTTTTGGGGAGGATGTGTGGAAAGGTCCCCCCTGGTGAGCAGGGATGCTGTACCTCATCCTTTTGTGGACAGGTGACTTTACGTTCTGAAATTACCTACCGAAAATACACCACTCGCCGACCTCATCATTCCCAGGCCGCTCCATCCCTGCCGGCCTCCGGACAGAGGCCAAGGTAAAGCTGCTCACCGAAGTTGGAGAGTGGACACAGGCGACAGACCGTGCTGTGATGCTGGGGCACCGGGATGGCACAGGGAACTCGGGCAGGTGGGGATGAGGCAGACACAGCAGAAGATGGCCGGAGGCCTTGATGTCACCTGAGGGACTTGGGTGAAAACCTGACTGCACCTTTTCATTTCTGTCCTCCTGTACCAAACCCTTCTGATTTGAGCAGGTTCCCAACACCTATGGGAGCACTCAGCCATCTTTCTAAACTGGGCACCACAGAGCTGGTTAAACAGAGCACTGCTGCTGGGCTGTGGTTTAGACTCCTCACTCGGGCTAGGATTGGAGGTGTGCAGATAGTGGAGACACCAGGGACAGAGGACAGGAGGACAGGAGAGACATGGGACTAAATACAGGAGAACACAGACCCCTGCTGCAGAGGACAAGGGGCTACAGCAACACAGCTGTCCCTTCGTGGTCAGCCCACCAAGGTCCACACAGCAAGTCCCAGGGACCACATCCGAGGCCAGAATGATGCCAGCTCCTCTGAGACTCCAACAGCAGCCATGGTGCCAGAAGCCTAGGAGTCAGAAAAGAGCACTGGCTCTGGTCTCAGCTGCGTGACAGTCCCCTCACTGAGGCTGGTGGCAAAGTGACCTGTCCTGCCCACAGGTGGATGGAAGCCAGTGCTGAAGGTGGCCAAGATCTACGTACAGGCAAGGCACAGGAACCTGCGTGCATGAGAAGGGCAGCTGGGGCAGCGTCTGTGGAACTGACCCACTGAGGCACAGAGCAAGCCAGGAAGCTGGTGTCCAAAGGAAGCAATGGAAGAAGAAACCACATGCTGGGCCATCCACTGACACCCTCCAAGCCCTCCACTGGCCACCCAGGACACTCCTGTCACCATGACCCAACCCTCCAACCAGGCGGACGATGCAAATGTGGCAACCATGTTCCAGGCTTCGCTCCTCACTGAGATGCCAGGCAAAGGGCACAGAGGGCCACACCCATAGCCCAACCTCACTTCCTGCATGCCCCACCCTCGCCTCAGCCCCCTGCCTTCTGAGAAGGCTCTGCTCTGTCTTCTCAACCTCTCTCCAACCCCAGGGGACAGCGCAGTCAGTGGCCCTGTTTCACGCTCTGCAGGGTGAGCACCAGGGCTGCACGTGCCCAGGTTCCGGCAGGGCAGGGGAGGTGCCCACCTGCATCCAGAGTGACAGGGACTCCAGCAAGGAGGCTCTGAGAAGACATGCGGTGCCCAGCACTGTGCAGAACTCATGACAGGAGGCCAGAATCGCAGCCCAGCCGGCTGCGCAAGAGCAAAGCCTGGCCAAGATGCCCAAGGCTAATGGAGGAGATGCTCCGGACTGAGGGACAGGAGATCAGAGAAGGGCGGGAGGAGGTGGGGATTCTGTGATTTTATGTGCTCACAATCCTGTCACTATCCAACGCCATTTACCTGGCAAACATGGCCAGGTACATTGACGCTTAAGGCAATAACAAACATCCAAAGACAGAAAGAAGGTGCCAGACCCCAAATATTTTCAACACCCAAGGCCCGATTGTGGTTTCCATTCTCACATTTGCTCTTTTTATAAAATTGGGGCAGAGAAAGGTGGTAGACAGGGCTTTTCAATTCTCTCTGCTGTGGCCCCGCTGGTTACACAAACACTTAGGTGCATAGAGAGGAACTCACCTTAAGAAAAGCAGCAAGGCTCTCCAAAGTTAGGAACCAAAATATTTAAAAAGAAAGCCCATCAAAAAGTGATTTAAGTGTATCCAACAAATGGAAATTCCCCATCCAAAGAACAAAGGCAGCAGCCGAGGTGAGTCAGAACTCAAGGGCCGCAGGGGATGGGAGGGACCTGCACTTCAGTGAGTCGTGGGTGGCTGGGGAAACATCCTAAACAGCCAGAATCTGGGTCCTCCAAGGGCTTAGCATCGAGCAATTCTTCTCACAAGCACGGGCCAGCCCGGGTGCACATCTGGGAGGACACTCAGGGTGGAGGTGTCCCCAGGCCAGGACAGGGTGGGGCACACAGACTTGCAGGTTACCTGCCCCGGCCTGTCACTTGATGGAGAAGGACCTGAACCACAGCAAAGGGAGTCACCAGCCCCAGGTCCCGCTGGGCGGAGTGATACAGCTGGGCCAGGACTCAGAACTCTGGGGTTCTGGTCCAGAGAGGCCTGTGGCACCCTGAGCCATTACCAGAGAAGCCAGGCCTTTGCCTGAGCCTGCTTTGGCCAGAACCTGCTCCTTCCTCTACCGTGGCCTCCTGGCTTCTCCTCTCTGCCTCCTCCATGCCCCCAGCACGCACCCTGGGGATAGATGCAGGTGCTATGGCACCTGGAAGCGATGTTGGGGGTAGGAGAAGAGGACCCAGGGGCAGGCAGGCACCCACAGAGGTACAAAGTGTGATGGAAACATGATGAATGCTTCAATTTTTAAAAACGTATTATGATAAAAGACACATTGCCATGAATCACCCTCAAAATCCTCTCCCTCACTTTGAACACACCAATCCCAACATTCTTGACATTTTCTGAAGCAGTTCTGGAGTCCTCTTTCCTGAGTGTCTTTACGAGGAGGTGTGATCAAAAATATGGAGAATGCTGCCACCGAGGGCTGTCCAACAGAAAGGCAGCGGTGTAAAACAGGATCCTGTGTCCTCATCCGCCTCATTCACCAGATCTGGCACTGTGTGACTTCTGGTTCTTCCCTGAAGCCAAAACACCATGAAACATAAATGTTTTGAATGGATTCAGGACATCAAAGCAGCCAGAACAGCACAGCTAAAGGCACTCAGGAAAGAGGACTTCCGGAGCTGCTTCAGGAAGTGGCAAGGACAATGGGGTAAGAGGGAGTATTCTGAGGGGAATCAATGGCACTGTGTCTCTTACTGTAATAAATTTTAATTTACACATTCTCTGTATTTCTCGATCACCATCTTAAGTAGGAAGTGTTGAGGGAGAAGCGGGGCTAGGACCATTTGGAGTCTGGTGGGATCAGCTACAGTCAGACAGGGCACTCTTGGTCCCCACACCATGCTGCCCTTAGTGAGCCTCCGTCCCTCAAGGTCACAGCTCCCAGACCCACCCTGCACCTCTCCTTCAGCATCCAGGCTGGGAAAGGGGCCGTGAGGCTGTGCACAGTGTCTGCGTTCCCTGCCCTGGGGACCCAGGTGAGGGCTTTGCCTGGCTTGCAGCACAGGATAGAGGCCCAGAGCACAGCGGTCTGGCCAGGCAGGACGTGGCTGCAGACTGAGTTTCCCCTTCACCAGGAAGGGAGAAAAGTACCCACCGGATTCAAGAAACACTGGGGAGGGATGACCGATTATCAGCAGCAGCTGGAATGTCCGACTGTCGGGTTTTTTGTTTTTGTTTTTGTTTTGTTTTTTTGTGGGTACCGGGGGCGTCGACCTCAGGACCTCGCGCGCCAGCAGGCGCCTGTGCTGCTGAGCGATATCACCGGCCCCTTTTTCGTATGTGGGATCCGGGAGTCGAACTCGGGCCTTCGCGCTTGCCGGGCAGGCGCTTAAGCCGCTGAGCCATCTCACCGGCCCCGACTGTCGGTTTTAAAACCCAACATCTATTTAGGAAGTGAGGTTTAGTGCTGTGGGATCTGCGTATTGTGTGAATTTGTACATCTTGGTCCTCAGAATGATTTTTAGACACATGGACGGACACAGGCAGTCACTAATCATCTGAAAGTCCAGGGACGATCGTGACTGAGTAAGTGAGTAAAGTATTTCCAAGTCTGTTTGCTTTTTCTTCATAAATCTGATGCTAATTTTTAGAAAACAGTATATAAAACACCCCCCCAAAAAAACTTTCAAACTAGGACTAACTTTGAATCTCATTTTTAAAATAAGTATCAGTTACAGACATTCTGATTGATAGCAACTAGTAAAATCAAACATTTTCATATAATATGGTCGTATCTCATCTTTGAGGATACTTAATGAAACATAAGGATATAGCTCAGTGGCACAAGTGCCTGCCTGGCAAGTCCAAGGTCCTGAGTTGGATTCCCAGTACCAAAAAAAAAAAAAGAATGGGGAGCCAGGCATGGTGGTGCACCCCTGTAATCCCAGCATTTGGGAGGCTGAGGCAGGAAGCTCACCACAAGCTCAAGGCCAGACTGGGATACATAGTGAGTTCAAGTCCAGCTTGAATTATATAGCAGGAAACTCTCTCAAAAAACAAAACTAGGGCCGGTGAGATGGCTCAGCGGCTTAAGCGCCTGCCCGGCAAGCGTGAGGGCCCGAGTTCGACTCCCGGAACCCACATACAAAAAAGGGGCCGGTGAGATCGCTCAGCGGCACGGGCGCCTGCTGGCGCGCAAGGTCCTGAGGTCGACCCCCCGGTACCCACAAAAAAAAAAAAAAACTAAACTAAAAAAGAATGGGCCACCATCTAATGAGCGACTTCTCCCAAGTGTCCATGGTGTATGGCAGGGTTCACCAAACGCCACCCAGGAAGCTCTGCCCTGTGAGGTGTTACCTGGTGCCCTCTGGGCACTGGGAACATTTCCTCAGCCTCCAGGTGCTAGAGACACAGTTGCAGGGATGTTCATATGTTTTATTTCAATAAGTTCAGAGGACACTTGGTTAAGCAAAGAGCAACAGGCCACCTCCCTCACCATGCTGCACGGTCGCCACTGGGCACCGGTGGCAGGAACCTGGGTGCACGGGGTGAGGTCCCATGGCTACAGGTTTACCAAGAGCAGGGCTCCCCATTTCCCACCCCAGCCACTCCTATGCTGGGGGAGACTGGCTCCCATGAGGCCCACGTGATTTCAGGACATCCACTAGCAGAATTCACTACGAGAAGGCATCCAAGAGAAACCCGGCCTGCTGGACGCTCGAGAGGCGCTGAAGAGCATCAGCCCTCAATCCCCAGCAAAACAGCAGCACAGTGTCCTTGGCTGTCATGATGCCTCCCTCAGATTGGGAGCAACATTAATTCTCCCTCGATGGAGGAATTCTAGGCATGATCCTAGAAGATCAGGAACAAGATAAAGACATCCCTGGCACCATCATGGGTGAAAATCACACTGGAAAATATAAAAAGAGGAAGAAGCAAGGAGAGGTGAAGCAAAATTATCACTATTTGTAGGCGATATGATTATATACCAGAAAACCCAGTAGAATCTATGGAAAACTAATAGAATTAGAATTCAGTTAGAACCTGCTTACAAACCTAACAACAGCACTAACTCTAAGAGTCTGTGTTCATAGCGCAGCAAATGCAGTTTTCCTTCGCACGCTTGCACGTGGGGAGCCCTCCATGTGCAGCATAGCGCTGGAGCTGAGGTTAAGCAGAGAGCAGGTCCCCGTGACCCGAGATGGGAAAGGGCGGCTGGCTCGCCAGGGAACCCGGAGACGCTCCCCCGACACACACAGAGGATCTGGGGGCCCCTGAGGAAGTGGGGACCCTGGGTGTAGCAGACAGTGGCTTCTGGGGGGTCCAGAAACAGAGGTGGGCAAATGTGGACGGGGTGCCCTGCAGAGCCAGGAGGCCGTGGACACAGGGCCAGGCTGAGCCCCCCTCAGGCACCTGCACTTCCGGCTCACGGAGTCACTCAGTGAGACTCAAGCCTGCCCAGGGCCACCTGATCTAAGGCAGGTCACCACAATGTCTCCAGCTCTCAGCCCCACCTAGCCCAGTTCCTGTAGCTCTGGATTTTCCATGTGATGTGGTTTTTGGAAACAACACAGCTAATCCCAAAAAACATCTCGGATTTCAAACCACAGCTCAAGGCGATTTTCCAGGAAGGAAAACAGGCAGGCTCAGAGCCTCCTCCTCCTCCTCATCCTAACGATCATCACCGTAACTGCCGCCCGCTGGCCTGGTGGAAGAGCAGAGGAGAGGAGACTGCACAGGGAAAGCCCTGCGCTGTGCGGTGGCCCTGTCACCTTGGCCTTCCTGACATGATCCTAGGGCTGTGGGCTGGGAGCAGCTGATTTTGGGGTGTATCCAAGGCCAATTTCAGGCCTCACTGCACCTGCTGCTAATTTTCCTCCCCATTCTGGATCTGGGCTTTTAAATTCCACCAGGAGGGGAGCTGTGATTTCCAAGAGGAAGAATAGGAAGCAACATTGGCCGTGGGCCGAGCAACAGTGGAAAGTGATTCCTCCTCCTTTGGGTCCATGTTATAAAACATGCATCTGCCCTGTAAACGATTCCATGCCACTTCTCACAGCAAACATGATGGTTAACACAGTCACGGGAGGGGACTTTCAAGTGTGCTGCATGGGCAGTGGCACTCACAACCTCTCAGCATCACCCCAAGTTCCCACAGCCTGGCTGAAGCCATACCCAGTCCTACTCCCCGGGAAGCTGCTAGGGTTCTGTGGTCCCCCAATTACAGTGAGCCCTGGAAAGTGACAGGAAGTGTGGTCATGGGTGCTACTCACACCTTGGAACCTCCACCATCACCTCCAAGGCTGTGACCAAAGCAGGTGCCCTCTAGCTGTACGCCTGCCTTGTATTCAGCAGGTGCCCATGCACTGCTCTGGGTCCGGCCCTTAGCCTTCACTCGCTTTCTCCTCACAGCCGCTGTTTGTCACATAATCCCCAGTTCTGCATGGAGGGTGCTGTTTCCCACACTGGGGCAGTGGGCCTCTGCTGGGTGCCCAGCTTGTGTTAGCCTGAGATCCAGTACCTCAGGTCCCCTAGCAAGGACAGGCTGTTGGGGCCAGGCCATCAGGGCATGAGATGCACAGGACATCATGGGGAAACTCACCCTGAAGGAGCGATGTGCTAAGCTTAGGTACCCGGGGGAAGGAGGGTAAGCACAGTGCCCCGCGCTGCCAGGCAGGTCCGTGGGGTCAGCCCTGTGGGCAGCCACACTCATATACTGCAGTGACCACAGGCACCAGCACACCCAGGGCCACCAGACGCTGTCGGTGTGGACGCTACTCCCAGACATCCACACCAGCCCAGGGAACACAGGGCAGGGAGAGACCTGAGGCCAGCAAAGGTTTGGGGCAAGGGGGCTGCACCATCTCTTTCAGCTGCCGAGTTCCCCAAGGCTGACCGCACTGGACTGCAAATGCCCAAAGGTCTCGGGGAGGCCAGCATAGGGTTCACTCAGGGACGCTCCTGGACGGCTCCTCCACAGCTGGCTTCTGTTTACACAGTTCTTGCTCTCCAAGGAAACCAGGCCTGCCCAGCTCCCAGAGCTTGCCCGCGAGGGACACCAGGCTTCCCCAAGACTCGATGATGGTGTCTTTGCTGGCCTGCCGTCCATGTGTGCTTTCAGTTGATGAACACCACACACCTCCTTGAATGATGCCTTCCAAATTTGTCATCAAAATACAGCTTTGCTTTCATTCAATTGTAAGGAGAACGCTCACATCCAAACAATACATTAAAGAAGACAAAGAGCAAAAAATTCCCCCGAAGTCCAATCTGTGCTTGGCGGAGCACATCTTGGAATACAGAGCCAGTAATTCTGGTTTCTGCCACATCCATGAAACAGAGGGAGCGGAGGCTGATGTGCCTGGTGCCAGCTTGCTAGCTCTTCTCCGTGGAGAGAATTGCAGGGCTGAGCCTCCCAGCAGCTCCCATGTGGGAGAGCAGGCCGCTGACCAGGCTATGGGCATCCCTGGGATCCAGAGTTGAGACCTGGACCTGCAGATGTCTGTGATACTGAACAGGTTTCAAGTGCAAGGTGCTGTTGTGGGACCTTAGCCACCCACTCCCTGAGCCTGCCTGCTCCTGTGGGCCGTGTGCTGCCTGGCCTGCTGCCTCTCCCCGCCATTGCTGCCTCTGCCCTGGACACACCACCACTAGGACACGGTGGCCTCAGGCTGTCCTGAACCATGGGGCTTTGCAAGAGCAGCAGGACGCACACACCAGGCAGTGGCAAGGAAGCTCAAGGGTCCTGTAGTCCCACAGCAAACAGAGGGGCAGGAAGTCACCTGTCAGAAACCCAGCAGGCTCAGCCTGGGGAACTTGTGACCACAGTGACACCATCACAACCAGGGTTCTGGAGGAAAATGGATGTAACAAGGCTTTCTCCTGGCCTGGGACCTCTGGCCCTTCTTCCAGCACATGTGCTTTGAACGTACTCATCCCATCATCCTTGCCACTTTCTGAAGCAGTTCTGGAGTCCTCTTTCTTGAGTGTCTTTAGTTGCAGTATTGTGGCTGCCTCAATGTCCTGAATAGATTCAAAATATTTACTTTTCTTGGTAATTTTGATTTTGGGGATGAGCCAGAAGTCACGTTATTATGGCAAGAGTATTTTCATTTTGTTCCTTAAACCTCTGAATTTAACTAATAGGTAAAAACCCTTAGATAAATTTTAGTCCCACTGCCCTTTCTGTAGCCATAAACTTCAAAGAGGAGAAACGGATGGTACTATCACAAACAAACGGGTTTTCCTTATCACTATCTTAAGGTCATATAACCACAAAAAGGGAGACAAATGGTTTTAGCACAGGTGGTACCTGCTACCCCATCCCCAGTGTTAATTGGCCAGATGTTTGAAGAACTTGAAAACTTTCCGGAGAGGTGATACAGTAAAAAATACAGTTTCCATGGCAACCAAGGACTTTGTAAGGCCTCCAAAAGTGTATTTAAGGAGGAGGACACAAAAGCTCGGGGTCAGCTTCTGCTGTCCCCGGCCGGCATCAATTAAAGAATTCATTTCTCTCTCGAATCTCGTCTTCCTGTGAGTAAATCTTGTGATTTTGCCGTAACAACGTGGTGCCAGATGCAGTGAATAAGGTGGATGAGGACATAGCGTCGTGTTTTTATGAGCCTAACTTTCTGCTGGATGGCACATGGAAGTAGTGTTCACTGTATTTTTTATTATACCTCATAAAGACACACAAAAAAGGACTTCCAGAACTGCTCCAGAAAGTGGCAAGGAGAATGGGACTGGTGTGTTTGAAGAGAGTAGGGGTATCGTGGGGGGGATTATGGCAATGTGTCTTTCACTGCGATAAGTTGTGTTTGCTTTAAACATTCACCATATATTCTGATCATCCATGTAAATCTGTGTGTGAGCTGTGTGTGTGTGTGTGTGTGTGTGTGTGTGTGTGTGTGTATGATATATCCGATGCCACCAACCCTGCCAAAGCCACCACAGCGTCTCCCTTTGCTCTTGGGCTGACACGCACCCTGCAGCATTGCACACTGAGCCCTCATCTGCCTGCCCCTCCGCCTTGCTGCGTTTCTCCCTGGGGTACACTGGGGCTCCTGCCCAGGGCAGTGTCACACACTACCCTGGCAGGCATCAGCATCTCAGCTCCAACCTTCACCAGCTGCTCTCTCCTCTCTCTTACTCCATCCTCCTGCCCGTTCCCCCTGCTCATCTCCCAGCACCGGAAGATCACGGCTCAGGCTTTCCTTTGAGAAGCCGCGGGTGGGGTCCTGCGTGTCAAGGGAGGACCAGCCAGCCAGCTGCAGGTGATACCACATTCAGACGCCGTGCCCAGGCCCCATCTTGACGCCACAGTTAAATCAGACTCCCTGGGGGCAGAGCCACCTGTTAGGGCCAGGTGCATCTAACGAGGAGCCAGGTGTGAAAGCCACTGGCCAATCGGTGCTCCTAGGTGTCTGTCTGGACACCATCCTCATCATCTTCCCCCGGAAGTGACGGGGATGGCCCTGTGCTCACGCTGTCCCCATCTCGTCCTCCTCACCACATCACAATCTTTGGCTGCTCCGACGCCCACATTTCCCTTTCAACTTCTGTGTTCACACTTTAAAGACAGTGCCATCTTCACTGTCCAGCTGTCTTCCAAAGGGTGCCTGACGTGTGAAAGGATGACACCTGTTTGCTTTTGGCCCCTCATGGCACCAGGTGCTGCATCTCTAACCCTTTTGCTGTTTCAGCTCAGGAAACCAAGCCAGCAAATGAGGCCAAACGCTGGAATGGAGTCTGTGGGAGGCTGGAGACTCCGGCCGCAGGCACCAAAGCAGAGCTCACAGAAAGCCCTCACAGCCGTGGCTTAGCCAGAGAACGCTCTCGTCATCATTTATGCTGAAGAGCTCGCAAGGATCCTTGAGGATTACTCAACAGTGCCTATGAATCTGCCCTCCAGGATGACAGGCAATGCCAGTGTCACTGTTTGTAGAGCCCAGCTAATAATATCAGCGAGAATTGCACAGGGCCAGTTAATCAGAAGGAAGAAGCGATAACAGCATCTTTACGACACACAGGCGATAAGACGCAGACGTAATGAGAACTCTTTTTCTTCTGGAAAAGATTAAAGACATAAAATCCTGGCTTGGGGAAAAAAGGCTCTTTGTCCTGCTGAAACAAAGTGACCAGATGTCTTGATTTAGGCAGAACGGGGCCTGGTGTTTTAAGACTGGGCCCCCATCTGTGGGCTTGTGCTTAGCGTTTTTGTTTTCTTTGGTTTGGTTGATATTTGCCTGCTTCCTGGGCTTCTGAGGCACCACTTAAAAGAATCTAAACTCCTCCTTCATCCCCCACAAAGCTGTGGGAGCAAGGGACCCAATCTTTCCAAGTATGAAGGGGAGGGCAGGGAAGTCCTGGGATACATCTCCCGCAGGGTCTCCTAACAGGGCAGCTGGACAGCCCAGCCCAACTCCTGCCGGGAGCACCATAGAAGCCATCCCTGCGTTCCTCCCACAAAGATCCGCCCAGTGGCCAGCACCAACCACCTCACAGCAACGGGGGGTGGGGGCGGCGCTTTGGCACAGCCTCTGGGAAGAAGGGCATCTGTCCCCTGCACAGGCGGAAGAGTCATGTTGGGTGTCTCCTCTCTTCTAGACTGAGCAGCCAAGTGCAGGTGGGAGGAGCGTGAGTGTGCTATAAGTTGAGCATCCCTAATCCAAAATCTGAAATCTGAAATTTTTCTATGACATGATGTCATAGTTAGAAAATGCCACTATTTTTTATGTATAAAATTATTTAAGATAGTCTATAAAATTAGCTTTAGGCATGTGTCTAAAATGTATAAAATGTAAATGAATGTTGTGGTAAGACATGGGTCCTATCCCCCAAGATAATCTCATTATATATATGCAAATACTCAAAAGTTCAAAAAAGTCTGAAATTCAAAACACTTCTGGTCAAAGCATTTCAGAGAAGGGATACTCAGCCTGTACTAACTAACCAGCACTTTGGCCCGAAGCAAAGTAATGTCTCATATTGTCAACTTCCCATTGCTGGGACACAATCCCCAATGCCCACAATTTAAAAGAGAGTTTTACCTGGCTCACAGTTTCAGAGGATTCAGTCCTCGGTCAGCTGGTCCAAGGTAAGAACATCATGGCAGAAGGGGGTGGTGAAGCAAAGCTGCTTAGTTCATGGTGGCCAGGAGGCAGAGCAGGTTGGAAAGAGCACCAGAGAGGAAGGCGCGGGGACCAGATATAGTCCCCAAGCTCACACCCCATGACCCACCAGACACACCCAGACATGTGCTTCTCTAATTTGCTCGCCATCTCTCAATCAAGTCAAGTAGACAACACAATTCAAAGTCCCAGATCCCTTCTTTAGGCCTACGTTTTTCTTCCGCTGTGAATGGAGGATTAGATAGAAGTCTGCCCCAGACCCTGCAGGAAGGGCTGTGGGTCTCCAGCACCCTGCACAGAGCCTGGCCTACTGCAGAGCCACAAAAAAAAAAAAAACATAAATAAAAAATTGCTGCAGGAAATCCCCAGTGCCCGCAGGAATCAGCACCACCTAAGGTTGCCTTTGAGTCTGGCCTCAACCTGCACAACCGTCACCAATTCCAGTCCTCAGTGACTTTGCTCACTGAGCAATGGGTCCATAAGATGTCTAAACCCTGAGACTTCTGGGGGGATTCCCACTGAAAACCAAGCAGAAAGTAGGCAAAGAAGGAGATGGGTCCCCTGTCACAACCTCCGATTTCTATACCCCATGTGACCACTGCACACTGTAGATTCAGAATGGGAGGACATGGCCAGGAACCAGTCATCTGTTTCTTGCCTTTGCTTGATTCCTCTGATGCTCAGTTTACTCATCTGTAAAGTGGGAGAATGATGTAGATGTAATAATCACACACGCACACGGGGTTGTTTGATAATTAAATGAGAAAATACTTGTGCAAACATTTTATAGCAAAACCGCCATAGGGTGCACTGGTCTCTGCCGCCGAGTGGACGGACGCCGTCTCCAATACCGGCGTGGGCGGGAGCAATGAGAAAAGGCCGGGCAGAGGGGCCGCCGCGAGCAACGGACACTGCGGCAGCACCGCCGCGGGGAAGTGAACATCAGACAGATCCTCCGAGCCACGTCGCCGTGCTTTCGGGGCACGCAGAGGGGATCGTGTGGATCTAATTCGTCTGCACAACCAGGACACGGGGAAACACTCTGGGGCAGGATGTGAGATCTGGTAGAGCCCTCAGGCTTAACAAAAATACCACCGTTCAGGGGGCAGGAGTACTAACACGCAACGAGGGCCTGACACGCTACCTCACCTCAGTCACAGCAGCCGTGGGACACAGCTGTCCCTCGTTTCTAGACAAGGCAGCAGAGCCCGGAGAAGTTGGGTTAGCTGCGTGGAACCCCGGAGCGCACCAACGCCGAGGCGAGCCGGGCTACAGCTCAGCTCCCCCGCAGCCGCCGCGAGAGCTGCCGCCTCTCTCCCTGCGCACAGCACAGCGGGCCCCGCCACCGGTCCAGACGGCCATCCGCGGTCCTAACCCCTGCCGGGGACAACGCGTAACACGGCCTTGTTCTGGCGTTCACGCCAAGTGCGTTTGCGTATTTAGTAAGTATTTGTGTCTCGGGCGCTCAGCCCCATCCCAGCGGCCGTGCAGTACCATCTTTAGAGACTTTGGGAGCGCGAGGCTTTGGCAAACTGTGGAAATGACCGTGAAACTGACCAGGATTTCCTGCCCCGCCCCGCCCCTCTCCAGGCGGCGCTCACCGGGCGCCCGCGGGAGGGAGGTGGCCCTGCTGTCCTTCCAGCGGAGTGTGCGGGCGCTCCTGCCTGGGGTGGCCCTGCTTCGCACAGCACTGGTGCTGGAACCAAAGGGAAGGAGAGGCCTCTGCTTCGTGCCCCTGGCCACCAGGACTCCACGATCCACACCGCAACTGAGCACACGACCTGCACACGGGGCTGGGAAGGAGAGTGGCCGCCTCGCGGCTGGTAAACGCTACGGGCAGGGGGAGAAGCTGGGCTGGTCAACCACATGGGCCTCCGGGGACCCCAGGGTCAGGCTCACCCAACAGGGAGAGATCCTAGGGGGCGGAGAGGGGAACTTCTACGGCTGCGTGGGCAGAAGGGGCGATCGGGGGCAGGCGCGCTTGGTCCTCCTCCTGCAGGGACCCTTCTGGCCGTTTTCCCCCACTTCGAGAGGACAGAGGGAGAGGTGAGGCGAGGCCACACGTCTACCCAGGGAGAGCTTGGAAGGCAGGGTCCCTGCCGCTCTTCCCTCCCGGAGACGTATCCCCACGCACTCCTGAGCACCCACCAAGCGAAGCTGTCCCGAGGCAGGGTTAGCAGGTGAGCAGCACAGTGGACCCAAACGGCCACTTCCTCGTGGCTGCCAAGGATCCAGGGCGCAGCTGGAAAAAGCCCAGGACCTCGGGCTGATCCTGCAGGAATTCTGAAGACCCAGAGAGAGAACCTGGCCTGCGCGCTTCTCCCGAGGCTCAGATCTGCCCAGGCCCTGGAGAAGCTTCTTTCTGCTCGCTACTCAGTGGAAGGTTGTGAAATTATGAACTTTTTAAAACCCCAATGCGGTCACCATGTTGGAGAATCCTGCATGCTGTCCAGCAGCATGTCCTGAAACTTGAGGGCCGGTGTTTTTCCCATGGGCCTGGGGCGCACGTGGACCTGGTCATGACACTAAATAACCCTGCTTCTTACCAGGGATCACAAGTACGGAAACAACTTGAGGGCGCTGCCCTGGCAGCCCTGGCCTGGGTAACAGTTTTGAGCTGATGGGGCGTAGAGAAGTGCTCCCCTTCCACTGCTGCCCAGTCTCCGCCCACGGAGGCTGCATTTCTCAGACGCAGCTGCGTGAGCTCTCGGGTACTAGACACTCTAGCAGCCATGGCTGCTCTGCAGGCAGAGAGAGCCTGGTGCCCGCTGGGCACTGATAACGTCAGGGGACCCTGTACGCCCTCAGGAAGCAGGACAGTCCACTCCCACTTCACAGATGGAAAGAAAGAACGAATCCAACGGAGGTCAAGAATCTCCCCCAAGGGCCGGTGAGATGGCTCAGCGGCTTAAGCGCCTGCCCGGCAAGCGCGAGGGCCCGAGTTCGACTCCCGGAACCCACATACGAAAAAGGGGTCGGTGATATCGCTCAGCGGCACGGGCACCTGCTGGCGCGCGAGGTCCTGAGGTCGACCCCCCGGTACCCACAAAAAAATAAAAAAAAAGAATCTCCCCCAAAACCAAATAATGGAACTAGAATTCCAGAAAATCTGGCTCTTCCCTAACACTAAATAGGGAAAAGATGACCAGCTCATTAAAATGTGCAAAAGGCCCAACAGGCAGTTCTCACAGAAGCAGAAACAGACATGGCCAAAAGTACTTGAAAATATGCTGGACCTCACTCAAAAGCGAACGCGGGTGGCCTGCTGTAACCCCAGACTCCAAGTTCTACCCAACCACCGGACAAAATATCGGAAAAGACATGCACCTTACGGAATGGGAGCAGACACTGTTCTTGTTGTTATTCCCTAAATGATACAAGATAATATATATTTACACAGTATCTATGTGGCATTGGGCATTATGAGTACCCTAGAGAAGAGTCACAGTGTCTGGGATGATTGCCCATGTTACACACGAACTCTACACTATTTTATATCAGGGACTTGAAGCATAAGCAGATTTTGGCAGCCACAGAGGCTCCAGGGAGCAGTCCTCCTCCATGGATCCTGAGAGAGGATTATACATGCAGTTTAAATGAAGTGTTGTCTTTGATGCATTATCATAAATTTAGAAGCTTAATAATACCAAGTATTAGAATTAAAGACAGGTACTCTCACATATTATTAACAGAAGTATAATTTGGAGTATCCTTTTGGGAGATCAATACAGCAAAACTTGTAAGACTTTTAAATATATGTAGCCTTTGGCTTGGAATTTTTCAGCTTGGAATTTCCCATGGCTCTGGGCCCAAGGAGAAAAAGGGCCCTTCTGTCCATTTTGCAGATGAGCAGACTTGGAGGGCTGAGGCTGCTTCCTCAGTCCACACAAGCAAGGCAGCCGTGCCATCCTCTGGACCGTAGAGAGGCAGGGCTGCCACCTTGTGTCCTTGGAGCTTCTCCGTGGGCTCATTTGAAAGGCGGTTTGCTTATTGGGAGCACATCTCCTTTATGTTCCCTGAGACCACACCCGAGGGCAGGGAGCCGGGCAGCCAGGACTCCAACCCCTAGGCCCAGTCCCCTCCTTCATTTGCACCATGAATCCTAAAGTCTGAGGTCGCTCTGCAAGGATTGGCGAGCCCTGAACAACCACGAGTCGCAGTGGCCACTGCTGGCTTCAGGGCAGGTACAGGGGTGTAAGAAGCAGGCCAGGCAGCAGCAGCTGTGAGCAAGACACCTGCACACCGGCCGCAGGAGAGCCTGGACAGCGTGGAGGAAAGGCAGATCCACTCGCTCACCTGTGCTTCTCGGGAATGGAAAATGATTCTCTTGCTCCAATAATTCTCTGTGTGTTTAACTGGAATTTTCCTGATTTGGGCACTGGAAGACCCAAGTCCCTTGGCCAGGCATGGTGGCACACACCTATAATCCCAGTACTCGGGGAAGCAGAGGCAGGACAATCATATGTTCAAGCCCAGCCAGGGCAAACTAGCAACTCAGCAAGACCCTGCCTCAAAATAATCTTTTTAAAAGGGCTGGGGATATATCTCAGTGCAAAGACCCTGGGTTCAATCCCCAGTACTGCAAAAGAAAAAAAAAAAAAGAAAGAAAGAAAGAAAGTCCCACATCACAGAAACCCCTTAGGTCCCTGGCAAACCACAACAGGCAATCGCCTAAATTGCAGGTGAGGTGAGGAGGGAGCAGGCAGCACCTAAACTCAGCTGCAGGTAAAGAAACATCAGAAGTTTCTTCAACTTTTTAGTTGCAGTTTGTCACGTTTGACTTCCTTTTCCGCTGAGGACAAAGTCTATGTCAAGGAAAACATTGCTTTAACTGGCAGGGGTTGGGGCAGGAACTCAGGGCACCATCCCAGGGTCTGCACAAGGACAGTGGCTGCCCCCCATTCCAGCAGGGTGGTCTGCACTGACCTCCTCCTTTGGGGCCTGACCCGCTGCAGGTGCACACAGGTGCCTGAGTCACTCCGGGAGCGCCACCACTTCAGGCAGCCATCTGGTCTGCCAGGACCTGCCTAGATGCAGCATCCACATGGACAGCTTGGAGGACACCTGGTTGTGTGGACAGAATGCTAAGTTTCAGGACTTTTTTTCAATCAGACAAGAATTCAGAACAGCAGATAGCTGAGCATCCGGTGTGGTGTTGACAACACTGGGATGCTTGCTGACTCCGAGTGCGGTCCCCTCCCTCTCCCTCCACTGCTTCTGAGACGGTTCCCAGACCCCAGCCACCTGCTCCCTCATCTCCATAGCTTCTGGGGGACAAGGACTGCAGCTGCCTTGCTCACAGTCTGTCCCCAGCTCCTCACACAGGCTGGCATCTCGCTGGTGCACATGCGACAGCTTTCAATGAGCGAACAGTCCTTCGGTCACGTGTCATTGAGGCAAAACCTTCAGTACCTGCCAGGTAGCCTCGGTGCTTACTGGAAAGTTTGTCTCTATACTTCTGAAAAGAGTGGGAAAGCAGGTAACTCCCTCAACCCCGCGCCACCATCGCAGAGCGTCACCACATGTCGCTGTCTCCACTTCATACTTGAGGACACTGAGTGGAGCCACGTGCAACACGCGTGGGACCTCCACGCAGCAGTGCAGAAGCCTGAGCCCCACAGCTGCATCTGCAGGGCTGCCTGCAGCTCAATCTCTTGTCCTCTTGTTAATGGAGCTCAGCTGGGTTTAAAGCGTTCCTCTGCCCTTATTTTTCCTAACTCAATCAGTTAAAAACGCATAGGTTTGAGTTGTAAATGGATACACTAGAGTTTAGGATTAAAGGTTTTGTTCTCCTGGTTGGGCTGGTTTTCTGTTTCTTTAAGAACATTCACCCATTCGCAGTAGAGTAAACCATCAGTGTTTGATTTCCACAAGTGCCACTCATTCTAGCACCAGGTCAAGCTCACCACTGTTGCAGTCCCTGGGAGAAGCCCCAGTCCCCTCCCCACCACACCCTACGGTGGAGCATGGTGCTAACACACACACACAAACACACACACACACATGCCCAGTGCAGGCAGGGTGAGGCCAGATGTCACTGGGACCTCCCGGTGGCTAGTGGCAAATCACAGCAGCAGTGTTTGCTTGAGGGACACAGATGCGACGGGGGGTGCCTTGTCCCAGGGCATCACCACAGTAACCAAGAAAAGCAACATCAGCTTTCACGCACAGGTGTCACCCTGCCTGACCGGCTCCCTTCAAATCCTCTCCTGAGCGGCTCCACACCAGGGAAGAAGCGAGCAAGGCCAGGGCAGCCAGGGGACAGCACTTGCTCCCGACACCTCCACCCGTCAGAGCCCTGCCTCCACCCAGAGGGTGGCAGACTCCTACGACTGCATTGATGCCCTGCAGGACGGCAAGGCTCCAGGAGGCAGGGCTTGTCTTCATCCCCTTCCTACTCGAGCACCACGAGCCAACCTCAGCTTAGACTCTCCCTTTGTCCGCTGGCCCCACCACCCTCAGCCAGGACACGCAGCTCCAAGGCAAAGGATGTGGCTTTTCAGGGACCTGACGAACAATCTGAAAGCAAACCCTTCCCCCTGACCTGCTGTGGGACATCCTGTCACTCGCTTTGGTCTTCTGAAGGCTTCCTTCCTCTCTGGCATGGCCCCCTCATTTCCCTACGCCACCCAGAGCACAGCCCAGATGTGCCCAGCGGACATGCGTTGGTGAGGACAGACACTCAAGCAGCCAACCCCTGAGCTCTGGTTCAGGGACGCAGGCCTCAGGGCCTCCAGTGTGACAGTCCCTGTGGGGCTTCCGGTGTCACTTCCTTCTGCGGCAGATGAAAGAGCAGGAATCCAGGGCACATGGGCCCCACAGAGCGGGGGTGGCCGCCCAGAGCACCCGCCGGCAGGCGAGGCTGTTCCCCCACTGCTCCCAGGGCTCAGAGATGAAACCCACAGAGATGGAGCTCACAGAGCCGGAGACCCTCATCTTTACGTCCGCTGTGTCCATCACCTCCCTAGACAGTTAATGAAAGCTGCTGTGCCCAGCATGGGGGTAAAAAAATGCACTAAAAGGCGGGCCCTCCCCAAGGTGCCTATAGGCCCAGCTCGCCTAAAGGAAATTGTTAAAATCGCGGGATTGACGAGAAAATACCGAGAGGAAGAGGAGATAGGAGGGGAGGAGAAAAAAAGGGAGGAGGAGGAGGTGCACAGGGGGAGGGGGAGGAAGCAAGAGCAAGGTCATGGAGGAGGAGGAGGAATCTGAGCAGGACCCACAGGAGGGATGGAGAGGCAGGACGAGGAGCGCATGTCCGCACAGACTCTGCATCCTCGACTTCGTTTATTCACCCGAGGACTTGAAGCACTGGACACAAAGGAGACAGTGGGCCTGATTCCAGAGCCAGTGCCCCGTGGTGCGTGAATCTCTGTGAGAAGGCGCCGCCCTGTGGCTGCCCCTGCAAGGTCCCTGGCACACGTCTTACCTGGGGCTGCTTAGAACCACCTGGACCAGGTTAGCTGCCCGGCAAAATGGCCAAAGCCCAGACAGTGTGGGACAGAGTTTGGCGTCCTGAGACTCCAACAACTGGCCCACACATGACATCCTCAGCACCCAGCATCTGCCCACACTCCACATCCCCAAAGCCCATCCACTAGACAACAAGTGCCGGTCCTGATTCCCAAGCCCTAACCCCTGCAGCTGCACGCGGAGCGCCTGCCTCTCCGTCACGAAACTTTCCACCCACGGGTTCCAGGCAGGACGGTCGGGTTCACCATGGGGCTTGGGAGCAGAGACCCAGACCAAGTGAAGGCCTGGGGTTGCAGGGAGTGGGACTCAAGGCCCCCATGGTCTGGAGCCTTCATCTCCACGCCCAGTGCCGTCCCCACACACAGGCGGGAAGTCATAAAACGCACCTCTCCAGTTACCCCCTTCAGGAAGTACAGGCTGATCATGCCTTATCCTACATGCTTGGCACCAGAAGAGATTCCAGTTCGGGGCTTTTTTTTCTTATTTGGGGACTTTGGCACACACATAAGGTGATATCTTGGGGCTGTGACCTAAGTAAAAACACAGAATTCACCTATGTTTGACGCACACCTGCTGCACACAGCCTGGGGGTGATTTTATGCAATATTCTGTAATAATTTTGTGCCTGAAACAAACTCTCATGGTGTAGAACTTTTCACTTGTGCTATCAAAAGTGTCAGATTTTGGAGCATTTCCGAATTTGGATTTTCGGATTAGGAATGATCGGCCTGTCACTGCCTCGTCTGTTCCTTCTGTGTTTTAATCTTTAAAACGGCTATGTGCTTTCATTCTCTACAAAACATCTCGGTAGAGTTTTCCTAAGTTTACATAATTTGTACAAGTTAAAAGAGAAACTCAGACTCAATGGAAGTGCAAAAAAATCAGGAGGAGACTGGCGTCTGATTGAAATCCAGGCTTGTCCGGGGGAGGAAGAGCAAACCTGTCACCCAGGCCCCAGCTGAAGTCCCCGACCTGCAGCTCCAGCAGAGGAAACAAGCAAACCAGCCCCACACCTTGTGTCTGCGCCAGAGTCCCCAGGTCTCAGGAGGGACAAGGACAAGTGTCTGCCAGGAGACCGAAAGAGAGGAAAAGCTGGGTGAACAGAGATGGGAAGAAACTGGGAGGCCGAGTCACCGGATCTCCAAAACTCAGGCTGTAAACGCCTGGCCACTGAGGACCTCATCTCTTGCTGACAGCCTAAGGTGGCCGAGCCTTGGAGGGGACAAGAGGTCGAGGAGGAGCTGCAGGGGAGGGCAGCAAAAGCGCTGCAGGCGGGTGCTGACCCACATTCTAATCCTGCCTGTGGCTTTGTTCAGCCCGCAGCGCCTGCTCCTCCATTTCTTTTCTGAAACAGCTCTTTGATGCAGCCCCCATTCAGGCCCAGTGACATGAAAGAGATACTGATGCCAGCTATCAAAGGCCGGCAGGGAGGTAACATTATCTCTTCCGCCGACTTCCAGTCCTCCCGCGGGGAAAGGCTCCCTGGCTGAGGAGCGCATCTTTTCCCTACTAATTTCCCATCAGATATTAATCTGAGAGGGGGAATGTGAATTAATACCTTAAGCTTGTAGGTCACACACAGGTCACCATCACTGCCGTGGAGACGGGGAGGAAGCTGACCTCTTGGGCCCAGGGAAGCTGGCTCCTAACAACTGCTAGGGACTCAGCAATTCCAAAATTGTTGGGAATTCTGCATGAGATGAAAACACAGCACCTATCCTATAGGGTGCCCATTACAGATCCCATAGAAGTCTGAGTAAGTTTCTTGCCGATTACTATACCTGGCTAGTTGTTTCCACCCTAGACATTCCTTTTTTTGTTTTGTTTTGTTTTGTTTTGTTTTGTTTTGTTTTTTTGTGGGTACCGGGGGGTCGACCTCAGGACCTCGCACGCCAGCAGGCGCCCGTGCCACTGAGCGATATCACCGGCCCCCTTTTTTCGTATGTGGGATCCGGAAGTCGAACTTGGGCCCTCGCGCTTGCTAGACAGGCACGTACGCCGCTGAGCTATCTCACTGGCCCTCACCCTAGACATTCTTGATGTGAAATGTCCAACAGGGCTTGGGGTGGAGCTCAGTGATAAAGTGCTTGCCTAGCAGGCGTGAGGCCCTGGGTTCCATCCCAGCACCACGAATAATAATGAATAATAATGAATAATAATTATTATTAGTCAAATAAGAAAATAAAATGTCCAACACTAGGGGCATCAAACAAACCCACGTGTTCACAGTGGGATAGCGTGTAAGCCTTCCAAACCATGCCTAAGAGATAGTCCACAGTGGGCAAAGGGTTCACCGTGCACCACTAAAGGAAAAGGTTTGATTGCAAAACAATAGTGCAGGATGACTTCCGTTTTGCAGAAACAAAGCTGGGTGTGCGCGCTGGTGCAGGCACAGAAGAAAGCGTGGAGAGAGGCTTTGAGCCACCAGCATCAGCCTTGCAGCATAGTGGGGCCGTGCACAGCTATCTCTTGTTCTTTCTGTGCCTTTGTATATTTTATCATTTTCCACAAAGTGCACCGCAGTATTTCCTTGAGAGAGAGAATTTTGGATCTGAGCAGCACACAGTAAGGAAGCCATCCTGTTAGAAAAGCTGTACTCATGTCCGTAGATAGAGCACAGCCAACCCAAAGACTTCGCTTGAAACTGCTTTTGTAAGAGCTGAGCCAGTTGTACACCAAACCTGCTTACCGCTGCCAGTTAGGCGTCCTGATTCACTCTCCTCTGGACACCAGCGTCCGGGGACGGAGCTCTCACACACTCATGAGAAGAAGGTGACCGAAGTCGCCCTGCCTGGCCCTCAGACTGCTGTTGCCCTTGGCATTTGGGCAGCGAGAGTTTCCAGCCTGTGGGGAAGGAAGGGAGGGAGGGTGAGGGGCCTCTGTGTAGCTGCACAGGGCACGGGAGAGCGAGGATGAGGAGTCAGACGATCTTAGCTCATGAGAAGACGAGGCCGAGGATATTGGAATGTGTGCGGGGCCTGGCTCCATCCAGCTCCAGAAAAGATGGGACCCATCATTGCAGGAGACAGAATGGAAGGAAAAAATTCACTGAAAAATATGAAAGTTAAAATTCGACTGGAATTTCTCACCCTTTACAAACACATACTTAAACTGCACATACACACATGTACACACACACTGTACAGTGCACACACACTATGTTGTTATGTGTACACGTGTGTGCTTGTGTGTGTGCGTGACTCCTCACAGATACACACTCCTGGATACCTCCCTGCCCTCCTGTTTCCACACAGATGGAGGGGGCCAGCGGACGGAGCTTCCTGGTGTCCACCAGGTGCCCACATGTGTGGCTGCCGGATCTGCAGGGGAATGCAAGTGCAAAGAGCACTCTTCCCCCAGAGTGAAACCAAAATTGGCCTCAGGCCCTTGGAACAGAGCAACCTCGGAGTCTGTGTGGTGCCCTGTACAGAAGAGAACAGTCAAGCAAAGAACGAGCCAAGCAAAAAGAAAACCAAGCCCACAACACTTTGCCTTGAGCGTTAAAGGAACTCTGCTTCCCTAACCCTGACCAACGCTGACCCAGCCCAGAGCCCTCCCTGGATCCACACACGGCCCCTCTCCCCCAGCATCGGCCCCCAGTCCCCAGGCTCCTCGTGGCCCAGACTCTGTGCTCTGTCCCAGGCTCAGCACGGCCCCACTCCTCAGCCTGCAACATAGCCAAATCCACCGCCCTCTGCTGCCTCCCAGTGGGCGGAAGCGAGGCCAGGCCTGGCCTCCCACACAGGGGTATGGAGCAGCCGTCCCCTACCTGTCCCCAGCAGGGGACAAACTACCCTCCCCCATCCCTACCCCTAACCCTAAAATTACAGACAGCTAAGTTAGGTCGAAATACTCCAGGCAGTCAGACAGGGCTGCGCCCTCGAGGGAGTCAGTGCAGAGGATGCGAACACTGCACAACTGCGGCCGGAGGCGCTTCTGTCGAAGGCCAGGCCTCAAGATAAAGATGGCATGACCAGGCCTACGCGCCTCCCCGAGGGAGAAGCAATAAACTGGAGATTATACTATAACTGGTATCACCTGGTCCAGTAAAGTCTAGATAGGCATCAGTCACCCAAGTGGATGACCAGGACCTCCTGATCCACCCCTTCCTAAAAAAGTCTTTGTCCTTTCCATGTACACTTGCTACGTGACCTGCTTCCCCACTGGATCAATAGTACATAAGTGGTTATACTTGTTATCTTATTGGTTGATCATAGTTTTGACCCACATTGTACCCACCTCATGATTTTGCTCTATGAAACTTCCTCTGAGAAGTGGGCTCGTTGGCAACCCGCTTTCAGGTCCCCTCCTGTCTCTCAGGAGTTATCTCTCAATAAATTTTTCCTACTCTTAACCTCCATTGTTCTTTAGAATTCATTCTTTGATTTTGGGGAACACAAACTCAGCGTATCTGATATCTAGTAGGTCGGGAGTTACAGTATTTCCCCTATATCACTAACACAACCAGCCAGCACACTCAGCAAACACACAGTGCTCAGGATGCATTTTCCCTGGTTGTATTCAGTGCCTGATGAGAAGAAAACACAGAGCTGCAGAGCAGCAGAGCCAGGCTCTTGTCCCCACCGCTTCCTCTCACCAACAGCCGAGCTGCAAACTGGGCTCCACCAAATGCCCCTTCAAGAGGCAGAGAGAGGACAGGAGAGATGCGCCCTTCCTGGAACACCCTTGAAGACAATCCCCAGGGAGACAAAGTGCAGGGCCCATTTAACTGAGAACACAGCTAAGCAGCAAGTAGTTTCCAGTGTAAGTTCCTCTCAAACGTTTGTGGGATAGACTTATATTAAAATTGCTTCACTGTTCCTCTGGAAATTCAGCTGTGCCTGGTGTCTGGTCTGGGGAGCTGTTTGTGTGTCGTTCTGCTGTTTTGAGGTTTGTTCCTGGGTCTGGGTCCTCTCCGCACGTGCCAGGCAAGAGGGGGTCCCCTACTGACAGTGACTCCGCAGTCCCATGGGCCCTCCCACTTGTGAACCGTGCTCATCCTGCACAGTGGTGTCACGGGAGAGATTCACTAAGTGGCACGGGGCCGGCCAGCAGGCAGTGGTGGAGTTGGGAGGGAAAGGCCCCGGGTCAGCTCCAGAGCTGGACGCTGACAGAGAACTACACAGGTCATGAGCACAGGCAGGACGCGCTCCTCTGGGACTGGGAGGGACACGACCCGCTCAGAGTCAGCACAGCCCGTGCCACGGCCCCCAAATGCCAACAGCAGAGTGCAAAGACGCAGCGCCTCCTCTTCACTGCTAACAAACCAAAGCCAGGTGTCTCTCCTCCCACTTCGCTGAGGGTGGTGGCTCCAGCCACATCGGAGCTGGTGCTGGGAAGGGCGAGCGGTGGCCTTGCCCCGACTGTCCGGAGTCTGCAGCCGCCCCTCGCCCTGCCTTCCTGTCCCCTGCTTGCCGCAGCCCTGGCTCCCTCTTCTTGCTTTCTGGCCCCACCTAGCAGACCCTGCAGCACCGGTTCCTATCGTGGCATGGCTGCAGCTGACACTCAAGGGAAAGCGTCCACGTGTCAGGCAGAGCAGGGCTGGGACAGAGAACGCCCGCCGGGGGCCCCCAGAGAGGCCCAGCTCCACACTGCGCTGCCGCACAGCTGGCTCCCCTCGCTCCCCTGCTCCCTGGAAGGCGCTGGGCCACAGCCAGGAGGCTGGGGAGGTGAGAGGTCAACACGGCCAGAGTCAGCAGGAAAGAAGCCACGTCCAAGGTCAGAGCACCCCACGGTGTCCAGGATCTGAGACTGGCGTTTGGATCAGCTGTGACCCAGGGGAGACACTGGGCACCCTCTCGTCCCCATCGTAAGGCACGGTTTACACTGGCTGCCTTCCATCCGAGCTGTTTGAAGTTTGGAAAAATGCGTTTGAAGAGGGTTATAAAAGAGACATTGCATTCGTAGGCAGAAGAGATTAGATGGTGGATAAGAACTTCAATGAAAAGAGAGAGATTGAGATAAATTTCAGCCAAGCAACTCCTCTGGTAATGAGCCACCAAGACAGGAGCTCTGGAGAAAAGGCCCCAGTGACAGAGGCGAGGCCAGCGCTGGGGAGGTGGGGTCCTGTCCAGTGTCCAGCGTGCAGCTGCCGGCATGCTCGGGATGGAAGGGACAGTGGGACGGGAAGGCCCTGTTCAGATGGCCGTGTTCGGGAATGGGTGGCTGGGACTCCAGGGACAGAGAGAAAGGAGAAGAGGACGCTGAGGGTCACTGGCTTAAACCCGGAATAACAGGAATGTGGGTAGCTTGCGAGTTTGTGCTTTTCACCCACTAAATGGTGCATTTCAGAGACAAAGTGGAGCAGACAGCAGAACCTAGAGAATGTGGGTGAGGAAGAAGAGGAGGAGCGAGTTGGAAAACGCAGCCCTTGCTGCAGAAGACACCCTTGAAGTGATTGGGAAGACCTAGCCCTAGGAACATGTGGTTGTGGACCCCAGACTCCTAAGCGAAGTTTGAGGAGCAGGTCTTGGCCGAGAACTGAGCCGTGAGGGGCCCTCACATCCGGGCAGGGTGCTCGCTGCCCTGTCTCAGCCAGCAGGACCTCATCATGGACGGTGCTCTACCCTAGCAAAGCCCTGCCTGAGTGGGACCCTCGGGCAGGTTCCAGACGCCCCAAGATGGAGCAGTGGGGTTGAGGTTGGCCTGACACCACCTCCGCACACCTTTGAAGCGTGGCCTGAAGGCTTCTCAGCACACAGTGAACGGTAACCTCACTTGCTGTGTAAACAGACCGTAACCTACCCTGGTCGCCAGTACCCGGCCTCGGCCGATCACGAGCCACCACCTGTCCAAACCACATTCAAACGTGACAGAGGGAGCCGTGACCCCTCGGGCCATCTGCTGCTCACTCCTCGCCTGCGGTCACTTCCGTTCCCTTGCCCAGGGGTGGAGAGCAGAAGGTGGAACACTTTGGGCCTGGACTGCTGCCTGGTTTTAGAATTGCAATGAAAGCCAATTAAGACCTGAAAAACTACACCGGGTATGATTTTCTCCGAGTAGGAGCTCTCCTTCCTCCCCAAGCAGGCAGACAGCCCCCTGCTGTGCCCCCTGAGGCATCTGGGAGAAACTGTGAGCCCGAGGGAGAGAGGAGGCATGGGGAGAAGCCAGTCGGTGCTGCAGATCCCAGTGGGGTCCCCAGTCCTCTCCCACCGCCACCTGCTCCCTAGGGAGTGACTGGGTGTCGCCCTCCCTATCCCACCCCCATGTTCCAGGCCCTGCCTGCTCTGCTTCTGCAGGCCTCTCGGGACCTGGCTCGGGACCTCCCTGTCCTGGGCTCTGAGGCAGCAGGGCCCCTGTTGATTGGCCCTGGACAAGCAAGGGGCTGAGCTCCCAGTCCCCTAGGGCAATCCAGCAGACTGGGGCGTCCCAGGCTATGGCACCCAGCTCCCAGCCAGGCATCCTCTTTCTCAGGGTGTGATCGGAGCACATTACTTGCTAAGTTCTTCTCTTCTGTAATGAGAGGGTGAGGAAGATGACAGCGGTGGTGGTGGTAGGGCTTTCCTCTCAGGATGGTGACGACGATGCTCTCTCAGCAAGAGGAAGAGAAGACTGCATCACCACGGAGCTTCCAAGCACTCAGAAGATGAAGGGCAGGAAGGACAGGGCGGGCGTCGGAGACCAGGATGGGTCAAACCGGCCATGCGCACGCACAGCTGGCCTTGGCCTCGCCAGGAGGTGGCCGCAATTCAGTGAAAGAGACACCCTTTACTTTCCAAATTTTGCCTCCTGTAGCAAGAGCATTTTAAGTTAAATTGATCAGGGAATTTAGAACGATACACTCGATACAGTGTTCACCTTCTGCATTTACGCCCTCTAGGTTTTTTTTAAACTGTGGTTAAAAACACATAAAATCCAATTTCCCCCTCACCATTTCTCAGTGCGTGGCCCAGCGGTGTTGAGTGTGCACACACTGCCACGCAGCACATTCCGCAGCTTCACCTCTCGCAGGACTGGACTCCGCCCCCGTTAAACAATTCCCCGCCGCCCTTGGCGGGCAGCCGCCCTTCCACTCTGTTTCTGTGGAGCTGGCCCCTTGAGTGTCCACACAGAAGTGGGGTGAACATTCAACCTAATATCAGCCCTGGGGGCCGGTGACATCGCTCAGCGTCACAAGCGCCTGCTGGCAAGCGCGAGGTCCTGAGGTCGCCTCCCGGTACCCACATAAAAAAAAAAAAAAATATATATATATATATATATATATATATATATATATATATATCAACCCCGGAGAGAAGTATGTATTGACCGTCCACCGCTGTGCGTGTGCGCACACACACACACACACACACACACATTGCTTTGGTAAATTTGTTATGAATCTCTCCTTTGCTAGTGATTTAAGAGTGATTTCCCTGAAGGAAAACTACTTTCTCTTAGTCAAATATTTGACAAGCAATTGAAGGCTTCATGACAGAGGCCGATCTGCCTCAATCGATGAAGGGAGAGATTTTCAGAGACGCCTGCTACCGTTTCAGACGTCTTTGGCGGTGGATTCGTCCTGGCCGGCGCTGGCCTGGGCTCCTGCGTGCCGTGTGTGTGAGGGACCTGCCTGCCTCACGGGCCTGCACCCACTCGTGCTCGCAGCTCCCTCCCTGCCTGGGACTTCCTCGGGGCTCTGCCGGGCGCTGCCCAGCAGGTCGACGTAGCCCCCGAGCCCCCTGGGTGAAACCAGGAGCTGCCCTTCTGCGTTCCCCTCTTCTACCCTGAGCCCACGCACCACCGGTCCCCTTCTCGGAGTCCCCCCCGCTCCCCACTGGCCCCTTCTTCATCTTACTCCACGTCAGAGATGCTTCCACAGAACCACCCCAAGCCCCTGCCCTTTCTCCTCATGACAGGACAGGCACACACAGTGGGAAGGGCCGTGAAATGTCTGCACGCCATCCTCCTCTGCCCCTCCATCTCTCTCTTCCCCTGCCCCTTCCCTGCCACTCTAGCTGGCTGTCTTTTACTGATCTAGGCTGGCATTTGAGGACCTCTGCTCACCAACAAACCCCTCAACCCTAGGTCGCCCGTATCTACCAAGGTCCTGGTGACAGCAGCCAGGCCTAGAAAATTAAAAAGGAAGAACTTGGAGCAGCTGCAGTTACACCCCGATGACCTTCATGACCATGGTTTCTTCCTCCAGCATCAGGTTCTTTAAGCACACGCCGTGGTGGGAGGGTCTCCGCCAAGACTCAAGGAGCTGGCCACGGGCTGCAGGTTTCGGTTTGCCGGACCGGTCCACTCCCAAGCTCGCCTGTTTCGTGGAGGCCACCAGAAGACTAGGACTCCCAGAGGGAAGCAGAGGCTCTGCGTGACTCGCCGCACAGCGAGCAGGGTTGCCATGTGCCCTGTCGCCCTCGGCCTCCACGGAAGCCACCTGGTGGGCTCAGACTGTACCGCCCAGGAAGTAGTTCTGCTTCACCACTGAGGAGCACTGAGTTGGGGAATCTGCTGCTTTTATAGCAAAACATAAGAAAGTCTGCTCCCCAGGCAGCGGGCAGGTGGCCTCAGTGCTTTTCTCAGTGGCGCTGGCTGCACACACCGTGCTGAGGACAGCCTGGAGCCGACCAGGCCCAGGCTGGAGGCCGAGAAGGCCTCGCTCCTAGCACAGCTCCCAGCTCTCCCCCTGCCGGGAGCCAGTGTGTGACCTTTAACCACCACGTGACCTTTCTTCTGTTCAACGGTCTCATCAGTAAGATGATCTAGGCTGCCCAACCCCAACTGGAAATCTGAAATCCAAATGCTCCTAAGTCTGAAATTCTTAGTCTAACATGGACACAGAAAGCGGGAGACCTCCCATCCGACCCCATGTGATGACTCACAGTCAATCATAGATGCCTGGACGTGTCCACCAGGCTGTGTGGAGAGGCGCGGATCTCACGTCTGCAGTTGGGTCCTGTCCCCGACGTTCCTCGTCATGTACGTGAGAATATTCCAAACTCTGAAACACTTCTGATCCCAGGCATTTTGGGTAAAGGAGGACACGAAACCTGCAGAAATGTGTCCCCTTTCGTCTCCCCTGGGGGAGGTGGTGAAGGGGCCGGCCTGCTGGGGCCCATTCAATCCACAGGTCATGCTGAGTTCTTCCGGAGCACACAGCGGGGAGAGTTTGTTAAGAGACTGGAGACTCGGGCTCGGCCTGTGCGCGCACTCTGGATCTTAGCCACACTGGTTCCTTTCCAGCGAGAGTTCCCCATGTGATGAGAGATGCGAATAAGGCCCAAGGGGCAGGAAGGGTAAGGTGCGGGAGCAGGGCAGGGGCGCTACGTGCCCATGACGTTTGGGCAGGAATGATGGGAAACGCGGACCGGGCCAGCCTGATCTGGAAAGAAGTTGTGGATTCAGCCTAGAATTTCTAGGCTGAAATTGTAGGGGAGGTGGCGTCGGGGAGCACAGGGTGTAGCGTCTAAATCCAGCTCCGGTCCACCACTTACCTGCTCTAACACGACGAGCAACTCATTCAGTCTCTCTGGAGCCATAGCTGCTTCACCTGTAAAAGGGCAATAAAAACAAGGGCCAGTTCGTTGCCCTGGTGGACAGAGATGACAGAAGGTAAAGAAGGTAAAACTCCCTGTCACTGGCCGTCGCCTTACAAGCGCTGGTCATCAGAGCCAAACCTTCAACTAGGCTGGGGACGTGGAAATGTCACAAACACCCCCCTCCTTCCTCACTCCCAAATGCAGAATGTGTCACAGGGTGCTGACCAGGTTACCACATGTGCCGCTGTCAGATGAAGCCGTGAAGGGCTGGACATCTAGTGCCTTCGGACTGTGCCTCATGCCAGCCGGTGTCTCCATGGGCAGAGCAGCGAGTTGGAACTGCCGGAGGACACCGGACTCCAGCTCAGCAAACACACGGTAGTGCTTTGTAAAATGGAAATGTCAGGTACAGACCCCTCTGCCTTGGAGAAGCCCTTGTCACCCTGCCCATCTGAGCAGATGCGACACCATGTGCTGCTGCTGCGGTGTGGGTACCTCCCTCAGCAGTGTGGACAGCCTCTCAGCAATGCTCTCTGGATCTCGGGATTGTCTAAAATAGTCTGGATTTTTGTGACCTGAAAGTGACAGTGGAAATCACCTTGCTCAACCCTGCTGTTACCTAAAAAGGAAAACAGGCATCCCGGAAGTGGGATGACTTGTTGAAGAGTTACGCTGGGGATTCCAAAGCAGACCTTGCATCGAGCAATAAAGAAATAAGAATGGGGCCTGAGATCATAATTTACGGATTCTTTTGAGTGCCCAGGTGGAGGGAAACACAAGAGGGTTGCAGCCACACAATAGCGTCTCCTGACTAATGAGGCCGTGGGGGAAAGGTGCGCGGAATCCAACACCAGAGTCAGGGTCGTGCTCCTCCTTGAGTCTTCAGGCGCAATTGTCTTTTGATTTTACCAAGGCCAGATGGCAGGATGTGGCTGCAGAAAGATGAAAACGTGTGTCTTACTCACGGACGAAGAAACAGGGACCATCTTATAACCTCTGCTGAGGCCCGTCTTGCCACCCTGGCCCCCTTCCCGCAGGCTCAGCGTCACCACCGCAACGTGCCAAGAAGGCCCGGGTTATCTGTCTCCAGCGTCACTCCTGACCTTGAGCTGATGACGTGGTGTACAAAGCCCATTGGAGATGGAAATACAGTAGCTGTGCATTCCTGCTCCCACAAGGCTTCTAAAACAAAGCATGGGAATAGCACGAAGATCCACATGAGGGGGCGAAGGGTCTTGGGGCTCCATGTGGCCTCTGGGGTCAGGGAGAGCTGGATGTCACCAGCCACACATGAGTCCAAGGTCCCCTTGGATCACTGCAGCAGACGGTGAAGAAAAGGAACAACAAGATGTTCCGTGTACAGAAATGAGGGGCTCACGACGTGCTGCAGTTCCGGAAGCCAGACCACCCCCAGGCTCTGCCTTTTCCTTCGTGTTACAAGAAATGTTGTCACCAGCATCTTTTTAATGGCCATTTCCAATATCACTATCAGTGTTAGGTTTACCTCACACCAGGAGTGAACAGAAGAGGTTTCTCTATAGCCACAATAACCTCAAAACATAACACTTGAGAGTCGGAAGAGAAGTGAAATTGGATTAAAATGAGTGTGGGATTGATAACCCCCAAGCATGCCCTGCGTTGTGCTAGATGTCAAGTACACAGGTAAACAAGAAAGTCTTGTATCACCCCTTGCTGTTGGTGTAATGCGGCGATATCACAGGGACAGTGTAGCTGGTGGAGACAAATACTTACCTTGTGTAATTAAAAAGGACAGAGGTGATGTACGCAAAGATCTTCTGTTCCCAAAACGAGAAGCTACGAGATCAGCCCTGCCCTTAAGAACTTCACGGGCCGGATGCCCCACTCTCTGGGTCCTGCATTCCCACTCCAGCTGTCTGCGCAGACTCGGGACGGGGCCTTGCAGCCAGGGCAGGAGGTCTGACAGAGGAAGAGGCTGGCTCTGATCCACACCCGCCATTCCCCAGCATGCATCCGGCCAGCTGAGCACGGGCACACTGGGGGCAGGTAGAGCTTGCTGGAGCCGAGCTGGTGACTGGCACCGGGTGGACCCCTGCAGCCACACATCTGCCATCTGCATCAGGCTCGGTGGCCTTTTCTCCTCATGCCGCAGCGCCGCGTGTTCATCTCCAGCAATGCTCAGGCAGCACACTGGGTCTTCTGCTTTCTGGAGAAGGAAATGCTACTCCAGAGGTCACCACCGACGCCTATTCCCCACCTGAGTGATGCGTGCAGCCAAGGCTGAGAAGCAACCATCGCTGCCCTCAGGGAAAGCTACAAGGAAGAGAGCTAACGCCAGTGAGTGCCATGAGAACAGACAGACACAAACTGAGAGCGCTCCGTGCAGAAGGAGAGAGACTCCCATGTCACTGGGAAGATGCAGAAAGCTCCCGGTACCATGGACACTGCTGAAGAGAGAAAACGAGGTGACGCAGGGACAGGAGGCTCCAGTCTCTCCAGGCAGCCGTCAGCTCCTCGAGTGAGAGCTTGCTCCTGACATCAGCACTGAGGGACCCATGGCCTGAGGACACCGGCTCCCCCTCCCTGGAATGTGGGCTGCAGGTCAGTGGTCCTGCAGAAGATGAGCAGCAGAGAGCACGGGGCACCGTCTGGAAAGAGCAGCACCGAGGATGGGCACTGACAGGGACAGCACGACTGGCACAAGTAGAGGAGCGAGGAGAGAGCCAGCAGACAGGATCGCAGATCGAAGCCGGAGACCCTGCACCAGGCCCCAGGAGCATCCTGCCAGGGCTTGGAGCAACAGACCTGCATTTGCCTTAGCCTGGTTTAAGTAAGGGCCATCTGTACCTTAGACTCAGCTTGTCCAAAACAGAGCTCTGTGCCTGCCTCAAATCAACACCACCACCCTCTGCCCGGTGGCCCTGTCCAGAACCCACAGGTCACCCCTGGTGTCCACATCTTTTGTGACAACCCCCACCCAACTACCACCCATGTCATCGCCAGGCCCTGCGAGTTCTGCCCTTCCAAAGTGTCTCCAGTCTGTCCTTGTCTTCCTGTCCCCTGGCACTCCTGTCTCAGGCCACCACGGGTTCTGCCCTGGTCATTGGACATGTTCCTGGGTGACTGTCCCAGATGTCACCATTTTTCAGTCCATCATCCAGATTGCAGCTAGAATTGTCTCTTAAATATGCATAGCTAAGTCATTCCCTGACTAAAACTTCAGGGGGTTCCATGCGTTAAGCATGAAATCTGGCCTTATCTACTTCCTTCTACTCCTACTTCCTGTGCCTGCTCATCTCCGACAGGTTATGATTTTCTTCAAAAAACAACATGTGGGCGTCCAAATTTCCCTCTGTGCATGCATTTAGCCAGCCACACATTCAGTGACCTGGGACCCCAGCCTTGGGGTTGTTGGCAGGTCCCCAGGTGCAGGCTGGGAATGTCACCACCTTCTTGGAAAGTGGTGGCAGGCTCCTGGTAGCCAGCAGAGCCTGTGAGGTCTCCCTCCACAGGTCTCCCCCTGAGGCTCACCAGTTTCCTTGTCACTGTTACTTTGTAACTAGGAAAGGAGGAGGGGAAGAGGGTGGTGAGTATTTCAATATTTAAGAGCACCAACCCAGCAAAATTTGTGTGGACATCGTAATTATTACTGTACTGCGCTTATGAACTTCATCCTGTCCTGTCTTGTCTGGAAGGACATAAACGTCCCGGTGAAAGGAAGCAGATATAGCTGCTTCAGCACGCCCAAAGGAACCGCCATCAAATGTGCACCAGGGCCAGCAGGCGCCACCAGTCCCAACACAGTGCAGTCCCGACACTGCGTCCCCTTGCCGGTGTATGTGGGGAGGGGGCCAGCAGCCCCCACACCCCAGTAGCAGCAGCAACCAAGGCTTGGAAACTCAGGCCAAAAGCTCAAACTGCCCGATTTTCCCAGTAACCAAAAGCCCCAAGCAAAGGACGGGCAGAGGGGCCAAGGATCGCTGGGAGGAAGCCCCCAAGTGGGCAGGAACCTGAGCTCGCCCTGGGGGAACAGGCCAGCCTCCCGAGCAGGCATTCAGGGTCCGCAGCTTGGGCTCACCCAGCCAGGGTGTGCCAGGGTCACACCTGGTCCAGCTCAGCCCTGTGTGCCATGTTGAGGTCCCTCGCTTAGCCCACGGGGCCTGGCACGTCCCGAGGAGCGCACCCCCACCAGCGCGTGCTGGAAGGAAGGAAGCCTGACACCCTCTCCCAGCTGGGATGGCTGTGACATTGTCTCCCGCCCAAGGCTCGTGGCTACAGAAGGACTGAGTGGCCAAGGTTCTGTCCATTCCGTTAAAAAGAGGCACAGACCTGTATTCCACTCTTTCCTTATGTGACTTCCCCTTCTGTCCTCCTCCTCTTTTCCTACCATTGCAATTTAGAGACCGCAGTGCAGGGGAGAAAGGACTTCAGTGCTAGACACCTATAGTGAGACAAGCCAGCCCTCTCCATGGGGAAGGGGCCAGGGGCAGGGGCCAGGGTGTGGTGGTCCCGGCCTGTGCCCCACAGTGCCTGTGCCGGGCCCCAGCTGTGCTGAGGGGAGAAGGGCTGTCATCGTGGTCCCCAGAGCCACACATTGACCGACGCCTTCATTCTTCCAGGATGCCTGGCCACCGAGGGGCTGGAACTAACAATGGACGGAAATCAACAGGGAGTGATGATAATGAAATGTGCCCCAGGCTTCATTCAACTTTGATGTTCCTCGGTCCCCCTTCCCCTCCTTGTAGCCTGGCTGGCCTTGAACTCCCGCTCCTGCGCCTCGGCCTCCTGAGGGCTGGGATTGCCGGCACACGCCATCGCACACAGCCATTTGCCAGTCTTGTTCCCGTTTGTTCTTAGGATTGTTGGTTCTGAGGCGCCTTCCACAAGACCTGGACAAGAACACCCTACGTCCAATTTGTGGCTCTGCTCTCTACTTTTGGATTAAAGTACCAGGGTCCGGAAAACAGTTTGCAGAAGTGGAAGGAGGGGTAGCGATATTTAGCAGGAGCGAAAGGGAAATGGGTTTGAGGGGGGTGGTAATGAAGCTAATTTTCAGTCCTGGGACATGGTGACTGCCAAGAACCGGAGCCGCAGCAGCATCAATGAGTGTGGTCCTTAGGAAAGAGGAACTAGGGTCTTGTGCCGGCCTGGGCCACCCAGGAACTCCACCGGCTCGGGAAGGGGCCGTGCTCTTGAAAAGGGGTGCAGACGACAGGCACGCTGGGAGGAAGCAGCCGAGACCCAGGGCCCCGCACCCACGGCACGAGCGGTGGGAGGTGGAGACTCTCCAGAAAGAGTGTAGGGAAGACTTGGTCCAAGAAAGGATTGATGCGCCGTCTGTGCCCTGTCCCCCCTGGCTGAGTCAGGACTGGGGGCGCCACCCCAGGATGAAGGATGCTAACGGTCAGATGGGCCTCTCTGCGCGTGGGGGAGTTCTGGGAGGCACGGGTTGAGCATCTCTAATCTGAAAACCAGAATCCCAAAATCCAAAACCATTTGAGTGCTGACAGGAAGCCTCAAGTGGCAAATTCCACACCTGCCTCATGTGACCGCTCCCAGTCAAAATGCAGATGCACTAAAAATACCGCATACGATTACTTCAGTCTGTATGCAAAAGGTGAGGCTGCAACCAAGTGAATGTCGTGGATCCCAGCCCCAAGTTTCATAGATGCGGACGTTTCCCATGCTCGTGCTTAGGCAGGGCCCTGCCCTGCTCTTTCCAGAGGAGAAACTGCAGCCCCCACCCCCAGCCCATATCTCGGTGACCCAGCTCTAAATAACCCAGCCCTGAATTTACTCAGGGGAGCAAGAAGCTGCAAGCTCCTGTCTGGCACTCTTGTGACATTAAACCTTTCCATCAGGGGATAGCTTCTTCAGACTCTTCTTTGTAGAGATATCATAGGCTTCACATTAAATTCACTCCTGAACATTAGTTAATTTTTCCTCCTATTGCGACACTTTTTGTTTGACTACATAGGATTCTGCTATTTGATACACACGGGAGACTTACACACACAAATCACTATGGATTTTTGTACAGTATACATCTAATTCATTCATCTTAACAAATTGTCCTGGGCCGGTGAGATGGCTCAGCAGCTTAAGCGCCTGCCCGGCAAGCACAAGGGCCCGAGTTCGACTCCCGGATCCCACATACGAAAAAGGGGCCGGTGATATCGCTCAGTGGCACGGGCGCCTACTGGCGCGCGAGGTCCTGAGGTCGTCCCCCCGGTACCCATAAAAAAAAAAAAAAAAAACAAATTGTCCTATAAATTCTATCCATTTTTACTAGTGTTTCTTAGATTTTCTGCATATATGATTATGGTTCCAGGAAAAAAATTCTAATGTCCTGTATTTACACCAATTACTTCAACTGCTTGTATTAACTAGACCCTCTAGAATGGTGTTTAAAAGTAGTAATAGTGGACAACCCTACTTGTCCTGTCTTTAATTGGAATGGCTTTAGGATTGTCTCAGGATGTTTTTTGTAATGTTATGAGTAATTAAAAGTATTAATCAAGAGCAAACCATGGGGCCAGGGATATAGCTTAGCAGCATAGCACCTGCCTGGCAAGCATGAGGTCCTGAGTACAATTTCCAGTACCAAAAAGAAAAAAAGAGCAAACCATGACTTGTGAATAAATCCCCCATCTAGACTTTTGTTAATAAAGTTTTATTGGAACACAGGTGTACCCATGCATTTACATCGATGGCCACTTCTTGCTGCAATGGAATGCTGAGTCGCTGTGACAGAGACCACGTGAGCTGTAGAGTCTCAGCTCCCCAGTCCTTTGTTGAAAACATTTCCTAACAATCTGCGGTCCAGGGAGCCCCCTGTGGGGCCGACAACGTCCCCATTCCCAGTGGCCGATCACACTCGCTTCTCATTCGTACAAGGCCAGCTGCGGTCTGGGGAAACCTCCATGAAGGGACAAGAAGGATGCTGTCTGCGCTGTGGCTCTGTCACCACAGCAACAGAGGACGCAAGGTCTCACCTACTCCTCCGCCTTGGCACAGCATGATGCGGACTTCATGCCAACCAATTCCCCAGGACCACGCAGGACTCCCCCATGGACCAGAGGAGGCCGACGCACAGCAGCTGGACGCCAGGAGGGAGCAGGAGACAGAGCCAGGGAAGCATCACCCACCCAAAAGACTTCAGCACATCTCACCAATTTTTTCCATTCCTATTAAAATTTTTTATTTCATTGTTAAAATTTCAGTGTCGATTGCTATGTTCCTATGGGTTTTCTCCATAGGCAATGTAATGGAATAAATGATGTCCATAAACTTTCTTGAGGAAATTATCCGGGTGTTTCTATTACCAGAACTTGGGATTGGCCTGGGCTCGGGATGTGTGTGGTCCCTGCCTCGTGTTGTGACATCTCCGCTTCTGGATCCTCCTCGAGAGGATCTCTTGGAAGAGATCCAAGAAGGCAGAGCCAGAGGTGGCAGCTGCCCCAGGGACTAGGGTGTGTTTTTCTTTTATTTTCCTAGAATTTGGACAGTGGCTGGAATTCATGACTAATGGGGCTTCTTCTAGTCATCTGTGAGACTCAACCCTCACACTGGGAGGAGAATTTTTTGAACTTACATTGTCCTCATCAGAACAAGCCTGGTAGTCAAAGCCCGTGGAAAGGGGACCAAAACCACAATGCAAATGTATGTAAATAAGGTCCACTGGGTCAAGCAGGGTCAACACAGGTCAACATGGGATTTGAGCCCCCATGGGTGTGACTGTGTGGGCCTCAGAGTTGTGAAATTAGGTAAGTGGGGGAACCAGAAGGGGTTTGATGTGCTCTAAGGAAATCTGCAGGCTGGCTCAGAAAATTCAGAATTTCCTCCCTAGGCTCAGCCACCAGTCTTCCAGTCCCACCACATATCCAGCAGTCTACTCTGTCACTTCTAGAATAGTCTATTTAGTCAGAGTTCATTCTTTTTTATAACTATGCACTCTACTACCAACACTTTATTTTCACAGCTATATCCGTAAGTGAGAGTAAGGGACTGAGCTGTTATTTTCCCTTTTTTGTACTATCTTTCTTGTATTTTATGTTAGAGTGGTACTAATTACACTCACTTTGAAAGCAATCATAGACTACTAATGTCCAGGCCTCAACTCCAGACTGACCTACTCAGAATCTTTGGATTTTAAACAACACTAATTTTTAAAAACCCCTGGAGATTCTAACCATCCAGAATATGCTAAGGTTATACTGACTCACATCCTCCTTGTAAGAAAATAAAATTGTTTTAGGTCTCAAATTATTCTATCATATTTCACACACAATGTCTGGTGTTAAAATAACTAGGAAAAAAGGAAATCAACAAAATGGAAACAGACCCTTTGGATTTAAGGTACAGCATTTTCAATAGCTATCCTTAATAAGTACAAAGCGCTAAAAGATAAAATTTAAAATATCGTCAAGAATCAGGAACTACCTTTTAAAGTTCTAGAAATAAAAAAGTAGTAATCAAAAATAAAATCTCATAATATAGGATAAATTACAGATTAGATGTAGCTGAAGAGAGAAACACTGAAGTAGAAAGCAGATCAGAAGAAAATGCCCCAGAATAAAGCATAGAAAAACAAACAAAATAAAATACAAAGAAAGGGTAAGATACATAGGAGAGAAAATGAGAAGGATTAACATGTAAGTAACTCATTAAGTTACTCCTCATTAAGTGAGAAGAAAGAAATTGGGTAGAAGCTATATCAGAAGTGATAATGATGAAAATTTTTCTAAAGCTGATGAAATATATCAAATCACAAAATCCAGAAGACTTTCAAGGATTAAACTGCAAAACAAACAAAACCCCATATCTCATTGCATCATATTAAAACTACTGAAAAGTGAAGAGAATATCTTTTAACAGCATGAGGAAAACAGACGAGTTCATTTAAACAAGCAATAAGTAAACTGACAGCTGACCACTTACAAGAACAGTGGAAGCCAGAAATGGCAGAATGGCATTTTTAAAGGCCTGAAGGAAAACAACTGAAAATCTAGAGTTGTAAACCCAGGAAAGATATTGTAGTGGTTGATTTACTGTGTCAACTTGAGAAGTTTAGAAGCTTAACTAAATCAGCTCAGCAAATCTACACCCTAGGGTGTAGAAGACCCACCCCAGGGTGCCTCCTTGCCTGGATGCTATAAAAGGGAAATGAGGAAGGGCAGACGGGTTCTTGTTCTTTGGAGGAGCTCCAGTTTCCACCTTCAGCTTGGATGTCATCTCCTGGCATCTAGCACAGACTCTTCAGCTTCCGCTTTGGATCCTTCAGCCTTCCCGCGTACTCGTCAGCCCTCCATCGCAGACCCATCGCGTCCTAATATGGACTCACACGGGGCACTGCAGTGAGCTCCAGACCTTGCACTGGATCCTCGGTCTCCAGTGCATAGACACCCTCTGCGCGCTTCCTCAACCAGCTCAGTGGTGACCATCGTAAGCCAAGCTTGTAATTTCTTATACATTTGTATATCTTGTGTTACATCTGTTTCTCTAGTAAAACCCTGACTGATACAGATTTCCTTCAAAGCTGAAGGTGCATTCGTAACATTTTTAGATAAATTTTAAAAAGAAAGAAAAAGCTATAGCAAAGTCAGATTGCAAAGCCTCAGCATGCTCTGGAATAGTTTCCAGCAACTTCATGTGGCGAGCAGTTACCTCTTGTGTGATCAGGTTTTCCGGTTCTCTCCACCTGACTTTGGAGCAGGATGGAGACCTCTGGCCAGCTGGGAGGGGTGGAAAGGAACAGGAGAAGGGGCCTCCGTGTGAAGCGTGACCTTCCTGCAAAGATGGCCATGTAGCAGCTGAAGTGTTTTAATAAGAAAAAAGTATAATTGTATTTACATCGTGAAATGCCACATAAATTGGCACTACAGAAAATTTGACCACAAATTATTTAAATAAAGTAGGGGTTTTCCTGCTTTCCCCCATACCAGTGGGCATTTGTTCGCCAGTTCAGATATGCCGTGGCTGAGTTCTGTAACTCTCTCAGCCGCAGCTCCCGGCCATAGATGCTGCCCAAGGTGCAGCCAACCAAATGCATGCTGGAAAGGCGGAAAGACATACATGGAGAAAAGGGTAAAATCTTCAGATGTTCCTAGCAGCTTTCCATTTCTGATTATTCAGGACAGTGTCGCATGACCCTCCCCCACTGCAGAGGAGGCCACCAAATGTATTTTTTCAAGTGGGGCACAATGCCACCCCAAACGAAAGCAGCTGTCCACCAGAGGAAGGAGACACAGCTGCAGCTCCCTGCCAACCACTCACACGTGGAACTCATTACACTAACTCTGTGTGCAAAACTTCACTGTAGGGCCGGTGAGATGGCTCAGCGGCCTAAGTGCCTGCCTTGCAAGTGCGAGGGCCCGAGTTCGACTCCCGGAACCCACATACGAAAAAGGGGCCGGTGATATCGCTCAGCGGCACGGGCGCCTGCTGGCGCGCGAGGTCCTGAGGTCGACCCCCCGGAACCCACAAAAAAAAAAAAAAACTTCACTGTAATGCCTACTTGGACTTCCAAAGAGCCTTCACTATGAGTGGGAAAAGGCTTCTTAAAACCACATTTTATTCTCCTAAAGTCTGTGTAGTGCTTTTTGGTTTGTTTGCTTGCTTTTCTGTGGATGCCTCCACGATAAATTTGTGGAGGACTGTGGAACACCACAAAGACTGTTTCATTCTCTACGGTCAATTAAAAACGCTCTCTTACAAGTCAAAGAGCATCATTAGGAAATGGCATTTTGAGGAATATCTATAAAATGATTCCCCAAAAAGTCAAAATCTTTTTTTAATTGAAAGTACCCTGAGGCTTTGTTCTTTTCCACTGAGGTCTTGGAAATGTGTTTACTCATCACTAGAATAAACAAGCGATGCTAATGGACCCTAACTAGCCCTTCTCTACCCTCCAGTTCCTGCTAATGCAGACAGCCCCCAGCAGAACGAGGCGCAGCTGGAGAGCGGGAGGGATTCTCTTCTCCCCAGGAGGCCTCGCCAGGACGCCATACTGCCCCCACCCCCAGGTGCCTTCCCCGGAGATTTGCCAGTCTCCACCCCCACAGCCTGCCCAAGCCTGTCGGGTGTAAGGAACGTGGGCACTGAGGACGAGACCAGGCTCCAAAGCCAGCTCACTTTCTGCCACTGGGACTTGTGAAGCAAACCGGAAGCGTGCATCCTACGGTCCCCTTTACAGCGCACAGCTCTGTGCTCTCCAGATTACGGCTGTGGACGACAGAGGGAAGGTCCCGGCCCTCACAGGATGAGATGCGGAAGCAGGCCAAGCGGAGGCAGGAACTGCATTTTCTCTAGCAGCTGAAAACTAGAGTTGGAGACCTCAAGTCAAGGCCACCCCACGGGTTATTATGACTCCACCCGGAGGAGCCGAGGGTGGGCGGAAGGATGGCCTGTCGGAGCAGCACCCAGCACAGAGAGAGCTGGGGAGTGAAGGACACAGGACGTGCGACTCTGGATCCTGCGCGCGTGGACATGCCCGGAGGGGAGGAGTCTTCACAGCTGGGGAGACGCCAGGCACAGGTTTCAGATGCGGCCGCAGACGTTCTGCGAAAGTGCCCTGAGGCTCCGCCCGTGTACCCCCCACCCCGCAGTCCCCCGCCCACCGCCACCTGCCCCTGGGCAAGCCCTGTGGCCACGCCCACACCTGCCCTCCGTGCCCCACCCCGGGGCCTCACCCCCCCCAGGCACGGGGAGCCCACTGCCCACCGGGGACCTGACACAGACCCCGTCGAGACAGAGCAGGTGACTACGGAGGACATGAAACAGAGTTATTAAAAATAAGAACACTGCCTTGCCTGAAGGGATTGTTTTTAAAGTTATTGCACTGACTAAATTTCAAATCAGGAAGAACTACAGGTGGGGGACAGCGCTTTCATCCTCGGATCCGGGCTGGCCGTGCGCCCCGTGCGGGGGCGGGCTCCTGCCGGCCGCAGGGATCCGATCCGCAGCACCCAGGCCCCCGCCGCGCCCGGAGGCAATGGAGCAAGCGCTGTCTTCCGGCGGAGCTCCTGCGGGCCTTGCTTTCCTTCCTCTCCCCACTGCCCCTCTCCCAACCGTGAGGGCCTTGGAGTGACCCCACCTCAGGTCAGCCGCCCGCAGTCCGAGGGCTGGCTCGGCATCAGGATCCCTGCGTGGGTCGACCCGCTGCGTGCCCGGGCGGGTCTGCCAGACCTGCTGGGAGGGCCTTCTCCTCTCCAGAGAGGATGGGGCTTGGCGTCACAGGCAGGGCCCGTTCAGTCTGCGAGTGGCTCCACCCCCACCCTCCAGCTACCCATGCCTGCCACCCGCCCAGGCTGCCGTTCACTCTCGCAGGGATGGCTTGCACCAGACTAACCACCCTGTTGGGCATGGGCCTGGCTCGGGTGGTGCGTGGACTGCACAGGTGTGGTGTGCGTGAATGCATGTGTCGCACACCAGAGCAACGCACCTGCTTGCCAGAGATCAAAGTTCCAGCGGGTGCCCCACGCAGGGACCCTGATGCCGAGCAAGCCCTCGGACTGCGGGCGGCTGACCTGAGGTGGGGTCACTCCAAGGCCCTCACAGTTGGGAGAGAGACAGCGGGGAGGGGAAGGAAAGCAAGGCCCGCAGGAGCTCGGCCAGCAGACAATGTCATAACGTTACAATGTCATCACGTTACGATGTCATAACGTTACAATGTAATAACGTTAATGAGGTTGCGCTCATTAGAAGTCCAAAACAGTAAACTCGAAGACAATTGCATAAATAGTTTTTAGCAACAAAAATTTGGGGACGTTTTGCTGGAGGACACAAGGAAGAGGGAGGACCTGCTGGGTGGGCGGGTTGAGGTGGAGCCCAGGACCTAACCATTTCCCTCATTCAAAGAATCATTCAACATCTGCAGAAGAACCAGTGAAGATAAACATATAATGCCCTATGTAATTATGAGGCACTATGAGAAATTAACACGTGCAACAAAATAAATTACCTAGATGAAAGTTAGTAATGAGATTAAGGTATTATTCTATTGTATCTTTTCATCACAAGGGCTTACCCACATCATCACTGTAATTAGCCCAATTTTACATTGGAAAAACAAACCTTTTCCACTATCTGATCTCTTCTAAGGGAGAATGTTTTATCCCTAGAATCGAGATGAAAGCTTCCTTCACTCTGTAATTATTACAGTTTGCATTTAAAAGCATAATTTGATTTTGTCTGAGAAGTGGGTTTGTGAGAGGAATTTACTTATCAATGTGGACGGGATAAACCATCCTGGGTTCTCTACGTCGGAAGCCTCCAGACACAAGACCACACTGCCACCTGGTGGCAGGATCAAGCTTTACAGCAACTAGTTGCAATGGCTCAACCACCTTTCATTTACTAGTTAAAAGTGAAATGCGCTTTTAAATGCTTATAGTTTAACTTCGAGAAAAATGAAAGAATGTGGGGGCGTTGGGGCTGCCTGATTAAAACAAAACACTTCTTTGAATGCCAAACCTGTGGCTTCTTAGAAAACCCACAAGCCCAATTCCTTCTGTTCGACCTCTGAGAAAGAGCTGGGGTGGAGATGCCCTGTGCCAAGAGCCAGCCTGAGTGCATCCCCAAGCTGAGCAGTGCCCTCAGCCAGCCAGTGTAGACCTGGCTAGGCGCTTGCGGGGTCACCCTGTGCAGCCGCAGTCTGCCATTCCGAGCACCCCCTTTGTCCACACTGGGTACACTGCCTGCCTTGTCGTCCCTTAGGAGACATCTTGGCTATCAGAGCTCCTATCGCCTATCACAGTGCTGTGCTCACTTCACAGTGGCCCTGCATGCAAGAGTCGTGAAGCTGGCAACTTGGCTATGCCGGAGAGAGGTAGGAAAGTGCTTCCTTTAAGTGAACAGGGGAAAGTGAGGGAGCCCACACTCACAGAGCTTTTATTAGAGAATGCTGACAAAACTGCTCTGCTTTATTAGTTGCTGTTGCCCTCTTACTATCCCTCATTTATGAATTAAATGTCAAATATGTATGTATAGGGAAACTATGATACAAAGAGTTTGATGTGATCCAGGGGTTCAGACATCCCCAGGGGGTGTGAAATGCCCCCAAAGACAAGGGGGAAACACTACTGTACCTGGCTTTAGAAAGCATAAAAATAGAACCTCTAAGCACTGGTAATACTGGAATTGAACACATGCTTGTGATTCCATTTCAAACATTCAAGGGCTGATCAAATTATTGTTAATGTTTAAAGTTTTTAAAATTATTACAGTGAAAGACACACTGCCATAAGTCCCCCTGAAAGTCCTCCCCCTTGCTTTGAACACATTTATCCCATCAGCCTTGCCACTTTTTTTTTTTTTTTTTGTGGGTACCGGGGGGGTCAAACTCAGGACCTCGCGCGCCAGCAGGTGCCCATGCTGCTGAGTGATATCACCAGAACTTTCTTCGTATGTGGGTTCTGGGAGTCAAACTCAGTACCTCGCACTTGCCAGGCAGGCGCTTATGCCGCTGAGCCATCTCACCGACCCAGCCTTGGCACTTTCTGAAGCAGTTCTGGAACTCCTCTTTCCTGAGTGTCTTTACAAGTTGTGATCAAAAATACAGTGACTACTGCTGCTAAGTGCCATCCAACAGAAAGACAGGCTTCTGAAAATGTCACGGTGTGTCCTCATTCAATTTATTCACCAAATCTAGCTCTTCCCCAAACTCAAAATGAACATGCAAGGGCAACATTTTGAATCAATTCAGGACACTGAGGCGGTCAGGACAGTACAACTAAAGACACTCAGGAAAGGACTCCAGAACTGCTTCAGAAAGTGGCAAGGACAATGGAATAAGTGTGTCTGAATTGAAGAAGATTTTGAGGGGAATTAATGGCAATGTCTTTCACAGTAACAATTTTTTAAAACATTCACCATATCTTTCAATCACATCTCATATCACAACAGTTAAAATATCAGGGTTGATATTAAAGAGAATTTCATAAGAAAAAATGATTTAGCTCAATTACCAACAGTTTATGGACAAAGAAAAGTCAAGCCACACACTCCAAGTGACAGTGGAATTGGAAGATGCAGGTTTCCCTAAAGTCCCCTGAGGCTCCCGCCACAAGGGTCATTCCGCAGGGAGCCAGCCACGCTCCCTTCCTTGGGAGGACTAAAGCTTGATGATCCTGGAAAATGGGAAAAAGGTGATTCCTATTTTTAAATCAATAAAGTTTCTCCATCACCGTTACTGTTGTGTAATTTTGACCCAAAGTTCCAAATTAAGGCCACAGATAGCTTCCAAATCAGATGATGGAGTCGAGTACAAGAGGGTTCCTCAGGGCTCCCCCAAAACACAAGGCTGGAGCAGGTGACTTCTGCTAGCCAGCATGTCGCTCATCTGACATATCCCCAGGTAAGCAGGACACACCCACGTCCCTGGCTCAGCCTGCAGGGAAACCAGGCCTGCAAAGATGCACAGGGCAGGCTTTGTAAGGTCCCCACTGACTCCTATGGAAATAAGGAAGGCTCTGCGGCTCCTCGGGCATGGGAATCAGACCCTCTCGCTTCTGTTTCCTGCCCTAAGAGCAGACTGAAGGGACCCAGGGAAGACCAGAGCTCAGTTTGGGGCACACACTCATCCCTCAGTGTCCAGAGTGCTTCCAAGACCCCTGACTCCAAGATCTTCAGGTGCTCCGGTCCCTTCATATAACGTGGTGCAGTGCTGGCACGTGGCATGCATATGTGCTCCTCTGTGCTTTAAGTAATCGCTAAATGACTAACAACTCCTATTACAATGCAAACACTGCAGTTTTACTGCATTGCTTGGGGAATAACAAGAAAAACATCTGCACACATTTGGTACAGACACAATCTTCTGAATGTCTTTGATCTGCAGTAGGTTGAATCCTCCCTCAGGCACAGAGGGCGGCTCTGTCTACTCCAGGTGTGCAATGGATTCGGGGAGATAGCAGGACTTGTGGGGAGCAGAGCAGTAAAACTTTGGGCAGAGGGGTGGGAAAGCTGAAGCATCCTCCTGCAGGGACCCCAACCCCAACCTACTGCGCTCTTGCTGCCACACGGCAGGGTCAGGAGAAGAGGACAGGGGTACCATTGTGGCATTAGGGAGAAAGAACCAGGCCCTTGCTGATCTGGGATATGCTGGGATCTGCACACCAGGAGTCCCTGGTTTGGAAGCCACTGGCCTTTTAGTGGGGAACTCAACAGAGGGTACGACGATGCAGGAGTAGACGTCGGCACAGAGCGCTGCTGAGTGCAGCACTGGCACAATTTTACTTTCCCAAATCTTTAAGAGGATGTGAACTCTGAACAGAATGTGAGCCTGGACTGACAAGGAAGGATGCTGAACCAGTCCGGCTCAGGGTGAGGCTTGCTTCCCTGGCTCTGACTGGGTTACTCCCCAGTCCATGAGCCAAATGGATGAACTGACTGTCTTTGATGCAACGTGGAGTCCAAACCTGAAGAACTCAGGGTGGGGACACAAGGGCTCTTGCCGTTAAAGGAAGAGTACACCCCCAGACCCATGCCACCCCCTGGAACCTGGGACACCGCCCCGCACTGTGCACATGTGATTCTGTGAGGGTGCGTGCGTTCTCAGGGCCCAGCATCCTCCCAGGTGTCATGGTCAGAGGAAGGAGGAGACTGAGGCACCCGCGTGGCAGGAAGGAGACCAGGCTGGGGAACATGGTGGCTGGGAGGCAAGGATGTGATTCTCTCCGGGAGTCCCCAGGAGCACACAGCCCTGCCGATGTTCAGCCAGAGACAGGTTTTAGAATAATAATTGTGTGCTGTTTCTAGATGACTTGTGGTCATCTTTGACATTCTCAATAGCTGCCCAGAAGGAAATCACGTAGAACAAAAAGCAGAGGGGATGAAGTCTGGGTGCAAAACAAAGGTGTGTTTGGACCTGGTGAGGAGTCTTGAGCAGGTAGCATCCCCTGGACCAGCAACTGGGGGCGGCTGGTCTACTGCTGCACATTTCTCACCTATCAGCACCAAGCTTCTAGGTGGCTGGGGGCCCCCAGCAAAGCAATGGATAAAATCAGTGCCACTCGAAGCCTCTCCCCAGATAAGCCTCCTGACGTCGTTACAGATCTGGGTCGGTTCTGAGTAAGCAAATGAGGGCAGAGGGGAACCAGAGTTTCACCTTTCCAGACCACAGGAAGGAGTCGTCCAAAAGAGGGGCAGAGGGGCGTGCTGCTCCTCCGCAGTCACGACTCCAAGCAAACACACTCATGAAACCACCTTACAGAAAGACAGCTTCAGATTGTACCAAAATGCTGGAGCTAGACTGGGAGATTTGGAAATTAGCAATATTTCTACATGTAAAAGTTCCAAACACTTTCTACAAATGCTCAGAGCCTTATCCAAATAAAGTGGATCTGGACGCGAGGTCGCTGGGTTCTAGGAGAGCAAGTTCTGCTCCACGTCTGAGACACAGGGCCCTGTCACCAGCACACGCTGCTCGAGGCGGGGGTGTGGGAGGACCCCCACTCATCCCAGCCCAAGCGGCCTCCTCACTGGGCAACAGAAGAATCTTCTCCCTGGTGGCATCCAATCGGAAATCAGGCCTTCTTCCAACAGACCTGGCACAACACAAAGGCACTGTAAGGAGAGCTCGGTGTTTGTCTCTAGAGAACACCTGTGTGAGCGCAAGCCATGCACTCCACACTTCAGCGCTCCGAGACCGTATTTTCTTAAGTTTTCCACAGGAATGGCAATGGTTATACTGCAGGACAGGTGAGATGGAGATTGACGACGCGTGCTCAGCGTGCTGTCTTCGGCCCTGTGTGTTAATTCACTGGATCCAGGCCGGCCTCCCGAGGTGCTCGTCAGGGCTTTTTAGACCCTCTTTTTACAGGGGAGGAAACAGCCTCGAGTGGGACCTCCTCCCAACTCAGGGCCAGATGAGCCACGGGTGTCTGTGACCCTTGAGAACAGCACATCCTATCTGCAAGAATCAATGCAAGGAAAGCCCAGATGAGAAATGGCTTACTTAAAAGGCGGGAGTAGATGACTGTATTCTTCAGAAACATCAGTGTGGTAAAAGACGGAGGCTGGGGAACCAGTCCAGATGAAGACTAGAGACATGGCGCCTAATGCGACCTGCAAACCCAGCCAGCTCCTGCCCTGGAAGGGGAAGGTGCTGTAGAGGACGTGATTCACTCAGTCTAGCCCGGGGCCATGGAGGGTGGGGCCCATAGTGCGAAAATCCTGTTTACTAAAGCTGGTAACTGCAGTGTGATAAGGAAATAGCCTTATTCTTAGGAAATGCATATTAAAGAGGTCAGGGATAATGTATGCACATTATCTGATACACGCAATATACTCTTAGTTGGGTTTGAGAAAATAAAATGTGGGTGTGTGCAGGTATCTGTGCACCTGGGTGAATGCACACATGCATATGTGCATACATAGAATACATGTGTGCATGACTCACACAAATACACGTGCAGGCTTGTGGGGGGAGATGGTGCAAATGACAACCACAAGAGACTGCCAAATGTTAACCATCAGTGTACGAGCATCTTCTGTATATCCTTGTGCATTTTCTTACAACTTCAAAAGTTGTTTTGAGGAAAAAAAATTTTTGACATAATTTTAATTGATTTATAAAATAACCATGTTGATTTTTATACTACTCATATTTACACTAAATCTGACATTAAATATATATATTTGATATACACCTAGGCACTTAAAAGGCTGTAAGTTATCCCTGGAGAGTGAGATACTGGAAATTTTCCTGTAATACACTTTTCTGTAATTTCTAAACTCCCCTTCAGCCGTCTTCCCTGATTCGTGGGGGATCTGTCTCAGGACCCCTAGAGGATGTCTGAAACCTCAAGCAGTACGGAACGCTCTCATGCTGCTGCTGCCGGACGGGCAGTGAGTCACATCCCGACAAACCCATCATTAACTGAAACACTGAGGACTCAGAGACCCAACCCACAGAGCATCGTTCTTAGCTTCGCTGTGTTAACCGTGCTCAGAACACTGATGCCAGCAGCCAACGGTTGAGCGATGTCCTCAAATGCAATGCGCACTTTATACTAGTGGGTCAACTCTAAGTCGCTACTCTTAGTCTGGGGCCATTAAGTAAATTAAGGGCCCCTGCACACAAGTCCTGCAACATGGTGGCAGCTGGTAACTGAGACGTCTACCAGTGACTCTAGTGTGCAGAGGGTGACTCACAGCTGATGCAACAGAACAGGACGGCACAAGGTCTCACCAGGCTCCTCAGAGCTGCACACATTTTCAAACTTACGGAACTGGTTACTTCTGGACTCTCCTCAATATTTTCAATCTAGAATTTTCTGTTCAATATATTTCAACCTCAGCTGACTGTAACTGAAACAGGAAAGTGAAACCATGGATGGGAGGCGGGGTACTACTGTAATATACGAGTGTGATCTTCATATTCAGAAAATGACCAGAAACTAAACGTGGATATTCTAAGACAGGCTGGTTACCTGCAAGAACGCCTCCACCCTTTTACTGTTTTCACATTCTCCACCTCAAGGTCATCTTTTATCATTAAGCCGCTATTAAAATGCTTTAATTCTAGGGTACCCCCGTTCTACATGATCAAAGGACAGAGTAAAATGTGACTTTTAAAGACTCTCCTACGCTTTCAGCATCTTGCAAGGCCAGAAGAGTCAAACTCAGAAGGCACCAGAGCGACAGAGCTATGCTTTGGAGAGGTCCCACCATTTGCTCATGGGCACCCGTGAGTCAGAAGCAGAGTCGAGATCTGAATGCAAGTGTGTTGATGCTCCAAAGCCCAGTTTTTCCGCTCTCTCTGCAGGTGCTGGATGAAAGGCTGCTGCGTAGTCAGATGATGCCGTGTGCTGCAGAACTGGTTAATGACTTCAAAAATGGTGACAGAACAAATACCCACTGTCTGCATCGTAATTTTTAACCCAAATAATCAGACATCTACCAGTTTCTCAGTTATATATATATAACTGCTACAATCTATTGAGCATGAATTGAGCCGAAGTCTGCTCTGCGAGCTGTACCTTTTTTGGGGTGGGGGTGCTGGGAATGCTAAGTGCGCCCAACGAGAGCCCAGCCCGGAACTGCACCTCTCCAGTCCCTTTAGTGACTACGCAGTTACCCTCCGTGTTATCGAGGAGGAAATGAGGGCCCACAGGTGAGCTGGCCAGGGTCACGCTAGCTACAGTGACAGAGCCTGGACTGTGACCTAGCTCCAGGTTCCCACCACTTGGATGGGCTTCCTCCCAAGGTAATCGCTCATAGTTACGGTTCAAAACTACACGCCAACTACCACTCTATAGCTGGTAATGTGGGTCAGATACAGCCTGCAAGGCATAACCGCATCCTGACTTCTAGCCACCTCCACCGTGTACTGCACTGTAGGCTTTAGATGTGTCGTTCCTCTCAGGCTTTCAAAGCCAGAGAAGCACATCTCTAATTCTACACTCCCCAGACTGGGTGCCCACGACCACAGCAAGGCCCGTCACCGAACTCACCACCGCCAAGACCACTAAGACTATTTCCCCGCACTGCTCCCCCTACTCCAAAGGCAGCAAGGAACTGCAAAAGGCCAGCGTGGCTCTTGTATGGTCAGCTTGGACAAACCAATTTCCCCAAATTTTCATCTGGGCTAAGTTTGAAAGGAGCCAGTGGATGTAATCCCAACACGCTGAAAAGCTGAGGTGGGAGAATCACAAGTTGGAGCCTGGGCAACCTAGTACTAATCCTGAACTTTTAAAAAAAGCTGGCTGGGGGTGGAGCACAGCGAGGAGGCCCTGGGTTCAATCCCCAGTACTGGCAGTGGGGTGGGGTGTTCCAAAATGTTATTCTGAAGACAAGACAGTATATGGCATATGTAAAGTAACAGACACGTAACAAGTACTTTGTAATTAAGTAGCTTTTATTGTTCTTCCAACTTCATGCCTGGTTCTTTACCACGTTTGGGACACTCTATGCCCAATTACCTATCGTCTAGGTGCAAGCACCTACTTTCGCCTCCTGACAGTAGGCTCCCCCTACATCTCAGTGTTCCGGTCTGACAGAATCTTACCCTTCCCCAGCCCCGACCATGCCCCCCACACCCAGCAGAGAAATACTCAGCATTTGCTATATGTAGCAAGCATCAAACCAGAGACCATGAAACCACATGGGCACAGGAATCATACAGGCAACAAGGAAGCCAGAAGTGCTGGGCACTTCGGGTCAAACTGCTTACTCCTCAGCTCCACAGAGCTCTTGTCATGTGGTAGTGCAAGTGCTCTTCCAAAACTCAAATTTCCTCCTGTAGGAATTCCAGATTTGCATGTTGTTTCTCCACTTTCCAAATACACAAGAAAAACCACACTGACGCGGGCCATCGGCAGGACACGCAGACACCTGAAGGGCTCACTTCACACTGTGCACTCACCTCCACCCTGGATCTGACTTCTCATGCCACTCGTGCATGTAGCACGTGCAGTCACACATCACCAGATGGCTTTCAGGACGGTCCGTCGGGCCAGCTATCCTCTGCATGGCCTTCACGTGAGCGCCTCCGGACAGCCAGCCACCACACAAGATCCAGGAAAAGGAGAGCTGAGCCGCGCAGGGTGGTGCCCACTCCATCTGTGCCACGCGTTCTGGGAGATGGCGTCCCCGCCAGGCCCTCTGCCAACACTTGGCAGTGACGATCCTGTTTGGACCAACAGGCTTCAGCAGCAGTAGCAGCACCTTTGTTGGGCCCAGTACTGTCACTAGGAGTCTCGGTGACAGCAAGAGTCCAACCTGGTGCAGCAAAGCAGAAAACAGTGCCCTCGTTCATGCAGCGCATGGCGCCTCACAGCCTTAGACGTCTCAGTGAGGGTAACGTCAGGCAACATCCCGACTGAGGAGCACCTGCAGTGTCTCAAAGCTTGCAAGACGCGCTGCATGCTGGTTAGAATTACACACGTGTAGCCGAGTACTGGGCAGCGGCTGGAGAGAGAGACAGTCAGGGAAAGGTCTGAAGAGGGCTTCAGTTACTTTGTTGTTTTGCTCCCTGAAAGAAAAGATCTAAAGCAAATAACAAAAATAAAGATGTGTTTCCCAGAGAAAAAAATCAAAGCAAATGGGAAAGGAAATATTAATCTACAGTCCATCTTCTGCCACCTATAAAGAATCTGTCCCCTAGCCAAGTGTGGTAGTGCCCACCTGTAATCCCAGCTACTTGAGAGGCCGAGGCAGGACAGCAACTCTGGGTAACTTAGACCCTGTCTCAAAATAAAAAATAAAATGGGGTAGGGGTATAGCTCAGTCATAGAGCCCCTCTTCTGGGTCTAATCCTCAGTACTGCCAAGAAAAAAAATCCACCCTAGCACTGTAGGAGGCTGAGGCAGGAGGATCACAAGTACAAGCTCAGCCTGGGCAACTTAGTGTCTTACTGAGATGCTGCTTCAAAATTTAAAAAGGACTGTGAACGTAGCTCAGTGCAAAGGCCCTGGGTTCTATCCCCAGGTCACGCTCCCCCCATTCCACCTCCTAAAATCTGTAATTAACTGACACAAAAATATTATCTGGGGCCGGTGAGATGGCTCAGCGGCATAAGCACCTGCCTGGCAAGTGCGAGGGCCCGAGTTTGACTCCCGGAATCCACATACCAAAAAAGGGCCAGTGATATCGCTCAGCAGCACGGGCACCTGCTGGAGCACAAGGTCCTTAGGTCGACCCCCAGTACCCACCAAAAAAAAAAAAAAAAGTATCTGGGGGGCTGGAGATGTAGCTCAGTGGTACAGCACTTGCCCAGCATGCATGAAGCCCTGGGTTCAATTCCCAGCCCTGCCCAAAAAAACATTAATAATAGTATCTGGAACATAGTGATTAAAAATTGCATTACAACTGAAAACCAACTTAAGCACTGAGAAATATGATAGGCAAAGAAGATTTCTTAGGTGCATAGTACCAAAGTGATAACTAAAACTAAAGCTCATAAAAATTCCTCAAACTTTTTATTTCTGCAGTGACAGCTGACATTTGCATATTAAAAATGTAACTTTATAAAGATAGCTTTCACATTAAGCAATACCTAAAGATGACTCCTAATGGTTTTAGAAAGAAAAATAAATGTTTCCCTATAGTGGATATAAACTCTTAGGTAGGTGCTACACACAAGAACAAGTAGAGAACAAATTTTCTCAATGAAAACAATGTGCTAACAGAGGTGTACGTGGAACTGAAGAGGGAGCTACCTGGAGGCCAGGCCAACGAGCAGTGCTGTTATGAAATGCCCATCACTTTAAGTAGGAAACTGACCATAAAAGCCAATCACTGACACTTAATTTTCAATGAACCAGAGAAATGATTAAAGTGAAAAAGACAATACAAAGTTGTAACTTATGATTTTGCTTAAAGACCATAAACATTATAGGGAAGTAAATGTTCATAGCAACTGATGCAGAACTTGGCCCTTTTTATTATTTACTTCCCACACTGCTTAAAATGCCATTACTTTTTTTTTTTTTTTTTTTTTTTGGTGGGTACCGGGGGTCGACCTCAGGACCTCGCGCACCAGCAGGTGCCCGTGCCGCTGAGCGATATCACCGGCCCTTTTTTCGTATGTGGGTTCCAGGAGTCGAACTCGGGCCCTCGCGCTTGCCAGGCAGGTGCTTATGCCACTGAGCTATCTCACTGGCCCCAAAATGCCATTACTTCTGCAATCAGTATTGTAGGAGGGAGAAGGTTTATGTTCAGCCTCCTCTGCAGCAACCCGAGCTGCCAGGCACCCGCAAAATCACTGCTCTTGCACAGAATCCGAGATGAGGCTCCTCCCAACCGTTGGCTACCAGATGTGGAGCTGTAGATCCAGCTGCCCTTTCCTGAGAAAATATATAACCTCTAGGCCACTGAGCAAGACTATCTGCCATTAGAACTCAAGTCCCAGTCAACAACTAGCTACCGATGCTTAACAGAACATAAACATACCAGCCACTGATTATTATGTTGAAATAAAACTTTTGTTTTTATTGTGGAAAGGAAAATGACACTTCACCACACTTTTAAAGTTTATTTATTCACACAGTCGTTTAATTTCCCTTGAAAGCTGGAAAATAAAGATCACTTATTTACCTTCTGATTTTGTTTTCCATACAATTAAGCATTGCTCTTTCCCTAACCCTCCTAAAGGTCAATTTTTAAAATCTATGCACACACCGAAGTCTTTGAATAGGAATGTGCAAAGCTTAGGGAAACTATCACTTGTTTCTAAAGTGGCAGATCACAATTTGGAGACATACTCTGTAAGATGTTTTTATTAACAAGTGTTACAATTTTTTTCAAAGTAGTATATTTTCAGCGATTACAGCCCAAAGTATTCCCTTATCATGTACTGTAATACCAATTTCAGAACTTCTCAGCTAAGATACTTCAAAGAAAAATTAAGAATATTACTTCTTTGACCAGAATTTCTGAATTGGATATTCTTCTCCAAGTGTCATTTCTCGTCTTACCTTTAAAGATAATATACCACATACTCACAACACAATTCTTGATTTGCTTCTTGTAAATACATGAATGGGCAAAGTTAAGGTACATTAGTTCTAGAAAGAATGAAGGAAAGTAGTGCATTTAGCATCACATGTGAACTTAAGGCCTTACTTGACTGTAATTTCAGTGCCAGCAACAATGTAACTCCCCCAAGCTTACATATGCCAGTGAGCAGATCAACAAGCAAACATTTCTAAACATATGAGAACGAACAATTCATATATCAGTCAATTAGTACAGCTGGACTCTTCTGAAAGTATAACTATTGGTAGTAAAATAATCTGATCATATTTCATAGAACAATTAAAAATAGAGTCCTAACCAATCAGAGCATCCACTGATAGGTAGTTAAGAAACCCACATTTACTTTTGAAGATGCTAACACTGACTACAGTCTTTCTCAAAACCAACCACTGTATAATGCATTTCGCAAAATGCCTACCTAAAACTACACTGTAATATTTATTACCAATATGGGAGGCATTGCTATCCTAAACACTGAAGCACATACATGAGACAGTGGGCCTGTAAATATACTATTATAACAGAAAATCTCACAACCACTTATTAGCATCTTATGTTCACTATTTCAGCTGTCTTTCAAATTACGACAATTCCTTCCCGACAAAGCTGCAGTAAAGGCAGAGCTAGAGTCAGGAGACCACACTGCCAATGCCGGCTCTGCCTCTACCTACCTTTGGGGCAAGGGGAAAGTTCTCTCAAACCCCTGGAAGGCCTCAGACTCCTCAACTACGAAAGCAAAGGGGCTGAACAAAATAAATTCTAAAGACATTCCCATAAAGCAAGATTGTGCTAAATTTTCAGAAACTGAAAAAAGAAATTTAAGGTATTTATGAAACATCAAGCTTGATACTTATCATCAATAATGTCAGTTATGTAAGAGCTTTAGGCCAAGGAATTACTGGCTCTGCACGTATGGGATGAAAATGTAACACTTTTTTTTTAAAGCATGCTTTTCCAGTTATCAGAAAAAGGGGGTTTACAATGACAGTAAACCATACAGCAATGGAAATACTACCAGCAGCAGCATGCTAGTAATGACTAGGCCATTATTCATGTTTGCTTTTAGTAACTTCTGCTCACAAGCAAGAGGTTTTACAAAAGATACCATACAGCACGAGAACACAATACACGTGATCTGACACAAACTCAAAACACATCTGAAATGAAAACCAGCAAAATATTTTAGAACATTTCACTTTTTTATCAGGTATGTATGCAGACCTGGGCCTACCACACTTCACTGCACCATGTCAAGTCTTGAAACACAACTTCCTTCTTAGACAAAGTGCACCTTTCACAAAACCAACACCATTTCCGAGAATAAAAATTCAGTTGCATTAGAATGTACTCAGTTATGTTCTCTTTGATTCCAAATACTTCCATTAGTGTGAACACAATACACGAGAAGACAGAAGGTAAGTACAGGAAAGTCATCGGCCCCTGCAAGGAATACTGACATTGAAACTGTGTTTCGTATGTTTAACAGATTGGCAAAGCAAAGGTCACTTTTCACAAAGAATATTCCCAAGGCTTGCTCAGTACCACTGAATTTCCATAATGAAAATCTGAGTGTCAAGTTGGACAGGGAAAAAACACCTACTTTTTAATTACTATTATGAAATATGTATAAGGTAGTAGGAATTATTAGGCTGGGTAAATACTTGAAAATCAAGAGTAAGTCTTCTGTGAAGACACCAAAAGAACCCGCTAAAGAACAGGGTGTATCAAACGGCCCTGTGACACACAAAGAAACTCCCTGAAATTGTAGTGCTTTCATTTTCATGGCATTTGCTCATATTTCTTGAAAACAAACCAATTATGATCTTCCAAAAGCAGCTTCACATTTTATCAATGATTTTCCTTAACAGAATGTGGGCTTTTAATTACAAATACTGTACTATCTATAGGGAAAGATTTCAATGCTGGAGATAATCATATGTTATAAATTTCAAATACCACACCGTGGACTTTCTGACACCCCCTCTAATGACACCACAGACACAATCAAGCTATCGAGCAAGAATCTGTTAACAGTTTTATTTTTTTATGTTAAATACCATGGGACAGGATTGTAAGGATGAAAAACTCAGTGAACAGTTGCCTCACAAGGGTAAGAAAAATTCCGCCATGATATTAGCAAAGGTAAAGGAGAAAATGTACACGGTAAGAGGCACCATTTCCCCACAGAACACCTCTTGGCATTTCCTGAATGAGTGATATTAGCAATCTAAATAAATCATATTTCAAGAGGTAACAGCAACAGATAAAATTTAAAGGGATTATTAAAATAACATTTACAAGACTCTGAACAATTCTTGAACTCTTATTAAAACCACAAAGAAAACAACTCTTTATTATGAATTTCATGAAAGACTGTGTGCGCCACTGACACCTGCTAGTGATGACCTGGTGACAGACAACCTGTCCAGCAGCCGACAGTTTTTACTGTGTTTTCTAACCATAAGAGATCATTAGAGGCAAAGCCTGTACTGATGCTGTACACACAAAAAAATGGTCACTGCGGGCCATACTACCAGTGAAATGGTAGGTAAACAAATCTTTTTCTGGTCAAGAGAAAAAAAAAAAAAATAGCACTCTGCATGCTTCACTCTACAAGATGAACTTCCCTAGAAAGAACCCGATGAAGATGGCTGCAATCACAACAAGGAGCGAGGGAAGAGGACTGGTGACGTTGTCTCTGAAGGATGCAGCCGAGGCCGAGCCAGGCTTCTCCGAATGTGCTACCTTCCTGAGCCTTAAGCCTTCCTCCTAGGGGAAAATGCACAGAGAGAGGTTTCAAACACAAATATGCACACACACGACACCAGAGCTAGAAGACTACAGAGAAGAAAGCAAAGGGACAGGAGCAAGGACTGCGAGCCCACTGAGGAGCTTTACGGAGGGACACAGACATTCTAAAACTGTCATGATGGCTGCCCAACCCCATCAATTTACTAAAAATTACTAAACTGTATGCATACTTGCAATAAGTGTCTCCATAAGATATAAAATTTTATCTCAATAACACTGATTTTAAAACTGGAACTGAGATATATATTCCTAAAATACTAATTCTGTGCATGTTCATTTCTGAGATGGCCTGTGGTATTTTAAATTGGTTACACCCACCCTAGCTCGATCAGGCAAAGAGAACCAGGAATAAACCCTAGTCTGACAGGTTTGCTGACCCTACAACTCAAGAGCCCGCACAGCACAGGCACAGGGCATACTCCACAGAAGAGCTATTACAGGGTTTGAGGGACAGGGTTTCGGGGTGAACTCTATAGAAAATGCAGTTCTGATATACTCAAAGCAAAGCAGGGAAGGATGTGTGTCCAAGGATTTGCACCAGGTTTGGACTACAAAATCCACAGAATCCTAGTTCTCTAAAAGCCTCAAGGGTGGGGGATATAGCTCAGTGGCACAGCACCTGCCTGGCAAGCGCAAAGTCCTGAGTTCGATTCCTGGTTCAAAAACAAAACAAAAAAAAAGGTAAGAGCCTCAAATTAAGATAGATGTGGACCACCACACACTGGAACTCCTACCTGAAGCTTTTACCTGGACTGGGAATTGAGCCTGCTTCTCTACATCAAAGTGACTCAGAGCCTCCAGGCAAGAGTGGGTCACTTCCTCCCTACCGAACCGTCTCACACGGCAAGTTTCTGAAATGCTAGGTTATCAGGAGACATGGTTTCCCACAGGAAAACAGCAGTCGCTCAAGCAGGTCATGACACTGGGAAAGTGACCTGGGGAAATACTGGTACCTGTTCACTATGCAGCTGGCTTTATCCCCGTCACCAGCCTAACAATGGCAGGACAGTTTCACTTCCTCAGTGCAAGCTGTTTGTCTTCTTTCACACAATTCCTCTACTACATTTCTATTTACAGACAGTTCCCAATTTCATGAGGGTCCAACTGACCGTAATTTGAATTGTGACCTCCTCCAGCCTAGCAGATACAGCCTGATCCTCTCTGGAGACACTGGGTGGCTCCCAGCCAGCCGCTCCAGAACAAGGGAGTGCTGTGCTGTGCTGCTAAGGATGCTTGGTGGCTTAGGTGTACTGAGGATACAGTGGTGCCTCGGTTCACAAACCTGATTGTTTCCACGACTCTAGTCACGAACTGAATTAGATGAGAACCAAATCAAATTTAATGGTTAGGTTCAATGTTGACCTTATGGGGATATTTGATTCGGTTCTCATCCAGTTCAGTTTGCAACTAGAATCATGAAGAGAACTGAGTTCGTGAACTGAGGTACCACTGTATTTTCAATTCAGCAATATTTTGTACTTATAACGAGCTTATAAGGAAGTATTTCAAGGAGTATGTGAAAAGAATATACATGAGTGACCTAATAGCATAGTGTTTTATTCACATTGCTGCATTTTTTGGAATTGAGGTGTTTTTTTGGGTCTTATGCTAATTATTAGTTCCAAATTTAAAAAGCAATGATTCTCAGCCCCAGGTACATATTACAAGCACCTTTAGAACTTTAAAAATATCTCTGGTGACTCTGAATCTCTGGTCTGGGGAGGACCTAGTCATCTGTGTTTTTAAAGCTCACTGGGTGATTCAGACACACAGCCTAGATTAAGTGAAGAGCTTTAAAGCCTAAAATGTAATGTGAAAGTACTCAGGTACTGAACCAAGTAACTACTCGTTACTGGTAAATTATTCAGAAACCTCACAATATATCCAAGTCAGTCCCCTTCAACAGTCCGTCTATCTGTTCATTCAAATACGTGAATAACACGTCCTGCAACAGCGAAGTGCAGCTCCTGCCCGAGGACTGTGCACTCAAGGGCGAAAACCCTCTAACAGGGAAGAGCAGTAAGAGGCAGCAGACACCGTGCGAACACAAAGGAACGGTCTGAGACAATTTTCTTTTGTTTTTGAAGGGAGAGAAGACTACACTAAAAAAAAGAAAGAAAAAAAGGACAAGAATCGGGCAGTGAAAAGTATGTGCATGTGTGTGCGGTATGGAGAAGGACAGATCCCAGGGCCTTGTAGCGTAGTTAGGAGTGCTCATGCTGAAGCAAGAGCAGGAACAAAGGAGATGCTTCCTCAGGGCGCTCTAGCCCAGTGCACTAAAACATAAGTATGATGGGAGCGGAAAATGAAAGCCACATGTGTAATTTTAAATTTTTAATAGCACACTAAAAAAGTAAAAACAAATTGGCAAATTAATTTTAATATACTTATTCAACCCAATATACCAAAAATAAGATTTAAATATGTAACAATATAAAAAGGATATTTACCTTTTTGGGTACTAAGACTCCAACTCTGGTGTGTACTTTACACTCACAGCCTGTCTCAATTTAAACTAACCACTTTTCAAGCGCTCGACAGATCCACAGACTAGTGACACTAAAGGACAGCAGAGTCACAGGCAACTCACTATGACTGGGACACGGAACGAAAAGGACGCAGAAACAAGGGAGCAAGTTAGCAATGTCACAGACCACACCATGAATTCTTTTAGATGTCTGCTAAGGAGAGGAATTCGTAGGCAACTAGAAGCCACAGCAAGACTGTTAAAGAGGATGGGAGATGGGGCAGAGGCCAGGACATAATCACAATGGGATAAAGGAGAAAGAGCTGACCACAGAGAAACGTTAAAAATGCTCGTGAAGGGGCCTAGTAATATATTTCTTACACCTTCATTTCAGCTGGCTTAGTTTCCACCAGCAGAACTTACTCTCAGGTGTCTATTTTCTTCTGACAGCTTCATCATTTCTCCCTGAAGTCTTTTACATTCTTCCATGAGCTTCCGTGTCTCAGTATCACTGAGTGAAACACTGTGCGGTTTTGGCACGGGTCCATCTTGTTTCGATGCATTCAGTGGAACAGCTTTGCTAGGTTCCATATCGTTCTGCATTACAAAGACATTGGGAACTGTTAAACTAACCAAATCTTACAGATTTTAAACAAAAATGTGAACTCTAATTCCTTCTTTTCAAAAAAAAAACTTGAAAAATTTTCCATTTCATCGGTAAGTTTTTTTTTGTTTTTTGTTTTTTTTTTTTTAATACCAAATACTACGGTCATCTGCAAACAACTTTAAAAGAACTAAATTGTGGGCCGGTGAGATGGCTCAGCGGCTTAAGCGCCTGCCCGGCAAGCGCGAGGGCCCGAGTTCGACTCCCGGATCCCACATACGAAAAAGGGGCCGGTGATATCGCTCAGCGGCACAGGCGCCTGCTGGCACTCGAGGTCCTGAGGTCGACCCCCCCGGTACCCACAAAAAAAAAAAAAAAAAAAAAAAAAGAACTAAATTATGAGTGTCAGGCATTAGGTAAATCAAAATAAGCAGCCCACTACCTCCTCTGCTCCCATAATCCTTAGCACTTACCTTACCACAGATTTATCATATATCATAATAATGTATCTTTGAAGTTCTTTCCTATAATACTTCAAAAGCTGGGAGAGCAAGAACCGTTTCTCCTTGTATTTACCCCTAAAACTCAGCACTTTGGCCAATAGTAGTTATTCAATTAAAGTATGCTGGATGACCGATGCCAACCAAAATCCAAATATGAAGGTCATTTTCAGTGCTGATTCTGCAATTCAAATGAGGTTGGGGAGGGAGGCAGGGGAATGTTATCATAATCACTCCAGATGAAATTAGGAACCATCTAAGAAGAAACATTCAAAAGAAAAACCTAACTTCTATTACTGGGGAAAAGTAACTGAAGCATACACAACTATTGAAAGGGAGATAATAACACAAACATACCACTCCAACAAAAGAAGAGGGTGGGGAGTTAAAAAGACTCATCTTCAACAAAAGACTCCTTCAAATCCTTAGCAATACTGTTTGCTTTAACTAATGTAATTCATTATGGAATTCAACTTAAGTAGTACTTACGATACTTTTAAACTATGGAAGAGTGAAAATTTTTCATTCTTACAAGCATTATCACCCAAATGAAGGGTCTACGGCAGTACCTGCATTATTTCAAAGACTGTGGTCCTAACTGCCTCAATATCCTTCCTCCCGACAGCATTTATGCCACCACCCATCATAACAGCATCAGTGCATAAGTATTTTTGTTCATTTAATTAAATAATTGTTTTAAACAATCTATAGAGGGCTGGGAATGTTGCTCAGAGATGAAGTATTTGCCTAGGAGAGAGAAGGCCCTGGGTTAGAGCTCCAGTAACAAAAAAAAAAAAGAAAAAGAAAAAAAAAAGGTTTTAGATAAATCCTACTTTATTCCGATATAAGCTGCTAGCAAAGGCATTTACAAAAGCATGCATTCCACAGTACTCGTTTATATGTAAGAAAAGTCTTTGTTCAAGGGCAAAACCTGGGTTTCTTATGAAGGTTACATGGTTTGATCAATACGCCTAAATACTTGTAAAAAATGTTACAATGAAGTTCTCCCGTACAACACCATATACTGGATCTGTGCAGACTCTTTTATTTTTCTTCAGGCATCACAGGCCAGACGGGTTTTAAGAAGACTACTTCAGTCTGAGCTCTTCTCTTCCTAGCTTCCTTGTTCTTCACCCTCCTCTCCCAGGAACCAACTACCTCTACCAATAAAAACCTGGTGCATACAGATTTTGCTCTCTGCCAATATTCTTTCCTATTCTTTTCATTAATAATTAGGATTTACTTCAAAATGATCTTTCAGGTGTGCTCAAATATCATGCTGCACAAATCTAATGTCTGACAACAAGGTGAAGAAAGCACCGTTCAATAAGGTGTTAACTACAGAGCTTCAGGTTTCGGTCAAGCATTGGGGAAAAAAAAAATCATACTCATGACAGAAAGCTAACTAATTAAGAGCACATACATAAGGCAAACAACAAAGAAAAAAATTAAAGTGAAGAATCATCAAGCTCTTCACAACTCAAATTTTCAAGGTTTTGAAATTCTCACAAATTTAAAGGTATAAGAGGAAATTATCACATTATCTCATTAAAACAACAAAACTTATTTACATTACCTTCCAATTTTTCCATATGCATATTTAATAATATCAGCACATATATAATACTCCCTTGTTTTATTGATGTACATATTTTTTAATTATCATTTTAAAGGCTACAATGTCATTAGTCTATTTCATCCCTTATTAAAATTACTTAAAACTATTAACTTTTGTTAGAAGTTTGGAATTTTAAATAAGGAATCGATGAATGTCTTCTGCTGATGGAAGTAATTTTTTTTTTTTTTTTTTTTTTAACATGGGTACCGGGAGTCGACGTCAGGACCTTGGGCTTGCCAGCAAGCACTTGTGCTGCTAAGCAATATCACCAGCCCGTTTTTTTGTTTTTTGTTTTTTTTTTTCCTTTATGTGGGTTCTGGGAGTCAAACTCAGGACCTCACGCTTGCTGGGCAGGCGCCTGTGCCACTGAGCTGTCTCACCAGCCTGGAAATAATTTTTTATATTGAAGTTTTCATTAATGAGGTTGTATTGGTTTTATAACAAAGAGAAGATACCAATTTGTGGAGCGTAAATATTAAGGCTAGAATGCAAAGGATATATAGTAAAGGTTAAGTACACTTCAAGAGTCAGATATGTTGCATGTCACTGAAAGTTATACATGCCATTTAAGCCCCTACAAACCAGTTAACATCCACAGCAGACACAAAGAAATCTAACTTATTTATGGACACTTAACGTGTAATATATGTGACCTCAGTTAGCTAGGGACTCAGACAGGGAAGGGCCTGACCGGAAGCACTGAGCTGCTGTGACTGGGCACTCACTTCCCCCAGGAGCTGTGAGGGAGGTCTGGCTGCAAGGAAAGAGCCTGTTCCTCGGAAGTGGCTTCAGACGGTACAGAAGGCTGTTCTGAGAACCATGAAACAAGTAAACGAGAAGGACTCAACATGCTGTGACTCATAACAAACTGCTAAGTGGTGAAATCACCTTAACGTTCTATTTAACACTGCAACTTAGAATTAGCTGAAAGGTCAAGCTCTGTGTGTGTCAATTAAGGTAAGACCACACATCCTGTCGTACATATGGTACTGTACTATTTCATGGCCTATGTGCTGTACTTCTCGATTCATTTTCAACAACCATCAGAGTTCCAACCCCAATACTGCAAGTAATTCTACCGGAGGTAATCAGAAAAAGAGGGAATCAGGTAGAACGTTTGGCAGAGCAGGTGTGGAACAACGCTCTGGGCTAACACAGGAGCTAAAGGACATAAACAGGGAGCTACATTCTTATGACTGCTGTGAGAAAGGGATGTCAAAGTGTACAAAAGGATGAGGCCAAAGCAAGACCTACAGTATGAACTGTCAGAACTGAAGTTTTAACCTGTGAATTAAAAGACAAAATACAAATAATGAAGTTACCTGAAAAACTTTTCTGGGCCAGTGAGATGGCTCAGCGGCATAAGCGCCTGCCTGGCAAGCGCGAAGGCCCGAGTTCGACTCCCGGAACCCACATACGAAAAAGGGGCCGGTGATATCGCTCAGCGGCACGGGCGCCTGCTGGCGCGCGAGGTCCTGAGGTCAACCCCCCGGTACCCAAAAAAAAAAAAAAAAAAAAAAAAAAACTTTTCTAAGTATCCACTTCACTGTTTCTCTAAGGCCATGAATCCCCGAAGTAAATAACTCCAAATCATAAAATTTTTTAAAAAGCCATTTAAAGAATTGATTTTTTTTTTTTGTGGGTACCGGAGGTCGACCTCAGGACCTCGCACGCCAGCAGGCACCCGTGCCGCTGAGTGATATCACCGGCCCCTTTAAGAATTGTATTTTTAAAGCCTTATTGATATGCAAATACTTTCATAACCCAAATTAAGCAAAAAGTAGTATACCCATTCCAGTACCCACCCCCCCCCAAAGTCACTGTTACATTATTGGTGGGGTAGCATTTGACTTGAGTGAATATTAAGAACACACACATACACATACATACACACGCACGCACAAAAAAAATTAACAAATTATATTATGACCTTTTTTTAGAGCTTTAGCTATGAATTCTCTTCCACTGGGGCTTGGTATATAATCAACAATGACAGTTACAGGGAGGTTACCATATCTGTATTTGATAACAAAATGTAAAGTGTAATTTCTTTTTTTTTTATTTTGAAGAGAAAAAAATAAAACAAAATTTCAAAACAAGATAATAGGAGAGTAACAATGGTTAATACATTGCGCATTGTTATCTTTAAATTAGTTACTACTTAAGAGTACAAGATATCGGCATTCAATTGTCCAAACAATATTAGCACAAACCTTTCTTTTCAATGAACTAAGAGAAATTAGTAGTATATCTATCTTAAGTAAAGTGTGATTTCTTTTTTTTTTACTATGCGGGTACCGGGAGTAACTCAGGACCTCGTGCTTGCCAGGCAGGCGCTTATGCCGCTGAGCTGTCTCACCAGCCCTATTTTTTTCCTATAAACACCGACACATGATTGGAGGGCAGGGTCTGCCAGCTCCAACAGCATATGCTCCCAAATCTCATTTCACCTACTTGGTAACGTTCACTTACTTTTTTTGTCTTACTCACTAGTATGCTTTTTGTAAGTGTCATTTTTAGAACATAATCACCCGTGTGTATGATATTTAAGTGCTTTGAATTTCTACTGTAACTTTAAACATACTTGGAAAGTCTACCTAATGTATCACAGTATCACCTTCTGCTAGGTCCCTACAAGAACTTAGCCAGTAGCCCTAAGAGACCTCTAAGTCTGTTAGCTCCCTGTGACAAACCTTCTGCTTCTCCTGTGTCAACACACTGAGTCTCCTGGGATCACTCGTCCTGGGATAAGTGGCGGGTGCCGCAGCTGTGTTGCTGATGCTGCTCACTGAGGTGACGAGCGGAGCTGTCCCTGGTGGAGTTACACCCTGAGATGGCATGGATGGGAAACACATGCTCAGATTCACACCAAACTGACTCCTCCTGCATGATACTGGGAATGACTAACACAGACAGCATTAGGCTCTAAAACAGTCACATTTTACTCTATAAAAATGTGTTACGCTTAAGAAACAGTATTAATGAGTAGTTTTATTAAAGCAAAAAATACAGGAGTTTCTGAACTAGCTTTTCTGTATTTCCCAAATAAAATTAGCTACAGTCTATTTGCATTATGTTCACTTATTAAATGTATATATTTATGGTTTCTTACTTTTGGTAACATTCAACGAACTTTTTCCCTTTGAAATTCAAAATGTAATCATCTGTAAACCTCTTTTACTCAAAAACTACACACACATAAGCACACACACACGTCCACACACACACACGCACACACACACCACGCCAATAAATGAACTCTAAGACTCACGTAACCTTCCAGCTAGCATACCACTAGCTCCACAATTCTCTTCCTATCTTTTCAAATTCCTATAGTACAGATAAAAATATTATATAAAAAGGTGGGAACAAACTTTAAAATACTTACATTATCTGTTCTTTGTCTCAACAGAAAATAACGTAATTTTTAACCATAAAATATTTTTTATAACCAAGATCCCTGAAATCCCTGTTCTTACAGCCTCTGCAGCTTTCCTTAAAACAAATAAGTATTTTTTTCTAGAAAATATCTCATCAACAGAGGTTAGATGGAAGTCATAAAGGAAATGCAATGCATTCAAGAAATCTAGAAAATGTCAGAGAGGTAAAGCCTCAAAACTTTCTCATTCAATCCTGAAAACAACCACTACCACTCATCGGACACTATTCTGTAACACAGAACTGACGGTAACTAGACAGAGCCAATAACTCCGAGAAGACCGTCTTATACAACACCAACTCTTCGGCATCACCTGCCACCCACCGTCAACCACCCAGCAAACACCAAGTGGCTCTCCAGTCTTGAGCCGTCAAGACAGCTCCACTGCGGACAGTGACAGGCACACGTACTCGCCTGCTGTTCCCCAGGGCAAAGACAACCACACTTGCAGTGTTCTTGAGGGCAGTAAACGTTCTGTTGCCCAGGAAAAATCAGTAGTACTTCCTTTTATTCTAACGGGTTCCTGGATTTCCATGGTCACCCATCTATGATCCAAATCAAAAAATTATTTCCCAAAAAGAAACCTATAATGAAATGATGGGTGAATCAAACAAATTAGAACCAACTTAAAAAATAACTTCTATTTAAGATATAAAACTAAAAACATGGAGTCGACCATTACACTTCTAAAGCTGCTTCCTTTTATTATCATACAAGAGGATCGCAAACATTTCTTATTTATGTATTCAACAACAAGGTCCTAAAATTTCTAAAGAAACCATCAATACAGTAACATTCTTTCCATAGTTTTCAAAACAGCATACCGAAAAATAAAGATCCTCAAACAAGTGTGATATACTTAGCTAAAGCACTTAAACGCTGCACGATCAGTTCTGGGGTTTAGTAAGACGTGGTGGGGTGGAGCAGGGGCAGGAGGGAGAAGGGGTCAGTGGGGTGCTTCACCTAAAACACATTAAACCAAAATTATCTTCGCCCAGCATCTATACCATGTTTGGGAAGAAAATATCTATTGTAAAATCTATCTGCTTTAATTACCAAATTTTTCTAAGCTGACTATAAAGATCAATTTTTTTTTTTTTTTTTTTTTTTTTTTTTTTGAGACAGGGTCTCACTATGTAGTCAGGCTGGCCTGGACTCACTATGCAGCCCAGGCTGGCCTCGAACTAGCAGCGATCCTCCTGCTTCAGCCCACTGCCTTAGCCTCCCGAATGCTGGGATTACAGGCGTGCGCCACCACACCTAGGTAAGATCAAATTCTGCTGATCATCTATTTAAATACTACCAAAAACACTAATAACTATGTAAGGTGATGGATATGTTAATTAGCTTCATTGTAGCAATTATTTCAATGTACCCATACAGAAAGAAAAATTATAATAATTAAGTAAGTATGTACAGGACCTACTGACTGAATACGGCTTTTCCAATACTCCAAACACTAAACACAGCTGAATACCAAGTACTGTACATGTGCCATCCAGAGAGCTTTATGTCAAACCGGAAGTTGTCATCCAAAAACTGAATTTTGATGACGTACTTACTACAACACACTAAGATATAAACCAAGCTTGGGGGTGTGGCTCAGTGGTAGAGCACTTGCCTAGCATCACAGAGGCCCTGGGTTAAATACCTAGCATGGCTAAAGAAACGAACACACCTATCCCATCATTCTTGCCATTTTCTGAGACAGTTCTGGAAGTCCTCTTTCCTGGGTGTTTTTAGTTATGCTGATGTGGCTGCTTCAATGTCAGGAACTGATTTAAAACTTTTACCTTTCATGGTCATTTTGACATTGAGGAAAAGCCAGAAGTTGACACAGTGCCAGATCCAGTGACTAAGGCGGATAAGGGCACACTGTGAAGTTTTTATGAGTCTGCCTTTCTGGTGGATGGCTTTCAGCAGCAGTATTCACTGCATTTTGACCACATCTTATAAACACTCACAGAAGAGGAGTTTCAGAATGCTTCAGAAAGCAGCAAAAATGATGGGATCAATCATTTGCCTTAAGGCAAAGGGGAGTCTTTTGAGGGCAATTAACGGCAATTTGTCTTTTCCTGTAATAAATTTTTGAATTTAAACATTTGCCATCTATTTCAATCACACCTCATACAATTACAAAAAATTTCATCCTTAGTTGTTATAAACCAACAAAAACATTCTTACAAATTCTATACTATCACAAAGACTTTCACTTTGGTGCTCTGAGATTCCCCTATTTAGCAAAGGCTAAGGTAACAATGAACTGATCCTGATGGCTGGACAGGAAGTCATGCGATGAACTAGAAACCCCAACAGCATGGAGTCTATGCTGAGCCGCATGGAACTGAAGTACATCTTCCTGTCATTAACATTCCTTGTAGAACTTATAGGTTCACAGCTCCACAAGAAAGAGTTTAAGTAGAATACTTTGGGGGTTTTTTTTGGCTTTTGTTGAGGCAGGGTCTCACTATGTAGTTCAGGCTCGCCTTAAATTTACTGTGTAGCACAGACTGGCTTTGAGCTTGCAGTGATCTTCCAAGCAGAGTAATATTTTTTAAAGTATGTTTTCCAGAATACTAGATACTCCAGGAGAATTACATTAAGCTTCAAAATGCTAGTTTAAACATATGTCTTTAACTGCAGATGTCACAGCCTTTAGCTTGCAAATACACACTGTGATTCTTTCCGGAAGATACACTGTTTGCAGTGTTCTTCCTAACTCTTCCAACTTAATACAGTATATTTTGGGAAATGCTGCCTTAAAAAATACAACTGTGTTTGGTTGGAGAATTTTTGTTTTTGCTTTTGTTTTTTTCGGTTTGGTTTGTTTTTTTGAGACAGGATCTCACTATGTGGTCCAGGCTGGCCTTTTACGCCACCATGCCCAGCTTACAGCTGTGTTTTAACTCTTTTTAATATTTTAAATCCACCTCTAACTTGTACATTATAGATACGACTTTTGTAATTATATAAAATTTGAAAGGAAATCTTAACGTCTCATATATGCAAAACTTGAAATGTGAACTCCATACACTGAAATAAATAGCCATCAAAAATCCTAATGGCGGGCCGGTGAGATGGCTCAGCGGCATAAGCGCCTGCCTGGCAAGCGCAAGGTCCTGAGTTCGGCTCCTGAAACCCACATACGTAAAAAGGGCAGGTGATATCGCTCAGCGGCACGGGCGCCTGCTGGTGCACGAGGTCCTGAGGTCGGCCCCCGGTTCCCACAAAAAAATCCTAATGGCAAGTCATACCATCTCTATTGCTCAGCTGGCTCCTGGAAAGACATGCCTATTCTCAGAATCACTGTTTGATGCTGCATGCTCTAAGCTGCCCAAGATCTTCCAAAGCATTTCCTACCCATAAATGCAGTATTTATAATAAAAGGGTCCATACGACTCTATGTGCAGTTGACATGATTTTATCATTAAAAGAAGCACTTTCAAACAACAAATGGATCTCCACTCTAATCTTAGCCAAGGTTTGACAGAACCTCTGGCAACAATTTAAAGTCAACGTTTACCCCAGTACCCTGGCCGTGGTTTTGAGGTTAACACCTCCCACTGAGATGGCCCAGATTTTCTTGAAGAAATGGCTGATTCCAGATCTGGTGACACATGCCTGAAATCTCAGCACTCAGGAGGCTGAGGCAGAAGACAGCTGCGAATTGGAGGGCAGCGAGGGCTACACAGTTCAAGGACAGCCTGGACTACACAGTGAGACCCAGTCTCAAAAAAACAAAACAAAACAAACAAACAACAACAAAAAACAGATCTGGGCCTTAAAAAATCTTGGCATATTAGGTATCAAGAAAGTTAGCAAAGACTACTAGGGACAAAAGGACTGAAGATCCAACCTGAAGAATCTCCCACAGCCAATCTAAGCACATGATAAATCAAGGAGCTGAAACTCAAATGTTCATTTAAACCCATGAGCTTTAACAGTACACAAAAGTGGAAATGGGAGGGAGGGACGGAGGGAGGGACAGAGGGAGGGTGGTTGGTTGGTTGTCACCACAGGATGCCTGTGAATCTACCCATCTTCTTAATAACTTGTAACTAAAAAGAGACTCTCAGGCATTTATCCTGCCTATGTAAGCTATCATTAAATAATCAAATGTTGGCCAACTCTTCACCTGTGTTTTCTAAATAGTATGTGAAGCAAGAATGACAGAATACCACCACACAGAACTTTAAATGAACTAAGAGACCTAAGTCACGTTTTCTCCATCTCAACTTTCTTAACATTTTGAGCCAGACTCTTGTCACAAGGACTGTCCTGTGCAGAGGAAGTTGAGCATCTTGGCCTCTCTCACAGGTGGTTGCAACACTCCTCCCCACCCCTCAGTTGTGACAGCCCAAACTGGCCTGGGGGGGAAGTGACTGCTCCTGCACAAGATCCAACTCACCTAGACACTGCACATCTTGGCCGCTCATTTCAAAAAACAGTAAATAAACCCAGACACACATAGCACCTTAAATGAGTAACACCCACAAAGCAGCCTTGACCAACCCTTACCCTCAGCATAAACAACCTAATCAAGCCTCTAGATCCAACTTCCAATTACAAGAAAGACCAAGGACAGAGAAAAAAATGACATCACAAGGATGCAATCAGCAAAATCTAGTGTGTGGGCAAGTCCACAGGTAAGCCCCACTAGTTCTGCAAGAAAAAAACAAAGAGGGAAGCTCTAGATTAAGAGATTTAAGAAACAAGCTGGGCACTATGGTGATGTGCACCTCCAGGCCCAGCTACTTGGAAGGCTTGCTCCCCAGGAGCTCCAGACCAGCTTGGGAGTCACAGCAAGAGCACGTCTCCAAACACAGCAGACAAAACAGAACAAAGAAAAAAAAAAGGAAAGAGAATTCAAGAAATGCATCACCTATACCATTTGGATTTTACTTTTATCTCAAGTCAAACGAACTGCAATAATCCATCAAAATTTAATGAAATTGATTTGTGAGACAAATTTGAATGCTGCCTGGACAGTTTGACATTAATAATACATGAAAATTTGAAAGGCACAACTAATAGTATTAATATTAAAATTCTTTACCTTTTTTAAAGCCTTTGAAAGATATATGGAAACAGTTACAGATAAAATTACATGACTTACCTTAAAATAGTGAGACAGAAAAGTGCTGGGGTTTATTGAAATAATAACCATGAACAGGGGTTTATTGTACTTACTCTTCCTGCCTTCTTTTCTAGGTGTTCTAATGCCCAGTTTCTCAAAGTAATTTTTTTTTTTTAAATCAAGATCTTTAGCTGAGATTTTGTAGATTTAATTACAATTTCTACCACAAATACAAGTAGCTCGGTTAGTGAAAATACATTCCAATGCTAGTTCAAGACTCAAATGCAGATACTCTCTGGAGCAGCTGGAAGTTACTGAATAGCCCTGGGCTTGTGCTTATGGGCAGGGACTCTGGGAACTGTACTCGTGTTACAGCACTCAAGCAGATCCCCCAGCACTCCTGGATGACCAGAGCACACTGGCCCCTCCTTCCTGGAATGGAGTGGATGGCTCAAGGGCAAGCTGTATCATTCCCCTCACCTTCTGGGTGTGTTCTAAAGCAGGCAGAGCTAGTCCAAACACCACCAAACACTGCATTCCAGCTATAATCTCAAACATTTTTTTTTTTTTCCTAAGACAGGGTCTCACTTTGTAGTTCAGGGTGGCCTTGAACTTGCAGCAATTGTTCTGCCTCAGCTCCCGGATTGTAAGCATGCAGCACCACACCCAGCCTCAAACTACCTTATACCCACAGCACAGTGGAAGCCCAGATATAAGGCAGTTTATTAAATTCTTATTTTAAAAAATTAGGCAACTAAGTAAGAAAATATCCAAATGTAATAATAACGTGTTTTAAAACAAGACAATCGGGCCGGTGAGATGGCTCAGCGGCGTAAGCGCCTGCCTTGCAAGCGCGAGGGCCCGAGTTCGACTCCCGGATCCCACATACGGAAAAGGGGCCGGTGATATCGCTCAGCGGCACGGGTGCCTGTTGGCGCGCGAGGTCCTGAGGTCGACCCCCCGGTACCCACAAAAAAAAATAATAATAAAAATAAAATAAAACAAAACAAGACAATCCAGACAATTCGTTATTATGGTTTCTTGTTTTTGTTCAATTACGAAAAGCTATGCAAGCTATTACTTTCCTGGCAGCCAAGATGAAATGAAAGTAAACTCCAAATGGGAATCATTAAACATCCTGCATTTTTTATTTTTGGCAAATAACTCACATCCCTTAAAAGGGGCATTTAAAAAATTCAGTAATTTGACTAACACCTAATTACCTTCTCACTCAGGAGCTTTTTCATTTCAGCTTTCCTGAAAATGGAACACAATAACTGAGCATGTGTACTGAATCTGCACATTTACTTTTCAACAGGACAAATGATCCCCAGAGCAAAGCAAAAGTCATGTCAGATTGTCATCAAATTGTGCCAATAATATTTATCTAAATTACTGTATATATTAACTCACACACAAAATAAAACAAAAAATTTAACATTCTGGTCCCTCTTACAAACCACAGGAAAAAAATTCAAATTTGTAATCCAAAAAGGAGACAGAAAAAGTGACTATAGCCCACCCTATATATTCACAGACTACTGGGTTGGTTTTTACTATTGTTATTATTATATTTATTATTCTAACTAAATATATCTAGCCATCCTCAGTCCCTCAAACTGTACTTGCCTCCTACTAATCAATAAGCAACAATAAATTATTTACTAACAAAATCACATGGATTCTGATGAAAAAACAACTAAGCACAATACTTAGAAAAGGCTAAGTCTGGAATAAGCTGCTTGTCCATGTAAATTAAATCTTTTATTTCCAGATTGTCAATATACAGTTGCCAAAATGCAGCTTGTCTCTGTTCTCTACTTATATTTAGGTGTATGTTTAGTTGTTTTTTTTTTTTTTAACCTCCCTTTAAAAAAGCTTCAAGTGATTTAAAAAAAAATTAGGAGAATTAATTCTTCCCCATCCTGCAGCTTGGATCTAAGAAATGAATTATTTCTTTCTTCTTAGACAAACAAAATGTTATAAAATGAAAAACACATATCAAGCTTTTTAAACTTTTAAGTCTCATTAAGTAGACTAGCCATATTGTACATAGCCTAAGACCAAAAACAGAATCCAATGTTCAACAACTTCCATTTTCTACTTACCAATTTATCATTTTCATTTGGCATTTCAAATACACATCTCAATTTAGAATCCATTAATTCATCGGGTTTTGCCTCTTTCCACTAAAAGCAAATAAAACCAAATGTGAGACAAAGGAGGTTTCATCTGAAGAGACACATGAAGCATGGGTATGGCCCATGGGACACTGGGAAGGTATGTGGCCAGGCCAGGGTATACTGTGACACTCCGTGGTGATCACCCTGCCACTCATCCACTAACGCCACAGAAACTTTAGCCGACCGTGTACCTTCTGTTGGTATCTAACAAAATCACACTGACAGCCCACGTTTTTTTCTTGCATTCTAAAATCTTAGTTTTTCTGTTAAGAGTTAAACAAAACCGACAGTTCAAACTACATTCCCTAAAATAGTATCTGTTTAACTTCTATACTTACCACTGCTTCCATATCTGAAGTGTTTGGTGGAGCAAAAATTGTCTGTACCATAAACTTGTGTTTGCTCTTTTCATTTGGATCATAGTCAAAGGGCTGTAGCATTACTAAATAAGAAAGGACACGTTATATTGTCGTCTGCATGTTTATCATTCCCATTACCTATCACACAAGCTTTAAGAAAACCAAGATGAGTTCAAGCTACCGCATACTGCATTATTTACACTAATGTTCTACAATCGACTTTATGACTTCCAATTATTTTTAAACTGTTCACCTTTCTGATTTGCTAAGTCTTTTAACAATCCGCAAATTAACAAATGGGTACTTAAAAAATAGGACTCTATGGCTGCCTCCTCTAAACTTAGTTTGTGAAAATTTTCACACCTTAGCCAACACTGCCTCCTGTGTCTGTAAGCACACATTAAACCCAATAAACTATTTATTAAAATAATTTATAGGGCCAATGAGATAGCTCAGTGGCATAAGCGCCTGCCTGGCAAGCGCGAGGTTCTGAGTTCAACTCCCGGTACCGCATATTAAAAAGAAAGAAAAAAAACCCCACTGTCATATTATTTTAAAATAATTACCTTTTCTAAAATGCATTTTAAATAAACTACAAGTTTATTTTCTAAAATTTTATTCAAAGAAAAAAATAAAAGAAAATCATATAACTTCTCAATATGTAGAATTTAGAGTCCAAATAATTTTTTTCTAAGCATTTAAGAGTTTCAATAGCCTCCTAGGGGTTTGTTAGGGTTCCATGTGGTAATAAGTCATGCTAAATTTATGTACATAAATCCAAGGAATAAACTAAGAATTATTAAATTTATGCATATGGTATAAAAATTATTTCCCTACTAACATTTATTTATTCCTGAACTGTCAACACTTTCAAAAAAACAAATGCAATTAAGCAAATGCAAGAAACATCGATTATTCATGAAAATCTTATCTATAAGGTACCTCTGAGAATCACTTAACAGTTAACCCCAAGCATCAGTCAGGCCGTGCATTTGTTTATGTACTGATTATCCCCATGCGTTGCTCCGGCAAGTATCACTTCAACCAGTTTTTTTTTTTTTTTGGTACTGGGAACTGAACTTAGGACCTTGTGCTTGCCAGGTGGGCGCTTGTGCCGCTGAGCTATATCCCCAGCTCCCCCCCCTTTTTAAAACCAGTTTATTCTTATATTGAATAAATTTGATAAAATTGTTGTTTTTATATTTCCTGTTATATTATCTTACAAAAATTAACAAAAATTGCAATTTTTTGGTCATCCTGTATTTCAATAACTGGACTAGTAAGTGGTTAACTCCCTCATAGTTAAAAAAATTTTTCAAAGGGCCAAATACATAGAAGCAGAAAATACACAGGATAAAGACTTAGGGATATGCATAAAGCATAATACAATTCCATTAACACCCTTTACTGAACAATTGCTGTAGGCTCATCGCATGAAACAAAATTTGTGGATAAAAAAATGACAGAACCAGGCATGGTGGTGCACGCCCATAATCCCAGCTACTCAGGAAGTTAAGGTACGAGGACCACAAGCTTGAGGCCAGCCTGAAGCTGTCTCAAAATAAAAAAAGTTTAAAAACACTGGTGTATAGACACTGGTGGTAGAGCACACCCGGGGAGGATGAAATCCATGAGTGTTCCCGCTCCCCATGTTACTACAACACAGTGGGAGCTGAGGACTGCTAGGAAGAGAGAGGTTCTCCTAGAAGCCACACAAATCCTCATACTGGCTTTCTACTTCTCAGCTTCTCAGAAGACTGCTAAGGGTTACACACATGGGAAGCATGAGGGACTGTCAGAGAAGGAAAGAACGAGTTTACAGAGGATGTTATGACACCAGCATAGATTTTACTGCAAAAGTAAGTGATCTATATATGGCAGGAAACAAGCACACCTTTCAACTACAGTATAAGTAAACACATAAGGGAATAATAACAGTAAAGTTATTCCTGGCCATGGTGACCCACTCCTGCAATCCCAGCACTGTGAGATGGGGAATCTCAAGTTTGAGCCCAACCTGAGCAACTTAACAAATAAGCAACAGTCCATTTCAAAATAAATATAAATAAAAATGTTGGGTATGTAGCTTAGTGCAAAGATCCTGGGTTCAATCTCTAGTACCATTTAAAAAAAAGCACTGGGCTTTTACAGTGACAGGCATAAAGATTTATTTGCTTTGACACAACCAAAAAAGCAGCATTGTACTTTTGTAAGCAAAAGAATTAGAACCCAGAAAAAACTTCTCAGGTTGCATGTAATACACAACACATCTAATCCTAAAAATAATAAAGGCAGAGAATGTAATGACCTATAAGAATAAGGACTAGATACAAAGTTTTAAATTAACAATTACTTACAAATTAACCATACACACCTCCAACACACAAGATAAGGGTAAGAAATTTTCTCTTAACCGTGTGCACATGGTAAGATAATATATGAACATCTTTAAAGGCAAAGCCAGAACAAAAAGTATTCCCTCCCTCAGATGAACCACTATTAGATAAACCAAATTAAACATGGTCATAAAATGTCAAAATTCAAAAGTGCATAAGTTCAGGACATGACTTGTTACCTGAAACAGTCACCGTCGACCCTGGGTCAATAATCCCACTGTTGGGCCTCACACAGTACCGGCGAGGTGCTGTAGTCTTCACTTTGAAACACACTTTTCTATCTGATGGGTTTCGCAATTTAAGATTTGTAGTGACTACATCTGTGAAGGGGCCTGTGAGTTTTAAAAGTGAGAAAAAAAATTAACTGGAGTCACAAAAACAAAAGCATAATTCTGAATTATATAAATATAGCCACAATTTTATTAATGTATTGATTCTGCACACATATAAATATTACCAAATAGCCAACAGTGGTAATATTTCTTTCTTCAGGTGGTAGACTTATAAATGAGGTGTACTGCCTTTTTGTTTTCATTCCTGATCATGATTCACAAACTCTCTACAGTAAACACAGATTATTTCCACTTTTTAGAAAAGTGTTTTGGAAATTTCAATCTATGTAATCAGTCTACAATTGTTACTCTTACAGTATGTTCTCATCACATTACTAAAAATACCAGAATTCTCCTACGGTCTTCAAAGCAGTGCCAAAAATCTCTCTACCAGAAGACACTACACCCTAGAGCAAGTAGTGCTCCTATTTCTCAATTAGGTTTGAGAGATCTACTCATTCATTCATACTATTTGGTAGGTGCTGGTTACACACTATAGATAAACATTTTTAAGCTTTTTAAATTTTGGTTCTATATCCAAACATATAATTATTAGCAACCCAAAAAGTGGTGCAGTTCTGTCTGAATTAAAACCAATATATCCTCATTTTTCAAAAGAGATGTGAAGATTACAGCCATTTTGCTCTTGGCTGAAGAAAAGCCTAAAGACAGATAGATGTATGCGGGTTAATTTAATTAAAAATGATTGTTTACTTTGGAGGCAGGAGGTAAAAATACGTCCAGATAAGAAGCAAACTCCCCACTATTAACTGTTCCAAAAATAATTTAAAATGATTTCGGCGGGGGGGAGCCTGAGGGTGTAACTCAATGGTAGAGCTCTTGCCTAGCATGCCAAGGCCCTGGGTTTGATTCCCAGTGCTGCAAAAGACTGAAGAGCTGAAAGGCTGAAAATAAGAGATACCTACTATAAAGGCCATCTTTTTTTTTTTTTTTTAAATAAATCTTGAACAAGAACGTCTTTTAAAACTTTAAAATAGTTATGCTATAGAAGTTCAGACTGAAAAACTTCTCCAACTATGCTAGACAGTTTCTAGTTCGTTGAATACAAGAACACTGCCTAGGACAAAAACCAGAAGACAAAAAAGGAGGCATTAGAAAGGGCACAGGAGATGGAAACAAATTTGCATAATGCATTAGGAAAAAATCCACAAAGTAAATTAAAAAGCACTTGGTTCAGGTCCTAAGGAATATCATGCCTCTCCTGAACAAAGTGGTTAAAAAGACCTAATGAAATCTACCTTAACGGATTCTCAGAAAAGAGAAGTTATATAACATACGGAAAACACTATGAACATAATCCTTTACACAATAATGCCACTCACAAGGTAGTTTTGTTTGACACTAGGACAGGGTTGGGGTGGGGAAGAGACACACAGATACAACAGACAGCAGACATTCTACAACGCTTTGCACATCCCCATACAGTATTATGCCTCCATCCCAGTGAATTTTTAAATACATCTCCTCCTATAGTTTGGATCTTGAATATCCTCAAAGGCCCAAATGTTTAAAGTCTTGGTCCCCAAACTGGCACTACTGGGGAGTGGTGGTAACTTTAAGAGGTGTGGCCTGGTGGGAGTCCTTAAATCCTGAGGCCTGCCCTGGAAGGGAATATGAGATCCCAAGCCCTCTGGCTCTTTTCTCTTCCTGACCCCTTTCGCTCCACCACATACTGCAACCACAATGTGCTGCCTCATCTCAGGCTCAGAAAACTGGGCCAAGGAACTGCAGACTGAAACCTCTAAAACTGTCAGCAAAAATAGCGCCCCCCCCCCCGCCCTTTTTTAAATCTCAGGTATCTGTTATTGTGACAGAATGCTGACCTATACACCTCTAAAAATTCCTACTGGTAAAAAAAAAAAAAAAAAAGAAAGAAAACAACTTTTCCAGGAATGTATCCATTCTGTAAAACAAAATTTTGTTCTCTTTCTTCAAAATTTTGAAAAGCTAGTTCACCACTGCAGAAAGTTATTCTACCAACAGCCATGACACTCATGATACCTTAGTCACCAATACATTTGTACATTTACATTTACATATGTAATTTTACCAATAAGCACAAATGTTCTTATTTTGCCTTTATATCAATGTTAAAGAAAAACTGTAAGCATTATTAGTAATTCTTGTCTTATTCCTCTTAAACCTGAAGTTATTCATTATAAGTAGGTATGCTCTATTTCATTATGTCTACTATTGTGGTCATGCCCATTTACACGTCGAAATGCCTACCTTTCTCTGTATTATTAGAGCATTATACTAAAATTTTAATTGTGTGCTTGTGGATAACTTTTATGCAAAAATTTCATTTTGAAATGGTAATTAGCCATTACAAAATACTAACTATAAAAATGGAATACGGGGTCAAATAGAGTTAAGGACCACTGCATTATACCAATAGTCTCCTAATTTACTAACTGGAATTGTAACTTTTATAATGCTGAAGTGGTTAAGCCACTGAGAAAAACAACTAAGTGGCTACTATGAAAGTCAGATCATGGTGAACTTTGCAACAGGATAAGAAGACAGTAACTAGGACAAGGCACATGAAAGGCTTTCTGGAATGCTGGCCAGGTCTATTTCTACCCTAAATGGTGACTGCATGGTTTTTTTTTTTTTTTAATAATTTGTATATATTTCCTATATGCAAAAACAATAAAAACATTTTTTAGAAAAGATTTTTTGTTTTGTTGTGTTTTGGTACCAGGCAACGAACTCAGGACCTTGCATGTGCCAGGTAGGCGCTTGTGCCACTGTGCTATATCCCCGGCCCAAAAAGATGATTCTTAATGTAACCTTAAAAAAACTGAAACCCCATTGTTTTTACAGTAATTTTATTTATTTTTTTTTTGTGTGTGTGTGGGTACCGGGGATCGAACTCCGGACCTTGTGCACCAGCAGGCGCCCATGGCTCTGAGCGATATCACTGGCCCTTTTTTCATTATGTGGGTACTGGGAGTCGAAGTCAGGACCTCACGCTTGCAAGGCAGGCGCTTATGCCACTGAGCTCTCTCACCGGCCCTACAGTAATTTTAATAAGAAAGTGATAATCTGAAGCAATTGATATAGGAAACAAATATCCTTACAAATAAGGTAAAACTCCCATTTGCCCAAAAGGAATGCTTAGTTTCACATCTATTAAACGACTAATGAAACAGTGGATTTTAAGATCACCTGGCAGTAAAGTACACTAGTCTACAATCAATGGTATGTACTGTTTGATACATACTTCCTATGTTGAAAGTGAAATGTCATTTTTCACGATGCAGTCATATTCCACATAAAACTGCACATAATACAGGTTTTACTGACTTGCACTTTTACTGAAAAAACTCACAATTAAAAATCTCTACCTTTTGGGGCCGGTGAGATGGCTCAGCGGCGTAAGCGCCTGCCTTGCAAGCGCGAGGGCCCAAGTTCGACTCCCGGATCCCACATACGAAAAAGGGGCTGGTGATATCGCTCAGCGGCACGGGTGCCTGTTGGCGCGCGAGGTCCTGAGGTCGTCCCCCCGGTACCCACAAAAAAAAAAAAAAACAAAAAAAAACTCTACCTTTTAATTATATAGGTTGTCCTTTTTTAAGTAGGTATATTTTCTAACACTAAATACTCTTGACTAAGTATTCTGTAACTGTCAATGCCATTACACCAAAATCTTAACTACAGGACCTAATTCTCACAAACAGAAATTTAACAAATAATGAGTACGAATAAAAATGTTTGGGTTTAACTTTTTTGAAAAAAACATGGAACCTGAGATTTTACACATTCATCCTACCCTTACTAAAAGAGAAAAGGTAAAAGTCCTAATGACAAAGCCTGGCTGCTCTGCTCCAATACATAAAGAATGCAGCTGAAACAAGGCAGGTGAAGACTACTTCAGTGTTTCCACAGGCTTCAGCAAATTAAGCATGTATCAGCGACTAGTTTCTCTGTTACATAAGGGTTACTGCTGAACATATAACAAGTTATCTTCAACTTAAAATAACCATGCAGGGCCAGTGAGATAGCTCAGTGGCATAAGCATCTGCCCGGCAAGTGCCAAGGTCCTGAATTTGACTCCTGGAACCCACATAAAGGAAAAAAAGGGCCGGTGATATCGCGGCACAAGCACCTGCTGGCAAGCGCGAGGTCCCGAGGTTGACTCCCGGTACCTACAAAAATAAATAAATAAATAAAATAAAATAAAATAAAATAATCATGCATATGGAACATACACTGTAGAATATATGGACCATGTACTAAGAATTTCCAGAGTAACAGTAGCAAGGCAATAGTAGTAGTAAAAGTCTTTGTAATAACTTGCATTTATTGGGCACTCATCAGGCATCAGTAACTTTGCATAAGTTGTTTAACCCTTGTAACAAGTCCATGAAGTACTTTTATTACTCATTATTCCCGTTTCACAGATGATTCAGCTCAGAGAAGCTGAATACTCATACAAGCTAATACAACTACAAAGCAATGGAAGTGGGAAATCAACCAGGTCTGACTCCAGGGCCTGAAATCTCATAAATTCTGTAGATAGTAGCTAGCTATATTTCTTTTCTAATTCATAACCATAGCACCTAGATCTGTGAAGCATTAAAGCATGAAAGTGAAGTCAAATTAGCAATATTTGAAAAGATTTTTAAATAGATATTGTATTTCCCTTAGTCCCCTAAGTCGATGCTAAACATTTCCTGAAATAAGTACCAAACACAGAAAATATTTTAAACATTTTACATCCAAGTAAGCTCTAGAACATTTTCATCACAAATTTTAAAAATGGAGTCACCTGATTTACTTTGCCTATAACACACTGAAATCAAAGACTCGATGCAAGCGCCTTGTGAACACTGGGTCTTTGTCTTATTCGCTGCTGTGCCCCACGCTACAACAATGCTTGGCACAGTAGGTTACGGATAAATATTATTGTACACATATTGTTGGACAAATAAACAGACTGCCACTTTTTGGAAAGTCGTATGAGTTCTATCTCTATTCAAAAAGACCTAATTACTAAAGTACTAAAATAATCTATAAAATTTCATTAACATAATTATAGAACTGTGGATCTTGATGTTAATGCAAAAGGAAGACTTCATTAAGCCTCTAATACTTAAAAACTTTAAACTGCTTACTCCTCTTGTTATTGATACTGTATTATATTTTCAATGAAGAGTGTCTAGATGTACTGTGGAAAAAAATTATGAAATCCACTTAACCCAGTAAGGTGCGGTGATCTAAAAATAATTTTTCCTACTCTATGGACCTATAGAAAGTCATAAACCGAAGTTAAATAGGCAGGGACCATGTCTTTTATTTCTTCTGTACCACTTATATAGGGTAGTACTGTTTGGGACATACAGTTAAATATGGTCCATCACCTTCACATTAAAAGAAAGTACTTAAGACAATTTCTTCATTCCTTTGAAAAGCCTTTTGGAGGTAAAGAGAGCCAAGTTTCTGTTACTGATGCACTGACCTTTTTTTTTTTTTTTTTTTGTGGGTACCGGGGGGTCGACCTCAGGACCTCGGGTGCCTGCGCGCCCGTGCCGCTGAGCGATATCACCGGCCCCTTTTTCGTATGTGGGGTCCGGGAGTCGAACTGGGCCCTCGCGCTTGCCGCGCAGGCGCTTAAGCCGCTGAGCCATCTCACCGGCCCTGCACTGACCTTTTTTAAAGGCAGTGTGCCGACTGTGAAGCTTAAACTCTACCTAAACCACAAACTACGAAACTGACCTTGGGCAACTCCGCCTCTCCAGCCCATTCTAGCCCCTTTCATTTGAGAATAGGCAAATGATCTCTAACACTCCTCCCAGTTCTAAAATTATGTGACATTAGAAACATTTTTACTTACTACCTTAAAGAATATCTTTGACCCAGTGGTAAAGATGGGAGAAGGTAACAACTCTCAGCCACCATAGCCTTACTGACATTTTGTCTGAAATTATCTTAAACATCTTGGGCATGCTTTTTGCAGCATTTGAATGCACAGACTACTTACTCTAATCTAAACAATCTTCGTGATGCAATCTTGAAAACGAGGGGGGATAAACTGTCTGTACACAGAAGGGGAGAATTATTTGCAATATTTTAATATCAACTGATACGTCCTTCTGTTCTGTAGCCTTCTAAATAAATTATATTCACATACACAATTATATGAAAAACTGTGTTCAAGACAGTATGAAATGTGCATGTTACCTAATTACCTCTATTAAAATAGAAATAGGTAGTCCATATTTAAATTTTAATTTTTTATAATCTAGATAGGATATAAGGAAATACAAGAAAATAGACATTTTGGGAAAATTTGAACTAAACATTTTCATACTATCTATAAAACTAAAGCTACTGCTAGAGGCAAATATAAGAAAATGATCACAATAATCAACTAAAAATATAGTATATATATAATGTATATATCTTGCACAGCCAACGTAAGAAATACATGAAAATGTTAACAGTAATTATTTCTAGGTGGTACCACTGAGTAATATTTACTTGTGTTATACTACCCATACTTTTTCAACTTTCTTCTTTGGGTACATTTTACAATCAGAAGGAACTTTTAAGTCTATACACTAAAAAGCTTAATTTGCCCATTAAACTTTTCATTTGTATAAAGTCCTAGGGGAAAAACTGAGAAGATTCAGAAAAACAAATCCTCTGAGGATTGTTCTACTGAGGGTTTTAGCAGTAGAAACAAGACCAAGAGATTCTTCTTACCTGACAGTTTTATAAAAAAAAAAAGTCAATTTTTTTTTCACGGAGAAAACAAACTAAATAGGAAACACTGTAATTTAAACCCACTCTATACTCCTATGCAAACTATAGATACAAAATAAAGTGCTATCAAATCATTAGCACATAAGAAATTTGTCAGTCTATTATAAACTGATTCTCTTAACCACTTACCAGTCCAACTATTTAAATACAGGATGACCAAAAATTGCGTATTTTTGTTAATTTCTGTAAGATAATAACAGATAATATAAAAACAACAATTTTATCAAATTTATTCAATACGAAAGTCAACTGGTTGAAATGACACCTGCCCCAGTGATGCTAGGGACAGTGAGCATGTAAACAAACGTACTGCCTGAGTGATGCTCAGGCTGATCATGTCCTTAAGTTAAAATGTATGTAACTAAACTTGTTCCTTTAAACCAGAATTTTGAAAACAGTATCAAACATTCATGATAACTCTAGTTATGGAGAAAAGCAACTAAGCAGGCGATGCATAAGTCACCAAAAATAACATCTACTGGATGCCTGTACAGTCACTGAGTTTAAAGGCAAGGCGTCAACGTTGTGACTGGTCAGCTACCGCCACATGTGTTAGTATTCCTGTGAGGCCAGCTCCACTTCCTTTGCCACTTAGACTGCTATTCCTGCCTCAGTATCCTCATGAAGGACCCCACCAGACACTCAAGTCCCTTGGATAAAATGCCCAAGTGTGTGCATATAACCTATGGACATCCTGCCCTATTAATTAAATTATGTCTAGCTTACAATACCAAATACAATGTACATAAATACTATGTAAATTGTTACACTGTATTAAGGAATAATAACAAGAAAAAAGTCTGTATGTGTTCAACACAGGCATAATTTTAAAATTTCTCAGGTTACATCTGCCAGTGTGGAATCTGTGGATACAGAGATTGTTTATTATGAGCTCAAGTGTGATTTTTGTTCTTAATAAAAAAAATTCCTGGGCCGGTGAGATGGCTCAGCGGCGTAAGCGCCTGCCTTGCAAGCGCGAGGGCCCGAGTTCGACTCCCGGATCCCACATACGGAAAAGGGGCCGGTGATATCGCTCAGCGGCACGGGCACCTGTTGGCGCGCGAGGTCCTGAGGTCGACCCCCCCGTATCCACAAAAAAAAAAAAAAAATTCCTGCAAAACAAGACTGGACTCTAAAACATGTTCAACTTTATAATTCTGTGACACATACTTCCCTTTAACTAAAATTCTCACAAGGAACTACCAGCTGATGGCAACAGTAAGAGATGGATGAAACTTTCACATTAATGTAGTTATGACTTAGCTGTTACAAGGTAGTTGTAAATTAGATTTACTTTCAGCTAGACCTTGATTTGTGAATTGTGGCTGGATATGTCAATCTAAGTAACAGAGATTCTCCAAAGATCAGTAAATTTATTTGGACATAGCATTCAATGGGAACAATATTGTCATAGTAAACAATGTGTGTATTTGAGACTGAGGAAGGGGAAGTTTTAATGGCAAAATAAGGAGAATCACGTATTTTGAAACGATACCCTCAGCTACAAGAATCAGTAACAGGAATGGCACTAGTCCAAAGTCGGGACAGGCAGCTGCTGGGCAGATGCGCTTGCAGAAGCATTCTCTGCCTAAGGCTGCAATGGCCTTTGCATAAGGTTGTGGTTCTGGTAATCCTGCCTGGTAATTATTGCTGTCGTGCCATGTTATTGGTGTGCAATTCCCCTCCTTCATAACCTCCTGGCTTGGTTTATTATTCTTTGGTTGACGTAGGGTTTGACAAAAGTCCCTTCATTTTGTTTCTGACAACTTTTACAGATGATGAAGATTAATTTGTTTTCTATTCATCTTTATATACCTTCCCTTATGCCCTTATACTGTGTAAAAATGCTTAAGTTATTAATGAGATACACACACACCAAACAAATTTAACCTTAATCTCCCAAAAGAATCAAGTTAAATAACTAAATTATTTTCAGTTTGTTATCTTACTATAAGCAGTACACATTCACTGCAGAAAACACAGCCAGGCATGGTGGCTCATGCCTGTAATCCCAGCACTTGAGAGGCTGAAGCAGGAGGATCACCATGAGTTCAAAGCCAGCCCAGAGTACATAATGAGTTCAAGGTCAGCCTGAACTACAGTGCCAGATCCTGTCTCAAAAATCAAAAACAAAAAATCTTCAAACACATAGAAAAGCAAATATATGACAACAAGACATTCTAATCCTAAAGTAGAGGTAAGAATGTTAACATTCTTTTCTTTCTGATCTCTTTCTCCACATATTACCATAAACTCCTCACACTTATGCAACTTTTCAACCAAGGGATAAGACTGTCACCAAAGATCAGCTTTTCACTGAAAGTAGGACAACCAGACTTTAACAGATGTGACACAACACCATCTATGAAGTATTTTTACCACAAAATATTGAAACCTGAATCTAACCAACCCTTAAACTTAATTCAAAACTTACACGAAATACATGTAAGACACATCCAGAATAGGGGACATTTCACTGGACAACTGGCATGGTCTTTAACAAACCAATGGCATAATTATTTAAAAAAAAAAAAAGGGCACTGTCTATTAAGACTTACCAAATGCAATGCAAAAGTGAAAAAGCAACTACAAAGCAGCAGATTGGAGAAATTTCAAAGGACTATTAGATGCTATATTAAAGATTTATTGTTGGTTTTAAGTAACGATGGTATCATGACTATGCAAAAAAAAAAAAAAAAAAAAGATCCCCTTTGTCCCTAGAAAGGCAAATTCAAGTACCTAGGCATAAAACGTTTGGCTATCCAAGGGCAGGAGGACTGTAAGCTGAGCCCAGCCTGAGCAACTTAGTGATTTAGAGACTCTGCCTCCCAAAAAGGAAGGGAGACTGGAGCTGGAGCTCAGTGGGAAGGCCCTGGGTTCAATCCTCAGTACTGCCAAACACGCAGAGGCAAACAAAAACATACAACTAAGCATGGTAAAACGTTGTCATTAAATTATGTTAAGGCAGATGGAAGTTCGTATGTTTTTATGAATGTCTGTAAGTTTAAAATTTTTAATTGAGTAATTAATGTGAGTCACATTTCAGTTATAATAAACCAGTAATAAGTAGTCCTTTTACCTTTAATTTTCTTCTAAGACAATTTTTTTATGCTTGAGAAAAAGCAAGTTCCCCCTACTTTTGAAAGGCTGGTCAATCAAGTTTAAGATAAAAAGGTAACAAGAAAAAGATCAAGAAGTGCCTATGGAAAAAGAAAAAGAGTGCCTGTAATAGGCTCACTTCGCAGATCATCTGCACGGTTCAAAGTCTCAAAGACCACGCATGGTGGCACACACCAGTGATCCCAGCACTCAGGAGGCTGAGGCAGGAGGATCACAAGTTTGAGGCCAGCCTAGGCTACACAGTGAGTTCAAGGCCAGCCTGAACAGTTAAACTGTCAAAAAAAAAAAAAAAAAAAAAAAAACCAAGCCAACCAAAACAAAAAAAGGTCTCAAAGGAAATTTAAAAGGAAGGGGTGATGGGAGAAATGCAGGTTGGAGGATACAAAGTAGCAGATACAGAATAGGAGTAAGTCTAGAGAGCTGATGTACAACATGATCTCTACAGGTAATAAAATTATGCTGTACTTGAGATTCCTGCTAAATGAGCAGACTTCAAGGGGTCTTCCCACAAGAGGAGGAGGAGGAGGTGAAAGGATGAGATACAATGTTACTAAAGTGTCTATATGTACACTGTAACACCTTCATCATATGTACACCTTCCATCACATGTACACCTTCATTGTGTGTACACTGTAACACATTCATCATAGGTACACCTTCCATCATATGTACACCTTCATCGTATGTACACATCACATTGTAAACCACAGTCATGTGTACACCGTAACATCACGTTGTATACCTTAACCATATGCTGTGCAATGTTTTAAAAAGGTGAGAGAAGACTTGTACACATACCAATATTACCAATCCTAACAATCAAAAAACAGCAAACTTTAAAGAACTTAACATCAGTCAAGTTTTCCCAATTTTTAGGCAGCAGTCCCTCCTTACCCACAGCTGGTTTGTTCTACAACCCCCAGGGGAAGCCTGAGACTGTGGACAGTACCAAACTCCGTAACTTCATGTCTTTTCCAGCTCAATCAAACATTCATCACACACTAGCCTTAACATTTACAGCCTGAGGTGTGACAGCAAAACCGACATAAATTTCACTTTTTTTTTTTTTTTTTTTTTTTTTGTGGGTACCGGGGGGTCGACCTCAGGACCTCGCGCACCAGCAGGCGCCCGTGCCGCTGAGCGATATCACCGGCCCCTTTTTCGTATGTGGGATCCGGGAGTCGAACTCGGGCCCTCGCGCTTGCCGGGCAGGTGCTTACACCGCTGAGCCGTCTCACCGGCCCAGATTTCACTTTCTTCACAATTTCACAGATTCTTTTTCTTAGGGTAGATCCTAGCAATCTCAGCACATGACTGTCTTATTAAGTGGACAACGTTCACCTTTGCACTAAAAGGAAGCACTTTATGGCCGCTCTTTGGCACATCCAGGCATATCTGAACTGCCAGGACCACTACTCTTGTTCCCTGGGGCCAGTAAGATAAGGGTTACCTCAGCAAAGGAGTGGGACACCAGCAATCTGAGAAGCAGCCAGCTGCTGGCTGACTAACATGAGCAGCACATCCAAGGTGGAGATGCTGGCCAAAGCACTTAGGGCCCAGGCAGGAAGGAGCAGAACAGGACAAGATTTCACCAAGCTACTCAGAATGACATGCAATTTAAACTTGTGTTTAATTTCTGAAATTTTCTATTTAATATCCTAGGACCACAGTTGACCACGGGTAACTGAAACCACAGAACACAAAGCCACGGAAGGGGGAAAGAGCTACTGTGTATCTTGCTACATCAGGAACATCATTTTCTTTTTGTATTCTCCCATCATACAGTCAGAAACCTTTAAAGCCAGAACACCCCAAAAATTGCCTAGTCCTGCCTTTCACTTTACAAAAAGAAAACTGAAGCAATTTACCCATGGGATAATTAACTCTTCACAAAATATCCCTGAAGTCATTTTCTGGAACTACTAACTATACACAACTATATGCAACAGGCAGACGAAAAAGCCAATTCAGAAGATATCTAAGACAAAAATGGGAATTACAGTGAAATCATCAGTCTTACTAGTCCAGTCTACATTCATTGGGCAATCACTCTTTGATTCAAATCTTGTCACTATATCATCAAGTAGCTCACAGAACAGTTTGGGAGGAAAAAAAACAAAAACAGGTGAGCACAAGCTTCCATAGTGCCATGAAAAAAGGGAGAAACCAACCTGCCCTGAAAGAATATCAAAGACCTCATAAGAAAAATGATTCTTGAACTGAAGTCTGCCTGAGACAGGCAAGAAGATTCCAAGCAGTGTGTGTGCAAAGTGTTCCAACAGCTTGGGAGCATTTGGGAAAATGGTTTCATAATAGCCAAGGCTATGGGTAGCAAAGAAATAGCACTAAAATTAGAAATGTAAGCAGGAGACTTTGGACTTTTCCAAGTACACAATGGGAAAATACTTCAGCTTCTTTAAACTAGGGAACATCACCACCAGATTTTCCTTTTGCAAAAAGTAGTTCCATGCCGATATCTCATACTCTGAGTATAATTTAAAGATAACAATACGCAGTGTATTTACCATTGTTACCCTCCTATTATGCTGTTTTGAAATTTTGTTCTATTTTTTCCTCTCTAAAATTAAAAAAAAAAAAAAAAAAAGATCCAGCAGCAGTGTGGAAGTCAGGTTGAAGAAAGCTCACGCAAGAGAAAAGAAGACACATCTGCTGACTAGGAGAGAAAAGATGTAAGATACCTTAACTATCCCAAATCCCAGACCCCTCTGAGTATAAGGACCCAAACACATCTTCCATACCTACTCAGGTCAGGAGTTTCCACCTACCCTCCCACACAGCCCCAAATAAAATGCAACTGATCCTCATCCAGACACCTGGAGGTTCCTAGGTGGGTGAATGGCACCACCATCTGGTTTACACAAGCAGAAATCTCAAAACTGTATAGGAAACCAACCGTCCCTATTCTCTCAGGGCAGATACCCAAGAGTCTCACTGGTTTGCTCTCCAAACTTTTCACCATTTCCTTAACACATCATCTCAGTCCAAGAGGTCTCCTCTTGCCAGGACTGCTATGGCTACCTAATTTATCTCTTTCTCTTCTTAATCTACACAGCCACTGGAAGTAGTACTTATAATGCAAATGTGATGTTACTCCATTCCCTGCACCTTCAATGCCCCTCTCATACACAACACTTAAAACTACCTCCTGGCTTAGGACAAAAATGTAAGTACTAACCTGCCCTATAAACCAGAACTAGATTCATCTTGGTTATTTCCATTACTGTCACACTGACCTCTTTCGGCCTGGTAAATGTCTCATATTCCCTCCTACCAGAGGACCACTCTACATGCATTTTCTTTTCTTTTCCTCTAGGGAACTTCTTATTCTTGGAATCTCATTTCAACTGTGACAGCCTTCTCTGACCAAATCAAAGTCCCCTACTTTGGATTCTCACAGCACTAGCAGACATCTTTATAGTTGTTTCCTTCATCTCCATATTGGATTAGTGTCCATCTCTCCCGATAGAACTGCCCCATGAACACAAGGGCGGTGTTTCCCTCACAACTGTAGTTCTAACACTCATTCATCATACCTGACATATAACAAATGTTCAAATCTAATACAATTATATTAGATAATCTGATTCAGGACTAAATGAATTCTTGAAATGAATTTTGAAGTAGACCTGTATTACAGGGGATAAGTCAAGGATTATCTGAGAAAGAGAAACGGAGTTTAATTACTACATGTGTAGAGTGTTTTTGGTATGAATAATCATGCTGCTGCTAAAATGTAAAAATAAAAAATACAGGAAGAGTAGGCTTGAGTAGTTTTAAAAAAGCTAAGGATGTGTTGATCGTGAGATGTCTAAAGAACAAATCCAGGTCGGTGATATAGCTCAGCAGCATAAGCGCTTGCTTGACAAGTGCAAAGTCCTGAGTTCGGGTGCCGGTACCCACAAACAAACAAAAAATAAAATAAAAATAAAAATAAAGAACAAATCCAAATAGTCAATAAGTTGTTAAGAGTCTATGTTCTTAACTCTACGTTCTAAATTAAAATATAGATTTGGGTGTGTGCCAGTATGTGCAGAGAGCAAGGAAGAGAAAGAGAAAACTTTCTCAAAAAGGAGTTTAGAGGGCCGGTGAGATGGCTCAGTGGCTTAAGCGCCTGCCTTGCAAGCGCGACAGCCCGAGTTCGACTCCCGGATCCCACATACGAAAAAGGGGCCGGTGATATCGCTCAGCGGCACGGGTGCCTGTTGGCGCGCGAGGTCCTGAGGTCGACCCCCCGTACCCACAAAGAAAAAAAAAAAAAAAAAGGAGTTTAGAGCCAGATAAAGATGAAACCCAACCAGAGCCTCAGAAACATTTGCATTTAAGAAAAAGGCCACAAACGAAACCAAAATAGGCAGCAAAGAAGAAAATTACAAAATAAAGCTACACAAATTTAAAAAACCTGAATTTCTAAAAAGAACTGTCCTGTTGGTGATGATAACTGTCTGAGGGGTCAGGTGAGATAACAACTGGAAGTGATTAACGCGGGTGTCGATAAGTAATGAATCAGAAAGATGACTACAAGGGTGGAGGAGTGCACAGAAGGGGAGAACTGCAGACAGTGAACATGGACTGTTTTCCCAAGAAGTCTGACTGCAAAAGAAATGAAGGACCAGGAGGGACACAGACCAGAAACTGAAGCCTAAGTATGAGTTTACCTTAACCACCCAAAACAAAGGAGCCCAGAGCCTTGGACATGAGGAGAGTACAATGCAGACCAGCAGGCGTTCAGAGGTGGCAGCACACCAGACAAAGGCCTGTATGCCATGCTGGAAAAAAAAGCAGATCAGGTTTTCACCCTGGGGACAATATACCTGGCGCCTTTCAGGAATGGAGCAGTAAGATGGCATTTACGCTTTAAGGATGTGGGGCGAGGTCACCACAGAGATCTGGTAAAGCCAGTGTGAGACAGGAGGCACTTCTAAGGAACCCCCTGGAAAAGTGCTGGCCACCCAGAAAAGCAGGCCTGTGTGTCCTCCGGTGAGCCACTTCTCGGGGGAGCGCTGCCGCCCAGATGCGCTAGCTGGTTCACACTGCCACCAGCGTCCCTGGGCGCTCAGAGTGCTTGGTCTCTGAACTTTGTATTGTCAGGGGCAACCTTGAGCATAACACTTCTAGTAGTTTATTTTCTTCCTCTCCTTGATCATTAAGAGAAAAAAATATATTTGAAATTTATTTCAGTATTTTCTAAACTTTCTTTAAACTTTTCTCCAAACATGCTAATGGAAAAAGTAAAATGATGCATAACACAAAGGAAGAAATTCTGTAATGTTTTAAAGCAAAAAATGATTTCACATAAAATGGCAAATTTCAAATGTGAAAATCAAATCCTAAGCCAAATTACTGCCAGAGTTTAAACAGAATTTAAAGAAAAAGAAGTATCTCTTTTTCTTTACCAACAATCAAAAGATCTACTTCAGATTCATTATATCATTAAAGCACTTTTGTATATTCACTACATGAAACAACATTTTTTAATAAAATATTGGAGCATGCAGAAAATGGACCAAACTCTTACCTACTTCTTCAAAACTGTACAAAGTACTGAGATTTGTCTCAGATGATCTTATGTATGTAAAACGAAAAGCACCCAATCTTGCAAAAATCCTTAATAAGATACTGGCAAACAGAATCCAACAAATCATCAAGAAGATTATACACCATGACCAAGTTGGATTCATCCCAGGGATGCAGGGATGGTTCAACATACGTAAATCAATCAATGTAATACAGCATATTAACAGAACCAAAGACAAAAATCACATGATCATCTCAATAGATGCAGAAAAAGCTTTTGACAAAGTCCAGCACCTTTTCATGATAAAAACCCTACAGAAAATTGGAATAGAGGGTCTTTATCTCAATCTGGTAAAAGCTATCTATGACAAACCAACAGCCAATATTATACTAAATGGCCAAAAACTGAAAGCCTTCCCTCTAAAATCAGGAACAAGACAAGGATGTCCACTGTCCCCACTCTTATTCAACATAGTTCTGGAAACTTTAGCCAGAGCAATTAGACAAGAGAAAGAAATAAAAGGAATAATGATTGGAAAGGAAGAAGTTAAATTATCATTATTTGCAGATGACATGATACTCTACACAGAAGATCCCCAAAACTCCACTAAAAAACTGCTAGATTTAATAAGCAAATTCAGTAGTGTAGCTGGATACAAAGTCAATACTCAAAAGTCAATAGCCTTCCTGTACACAAATAACAAACTTACTGAAAGAGAAATTAGGGAAACAATACCTTTCACAATAACATCCAAAAAAATGAAATACCTAGGAATCAACCTCACAAAGGATGTAAAAGACCTCTATACTGAAAACTACAGTACTCTGAAAAAGGAGATTGAAGAGGATATCAGAAAATGGAAAGATATCCCTTGCTCCTGGATAGGAAGAACCAATATAGTGAAAATGGCCATACTTCCAAAATTGTTATACAGATTTAATGCAATTCCAATCAAAATTCCAACAGCATATCTCACAGAATTAGAGAAAACAATCCTAAAATTCATTTGGAATCAGAAGAGACCTAGAATAGCAAAGGCAATTCTGGGCAACAAAGGCAAGGCAGGGGGCATCACAATCCCCGACTTGAAATTATACTATAAAGCTACTGTGATAAAAACAGTGTGGTACTGGCAAAAAAACAGACCTGAAGATCAATGGAACAGATTAGAAGATGCTGAAACAACCCCAGACATACTAAGCCACCTTATCTTTGACAAAGGTGCCAAACACATTCGCTGGAAGAAAGATAGCCTCTTTAATAAATGGTGCTGGAAAAACTGGCTCTACACATGCCGAAGATTAAAACTAGATCCATATCTTTCACCATGCACTAAACTAAATTCAAAATGGATCAGAGACCTAAATATTAAAACAGAAACATTAAATCTGCTGGAAAGTAGGATAGGTAAAACCCTTGGAGACATTGGTGTAGGCAAAGACTTTATGAATAAAAACTCAACCGCACGGGAACTATCCCAAAGAATCAATAACTGGGATCTCATCTTATTAAAAAGCTTTTGCACAGCAAGAGAAACCACCAACAGAGTGAAGAGACAACCCACAATGTGGGAAAAAATGTTTGCCAGCTGTTCCTCAGACAAAGGACTACTATCGAGAACATATAAAGAACTCAAAAAAATCAGACCTCCCAAATTTAAAGACCCACTCCAAAAATGGGCATCTGAGATGAATACACATTTCTCAGATGAAGAAATACTAATGGCAAACAAATATACAAAAAAATGTGCAACATCACTAGTCATTCGAGAGATGCAAATTAAAACAACACTGAGATACCATCTCACCCCAGAAAGAATGGCTACTATTAAGAAATCAACTAATAACAAATGCTGGAGGGGCTGTGGGGAAAAAGGAACCCTTCTTCACTGTTGGTGGGAGTGTCGACTGGTACAGCCACTGTGGAAGTCAGTGTGGAGATTCCTCAGAAAACTAGGGTTGGAGGTCCCATTTGACCCAGCTATTCCCCTTCTGGGCATCTTCCCAGAAGAATTAAAAAAAATCGTACCACAGCGATATATGTGCACCCATGTTTATAGCAGCACAATTTGTAATAGCCAGATCTTGGAAACAACCCAAATGCCCATCAACTGAGGAATGGATAAGAAAGATGTGGTATTTTTATACAATGGAGTACTATTCAGCCATAAAGAAGGATAAACTGGAGACTTTTATAGGTAAATGGATGCAACTCGAGAAAATACTCATAAGTGAAATAAACCAGAAGCACATGTGTAAGCATCGTATTATCTCTCTAGTATGAGAAACTGAAAGAGTAAATAAGATCCAAAATGTACAATAGATATGGTGAATCAAAAAGAAACTGGTCAAAAGGAAAGAGAGACTGGAATAGGGAAAAGAAAGAAGGGAAAGGGAAAAAAATTGTATATATATATATAAGATGGTTAAGATAGATACACTACCATTTTTACTTAGTTCATTGAAGAGTAAGGTTTGTGCCAATAATGTTTGGACAATTGAATGCTAATGTCTGGTGTCCTGAATAACTAACTTAAAGATAGTAATACGTAATGTATTAACCATTATTACCCTCCTATTATGTTGTTTTGAAAATTTGTTCTTCTTTTGATTTGTTTTGTTTTTTTCTTCTCTTTAAAATAAAAAAAAAAAAAAAAAAAGCACCCAATCTCAGAATGAGCAAATGAGTCGCTCCTGAAGAATCATCTTAGTCAAATGTAGAATTAAAACAAACTTACAAAGACATGACAACGAATTTTCAAAGTTAACAAACCTTCACTTAAAATAAAAGTTATGAGTGACTGAAGACAAGCCAGTTAAATGATTTTAAACACCATCATCAAACTAAGCACAAGTAGACTGTGGATTTTCAATGTCTCCCGCCCAGTGGTGAGCTGTTCATCTAAACCTAAGAAATTTCCACCAAGCAAGCTATTTACATTCCACTAAGAGCTGAACACTGAGGAAGGAATCAACCACCAAAGGTCAGCTCCTATTTCAGCCCACCCCCTTCACTCCCCCAGAGCTCCCTCGCCCACCTTTACACAAAGTACACAACTGGACACTTAAGTACACACACCAAGCATTCGCACTTAGGGCCTGCTCAAGCACTCCCTCTGCCCAGCTCTCCTCTGAATTGAAGAGCAGCCTCTTCTTGAAGGCTTTCTAAAGGGAGAGGTGGGTCTCACAGGCCTGGCCTGTGCTGCGACATTTCCATGCCTGTCTTCCTCAGTCTGGAGTTCATGACTTTCACTGGTAACATAATAATGAATCATAATTCTTCCAATACCCCAAATAAGAGAAATACATAAACAAGTCACTCTGTAGTGTTCTTGGTTGTTCTTTAACCTCTCTCCTAACTTACTGTGCAGAGTTTTGGCTTTTTAAAACTTGTCTGTTCACTATTATTAATTTCTTACTAGGGCAACATCACTATTTCTCTAGGGAGAAACCTTCAAACTCTGTGCACATTTTCCTGGTCTAAAAGTTTTAGCATGTGCCAATCCTGGCATGCTGGGAGGCTGAGGCAGGAGGACCACAAGTGTGAGTCCAGCCTGACAATCTCAGCAACTGAGTGGGAACCTGTCTCAAAAAAAAAGTCAGGATGTAGCTCAGTGTTAAGGCCCTGTGTTGAATCCCCAAGATGGGGCAGGCAGGGAAACCCATACTACTTTTAAAGGTTTCTAACTCCCAATGGCAATTCACACATAGTTATGCAGTACAGAAAATCTGCCCTATAAACATCCTTTCAAAAAGTAAAAGAAACTACTCCAGAGAAAATACACACTTTAAAGGTTTTATGTTAAATTACTTCAACTCAAGATAATATCTACCTTGGCAACAACAATTTCAAGGCCAGGCGCGGTGGTGCATGCCTGTAATCCCAGCACTTGGGAAGCTGAGGCAGGAAGACGGCTGAGTTCGAGGCCAGCCTGGGCTACAGAGTGAGTTCAAGGCCGGCCTGAACTGCATAGTGAAACCCTGTCTCCAAAGACCAAAAAAAAAAAAATTTTTTCCATGACTCTTCAAAGGTTTGCCCCTCCCCCCAACTAAAACTGTAAAATAATGCAACACAAAAATATGCTGCCACAAAATGCACTCAATGCACCGCAAAATATTTCGTGGAGTTGCCTTAAAGACTTGTCTTTCACGAGTTCACGTAGGTGTCCATTCAGCAGAACTTATAAATACACTAAATCGCCTGCCCAATTCCAGAACATAATTTTTTTTCTAAATTCCTAAAACTACCTAAGCTTTTTCTACGGAAAACAATGTAGTTTTTCTTCTGGACCCAACTTTACACAATAATAATGGATACTTTTCCCTTTTAAAACTGGGATTGTCATGCACCTCACAAAAACTGCTGTCATCACAGCTCCTCAGATTAAAAGACTGCACGCTGACTTCCACGAGGGGATTCACTTTACGCTTAACTAATGATAGAAACTTGCTTTCTGTTTAGATCTTCATGCTATCAATAGTGCTTTAAGAAAATAAGAAGGCGCTTAATTGAACTCCTCTCCTTAGTGCCCCACAGATCCGGCGAACCTGCACGCGACCGGGATCGCAAGTCATTGGTGGCCGATCCCAGGCAGGGCTCAAGTCCGCGGACCCGGGGCCGGAATACCGCCGGGCGCGCTCGGGGTGCGCGACTGCCGGGACGCGGCGCTGGGAGAGTGGGGCTCCACGCCGCGCCCGCAGAGACCCCGCCCCCGTCGCCCCAGTCACCCGCGGGTCCGCGCGCGGCCCCGCCAAGGACGCGCGGCCGGGTGGCTCCGCGGGCCCCGGGCCCAAGATGGCGGCGGCCCCGGCGGCGGCGCGCTCCGGGCAGGGAGGGGACGGCGGCGGCCGGGACGCGGCGCGGAGGAGGCGGCCGCGTCCTGCCTACCTTTGAATTTGAGGTCTGTGGGCGGGTCGAGGACCAAGATCTGCTCGTGTTTCGCCATGGCCCCGGAGGCGGACGCCATCGGAAACAGCGCAGAGTGGGGGCGCGCCCGCGGCGGCGGTCTGCGGGCTGGGCGGGGGCGCGGCCCGGCTCAGCCGAGCTCTAGCGCGGGGCCAGGCTCCGGCCTCGGGCCTCGACGCCTGTCGCTCGGTCGTGGGTTCGCGGGGCCGCCGCGGGGTCAGCAGCTCCGACTCTCACAACTGACTCAACCTCACACAGCCGTCGCGGCCACGCGCACTGCGATCCTCGGCGCCCCACGTGACGGCCTCTGCGTGGCTACGTGCGCGTCCCCGATGACGCCAGCCGCTCACGTCCGCCCCGCCCCCAGCCGGCGTCCCCCACACGAGGTGCTGCGCCTGCGCGCTTCTGCTCGGCGCGGCGCAGCTGTCAAGAAAAAAGGCGTGACGGGGCCCGTGAGGCAGACGCACAGCGCGGTACAGGACAAGGGCGCGGCCCTCCGTCACGACGAGCTCCGAGGACGGAGCCAAGAGCCTGCGACAGTGATGGCTCGCGTCTGCCAGCAGGAATGCTGAACCCAGGATCAGTCCAGGAGCGCCGCGCCCGACTCCCAGCATGCCCTGCGCGGGGGCGGGCTTAAGCAGGCGGCTGCGCGGTGCCTGCCGGGAGCTGTGGTTCGGGCGTGGCGGGCGGGAAGGAGGCTGGGACACTGGCAGCCACGTGCGGCCGTTGGCCCTGCTGTGGTGCTTGCAGGGCGGCCTTCCCGCCTTGAGAAGCGGAAAGGCGAGCGCTGGCTGCCCCGATCCCCTGGCTAGAAGTGTAGACCGGCCTGTGAAGGCTAACCGGGGCGCGCCGGCGTGCCGTATAATCCGCCCCCTCATGTCCGCGGCAGCGCAGAGTCCTCTGTCGCGTCCGGAGTTCGCCCACTGATGCAGGATCAGATGAAGACACATACCTCTGTTAAGGAGTGGAGGTGTAGACGTGTCATAGGGGAATCTGACTAGGCACATCTCAGCCAGGAGTGGCCGCACGTCCAGTGCGGAATTTGGGTCTAGTCAGTGCTTCCCTTTGATTCATGTTCGACCGGAGCCAGAACAGTTGTTAGTTCGCACTTTAGAAACGAATTCCATCTGCCTCACTCATGACAGCCTGTAGTAACTGAGCCCAAGAGAAGAATCACAGCTTCAGAGTTGCTGGCAAATCTTCCACTGGCTGCCTGCGTACTCAGCCCTGAGGAAGATTGAAAAAAAAATACATGGGCTGTAAATAAACCTTTACTGTGTGTTACGGTCCTGCTTAGATTAAATCCCTAAGAAACACCAGGAAACAGGACAGATTGATGCTACTGTCATGAAGAAGCTGCCTGGGTTGTCTACAAAATGAATGGGACACACGCAACAGTTTTAATCGTAGACAGCGTCCAAGCTTTCCTGTGCAACCTGGATAGCAGAGCCCACCCACGAAGAGCTCTCCAGAATAGTTAACTCAGCATCCACAGAAGGTTGTGCCACGCAGGACTGTGTGTCTTCAGCCACAAAGAGACTGGAAAGATGGGAGTGTCTACATCGTTTGAAAGGCATATTCTAAATTTACCTTTACGTTGAATTCCTTTTATTCACAGAATTTATTTTGAAATGTCAAACTCATTAAAGAATACAAAAACTGTATGCTTATTAAAAGGGGAGTTAATGTTTTGTTTTTTAAAGGTTAACAATCCACAGGATGGTGTCCTACATATATTTTGTTGTGAATTGGCAACCCAAGAAGTCCTCACAAACTCCACAACTTTTTGCCTGCCTAGAGGCTCTTCTTCATGGGCAAGCTAACCTTGTTTAAACTGGTTGTGCACTGCTGAATAGACACCTCCCTTACCAAAAAGCATTTGAGGACCTTCAGTTTGCAGTCGACTGGGATAGCACAGAGAGGAAGTTCTCAGTCACTCCCCTGAATGGTTGCCCATTTGTCGTGGGTTTAATGGGAAGCCTGGATTGGAGAGATTCCAGTTTCCAGCCTGTATCATGAAGAAACCTCTGCCCCATTAAGCCATTGACCATTGGAATCAACTGTTTTTCTCAGTATTGCTGCAAAAATCATATAAGTGTAATCTTAAAATCTACAAGAATTTAAATCGCTGATATTCTAAGAATGCATGAAACATCTTGGGATTAATCCTCCCCTTACTATTTTAGGGAATTACATTAATGACTCAGAGTCCTCCTGAATCATCTAACCCTCATCAAATAGTGCGGTAATGGTTGGTGTTTTGGTATTTATTAGTACCCTTTTTTTAAGCAGTAAAAATACAAGTATCATCACATGCTACTCAGAACATCTTTACCAAAGTTGGCAAGTGTTACTTTTGTTGTTAAATGTGGAAAAGAAAACACATGTGATAGCATTTCATGGCAGTAATAGAGCTACGCTGGGGATGGGGGGTGCCTGACTTTCTTATGTTTTTGCAAAAGCCTTCTTCCCAAAACCATGATAAAAAGCCCACAGTAATTAAGGCAATTTTTTTTTTTTTTGAGATAGGGTCTTGCTTTGTAGTTCAGGCTGTGCTTGAACTCACTCTGTAGCCCAGGCTGGCCTCAAACTCACAGTGATCCTCCTGCCTCAGTCTCCTGAGTGCTGGGATTACAGGAATGCACCACCCTGCCCAGCTTCAAGGCAACAATTTGAAATGTAATTGACATCTATTGTTTAGCAATTAGGAATATTGAAACAAGGGGGCTAATGTTCATTCTGTTTGCTTCTTTTCAAATTGACTAATGCAACACCGAAAGGTCTCTTGAAGTATTACTATATACATGTATATACATATACATGGTCTTAAGCATATTTCTCTAGTAAATTTTCATGAATATAAAAGGTATGAAGGCCCTGAATATTGTTTCAACTTGTTCAAATCACTAATAGTATTCACCTTTGGACGGATTATTTCTTGTGGTTTTCAAATGGTATAAAAGTGTACCTACCTGCTCCATAGTAAAACATGTTAAACTTTGCTATAAAAGTGCTCTATAATTATGAATGTGTTGATGAGCAATTCCCTGAGTAATGCAATTCAGTGAACAGTTAAATGGACACATACAGGCTTTGTATCTGAACTGCTGGGTTTGAGTCCTATATCCACTGTATATTTTAGCAACTTCACCTCACTACCTTGTTTTATATCTATAAAATAAGAGTAATAGTAATGCCTGTATCCTAGGTTTGTGTGCCTTTTAATCTTGTCAGCTTAACTAGATAGAGTCCTGGAGAGGTGACTGGATCATCAGTGGATTAATCCAGTGATGTTCACCACTGAATGTGCTTTAGTATTTAGAATGTGCAGGTGGAGGTCATCACAGAAGGTGTGCTTTTGGAGGGAGTATCTCTCTCTGGTGATCTTCCCCTGTGCCCTCTCCCCAGCTGCCATGAAGTGAGCAGCTTTGCTCCATCATGCCTTTCCACCATGATCATTCAGCTTTGGAGCCAGCTGACCATGGACTAAAACCTCTGAAACCGTGAGCCAAATAAAGCATTTCCTCTTAAGTCAGTATGTCAGGCATTTTGTCCCACAAATGTGGAATAACTACACAATTGTATTCCAGTTGTGGTAAATACTAGGAACAAAAGGTCCAAGGTGGTATGAGATTAACCACTGGGAACTGAGCCCAGGGTTTGGAGACAATCTCCTTTGGGATGTGACAAGGGGTATGGATAGTCCAGATAAAGGGAACGAATGACCTGCGTAAAACCTGGATTGGGCATAAGCATGGCTCATTCTAAATCACTGAAGAAAGGCCAATCAGTGTACAATGGTGAATAAAGCAAGGAGTAAGTAGCAGGAGCTGAGACTAATAGGCCAGATTATACAGATTGTTTTAAATCATAGTAAGGATTTGGGTCATAAGAAAACAGGAAACCATCAAAGGGTTTAAACAATGGAGTAGTAAGAGCAATCTTTTCAAGGCCTGTTGGCTGCAGTGTGGATAGCAATAGGATTCAAGAGAAAGAGGGAGGATGAGGAGAGCTGTTAACGTTACTGCTATTATTCATGACAGGATGCTATTGCAGGGGGTGATGTTGCTGAAGATGATAGTTGGAGCTAAGGTAGATGCAGTGGAGATGGAGGAAGAATATAGATGGACTTGAGGGATACGACAGTGGTAGAGTCAAGAGGCAGTCAGTTACTGATTAGATCCCAAATGGTATGGGCAGGTGAGATAGTGAGAGATGATTCCCTCTGGCCTGTGCAGGAGGATGTGTGACAGTGCTGTCCATGGAGAGGAAGAACACAGAGGGAGGACCAAGTTCAGATGTTGGTGTGCGGGCCAGCTGTGAGATGTCTTTGAGGCTTTCCAGGGGAGGTGTTGACAGGACGTTTAGGTTGGAGCTCAGAGAAAGGAGCTCTGTGCTGAGAGCTATACCTTAGAGTCCTGAGCGCGCATGGCAGTTGAAGTCATGGGTATGGATGGGATCAGCTAATACAGAGGAAGGAAAACCCTGTGCTTATTCTTGGGAAGCTACAACTTTTTTTTTTTTTTTTTTAATGTGGGTACCGGGAGTCGAACTCAGAACCTCACGCTTGCCAGGCAGACGCTTATGCCACTGAGCTATCTCACCAGCCTGGGAAGCTACAACTTTTAAAAGATCTTATGAAGTAGAATGAGTTAGCCTAGGTGAGAGAAGCATGGCCAGGAAGGTATGAGGGAGGAAAATCAGGAGGATGTAGCAAAAACCATGGCTATGCAGTTGCTGCATTGTCTCTTCCTTTAGCAATGCCTTCCTGCATTGCAGAAGCAACACATTTGCAGCTAGGATCCTGTTCATGAAATACGCTAAACCAAAGAGATGCACACTTGCACTATTTGGAATTGGGGTGAGCTGGAGGCCTCCTTCTGTTCCTTCCAGCTATTTTCCTGCTGGAGTGCCATCACAGAGACTTGCGGTTTTCTCAGCAGTGTTCCAGTGCCCATTTACCAGCTTTCTGGATGCAAGAGGCACTTCGTTGTTGCAGGGCCAACAGAAGCTGTGACAGGAGAAGCAGTGGTCCGGCTTCCTCACCTTTCGGTCACAGGTGAGGGGTTTGCCTGAAAGGTGCCAGTTCCAAGGCAGACTCTAAAATAGGAGCTACTCTGGTGGAGCTCTTTAGTCTTGTCCTAAGAGCCATTCCTGGGGAGCCCAGCCGATCCTGTTCCTCCAGCCCTTCCAACAATTAGTAAGCACCTAATTCCCAGCATCATGTCACTTCTTGTTTACAATACCTAAATGGTATGTACAGAGAGTAAGTTGTCAAGAAAGCCCAGGATGGGTCAGAAAGGTCAACAATGGCAAATCTGATGACATTAAGACTGGGCTGGAAAGCATCCACCTGCTGAATGATGGGGGTCACAGCACAGAGTCATTGCACACAGGAGCTCTTCCTAAGTAAATCAAAACGATTGAACCACACAAGGTCAAGATGAATCAATGGGATGCAATGCCAGGTACTGTAACTTTGGATATGTTGATGTGGTCATTGTGGTGTGCTTGTTAGCATCTGTGGGAAAGACAGATTCTAAGAGAAGACAGATAGAAGCCTCCCCATATGAAATCAAGGCTGGAGAAAAGTGTTGGGGAAAAGCTTAACCCAAGGACTTCTCTTTGTATGACCAGGAAAAGTATTAAAACTGTAAGATTAATAATCTTTATTTGTAAAAGTAATTTGAACACCATATTTTTCTCTATTAATCTTTTCCACTATAGAAGTAGTATATGCTTATGGTAACCAGTGATCTAATCCAAAGGCATAAAAGAGAAATTCCTCCTACATTCCCCATTCCCATTTCACTCAGGGTAACCAACGTTAGCTGCCACGTTATGTGTCATCCCCACCTTTATAAACACCTGTAAAAATGTAACTTGTTGTTTTGTTACTGTCGTTTACAAGAATTCTAACACATTGCTCCACAATTGCTTTATCCAACTAACAGTATATCAGAGCTGTCTGACCAGATCCATTGGCATAGGTCTCACTTGGTCTTTTAGCAGTTGAATCTGTAGAACAGATAAGCCATTTGTTACTTTACTGATGAGCATGTAAATTGATGCAGGTTTTTATCACAACAAATGGCACTGCAATAAGGATCCTTTATGCATATTTTAACCATAGGATACTTTAGTTTTCACAGGGAGATTTCCAGTGGTACGGCCACTGCATGAAGGATGTTTCCTATTTCAGTACAGACTGCAGCTTGTAAATCCAGAGGGTTATCCCAGTCCTCACTTCCCTCAGGACCGTGAGGGTGTCCATCACCTCCATCCCCACCGGCTGCTGGATCTCACTCCCGCCCCAGCCATGAAGAAAGGGCACTCAGAAGTGTCTTTGGATTGCTTGGGCCAATAGCTCTGCCCACTAAAATTGCATGAACTACGTTTCCACCGAATCCATCCTTGTTCACTGAGTTCATCGACCTATTACTCATTCCATTATTCTATAGATTGTAAAGATTAGAACACCTGTGAAACAACCAGAGAGTCTGCCGTGGATTCTGTGTTTTCTCCTACTAACATAGTCGTCCTTAAAGGAGACAAGAAGAAAAAAATCACAAGATGCCCATGAATGTTAAGTCCTCATCTGATGCCTTGCCTGGCTGCTCACGTGTCTGAACGCACAGATTTCTTTATACCGTGACAACATCCGGAGTAGATGCAGGGTCAGGGCACAGGCAGACGAGAATCCAGGCCTCACCACTTTTCGCCCTGTATGCTGTGGAGCTAAACTCCGTGGCCTCGTCTTTAAGACAGCAACAATACAACCCATATTTAGTATTGCTTATAAGTACTAAATAGTATAGTGTGCATAAAGTGCTTAGCACAGTGCTTGGCAAACAGTAAGCTTTTAATAAACGGTTTGCATACGATATTTAACGAAATTTGATTGCTCCTGTGAAATACAATTTTTTGACACTTAAATCCATGGCCAAGTGTTGACCAAAATAATTTGGTAGATTTTATAATTCCTTTGAAATATAATTTGTTAGTCATTTAAATCCACAACCAAATTTTGTCTCCTTAATAAGATATTTCTTAAATAGAAAATAATTTTCCAGAGTTTCTTGAAAGTAATGAGAATTTTTTGTCCTGTTTATTGATTGATTTATTTTCCTTTTGTGGTGCTGGGAATCAAAGAAGCCACACCCCAGCCTCTGTTCTACTCATTCAAACTATGGTTAATCATCTGTTTGGGGCCAAGCTCTATGTTCCAAGCTGGGGAGAGACACAAAGAATAACAAGACCTAATTTCAGTCCTGAATAATTTGATGAACTAAATAAACTTGAATAAGCATAATCCAATATGTGAACGACTATAAGAACAGGAATTGGAAAAAATTAGGGAAAAATAGAAACAGAAGTGATTATATCTGGAGGAGTTGAGAAAAGCTTCACAAATACCTCACCATTTCAGGATCATGGCACTTTGGTGCCTAGGCGTACACACACACATACACACACATACTCCTAATGTTTTCTACTAGAGCATTTAATTTCTATTCCTGCAGAATTTTGTTGTTGTTAAAAATAGTCATCTGCTGTTAATAGCAGAATTATTCGCAATATCCAAAACCTGGAAACAACCCAAGTGCTTATCCTCAAATGAACAGAAAATTGGGTAAATACATACAGCACAATTATTCTGCCTTAAAAAGGAAGGAAATTCCTAACACATGCTACAACATAGATGAACCTTGAGGACATTATGTTAAGTGAAATAAGACAGTCATAAGAAGACAAATACGATTCCACACATATGAGGTGGCTTGAATAGTCAAATTCATAGAGAGAAGAATGGTGGTTGCCAGGTGCTACAGGGAGGAAGGAATGGGGAATTTTTGTTTAACGGGTATAGTGTCTCAGTTTCTTAGGCAGAAAAGAGTTCTAGAGACTGGTTGTATAATAATGTGAATGTGAATAATACTATTGAATATACGCTTAAAAATGATTAAGATGGTAAATTTGGGCCAGTGAGATAGCTCAGCAGCATAAGCGCCTGCCTGGCAAGCGCGAGGTCCTGAGTTCGACCCCCTGTACCCACACACACACAAAAAAAGATGGTAAATTTGATGTTATATGTATTTTACTATAATAAAAAATTTGGGGCCAGGGATATAGCTCAGCAGCACAGCACCTGCCTGGCAGGCGCAAGGTCCTGAGTTCAATTCCTGGAACAAAAAAAAAAAAATTTGTTTTGTCCAACACAAATGGTTAATCATTTAATTCTGTAGCAATGGTCTTGCTGTCTCCTGCTCTCTTGGAAAGTTCTTATCTCATTTATCTTAGTGATTTTAAGCAATAGCATAGGAATCAAAAGGCCAGAGCTAACTCAGACATGAGATCAACCCTTATCATTAAAATGAGGGTAATGAAACTATTGCTCCACCAAGTTATCATGAAAATCAATGAGGTGATACTTCTAAATATCTTCATGCAATACTTGGCTCTTGTAAAGAATCAATAAATTTTAGTGCTATTTACTTTGTAATTTCTCATTCATATATATACATATATATTGATTTCTGTTTCCCTTGAAACAAAACCAAACAATGTTTGAGGATCACTTTTTTACTGTACAAATGAATAAGTGCCCACAGTCCTAACCCAGTGGTTTAGGCCCAAAAGCCAAATGAAGATGGCGTGACCCTAAGTCAGAAAGACACCCAGCCTAGCAAGGCCTGGCCATTGCCAGCCAGCTGACTGAGAAGTTCAGTTTGAATGTGGAAACAATGAGATTGTCACCGTACCCGGAACATCTATGGAGGATGTGGGCTGGGCGTGGTGACACACACCTATAATCCAAGCACCCAAGAGGCTAAGGCAGGAGGATCCTAGTAAGTTCAAAGCCAGCCTGACTGAACTGTGTAGTGAGAACCTATCTCAAAAAAACCAAAAACAACAGCAACAGAATGAAAGAAAGAAGAAAGAAGAAAGCAGGAAGGAAGGAGGGAAAGAAGGAAAGGAGGTGGTGGTTTAGGGCATGGGATCAAGAGTTCATTCATGTCAATCCGGAAGTGCAGCCAGGTCCTGGGGTCCATTTGTTCGGAGAGTTTGTGCTGTGAGAGATGGAAGCCCATATCATGGCCTAATGCAGGAAATGTTCAGCACTGTTAATGTTCATAATAGAATACGGTTAACTTGTGTTCTTAGTGCTTTTCTTACTATGATATACTTCATACGATGTCCTTAGTACTTGGTACAGTATAGCCTTAGCCATCGTCAGTTTGTGATATGTTCAAAAGAAGTTGAAGCCAACTATACAGATTTAATTTTAGTGCAATTACATGGCATGTTATGGGAAAGAAGACAGTCACTGAACTGCTTCCTCAGATTGAGGCCTTCTTTAGAGTTTAAAACTGAGGATTTATGAGCGGCATTGGCTCACAAGATATGCTTCTTTATAGAGGTAGTAAAAATGCTCAAATCCTTGGCAAACTCAAACATCCCTACTTTTTTCATATTCTGTCTATCTCCTCTCCTCTCCCTTTAAATAACTGATTTGCCGAGACCAGATCATGCTGCAAAGAGAAAAGTTCAGGTAAGCAGTAGGATAGTGACTCTAGGATTACAGCATTGGTCCCCTCCACCAGCTGGGTTTCACCTTCCATGATTTCTCCATTGCGCTCTTAGCTGCTTGCCCTTTGGTCATGGAGAAGAGCCAGTATTGTGCTAATGTTTCAGCCAGCTGGACCCACTAGGCCTGCCCACACCCAGGCCCCCAGGGCACGGTGACTGATACAGCTTGTACAAACAATTGAGCACATGAAGCGGCCACTACAGTCATTCCTACTTTTTTGATCTACTGGTCAAAGAGCAACAGAATCATGGATTTGGAAGAATTATAAAGGTAAGTACTAGAAGTGAAATCACCATTCAGATATAAATCATAGGTTTAAATATTATGAATCATTTAAGTTTCTATCGGCACATATAAACCACAGTTCAGATAATGTGTGGCTTATTGCACATCAACCTTGTCAGCGTCATTTAGTTTCAGAAGAGCTACATAAAGCTGAAATTAGATTATGTCCACCAAGAAGACTTAGTAACCATGCAATTTGGGAAAGGAGTGTATAAATTCCAAACTACTTGACAATGTAGCCAACAATATCTTCTCCCTGCGTATGCATTCTCTTTTGTGAAATCATTGCGATGGAAGTCAAGAGCCCTATAAATTATGTAAACCTTGAGTCAGAATGATTCAGTCTGCAAAGGGTAATGGCCTCATTGTCTTTATTACAAATGGTCAGTGACTGTCACAAGACCAATAATGCCAACTTCACACGACCAGGGACCTCACGCTATTCACTGCTGTGTCTCTAGCATTGAAAGCAGGGCCTGTGATACAGAAGGTGCTCAACATATGTTTATTATTTAATAATTTTATTTTGAAATAACTTGGGACTTACAGAAAACTTGGACAGAGAAAAGAATTCAGAGTTCCCTTGAGACCACCTCCAGCTTTTCCTAGGTTAATCTTGCACAACCATAGAACAATTAAGGCAAACAGGGAAGCAGCACTAGTCCAGAGTTATTAGTAAATCTACACACCTTGTCAGGACTTCTCCAGCTTTTCTGCTATTGTTCTTTGAAATGTCCATGATGCAGGGCCGGTGAGATGGCTCAGTGGCGTAAGTGCCTGCCTGGCAAGCGCGAGGGCCGAGTTCGACTCCCGGATCCCACATACGAAAAAAAGGGGCCGGTGATATCGCTCAGCGGCACGGGCACCTGCTGGCGCGCGAGGTCCTGAGGTTGACCCCCTGGTACCCACAAAAAAAAAAAAAAAAAAGTCCATGGTGCAGTTCAGGCATCTACCTTGCATCTAGTTCTCATATTTCCTGAGTCTCCTCCAATCCGTGATATCTCCTTAGTCTTTTTCATCTTTTGTGACCTTGGTACTTGTAAAGGTATCAGTCATTTTGTATGATGTTCCACATTTGGGGTCTGTCTGCTGTCTTCTGATTAGATTGAGGTCATGTATCTTTGGCAAGGATGCCATAAAAGTGATGTGGGAGGCGGGGCATACAGCTCAGCAGCACAGCGCCTGCTTGGCGAGCGCAAGTTCCCAAGTTCGATTCCAGGTACCAAAAAAAGAAAAAAAAAAGTGATGTGGGGTCCTCCTCAGATGGTCCATACACTAATTCATGACTGATAATAACTTTGATCCTGTGATAAGGTGGTGTCTGCAGTTTCCTCCACCATAGAATCACTCTCTTTCCCTTGGTACTAATGTCTATGCAAATGACTTAAAGTCTAGGCAAATACCCTGTTTCTAATCAGATGTTCACTCTCTGATTGTAGCACCCACCAATGATTCTGCTTATTACTGGGGTGTGTGCCTCTCAGTGATTTCCTATTCTCCTCCTTCCTTCTGCATTTGTTAATTGGAATCCACTGACCCCTCCTGTTGCATTATTTACGTGTGTATTGATGGAAATATGCACCTGTGCTCCCGTGCTCCGCTCCGCCATAGCCACGATGTTGCCCAGCTTTCTGCAGTTGGCGCTGCAGGACTTCGGGCTGGTTCCCGTCACTTCCCGTGTGCCTCCCTCATTTTTTTGAGTACTTACTTAATGGCACCATGAGACGTTTTAGGACCATCCTGTGTTTCCCATGCCACATCCTGCGATTCCTCGTCCCTTTTATTGGATGATGGTATTTAGAAACCCAGATCCAGCCACTCGGGGTGCTCATTACAACTGGAGTGTCTGCCCTTCCAGTAGATAAAGCTCAGAAATACATGTTGTTGTAGTCAGAGTTTACAAGGGAATAGATTTAATACAGGACACATAATTTATAGGATTATTTTATAATATTCACCCAAAAGTCACTGAGGGCCTGGATCCCATGGCAATGTCTTGCACAAGTCCAGCTGGAGGCCTAGAGCCCACGGCAATGTCTCATGCAAGTCTCTATCAAGGATCTGCACTGGGAAGGCCCTAAGGTCAATGGTGGAAGCTAGAAAGTCTGTGCCAGCGGGGTGAAGGATCTGTGCCAGCAGGCTGAGGAATCTACACTGGAGCCAGGAAGTGACACTCAAGGTAAGGACCAGAGCTCCCCCAAAGAGAACCACAGCCATCCTCAGCGACAGTGAGGACCAGAGCTCCTCCGAGGATGAGAACAGCCAAGTTCATATCAGGAAAGCCAGGAGAATCAACAGCACACCATCTTCCCCTCCAGTTCTCCTCTTATGCTGTTGGCAACAATCCTCAGGGGGGCCCTCCACACCCAACACCACTCTGACTCAGTTCAGCTGGACGTTACAAGTTGTCTATTAGTTAATCCACCACACATGTACTACAGCACATCTATGCACAGAGAAACCTTCTCTTGGAATCCAACATCACAGAGTTCAATTAGCCCCTCCCCACACCATCCTTTTTGTAATTCCTTCCTCCAACAATAAGAGACTGGACCCTCATTACCCTCACAAATTTATTTATGTGCTCAATCATAATATGCATATGAAGAAGTTCCAGAACTGCTAACCCATACCCCGGTGAAAACCAAATGTACTGGCTAGAGCACAGTGTTCGTGCCTACTTCTTTTTGTCTTTACTTTGTGCAATCAATTGTGCGAGCAAAATACTGTTTCCCAAAGTTACACAGGTCAGTGCTTTTCTTTCCCACCCACTTCCATGTGGTTAGGGCACTCACCTGTGATACAATTTAACTCCTTTGACACTCTGTTATATTCATTCCATCCTTTCTCCATCGTTTTATTTGGCGGTTACAAAGCACGGTTCTGAGAGTCAGAAGCAGTCCAGCTCTAAGCATCATTATACCTAGCGCAGTGTCCATCCCCATTTTTACTGTGGTGTTTTCAGTGATATCATTCATTCCTCTCTGTTCCCACCAAACACCTGCAGGTAACCAATCTCACTATTTTCTAGTTTACCCTTCATATATTGCTTTGTCACAGACGAACAGGTACATGTATGTTTTCTTATATAATCCTCGTTTTGCTTTCTTTTTCTTGACAGCTGGAACATTATGCACTTCTTATACCTTGCCTAAGTCACTTAATTTATCCTGAAAATCACTCCATGTCATGTCATAAAGCACTTCCCTGCTCTTTTTCACGTCTGCATAGCACTCCACTCCACGGTACGGATGTTAGCCAACTGCACTACTTTGCTATGTATGGACAGTTAAGATTCTTTCCCATATTTTGCAGTAACGGCCACGAGCAGAGTGCCCAACCCACAGGACACCCACAGCAGTTGCCTCAGAGCCCCGCACTCGGTTCACAACCACGGGCACATGGAGGGTTCCATACAACCAGCTGGAAGAGGAGGGAAGAGCTCGAGCTCGGGTTTACAGGCTGGGCAGCTCAGTAAATAGACCAGCATGAACCGTGTGCCTCCCAGCCACCCCACTGTGAGGCTGAGCGGTGAGCGCCGCATACCTTAGGTGCGTCTGCATACTGCCGGAGGTGGGACTGCGGGCCAGATTCCCGCAGAGAACAGAGGTGGAATTTCTATACCCAAAGGTCAGTGCACACATAGGTTTAGGTACTAATTTCCCTTCCTTTCTGCTTTGCTTTTTCTTCCCCAGAAGATACACATTTTCCAAGACTATCCTTCAAAACAAGCATGTTTTCAGTCCTCGTGTCTGCAGTCCACCCTCCAATCTCCCTAACACTGTTTCGCTGTTTTCATACTTTGGGGGGATAAAAGAGCAAGAATCTGTCTTCCAGCTTGGAGGAGGTATCGCAGCACAACTCTGAGCAGTGGACCCCAACATGTTACCGGGGTGGCAGACTCTCCCCATGCTTCCAAGCCTGCAGTATACAGTCATCAGCATCACAGGTCACTGTGGCTGGCATCCACGGAATGAGTCTCTTGTGCTGTATTATGCCCAAGGATGGAAAAGTTTATAAAGCCTTGGAGAAAAACAGTGAGTGAGTAGTGTCCATTCCACATGAAAACAAACTGTTCCTCTTCAAAATAGTAAAAGAGCACATTTTTCAAGGCAATGTCGCATTCCGCATACCTGAGGCCGTATTAGTCTACGTTAACAGGTTGTTAGCACTGCTGTGTTTGGCAGCTGTGGTGGGGCTACAGTTTGGTTGAGCTTGCAACTCTCTTCCACCCAGTGCACAGGCGCCAGGCTGCCTAGCCGAACAGACATGACGGAAAGGACCACCACCCTGTGTCCTTTTGGGCTTTCCTAAAGGCCCGCGTCTCAGGGGTGCACTACTGCTTTGATTTATGGTGTCTGCCCAGAGTGGGGGCAGTTTAGAGGCTCCCATGATGGTGGCGCTTACTTACCCCATATGCCAAGGAGCCAAAGAGGGTGTCAGTCAGGATCCAAGAGCATGACTGCTAGGAGGACATGTGGCCACAGGGGCCCACTGCAAGCACACAGAGCCTAAGGTGGGGGCGGGGGGGTCACACCAATGACATTTCAGATCTACAGGTGCCCATGCTGAGTTCCTGTGTCCAACATTCCTTGAAAATTGCTAGCATTCCTTTTTCCCTGTGTGTAGTGACCCAAATGGGTGCCTCAAGGAAGTCCTGGGAGAATCTCCTCTGTCCTTACTTGCCACAGGTCCTGCGTCCTTCCTCCAGAGGACTTGGCATCACGTTAGTCAGTGAGCTCTGAATGTGAAAATTGGCTTGGGTCCAGGATCTGACTTTATTGGAGCAATACCTCCGCCTCCTCCATTCCTGCACACCCTCTATCCCCATCTAAGTGCCACTACAGGTCACTTCTCCCCGGAATCCTCAGCAACACCCTTTTCTCAGGCACCACCTGGCAAGCTCTTCTTTTCCTTATGCTTGTGTTTCCCTTCCAGTGATTTACCTCATCAGCATGCACAGGCCATCTTTCCTCCTTGTCATATGATGCTGACTGGCCACTCTCTTTAGAACGCTGGGGTAGGAGCTAAAGAAGGAGAAATATGGGGCTGGACACAGTGACACACCCCTGTAATCCCAGCACTCTGGGAGGCTGAGCCGGGAGGATCAGAAGTTCAAGCCGAGCCTGGGCAACTAATTCTGTGTCTCAAAACACAGAATACGGGGCCGGAGAGATGGCTCAGTGGCATAAGCGCCTGCCTTGCAAGCGCGAGGGCCCGAGTTCGACTCCCAGAACCCACATACGAAAAAGGGGCCGGTGATATTGCTCAGCGGCACGGGTGCCTGTTGGTGCGCGAGGTCCTGAGGTCGACCCCCCGGTACCCACAAAAAAAAAAAAAAAAAAAAAAAAAAAACACAGAATAGAAGAAGGGCTGAGGATATAGCTCCAGGAGAAGGTTCAATCCTCCATATCACAAAAAAGAAAAAAAGTAGAGAGAAATACAGAAAAGTGCACAAGAACTGTGCTTTTGATGCAGTGGTGTATATAGAACAAAAAAATAAATAACTGACATTTCCATGCTCCTCGATCCTATGATGAATGAAAATAAAATATTTGTGTGACTAGTCTTCTCATAATTGGGCAGAATTCTCATAATTGGGCAGTTTCTTAGACCATGAAAGAAAACTCACTAGCAATGCTTTTCCATGTGCACACATTACCTTGTATACATCCTAACACTGACCACTCATTGCAACATTGTGCTCATGCCCCTTAAACTAAAAATATTTTATTCATCAGTGTATTCCTTTCTTAATGGCTGTGTAACAAATTGCCACAAGCCAGGTATGGTTTAAAACAACAAAAACTTATATTTCACAGCTCTGTTCCTACTCCCTGGCTTCCACGCTTGCCCTCGGGAGGGAGATCTGACCTGGCACCATGGGTGAAAACCAACATACAGGTCGTAACATCACACCGGGTGCTGCCAAGGGGGCCGTCTGATGCTGAGATGTGGGAGGGTAAGACCTGGACCACCCAGGGTGCCCCGACTCTGCACTCCTGCAGCCTGCTCGCTGTAGCTGTCCCAGGTGTCATTCACGCCTACCATCTCATCTCCACAGCCACCAACCTGATTCTGACTTTTATACCCGCCAATCTCCTCAACACCCCAGCAGCCCCCTCCTGGTCTCACGGGTCTCCCCAGTGTTTCACTTTCAGCTTGCTGGCCCTCTCTGGCACCGGACCAGAGAGACCTCTACTCTCAACCCACTCCCTGCTGGCCAGCTCAATCCTGCAGATTCCAGAGAGGGAGATGTGACAGGTTCCCTTGAACTGCTGGGGAGGCATCTAATCTCCATCCAGGGGGCAGACAGGGCTCTCAGCATCTCATGGGCATGCAAGTCAATAAAGTATAAGAGAGTCCTGACAATTAAACTTAATTATTAAACTTAATTCAAAATAGAGGTTTTGGCTGGGCCTCGTGGCGCATGCCTGTAATCCCAGCACTCGGGAGGCTGAGGAAGGAGGATCACCAAGAGTTCGAGGCCAGCCTGGGCTGCATAGTGAACTCAAGTCCAGCCTGAACTACACAATGAGACCCTATCTCAATAAAAAGAGGTTCTGGTTTCCTATGCAACTTCAAAGAGTTTTCCTGGAGGACAGCCTATGAACTCTGCACTGAAAGCAGTTCATCTGTAGGTTGCGACTCGCCCCTCAAGCATCATATTTCCTTTTTTTTTTTTTTTTTTTTTTTTTTTTGTGGGTACCGGGGGGTCGACCTCAGGACCTCGCGCGCCAGCAGGCGCCCGTGCCACTGAGCGATATCACCGGCCCCTTTTTTGTATGTGGGATCCGGGAGTCGAACTCGGGCCCTCGCGCTTGCAAGGCAGGCGCTTAAACCGCTGAGCCATCTCACCGGCCCCATAGCATCATATTTCTTGACATTTTCTTCTCTTTCTGCCTTCAACCTGAATGTCAATGATGGACGTGGACAGCATCTGAGCCACATAAACCCCGGTCTGCTTTTTAGACACACAAGGAAAGAATAAGGACCCCAGGTGGGCCCAAGGGAGGGTGAGTGATGGTAACTAGTATCCACCTACACAACTACCAACATTATTTTACCATTTGTATGTCTGACACATATATACAGTACACAAAAGCAACTCAAAATGAAGCAGGATTGTAACTTGGATTTATAAACAATTCTTTATAAAACAATTTCAGGTGCTAAGACAAGATTGTTTGAAAGTAAGCATCTTTATTTTTATTAGTGCAACAAATGTTTATACAGGCACTGGTTATGTGTAAAAGCTCTTTGCTTTTAAGCATCTGGATCACACATAGGATTTTATTTGGAACCAATTAAACACCTAAATTTCTTAATCTCAGCTGGTTCTTCTTTAATCTGTAATTAAAGTTGACATTTTAAGAAAGAGAAAGAAAAGAGAGCTGGAAAGAAGGAAAGGAGGAAGGAAAAGAACTTTTAGAGTAATTTCAGGCTCACAGGAAAAGATCAAATTAATTAGGCAAATGAACATAGCGAGGAGATGTCAAAACCCATTAATGCGAATTGCTGCACTAAGAATACCCTTAAATGCTCGCTACTCAGGTCTCTGAGAGGGAGACAGGGCGCTACTGTTAACCGGCCTGATAAGGGACGTCTCCTGGAGCCTTCTCTGGGAGCGGCCAGCCTCACCTGCGATTTCTAAAGGTGGAATCATTAGCTCCCTGGTGACTTCCTCCCTGTCTTCCTAAGGTCGGAGAGAGGTATTGATCTGAGGCATTGGGCTCGCACTTAGCTCTGACTTGCAAACACACCAAGGCTTTGTGGCTTCTGGGGCGGGGGAGAGAGCAGCAGCACTGTTCCACCTTTCTAGAGACCCACGCGGCCCTTCCAGAGAGAGAGGTCCCAGAGGTTTCAGGGGGAGCAGGAGGCTTGCAAACCTGCTCTTCCCATGCGCCCCCCAAATGACCATCTTAACCTGAACGATGCCCCCAGCCTGTGGGCTTCTAGCCAACAGGTAATAGAAGGGTTACATTTTCTTTTAATTCACCTTTCTCCATTTCAATCCCTGCCTGTCATTACCACTATAATGTCTTGGCATGTATAATTTTCTGTGATCAACACTTTGATTTTCAAATAAATCATCTTTTTTCGTTCTGAAAGTTGATCATCTTGATTTTCCCAAATCTTTAAGCTACAGCCTCGGGCGTTACCTGACTGCTGTCCACATCCAAGGAGCTACACCAGGTGTGTCTTCTCACTGTGTCAAACTGCCCCCTGGCTAAAGTCCTGTTACTTCCAAACTTGTGTCCTAACTTCACCTTGTACCTTTTGGTTCACTTTGATTCTTGGTTAATTTTTGCTAGAATACACTATTGGCAATTCCCTTACAAGACCTAAAAAACTAAAAAGACCTGCCGAAAATCACAGAATCTGAAGCGGCAGTGCATCGTAACTTCCAAGCATTTGCTGAATGTAATTTATCTGAGCTGGCCGCCGACGCCTCAGAAAGACAGAGCGTGGAGCGCCGAAGGAGTAGTTTAAGGAGATCGTATGAGACTGTTCATGTGTGGAGAACGGGAAGTTTTGAAAGCCTCGTTCAGGGGAGCAGAGCCTAGCGCTGTCTTCTCCTGTCACACCCTGCGTGTCCTTCTCAGCGTCCCCTCCCCGCAGGCGCCCGCTGTGGCCTGGAGAGAGCAGGAGTGTGTCCCGAAGCCCCGGATCTGGCAGCCTGGTCTCCAGCGTGGCGGTGTGGAGACGGGGACCCGCAGGACACGGGCCTGGTGGAGGTGCCCGGGCCGCGGTGCGCCGGGCGTGGGAGGGCTGAGCGCGGCTCCGCGGGCGGGGTCCCCTCTCCCGGGGGGAGCGGGCTGTCCGGGCGAGGCCAGCCTTGCTGCCCAGTCCATTCCACTCTCCGCTGCTTCCTGTTCGCCACACCGTAAAGCACCGGAGGCTGAACAAATATTACGCCTGCTGTTGGACTTTCAGCCTCGAGAACCGAGTGCTAAATAAACCTCTTCGTTTATAAAGCACCCCATGTCGGGTCAGGTACTTAATATAATGCTTCGTAGCCTTTTCCGATTCATATCTCACATGCCAACTTTTTTTCAGTATTAGGGATTGAACCCAGGGCCTTTGCACTGAGCTACATCCCGGCCGTTTTTAGTTTTTATTTTGAGATAGGGTCTCACTAGGTAGCCAAGTCACCCAGCCTGGGCTCCACTTTGGGATTCTTCTGCCTCAGCCTCCAGAGTGCTGGGATTAGCAGGACCCGACACCGCACCTGGCCCTATATACCAATTTTAATGCAAATCAGTTGTTATAAGGTAATCTGTCATTCGAATAAGGAGTACAGAATTATTTCCTTCTAAAGTGGTGTATTTACAGACCCGAAGAAATCAGATTGGATCAAAGTGACGTGAGGTGAGTTTCAAAGGAATTTGATAAGTACACAGACACCTAACGGGTCTGGCTTCCCATGGGGATTGATAAGTGGGACGCCGCACCCGACCATATTCTTAGGCAGCCTCGTGGCCGAACACGGTGGTGCTCCGCGCTGTCTCCTGCAATCGACCTGCTTGTGCCCAGGGCAGCTCTTCCTGCCTCCTGCTTTCCGCAGGAGCCCAGACCAGCGCCGCTGTTTTGGGCTCTGACCCTGCGCTGGGCATGCGCGAGTAACCAAGCCTGACCAACCAGAGTCCTTCAACTCCTCCCAGTGCGCAGTGGTTCAAAGAGGGGCACCTGACCCAGCCAATCACAGTCTCTCCTGCGACGACTGTTCAGGTTATTTCACATGTGATCCTCAGCCACGTACGCAACTGATGATAAAATCCAGATAAGCAGTGGAGCTGAGCGGTGGGGAACAGCTGTGTCCTGACGATGTCTGAATCCCTGCATCCACTTGAATTAGTTCATCCCCTTAGAGTGCCCAGTTTCTGGGTTCGATACGCTCTCCGCCTTCAGGGGAGTGGGTTTGAGTTGGGCTTCTGCCCCGGCAATCCCCAGTCACTTAGGTAGCTCGCGTCCAAATCTAGGGATTCGGTCTGCATTCTTAGACTATTTGTGCCCCAAAGTCAGGAAGCACAACTAGAACCCAGAACCTCTGGTTAAGGTCAGCACTGGAGCCTCTGCTGGAACACCCTTGGCCTCTGGCCTCCCTCCCCCGGCTCAGTCCTGCCTGTGTGGACTCTTCCAGCAGCTGTTTGTATCCTCAGTGGGATCTAAACAGTTGGGGTTTCCGTCATTTTTTTCTTTTCATTACATCAATAAGCAGAAAAAATATCAAAGCTGAATGAAAGAAAAAACATCTGTGCACAGAAATAGCCAACTAACACCTATGGTTAGCAGGCCTTTCGTCCAGTGTATATGAAAACAGGCATCGTTGTGTTTAGTATTTTCATGTACCTTTTCTTTTCATCTTGGTGAATTTTGGAGAGCAGGCCACTCCCTTCCCTGCTGCCACCCCCTCCTGTAAGCCTTGCCAGGGAGGGGAGGGGAGGGCCTTCCATCCAGCTGATGGACTTCGGGCCACGTGCTTGGAAGGCCGGGGACAGTCCCCGCCCGCTCCTGGAGCACCACTTGCTGGGGCACAGAGGAGCAGAGTCGGCCGTGAGCCCGTTTGGATTCCCGGTGAATCAGCAGGGGCAAGCTGAGAGAGGGAGTGGGGTGAGGATGCACCCCACAGTGACGTAAGCCCTTGCCCCTGCAGCCACTGCTCACTGCTAGGCACTAACTAAAAAGAGCTCACCACTGTAAACACGTTGCTCACAACTCAGGTCTCTCTCTCTCTTTTTCCCTCTCTCTCTCTCTCTGTTTCTGTCTCTCTCTCTCTCTCTCTCTCTCCCTCTCTCTCTCACCTGAGAGCCAGTCCCAGGAAGGTTGTCATCGAAAGAGTGAGAACACCAGGGACCACTGGGTCCCAGTTCTGATCGTTGCCACCCTGCAGACCCAGCTGGCCCAGCTTGAGGCTTAGGGACTGACTCAAATCACAGTGGAGCTCGGCTATTTTCCCTGCTGCCAGGCGCATAACAAATAACTTCCTCATTCCGAGCTGCTGCGTCAGACGGTTTATAAACCTCTGTCCTGGGAGCCACCTTAAACTCTGACTTAGGGATGACCTGAGGTGGGCAGAACTAAGTCTTAAGAACAATGGAATCACAGACTCGAGGCGAAAAGCCACAATACAGTCAAGATCAGGGGCGCTGTGACACTGCAACCTAGGACTGAAATCATAAAAGTTTTGTAAGACAAAATACAACCAGTGGAGACCCAAGCCTTTTCCAAAGCCAAAGCCCTGAAAAATCCATCCTCACTGGCAGACCAGGGAGAAAGATGTGCTCATGCCTCCTGTCCCCGTCAATTAACCTACACTGGAGCTTGCTCTTTCTGCAGGAACCCGTGCCAGTTGTGGCTTCTATGCGTGTCAGGCACGAGGCCCTTGCTCACTACCAATAACAATGTGAAGCCCTAACTCTGCAGGAAAAGAAGTGGTCTTGCAGATTTTGGGGGCACTTGCGAAGATGTTGCTTCAGGAGGGAGCCCACAGGAGTGGGGCAGCTCAGCCACTGAGAAGCGATTCTATGGTGTGTGTGTGTGTGCACCATCCAGCCATTATGCTGTGAGTTACAGAAAAATACAGGAGCATATCTGCAATTCATACTCATGGAGAGATCCCCAAGGAGACTGGCCCAGCCAAGCCCCAGCCTCTAGTGTAAGGCTCCCCTCGGCTGGGTAACGCCCCCTCCTGACCATGGTATTCCAAACTCAGTTACTGAGACTAAAGGAAATGCTGCTGAGGTGACCAATGCTAGGTGTGTCAGTCAGCTTTCCATCACTGTGACAAATTACCTTAGACAACCTATAAAAAGGAAGGGTTTGCTTTGCATCATTATTTCAGAGCTTTGGGCTCATGGTCTCTTGGCCTATTGCTTTTGGGCCTGTGGTGGCACCTTCCATCATGGTGGAGCACATGGCAGAGAGACCTGCTCACCTTATGGTGGCCAGGAAGTGAAGAGAAGCCAAGGTCCCAGTATCCCCTTCAATGACCACACTTCCTTTCGCTAGGTTAGGAAGCCCTTGTGGGTTAAGGCTGTGAGTTCTGGAGACCTGAGGGAGGCCAGGAGGAACAGCAGGGTGCACAGGAGAGAGAGGCCTTGGGCAGGCTCACTTGGTGGCCTGCTTTTCCCCTGGGCCATGAGAAGATTCCTTGGTCCCAGCCCACAACTACCAAGCCAGATTTTCCAGTCCAGAGGCCTAAAACCTGAAGTTTTAACAAGCATTCATGATTTCCACGTTTATGTGTTTGAAGACCCTGATTTACGTAATCCTGGGCCACACGCAGTATGTCCACCCTCTCCTGAGTGGAGAAGCAGAGAGAAGTTAACAGACCACACCCTCATCCAGCACAGGAGTAGGAAATCAAAGCAGTGCTGTGTGGCTGGGGGTGGAAGAGCTTGGTGATTGACTCGCGAGCACCGTCTTCCTTTCAGGTCAGAGGATTCACTTGGTAAGACGTCCCAGGCCACTACTGCCACTGCACACCATGGGGACCCACACGTCAGGGGCTACGATCAGGGAGACTACAGACCACTCTGGAGCCATCTGTTCCTGGTCTTTGGAGAAGCCCCACTCTCATTTGTGGGGCTGAGCCCACTGAGAGAGCAGTTTCCTAGGGTGTCCCCCCACCTACTCTGAAATGCAGCATCAGCACGGGCAACTGGGACTCCTGCGCATTACTTAGGGATGGTTTTCTACGTCACACCCCAGGTCCTGTTCTAGCCTCTGAGCCTCATCTTAAGCAGAAGTGGACTGAATTGTGCCTTCCCCAAATCCTTATCCCCATCACCTTAGATTTTATTTGAGCAGGGCCTTTAAGGAGATGATGAAGCTGAAGAAGGTTGTTACGGTTGGTCCCACTCCAGTTGACCAGTATCCTTGTAAGAGGAAGAAGTCTGGGCACACAGAGACCCCAGGGATGAACAGGCACAAGAAGGTGACCATGTGGGGACAACGCAGCAGAAAGGCAACCACCGGGCCGGTGAGATGGCTCAGCGGCTTAAGTGCCTGCCCGGCAAGCGCAAGGGCCCGAGTTCGACTCCCGGAACTCACATACAAAAAAGGGGCCAGTGATATCGCTCAGCGGCACGGGCACCTCCTGGTGCGCGAGGTCCTGAGGTCGACCCCCCGGTACCCACAAAAAAAAAAAAAAAAAAGAAAGGCAACCACCTACCAGCCGAGGAGTGAGGCCTCACCAGAAACCAACCCCACGGTCACCATGCCGCAGACTTCCACGCCCTTGAATAGCGAGAAATAAATGCCCATGCTGTGGTATTTGTTATGCAGCTGAGCAGACAGATACATGCCGAAATGTGCTGCCCTGTGTGCACCTGTTATGCTGCCCTTTTCCAGAGGGGATGTGGCAATCTCAACTCTCATCAGCCATGAAGGAACCACCGTTTCCCAACCCACTATCGATGCCCTACTATTGAAATCTTGCTGACTTTTGTTTACATTTCCCTGTTTATTCCAAAACAGTTAGTGAAAATTGCTCATGTTTATTACCAATTTGCCCTTACTTTAATAGGAACTGACTGTATCTTTTGCCTATTTTCCTATGGGCATATTACATTTTTCTTACTATTTTGTAAAAGGATGGTTCTTGTTTTTTGTTTTGTTTTGTGGGACTTGGGATTGAACCCCAGGTCCTTCACACTGAGCTACAATGCCACTCCTCTTTTAATTTTTTATTTTGAGGCAGGGTCTCTCCAAGTTGCCCAGTTGGGGCTTGAACTTGCCCTCTTGCCTCAGTCTCCCAAAGTGCTGGGATTCCAGGCACGTGCCACCATGCCTCGTTTGTAAGAGTATTTTCACAATAAATATATTAAATCCTGTATTGTTCATTTGATAAATATTATTTCCATCTTTTGTTTCCAGTTAATTTTATTTATATATTTTCATGGAAAAGTTTATGTTCAAATTTATTTCTTTAATTGCATTTGTGTTTAGAAAATCCTTTTTCTACCCAAGAATCAGATAAATGTTTACCTACTTTTTTTCTGTTTTTTAATGATTGTATATTCTTTAATACAACTTATATTTATTTTGGTTCTGGCATGGGAATGGAACATAGATTTTTTTCCTCTCAAATATCAAAATTTCACCATATAATTTTTAGGGAAAAAAATCCACTCATCTTCCTTCAAATTGAAATGTTTCTTTTTTCACATATTATTACTTAGGTACCAGGGTCTGATTCTCGGTTATTCTTATGTTTCATTGCTCTTTTTTCCATTACTAATACCACTATCTTACCATTGCTGTACCAATTATATATTAAAGTAGCAGACGGGGCAAGTGTATCTTCATTCCTTCTCATTTTCCTACACATTCTAGTCTATTATGCTCAGGGAACTTTTAAGTACTTTGTCAGGTTCTCCCGAATGTCCACTGAGACACTGGTTGGAATCCCACTGCATACTAATTAAGTAGAAAGAATCAACGTCTTTCAGTCTTTCTCTCCACCAAGGAAGATGGCTTGGCTCACGGTATGCAAGCTTACCTTTTGTTTAACTGCTCAAAGGACTGTTGCTGGACATTTTATCACCATCATGACTGACACCTTTTTCCACATCGATCCCAGTTATTCATCACTGAATCACATGAGCGCATTGATTTGAGGATATTCATCTACGACTGCCACTTTGTTTTCTTGCTCATCCTAACAGGATTTTCCATCAACTCGGGGTCTAGTTAGAGCATCATCACTCACAGTCAATAGGATCATCTGGAATTTTCCTTCTCTTGAGAGATCCTTATTTCTCCTTTATGTTAAATACACTAGGTAAAAACAGTTGCTTGGTTAGTTTTCTTGTCAGTTCATGCCTCTTTCTCGTGCTGCAAAATAAAATACACTCAGCATCTCTACCAGAGAACACACCTCTGACCAGGCTGCCATTCAGCTGCGATCAGGAGCAATGGCGCTCATAGCGCACAGTCTGCAGGGCACACGTCGCCGCTTTGGTTTCATCCCTGCCTGGACCATGCAACAGCATCAGAAAGCCCCACCTGCTTGTGTCATCTTGGGCCTAATTGCCTCTCTAGAGTTGTATTTTGCCTTCTTTCCTTGACTTACTTCAAGAATATTCTTAAATAACTTTAAACATCTACTAGCACAGTCATTGTTCAAGATTTTTTAAGGCCACTGTCCCCAACATCACTTAGTAACTTAAATACTGTAAAGACTATCGTTACAAATGTCTTTGACATTATAGTCCCAGAAAAAAACAACTTATATAAGTCACTAATGTTGGATTTCAGGATCACTGGTCCTTCAAACTGTACAGCCTAAAGTGTTGCGGGGCTTGCTTGGTTGTCCAGACAGGACTCTGGTAGCACAGGGGTTGGCTTGGTTCATAAAGGTCTGGGTGTGCTTGTGTGTCTAAGCTGATACAGTCAGAATAAAGCCAGCCTTGTTCAAGGGCAAACAGGAGTGAAAAAGTCAGAGGAAGCTCCCTCCATCAGAGAAGAGTCGCCATCAGAAAAAGCCCTTTTAGATGCAAATGCAAAAGGTACATATTTTAATCCGGAATCCTCTCAGAGGTACATATTTTAATCCGGAATCCTCTCTCTGAAAAATGCTTTGGCATTACAGGTTTGGTTTTACTAAAGATTATTACCAGGAATAGCCATCTGAAACTGTTCTGAATTTATTACCTTAGAAATCTCACTAAAGGCCAGGTATGGTGGCACACAACTATGGTCCCAGTACTCTGGGAAGCTGAGGCGGGAGGACTGCAAGTTGAAGACCAACTCAGGCAATTTAGTGACTTAGTGAGACCCTATCTTACAATTATAAAGAAAATGAAAGGACTGGGGATGCAGCTCAGTGTGAAGGCTCTTGGTTCAATCCTTAGAACTGCAGGAAGAGGTGGCGGGGGGGAGAAAGGAGAAGAGAGGAAGAAAGAAGAAGAAAGAAAAAAAGAAAGAAGGAAAGAAAGAAAGAGAAAGAAAGAAAGATAGAAAGAAGAAAGAAAGGAAGAAAGAAAGGAAGGAAGGAAGGAAGGAAGGAAGGAAGAAAAAGAAAGAAAGAAAGAAAGAAAGAAAGAAAGAAAGAAAGAAAGAAAGAAAGAGAAAGAAAGATAAAGGAAGAAAAAGGAAAGACAGAAACTCTCATCCAGAACACATCTAATGCTCAGTGTCTCAAATTTAAGGTTCCAGATGAGAAACTTCTTCAGGATCAAGTTAAGGGAAAGCTCTGGCTCCCTTTTCATTTTACGAGGCTTGTTCATTTTGGACAAGGACATCTGGGTGTTAGTGAGGTCCCCTTTCCTCTCCTGACCATCAGGAAGCTCAAAATAAAAGTCTGGCACTCCCTGAGAGCAACCACACAGGCCCGCAGAGCCCACAGGTTACTCACTGTGCGGTTCTGATTTCCTCTCATTTAACAACCTCATCTTTAATACACCCCGGAGGTTGCCCCAAGTCTGTTTTGGACAAGGCCAAGTGCGTGTGTCCTGGGGTCTGTCTGCGGTAGTAGGCCAGCCGTTGATAATGGTGCACGGAGGCCTGTGCCTGAGGTGTCTCACCAAGCGTCAGCCCAGGGACAGGAAATGGTAATGGCAGCGCCACTCTCAGACTCACCCTGGGGATTGCCAGGTGACCTACAACAACAACTGGACAAATGAAGCCCACCAGGCTCTGTGGTGGACTAGAAGGTGCGGCCCCACCCCACGGAGGAAGCTGCCACTCAGCCCCCAAGAGGAGATTTGTCTCTTGAAGTAGTGTCTCAGGTTGCCAGATCTTACCATTTTTCAAGAAAAGCTAGAAATCTAGACTTTAAAGGGAATCACAGTTCTTAAAATATTGGCAACTAATCCATATTTAAAAAAAACATTCTGAGCCAATGGAAAAATAGCGAAGTGGCTGCCCGGTGGGGCAAGGGAGGAATGGGAATAATCGTTGGATAGGCGTAAGCTTTCAGCCCTGCACGATGAATGGGTCCTAGAGACCTGCTGTGCCACAGTGCCTGGGCTTAGCAATACAGCATTGGCCACTTAGAATGCATTACAGAGGCAGAGCTCGTCAACAACAGCAGTGTTCTCCAAGTTATGAGAAAAGCGGGAGGATACAAGGCAGGTCCTCGGAGGCCCTGGGGTCGCCGGCATGTGCCCTTAGCCAAACTCATCAGGCTGCCCACAGGCGGTGCACGCAGTTCTTGGGGTACAGGCCTCAGCAAAGCTGTTGAGCAAATAACAACCCTTTGGACCGAGCCACCACTTTTGGGCCATGCCTGGGCCTCTGGGCTCAGGGAGAGCTGGGAATAGGAATTAGGAACCCAGTTGCCAGGCCAGTGAAAAAGGGACTTTGCCAGCACAGTGCTGATGGCATAAGGCACCAAAGATCAAGAGGACGTAAGCCTCTGAGAACCCCGAAGTGCTGAGCTCTGCCTCACATTCGGTGGCTGCGGTTCAGCCGGGACCTGCAGGCTGGGAACAGGGCCTCGGTCTGTGGGCAGCTCCGCAGCACTCCCTGCATGAGGAGGAGGGGATCTCCGACGTGACTTTTCCAGTCAACGTCCAAAAGAATCTACTCAGAGCCCCCCAGATATTCACGCATGGCAAAGGACTTGCACTTGTCTTTAGCCATGGACAACTACAGAAGAATTTTCTAAAACCCATTGTTGCTGCAAACACTTAGCGAGCAGAACTTTCAAAGGTGATTGGAAAAACAACAAAGTGGAGTAGAGGACTTCTGCTCTCCGCCCAACGGGTTTCTAATCCCTCTTCTCCTGCTCGCAGAACCACGGTGGCGACATGCTCTAATGCCTTTGCTCTAACGTGCTTTGAAAGGCCGGTCTCACAATTTAAAAAGCTGTGTCATTGAGACATACTTTGTTATACCTGTTCTTTTTTGCAAATTAAGAAAAAAGAAAAAAAAACATAAGCTATAACCTGCAATTCACAATGTTCTCAGAATATATGGTTACTTTAATTCTGTAATTATTGCTTCGAGTTTTTCTCTATGGGCACCACAAAGCTCACCCACCTTTTCTTCTTTTTTATAAAAGTGAAAGGTTGGGAGACAAGCAACCTGGCAGTCTTTCACCAGCTCATCGCAGTCATCGGCGTCCACTTCCAGGAACGTGACATCGCTGTGCTTCAGAGACAGGACATGGAAAAGTGGCCGGATGGTTCTGCAGGGCCCACACCACGAGGCTGAGAAGTCCACAACCACCAGCCTCTCCCCAGCCTCCTTGAGCGCCTCCCGGAAGTCCTCCTTGCCCATGATCAGCTTCACCTCGTCCTCCTTAGGGAGCTCCACTGATTCTTTTGTGGTGTCTTCCTTGGGCTCTGTGGTTTCCTCGGAGGACTTGGGGATGTCACCCTCCCTGGGCTGGGTGGCTTCCTCTGAGGACTTGGGGCTGTCGCCCTCCCTGGGCTGGGTGGCTTCCTCTGAGGACTTGGGGCTGTCGCCCTCCCTGGGCTGGGTGGCTTCCTCTGAGGACTTGGGGCTGTCGCCCTCCCTGGGCTGGGTGGCTTCCTCTGAGGACTTGGGGCTGTCGCCCTCCCTGGGCTGGGTGGCTTCCTCTGAGGACTTGGGGATGTCACCCTCTCCAGGTTGGATTGTACTTGCTAAAGACTTGGGAATGTTCTTTTGTTTGGGCCGGGTATTTTTTGCCAAGGACTTAGGGATCTTACCGTGCTTGGACTGGATGGTGTTTGCTGAGGACTTGAGGATGTTCCCCGGGTTGAACTGGATGGTTTTCTCTGAGGACTTGAGGATGTTCCCCGGGTGGAACTGGCTGGTTTTCTCTGAGGACTTGAGGATGTTCCCCGGGGGAAACTGGCTGGTTTTCTCTGAGGACTTGAGGGTGCTCCCCTGGTTGAACTGGCTGGTTTTCTCTGAGGACTTGGGAATGTTCCCCGGGTGGAACAGGCTGGTTTTCTCTGAGGACTTGGGAGTGTTCCCTGGGTGGAACTGGATGATTTTCTCTGATAACTTGAGGATGTTCCCCGGGGGAAACTGGCTGGTTTTCTCTGAGGACTTGAGGGTGCTCCCCTGGTTGAACGGGCTGGTTTTCTCTGAGGACTTGAGGGTGCTCCCCTGGTTGAACTGGCTGGTTTTCTCTGAGGACTTGAGGATGTTCCCTGGGTCTAACTGGCTGGTTTTCTCTGAGGACTCGGGGATGTCACCCTCTTTGGGCTGAGTCATTCCCTCTGAGGATGTGGAGATGTCCTTTTGGGACTCGATGGTTTTCTCTGAGGACTTGGGGGTGTTCCCCTGTTTGGTCTGGGTAGTTTTTGCCAAGGACTTGGGGGTGTTGCTGTGCTTGGACTGTGTGGTTTTAGCTGAGGACCCAGAGATGTTGCCTTTCTTGTGATGCATGATGTTTTCTGGGAACTTGGGGACATCACTGCCCTTCTGTGGGAACTCAGACTCCTCTATGGACATGTGGAGTGTGTTGCTCGCCACAGGGAGAAAGGCCATCTTCTGCTTGGCCCATGCTGTGTCCATGAACTCTGGGACCAGAAGAGCCACATTGCTGGATGGAACCTGTAATGGGCTTTCTGAACAAAAAAGTAAATAAAATAAACATGCAAAAGAAACAAAAAAGGGTTTTTGATTATTACTCCAGGGCAGAGTGATGTCATTCTTAGAGATCATAAATGAAGTCTGACGAACAACGTGTTAATTTAAATAACTTCATCGAACAGAAGGCTAAGCATGGTGGGATCACATGCGTCGTTTATATACATAACACTGCCACCTACTTCCCGAGAGCACGGGCCCTTAAGGTACCCTCCTCCCTGCCCCCTTACCACTAGGGTCGCCTTCGTGTGTTTCTTCTTGAGGGTCCAGTCTTGTTTCTGGTTTTTCTGAGGCTCCTGCTTGAGCATTTTCCATCTCCAGCTCCTTTTCTACATCCACTCCTGAGCCTTCATAGATGCCTCTGGGTGAAGACTGTACCTTCCAACGTTTTCCAACCTATGCAAGCTAACATCAAAATTATATTCAGGTAGCACTTTACAGTTGGTTTCCTGTGTCAGTACTACCAACATCAATATCGGAGAGCTTCATGGTGGCCGCATGCTGTGGGCCACACTGTGCCTGAGGCTGTAGATACACAGTCCTGGGCATTATTTCCTAAAGCACACCAAGACACTGAGGTTAAAACCATTATGATCAGCACCTTACGGATTATGTAGCTCACTCCAAGTCACAAACCCAGGGTGGGGCTGTCCCAAGGCCCATACTCTGTCCTGCTGCCCTGGGCTGTACTCTGCTGAGTGTCCTGTCCAGGATAGATAGCATGAACCTACTCTTCTAGAATGTCCCTCCAGGATTCTCCGACCCCAGCTTTCTCTTTGTGACTCATTCATTGTTTCTGTCCATTTTCTGTTACTATAGCAAAATATCTGAGGCTGAGTACTTTATAAAGAGATTTATTTAGCTCTCAGTTCTGGAGCTCCAAGGGCATGGTGCCAGCATCCATTCGGCTCTGGCAAAGGGTTCATGGTGGACAGATGCACAACAGTGGAGCACATCAAGAGGGAGAGCTCATGTGGGGACACAGGAAGCCAGAACAGGTGGAAGAGCCAGACTCGTACTCTTATAAAACCATCTGAAGAGAACCAGCTGAAGGTCTCATGAGAACTACCTGAGTCTCTTCCAAATGCAATGTCCCAGTGACCTAATCAACTCCCACTAGGCCCCACCTCTAAAGGACCCAGCACCTCTAAACAGTACCACACTGGGAACCAAGCTTCCAACATATGATCCTTAGAGGGACAGATCATCCAAACCATAGTGCTCACTGTAACCAGCTCCTAAGTGTCTCCTCGTGACCATGCTGGTCTCTTCTGCAAAGGGCCACACACTGGCAAACGTCCACCTCCTGCCAGATATCCCTTCTCCCCCCTCAGCAACATGAGCCCCACCTGCGCTCTCTTTCACCTGGGCACATCCAAGTTCACCACCACCCAGCTTTTCCTGGAGGGGAGCAGCCTCCTGTGCTGGTCCTAGCTCCTTCAGCCACACCTATCTCACTCTGTGGAATCACAGTCCAAATACCTTTCCTCAGGGGAAGAGGTGTAGCTCAGTGGTAGAGCTCTTGGCCAGCATGTGCTAGGTCTTGGGTTCAATTCCCAGCATTGCTCAAAATAAACACATATATAAGCCTTTCCTCTAAGAACCCTCCTTTCAGCAGCCTGGGGTCATGTGCATATTTTCTGCCCTCACTCTACGTAGCTCACCCAGGCCAAGGTGCCATGTATCCCTGTAGAATTTTGCATTCTCAACAAATACTTTGAGCAAATCCCCATCCGTTTTAGTTTCACCCCAGTGATAGGTGTGTTGGAATCGAGAGAGCTGTCTCACTGGTAAGATGTCCGCACTGCCAGTAGAAGCTTCTAAACATCTAATGGCAGTGGTTCCATTATCTGGACTTTTGTACCACAGCACACTGTATTAAGGGAGATGGAGAAGGGGAAAAGACATTGGCTTACAGACCCATATTTCTTGATAACATTAATCCCATTCAGGCAAGAGCTCATACTACCCCTGTGGTTCCTCTGATACAACCAAGGAAAGCTCACCAGGAAACACTGGACAATGACCTACAGACCTTTCCACCAGGGTGTTCTAAAGACAGGAGGACATCTTGACTCTTATGCAAGGGTCCCTAGAGCTGATGGGCCTCTCATTCATCATGTACCATTGTAAAGCAAAGCATGTGGTAAACCTCAGAAATTTACCTCCTGATGTCTTCCTCCTTAATAAGAGTTTGGAGAAAGGAATCAAAACAATAAGGTTGGGCATATTTCATGTGAATCCTCCTGCCAGTAAGCAATCCATCACTGTAACAAAATACCTAATAATCAGCTTAGAAAGCTTTGTTTAGGCTCACAATTTTGGAGGTTTCAGCCATGGCCCATTGTCCTGGGGCCTGTGGCAGGCAGCACATCGTGACAGTACATCAGGGGGAAGCTGCTCACCTCATGGTGGCTGCAAAGCAAAGAGGTAAAGAGGAGGGGCAGGGTCCCAATACACCTCCATGGGGCATCCCCATATAACCAGAAACCTCCCACTAGGCCTGACACTTACAGGCTCCCTGCCCTACAATAGTGCTGGGGGCTGGGGGCCAAGCCTGTAACCCATGGGCCTTTAGGGACACTTATCCAAACCATAGCAATCCTTGTGAGCAGCTTTTATTACTATAAAAACAGACAACGGACTGGTGGTAGCTCATGGTCAAGCTCTTGCTTAGCATGCACAAGGTCCTGAATTCAGTCCGCACCACCAAGAAAAAAAAAAAAAAGGACAATGTCTTTGAACCTCACTCACTGGCAAATTGATTTGTCTTCTTGGACTCTGTCTTGTACAGGTTTCCAGCTTTTGGGGAGGGGGTAATTGATGACAGGGAAGAAATTCCCTAACAGAGAGGAGGATGTGAGAAGCAGGAAGACTGGTACCTAGGTCCCAGTCTCTCTCTCCAGATTGACACCTGGGCAGGGCTGCTGGTCAGATGTGCTCAGAGGAGCACTTGAGCAGAGGGTATTGGCTTGGTGCTCCACCTAGAAGGCCCGGAAGAGCCCACTGGCAGGCGGACTCCACATCCCACGCAGCACAGGCCACCAGCAGCGGGAGGTGTGAATGATACCTGGACTGCAGAGGGGGTGCCAGGCATCCGAAGTCCTGCACACCTCAGAGTGCCTGGCCAGCAGGGCAAGGGAGGACGCTGCAGCACCGAGCTTCTACCCCCATGAAAAACTGTTCTTGAAGCTAAAATTCCACAAACAGGCACATTTAGTCCATTATCCCTGTTCCTCACTATCCCTCCCTGAATCCACTGGGATAAGGCTACTGGGGAAAAGTTGAGCCATTTCCAAAAACATTTTAAGCTACATTACATCTGCATGTCTTAGTAAAAGTGAGGAAATCTGCGACCCTGGTACATTTATGCTTGGAGATCTTTGTCGTGTTTTGGATTTGGCAGAGTCGACCGCTTATTTTTACTCTTCCTCTGCAACTCAGATGGATTCTAAACCACTTGAAATATTGATGGTTTGGAGTAATTGTCATTTGACTTGTCATAAAATGTATGTTTTCCTTCAACGTGGTCTTGTCTCCACATGGCTCAGGAGCCTGTATGTCAGCCAGGGTTGTGGCTCAGAAAACAGGAGCAACCAGGCACCAGTGTAGGTTGGTTTAGGCAATTGTAAAACAGCTGCAAAGTTTCCTATTTAGGCTGTGTCCAGGGATGACTCCCAGACCCTGCCAAAGAGGGACATAGGGCTCTGCTCCCACCCTGCCCCTCTGGTCCCTCTGGGGAAGAGCTGGGGAGGCAGTGCAGTCAGTACCCACACCACACGGCAAGGGAGGTGGTGTGGCAGTGTCCCCAGCGAGCCGGACTGGCAAAGACAGGGTACAGACTGGGTTTCACACATGACACGGGTTTCATACAAGTTTCAGTTTTATAATTACAAAATAATATATATTCATAATAGAAATATTAGAAAAGAGATAAGCAATTAAAAAAGGAAAAAAAAGTACTCGTGGTGCCCATCTTTCAGGTTCATTGCTATTAATGCAATGCATGTTCTTTGTGGTTCTCTATTCACATGTAAATTTATTTCAGATGAGGTAATTTTCAGAAAGAGATACTTTGGGGCTGGGGATATAGCTCAGTGGCACAAGCGCCTGCCTGGCAAGCGCAAGGTCCTGGGTTTGATTCCCGGCACCAAAAAAATAAGTAAATAAATTTTTAAAAATTAAAAAATTAAAAAAAAAAAGAGGGCCGGTGAGAAAGCTCAGTGGCATAAGCGCCTGCCTGGCAAGCACGAGGTCCTGAGTTTGACTCCCAGAACCCAAATAAAGGAAAAAAAAGGGCTGGTGATATCGCTCAGCAGCACAAGTGCTTGCTGGCACGCGTGAGGTCCTGAGGTCGACTCCTGGTACCCACATAAAAAAGAAAAAAGAGAGAGATACTTTTTGTAGTCCTTTTTGCTTAAGAATATTTTCTGGGCATCCCCCCTGGAATGGGTCACTGGGCTGCACCTGTGCCCTTGTTGGGAGGAGTCCAGGGTGGGGTCTTCACCCTTTAACTCTTCCCTCCATTTCCCCTCCCTCGCCCCTCAAGTCTTCCTGGTTGGCGCTTGGGCAGAGCACTCAGTGTTTATTTTATCTTAGACTTTTCTTCCTGAATTTTGGCTAAGTCCTTAGACTTAACCTATTGGCTTCAAAAGTAGTGGATAATATTGTATTATGTATGGCCTCATTACTATAGTAACTGGTCATGGTTTAGACTGAGGCTGTCCCCGGAGGCCTCGCATGGTCATAGACAGGGCTTCTGGAAGGTGACTGGATCATGGGGGAGATGTAGCGACTTGCTGTTGGAGGTGGGGCCTGGTAGGAAGAGGTGGGTCCGTGGGGGTGTGACCTGGAAGAGTGGTTCTCTCTCCTGGCTCTTCCATTTTCTCTCCGCTTCCCGACCACCATGAGCTGAGCAGCTTTCCTCTGCCTGGCCACCTGCCACAGCCAGGGGGCTCTCAAAGTTCCCCGGGGGTGGGGGAGGATGGTGAGAGGATGGAAAAATAAAGAGAAAGCTGAGATGTGGTGGAGCCCTCTCTCCAGATGGGAGGAAAGGAACTGCTCAACCAATGTGGTGCGTTTATTTATACATTTAACAAATTAATGTCATGTGACACCCCTTTGCCTAGCAAGCCATTGCTTGGATTGCCTTGGGCCTTGGTGTTCTCTGGGCTGGAGCAGCTTGTTCACGTGGCTCGCCTCGGGCGCTCTTTATTCTTCAACCAGCCTTGCTTTAGCCCCGCACCTGTGGTCCATCTCCAGCTTCAGCCGCTCCCCACATCCACCAGGCTGTTTCGGTGTTTAAGACTGCAGAACATGGACTGAAACTTCTGAAACATGAGCCAAAATAAATCTCTGTCCTCCTTTTAGTTGCAGGTGTTGGGTATTGTGTCTCAGCAATGAGAAAGTGACTAATACAGTCTTCTCCATTCCATTCATACGGTCATGGGTAACTGCTAAAAGTCAACAGCAGAAGAATACCAAGAAGCTAGCTCAGCACGAGGTGACATTCCTACTGCACTTAGCCAAGCACTCCTTCTTGCAGCCAAATCAGAGTTATATGTAGGCATACTGATGCCAAGCATTTGTTTATAAGTTCTTCACATCAAATCTTTGGCCATAATTGTTTTGACTATTTCTATCACTACTTGGTACTGGGGTTATCTTAGTTACTTTTCTCCTTGCTGAGACAAAATGACCGACACCAAAGTTAAAGGAGGAAAGATTTATTTAGTTCACAGTTTGCAGAGGTTTCAGTCCATAATGGGCTGGCTCCAAGGCAGGGTGGCTTCACAGAGGGGAGCAGTTCATGGTGGGCAGAAGACAGCAAAAGCAGCAAGGGAAGAGAGAGAGAGACAAGCAGGGTACCCGCCCTATGGTGGGTGCAGCACTCACATCCTTAATCCCAGCATTGGACCATGAATCAGTCACAAACTCTAGAAGCCCACCTGCATGACTGCACGAGGCTTTGTGTGTGTGGGGGACATCTAGACACAAACTGTAACAGAGATGTAAAAAAAAAGATACAAGCTCGACTTCTTAAATTCCATTAATATCATAAATGTTCCCAAATATGAGTCACCAGTAGAATAAATAAAATACTGTATTGCCATAAATATGTTATTAAGAATATATTTTGAGGGGGCCGGTGAGATAGCTCAGTGGCATAAGCGCCTGCCTGGCAAGTATGAGGTCCTGAGTTCGACCTCCGTTACCCACAAAAAAAAAAAAAAAAAAAGGAATATATTTTGACTATTTTCCATGTGGAAATATGCTCGCCGACAGCAGGGGACAGTAAATTTTCCTGTAAAGGGCCAGATAATAACTATGATAGACTCTGTGGTCCACTTGATCTTGGTCGGAGCTGCTTACATCTGTTGTTGCAGCACAGAGCAGCGTTATGGGTGGACGTGTGTCCTCTCCAAATCCGTATCCTGATGTCTGAACTTCCCATGCCTCAGAATGTGAACCTCTCACGGGAATATGGTTGTTGCAAATGGAGTTAACATGAGCTCCTCCTGGGGTGGGCTGGGTCCCTAACCCAGTAGGACCGTTGTCCTTAGAAAGAGGGGTAATTGGGATGTGAACAGACCCAGGGGGAAAATGGCCTTCTATGAACCAAGGAGTGAGGCCCAGGACAGACCCTTCCCTCACAGCCCTCAGCACATCTTGAGCTTGGATTTCCAGCCCCCAGAACTGGGATGGATACGGTGACTGCTGTTGTGTATGCTGTTTGGTTTGTGGTGGACTATTACAGCTTCCCTAGCAAACTAATTTGGCAGCCACCCATGCTGTGTACACAAATGGGCCAGCTGGGTGTGGTGGTACATACCTGTAATCCCAGGAGGCTGAGGCAGGAGGCTTGCTTTGAGATTGAGCCCAGCCTGGGATACATAGTGAGTGCAAGGCCAGCCTGAACTACATAGTGACACCCTGTCTCAAAAAACTAAAACAAAACAAAACAAAACAAAACAAAAATTAACTTGTTTGGGTCTCCGTAAGAGTTTATTCTCAAACCAGGTGCTGGCTGATGGGCCATGGTTTACCAACCCCTGACCTACAGGATCATTTTTAGTGATTCATCAGGGTCCCTCAGAATGGATGAACTATAATTTATTTAAATAATTTTCTACTGATGTATACAAAGATTGCTTCTCATTCTTCACTATTATAACAATGTAACATTAAGCATATTTATGGATCATATTAATTTTCTTCTCAGAATAAATTTCTAAAGCTCAGATTCCTAGATCAACTGGTAGACATTTTAAAGACAGTGGGTAGATGTTGCCAAAATGCTTTAGAAAGGATTGTTACGATTTATAACCACCAGGAAGTTATTAAAATGCAACTTGGTGGACAAAGAAAGTAATGTCATTAGTGCTTTAATTTGCATTTCTTTATGTTATGGCTTGTTTCTAGATGTTCCTCCAAAAGCCTCATGTGTTCACAGGTGGGGCTTTTTGGAGGTGGCTGGATCTAAGGTCTGTGAATATGGATTAAGGGTGTGTGGTACTGGATTAGTCCCCTAGTTGGATTAGCATAGTTCTGGTGTGGCTGAATGGGAAGAGGGATCCCTCACTCTGGGTATGGGTGGCACCAACCAATAGGCTTGTAGCCTGGATGGAATATAAAGGGACAGAAGGAAAGTGGGCTTGCTATTTCCTGCCTGCCCTGCCATGGACTGTTTCTCCTCTGCCATCCCTCTGCCATGTCACCCTGCCTTGGATCCACCTGGCTATGGACTGAAACTTCTACAAACTGTGAGCTAAAATAAACCTTTCCTCCTTTAACTTGTGGATACCGAATATTTTGTCCCAGCAATGAGAAAGCAACTAAGACAGATTTTGGTACCAGAGAAGTGGGGTCATTGCTGTGACTACCTGGCCATGTGGTTCAGTCCAGCTGGAGGCCTAGAGCCCACAGCAATGTCTCATGCAAGTCAGTACCAAGGATCTGCACCGGGAAGGCCCAAAGGTCAGTGGTGGAAGCTACAGATTCTGTGCCAGCGGGGTGAAGGATCTGTGCCAGCAGGCTGAGGAATCTACACTGGAGCCAGGAAGCGACACTCAAGGTAAGGACCAGAGCTCCCCTGAAGAGAACCGCAGCCATCCTCAGTGACAGTGAGGACCTGAGCTCCTCCGACACTGAGAACAGCTCAGTTCATATCAGGAAAAATGCACGACAAGCTTCTCCAGGAGAATCAACAGCACACCATCTTCCTCTCCAGTTCTTTTTTTTTTTTTTTTTTTTATGTCCTTGTGAGAGGGTTTCATTATGCAGTTCAGGCTGGCCTACAACTCACTTTGTAGCCCAGGCTGGCCTCAAATTCACAGCAATCCTCCTGCCTCAGCCTCCCGAGTGCTGGGATTATAGGCATGTGCCACCACTCCCAGCTCTCCAGTTGTCTTTTTATGTTGTTGGCAACAATCCTCAGGTGGGCCTTCCACACCCAGCATCACCCTGATTCAGTTCAGCTGGGTGTTACAAGTTGACCATTAGTTAATCACATCTGATTAACCTCCTGGTCTTCTACAACTGAGTGTAGAGATTGAAGACATTTCTCAATTTATTGTGTTGAGGGCAAAGCACATGGTCTTTGAACACTATTCAACCTTAACTTAGAAACTAACCTGCAGCCCCCAACTCTGTAACACTCAGGAAGGTGGACTATTATTCCCTCTGGGGCACCTTAGAAAGCCTCTGGGAATTGCTCCCAGCCTCTCAGAGGGGATACCCTGCCAGGCAAAGGGGAGTAGACTGGGTGCTGTTCCTGAAGAGAAAGCAACCCTTGTAGTGGGGGCAGAAGCAGGGCGGAGACGGGGGCCCAGCTAGATGAGACAGACATTTCACCACAGGTTAGAGTGGGAATTTTACTTAACTTGCAACAGAAAGTTTTGAGGAAATGACATTATTTGATGTGTACTTCAGCCATCGCACTTTTAGCATATTCAATAATAAATCTTAGCCTACGTTCTGCTGCTATAACAGAATACAAGGTTGAGTAAATTACAAAGAAAATAAATTTATTTCTCCCTGTTCTCAGGACTGGAAATGCGGGCCTCTAACTGCATTGTCTCACGGCAGGAGGCAGGAAAAAGAGCAAGAAAACACAAGATTGAGTGAGCAGACGGGTAAGGGCCAGATTTGTTGTTATGTCAAATCTGCTCTTGTGATCAGTGATCCTCCTTGTGAAATGTTATCAATCTATTTGTAAAGGTAGAGCCCTAATGACCTAATCACCTTTTAGATCAGCTGCTTCCTTGCTGCCATTAACTAAGCAGCTCGGCTCCACCACACCTTTCTGCCATGATGTTTCTACCTTGGAGCCAGAAGACCATGGACTGAATCCTCCAAAACCATGAGCCAAATAAACCTCTCCACCCTTAAACTGCAGCTACGGAGTACTTTATACTAGCAATGGGAAAGCTGACAAATACAGAAAATTGTTATCAGGAGTGGGGTCACTGCTGAGACAATACTTTACTACACGGTACAGAAGGCTTTGGAACTGGTTTGTAGAAGTTTAGAAAGGTTTGGAGATATGGGCTAGAGAAACCCTACAATGCTATAAGCAGATCTTGATGGGTGATTCTAGTCAGAGCCCATAAGACCAGAATTCTGATAGGAATACAGAAAGTAAAGGCCAGGCTCAGGAGGTTTTAGTTGGGAATGAGAACTCTACTGGGAATTGAACTGGAAGCCATGCATGTTATATTCTGGCAAAAAAATTTACTTACATTTCATTCATGTCCTGAGACTGTGAGAGGCGCCTCTTTTCAGGGTGATGAACTAATTGATCTGGTGAAGTAAATTTAAGGCAGCTCAATATTCAGGCAGTAACATGGATACTGGTCTGGCTACTGCTTGACCTGGCAGCAGAACTTGGCATCATTGATGTGAGGCTGGTTATACAGGTATAGAGAATGTAAGAATTGTGGAGTCAGGGAGGCTTCCACCAAGACTTCAAAGGAAGGCCTGGATGACCAGGCAATGTGCCCTTGAGAGGAGGTGTCTGAAGTTGTGGGAATGAAGCCAGTGGTGTAATGGAGACCCCAGGAAGTTGGAGATGCCAGAAACATGAGACATCTGCTTCAAAAAGCCACAGGCCCCGAACAGAACCAGCCATCCCAAGAGGGAGGCCATGTGGGCTGCAACATAGGGGTAGGGCCACCCAAGCCCTTTAGAACTCATATTCTACCACCATGTCCCCTAGATGCCAGATATGGAGCTTCTGGCATTAATGTTTTAGTCATTAACCCTTCTAGGTTTTAGTCCTCTTTTGGTCTGATTCTTTTCTATCCATTATCCTCCTTTTTGGAATGGAAATATTTATTCTGTGCCATTGAATCTCAGGATAACATAAACTTTTTTTGTTATAGGGGTTCATAGCTGAGTTTGCCTTGAGTCTCAGAGGAGATTTTGGGCTTGGACTTTTGAGCAATGCTGGAACTGCTGAGACTTCAGAGAAGGAATTATTGCACTTTTGGTTTGATGCAGGATAGTTGTATTTTGTTAGGTAGGATTATGAACCTTCCTCCCATGCTGGGGACTGAACCTTCACACTGAGCTACATTCGCAGTCCCATTTTATTTTTGGAGACAAGATGTCACTAAGTTGCTCAGGCTGGGCTCAAACTAGTAATGTTCCTGCTTCAGCCTCTCAAGAGTTCTGAGATTACATGCATGTGCCACCACACCTAGGTTGTTACCATCTTTATCTGGAGATTGATTATAGATTAAGACGTGGATGTCAAGTCCACAAGGGGTGGAATATGACAGTTAAGCCTAATTGTCAATTTGGTTTGGGGCTGCTTAGGGGAATAGTAAAGCACACTTCTGGGTGGGTCATGGAGGTGTGACTTTGGGGTCCATGTTTGGTCCCTGGTCTCCTCCTCTGTGATGTGCTTCCTCTACATTGCTTTCTTGCCACCATGAACTAAGCATCTTTGATCTTTCACTATGATATTTCTATCTTGTAGTAGCAAACCACAAACTGAACCTTCTGAAACCATAAGCCAAATTAAACCTCTCCTCCTTTAAGCTGCAGGTGTGGGGTGTTTCGTACCAGAAGCAGGAAAGCTGCCTAATACAGCTACAGAGGCCACCATAAGTATGGCTCCCTTGGGGAATGGGATGGCAGTCTTGCATTCCACATTGTGTTTCGAGGTGCATAATGATGCATTTCAGATGATGCATTTATTTTCATTACCCCACAGCTCTCACTGTGTGACTGTGCCACATTTTATTTATTTCCTTAGTGGGCAACAACATTTTGCTATTGCAAATAGTGCATCAGTGAGCATCTTAGACATCTTTCTTTGCACAGGTATATATGTTTCTCTGAAAATTTACTGCTCTATTCTAAATTGACTGCAAGCTCTAAAAAATCATTCTACCAAACATTATAATAGGAAAAGACAAACTTGGTAAAGTTTAAAATATTTATTAATATGAATCAGTGTGCGTTAAAACAAAAACAATAGATACAAATGTCATTGCTGGGGGACATGTTCTACTGTAGAATAGAATACAAGGTACAAAGGTCCTGGGTGTCTGCAGCGGCATCTTCTAAATACAAGAACTGGGTCCAGCCCAGACAGAAACCCTTTACAGAACACCAGGGAAGGTGGCAGTCTGCACACAGAGGGAGAACGGCCATTGGATCACTGGGTGACAGTGAAGGGTGATCTAGACACCTGTGAGGTCTGAGCGCAGCCCTGAGCCCTTCAGTGTAAGAGCTTGCTCATCACACACCTTGCCAGGTGTGTCAAAGCCAGTGAGGGGGAAGCCCACACACAGGCACTCTGCTCAGCCACCACATGCCACCAGTCCTCAACCGTAGAGGCTATATCATGTCATTCAAACCTCCCTCACTAAAGGCACTAGTTTCCACGGAGGCACAGCCCATATTATAGGATAGAACTTAGCTCTAGGTCTTCAACCTGTTAGTCTGCAAGGCAACGTCACAGCACCCTAATGTGCCATTTCAAGCCACAAAATGGCAAGTCAATACTGTACACATGTCAAAGGCTTGCACGACTCACTCCCAGTTCTAGGGAACCCCACTGGGAAGCAGTCCCTCCAAGAACCCATGCTTTTCCTACAGAACATGGCCATGAGCCAAACCCAGCCAGTTTGAAATGGATTACACGTCAGCATAACCCGTAGTCATATTTACACATGTACACACACATCCCCACATGACAGAAAGGGAGAGAAGGGGCAAGTATTGGGAAATGATGCCAGGGATGATGTATTACATGAAAATACTTGACATTTTGGAGCAATGGTAATTTCCAGGCATTATATACGGCTGTTATGTGGCTGTGGATCAATGATTACAATAGCCAGAAAGTAATTCCAAGCCGAAATAAGAAAGGGTAGGAGGCCTCCTCATGGACAAGGCCCAGGCTTCTGTCTTCGGAGGAGATTCATGTCTACATGAAGACTTGTGTGCCCAAGTTCCGCCTGCTTTCTTTGCCAGGTGCTCTGAGGGGTGATGATATATATATTTGGTCTTCTGACTGGCTTCAGTAGCTAAGGTAATACAGAATGGTAGGACAGTGGTTCTCCCCCTCGTGTGCTTCTGAAATACAACCAGGGGCTCATGAGTGGGTAGACCCTACATATGGTTAAGACTGGACATTTTATGCAAAATACAACCATGGCCAACACCGTCAAAGCTACCACACTCTCTGCTGGGGTGTGACCTGTCTTAGCTCAGAAACCTGAGCAGCTGGCTGGAGAGAAAACCAGGTGCCCAGGGAAAGCTGCATGAGGAAAGGCTGAAACACACCTGTATGTCACCAGCAAGGAGGTCACTCCAATATTCAATGTTCTCCCCTCTAGCAAGAGGTATGATCATTTCTGGGCCTGTGACAGAAGCATGCCAGGCAGGAATGTTGGCAATGTGGAAAAGAACTCTGACAATCCCTGTGAAGGCCCTGGCAAGACATCCAAATGCCACTTGCTGGCTGGTTTTGGGGTATCTGTCTGGGGGAGCCAAGTGACACTCTTGAAACCAAACTAAGTGTTTTCTGGCCTTCATATTCTAAGGCTGCCAATCACCTCTCCAAAGTTGGGCAAAGTAGTAAGAACTCAAATTGATAGCACACCCTTGAGTTGAAAAACATAAATGTGTGATGAGAACCTGGCCCCATTTCGCTGATTGCCATCAACGTACAGAAAGCAAAAACGTGGTTCCAGGCCCACCAGTACTCCTTCCTTCCTGTAGATGTCATGACTCTGTCTTGCCTATGAGAGCTTGGTGGCACCAGTTCCTATGACACCAACTCATACTAGTCACAGACAGTTCATGGCCTGAACCAGCTCATGGCCTCCTTCCTGGCGTTCACATGGTGGGCTGTCCATTAAGGTTCACTGGCCCCAGAGCGTTCACGGTGAAGAAGGTACCAGCTGGCACTTGTGGGTGCCACTTCCGAAGCTGTGTGCCGGTCCAGCCAAAGCCTGGATCCTTCTTGATCCCAAGTTCTTATGAGAGCCAGAATGGCAATGGGATTTGCATTTTTGGTGGAAATAACTTTTGGAGAAATCCTTTCTCTCCTTGGGATTCAGACATCTTTAGATGAGCAGATAGTCTTCCTCAGAGCCTACCCTCAGGCCCCTGGCAGGTCCCACGGGTGGCCCTCTGCTTGGCCCTATGACTGTCCCCAAGCCCAACAACACTGAAAATGCTTCCCCCAATTTCACAGTTTTTTGGGGCCTTAGAATTTTAAGGTGGTAATACTTCCTCTAGCTGGCTTTGCTGTAACCTATGGTTAGTTATTATTATTAGAATTTAGACTCAAAGCATTCTCTGGCCAATTTTTCCCCTAGATATGACACCATGGCACATTTTTAGGAAATAATACTGCATGCACTGACCATCCCTAAGAGAGTAGGAATTTATTAGCATGCGGGTGATGTGCACGGGGTGATCCTCTGGAAGTTTACATCCTCCAGCTACCCCTGCCTACGTAGTGACGATACAGCTGGCTCTCCCGATCCCAGAGCCATATGCAGTATTGTGGCATGATTGGATGTTTGTTTATATCTGACCAAAACTTAGAAAAATGATCACAAATTAAATTAAAAGGGATGCGGATGGTGAGTTTTTCAGACATTTTTTCTCCTCTTCTGTAGCAGCACAAGCCTCAGCTTGAATGGTGGTCCAGTTACGCTTCTCTGGCTTCCCTCGGAACAGTAATAAATAAAGGCTTATTTCCCAAACCAGCGGAAATCTAGTCTTCTATATAAAATTCGCCTTTTGGTGAAGGCCGGTCAGGTAAGACAGGCATGACTCGGAAGAAGTTACTGGAATCTGGCCAGGTAACACAGGACTCAGAGGAGAACAGTACTTAAGACTCATGGACAAATCCAACAATGTGCTAATGCTTTTAGCAAAAAATGCAACTGCACCTGTTACCCAGTGAGCACAACCCTGTTGGCGTCTGGCACACCAAAGGGCATGCTGCGGCTGTGTGGTTTCCCCAGTTTTCTCCACTCCCCTTCAGGGACACATCCTGCCCACTTCCTGCGGCCTCAGGAGTAAGGCCTGCACCTCACTCCTGGAGCGCGGGTGGGGTTCCTGCAGTAGCAGCGCCCTGGGTGCCCGGTCAGCAGCACCGCCGGGCCTGTGAGGGTGGCTTCCCACCGTGGATGCAGATCACTCCATTGTTGCCCTTCTCGTGGGGGTCCAAGGGCGGGATCTGGCGACCTGCAACAGAAAGGGGTGAGGGGTGAGTCCTTCTTCCTGTCAACACCGCACTCAGCCACTTGATGCGTGGGTCCTGTGAAGACAGAGGCGCCCCTTCCTGCTTTCCTTCCTTGCTCCCTTTCTCCCTTCCTCCTTCTCTCCCTTTCTTCCCCCTACCTTCTTTCCCTCCCCCTTCTCTCCCAGCTCTGCCATGTGAAGTCAAACCCACATATAGAAACCTAAGGGAAACACCAGCTGCTTCTGGACCACAGCGATGCCCTGCCCACCCTCCCTGCCCCTGAGCTCACCCCTTCCCTGCCAGCTTCCCACCCCCCTTCCTGCCTTTATGACCTGACTTCAGCAGCAACAGTGAGGACTCATCTGTTCTGCTTCCCAAAATAGAAGCAGCCTGGGATCCATGCTCTCTGTAGTAAGACCATCCTTAACGCGTAGCTCACCACCCTCTCCCGCGGATGCACGGAGCTCACTGACTAGAAAGTGCTACAGAGATACTCTTTGTAGGAAATAGGATTTTACTGTCATTCCCAAGTGATCTTATTTTTACTTAATTTAATTTAAAAATAAACACAAAGTAAAATTGGAAAGGTGAGGGAAGGGGATGGGGAAGTGGTAGCTCAGGGGCGTGGGCTGCTGGTCCCACATATCTGTGAATAAACCGAAGACCACTGAACTGTGCCCTTGAGATGGGTGAATTTTGTCTCGATGAGCTTTTTTTTAAGGCACTGGAATCTGGTGATAACAATCTTATACAACCTCACAGTCTTCAAAGCTTTTCACAGAGGTTGTCCCTACCTAACCCTGTGTAATAATGGTGTACTGGCCACTATTATCACTGTTTTGCTGTGACTCAGAGAATGTGGGCTATTTGCCGACAGTTGTGTCAACAATAACTGGGACAGGAGGGCCCCTGATTATGACCCACATCTCGACATTCTGATGGATCGCAAAGCCTGTGTTCTCCACTTTGTCACACTTGCACTCTCTTCGATTTTTCTGTCACCCCTGGAGATGGCATGAAACACTAGCTTTAAAATGAGGGCTTGAAAGGACTGGTTAGGCAGCACATTCATTTACTAAGTAATCAGGACATGTAAGTGGAAAGGAAATTGGTTCCAAAACCAGAGTCTTCTAATACAAAAAGATGTTACTTAAGGACCACCCTGTGATCCAAAAGACCCCGAGAGACCCGGGCAGAGGCGGCTCTGTCCAGGAGACACTAAGAGTTGAGCTCCACGGTGCTCATGCACTGTGTTGCCTCAATGGTACTGATGCGCATCAAAGCTCAAGCACGACATTAAGGCCACTGACATTTAAGACTGCCATCTGATTACTCATGGAGCAGATGAGAGCTCTGTAAAAGTTTCTGCAGCTGTCGCTTCTGCCGTCTCCCCACAGTCAACGCAGCTCCGCCCAGCTTTGCAGGCTGCTCTGGAAACAGTTCCACGCGCGCCCAGGAACAAAGGGCACAGCAAGAGGCCCTCCCCTCTTCTGGACGTGCTGGGTTTTATCAGTCATAATTTAAAGGACATAAACAAAATGCCTCTTCTACTTTGTCAGCCTCAAATGACACATAGGGAAGAAAATTCCCAATGACTACCAGTCCTCTTTAAAGGTTTATTCAAGTGACATCTTGCTGCCAATAGGGTGCCACCTCCTCCCTGAGAGAAAGCCATGTGTTTTTGGAGGATGCTAGTGTCACACTGGCATTAATACTACTTCAGATGGCTTCTGAGTGTATTGGGGCTGCAGCAGGAGCTCTAGCTTTTGCAGCTGAAAAACTGTTGGACACAATCGTAATTCTGATTGGCATAAGCTGTTGCCTTTGTTAGCCTGAAAGACAAGACCTGTTTGCTAATCAGTAGAAAAGAGCTGAAATTTTAGCTTTTGTGACAATACAAAATCCATATCCCATACTAGCATCAACCTTGTGCTGTTCCCACGTGAATTCTAAACAGCTCTGGCCTTTCAGCTTCCTTTGCATGACATACTTCATAGGTCTCCTGTCTTTTCATATTTTTTTCCCATTAAAATATCTCAAAATATAGAAAAAAATGTATGTAAGATATTTGAGCACACATAGCAGACAGGGTTGCGGGGACCACCTCCCCTTCCTGCTCTTCCCTCTTCCTCCCTCTTCCTGGCATCTCATTTCTGATATTTCAGTCGCACAACGTCTCTAGAACGCTCCCTTCTCCTAGGTTCTAAGCGGTTACCCACGTTCTCCAATCCATGTTGAACCTGGCTTCTTAGGCGTTAGGTTCTTTTATCTTCAGAATAATCAAAATCACACCTATGAGAATAGAATAGTCATCCCCTTGTCCACAGTGGGTGCCAGGAGCCGTGGCCAGTGCCAAACCCGACAGACACCGTGCTTTATCCTATCCATATGCACCTGTGATAAAGTGTAATTTATTAATCAGGCACAATAAGATTAATAATAGTAACTAATGCCAAAGTAGAACAGTTACAACAATACGCTGTATCTATAGTTATTAAAACATGAATTGTTTTTCTTTACTCTCTCCATTTGATATTTTCAGACAGAGGTGGACAGTGGGCAACGGGAACCACAGAAAAGCAAAGGTGACTGTGTTTCTCAAAGACAGAATTAGCGTGGTTCCCTAAAGACTTCATTTTTCTCCTTCGCAGAGAGAGTTTTGAGGTGGAGATTCAGGGGTCCAGCTCAGTGGACTTGGAGCAGTTGCCTAAAGCCTCTGCACCTTCCTCCCTTCACACAGGAGAAGGACAGGAGAGAGGTGACCACCCTAGGGAAGTAGACAGGCGGACACACAGGTCACAGGGTCATGCCCTACAGCAGCCCTCTGGCCACCATGAAAACCAAGTGGAATTACTAGAAGACTGCGCCACTAGGGAAGACAGTCTGGAGACAAGAAAGAGACACCATGCTACAGAGGACCCAAGGGACTGGGGGAAGCAGGAAGTAGAGACAGACAGAAGCTGTGGAGGCCCCAGGAGGGTGTGACCAGGGATTGGAAATGAGACAGCCAAGGCCAGGGAGACAAGATAGGAGATTAGAGCGTGGTAGGCTGGCTGGAAAGTGGGCGTGACCTGTTAATTGCAAAATTCCAGGACACAGGCACTTGGGAGGCTGAGGCAGGAGGACCACCGCGAGTTCAAGGCCAACCTGAACTACATAGCGAGACCTTGCCTAAAAAAAAAAAAAAAAAAGAGAGAGAGAGAGAGAGGCTAAAAAAACATGACTAATCACAGTATCTGGAACTTATTCACATCGTGATTCAAACAAACTGTAACATTCAACCAAACCATTTATGACAATTAGAAGCCATTTGGACATTTGACCACTGACTGGATATTTGGAAATATTAGATAATTTATATGATAATAGCATCCTTAATGTGATAATGTAATTGTCATTATGGAAAACAAGCTACAGATTGAGAGCATTACAGATGAAATGAAGTGATATAGGATTTCCTTCAAAATAACTCAGGCTGGAGAAGTTTGCGGTAGAGAGGAAGCTAGCTCCGTCCCGATACACCACGGTTCACTCTATTCTTCACACACCTGTGTACAGTACACTGGACATTTTCCCGAACAAAGTTCTTTGTTCAGAGTTCCCTGGAACCCCAATATCGTGAAACCACCACTGTTAACATTTTAATGTGCAACCTTCCAAGAAAGATAGCATCTTGGAAGAATATATTAATGATTACCTATATTATATGGCTTATATTATATGAAATCAGGATATTACATAAACTGCTCTGTAACTTTTGTTTCAAATGCAATGATTGGTCTTTTTAGGTCACTAAGCAGAGATTTACATCATTGTTTCTCATCACTTGTTTATATCGGTGTACTCTGATTTTTTAAAAACCCTTTCCCAACTTCTGGAAGGTTCAGTCACTTCCTGTTTTCCACTGTGTACCCCGAGTGCTGAGCACAGTGAGTTGTGACAGGGACGGAAAGCATGGGGCATGGGTGCTAAAGCCTGGTGCCGCCTTCTCGGGCCACCTCTCCCTTACTCCACACACAACCCAGAGCAGGTGACAAACCTTTCAAGTCTCAGTTTCCCCACCAGTGAAAAGGGATGATAGCAGTGCCTGTTTCCCAGGATAAATGGTGCACTCATGAGTTAACACACATGGCAACAACTGTAACAACACGGAGGAGAGCTCTGTGCACACGAACACAGCTATGGCAGCGGGCCCTCGGTATGCACCTGTTCCTAGATCAGAAACGTGGTCAGGCCTCTGATGAGAGCACCTGCACTCTACATGTCCAGACTTCTTGTCGTCATCCCTAAACCGTGCACTACAGCACCTACTCAGACACCGTTTGCTTTGTCTCTTGAGGTGTGAGAAGTAATCTAGAGATGGTTCTTAAAGGCTACCAGATGTGTGTGAGTCCTATGCAAATACGTCACCATTTTATGTAAGGACCTTGAGCAGCCTCTGATTTTGTTGCCCTGGAACTTGTGGGCCTCAGATATGAAGGAACAACTGTACGGTGTCTCACACACCTGACCATTGTCTTTTAAGAACTGCTGGGGCTGGGGATATAGCTCAGTGGCAAGTGCAAGGTTGTGAGTTCGATTCCCGGTACAAAAAAAAAAAACAAACTGCTGAGATAAGCCAGGCATGGTGGTGCATGCCTGAAATCCCAGCAGGTGGGAGCCTGATAGAGGAGGACAGCCATGAGTTCAAGGCCAGCCTGGGCTACATAGTGAAACCCTGTCTCAAAAAGCTAAAAACCAAACCAAAACAAAACCAGAATTGCTGAGGTAAAGGCCAGGCCTGTTTGGAGTGCTGGCATCCTGCTCATTTCCTGCCATGACTCATCTCACAGATGCCCCTGGGTGGCAAGGGAGTGAATGGTCTCTTTTCCTTCCCTTACCTGCTAAACCGACCCTCATTTGACAGCTGCCTGTACCATTCAAAAAATGTGCCAAGGATTTGTTTGGCTTTTAACTTTCTTTTTTTTTTTTTTTTTTGTGGGTACCGGGGGGTCGAGCTCAGGACCTCGCGCGCCAGCAGGCGCCCGTGCCGCTGAGCGATATCACCGGCCCCTTTTTCGTATGTGGGTTCCGGGAGTCGAACTCGGGCCCTCGCGCTTGCAAGGCAGGCGCTTATGCCGCTGAGCCATCTCACCGGCCCCAGCTTTTAACTTTCTTTAACGTGCCCCCAAACCTAAGTAACCACCTAGGGAATTACAAAAATCCAGTGGACTTAAAATAGCCAAGAAATCATTACAGAACAAGACACCACACGGCCCGAGTCCTAGCTTATTTTTTATAAGAACACTCCATTCAAATTTTTCCAAGCTAATATGCTTGAGACTCTAATTGTATTAATTTTTTCAAACAAACATCCCCTCCCCATTCTGAAACTAGCAAGAAACAAACCAAAAACCAAGTCCAACGCCCTCGAATGTCTCCAAGCTCACTTTCTGTAAGAGAAAGCCTTGCTCTCATCTTCTCTACTTTAAATGCTGACAGTAAGGGAGCAGAGGCCCAGGGCGTGGTCTGTCCTACCCCCATCCAGGCTTTTCCTGCTGGGCCTGCAACTCTGCCTCTCTTACCCTCAGGGAGAGTTCAAAACAAAACAAAACAAAACAAACCCAAGTTGGACAGATGTCACAAACCACTACCTGGAACCCTATCGGCTGGGTCCAACCTAGTCCAGACCCAGGGAATGTGTGCCAGTCCTCCTCGCAGGAAACAGCCTCAGGCTGAGTCTGGGTACCGCCCTCCCTAGGAGGCCACAAAACTCCTATCCCAAGCTGCCCCTATGCTGGGGAGCATTCTAGATTCTTCCAAAGGTTTCTGAAATCTGCCCCACTCTGGCCACATCCTAACCCATGGAGCCCGGTGCAGCCTGCCCTCCTAGGAGATCCTTTGGCGAATGTAAATCCCCCTGCACCACACTGGCCTCCCTCTCCCACCTTCTCTCCAAGCCTGCCACCCTCACCCCATCATTTCCTGCCTCGAGGTCTTCACCCCTAGGGTCCACTCTGCCTGGAAGCTCTTCTTGAGCTCTTTGCCCAGCCAGCCTTCTTGTGCTTCTCAGCTCCGGCTTCAAGCATTTCCTTGGGGACTCACTCGCAACCCAAAGCCCCATCCATCGGTCAGCATCTCTCCCAGTCCAGCTCTGCTCAGCGTCATCTGCGACAACGGGCGACTGCGCACCTATCTACCTACCGCCGCCATTGCCGCCCCCACTCCGCCGTGTGTCTCGGAAGAGCACTGTGGGTATTTGTGGGATACGTAAATCAACAGAAACCAGCTTTGTCCAATTTGTTGGTGTCACTCAACCTTAAGTCTACACAGACGGCCTTACTCGTCACTTGATCCCAAGCCACTGCACTGCTACCCCAAAACGGGACAGAAGGATGGAGACTCCTAGTCAAAGATGGGGCTAGCTCCTCACCAGCTCCCAGTCTCAGCTTAAGGGAGGCCCTGAAAGACACAGCCACCCACTTACAGGAAGTCACATTTCTTGAACACCTGTGACCCGGAACACCTGCAGAGTCGCATGGAGACCGAGGCCCCCACAAGTCAGCATGGCAGAGCCTGCCCAAGCAACCTCTAAGAAAGGCAGGTGCCTTTAGCTGGGTGCAGGCTGGGGGAACGGCAGGAGCAGGACCTGAGAAGACTGCAGGGGGATGGGAGGGCAGCCAACGTGGTCCCGACTGAAAACGCGCCCTGGAGCAGATGCTGAGGTCAGTGCCATCCTTTGTCTTTGGGGCTGTGACACAGAGCAGGGCAGAAGCAGCGGTGCTCAGGATCTTTTGTTTTTTGTTTTTTGTTTTTTTGGTAGTACTGGGACTGAACCTAGGGCTTTTTCTCTGAGGTACATTCCCAGCCCTTTTTTTTTTCCTTTATGTGGGTACCGGAAGTCAAACTCAGGAACTCGCGGTTGCCAAGCAGGCACTTATGCCGCTGAGCTATCTCACTGGCCCCCTCCCAGCCCTTTTTAAACTTTTTTTTTTTTTATTTTGAGACAAAGTCTTGCTAAGTCACTAAATGACTCAGGCTGGGCTTGAACTTGGGATCCTCTTGCCTCAGCCTCTCAGGCTGGGATGACAGGCATGCAGCACCATGTCCGCTTTTGGTTTTGGGTTTTAACCCTGCAGCATATAAACAGAAACAGGGTATTCTTTGTGTTTCATATACAAATTTAAAAATTCAAATTACAATTATTTTCTTGGCCAAGAATTTTTCTTCTTATATTTCAACACAAAGAGAAATCTTTAAAGCGCGAATCCAAGGTGGAAGAACCCAAGGGAAAAAAATGAACACATCCTGGGGAGAAATGCATGACAGGAAATCAGCCCATGCAGTGGGGTAAGGAGGGTCCAAACTCATGCCCTAGAAAAGGGGGGACAACGTGCCACACAGGGTAGACTGCAAGACCATTCATAACAGAGCAGCAACAAAATCCTCAACAGGGTAGCTTTAAGCTTTAAAAGAAACATAATATTAAACAGGTGTGGTGATGCACATCTGTAATCCTAGCACCACTCTGAAAGGCTGAAGCAGGACGACTGCAAGTCCAGCCTGGGAAATTTAGCAAGACCTTGTTTCAAAAAAGTGTGTGGGGGGAGGGTACTTGGGGATGTAGTTCAGTGCAAAGGCCCTGATTCAATCCTAATACTGCCCCCCCACAAAAAGACATAATAACAATTTCTAGTTAGAAAGTGCATCAGTATTAGCTCTGTTCAGAAAGCACAGTTATCTCATTTCTGGTTTATGAACACTCTGGGAATATAAAGAGAAGCATTTGTGTCTTCATCCAAATCACTGTGAATTGATTTTGTCTAAGAACACCTTTCTAAAGGACTTGCATTCTTACTACTTGTTCTGGATGTCTCACTGCATCTTTTCTCCCGGACATGTCCGTCTCTGGAACATTGCTCTGGGGAGTGTAGGTGTCACCAATATCCAGATCTATTTTAAGATCGGGGAGGAGCGCATGTAATCCAAGTAGGGACAGAAAGAAGGCAAATAAATCAACATTCTGCTGCAGTACATTCAGGTGCACTGGGAACTGTGTTTTAAATTCACCTGGAATTAGGTCACTGATCCCCACTGTGAAGAAATTCACCTGAAGGTGTAGAGGCAAAGGGAAGGCACCAGCACTCACAAGTATAGGCAGGTAGATGAGGACCGGGGAGAGATGGAGAGAGATAGAAGGATACAGGAGAGATGGATGGTTACCCAGAGAGACGGATGGATACCGAGAGACGGATGGATACCCAGAGAGATGGACACATAGAGAGACACATGGATACCCAGAGAGATGGGTGGGTACACAGAGAGATGGACACATAGAGAGACACATGGATACCCAGAGAGATGGGTGGGTACACAGAGAGATGGACACATAGAGAGACACATGGATACCCAGAGAGATGGGTGGATACCCAGAGAGACAGATGGATACACAGAGAGACGGATGGATACCCAGAGAGATGGGTGGATACCCAGAGAGATGGGTGGATACCCAGAGAGATGGACACATAGAGAGACACATGGATACCCAGAGAGATGGGTGGGTACCCAGAGAGATAAATGGATACACAGAGAGATGGAGACAGACAGACAGATAGATATGTAGTGAGATGGATGGATACACAGACAGATGAATACATAGATATGGATGGATACCCAGAGACCTAGAAGGGTACAGAGAGATGGATACCCAGAGAGAGAGCCACAGAGAGACGGATGCCTACATTCCACCATGGCTCTGACTCTGCAAGCTCTCTTCGTTAAAGCAATTGTAAGTACAGTCTAATAACAGAAACAATTGTGTATTTGCCATGGAAGATGAGGTATTCTATGACTTAAAAGGAATTAATTACTTTGCAGCCACAATTACTCTGTGCTTTAAGCCAAACACTTTTCTTTTTTTTTTTTTTTTTCCTGTGGGTACCAGGGGGTCGACCTCAGGACCTCGCGTGCCAGCAGGCGCCCGTGCCGCTGAGCGATATCACCGGCCCCTTTTTCGTATGTGGGTTCCGGGAGTCGAACTCGGGCCCTCGCGCTTGCCAGGCAGGCGCTTATGCCACTGAGCCATCTCACCGGCCCCAAACTTCTTTTTTTTTCCTGAATGAAGCAGACCACCAGGATCCGAGCTGTTAATTATTCCAAATCCCCATTGCTGTGGCCGGAAAGACTTCTTACACAGGAAGGATTTACACCAGCTGAACTGGACAAAGAAATCTTTCAAGATAGTAACACGCTGGGGCTTGCTGATCTCTCTAGGTCCCTTATTTTTTATTTTAATAATGGCTTCCATCAGCCTCAGAAAGTCTCTGAGCTCTGTAGGAATCTCAAGGTGAATTTAGGACATGCAAAGGTCTGAGCTTCCTCAGCTCTGCAGAACAACAGAAGCTGTGAAACGAGAGGTGTTCGCGTGACACACGCAGGCTGTTCATTAAAACGCCCTCCAAAAACAATGCTCAGCAGCGGAACACACCAAACGAGCCCAGCGCCACCAGAGGAGAATCACTGCGCTCTGGGGAGACACAGGCTCCTGTAACGCGCTCCTACTGCACTCTGCAATGTCCTCCAGAGACACAGGAGAGACAGCCCTGCTCCCCCTGCCTCCCAGAGGGGCGGGGACAGCAACACAGCACCACGGCCTGAGAAACTGGAGGCCAACACCACGCTGAGCAATGGGCTAAAGGAGGCGCTGCTGACAGCGGGAAATGACAGTGGAAAAACATCGTCCGTGACGGCAGAGGAGATGGAAGGCAATGAGGACCCCCGGGGGGTGGAGGACCAGGACTGCAGGGGAGGCTCAGCAGCACAGTTTCACATGTTTCTTTTGCACACTTACACACAGCAGAAGTAACACAGGTCAGAATCCCCTCTCTCTGAATCCCCCATCAAGCCAACGTAAACACACAGAAGATTCCCCGCTGTGGGTTCCCAGAGTCTAAGCGAATGGACCCAAAACCATGGAACAGAAATGGATTCTGTTCTGTGTGGGGAAGCCTGCTGTGCCTCGGGAGCTCTGCTCACGATGACCCCAGGAAGGGAACAGCAAGTGCCAGGGTCCTTTCTGGAACTGTCCACCGCCAAGTTGTCTGAGGACAGCTGCTAACTGCTCAGGGGTCCCACTTTTCCTGCGTTGGGTCCCCAGGATTCCGCCCAACACCTGCACTCCCAACCTCCCACACACACTCAGATCATACTTCCCCAAGGACGAGGTTCAGAGCTCAGTTCCTCTGCACACCATCAGCAGGAACCTCTCCAGGAGAAAGCAGACACCAGAGAGTTTGTGAAGCTGGGTCTGGCAAGTTGTTTTTTTTTGTGGGTACCGGGGGTCGACCTCAGGACCTTGCAGGCCAGCAGGTGCCTGTGCCGCTGAGCGATATCACCGGCCCTTTTTCGTGTGTGGGTTCCGGGAGTTGAACTCGGGCCCTCATGCTTGCCAGGCAGGCGCTTACGCTGCTGAGCCATCTCACCGGCCCCGTCTGGCGAGTTTGGATGCTCACGACTGTGCACAGATTCGTCAGGGAGGACATCTGTTAGGACACAGCTCTCCGCTCAGGTCACTCATAGGGAGAGAAGCGTAACGTGACCCAGAACTGTACAAAGGGAGTTGTCATTGTCTGTGGACTGGCTCACAGAAAGGAGGAAACTTTCACAAATCAGTGTTCCGCCACATTCCCAACCTCAGGTCACGGGGGATAGAGATGTTCTTTCAGTGAATGATCACCAGGCAGACATTTACTAAGAGGTTTCCTAGTTATTCAATCTGATGAGTGACTGAACGGCTGCACCTTAGAACCATCTACTTCATCTCCCCTCCCCTCAGCACGCTAACAGGAAATGCTATAAACAAAAGGCATCATTTTAAATTAATTTTTTGCAACAGGATTATTTCACTTTAATTCATAAAACACAGAAGGGACAGGTTAAAGCACAGGATGATGGAAACTTAGACCTGAGAGGTAAAATGGAAGCGAGCGTTAAGGGCAGAGTTGCAGGTTTTATACCCAGGGCATCAGAGGAACTCACACAGAGGGAAAGTTCTACCTCAGAGCTCCACCGTTTCATCCTTCGGCTCCCTGAAGAATCTGAGCACAAGCGAGGCTGCAAGCCCTGCTTCGGGTACTCACTGATCCCTTGAAAGAGCTCCTCGATGTTAATAGCGTTCTTGGCGCTCGTCTCCACCACGATGGCGCCTATGGATTCGGCATAGTCCTTCGCGTCCTTCAGGGGAACCTCCCTAGAAAGAGGTCAGACATGGAGAGAAATGAATGCCTGCTTGTGAAATGCAAATAAACCCGAGACCAAACACATGGCATGTGTGCAAACGGCTCCTTTACTTTCCTACAGATAACAACCAAGTGGCAGGGTGAGTGCTGGAAACTCAGCTCAGGGAGTCTATGAGCCTGGCCTCTGGCACCATGAAGACAAGCACTGCAGGCACAGGGCGGAGCTCAGGCCCACAAGAGGAGCCAAGCCCTGGCCAGGAGGGAAAAGGAATGTGGACAGGGCAGTCTCCACTCCAGCCTCAGAGCCAGGGTGTTTGTAGCTTCAAAACTCATGGCACTCAACTGCCCTTGTGATGGTATTCAGAGGTGGATCTGTAAAGGGGGATGGAGCTATGAGAGCCGCACTCTCATAGGTAGAATTAATGCCTTTGAGGGAGGGTGGCCAGGTTCCCTTTGCCTCTCTGCCCCTCCACCCAGGAAAGCTGCGATGCCCCTCCTTCCCGGTGCACAAAGCATCCAAAGCATCATCTTGGAATGGGAATGGCCAACCTGCTGGAGCCCGGATAGTGAACTGCCAGGCTCCAGAACTGCGGCCAGCACCTTCGGTTATGTTCAGCAGTCTGTAGAGCTCTGTTAAGACAGCACCGACCAGACTAAAGCAGCTTGGTTTCAATCTATTTCCGCTCTGTGGCTCAGTATTACAATAAAATAACACCATTAGTGTGTGCACATGCACAGGCTTCGCGATACATTCCATACACAGCAGGAAAACAACTGAAAAAGTCACACCTGTACTGAGCATGTACAGACTCTCCCCCTTGACACCATTCAGCAAACAATGCAGCATAACAACTATTAACATGGCACTGACAGGGGTGCAGTATTATAAGCCACCTAGAGAAGATGTAAAGTACACAGGAGGGGGTGTGTTGGTTCTATGCAAACACCACAGCATTTTATGTAAGGGGCTTGAGCACCCACAGATTTTGGTATCTGCATAGGGTCCTGAAGCAGATCCCCTAGGATACCAATGAACAACTATTGTCTTTCACAAATGAGACAAAATATGGGACATGATCTGTCAATTTGGAAATGGAAATGCCTGCGGCTACGGTGCACACCATGTATCTGGACCTTCTCCTGTCAAAGGCCATTCCCACAAAGGGTTGAGAACATGAGCTCTACCTAAGCGAGCGGTCTACAGTGCGTTACTCTGCTTTCAGTGTGAAGGTGTGGCCGTAGATCCAAGATAAAAAGTTCTTCTCCGGGAGTTTCTTTGTTCAGTCAGTGTTTACCAAGCAGCTCGTTCGGGGCAGTTCCTCTCCCCGGTACCAGGGAATACACCGGTCCCCACCTTGGGGAACCTACAGTCTACAGCACAGACAAGACACACAGTGACCTGAAGCGTACCAGGTAGAGGTGTAGAAAGTGATGTGTTGTGATTGAGGGACCAGGAAGATGTCTTGGAGAAAGGTCACCACCATACCTGTGGCCAGGATGCGGCACAGAACTCAGGTGAGAATCTGACAGAGCAGCCTGAACCAAGGCCTCAAAGTGGGAGAGGGCACTGGTCCCAGATGTTAGTAAGAGTGGACTCTGCACCCAACACTGCCTGGTTGTGATGGTGGCCCTGACGTTTGCAGTCTACTGGGCACACATGTGGGGACACTTGGACTTGTGGCTTGAGTCTGCAGAAGGGGTAACATTGGGGTGCTGAGCTCTCAACCCCAGGAGGTCTGCATTCCCTCTGCACTGAACTGCGGGGCACCCCGCTGGTGGCAGAGGAATGGAAAGGAGCCTCGGGCCAGTGTGTAAGGTAGGGGACACGAGGAGGCTCCTCCAGCTTTATCTCAGAAGCCCCATTACAGGCCTCTGTCCCCGGGACTTCATGGGCTCAGAGCCCCACTTTTCTCCTCGGACTTTTGGTCTTTTTGTCAACAAATATTGAGTGTCTGCGACACGCTGAGCACTGTGCAAGGTACTGAAACAGGTAAACTGAAGATAGGGAACCCAGGACAATAAGTAAACGCACGGCTACTCAACGGTCATGGTAAAGACAGTCTTTAGACTTTCTAGGCCATGCTGCACAAAGGACACACCGAGGAGAGTGATCAGAACTGCCTGGAAGCAGACACTTGGCGCCTGTGTCCCTTCTCCCTCTTCCCAGAGCTGACTGCCCTGTGTTTTTACTTTCTCTCCTCCAGCCACAACCTCATTCCAGGGTCAAGTTGCAAAGACGGTGAGTAACAGAGCAACTGTGGGCAGGAGCGGTTGCTTAACATCTGGAAAAACTATTTTCTGTCAAAACCTTCCCATATGTTTAAGACATTCTGGCCAAAAGCAATGGACACCATTCATAGCATTCCCTCAGAGCCAAGCGAGGCGGGCAGGCTGTGGGTGTTGCAGGGGTGACCTGCGCCCCTATTAGGCTCACATCTAGATGTCCCCCCAAAGCCTCAAGTACTCATAGGTGGGGTTCTGGAGACGGTGACTGGATCGCGGGTGTGTGATACTGTGTTAGTCCACTGCTGGGCTTATAGCCGGGTGTGATGCTGGGAGGTAAACCCTGGTAGGAAGAGGTGGGTCGCTGTGGGCAAAGCCTTGAAGGAAATATACATATACATCCCTTCTACTCCCTCTATCCTCAACACTGCTTCATGCTGCCATGCCACGGACTGTTTCTCCTCTGCCATGACACCCTGCCTTCGAGCCACCCGACTACGAACTGAAACCTCTGCAAACTGTGAGCCAAAATAACCCCCTTCTCCTTTAACTTGTGGGTGTCGGGTGTTGTGTCCCAGCAGCAAGAAAGTAATGAGGACAGCCCAAAGCAGCTTCTCAGTCTCCCAGTCTCTGCAGCAGGGTGTTAATGCTCTGATAAGCCTACAATTTCTCTAAATATCAACACGTCTGTGTGACATTCAGGTGAGGAAACCATTCTAGCAATACCAGAAGCAGCAAATCTCTGTTTAAAATGCTTATCCTTATGGACACTCAGATCAACTTACCCGTGGGATGGAATTAAAACTAACATGAACTTCTTTTTACATGCGAGGAATAATTACCACCTTCACACTGAATGCCACCTTGGATAACACCCACCTACTGTGATCTAAGCCCTCCGGTCAAAGCACTTGACATGGGCACCCTGGGAAAGATTCCTGTTCCCAAGGGGCCTCTCCTGCTTAATAACATGCGGTCCCAGCTGCTGGTCACGCGAAGCCAAACTCCTGGTGTCACATTCAAGCCACAGGGTCAGGTTTTCAGCCACAGACCTCAGTAGGCTGGTTCCCAAGGAAAAGATCAGAACTTGGAATCCAAGAAGGAATGAGCAGAAGACGTGGGGGACATGACCTTTCTTAAGACCCCTTCTCTGAACAGAAATGTAGGTTCATCCTCATGAAGCCAGAGAGAAACCCTGGAAAGAACTGCGAGCTCAGGGGCCGGTAAGACGGCTCAGCGGCGTAAGCGCCTGCCTGGCAAGTGCGAGGGCCCGAGTTCAACTCCCGGATCCCACATACAAAAAAGGGCCGGTGATATCACTCAGAGCCACGGGCGCCTGCTGGCGTGCGAGGTCCTAAGGTCGACCCCCCCGGTACCCACACACACACAGAAAAAAACGAACTGCGAGCTCCAAGTTCGTGGATCCTCTTTGTACTTTACTTCTTATGAGATGCAGGACAGTGTGGAGGTCAAGGCCGCAGGCTCTGGTATAGACTACCGGGATCTCAGCTAGGACCTGGGATGAGTTCCTTGACTGCTCTGTGCCCAGGCTCCTTAGGAATAACATGTGAGCACGACAGTGGCTCTTTCCTGGGGTGGTGAAGATTAGGATCAACTACTTATAACAATGCATGGCACACAGGAAACACTCGACTCAGGTTGGCAACAATGCTGATCACAGATTTGTATGCAGCCTCCTGGCTTTAGTGACATGGCTAAGTCCCCAGGAAATTCACACTGGTGGGCACAATCTGGAGCAGACAGACTGGCTGACGGGCAGCCTGATTCTCCAGCATGGAGAGGAAAGGTGATAGACAGGTGCCCACCGTGTTCGCAGGCCCTGTGAGACTATTCCTGTCCCACGAGAGACATCTGTATGCTGGGCAGAGCCAATCTAGCAGGGTTGCCCTGCCTGCCCCTAAGAGGAGTTTTTATGGTTTTCCTTCCTCCCTTCGTTCCCTCCCTCCTCTCTCCCTCCTGCCCTTCCTTCTTCCATCAGATTGCTTCTATATCTTTGTCAAAAATCAGTTAACACATTTCTGTGGGCTTCTGCTGCTCTATTCTGATCCACTGATCTGTGTGTCTACAGCACATGCTGAGACTATTGATTTATGAACCCAGTATGTCTTGAATATTTATTCAAGTCTTGTTTGATTTCTTTCATAAACATTTTGCATTTTCAGCACACAAATCCTATACATGTTTTGTTAAATACATACCTAAGTATTTCATTTTCTTTAGAGCACTTAAAAAGGGTATTGTGTGTTTAATTTCAGTTTTTGCACACTGTTAGTATACAGAAATGTAACTGATTTTTGTTTGTGTTGCTCTTGTAGTCTACAACTTTGTTGAACCCACTTATTATTAGATTAAGAGTTTTATTTTGTTTTGGTTTGTCTGAGCCAGTGTGGTAGTGCACACCTGTAATCCCAGCACTCTGGGAAGCCAACGCAGGAAGATGGAATGTTCAAGCCCAACCTGGGCAACTTAGGAGATCTTGTCTCAAAAATTTTAAAAGGGCTGGGGATGTAGCTTATTACAAAGGCCCTGGGTTCAATCCCCAATACTACTCCCCACAAAAGGGTTGTTTTGATAGAGGAGGATTGCCTTGAGTTTAAGGCTAGCCTGGGCTACTTAGTGAGTTTCAGGCCAGCCTGAACTATATAGTGAGACCCTGTCTAAAAAAAGACAAAGCAAAACAAACAAACAAAACAAAACAAAACTTACCGGCATAAGACTCACCTGGAATATTCTCCAGGACAGACTATATGCTAAGCCATAAAACAAAGATCAAAAAATTTAACATAATTAAAGTCATACAAAGTAAGTTTCAAAGTAGAATGAAATTAAATTAGAAATCACTGACAGTCAAAAATTTGGGAAATTCACAAACAATAATTGTGTGGCACTAAATAAAAAATGGGTCGGGCCGGTGAGATGGCTCAGCGGCTTAAGCGCCTGCCCTGCAAGCGCGAGGGCCCGAGTTCGACTCCCGGAACCCACATACGAAAAAGGGGCCGGTGATATCGCTCAGCGGCACGGGCGCCTCCTGGCGCGCGAGGTCCTGAGGTCGACCCCCCCGGTACCCACCAAAAAAAAAAAAAAAAAAAAAAAAAAAAAAAATGGGTCTAAAAATAAATTAGAAAATACTTTTGTAACAGAAAATGGGCCCCTCAGCCAGTATACTTCAGTTTGTTAGTTGCCCAGGTAATAGTTCTGGTTGCTTCTGTCTCTTAGAAACGGCTGGTCACTGTGATGCATAGCTGGTCACTATGACGCATATTGTATAAACCAGTCCCCAACTGACAAGCCATTCTGCCTCTGTACTTCCTGCTTGCTGATATCATATAAGCCCTAGACCACCAGAGATCCGGGCCTGACATTCTGGGAATGATCCCAATCAGTGCCCGTCGATGTAAATAAATCTGCCTTCAAATCCTGGGTGTCGTTTTGGTGTTTCTGCTCACCATTGCACTTTGAGATGATTAAAAACAGAACATAAAAAATGTCATGGGATGCTGTTAAATTGGTGCTTAGAGGAAAATGTATACCTGTAAATGTGCATGTTACTAGAGTTCTCAAATGAATATGGCCACTTTCAACATAAAACATACAGCTAACATCACACTTAGTGGAGCGATCCACCCCACAGGTCAGAAGAAAGAATGTCCACCCTCACCTCTGCCAACACTGGATTGGAGGTTCTGGCCAGGCCAATTGGACAAGAAAAATAAATAAATAAAAGGTGCCCATATTGGAAAGAAGTAAAACTCTTTCCTCACAGATAATATAATCTTGTATATAGAAAACCCCAAAGAATCTACTAAAGAGCCAGTGAGATGGCTCAGCGACGTAAGCACCTGCCCGGCAAGCGCGAGGGCCCGAGTTCGACTCCTGGACCCCACATATGAAAAAAGGGCCGGTGATATCGCTCAGCAGCACGGGCGCCTGCTGGTGCACAACATCCTGAGGTCGACCCCCGGTACCCACAAAAAAAAAAAAAAAAAAAAAAAAAATCTAAATTTTTTGGGCCTGTGAGATGGCTCAGCGGCTTAAGCGCCTGCCGGCAAGCGCGAGGGCCCGAGTTCGACTCCCAGAACCCACATACGAAAAAGGGGGCCGGTGATATCGCTCAGCGGCACAGGCGCCTGCTGGTGCGCGAGGTCCTGAGGTCGACCCCCCGGTACCCACAAAAAAAAAAAAAAAGAATCTACTAAAACACTGTTAGAACTAATAAATGAGTTCATTAACTTATTTAGGATAGTAGAGAAACATTCAAAATGTAATCATATTTCTACTTCTAGCGATGAGCCTGACATAAGCGGAATTAAGAAGACAATACCATTCACAGTACCACCAAGAATAAAATTAAATAGGAACAAATATAACCAAAGAAACAGAAGATGCATCCACTGGGAGCCTGGAGGCGTGGTTCAGTGGCAGAGGACTTGCCTCGAAAACATGAGGCCCTGGGTTCAAACCCAGCACTGGGGAAAAAAAAAAAAAAAAGACTTGTGCACTGAAAATATAAAACCAGGCTAAAAGAAATTAAACAAGACCTAAAGAAAGGGGCATTTTAAGTTCACGAGTTAGAAGATGTAACACTGTTTTAAGATGACCATAATCCCCAAACTCGTCTAAAATATTATTAACACAATCCCTTTTAAAATCGCAGCTGCCTGGCTGTCTTTCCCTCTTTCTTCCTTCCTTCCTTTCTCTTTTTTTTTTGTTTGTTTTTTTATTTGTTTGTTTTTGAGATCTCTCTCCAAAAAAAGATCTCTTGCTATGTAGTTCAGGATGGCCTTGAGCTCACTATGTAGCCCAGGCTGGCCTTAAACGCATGGCAATCCTCCTGCCTCAGCCTCCTGAGTGCTGGGATTACAGGCATGTGCCACCACACCCAGCTATTCTTTCTTTCTTTCTTTGCAGAAATTGAGAAGTGGATCCTAGAATTCGTACGGACATATAAATGACTCAAAATAGCCAAACAATCATGAAAACAGAACACCTTTGGAGGGCTTACAAATCCTAACTTCAAATTTATCACAAAGCACATCAATCAAAGTACTCTGGTACTAGCCTAAGGACAGACATCCAGATCAACTGAATAAAATTAAGAACAGAAAAATAAGGCAGTAATTATGGTCAACTAATTTTTGACAATAGTGCTCAAGAAAATACATGAGAAAGAAATCATCCTGTCAACAAATCAGGCTAGAATAATTACAAACCCAACAGAAAAAGAAGAACGTGGGCCCTGTCACACACTGGACACAAAACTAACACGAAACGCAGGATGGTCCCAAACATATGCACTGAAACTTAAGAAAACGTAAGAGTAGATCTTCGTGGTTTTAATTTGCCAATCTTTGTGGTTTGGGCACAAGAGATTAAGGGGAAAAAAGACAAATTGGGCATTAAATGTCTGCACCTCTGGAGACATGGTAAAGACTGTGGAGAGATCACCCACAGAAAGGGGGAGAATACTTTCAGTCATGCATTGAGAAGGTACTTGTATTCAGAATATACAAACAACTCTTACAGCACGCCAGTAAAAAGACAAATAATCCAGTTAAAAACTGGCAAAGGATTTGAAGAGATATTTCTCCAAAGAAGATATGCAAATTATCCAACTTCATTAAGTCATTAGGAAAATACAAATCAAAATGACAATGACAGGGCTAGGGATACGGTTCAGTGGTACAGCACTTGCCTAGCATGTGCAAGGCCCTGGCTTCAATGTACACTGCAAAACACAAACACCCACACACAATGGAGATAGCCATAATCAAAAAGATAGATAATAAAAAGTGTTGAAGAGGATGCAGATAAATTATAACCTCATACATTGCCAGTAGGGTGTACCAGGGGTGATCACTTGGAAAACAGTTCCTCTAAATGCTAACCACAGAGTTACATATGACTCAGAAATTCTGCCCCTGGGTACATACTTAAGAGAAATGTAAGCTTATCCACACAAAATTTGTACATGTTTGTTCATATCTGCATTTTTCACAATGGCCAAAAAGTACAAACAACTCATATGTCAACTGATGAATGAATAAATACAATATGGATGTCCACACAAAGGTTTCTCGTTGGAATATAAAAATGAATCGAGGGCCGGTGAGATGGCTCAGCGGCTTAAGCGCCTGCCCGGCAAGCGCGAGGGCCCGAGTTCGACTCCCGGAACCCACATACGAAAAAGGGGCCGGTGATATCGCTCAGCGGCACGGGCGCCTGCTGGCGCTCGAGGTCCTGAGGTCGACCCCCCGGTACCACAAAAAAAAAAAAGAATCGAGGCACTGATACACGCTACAACAGGCATGAACTTCAGACCACATGAAATGTGCAGAAGATCAAATGTGCAGAGACAAAAACACAGGTAAGTGGCTCCCAAGGGCTGGGGGAAGGTGGAGCCTGGAGTGACGACATGCAGGCAGGGCATTTTTTTTGTAGGGTGATGGAAATGTCCTAACATCAGATGTGATGATGACTGTACCACTCTCTAACTGTACTAAAATTCATTGAACTACACATTTCAAAAGTGTTTTTAAGACTTGTAAATTATCTCAATGAAATATGTTACATGTTTAAAAAATTTAAATGTGCTAGGATCGAACTAGTCTTTCTTTCTATTGCCCTAGTCAGGGGTATGGAGAAGTGCACAGTCATTTCCTCGCTGCGTAATTCGACCTTCTGAAATCATCTGAGTACAAGGAAAGACATGCATTCAGCACTTTAAATTGCAGGATCCCAAAAAGCCACCTTCAGACCTCACTGAGACCAAACTAGCAGAAAAGGATTCTACCCAGACAGCCTGTGTCGCAGAGACAGTGTGGCTGGCCCCTGATGTCACTGCTGGAGGCCGAGACCGGACTGCCTGAATTCTCTCCTGCTGAGGAGCGGTGTGACCAAGTGACCTTATAACTGGGCGAGATGGATCCAGGTTGCAGTTCCATGGAACCGGGAATCCTAACTAACACCCTTCAACCTGACATCGGTTTCTGCGTAGTCCAGTCCTCAGCAGCCACACACTGAGGCTTGGCTTCGCTCACGGCTGGTCCTCTACTCCCACACCGTGGCATCAGAGGACAGCACCACAGCGAAGGTCGACTCCACCCACCTGGGGCTGTGGAAGGCTCAATGCCATCAGGCAGGGAAACACCAGGCAGGCAAGCTGTTTTCGGATTTCCGTAAAGACGGCAGATATCTGAACCAAATCCGGGACTTTAAAGAGTTATCCAACCCCCAGAAAAACAAGTGATTAAGCGGTGTCGATGGCTGTTATTGCAAACCAGCCTGATGCAATGTGGTCTAAAGCTTGTGAAATCCCAAAGAAACACAGCAATTTATTAAATGCCGTGGTAAGAACTTTCACAAGGTCCATCTTCATCGCTTATTTAACTTTAGTTTAATCATATTTAGATTGGCAGAACCAGAAGCAGGATGCAGTCAGTTGTCTTTACGAAAATCAACAGCCAGAATTACTGAGAATTAAGTTAGCCCAGGGACGACACGAACTCATGACAGCCGAGCCCTTCCCTGGTGGTTTCACTTCCTGTGGTGTCAGTTACCGTGGTCATCTGGGTCCGAAAATATGAAATGGAAACTTCCAGAAATAAACAATTCATAAGTTTTAAATAACTTTTATTACAGTGGATTGTTATGATTGTTCCATTTTATTTTTAGTTCCTATCATCAATCTTTTACTATGCCTAAGGCATATATTAAACCTTATTGTAGGTCCGTGTGTGTAGGAAGAAAGCATAGTATGTAGGGGGTATGTAGGCACCCCCTACAGATAAGGGAGACTACCATGCAGCCTTTAAAAATAACATTTATTTAGTGAAACAGCTCGCTCACCCAGCCAGATAAAGTTATCATCTAATCTCTGGTGTGGACCGGGCCCTTACAAGCCTCTCTCTGAGTGCTGTGGTTTGGGTGCCATTTGAGGTGTTCCCCAAAAGTGTCAGGTCCTGGGAGCTTCGGCCCCAGTGGGTGATGCTAAAGTGTGGAATCTTTAAAGGGTGGGGCCTGATGGACTGTGAACAGGTCGCAGTGGGCTGCCCTGAACACAGGGATTTGTGTGGTTCTCTGTGGACCCTAGTTCGTTCCTGCCAGAGTGGGTTGTTATAAATAGAGAGAAACTGGCCCCTGATCTCTTTGGCTTCCTATCTCACCAAGAGATTCCTTCAGCACACAGCTGGTTCCCTTTCTGACTCTCTGCCACGTTATAATGAAGCTGGGACTCCAGTGTCACATTCTTGAACCTCCATAAGTGTGAGCTAAATAGACCTTTTGTCTTTATACGACACCCAGCCTCAGATATTCTGATATAGCAACAGAAAACAGACTAAGACATCAGCTAAAGAAGCTCACAATCCATTGTCATTGACATATTGTCACTTAAAAGTGCTTCTATAAAACATGTCATATTCAGGTTTTAGAACAAAATAGTGATATTATATAGATTAGAATATATCCTTAGGCTAAAATCTAGAACTAAAACAAACAGGGATGCTATGGAAAATATTAAGAATTCTATGGTCCTTTACTATATGAAAGTGTTACAAAAATCGGTACCAGTATCAATGACAGTGATGGAAAACAGCAGCAATAAAACTAACGAAACTATATAAAATCCAAAGATATATACAGTCAGGGATGTACCTGTGCTGTCTACAGGGGATTTGAATGTAATATTCATCACCGTGTAGTCCAACAAATTTGTACAGGTTCCCCTTCGTTCACCGTGGCGGAATAGTGCCACGATGGCTACACAGTGGCTGGCCACTGATTAAATCCTTACACAGAATGCACAAACAAGAGCAAAGGCATAATAATACCTCATTACCCACAGACGCTCAGAGATGAAGGATATGTCTGTACACACACACACACACACACACACACACAGTTAAATGCCCCTTACCTAATATCAGAGAGATCACACTTGTTCCCAGCAATGGCCATTACGATGTTCTCTGGGCCATGTTCTTTCAGTTCTTTGACCCATTTCTTCAAGGTATGAAATGAATCCTAAGTGGAAAGTGTAAATGGGAATCATTGAAAAGACTGTCAATATGCTATTCTAACCAAGCAGAAATACAAACCCAATATAATTTAATGGACAAAAATAGTTTCAGGAGACTCACATATATAACATTATGTAAGCCATACCTCAATGGGCTGTAAATGGTTCCCTTTCCCAAAATCAAAACTTGATGAAGTTAAGATCATATTGGTGATTTTCTTCTATAAGTAACAATAATTTACAACTATGGTCTTGACTCTGCGTGTCTAAGGATAACAGGACTAAGCAAATGTCCACATTTACTTCAGGAAAGAAACGCATCTGTGGAGAGTCCCCTTTTCCTTTTGACCTTTCCATCACAAGGACCCTCCGGGGCACAGGCCAACATGAAAGCCACATTCATGTGAAGTGTCAGGTTTATGGGGAAGGCCGTGGCGTCAGGTCATGAAGCTAAAGGTCACAAGCACTGGTTAGTGCTCCAGAGAAAACAGTAAATAAGTCAATTTACAGAAGTGTGGAAAAAAAATGCCATCAAACAACTGCAGTTACTTATTGATGAATATTCTTAGCTTTAATGTGATAAACTATAGTGGTCACCTGAAACTACGCATACTCCCAAACCCTATACATGCTTATTTATGGTGAAATTTAATTTATAAATTAGGTACAGTCAGAGGTTTACAATGATAATAAAATAGAATAATTACTGTATAATAATATACTGTCATAAAAATTACTTAAAACTCATGAATTATTTCTTTTTGGAATTTTCCATTTAACATTGGCAGCTGGCCATTGACCCCAGGCAAGTGAAACTGTGGAAAGAGAAAGTGCTGTGTACAGACACGACTTATTCACCTACACACACATAAATATCCTTGGTGTTGTAACAGGATAACTACGACACCACCAGAAAATAAGTACTGTATAACTATAAAACATGTAGAAGGAAGGAATGAAACAGTGGTCACTAGAGATGGGGAAGGGCAAGCAGAAGGGGGACAGGAAGAATGAGATGGACTTCTGGGAACCGGGGAGGATACTAGGGGAGGGAGAAGGGTTGTGGAAAGTAGAAGGATGGATGGTGTATGCACATATGGGAATAGCACCATGAACCCCATTAGTTTATACAACCAGTATGTGTTAATAATTATAATTTTATTTTATTTTATTTTTTATATGTGGGTACTGGGAGTTGAACTCAGGACCTCGCGCTTGCCAGGCAGGCACTTATGCTGCTGAGCTATATCACCGGCCCTATAGTTTTAAAACTAAGAAGAGAAAAACCCAAGCAGAACTTAAAAACACAGCACTAGCAGGCATGCCCTTGCCCTGCAAATGGACAGTCAATTTTAAAAGTGAATGTGCACTGTTTAATTCAGCAGATAAATGTGAGATGCTTCGTTGCCTATCAGTGAAATTCACTCAGGCACAGTGTTCACTGCCCTCAACTCTTACTGGGCAGGCTCACCCCAGGCCCTTGGTAAGACTCAAGCAGTGTCATCTCTGTTTGATCTCCTAAGATCAAAGGAGTCACTGAACATGGCATCTACACTCTGCAGGAGACATCTTACCTGTTTGGTAATATCGTAGACTATGACGGCTGCGGCAGATCCTCGATAGTACATGGGAGCCAGCGAGTGAAACTGTTTAAAAACAATGAACATTTCCAGGCAAGAGTGAACAAGCAGCTTTTAAGCAACGGGATCTGCAACATCCCAATGAGATCTGTAAATTCCTTAGGATCTTTCCAGGGCTCGTATTAAACAACAAATTCCTCTCCCCTACACATGCATACACACACACGCACATACACAAGTGTGTACACACACACGCACGGTTTATAGACCATGACATCTACTGGGAAAAAGCCAAAAATCAAATTTTATACTAAAGATTGCCATGCTGTGACTTTTCTGCTCTCTCTTGCTCATCATTTATATAACTAATGATTGCCTCAGTGCAATCTCATTAGAATTATACAGCAGTAAGAAGATTGTCCTCCAAGGGAGGGAACTAGAACATTGGCAAAGATCACGAGACACTCATGCGCCACGCTGGGGTCTGGACGTTGGCTGGCCCCGGGGACGCAGTGTGGAGCTTTCTCACGAACCTAAGGTCGCCAGTGGTGAGGTGTTAGGTGTGCTCCATTCCAAAGTGCTAACAAAACAAGTGTCACTGCTTACTAGAGCTCTCCAAGCCCAAACCGGATAATTATTTTCAGAACTCATGGTATGTACATTTTGGAGAAGGAACCAATCTTGATTTGCCTTTTGTTTAATTCAAAAATTTCTTGGAGGGGTTTTGCAAGCCATGGGGGAAAAATGATCAATAGAGAGATGAACATAGATACATATATATAGAAAATCACAAAGGAGGAGATATCAATTGCCAATACATATTTTAAAACATGTTCAACTAGCATAAAAGAATGGAAATAAAGACAATTATGAGGCACTTATTAATTTATTAGATGTTAAGGACTGAATGTTCATGTCCTTCAAAGCTCCTATGTTGAAGCCCTGCCTTCCTGTGTGATGGCATTTGGAGGTGGAGCCTTTGGGAAGGAATCAGGCTTGGCTGAAGTCATGAGGAGCACTCCCTAGAGGAAAAGATTGATATTCATTCTCTCTCTCTCTCCCTCTCTTTGTCTCTCCCTCCTTAGTGAAGATACAATAAGGAAGTAAGATAACTGTCTCCCAGCCAGGCAGAGGCCCTGACCAGCCATCAACTCTGCTCACACTTTGACCTTGGACTTTCACCTTGGATTTCCAATACTGAGAGAAATAAATGTCTGTTGCTTAAGCCACTCAGTCTATAATATTTTGTTACAGCAGCTGCAGCTAGCAAAGACATATATGGAATATTCCACACCTGTTAAAATGATGGTGCAGATTTTTATTTATAAGGGAAATGCATCTCTGATAGACTATTCAATGAAAAAATACCCTCAAAGCAGTACATACAATATAATTTAGGGTGAAGTATATGTGAGAGCTTGTCCCTCTCTGCACACCAAAAACATGATGTTTCTCAAAATATTCATGGATTTCTAGTATTTTTTACATTTTTCCTTGTAAGACTCTCCATAGTGTGAATCTCTACAATAGTTTTAAGTAAAAATGGCTTTTAAGTTAAAATAAAGGAGCAGCCATTTTTCCTGGGGTGTGGGGGATAGCAGGGAAGAAAGGATGGATGGATCCTGTAGCTTTCTGGCCAAAAAACAAAACCATGACTCATTCTCTCCCCTTATGACACTTCTCATGGAATAAGGTCTTCCCAATAGGAATGCCCATATCCAGGCTCCCCTGGGTTTCCCTTCAGTATGCAGCAATGCTGACAGCACTCACAGTGGGGCAGAAAGGAGGCAGGTCACCTCGCCCCTTCCAGGTCACTCTACACAGTCTCTATCCAGAAAAGAAAGCACCCTGGAGCCTCCACAGTCTTCAGAAAATGGAAAAGGCAGGGCAAAGCTCAGGATGAGCCAGGGAGTTCACAGCTCAGCTGTGCAGGGGCTGAAGGTGCACAACATTCATCACTCCAGAGCTCATGGGAGGGATGGCCAGCACCTGACTGCCCAACACCACGTGCTTGTCATAGCATTACACTTCTATAAATGCACGTGTATTACTCAGCACTTCTTGCTGAGATACGATACCTGACACCCACAGTTTAAAAGAGAGGTTTAATTTGACTCATGGTTTCAAGGAATCCAGTCCATGGTCAGCTGGTTCCAAGGCAGGAACACCATGGTGGAAGGGCAAGGAAGAGCAAAGCGGCTTAGTCTGTGGCAGCCAGGAAGCAGAACAGGGGAAAAGCACCAGAGAGGAAGGGGCCAGGGACCAGATATAGACCCCAAGGTCACACCTCCACAAGCCACCCAGATGCACCCAGAAGTATGTTTTCCTAAGACCCTGGGTAGATCCCAAGCCAAGCATGTTGCCCATCCAGCTTAACTGTCATAGCATGCTTAGCTTAGCCCACCCTTGAGTAATCCACTCCTCACACAAAACAACTGGAATTCCTGCCCAAAGGGAGGAAAGAGCAATGTACCTTTGTAGCAGTCCTGCTTTGCTAAGGACAGGGGATGCAAATAAAGCGTCCTTTCCATCCAGTTATACAAAACACCCATTTTTTTTTTTTTTTGTGGGTACCGGGGGGGTCGACCTCAGGACCTCGCGCGCCAGCAGGCGCCCGTGCCGCTGAGCGATATCACCGGCCCCTTTTTTCGTATGTGGGTTCCGGGAGTCGAACTTGGGCCCTCGCGCTTGCCGGGCAGGCGCTTAAGCCACTGAGCCACCTCACCAGCCCCAAAACACCCATTTTTAATTTTCAAAATAGTCTGCACGTAAGAAGGAGAGTCAGCACAAACTTTGTTTCTCAGAAGTCAAGCACGAGAGAAGCAAACTGTGCTCATGGTCTGAGACAGAGTCCCTTTGGGCTCTAACAATAGGAGCCACCTCTGAAGTGGTCAGCATGTGCAGGTCTCATGAATTATTGAAAAGTTCTTGGTGTATGATGCATGCCCCCTTCCTTCCTTCCTCCAAACGGAATCACTCTGAAATAAATCTGTTGGTGAAGCCACTTAAAGGACTTTATTGCTGGAGTCTTGGGGCTTTTAATGAGTTGAAAGTTCACATCTCATTTCTAAAACCCAATAATGCATCAACCAAAGGGTAATATTTGTGGAGGATAAAAAGACAAATCACTTTGAGCTTGCAATGTGTGTCTTGCAATTTCCCCATATAAAGATGAAACAAATGCACCAGTACCAACCTCCATATTCAACAGGACAGGATTCGATTTCCATGGGGTCAGAATTAAGATGGATGGGATGCTCACAGAAAATAGATTCCTCTAGAAACAAAGCTCACAATCACCAGAGGTTGACAACGCTTTATTTTAAATCTCACCTTGAAAAGTTATTTGGAATTAAGCACAACAGATGCCAATTTAAAATCCTTTCTTTTCTAGCTCCCTGACAAAGTACCTAGACTCCAAATTCCAGCAGTCAGATAACCTTCAGGTGTCACTGAATGATTCAGAGGCAGCACAGGAAATTGTGAAAAGAGAAACAGTTGATTATGTCCACTATGTGTGTGTGACTGCTTTTTAATTGCCGATTCTACATGTTAAGTGGGAAGGAAATGGCTTGCCAGCACTTTGAGCCTCTTGAATTTCTCAGCCTTCCCAGATGGAAGCTGTGTTAGTCCACTTCGTGTTACTATAATAAAACACCTGAGACAATCAGATTTTAAAAAGGACAGGCTTCTTTTGGCACAAGTGAGCCTTCTTTTGGAAGTTTCAGTGCATGATCAGTGGGGCCTGTTGCTCAGCACATCACAGTGGAAATGTGCAACACAGCAGAACTGTTCACCTCATCACAGGCCAGGGCACAAAACAAAGGAAAAGGAAGGGGCCAGGTCCCACAGGGCCTTTCAAGGCCATGACCCCAGTCACATGCGGGCCTCCCACGGCCCCACCTCCTGAAGGCTCCCACCTTCCAGCAGTGCTACCTTGAGAACCAAGCCTGTAACTCACGGACCCTGAGGGGGCCTTCAAGGTCCAAAGGACAACAGAACCTCCCCTACCCCAGCCTCCACCTCGGCGAGTAGCAGAAGACAGCTGAGAACGACCTGTGTGGAAAGCCACCAGACAGTGCATTTCTAGAGCCCTGGAACTGTCCATACACTCTGAGTCAACAATTTCACCTCTCTAGGGACCGGTCAGAGATGGTCACACAGTCACGAGAATTCACTGCAGAATTGTTGGTTATGCTGAAAAATTAGAAACACTCTCAATGTCTAACTGTCAGAACTAGAAAACATAATTTTGGTTTAATCACATCATGGAATATGGAGCAGCCATTGAACATTGGTGGAAAATACGAAATGGCACATGAGGCAAGCTGGCATACTTTGGTATTTTTACAAGTGTTCCTGCAGAACACTAAGCCTCTGAAGTGTTTTTTCGAAAAAAAAATGTTTCCTGGCAAAATAAATTTGAGAAACATTACATATATTAATGCTCTGCTAGAGGTTTACAAGGTATTATTAGTACATTAAAAGCTCTGAATTTTCTATAGTAAAGAAAACTATTTATTTTAGATTTAACTCAGAATTTTCATCTATTTTTAAATCTTTTTTTCAAGTAATATTTATTAACATCCATACTGTGTGTGGTCAGAACTCTCCCTGGGGCTTGGTACAAAGAGAACTGGGCTCAGAGTCCTAAAGCCTGGCCGGGCTCTATCCTGGTTTTCACAGTTGGTAAATGGGTATGAAGGTGAGGATGTGGTCAGAGATGGGGCGGAGGTGTCCCCAGCTCCTCACAAGTGTGGTAACATTCATTGCCAAGGGATGGCAGGCGAGTTCGGGATGGAACCAGCTTATCTTGATTCTTTCGACTGCCTCACTTGCAACACACACCTTCCTCCTTCCTTCTTACCCTAATCTGTGTGAGTGCGCACACACACACACACACACACACACACAAGCACGCGCGCGCGCAGCAGCAGCAGCAGCAGCAAGTGAAAGTGTGATTCCTGGAACCCTCCTAATCCTTCAGACCATCCGATCTGCCTGAGGCAGAATTCCTTAAACAGATTGGTGGCACTCTAAACGTCACAGCAGCAAAGCTCTGCCATCCAGGAATGCGCTGGGCGGAAAATACCTGAGGTTTCCAAAGAAGCCCACTGCAGTGGGCTCTGAGGGACGGCTCCGAGGCAAGGTCTGCAGAGGACGCTTGGTCCCTGGTGAGCCGGACACAGCCGGGAGCCAGGCTGCTCTGTAGGGTCAGCCACTCTGCCTCAGGCACCAGGGCCCAGCAGAAATTCTCACCCTCCTAGGGAAGGGAGCCGGAGAAGAGGAGAGTAAAGCACAGAAGCCAAAAGGAACCAGCAGTGGGCCTCGGAGGACTCAAACAGAGAAGGAAGTGTAGAAGAAAATTCTTGACATTCCTGACATTCTCAGCTGGCAAAAACTGAATGGAAAAGCACAGTAATGAAAGCTCTTTCTGTGCCATTCAGAAGAACGCTTCCCATTTTACACAGACCCTCTCTCTTCGCTGCAGAGCCAGGCCTGCTTAACATGCCCGCGCAGACAGCCCGCAGCCTGGCGGTGTGGACGCCCGTGCAGAAGGGGCTGGGACGCATGCGCCAAACTATCAGCTGCCACTACTTCCAAAATACTGCATTAGAAGGAGACCAGCACCTGCCTTACTAGTTTTGAGTTATTAAAAAAAGAATTTTAGCTTGATGTATAACTTTTGGGGATATCTTGTTCTTTTCTTTTTCCTCTTTCCTTCTACTGTGTCACAGAAGCCAAAGAACACTTGGGGACCGAAGGGCAGAAGGAAAAGCAGCAGGAGGAAGCTGGGAACAGGGGCGACCCAAAGACCTTGGGCTCCATTCTGACAGGCGCTGTGATACAACACGAATCCATACATCTTCCCACAAAAAAGATGTCAGTAGCAGGGCAGAGATTCGTGCTTTTAAAAGGACAGCGAATGGACTGGAATATTCTAATCCTACGGTAAACAAGCCAAGGATTTGAAACGCTGTAGAAATGCTTTTTTCCAGTCCTGAAACCATGGAGGGCAGGGAGCCTCAGATCAGACGACAGGGAACTTCCTGAAAGTCGCACAGCTCCTACTTATCCTCCTGTTTCAGAAGACGGTGGAGAAGACGCCAGGATGCGGGCCACTCCTGTGAGGCAGGGAGTTAGACATAAGCAGGCCTAGGGACAAAGGAGGGGTCCAAAACAGCACGCCGCGCCAGTTAAGAAACTAAAACGAGGGGGCCGGTGAGATGGCTCAGTGGCGTAAGCGCCTGCCCGGCAAGCGCGAGGGCCGGAGTTCGACTCCCGGATCCCACATACGAGAAAAGGGCCGGTGATATCGCTCAGCGGCACGGGCGCCTGCTGGCACACGAGGTCCTGAGGTCGACCCCCCGGTACCCACCAAAAAAAAAAAAAAAAAAAAAAAAAAGAAAAAAACACAAAAACGCCAGTCTATAATACATTTATAATCATTTTTTAGGTCTCAGGCCCTGAGCAACCCACAGAGCACAACGACACCGTAAGGTCATACATTGCGCACGTCCCTCCGGGTGGCTGTCCAACCCCAGAACAAGGCGCACAGCCCAAGAGGCCCGGGAAGGAAATGCTCTTTAAAGACGCCCTGCTCAGGCTGGGCCTGGCTGAAACGAAGAGCTTCTCTTTGTGAGTTTCTCACATGAGGAAAGCCCCTGGGGAATCACGGGCCCTCTAAAAAGCATGGAAAAACATTCTGCAGTTCCTAAGTGACTGCTAAGTAAAACGGTGGTGAGCATCATGATCACCCCGGGTCCCCCGGGCCCCAAGAGCAACCCTGGGGTGCATAGACGCCCCCGAGGCATCGGATTCTCTACATCCCCTCCGCAGTGAGCTCTGCCCCGACGGCTGCACGCCGCCCACCTACCCGTCTCGACTGAACTCTTTCATCGGGGCCGCAGAGGGCCAAGGACCAAGGAAGTGAGGGCCGGTTCCGCTGCGGCAGGACGCGGCTTCCCACGACGCCAGAACAGTTAGCTGTGTCCCCGCCTCGCCCTCAGCTCAGGCTGGTTTGGTCTCCGCCCTCCGGGCCCAAGGTTCACGGTGAGCAACGGCAACCAGAGCAGCGCCCCCTGCAGGGCGGGCCAGCGCCCAGAGCCGGACTGCGGCGCACCGCTCCGGCCAGGACCGGAAGGCCGTGCCCGGGGGCGCAGCCTCGAGGACCCCACTGAGTCACAGAGGCCCCTGCGAGCCTGGGGTTCCGATCATCCCAGGGCCCTTCAGGCGCACCTATGCCCTCCTCAAGGCGACGTCTTCCTCGCCGGACGTCGCCCTGCCCTGGCCGGACGTTGTGCTGCCCTGACGGGACATGGCCCTGCCCTGACTGGACGTGGCGCTGCCCTGACAGAACGTGGCGCTGTCCTGACGTGATGTGGCCCTGCCCTGACAGGACGTGGCCCTGCCCTGACTGGAGTGGGCCTGCCCCGACAGGACGTCCCCCTGCCCTGCCCTGCCTGGACGTGGCCCTGCCCCGACTGGACGTCGCTCGACCCCGACGGGACGTCGCACTGCCCTGCCTGGATGTGACGCTGCCCTGACCGGAGGACGCCCTGGCCTGACTGGACGGTGCCCTGCACTGACCGGACGTGGCGCTGCCCCGACGGAACGTGGCGCTGCCCTGACGGGACATGGCGCTGCCCTGACTGGATGTCACTCAACCCCGACGGGACATCGCACTGCCCTGCCTGGATGTGACGCTGCCCTGACCAGACGACGCCCTGGCCTGACTGGACGGTGCCCTGCACTGACCGGACGTGGCGCTGCCCCGACGGAACGTGGCGCTGCCCCGACGGGACGTGGCCCTGCCCAGACTGGACGTGGCCCTGCCCAGACTGGACGTGGCGCTGCCCCGACTGGACATTGCTCGACCCCGACGGGACGTCGCACTGCCCTGCCTGGACGTGACGCTGCCCTGGCCGGACGACGCCCTGGCCTGAGTGGACGGTGCCCTGCACTGACCGGACGTGGCACTGCCCTGACCGGACGTGGCGCTGCCCTGACTGGACGACGCCCTGGCCTGACTGGACGGTGCCCTGCACTGACTGGACGTGGCACTGCCCTGACGTGACGTGGCCCTGCCCTGACTGGATGTGGCGCTGCCCTGACAGAACGTGGCGCTGCCCTGACGTGATGTGGCACTGCCCTGACGTGACGTGGCACTGCCCTGACATGACGTGGCCCTGCCCTGACTGGACGTGGCGCTGCCCTGACAGAACGTGGCACTGCCCTGACGTGACATGCCCCTGCCCTGACTGGACGTGGAGCTGCCCTGACGGGACGTGGTGCGCCCCTGCTTGGACGTCGCCCCGCCTGGACGTGGCACTGCCCTGACGGGACAGCACCCTGCCCTGACGGGACATAAGTGGTTTCCCTTAGCACAGTGGGCACCAGAGCCTCAGCGCTGACCTCACGGTTGGCATTTAGAGCCTGCTTTTAACTGCTGGATTATGGTATTTATTTACAGAGACCGCAGGATATATTTATTTTAAACTTTTTATTGTGGAAGGGGCAGAGTGTGATGAGCATCCATGTTCCCATACCCAGCTTTCGCCTCCTCATTGCTGAGGCCCTGAAGCAAACCCTGATGCCCGCGCACCTTAACTGAACACTGGGGGACGCTTTTCTTCAGGTATAAAATCCTTCTCACTTATTGAGAATAAAATGGAAGCTCCGTACTGTGGTGGCCTTGGACACCACTGGGCCCTCGTCCCCTCGCCCCAGGGTGGCCTCCACTGGACACGCACAAGGCTGTCCCTGGCTTCTCAAACCGCTGTGGGCCGGAGCCCGGCCTCCAAAATACTCAGTGACTGTCACACCCAGCTGTTCATCTGCAATGAAGCGTCACTGAAATCGGTGTCACGAAGACACAGGCTGACGTGAAACCTGCTCATTCCCCTTCCGGACCTGCCAGACACTGGTGGGTGACCGTCACCACTCTGCAGGAGGGAACTGGTGTGTGGCCAGCAGAATGACGGCCCCCAGAGACAACCCTGTCCCGGTGCCCCAGGCTCAGAGAGGAGCCCTAAGGGCTGCTCTGTGGGCTCTGGAGGGCACGGGGTCTCCATGGACAGCAAAGAGGGGGCTCTGCCCTCCAAGGGCCACAGGAGCCCTGCCCACTCTGCGTGTAGCCTGGTGACACCGTGCTGGCCTCTGGACCCTCCGAACCCTAAGACAGGAAATCTGTGCTATTGGAGGCAGCAGTTACAGGAGCTATAGGAAGCAGACGGCGACGGTGAAGAGGATGGAAAGGATGACATCCTGCCCTTGCTGGCCCTTCCTCCTCCATGCGACTTCGGGAATCAGCTGCATAAAAGGAGAACAGGGCCGGTGAGACGGCTCAGCGGCTTAAGCGCCTGCCTTGCAAGCGCGAAAGCCCGAGTTCGACTCCCGGATCCCACATACGAAAAAGGGGCCGGTGATATCGCTCAGCGGCACGGGTGCCTGCTGGCGCGCGAGGTCCTGAGGTCGTCCCCCCGGTACCCACAAAAAAAAAAAAAAAAAAAAAAAAAAAAAGGAGAACAGAGGGGAAGGAAGCGGAGGAGAGCATGAGTAGGTAAAGCACGGTTCTTCCCAGTGGCAGGGGCAGCCTGGGGGAGGGGGCGGGGACACACCACAGAGCAAGGGGAGGCAGGCGGGGTCTGCTGTGACAGAAGGGACCCCAGGAGGCCAAGGCACAGTGTGGCCCACGTGTGTGGTGGCACAGGAGGAGGCTGCCCATGGGGCTGAGATCTGGTTCTTGCCTGTGGCCTGGTCCCAGCTGGCTCCTGGCCACATTTCCCTGGCCACTGCTTTCCCAGGCCACAGTGTCACGATACCATGTGCTCCAGGGGCATCTTGAGCCCCCAGTACTGGGCTCCCACCTTCTGTTCTGGTGATGAGCAGCAGCCCCCAAATATCACTGTAACTCTTCCTAAAGGGGCCCAGGTGGAGGGAGGATCCAGTGCGCACGAGCTGGTATCAACTCGTGAGAAAGATAGAGGGATGAAGGCTGCACATTCACTGCACCTGCAGGCCACCCTCTCTGGCCAGAGAGGATCCCTAGGACAACAGTTCCCAGGAGTTGGTGGGGACCATGTCACGGGGTGAAACATGGCCCCCCACAGCAGGCTGTAGTAGGGCTGGGGTGTAAGGGGCCCATAGGGCAGGCAGTGGAGAGGCTGATAAGAGCCTAGCTCATCATACACCCAAGGTCACAATCTCCTCTGACTTGCAGCAGCCCATGAGCAGTGAACCACTTTCTTGACCACAGGTTCTGGGACCCTGAAGACAGAAGGAAAGAGAGCAAAAGCAGTTCCTTTGGTGTATGGAAAGCCTGACCTTGACCTTGGCTAGACACAGGCCTCTGCTGTGCCCTGGGCCTCCTTGGGGTGCACATTGGGACTCAGCTCTGGGTGGCTTCATCCTTGTACCTGGAGCACAGGCTCACAAATGAACTAACCTTTACAGGAAAATTAACTGGAAGTAGATAAACAAGGAGCCTGGCTATACAGCACAGGGCACCCAGATATACCCTGACTACACTCATCAGACCATCAGCTCCTGGAGGAGGTGAGCATCACATTTTATCCTTCTTGGGGGCTGGGGACATAGCTCAGTAGCACAAGCATCTGCCTGGCAAGTGCAAGGTCCTGAGTTTGATTCCCGGTACCAAAAAAAAAAATTAATAACCTTCTTGGGTGCCAAGGGCAACTCTTTAACAGTGGGCTAGGAATGTAGGCAGGGAGGTAGTTCAGTGGTAGAGTTCTTCCCTAGTATGTGCAAGGCCCTAGGTTGGATCTCCAGCATCACAATAAACAAAGATGGTGCAACTACAAGTGTTTATTACATCATTTTTTGTAATTTTCTGGAATTCCTGGACTATCTCACAGTTGAAAAGACTGTGCACACTAACCAGGGAAGAGGAGTAATCATTTCAAGCCAGGGGATTGCAGAATATTGTCACATTCTCTTTAGCACTATGCAGTAAGTCTGGTCCTATGTTGGAAAATGTTGCTGCAAAATTAAATCAACTACAAATAATACTGCTTTGAAGATACTCTTTCTTTCAAAGAATATAATTTAGTCAAAGATCATAAATTTCACTAATGGCTTGATAAATTTTAAGTGATAACTTCCCAAACATAACTTTGCTTATGGTTCTAGTTTACTACATTTAGACACATAGAAGATTTAATTTTTTATTCAGATTTTTTCTCTGAGGTCAGCATTGCAATCCATAAGTACTTTTGAAATAGATGAAAGACAGCTTGCAGCTAGCTTATCACTTATGATTTAAGTCACCACTTCTAATTTGGGGAATAGGTAATCCCAACTTAATCTACAAATATCACATAATCCTTATCAAAATCTCAGCAGAATTGTTCCTTATAAAAATTCATAGGCTGATCCTAAAATTCATGTGGATATGTGAGGAATCCAATATAATCAAAACAATCTTGAAAAACAGAGTTGGAAAACTCCATACTTCCTAATTTCAAAACTTACTACAAAGCTATAGCAGCAAGACAATGCAGTACTGGCATAATGTGTAAAAAAATCTAAATCAAAGGAATCACAAATGAAAAGTCTTACTGTATGGTTAACTGATCTTCAACAAAAGTGTCAAAACAATTAATTGAGCAAAGAATAGCCCTTTCTTTTTTTGCAGTACTGGGGATTGACCCCAGTGATGCTCTATCACTGAGGTACATCCCCAGCCCCCTTACTATTTATTTTTCATTTGAAGACAGGATCTTGTTGTTGCCCAGGCTGGCCTGGAACTTTCCATCCTCCTGCCTCAGACTCCCGAGTAGCTGGGGTTACAGCTGTGTGCTACCATGCCTGGCAAGAATAGTCTTTTCAGGGGCCGGTGAGATGGCTCAGCGGCATAAGCGCCTGCCTTGCAAGCGCGAGGGCCCGAGTTCGACTCCCGGATCCCACATACGAAAAAGGGGCCGGTGATATCGCTCAGCGGCACGGGCGCCTGCTGGTGCGTGAGGTCCTGAGGTCGACCCCCCGGTACCCACAAAAAAAAAAAAAAAAAAAAAAAGAATAGTCTTTTCAAGAAATCATGCGGGGACAACTAAAACAGCCACATACAAAAAATAAAACTGCATTCCTTCCACACAAAATACACAAAAATTAACTTCAAATGAATCACAGAACTAAAAATAAGAGGTACAGTTATTAAAAACTCTTAGAAGAGAACATTTAAGTAAATCTTCATGACCTGAACTTCATACAATAGTAGAGGAAGTATGAAATGGTACAACCTCTTTAGAAAACAGTTTTCAGTTCCTCTAAATGCTTAATACCACATGACCCATCAGTTCTCCTAGGTATATACCCAAGACATTAAACAACATACATCTGCACAAAAACTTACACAAAAACTTACATTATCTGTAACAGCCAAAAAGTGGAAAGAACTGAACTGTCCACTAACTAATGAACGAACAAAGAAAAATAAAACAGTATATTCATACAATGGAATATTACTCAGTCATAAAAAGGAAATAAATACTGATCCATACTACATCATAGATTAACCTGGTAACAGTATGCAAAGTGAAAGAAGTGTGTTACAAGAAAATCACAGACTGTATAATTCCACTGATACGATATAATTCCACTAGACTGGGTAAACCTAGGGACAGAAAGGAGCCCAGGGTTGGGGGACTTGCGGGGAAATTGGGGGTCACTGCAAATGTGTTCATGGTTTCTTTCTGGAGTGATCAGAATGTTCTGAGATGGACTGTAGTGAGTACTGCACAATTCTGAATATTCTAGAACCCAGTGACCTGCACATTCAAAGTGGGTGAAATGTCTGGTATGCAAGTTAGATCTCGATAAAGATGTTTATTAAAAAGAAAAGAGGTTGGTGATACTGCACATACTGATGGTCAGCACAGAAACAACTGGACAGAAACATTTTTCGGTGCAATTATTTCTAACCACTGAAACCTCAGGATGGAATTATGCAGGGTTCAGCTGCTTCCTCAGCAAACCAGAGAAAAAGGACAAGAAGCGCCAGGCTAGAGCTTTGCCTGAGTCTAGACTGGGCGAGAAAGGCCAGGGAAGGTCCCACACCCAGGAAAACAGAGAACTCCGGACCACAGCACACTGTCACGAGTTTCTCTTTCTGCACATTTCCCAATTTGTGCAGGGACCCCTCTTGGGCAAGAGGAAGTGGTGAATACTACATTTAAAAGCCATGGAGACTCAAACATCATTTGTACAGTCTCAGTTTTTAACAGGAAATTTATTTTGGATGGAACTTCCTGGATGGTGGATAAGTCCAGCTTACTGAAAAGAGCTGGAAGGGAGATGTGTGAAGAAAGCTTTGGGTTGGACAAGGCTGGCCTCCACAGTGAGCAGAGCGTGGCAGATCAGGCCCTTGATACCCTTCACCCTCCACCTCTCCAGGAGTCAATCATCCTACTTCTGCCAGCATCGCTTCTTAGCTCCTCTCGCAAAGGACACCCAAGTGTCTACCTCTTGACTCCAGCTCAGCCACGTGCCATGGTCAGCAGATCCACAGAAGTGACCTGCCCATTCTCAGCTGGGCCTTCCCTGGCCCTGAGCCTCTGGATTGCTCCGGAAGTGTTTACCCAGGTGGCTGGTGGCCCATCCATCCCATCAGACACCATAACTTTAGCCTGAAGCAGCACCCCACAGCTAGGGGTCCCCTACTTTTGTAACTTTTCTATAAGCGTGATTTTGTTTTCAGTGCTGGGGATGGAGATCAGGGCCTGGTGCATGCTTAAGCAAGCACCCTGCCCCTGAGCTACATCCCCTGCCCTGTAAGTGTGATTATTTTAAAATGGAAATATTTGGGCCGGTGAGATGGCTCAGCGGCTTAAGCGCCTGCCCGGCAAGCGCGAGGGCCCAAGTTCGACTCCCGGAACCCACATACGAAAAAGGGGCCGGTGATATCGCTCAGCGGCACAGGCGCCTCCTGGCACGCGAGGTCCTGAGGTCGACCCCCTGGTACCCACAAAAAATAAAAAATAAAAAAATAAAATAAAATAAAGTGGAAATATTTAAAAAATTCACACATACTCACACACATGCAGTCATGTGCCAATTTCAGGACTAATAACATTTTTCTGCATTTTCAAGTCTTATTTAAGATTATACTGAGAATTCTACAAAGCTCTGGATTACATCAGAGCTTTACTCATGCCCATACAGTGTTATTCAACTTTTTCTTAGTATTTTTTTTTCATTTTCAATGTTTTATCAGTTTTTCTTTTTTTAAACCAAACAGGATGTTGGTAACAAATTATATAACTTAGTACACAACTCTTCATTCTGTCCTTTTTACCACTGTCCCACAAAATTCTTGCTCGACACTGGGGGAGAGAGGCCACTTATTACTCTACACATGTGTTCTCCGATTTTATCTTTTAAAAAGCATAAAAGTTTGATCTCAGAAGTCACTCTTATCAGCTTCAGATGTGTTGGCAGAGTAGTTGAGAGTTTTTATTCAAACAGTAGAACCTCCAGTCTGTCTGTGTGGAGCCTAACCGTGGTTCATTTGAAATGAAAAGGTCATAAATGCAACCATCAAGACTCAGGTGGTCGACTGGGAAAGACAAAAAACTATGAAACTGAGTTTAACCAAATGATACAAAACAGTAAGATGATGTACTTCAATATGAAAAGCTTTCAGTCAGATTCTTGGAATAATATTGCCTTAGTGAATCAGAATGAGAGAATGAAGCCCAAAATTTTTCCAGGATCCTGACATGTTTTAATGGAGTTTTATGGATTGGGATTGTGTTTTAAAGCAAAATCAGGATGGTTTGAAAGCACACATCTAGAAAATGAAGACTGCATTTCCTACCTTATGACTGTACTTAGAATTCTACAACAGCTCATGATATATTGGATAAAAGCTGCTTACTCAGCCCATATAGTGTTATTCAGTTTGTTCTTGGTATTTCTTTCTCATTTTCAATGTCTTATTAATTTGTTAAATACCAAAAAGGATAGCAATAATAAATTATATAATTTGCTACACAAATCTTCGTTTCTATCATTATGCTTAATGGCCACAATTACTGCTGGATGTTGGGACAGAAGAGGTTATTTCTTACATTGCATATGTGATGAAACAATTTTAATAGCAGTGAAGATGTTACGTTATCCCAGTCTAAATAGGAAAACAAAGAAGGAAGTCCAAAACAAAGAAGGAAGTCCAAAACAAAGAAGGAAGTCCAAAGGGAGCTGGCTGGGGACGCAGGGCTTGACGCCTGAGAACAGAATTCTCCCCTGCCCATCACAGGTCCTGACCAATGGGAGATGGAGGGCGGAGCTGGGCAGATAAGCCCCTCCCTCTGCCCTGGGACCCCTTTGAGTGCGGTTCCTGCGCATCCTCCTACCCGTCCTCTGCGCAGCCGGGTGCGAGTGTAAAGCAGCAACGAGCAGCACAGCCACACCAGGGGCACAGGATGAACCCCCTCGAAGCCCTCCAGGATGACAGGACAGGGACCAATGGCACTCCTCCTTCCCACAGCCCTAGGGGAGCCACATACTGAACGCACACGTCTGCGAAATGTCAGGCTGCTAACATGCTGGATCCAAGGTCAATTGGAAGACGGTTAGGTTTTTTAAAAACACCGTTTTGTAAAGACATTCTCCGGATTACCATTGAGCCACGAAAAGAACGAGTTAGGAAGTTCACACATCAATACTGACGGCCCTCTGACATGGGGAGGAAGGGGAGGACCCTCTCACATCGGCAGCGCTGGAGGGAAGAAGCTCTCCAAGAGCGCACGACCTTATGCCACAGAGCACAGGTTCCTACCAGGCAGTAAGCAGGGCACTCAGCGCACTGGGCATGTGAGGCCCTGGCACATGCCGAGCGTCAGTCCTCTTCTGAGGACACAGAGACCTGCGTCTTTATACTGTCACATCATAAACCAAGGACACTGTTTAAAATTACAAAAACGAGGAGAGCAGGAGCAGATTCCACAGAGACAAGCAGGGATAACACAATCCACTGGGCTCCAATAACTAATGAGACAGAACTAATAGCAGTAGGCACCAGCAACAGCAGGGAATTTATTTCTAGCTCAAACATTAGGCAACATCATTACAAGCACCATTAAAGCTGACGACAAGCTGCCAAAACAGTTGAAATACTGCCATCACTGGAGAGATGAGACTCCACCAGAGGACACGAGCGAGGCCAGCTGAGGATAACCAAATGGGGCCTTTGAGGGCTAGCAGGATCAAATGAGCCAGAGACCCTGTGGATATGGCTCACACGCTCTCCACAAGTCTAGATTCTAAAAATGTGCACCTGAGATTATTATCCAAAATTAAATCCCTCTTCCCAGAAGTATAAAGGAAGAGTATCACTACTATAGAGCCACACCTCATATATGAAATACTGATGCTTTCAAAAATGAGCAAATTATGGCCTGGAGGTGGAGCCCAGTGGCAGAGCACTCACCTAGGAGGTGCAAGGCCCTGGGTTCAACTCCCAGTACCACACAAAAAAATTATGGATATCTTAATGCAGTCACAGATGTCTACGGCTGCCAATACTCAAATTGTAGGAAGGCAATTATAATTAGAAGTATGATCAACTGGAATTTTTCCATTGCTATTTTACATTGAGATGGTAAATGTGTCAGGTTAGAGTAATGGGTTTGAGGGAGTACCAAATGTCACCCAAAGCAGTCAGGCCTTTGAATACTATAGTAGAAAAGGTAAGTAAATGTCAAATACTCCATTTTGATCACACAAACATCGTCCTTAGGGACATTTTATTACCAAATGAAAACAGCAGGTTATGAGGAATGATAATCCCATTGATAAAAATTATCAATGCAAAAGAGAGACAGCTGAAAAATGATGATATAATATTGATCATGGAAATATCTGGATGGTGAGGGTTTGCTTAATTTTACTGTCAACCATATGGCTGTTGTATGAGCTTTCTATCAAAATAAAACTCTAAAGCTCAGGTCTTGGATGACTGGATTCCAGTTTCAGCCTTATTCCTTAGTAAGCTGTGTGATTTGTGATCTGTGAGCCTGGATGGCCTCGCCAGTAAGTGGGGGTAAACACCTGTTCCTCACAGTTGTTCTGAGAGGGCTGAATGCATGAGCACAGTAAAGTACCCAGAGCAGTGCCTGGGACCCAGCAAGCACCAGGAACGTCAGGTACCAGCAGGAGGGGCAGCGCTGTCAATGCTTCAATGCTAGGCCGGCTGTCTGCAAAACCGACTTACCCTGCATGAGAAAAAAACAGCTGAAAAAGCAACGATTTCACTGCCAAAGGTAAAAGGGGAAGCAAGACAATCTCTACTTAAGTTTAGGTAACAATCCCAAAACACAAAACTAGCAGACCAAGCACAAGGGGTGCTCGGGCTTGAGAAGAGGGGACCCTGAGTCGCCAGCAGTGACAGACCAGGCAGCTGGTGCCAGGAGGCACTCTAATGAGCTAGCGTTTGTAGGCCACAAGATTCAGCCCATTTAAAAAAATTCTTCAAGGGCCGGTGAGATGGCTCAGCGGCATAAGCACCTGCTTGGCAAGCACGAGGTCCTGAGTTCGACTCCTGGAACCCACATAAAGGTTAAAAAAGGGCCGGTGATATTACTCAGTGGCACAAGCACTTGCTGACAAGCGCAAGGTCCTGAGGTTGACTCCCGGTACCCACATTAAAAAAAAAAAAAAATTCTTCAAAATGCCTTGACCCACATACACTGGAACTTTAGTTCTACCAAGAGACACTGTAAAAAATGAAAACTGTATAAACTAACATTTGATTTATAAAGAGTAGGCAATGAAAATTCTAGACGATCCTGAACCCCAGATTCTTCCTTTTGGACAATAAACAGGATGATCCAGTGAGTGGGGTGGGTACTGGAGATGCAGAACAACAGTGAAGACGCAGGAGGTGAGAGGTGCCACTGTGGCTGGGGTAGGCAGAGGAGGTGGCATGCGGGGTCAGACAGGAGAAAGTTCCACCCGTTCTACTCCATAACTGTCAGCTCTGATGAGATTCCTCAGGCGGAAAGCTCCGGGTGCAGACACAGTACTGGGCTATCTCCGCTCCATCCACCCGCCAGCCCTCTCGGCTCTGACGACGTGCGCTACGCTTAGTACACAAATGCCCTCTCTCGGGATTGATTCCCTTTTGGAAATCTAAAGACAGGAGCTGCTCAATATACAGTCTCCTCCATAAATATTTTTAAAAAACTAAGGGAAACTAAGTATAAGGGAACTCATCTGCTGTTTCTGGTGACCCAGCATCCAACCCCCTACTTTCCAGTAAGAGAAGCCAGGTTTCCCTTGGGGAACTAAGCTGGCTTGGCTTCTGGCCAGTGGGGCTCGGTGGAGCTGGTGCCAGCCCCTCCACGGCAAGTGAATCACCAGCTCTACCAGTAGGGGCACTAGGTCCTTGGAACGCTGTACTGCACTACAGGCAGGGTAAGTGAGGGACCCAAACCAAGTGGGTCAAACCCAGGCTGCAGACAGGTCTTACGCTCTCCTCTCCTCTCCTCCACAGGATGCTAAGGTGGTGGGATGAGGTCTGCAGTGGTTTATGGAGCCGATCTTGCCATGCTCAGGGAGAGAAGGGAGGGAGGCGAAGCCAACGGAAGTGCTACCACCATTGACTCAGTGGAAAGGAACAAGTCAAGGCGGACGGGCACCTCCACAGAGCACGCGGGGACTTGAGCTCAGCCCTGCCTCGCCACAGGCCTCCCTTAGTTCTTCACGGAGCCGAAGCGTACATGTCCTTCCTGCTTAAATCGATTTACACTGGGTTTCTGTTCTCTCTGCCACCAGGGTCTTGCCCAGTGCCGAGGAGCCTAGAGCAGCCGACTCCAGCATGAGGTACTCACCCGCTCCTGCCCAGCGGTGTCCCAGATGAGGAACTTGTGAAGCTCGTTTCCACAAGGCACAGTTTTGGTCATGAAAGAGGCCCTGCAAAGAGAGTCAGCACCTCCACATTACTGGTGTTTTCACATGAGTTCCTGTCTCACCCCAGCAGAACTCAAGAGGTCTGTCCACAACCCAAAGCCACGAGCAGGAGAGGCAGCTCTCGAGGAGAGGCCGCCCAAAGGGAATGTTGTGCATTTTCTGCGTTTCCTGGTAAGAGGCTTCAAAGTAAAACAAAACGAAAAAAATCGAAACAAAACAAAAAAGAAAGACTGCACTCAAAAGACTTTCCAGACACAGCGCCAATTGTTTTAAGACCACACTCCCCAGATCTGAGGGAGGACTATGTACCTTAGCTACTACAAACTTACTGTTATGACAGTTCAGAGTGAGAAGGGCAGCTGGTATTGTGGCATGTTATGTCTGTGACCTTGCAATGGCATGAAAAGAAAGTTGCCTTACACATTTGCCTATGTCAATATGAGTCCAACCCCAGCAGCAACTAGTAGGATATCATATCTAAAGTCCAACCTGCCTGCCTAAAAGTAGGGACAAAGAGTCATAAACATAACAAAAATTGACATTTTCTCTATTAAAAAAAGGATAGATTTTAAAGTTTCAATAAATTGTGAAATATTTGCTATTTTCTTTTTTGCATATTTCCTCTTAATAAGCATTTTCTTTGAGCTCATGAAAGGTGTAAAACTCCAATACGAGGAATGGTTAGTAGCCTTGACTGTTTTTCTATGAGTTAAAATTTCCTACTCATTAAAAAATAGCTAGTCTGCCTAGTAGTGGAACAACAGGCCATGAGAAGCCCCCTAAAGTGATGAAATTAAAAAAAAAAAAAACACCCTATGGGGCATTCCAACCAAAAATGTTTAATTGGAATTTGATCATGAGGAATCAACCAGGCCACTGCAGAACATGAACATTCTTCGAGACAGCTGGCCTGAACATTTCAAATCAGCCAACGCCATGAAGAGCAGACAAAACAAAGGCCAAGGAGATTGTTCTAGAATCTAGATGGAGAAGAGAGAGATAAAAGAACCAAATGCAATCTATGAACTATGACTGTAGCCTGGATTTGGGGAGGCAGCTTTAAAGCTATTTTAAAGACCACTGGAGAGGGGACAGGAGCATGGCCCAGCTCGGAGGGCTTGCCAAGCAGCATGCGCCAGGCCCTGGGTTTGATCCCAGCCAGCACGGCAGAAAACAAAAAACAGAAATAAGGACAACTGGAGAACATTAAATATGGACCACATGTGAGAGACCATCAGTGAATCAGATTCACCTTCCAGGCATGATACAGTGTCCTTAATGTGTTCTTCCTTTTCTCAGGAAACAGAGGAGCAGGGCTCCAAGGCCCCTCGGTCTCATTCCCTCCAGCTCGGTATCCAGTCCTGCTCGTAGCCTCATCACCGAACTTCCTGGACTGCTCACTCTCTAAGAGCAAGGGGCAGGCTACAGAAGTCCTGGTATGAAAGCACCCATCCCTGCGACCTGACACAGTGTTCACACACACTGCGTGCTGCCCCTCGGAGCGCTCTGGTATCAACCCACACCCGCACTCAGTGCGAGGTCTAGGTGCTTCTCTAACGATTTGATCCAGTAGGATGAAAACCACATCTCTTCCTTTAGCTCTTCGAAAGTGCTTAAGGTAGACATTCCAGACTACTGGTAAGGGCAAAAATATTCCAAAATGGATCTTTATATTTTCCCATCAGAAAGCAAATATAGATTTCACAAAAAATAAATGTAAAAACTGAAAATACAACCATCCCTTTATCACCCATGGCCATTGCTGAAGTTGGTATAAATCCTTGTCATTATTTTTACACAACTTTTACCCTGAAGACGGATGATATTCTACATAAATTGTGGTTTTCCTCCACTTGGTATATCATGAACATCTTTTCATGTCTCTGAATACAGAGCAGTGTCATTATCTAAAATAATGGAATATTATACAGCACATAGAGGATTTATTCAACAGCCACTGACAGACGTTTTGGTTATCAAATTTCACTCGTAGGCAATGAGTCAGTGTGCATATGGCAGTGTGTTTGCACTTACGTCCGTGTCCTGGTACAGCTACTTGCCAACACTTAATTCTTCAACGTGAACAGGCCAGAGGCCATACCAACGTGCGCTCCTATGCCAGTGTGCAAGATGCCTTTCCCCAACCGCCATCCAGCTTTTGGGTCTTTCCCAATGTGAGAGGTAGGAAATGACATTTGCTTCCTGCTTTTTCACGATGCTCACTCGCAGTCTGGGTATCATTTTTGGTTCTCTTGTTCACCTGTACTTTCCTTCTGTAAATCTCTTGCTTGTGACCTTTGCCCACTTTTAAATTTAGGTATTCACACTTTTCTTACTTATTTTTCAAATATTTTACACTAACTTTCTGTAATAATATATTTTAAATAACATTTTCCAGTTAAACATTTGCCCTCTGACTTTGCTTATAGATTTTTTTCCCATAAAAGCATTTGAAAATTTTGTGTGGATAACTATTATCACTTTTTGTGTTTGTTTTTGCTTTGATGTAAGCCAGATTTTCGTTCACTCTTCAGTATACTCCAGGTACGGGGATAGACCCCACACTAACCTTGCCTTTCCAAAGTTCTCCTCAGGCTTAGAAAATAAATCTCAAGCCTTTAAAATATTAGAAGCATAGACTTTTAGAGCTGAGGGTGGAAAACACAAAATATGCAGGCCAATATCTTCACCATACAGATAAGGGAGGAAAACTTTTTTTTTTTTATTTTAAAGAGAAGAAAAAACAAAACAAATCAAAAAAGAACAAATTTTCAAAACATAATATGAAGGTAACATGGAAAACTTTTAAAAACCAAAGACTTTGACAGCACAGTCAGGAATTCTGAGTAAAATCTCCTCATCTGTGAAAGGAGGCCAATTCCCACTCTCTGTCATACACAGGGCTCACTGTAGGGCCAAACAAGGAATGGACACCCGTGAAATCCCCCTTTGTTACAGGGAGCTGTGAAGAAACAGGGTACCGCATACGCACACGCAGGAAATAAACTGGATATGCAAGTATTCATAGCAGTAAAATAAAACTTAAGTTAAATGCCTGAAATGGCAAATGCATCCATTAAATATCATTGCTTTAATGACCATTTAATGGCGTAAAATTCACAATATAATGCTGAGTAAAAAAAAAAACACATACAAAGGAAAAAGACTGGAAGAAAATATAGCAAACATTTTACAGTAATTACCTCTAGAAGACAGATTATGGGTAATTTTTATATCTTTACTCATGATTGTCTTAATTTTCAGGTGTTTATCATACTCACATAATACTTCTATAATCAGAAAAATATATGATTTTTATCATGGCTTTGAAGATTATGTGACATCAGAAACTTCAAAATATATAAAGTACAAAACAAGGGCCGGTGATATAGCTCAGCGGCATATGCACCTGCCTGACAAGCACTAAGTCCTGAGTTCGACTCCCGGTACCCACATAAAAAAAAAAAAGTACAAAACAAGATTAACACATATATACTCTTATTTTTAGAAAATCTGTGTTTTTGAGGTTTCAGAGTGACATGACTTGCGTGCCCCAGGGCCTCGCCTGTGCCGTGCGTGCTCCGCCTCCGAGCCCCAGCCCAGAGTGAGCTCGATAACCACAGTGTGAGACTCTACCCATGGCTCTGTCGAGGAAACACAAAGACAGCCAGGAAGAAGAGAGAGGACGGCCTGCCTGGGCTGGGTGCCGGGCTGCTGTGCATTAATAATGGTGTGGCACATCTTCATCTCTAGAAAGCATTTATTAGAAGACCCGCCTACATAGATGACACTAACTGTGTCAAGCCTGCCCTTCGGGCTCTATATATTGGTTCTATAAACTGAAGAATATGGGATGGGGAGCTAGCAAAATCCTGTGGCTTCACTTTTAACCTTATTTTCCCTATTTCCATATGGTCTGAGTTTTTTTCATAATGAGTATTACAATTAAAAACTATACAGCTAATGATACAATTTTTAATTAGTGCTTTGTTAGATAAGTTTTAGTTTCATAGAAAAACTGAGCAGAAAGTACAGTGTTTCCATATAACATATAATCTTTTTTTTTTTTTTGGCAGTACTGGGAATTGAACCCAGGGACTTTTTGCTGAACTACATCCCCAGCCCTCTACGTATGTATGTATTTATTTGTATAATTTTTTTATTATAAAGTTTATTGGTACAACTTAGACATACATAATAATCATATTCATCATAGGGAATTTGTACCTGTACATGATATATCTTGATTTCTCTTTTTTTCTCAATCTTTTCCCCTCCCTTAAATCCCACTTCCCCTTTATTTATAAAGCTTTGTTTCCATTTTATCTTTTTTTTTTTTTTTGTGGGTACCGGGGGTCGAGCTCAGGACCTTGCGCACCAGCAGGCGCCCGTGCTGCTGAGTGATATCACCGGCCCTTTTTTCGTATGTGGGTTCCGGGAGTCGAACTCGGGCCCTCGCGCTTGCCAGGCAGGCGCTTACGCCGCTGAGCCATCTCACCGGCCCCCTCCATTTTATCTTTTATCATTTTTTTCTTTTCCCTTCCTTCTTTTCCCCCTCCCCTTCCTTAGTTTTCCTTTCTTTTGAATAATTTCTTCCTATTTCACAATACCTGTTATACACTTTGGTCCTTAATTACTCTTTTGGTTTGTCACACCAAAGAAACAATCCAATATTTTTACATGTGTGTCTGATTTATTTAACTTAAGAGTATGGTCTCAATGTACATCCATTTACCTAGAAATATCTCAAGCTTATCCTTCTTATGGCTGAGTAGTACTCCACTGTATAAAAAAACACATCTTTTTTATCCAGTCTTCGGTTGATGGGCATTTGGGTTGTTTCCAAGATTTAGCTATAACGAACTGTGCCGCTATAAACGTGGGTGTGCATATATCACTGTAGTATGATGCTTTTACTTCTTTGTGGAAAATACCCAGGAGGAAAATAGCTGGGTCAAATGGGACCTCTAATCCTAGTTTTTTGAGGAAACTCCACACTGATTTCCACAGTAGGTGCACCAGTCTACAAGCCCACCAACAGCGGAAAAGTGTTCCTTTTTCCCCACAGTCCTTCCAGCGTTTGTTATTGGTTGATTTCTTTCTTTCTTTCTTTTTTTTTTTTTTAATGTGGATACCGGGAGTCGACCTCAGGACCTCGCACTTGCCAGCAAGCGCTTGTGCCGCTGAGTGATATCACCGGCCCTTTTTTTTTTCCTTTATGTGGGTTTTGGGAGTTGAACTCAGGACCTCGCGCTTGCCAGGCAGACGCGTATGCCGCTGAGCTATCTCACCGGCCCCATTGGTTGATTTCTTGGTGATAGCCATTCTTTCTGGAGTATCAATAGCATTCCTGTACACAAACAACAAATTCACTGAGAGAGAAATTAGGGTAACCACACCTTTCACAATAGCATCAAAAAAAGAATGAAATACTTAGGAATCAATCTAACAAAGGAAGTAAAAGAGCTATACATTGAAAATTATAATACTCTGAAAAAGGAGATTGAAGAGGATATCAGAAAATGGAAAGGTATCACTTGCTCATGGGTAGGAAGAACCAACATAATGAAAATGGCCATACTCCCAAAATTGTTATACAGATTTAATGCAATCCCAATCAAAATACCATTAGCATACCTCACAGAACTAGAGAAAACATTCCTAAAATTCATTTGGAACCAGAAGAGACCTAGAATAGCAAAAATAATTCTTGGCAACCAAGGCAAGGGATAGGGCATCACAATCCCTAACTTTAAATTATACTACAAAGTGACTGTGATTAAAAACAGCATGGTACTGGCCAAAAAAAAAAAAAAGACCTGAGGATCAATGGAACAGATTACAAGATGCAGAAACAACTCCAGATGTACTTAGCCACCTTATCTTTGACAAAGGTGCCAAACATTCACTGGAATGAAGATAGCCTCTTTAATAAATGGTGCTGGAAAAACTGGCTTTCCACATGCCAAAGATTAAAGCTGGACCCATATCTTTCACCGAGATTTCATCTTGCACTAAACTGAAATTAAAATGGATCAAAGATCTAAATATTAAAACAGAAACACTAAATCTGCTGGAAGAGAGAATAGGCAGAATTCTTGAAGACACAGGTGTAGGCAAAGATTTCAGGAACAAAACCCAATCACATAAGAAATACTACAAAGAATCAACAACTGGGGTCTCATATTAAAAAGCTTTTGCACAGCAAAAGAAATCACCAACAGAGTGAAAGGACAACCTACGGAGTGGGAAAACATTTTAGTTAGTTCTCCCTCAAAGGACTAATATCTAGAACATACAAAGAATTGAAAAAAATCAGACCCCCAAATTTAAAGACACAATCCAAAAATGGGCATCTGAGATAAATACACATTTCTCAGATGAAGAAATACAAACGACGAATAAATATATGAAAAAATGTTCAACATCACTGGTCATTTGAGAGATGCAAATATTTAATTTTTTTGAGACAAGGTTTCACTAAGTCACTAAATTGTCAAGGCTGGGCTCAAATTTGAGATCCTCCTGCCTCAGCTTCTCAAAGTATACTGGCATTACAGTCATGCACTACCATGCCAGCGATAATTTTTTAAAATCCTCAAACCACCAAAATGCATTTACTGGACAAAGCACGGTCAACTGTAGTGCTGTCCACAATGGCTACCAACACTGACCCCGCTGTCCTTGTTCATGTTCTGCTCTTTCCCTCAAGAGCAGAGTTTATTTCCCTGTCCTTGACCCTGGGCTGACCTACGAGTTGCTTTGACTGAGACACTGTGACCAAGATGGCCCTGTGGTTGACACCAGTACTTAACACTTGTGTCACCGACCACAGTCTGTGGTCTTAGCATGCATTGCCTTTTTATTTGAAAGAAAAAAGCATTACAAAGGAGTACAGATTTGTCATTTTAAATTTTTAAAATAAGTTTAGAAAGTAGAAGGCTAACTGTCCTCCATCTTCCAGAACTACGTTTCACAATGTCTTAGAAGTTTTACTTTTATTGTCAAAAAACACAAAGCAAAAAATTAAAGAGGAAAACGAAAAGAACTACTGGGACAGAGTGAAGAATTCCCCTGTAAGAACTGTCCCTAACCCTCAAATGGTCATGTCCGGGGACAGCTGCCCTGGGGTCCCTCCCGTGGTGCACATCTTGCAAGCAGGGACATGGCTTTTTCCAAGGTCATTCTGAGGATATGTGTGTAGCGAGCAGCCTGGGGAGAGAGGGACAGAGCTCCCTCAGGGGCTCGCTGCCCAGTGTTTTTGAAGATTGGGTCCCCAGGCACAGGGCTCCTCTCCAGGGACACTATCTGGACATAGTGTTTGGAGATTCCTGAATTTTTGGAATTCTATTTAGTCAGATTGATTTGCTGGCCAGGATGACAGCAGTGGCCTGTGGAGGGCTACACCGCAGGCAGTGATCACCCTGAGGGCCCCAAAAAGGAAGAACACACAGCAACTTACCCGATGGTAGGGCTGATGTTGTGGTCAAAATGGTCCTGGACAAAGCGACACACAATGCTCGACTTTCCAACCCCAGTGTCCTAGGAGAGAAGGAGGACGCAGCCATGAAGATCAAGGACAAACTCTGACCTAACATGAACTCATAGCCAGAGGACAGGACTGGCCATTTCCAGTTGATGGGACAGGGGTGGAGGTGCGTGGAGCAATAGTTCTCGCTGGTATTTTCTATAACATACTTGTATTGCTTCACAGGACGCAAAGAGGCACGATAAAAATAAATTTTAGAAACACGTTCCACTTACATAAGATAATTAATCTAGAGTGAGCATGCTCACAGCACATGTATTTCCAGAAATTTGGAAATGGGGGGGAGGATTTCAGGGACTACATATGGCAACATGTTGCTTTGGTAGAAATAGAATTGATTTTGCTTAAAAACTTACTAGCACTCAAAAAAACACAATCTGTTTCTCTAAGTATCACCCTGTAAGACATAGTGAATTTTAATCTCTGTATTTCTAATGTTTTCTCTTTAGAATCTGATGGTTGGATAATAATCTCCAGTTGTGCTTAATCCTTTAAAGATCTTGTCTCAAATCTTTCTCTGTTCAACAATTCTCTAACGCTGATTAGGACAGCGGTCCAGTCACACACTGGAAATTGAATACATGTGTTTACTTCCATTCCCTTCCTAAACACTTGCAAAGTGGTTTAGGAAATAAAAGACACCAATTCACAAGGTCAAAGAGACAGAAGAGACCACCCTCAGCAAGTGGCATCTGCAAATCCAGGAGGATGGGCAGTACCTGAGAAAGAAGAGGTGAACTGAAGGGCTGGCAAGGAGGGGACCAGTGGACAGCAAGTCACTGGTGCCTGCGAATCCCAGGAAACAAGGACGGCTGCAGGCTGCACACAAACTTACCCTGGAGCCCCAGGAAGAAATGGAAAGATGACCGTCCAGGAAATCCAGGATTGGAAACATCTCACACACTAGGGGAGGGGCCGGGCGCTGTTCCCCAAGCCTTACAAGCCCAGATAAGCTTAGGTAAGAGGAAAAAAATCCCCCAAATCTAGTGTTAGGGTCCCCAACTAAAGGCCATGTGTGCCAGCCCACAAGCCCCAGTGCAAATGGAGCTTTCAGCTTGCATTTTAATCTTTTACAAATAAATACTCAGCTATGAAAAATCAGACCTTGATTCCCCACCAAAAAAAGAGCAGGGGGCTATTTTAAAAGATCATTCAGAAAATAACAGCAATCACTTAGAAATCAAAATAATAATGGTAGAAATTAAAATTTTGCAAAAGAGAAACTAGGAAATCACCCAGAGAGTAGCACAAGGTCTGGCAAAGCCACTGCCCCCAGTAGGTAAGAACTACTCTTCTGAGAGGCAGCGGGAGACGGATGCAAGATTCGGGCTTTCTCAACACAGAAACATATTTCACCAGTATATTCGTATCTCAAAGAATTGAGGAGACATTTTGAGATGGATCAGCAACAGAGACACAAGACACATTTAACAAGGGAAGGGAAGAACAGTGTTGTAGTTCTCTCGAATTATAAAAAAGTCAAAAGACCAAGAAGAAAATGTTGAAACTTCAGAGAAATGTATTTTTCTTCAGATACTGAAACATGAAATGAAATTGGAAATCCCAACCAGCAGTCTGGATTATTCATATTCCTTCTTGCCCCTGTGTTTGGGGAGTTCCCACAAATCCACAGCATGAGGGGCCTAGACTTGTGACACTCCGAGGGTCCCGCTCCCAAAGGCCAGTGCCAAGGCAGCTTCTCTGCAGCAGGTGACTTGTGTAAAGTCTAAGAGGTGACAGGAGGGTTCCAGTCCCCACAGCCCCTTCCTAAAGACCGGGCCGTGTTCCCGCATCGTCCCTGAGCATGCTCAGCTCTTTCCGCTCCACCACATGTACATCCAGGGCAAGAGCTCATGCCGGGGGTCCTCCCCCATGCCACCCCAAGAAATGGGCAAGGAACGCCGCCCTGCTCCCTGGGGTAAGCCAGATGCCCCTCGCCACCTCCTGAAGGTGAGCTGCTCCACAAGCTGCCCCGCGGCAGGGGCCTCCCCACCTTGCTCAGGCTCCTCCATTCATTCATCCTGCGCTCCCGCGTCACCAGCAGGCCCCGGCCACCCGTACCTCCCCATCAGGGCTGCTCTTTTGGCATCTGTCCATTTACTCCACCCAAGCAAGGGCTCCACTCCAAACAAGTGACCCAGGCCCCCAAAGCAGTCAACGGAGGCAGCCTGCAAGGTACGGCCGACCCTTCAAATGCCCTTCACGGTGAGAAACCGAAAACTCCACGCCTCACCTTCAAATGGCTCTGCTCTCCTGAGTGGTCATGACGTACAGCACGCTGGTTTAGAGTTGAACCAAGCCACTGGCTTGTCAGCCAAATGCACTCAGTTTCTGTCTGTCTCTGTCTCTCTCTCCTCTTTCTTTTGAACAAGTTAGTTCTCAGCACTTCTCTTTCATATGCTTAACAGGAAAATGGAGAGACAAATTTTTGGTTTGTCTCAGAAAAGGAAACATTCTTGCAAAGAACAGCGCCAAAGGATCCTGTTTGGCCCGTGCCTGTGACAGGTGGCTGGGCTCCATGCCGCTGTTCCTCGGCTGGCCGCCAGGGGAGGACCTGCCCACAGTAGCTGGGAGAGCCTGCGCCCTGGGCGCTGTGATTTCCTTTTCCTGCCTCAGCCTGTCGGGACTGGGACCCACAGAGACAGCGGGTGACACACACAACAAAGGAGAGGCCCAGTGAGTCATGAGGGCCACACACAAAAACACAGCGGGGGAGCAGGAAATAGAGCGGGGCCAACGGGTGAAGGCAGAGCCCACGAACTGGGAGGTAGCTACGTGAGGGGCTCCTGCAGCCCACCAGCTTGAAAGCCACTTTGTTTTCAGTGGCCCTGCTCCAGTGGAGGCTCGTCCCTGTGCACTTTTTCCATTTACAAGATTCTGAGCCCACCACAGCCCCTCTTGTTCAATCCTCCAGTTTTGCAAGAGGAAGCCGTAAGACTTCCTGAAGGTTACACAGCTGGCTGCAGAGTCAGGACCAAATGTTCTGAATCCCTGTCCAGTCCTCTCAGGGCTCTTACCAAGCTGGATCAATCTCCCTGCCAAGTTCAGATTTCTCTAAAAAAAAAAAAAAAAATTCCAATTCCTAGAACTCGCAGACCTTTTATGAGTGCTTTCTAGTTTCACCTCGCACGGCTCTAATCCCTCGCAGCCTTGTATCTGGAGGACAGAGCTGCGGTGATGTGGACGGTAATGAAAGGGGGAGCCCTACTGACTTGGGGGAGCAGAGAAGAAAACCAGTTCTGACTCCACGGCCCAGGAGCAATCTCCGTGGAACCCTCCCTGGGGATCACCAGTGCATCCCACTTTCTCTTTTGTGTGGTTGGCATCAAATAGGTACCAAGGCCAACCAATCGGTTCCATCCGCTTACTGGGACGCAGACCCCTGATTTCCCCTCAGGAAGCAACCAGAGACTGCAGCAACGATCTCTGCTGTTCGAATTGCCCTGCTTATTAATCACATGTAAACCTGCAGCTGTGAAATCAGGACCACAAACTTCGGGCTGCTGCCTTATAAAACCTGAGACACCACCTTTTGGTGAAAGCCAAGCCCAAGTCTGTCCTCTGTCCCAGGACTGCGGCAACGCCCTTCCAGTCTCCTGCCCTTGAGGTGAAGAACCATGACTCACAGGCAAAGGTATTGCCACTACCTAGTCCTGTTCCCATGGTGGATGCCACTAGTGAACTCCACACAGTGTCTCACTGGACCTGAGAAAGGCCTGGAGAGCTCCTCAGCCAGCTCTGCAGGGAACCCCTGTGCAGATTAAGGCAGCACCGAGAAGAAACTGCTGACCTCCCTGGTCACTCTAATCTCACAACATTCAACACACCGCCGCCAACATCTCCCCTCCAAACTCAAGAAGCACTGCTGCTCCTCCGACCCTGTGGAAAGCTCTGCAGGGGGTGAGGAGCTCCAGGAAACTAATAAGGATGTCCCCTGCGGATCATTTTATGCATCAGTGCACCTCAGAGGGGAAAAAGGAAGTTACAAACTACAACAGGACCACAGCCTTGGGAACTCCACTCCAAATAATGTAATTAAAGAAGAAAAATTAAGCAGAAAAAATTCATTGCAGTATGATTTATAAAAATGAGAAATGATCTAAATAAATGAATTATAAATCAAATGAATTATAGCATATACAATGATCTTTTAGACTTTGATTTTATTCCTACCACGGGTGTTACAGAAGCAGAATATGAAATGTCCATAACACACATATGCTTCTTGACTAAGGATGGGTCATGTCCTGATAAATCCATCCTAAGTTGAAAATATCATAAGGAAAAATATGCATGAACACCTGACTCATTAATGAATAATATACTACTGCTGGTTAAATACCTAACCTACCTGATATAGTGCAGCATTCCAGGGGTTTCTCTGAATCTGGCAGAGCACAGCAGGAGGCAGTGTCCCAAGCCTGTTGTCTCCTGTTCCAGCTTATCTTACCTTACCTTAAATATCTAGGACAATCCCACTGAACTACAGTTGGACAAAAAAATCATCTCACACAAAGCCTGTCTTGTAATGAAGTATTGAAAACCTCATGTAATTTCATGAGTACTGCACTGAAAGTGAAAACAGAATGGTTGTATATTTAGACATTATACATTATAATGTATAATGAAATATGAATTAAATATAAATTAAACCATTCTAAATTGGGGACCTTCTGTCTGCCATTTGGGAGCACCTGATAATACCAGCACCCCTCTCTGTAAGGATTTTTGTATTACCTGTTCTATTCAGTCACCCATGTAGTTAAGTGTCTAGTTGAAAGCTTACCTCTATACAGGCTGAACATCTTAAACACTGATGGAAGGTAAGTTAGTCTTGAGTTATGTTAGAGGGGTGGTACAGGGCAGCTGGACTTTGTGGACAGAAAAACGGAGTGGGGAGAGAAATAGGCAGAACAAGGACAGTTAATGGTTTGGGCTTTTCCAGTCCCAAAGGTAGGGGAAGCCAAGAGCACGGCAGGAACTTGGCCGAGAGGAGTACATGGCGCCCACCTGGTCCCATCTGGGGGACTATGGAGCGAGAGCAGTCTGGCGGGTCCCTGTCAGCACTGCCTTCTCCAGCCAGCCTGGGTGGACCAGCTCACCTGCTGCCCAGGTCCCCGGAATCCAGGCCACAGCTCCTGACAGCCCCACTGCCCTTTCCACCAGAACGGGAGACAACAGGCTCGGGACACTGCCTCCCGCTGTGCTCTGCCAGATTCAGAGAAACCCTGGAACGCTGCACACATTCCATACAAACCTGGCTAAGCGGGGAGAGGATATGGCCCTCCCCTCTGCTCTGGGTTTGTGACACAGCAAGTAGCAAAAGCCAAACACACCTACAAGAGCCAAAGGCCCTCATGGACGTACTGTATTCTCTCTAAGTGGACCCAGGACTCCCGGTCAAAGTACTGATCATCACCCCCACGCTACCACGGGCCCCCTGGAGAGCTCCAACCCGACAGCGACTGTGTTCCTGCATCTCCGCCACCCTTTCCACAAACAGCATCGCGGTGGTGTAGACCAGTTCCGATGCATCCCTGGCACTTTCTACCAGGGAGACACTTTCACACAATAAAGGGTTCAATGTTTATAAATCACAGTGACCACTGTGCCATAAAAGCAGAAAGCACTATTGAGCTCCAGTCCACAACATGCTTGTTTCATCTCTGCACACTCTACAGCCTTCCTCTGGTGGCCACAGTGACAGCAGCCCTCATGCAGGCCCAGGGAACCTCACCCTTCACACTCGGTTCCGGGAAAAATGAGCTGCTTGAACAAGAAAACTCAACTCCAGGCATTTTACTGCATTTCAGAAACCAGACCACAAAATTATCTGAGGAAAACATGATGTAAGTAAGGAGCTTGTGCACACTTCCAGAAACAATACTCCCGCTCTTTCATTTATGATTATTTTTGAAATGTGTCAAAGGTATGTATTATAGCAAAAGTCTTAAAATCCATTTACAAGCTGGGAGTTGTGGTGCATGTCTATAATCCAAGCACTCAGAAGGCTGAGACAGGAGGATCACCATAACTTCGAGGCCATCCTGGGCTATACAGTGAGTTCAAGGCCAGCCTGACCTACATAGCGAGACTTTATCCCCCCACTGAAAATAAAAAGAATCCATTCACAAAGGGGAGCTAACATATAGTGCAAGTGGAACCTAATCTTCTCCTATTCAAAAAGGTGGATTCTGCCCCTGAGTCTGATTCAGTAGACTGTTTTCTCTGTCCACCGGTGATGGTGGGGGATACTGCTTACAAACCTAGTTTTGTTTTGTTTTTTTGTGGGTACCAGGGGTCGACCTCAGGACCTCACGCGCCAGCAGGCACCCGTGCCACTGAGCGATATCACCGGCCCTTTTTTCGTATGTGGGTTCCAGGAGTCAAACTCGGGCCCTTGCGCTTGCCAGGCAGGCGCTTACACCGTTGAGCCATCTCACCGGCCCAAACCTAGTTTTAAACATACAAGTCGCATAAATGAGTTTACGTATTTACAGTAATGCCCCTGGAGAGGAGTAAGCCTGGCTTGGAAATGTTCACAGTTCCCCACTTGGAAAGATGTGAAGCCCACATTCAGGAAATAAGGTACCGTGTTGGAGGTGCAGAAATTGACCAGCAGAGACAGGAAGAATCCTGCCCAAGAAGATAAGAAATAAGCAGCATCGGGGGCACAAGAGGGACAAGAGTAGCTCAGATGGGTCACAGGGGCCTTTGCACAAAGCTCACACTCGTCATCTCACACGGTCCTCATGGCAGCCCTTCAGGAAGGGGGGCCAGGCAGCCCTGCTCACTGTGTGAAGTTCACATGGGCGCCGGTGCCTGGCACCAGTAGAGAGGCATGGAGATTGGACTTCGCCTTCCCCACACCAGCACTCTGCTCAGGGCCAGGCCACCCCTCTGCAGGAGGCGTTTTACTGGGTTTCAGAAATGAGACCATAAAATTATCTGAGGAAAGGACAGTGTAAGTAAAGAGTTTCAGCACACTTCCACAAACAATACTCTCATTCTTTCATTTATGATTATTTTTAAATGTGTCAAAGGCATATATTGTACCAAAAATTTTAAAATTCATTTATAAACTGGGTGTGGTGGTGCACTCGAGTGGCTGAGGCAGGATGATCGCAGTGAGTTCCAGCCCCAGCCCCCAAGTATTGCTTTTGCTCCACTAAATCTCTTCTATCTTTCTGAGACTCCATGTGTTACAACTTATGTCTAGATGCCCCCACAAAGCCTCATGCACTCATAGGTGGGGCTTTTCTGAGGGTGTGTCATACTGGGATTAAGAGTTTGTGAATGTGGAGTAAGGATGTGATAACTAAATTAGTCCACTGATTGGTTTAGCATAGTTCTGGGTATGGGTAACGAGAAGGCCCACCCCAGGTGTCGGTGGCACCACCCAAAAGGCTTGTAGCCTGGATGGGATAAAAGGAAAGGAAGGCTCACTGCTATGGTGGCTGCTGCTGCTGCTACTCACTGCTTCCTGCCTGCCCTGCCATGGACTGTTTCTCCTCTGCCATGCCCCTCTGCCATGCCACCCTGCCTTGGAGCCATCCATACTGAAACCTCTACAAACTGTGACCTAAAATAAACCTTTCCTCCTTTAACTTTAGGTGTCAGGAATTTTGTCCCAACAATGAAAAACTAAGACACCATGGTGCCTGTATTAAAATTTTTCACTTTATTACATATATCTTATATTATTCTCATCTTTTTCATCTTCCTGAGTTTCTGTTCAGAGGTTTTCTTTAGGCCTATCTTCTAGATCTTTCTACAGATATGTCTAATAGGATGATAAAGCTATGTATTAATTTCCTAATATCAATTACTATATTTTATTCAGATGTATATTTTCACATGACAGTTTTAAATCCCTTGCCAAATTGTTACATCTGTTTCCTTGAATATTCTGCACATGCATGTAGTGAATCCCATGTCCAGCGATCATCATGAGCAGTGTGTGGCTCTATGTCTGCGTTGTGTGGAAAGGTGTTCCATGAAGCCACTTTTCTCCTCATGTCTGTGGTCACACCTGACTAAGAAATGGAGCCACTTGTCCAAGGACATGTGTCAAAGGGAGGACACCACCTCACACTTCTCAGGCTCTTGGATGAGTGTTTGAAAGGAGTTCATCACCCACCCTAGAGAATCTGTTCCCAATAAGAGAATATTTTTAATGTTCAAAAGTGCTGTCCCTTCCTAGCATTCTGTCTCTTTGACTCTCTTCAGTCCAGAGTTGGCAGATCTTTCGGTCCCTGAGTGCTCAGACTGCAATGGTGGGACACCGTCTACACCCTACTCATGGCTGAGAATCTTCTACTATTGAGCTCTGAAGACAACAGAGGCCCTGACAATGTTAGGAGGGAGGAGATACAAGCCCCAGAAGCTCATCTGTCTCCACGCCCAGCTCTCGGCGAAGACTCCCCTCACATCTCTCCTCCTCCCTCCTTCTCAGACGAGTTAAAGGAAAAGAGGAACACCAGTTTTAAAATAGGGAATGAGCAAGGTCTACAGCTGCCTCACCCGCGCTTCTCATAACAGTTCCCGCGGCTTCTTGGCGTCTCTAGAGAGCAGTTTGTCCCAGTGTGCAAACTCTGTGGCTAACAAAACTTCACTTTATCTAAGAAGCCTTCGAAAGTGTGACCTTAACTGTTAAAAAAAAAAAAAAAAGATTAACATCAATTTTTACTTAAAGCACACTTCCTGCCAAAGGAACCAACTGTTCCTTTGTGAGCCTTTCCTTCGTCACAAGCTGCTGACTGAGCAAGACAGGACCCTAGGAAGATGACAAGACCTTGGCTGTAGGGAATCTGTGGTTTATGAAGGCACCAAGCTCCAAATTTTGGATTTTTATTTTTGCATACTATAACATTTTACAAAACAAAATTTACTGGTCCTGAGTTGCAGATCTAGCAAACAAAACAAAACAGGATAAATACTGATCATAACTGCAGTAGGCAACTTTTAAAATAGCTCCTAGTGATCCCGGCCCCAGGGGAATTCCGTCCAATGTGTAGCCAGGACCTGGGGGCTGGCTCCTAAAAAACAGGATCCCCCTAAAGTGATGGGCACCACTGCCGAGGTCACCAAGGTGAGAAACTGGGAGGCCCCAGTGCACAACTATGACAGGCTCCCAGGACGTGCGTCTTGCCATCAGTGGCAAGAGGGGTGTGGAAGCAGACCCTGCCTCAGTTCCACTGTGGAGTGACCATAATCCCACCTGACACCTGACTGCAACCTTGTAGGAGACCCTGAGCTGGAGGAACTGCTAGGCCATGCCCAGATTCCTGACCCGCAAGAACTGGGAGGTGGGCCGGTGAGATGGCTCAGCGGCATAAGCGCCTGCCTTGCAAGCGCGAGGGCCCGAGTTCGACTCCCGGATCCCACATACGAAAAAGGGGCCGGTGATATCGCTCAGCGGCACGGGCGCCTGTTGGCGCGCGAGGTCCTGAGGTCGACCCCCCGGTACCCACAAAAAAAAAAAAAAAAAAAAAGAACTGGGAGGTAATACATGCGTGGTGTTTAAACCATCAGGTTTTGAGGAAACTCATTTCCCAGCAGTGCATAGCTGGTACAGATTAACAGACAGCACTTATTAAGCACTGACTCAGTGCATGCATGCTGTATTCTGAATCCATGCGATGCCCTGATGCAGCAGGGCCAGCCTCACTTTGCAGGTGAGGACTATAAGGTTCGAGGCAGGTGAGCAGTGTGGCCCACGGCGGATGATGAGGGCAGCATTGGGCAGGACTTACAAGGCTTGCTTTGACAACGGTGATTCTGAATATTTTACAGCAGTCCGCTCTCTGGACTGAGAAAGGAAAGCCACTGCATTGCTTTACCTGACAAAATCTATTTAGGATGATTTAAGCCCTCGTGGTAAACCCAAACTCACCAAATGACACCGGCATGAATAAAGAGCCACTGTGTAATAATTCAATCTAAGGGCCAGTATCTAGGGAAGGTAGCACGGCTCCCAAGATCAGGAAAGAGGATGGGAGACCTCAGAACAGCTTTTAAGGTCTCGCTGGAGACACATTTCTGCATCGCTTTGAGGAACCGTCGACACAGCTCCTGTGAGGTGTGTGAGGTTTGCCCGCTGTCCTCTCTTCACCTCATTAGGAATTCTTCACCTGATGTCATTCCCACACGTGTCATTCCACACCGCCGGACCCCAAGATCACCAATTCTGTCTGTGCCCTGCCTCACCAGCCCCGCAGCAGAGCCCCTCAGTCATGCGGCCCCGGGCCCCAACACACCGCACTCCCACACAGAGGCCCTGGCAGCACTGTCGCCCTCCCAGGAGGATGGACAAATGACCACACGTGCACGGTTCAGAGCCTAACGTGACCGACCACATGTCACTGCAGGCCCTGGTACGGGCAGCACAGGGCCACTGCTGGCCAGTCCCAGAAGTGCTCTGCCTTCAGCCTCCAGCACTAGAAAGCGCCCTCCTTTGACAAGTGCAGGGACATCTGACCACAGCTGAGGGTTCGGAGCCGGGCATTCACCTGACATCACAAGGATGTGTCAGCCAGGTAGGGCAGGAAGAGCGTGGGGAATGAGATGGGCAGGGCTAGGGAGGAAGGGCACTGGGCTGGTGGCACCAGGAGAACCCTGGGCGGCAGGACACACATGGAGCCCGAGCTGCCACTGCCACCACAAAGTGTCCGCCTGCTCCTCTGCCCTCCTGCTGACCTGCTCTCCGGGAACCCCCGACCCGAAAGAAGCCTCTTGCCATCTGCCCTCACCTGGGGGGTCACCTCCCATTTTGGGGGTTCCCAAAGGCGGTAACTGCTGCAGGTGTGGTTGAATCAAGAGAGATTCAGCCCCAGGAGGGCAATGCAAAGAAGAGTGAACGGCTAGTAATGTCCACGGGATTTGCGGCAGGGGGAGTTGGAGTCCACTCATTCTACCTTCCTTACTCCCTCACTGCTCTGGCCAAGTAATGATGGTTTCTCGCCCGGCATATTATCGCCCTGTACTTATGAAGGTAACTACATCAAGGCCGGGGCACATCAGGACAGGAGCTTGGAAGAAAGGCAGGGAGACCAATAGGAGGGGAAGTTGGGGTTCAGGGGCCAGAAAGCCCTGGCTGCCTGTCTACCCCATCCCCAACTCTCCTGCAAGTGTGTCCTCCTGGCTGAAAGTTCCTCTGTCATCCAGCATTTCTCCAAGCCTTGAAGAGACTTACAAAACTCAACCAAAAGCCATCAATGAACTTCCAACTCCAGGGAAAATACCATGAGCCTTCACCTCTAATTTGTGCTCTTTGAAAATAAAGGCTACAGTATTACTCTTACTTGAAGATATTTTACCAAGAAATGCATGGTAACCTAAGTCACCATTCCTGCACACTCCCAGCCTGTGAAATATGGGTACAGCTGGGGACACCGAGGGCAACGGAGCAGAGTCAGTGCCCTGCTGATGGTCAGCAGCAATGCCGGGGAAATCCATGCCCCAGGTCCTGTACAGTGTCCTCCACCACTCCCCAGATGAGGGCATGGTGAAGGTCAAAGAGGAAAGCAAGTGGCCCCCAACAGGCTCCTCACGGACGGGACACCACAGAGCCACCACCATGTCAATGATCCCAAAGTCCAGCTCTGGTTTTACACAAACAGCTCCAGCACAGAACCCCCCGGAAACCTCACTAGACATGGGGAGCTCCTGTCTCAAAGGTTGGGGCCAAAGGCACTGGTGTAGATGTGGCCCAAAGAGCAGGTGCACATGGGCAGCTGGGACAAAGCCACAGCAAAGGGCAACAGAAGAGAAGGCAGCCAGGGGCTTCAGGGAAAACAGAGTGGCGGAGTTGTGAGCTCTGAGTCTGTTATCGAGGGGCTCTTGCTAATGGTAAACCTGTTAGCAGCAGTGATGGTGACGATGGCTGATGTTCTGCTAAGTGTGAACCCTGCTGGACTCTGTCAACAAGCGTCACCCACCTCACCGTCAGCACAGGTCCATGAGGGTGAGATGGACCACCACAGCCCCTGGCAGCTGGGGAAAGGCTCCGGGGCAAGCGATGGAGCCGTGTGTGACTGGAACCCTGGGCTCTTGGCCTTAGACCACAGACACTGTCCCTGCTCCCGATCCCCTGGGCAGTCGCACACACAGAAAGACATGATCACAGCCTCAGCCCTCCGTCACTGACTCCTTACACACTGAGCACCGCGCTATCACAGAGGTCCCAGGGGCTCTGCCTTCACCTGTGGGCCCCGGAGATGCACACGCACAGACGGGACACGGTGCCAGGCCTCGAGAATTCATGGGCACAGTATTATTTGCAATTCATCACATGACATAGTGGCAGTGGCCACATGGTAGCCCAGGGACTAGCACCCCTCCTGTCTTGGGGTGAGGTTGCTCAGGCTTGCAGGGATTCGCCTGGCACCTCAGAGTCCTCAAGCTTGAAAACAACTGCACGTGTGATGTACTGGAACATGCCCTGCATCAAGCGCTTCCAAAAGACGAAAACTGCAGCTTTCCTTCTTCTTCACTGGTCTAAAGACTCGGTGGCTCACAGAGCACGGCCCTGTTCCGTACTGCGTTTGGTCTGCATGGTGTCTCTGTGGGTTTCCCTATTCCCAGTTTATAGATGAAGCCTCGAGACCTTCAAGCTACTTGAAGAAATGGCGCGGGACCAATTCCCAGGCCACCACCTCCCACCACCTTCTCCCCCATCACTCAAAGACCTTCGACCCACATCTTCCTGCAGAAATCATCAGAGGCTTACAGGAGCTCAGCGCGCTGGGCCAGGAGGGCCTTCCAAGGCTGGGGCGGCAAAATGGCAGAGCCAACGCCTCCAAAGCAAAGGAACGGGCCGCTCACTCCTCATAAACAAGCAACTTTAACCCAGTTTTACACGGGCTGGCGTCAGGGCCTCGCTGACACCAAGCCCCTCTGCCTGGCCACACCTCAGGCTTGCCCCTCTGTCCCACACCACACCGAGGCCAAGGTCATGGTTTAAAGACACTGCCACACATGCACACAATTTAGTTTACAGAGCTCAAGTTGTAGAAAGTTATGGCACTGTCTCATCTACCACGGAGCATGCCTTTCTACATACTCGCTTCACAAAAATACCACTGACAGAAACAAGAAAAACAAATGTGCTGGGAGAGATGACGGCCCATTCCAGGCGGGAATCATCATCGCTATTGTTTCCATTGTACCCTTCGCCCTGTTCTTGTTCTGACGCTGGGGAGCCACAACACGCTGTCCCCATCTGCGTGATTCTCTCCCAAATAGCAGGAAGATCGAAGTTAGACTGGCCAGAAGCCCATGGATAATAATTTGGTCAGATGAACCAAAAGAATGTTTCTCCACTTAGTGGTTTGGATGACGGCAGAGGCCAGGAAACTTCTGCAAACTTCTGCTCTGCCCTCATCTGACCCTAAGGAGCAAGCGGAGCAGCCAACTTGGAGCTTAGCTTTCCTACCACGAATCTGGTGTTTCACCCAAACTTCCCCCCAAAGCTGAACCAGGAATCTATTCTGGGCCACTGCCTGCCCCCTCCCAGGGAAGGGTCAGCACCCTGAGAACACATGTCCAGCAGCCCTGCGCGGACCAAGCCGGCATTTCTACCCAAAGAGGGCTCCTTGTAGGATCTCAGTGGCAAAGCATATGCACAGTCATTCACGCCAGAGTCACCGGGGCATGGACAGCAGCCTCCTGCCATTCTGCTGACCTCAAGAAAGAGCTCTAGAGCCCCAGCTTCCTCTTGGTCCCAGACCCAGGCCTGCAAGCTGTGCAGCTGTTTGTGCTGCTCAAGCCGCAGCGGGAGGCTGTCTACACCCGCAGCCTCCTGCCTCTCTCCCTGCTCACAGCCTCACCTCTACAAAATCCCAAACAGACCCCCCCACACCTGGTCCAGCAAAACCTGTTTGTCAGTGGTGACGGCCACTCTGTCCTTTGGAGCTCAGTTCCCAGACAACAAGACAGCTCAGTAAACAGGGTGAAGGAGAAGGGCTCCCAGCCAGCGTCCCCAGCCCAGCCTCTTCCCCAGCCTGGCCTCCAGGGCCCCTTGGCTGACTGTGCGGCAGGGCACCCGCAGGAACAGCACCACCTGCTGCAGGACAGAGGAAGAGTCTCGCTCTGCACACGCTCCAGGGACAGAAGCCACTGTGCTCTGGCGCCGAGACCCAGATCGGCGGCCTTTCTTGGGAACGGTTTTTGCAAACCTTACTGCTGACTGCTTTACCCTTCTTAGTTATTCCCACTCTTTTCCAATTTCAGGGTGGAGACTCCAGGAGACCACCAGGACACATCTTAGAAAACATTGACAAAATCAGAACAGAGCACAGCCCCAAAGAGTGGAGGTATGGAAACGGCAAGCGATCAGCCCAGGGTCTCCTAAGGATCCCTTCTCAGGCAGTGGAAGTCTTCGGGGTCACGGTCTGGCCGGGGGTTCGAAGGCACAGAATTTAAATCTCCCGGGTGGCTCTGTAATAAGGAGGCAGAAGCGGCCCCAGTTGCAGAGGATCACTGAGAAGATTAAATAAGCTGTGCCTACAGCACGGTGCCAGCACACGAGAGGGCTCAGCAGCTGCTAACTGGCATCGTGGCGGCCACGCAGCCACGGAAGAGGAAGAGCATCCTGTGGGCTGTAGGAATGGAAAGTTCCCCAAGACCCAGCCAATAACACAGCCGTATGGAAATCTGCGGTGACATCTTCATTTTAAAAATAACCATTCATGTAATCACAAGCACAGGCATGAAATAGTTTCTCATTAAAAAAAAAAAAAAAAAAAAAAGGAGGCCCTTCACTGTGGTCACCTTCACGCTTCACCCAGCACCTCCGCGTCCTTCGAGTGTTGTAATCCTAGGCCATGCATTCCTCAGATAGTTTTCAAATGTGACACCTCCGATCCAGGCAGAGGGTTAGGGTACAGTGTTGTGCTGTCCTCTAGGCCTGTCGATGCATATGGGCCTTCTGACCCTAACAGTTTCTCCCCTTGCTTTGACCGTCATCTAGGTCGCAGATTCCTAGAGAGGCTCACGAGGGGCCATGCAGGAAGCTCACCGGAGACGACACCATCTTGGGCCTTCCCTGGGTGTCTCCTGCAGGTGCCACTGACCTTGGTGTTACATGTGCCATGCTTTGGGTAGGAAACATCCAATACTGATGACTCACTTGTACACTACACCAAACATTTCTACAAAGAGGGACAACTCACACAACACGAAACCATTTCAAAGTCAACACCTCAGTGCATTTAGTACATTCCCTGCGTTGTACAGCCATCACCTCTCAGTCCCCAACACCTGCTTCACCCCAAAATAACTCCCTACTTAGTAAGTGCCCACCCACCCCCCAGCTCCCGGGTCAGATTTCTGCCCCGGTGGATTTACCCACTCTAGAAATTTCACGTAAGTGGAGCCACACGGTATGTAACCTTTTGTGTCTAGCGTCGTCCGTCCTGCTCAGTGCTCTCAAGCTTCCTCCACAGTGTGTTGGTATTTCTTTCCTTTCATGCCTGGGTGACATTTCACTGCATGTGTGTGCCACAGCTTTTGTCTCTCCACCATTGTTCGTGGGCTTTGGGGTCACTTCTGTCTTTTTGGCTATTATAACAGGGCTGCTATTCATGCGTAAGTCTTGGTTTACATCCCCATTTTCAGTCATTTGTTTGTACACCTAGGAGTAGAATTGCTGGATCATGCAATTCTATGTTTAACTTTTTGAGGAACCATGAAGTCACTCTTTTCCACAAAGGCGGCACCGCTGGAAGCCTGGCACTTCCACCAGGCTTCTCCACAGCCTCACCAACATTTATTATTTTCCTTTTTTTTTTTCTTTTGTGGGTACCGGGGGTCGACCTCAGGACCTCATGCGCCTGCAGGTGCCTGTGGCTCTGAGCGATATCACCAGCCCTTTTTTCGTATGTGGGTTGCAGGAGTTGAACTCGGGCCCTCGCGCTTGCCAGGCAGGCGCTTATGCCACTGAGTCATCTCACCAGCCCTATTTTCCTTTTTTTAAAATTACATCCATCCCAATAGATGGGAAGTGATATTTCACTGTGGTTTTAATTCCCTAATGATTAATGAGGCTGAAGCATCTTTTCATGGGATTCCTGACCTTTTCTGTATGTGGAGAAAGGTCTGTTCAAATTCTTTGCTCCTTTTTAATTGAGTAGTTTGTCTTTTAGTGTTGAATTGTAAGTGTACTTTACACATCCAGACAATCAACCCCCTTATCAGACATTTGATTTGAAAATACTTCCTCTTATTCTATAGGTTGTCTTTTCACTTTCTTAATACTATTCTTTGATGCATAGGTTTTAACTTTGATAATGTATGGTTTAGGTGTTTTTCTCGTTTTTCCTGATTTGGTTGTCAAATCTAAGAACCCACTGCCAAATTCAAAGTCATGACAATTTCACTCTGTGTTTCCTTTACAGGTTTTATAGATTTAGCTCTTAAAAATCTAAGGAATTCAACCTAAAACTGTGAACATCCATTTGTTCCAGCATCATTCCTTAAAAACACTATTTTTTTTTTTCCCTGTTGAATGATGGTAGCACCTTTGTCAAAAAATCAGCCAGCCATAGTTGTATGGGATTATTTATGAACTCCTGATTCCATTCCACTGGTCCATATGCTTTATCTTTACACCAGCATCATACTGTTTTGATTATTATAGCTTTGTGGTTAAGTTTTTAAATTGGGAAACATAAGTCCTGCAACTTTGTTCTTCTTTTTCAAAATTACTTGGGTTATTCAGTACCTCTTGAAATTTTGCATGTATTACATTTCTGTAAAAAGGGCCTTTGGAATTAGGATAGTAATTGTACTGAATCTGTTGATCACTTTAATATTGCCATCTTGACTTATTAAATTAATAATATGACTTTCAATCCATGAACAGATATGTATTTCCATTTACTTAGATGTGCTTTGTATTCTTTCCGGAATTTTTCTCCTTTCCCTGTGTACAAATCCCTCACTTCTTTGGTTAAACTTATTCCTAGGTATGCTATTCATTCGGTTGCTACTATAACAGAATCCTTTTGGTAATTTCGGATTGCTCACTACTGGTGTTAAGAACACAGCTGACACTGTGCGTGCTCCTTTACTCTGTGACTTTGTTGAATTCAACCAATTAGCGCAAGTAGCTTTTCATAGATTCTACAAGGCTGTCTACATCTGAGATCTTATCATCTCCAACAGATGCAGTTTCACTTCCTCCTTTCTAATTCAGTGCTTTTCACTTCTTTTTGTGGCCTGACTTCCCTGGCTAGGCCTTTCTGGGTGATGTGGGGTGGCTATGGTGGCAGGGACATCCTTATCAACTTCCCCATCTTACAGGAAAAGCCTTCAGCTTTTCACTATCAAGGATGATGTTGGCTGTGGATTTTTCATAAATGCTCTTTATCATCTGAAGCAGTTCTCTTCTCTATCTGGTTTTCCTTTTTTTTGTGGGTACCGGGGGTCGACCTCAGGACCTCGCGCGCCAGTAGGCACCCATGCTACTGAGCGATATCACCGGCCCGTTTTTCGTATGTGGGTTCCGGGAGTCGAACTTGGGCCCTCGTGCTTGCCAGGCAGGCGTTTACACCGCTGAGCCATCTCACCGGCCCCTCTATCTAGTTTTCTGAGTGTTTTTATCATGAAAGGGTGTCAGAATGCATCAACTCCCTTTTCTGCATGTCCTAAAATGATCATGGGGCTGGTGATTTGGTTTGGGTTCCCATTCAATTCATGGAGTGTTTTACATGGTAGATTTTCTTTTGTTTAACCATCTTGCATTCCTAAGAAAAATCTCACTTGATCATGGTGTGTATTCCTTTTAATATGCTGTCTGGTTCAGCTTGCTATTACTTTGTTAAGGATTTCTGCATTTGTATCATAAGGGATATTGGTCTGTAATTTTCTTTCTTTGTAATATCTTTGTCTCTGCTTTTAGTATGAGAGTAATACCCAATCTCATTAATGACAGTGCAAGTTCCCTTCCCTTCTATGTTTTGAAAAAATCTGAGAAAAGGTGATGTTATTCTTCTTTAAATGTTTGGTGGAATTTACTAGTAAAGCCATATGGTCCTGAACTTCTGGGAAGTTTCTTTTGTTCTTTTTTTGTTGTTGTTGTTTTGTTTTGTTTTTTGTTCGACATCTTTTTTTTATTAGTGCATACTGGTTATAGAGAGTAATGGGTTTCATCTTGGCTGCTGTGCATGTGCACATAAAAGACTTTTACCATTTTCACCCCCATCACCCTTCTTGCCCTACCCGACCCCAACTTCCCTTTTCGGAGGGGTTCTCCATGCATACAATATATTCCAATCATGTACATTCTCATATTTTTGATTACTGATTTAATCTCTTTACTTGTTATTAGTCTTTTCAGATTTTATACTTCTTATTGAGACAGTCTGGTAGTTTGTGAATTTTAGGCATCTATTTCCCTAGGTCATCTAATCTGTCAATTTATCATTTCTTACTGAGCTCACTTAGCAACCCTTCTCATTTCTCTAAAGTCAACAGTAATGCCCTCATTTTCACTTATTTTATTTTAACTATTTGCATCTGCTCTTCTTTTTTCTTAGTGATCTAGCTAAGTTTGTCTTTATTAATTTTCAAAGAACCGATTTTATTTCACCGATTTCCACTACTAATCTTCTGGTCTCTATTTTATTTATCTCCATTCCGTTACTTCCCAACTTCTGGTAGCTGTGGGTTTATTTCACTCTTTTCCCATTTCCTAATGGTGTAACATTGGGTGACTGATTAGAAGCCTTTCTTTTTTGTTAGCATAGTAATTTACAGCCCTATGCCTTCCTCGCACCCCACTTCTGCTGCATCCTCAGGGTCTTCTAATTCCCACCCTAATCCCGCTTTGACTCCCTAGTTGTTTACGAATCTGCACCATTTTTACCATATTAAGAGGAAAAAGTTCAGTGTCTTAAACCCTTAGGATTAAGTAATTCTTACACGTTTTGCAATAACTTCCATTTAATACTGTAGTATGCACTCCTGTCGCTGGCTAACCAGGACCACAGTACCTTTGTCATTTCTATAGGGACCATAAAGTATTACATTAAAAAATAATTCTCAAAGGTAAAGTCGACTTTTAAACAGATGTAACATGAACACGTACTGAAGACTTTATCGACCTCATTATTAGTGAGGAAATCAATAAGGCCTTCCCCGTTAAAAGAAATCAGACAGGCCAGTGAGATAGCTCAGTGGCATAAGCACCTGCCTGGCAAGCACAAGGTCCTGAGTTCGACTCCCGGTGCCCACATACGAAAAAAGGGCCGGTGATATCGCTCAGCAGCATGGGCGCTTGCTGGCGCAAGAGGTCCTGAGGTCGACCCCCGGTACCCACAACAACAACAAAAAAAAGAAACCAGAGAAGCACAAATTTATGAGTAAAGGAGCGAATATAAAAGCAAATTCACAAACATGAAACTGGCTTTTCCCAGGGTTGGAAGGGGGTCATTTTAACTATTTTCAACTGAATTTTCTGTCTGTCTAAGATGACAACATTGCGTGGCTGCTAGTTTCCTGCAACTTTCTGGTTGCAAGGTGGGAAATGGATCCAAGCTGAGGACAGGCTGGAGCCAAACGCCTTGGCCTGGTGTCGCCACAGTGCGTTTCTCACCAGAGACGCAAGGGCATTTTTCCTGCTTACTCCAAACTTCTCAATAGGACACAGAAAATAAAGAGAGAAAAACTAAAGGCGAGGGTTCAGAAAAGAATTTACAGAGGCAAATCCATCACCAAAGAAAAACGGGAAGGAAAACAATGAAGGGGAACACACCCCTGAGGCCAGGAGCAGGGGCGAGGTGCAGCCGCAGTGGGCATGGGTCAAAGTCGCTCGGGGCACTGAGACCACGCAGGAGGCCTGGGTCCCAAAGGCGCGGGGTGAGTTGACCCAGTCTCCGTGGGGCTCCCACAGAGCAGGGTACTCAGGGTGCCAGGGGTGACTGGCAACACCTTGGCAATGACTCCCACCTCTCAGCAGCCTCCTGAGCTGGGAGAGGATACCACTGCCCCATCCTCTCGGGCCAGCCCTCCTGTGCCCACCCCCGGGGAGCAGAGAGAGCAGCAGGAACCTCGGAACACTGTCGGATAAGACAGAAGTTGTGCGATACCTGAGCTTGTGTGTCTGATTTATCTCACCACCCATTATGGTCCCAACCCAAACCCTAAATAGTGTAAAGAGCAAAATAAAAGACAGATACTAGGCAACAGGAAGATGGATCTTTGGCAAAAGGGAAGGAGACCAAGAGATGAAGGGGAAAGGAGTGGAGGGAAGAGGACGGAAAGAGAATTGAGATGTGTTGAGTACATGCACCAACTCCCACCGTGAACGTAATCATTACGTACTGCAAACACAGACTAATAAAAAATAGTAATAATAAAACACTTTTCAGACAGGCACTATATAAACATTCAGGTATTACTATTGGGCTTAAGGCAATATTTTATTTCCAAGTAATCAAAATAAATATAATTCTGATGTTACATCCACTTTGTCTGTCTTATGTAACAAGCATTGTTTTATAGCTTTCAAATAACTGCAGTTATTTGTACATCTGTTAACCATGCTGGTAATGCCTGGCAGAGAGAAAGTTACCACACAGAATGGAAGAAATAAAAATCACAAATTCCACGAAAATAAATTATTTCAAGCAAAATCATTTCAAGCAAAAATACGTCTAGGTAAGCCAGGCATGGTGGCCCATGCATATAATCCCAGCTACTCCAGAGGCTGAGGCAGGAGGCTGGTAAGCTGAAGGCCATCGTGGGTAACTTAGTGAGGCCCTGTCTCAAGATAAAATAAAAATAAAAATAAAGATAAAAATAAAAATAAAAAGGGGCTGGGGATGTAGCACAGTGCAAGGGCCTTGGGTTCCATCCCCAGTACCAGAAAAAAAAGGAAAGAGCCAAGGTCTAAGGGCTGAACATCCATGACCCTGGGTAGAACTGTCCCAGAGGCTGTCCGCATCACTTTTCACAGGAGGGTTATCCCCATCTACAACATTTATGAATAAAAACATACTTCATTAGAAGACAAGAAAACCTATGAAGGAAACACATGGACTGTCCCTGTCTTGTCAACTTGGGAAGCCAAGGTAGACACCTCCTCCCAGTGCCCCTTCCATCCCTTTAACAGGACCACTCCTCCCCTCAGCCATCCCTCTAGTCCCTCCAGGGACCTGTCTTGGTCCCTCAGTGCTGTGCCCAATTCCAGACTCTGCCACACCCAGGGCTGCCCAGAGCACCCATGCTCACACGCCCGGCTAGGAACCTGCCGACTCCGGCGTCCTCCACAACATGGAGCCCAGGGGCACCTGCTATGGGCCAGGAGGACTCAGGCAGCAGTGCCCCGGGGGGCCACACGCTGTGCAGCAGCTGCCAGTGTCATTTCCCAAGGACACTGCAGTCTCACTTACCCTTTTAATCCAGCAGTGCTAAAATGCAGCTTGAAGATGTGGGGTAGTGGTGTCCGAGTCACCCCTGGGGTCCATGTTAGCCCACAAAAAGGATCTTTAAATTTACACTTGGAGAAGTGAAGCTACCTTTGTCACAAAGTGATGTCGTCCTGGACAGTCCTGCAAGTGCGACCGAGAGCTCCGTCACTGGGAGCCGCAGGAAGCGAACAACCTTGGTGTGCAGGGCTCTTCCCGGGGAGGAGCGAGCAAGCTGACACTCACTGAGAGCTCGCCACACATGGGTCCCTTGTGTGTTCCCACATCAACCGTGCTCTGCGACTGCCACACAGCTCGGGGGAGAGTGACAAAATCTCAGGGGTCCACAAGGCCAATGCCACAGTGGTCTGGAGGGAATCACAGAGTTCTCCCACCACCCCCGCTCCCTCCCTTAGAGTCCAGAGTCTAAGGTAAGAATCTATTTGGACAGTGCCTATTGGAGCCCAGGCAATGCGCTGCCCACCTGGCAACAGTCCTCTTGGAACAAGAAGTGGTGGAGAAACTGGGCGGGGTCCTCAGCTACCAGGCTGGGAGTGCCGAGTCTTGGAAGGGCCCAGGGTCACTGGCTGACACTCACCTCCCTTCTCCCGTGCAGGTGGCTGATCGCCCCACTTTGGGCGTGTGTAAGGAGATCGTGAGCCATGTGCTGCCCTCACCAGCCGCTGCCCAGCCAACCCAACCACTGACAGGGCCGACAAAGGAGACGTGGTTTCCATTCTGTGGAAGGCACTATATCTTAGGCCGTCTTGTGTCAGGAGCTTGGCCTGTATCGTAATCAACACAGTGTATTCGGGGCATGGAACCTGCCTATAGTCCCGGCTACTTGGGAAGCTGAGGCAAGAGGATCCCCTTGAACCAATGAGTTTAAGGCCAGCCTGGGCAACAGAGTGAGACCTCACCTTAAAAAAAAAAAAAAAATGTATCTAACAAACTTAAAAACCTGTGTTTTGGGCCGGGGATATAGCTCAGGGACACAAGCACCTGCCCGGCAGCGGAAGGTCCTGAGTTCGATTACCAGTACCAAAAAAAAACCTGTGCTTTCCTCTCCTTAGGTTAAGAATGACCTTACAGCCTATGTCGCCTATTACTTGCTTAGTACATCACTTCTTCAGGAGGGGCAAATTCACCCTGGGCCATGTGTCTCAATTCTCACAAATTCTTAAAGCAGTGAAACTTGTGGGATGTATTTACACACCATGCCACTATACTGGACGGAAAACCATTTCCTTACGCTGATATTCTTCCCAGTGTCTGTATTTGGAAAAACACTACCTCCCTACAGAAGTCAGGGTCTTTTTCCTGCTCCTACTCTAGCACTCTCCCAACTCCGAACGCTCTGTGGCCGACCCTGTGGAGGGTCCTCCCCGAGCGCCCAGCAGTCTGGGCAGACACCAGCTGGGGGCCCTGTCACTCCGCCCAGCTCTGCCTCTGTCTACCCGGAGGTACAGTCAGCTGCCCCACCCCCCTCAGACGCCACGGAAGTGGCAGGTTGTCAAGTACGCATCCGACCACTGGTGTGAATGCATGGGGCCTTCCCAGGTGTGGCGCATTTGCTAGGACAGGTCACAGCAGCAGAGAGATGTTCACTGCATAGGATACGGGACACTGTGAACAATACAGATGAAGAGATGCAGGGAAGGGGTGCAGTGTCCCTGGCCCTTTCTAGGAGCCACCCATGTTCTGAAGGCTCTGAAACTCAGCTCTTCAAGTTCTTACGGAAACTCCAATACCCAGGCAGGATTGATTACCACTGGTGATCAGCTTGACCTTCAGCCTCTCTTGTCTCACCTGGCATCGGGAGGAGGTGGGACTGCAAAGTCCCAACCCTCGACCACGTCTTGGTACTTCCTGTAACCAGCCCCCATCCCTGACCTATCTAGGGCCACTGGCCGCCAGCCATCCCGTTAACACAGACCACACACTCGTTACTCTGGAGATACCAAGGGCGCACGTCAGGAAAAAACAAAGACCAAATACCTCTTTCCCAACATCACTCCACCCTCCCCACACTGAGCTGTCCCGCAGCAGGTCCTGTGCCACCCCGTGTCCCCATTGGACCCCTGGGACCAGGGCTGTGCTCTCTGCCTTCCCGGCTGCACTCACGCTTCTTTAGCAGCTGCACCTAGTTCACCAAGAAAGGCCCCAGGGGTTGCCATGGCAACAAGCATCCTCTCAATGCCGGGAGGATGGCCGGTGGCCAGGACCACGTTGTTGGTAATCCTGTCTTGTTGGGCGGACAGAACGCTTTTCATGACCATTCAGTAACAAGAGCTTTTAAAGGAAGCAGAAGGGGGTGGGGTGTCTGTTAGAACCCTGTGACCTATTTAGAGACTCTACTTGGCTTCCACACATGATGGGATGTTTTGGCCCCTCCACACATAGCCAACCGCCATCACTGGAGCTCGTATAAAAGTTAGGGGACAATTTGTTCTTGCCTGCAATCTTCCGCCTTCCTGGAAACCTAGTACTAATCCAAGACTGATTTACTGTGACACCCAGTGCTAAGCCATGACCAGAATAATAAGCACAAGCAATTTTCACTTTGCAATGACATTTCTGTAAAGAGCCACAGTGGAGAATAACAGTCATTTGCTCATTAGCAGTAACATATAGGCAACAACTATCTATCCCCCCAGAACCAAGCAGTTAATGAAAGAAAAAGTATTTCACAAAGAGAAAACAGCTTGATACTCTATAAGCTGAGTTACAGATGCACTGATCTGCCATCCACTCAGCCTCTGCTACAACCAAAATAAATATGCTCATGCATTATATATTACATAACTATATATTAATATCACACTGTGTTTATATTATGAATATATCAGACAAGAAAACCTACTGCCAAGGCACAGCTGGGGCTGGCCATGCACCAAAACAGGACCATCAGCTGTGCTGACAAAGAGATGCCACTGGACCAAACTAACACTGGGTCTGCCCTTTGCGTGGCATTTGATTGGCGTCTTTGTGGGCTCAACCTTGTCACTACAGCAGAATCTCTCATCTACAGAAGTCACCAAGCTGAAAGTAACCTTGGCACACTATTCAAAGCTAACCAAGGCAGGTGTGGTGGTGCACACCAATAATCACAGCACTGGGGAGGCTGAGGCAGGAGGATCGCCACAAGTTCAAGGCCAGCCTGGGCTACATAGTGAGTTCAAGACCAGCCTGAACTACATGGTGAGACCCTGTCTCAAAAAAAAAAAAAAAAAAAAAAAATCCAACAAACACTAATCAACCAATTCTCTGATGGACACATAAATCATGGATCCAGTTGTAGAACTGGCATGTAAAACATTTACAGGTACAAATATGTAATAAATGCTAATAGCTATTTGAAAGAGTAAACTAGAAAGGATACTGATTAAAAAACAAAAATAATGAGCCCTTGCCCCTCATACCTAGTAATAGCTCAAAACACAAGCACTCAAACATTTTCAAGTGTTAAGGAGACCGGGAAATTTACCATAAAACAGTGCTGTACTTTTAAAAGAAATCCATGCATTCTAATACAAATTACATCCAAAGGGCCAGCGATATAGCTCAGTAGCACAAGCACCTGCCTGGCAAGCGCAAGGTCCTGAGTTCGATTCCCGCTACCAAAAAAAAAAGAAAAAAAAATTACATCCAAAGCACACATGTTACCACCCAAACCTGCAGGCTTTTTAGAGACTGGAAGCAGGGCTTTCGTCACACTTCTTTTGCTATTAGCCAATCTTATTATTAATAAACATTTACTGGGTTGCTTTGGACATACGATGTGAACACAATCAGCAAATGTTTACCAAAAGTCCCCAGGACAAATGTCACTGTTTTAATGTACTGAAATTGAGTTGTCACAGGATACACAAATGAACACAAATAGATTCACATACAATGGAAAATTTTAGCTCTGCCGATCAACAGAGGAACTGAAAGGATGTGCCAGGGGACAGCCCCTGCGGCCTCCGGGGAAGGTTCCAGGCTGTGGTATCGGGAGCCACAAGGGCCAGGCAGGAGGAGGAGGAGCAGCTCCAGCTCAGGAATCAAAGACAAGGCCGCACATGGGCAGAGAGGTGGTTAGTTCCCTACAGCGAGATAGTAAACCGGGTGTGGTGTGCATGCCTGTAACCCAGCACTCCGGGAGGCCGAGGCAGGGGGACTGAAAGTTCCAGCCCAGCCTGGGCAACTTCAAGACTTTTAGCAAGACTCTGTCTCCAAATAAAAAATAGAAAAGCGCTGAAGGCCCTGGTTCAATCCCCAGTATGGCCAGCCAAAAAAAAAGAAAGAAGAAAAGATAAGAAAGCGGGGATTGCCCTTTTTAGAGAGAAGATGTGGAGAGAACAAAACCACCCAGACGCAGCTGACACCAGAGGGAGGTAACGGATTTAGGACAGCAACATGGCCTGCACAGAGAGTGGTGACACGTTTTTTTCCCTCTGCATGGGAAGGGCACGTGCGTGAGTGGGTGCAATGGTACTGATGCACTCAGGGGCTTCAGGAAACTGGGGAGTTAGGCATGTTAGGCAGATGGTGACCACAGCCAAAATCACAGCACGCTAGCAGGCTGGCAAGGAAAGTTGCCGGGCAGTAATCCCATGGCTTGTGTGCCACGGTCACTGCCGGTGCCATACAAATGCATCCTCCTCCGTCCCCCAGCACATCCTGGTCCTCTGACTGGACGTGTGCCCAAAAGAGGGGTTTGACCTTTTAGCTTCTGGTCAGAGGGCAAAATCTTCTCCCTTTCAAATGGAATCTCCATTTACAAGGAATCTCCTAAAATTAGAAATAAACACCCAACACGCTGTGATGCCAATATTGGTTTGCATAATTCTTTGTTTTTGTTCTGTTTTGTTTTGTTTTGTTCTGTTTCCCTGAGACAGGGTCTTGCTATGTATCCCAGGTGGGCCTCAAACTCGCAGCAATCCTCCTACTTCAGCCTCTCGAGCGCTGGGATTACCGGTGTGCGCCACCATACCTGGCTGGCTTGCACAGTTCTGACCTGGTACTGCACCGAGCCCCAGTCGCTCCAGACGAGCAGGGGTCTTTCCCCCAGACACCCCAGCACCCCGAGTCTTCTCGGCACCAGGCCTGGGATGGAAGCAGCCCCGAAGCCTAGCGCTGCATGATGTTTGAGGACAGCAGCACTAGTGTTCCAGCTGCAGCGGGTTTTCTCCACCCAAAGAGCAATGAGCACACCTGGTGCGTGTGACACTGCACCATTCATATGCGAATACACAGCAAGGCAGAAGGGGAAACATCACATTCCACCTGCATGTGCAAGCTCACTGTGATTCCATTTCCCAGTCAATTTACATAAAAATTCCATGTGCAAAATAACGACCTTAAAGTGACCACTTCAGTGCACACTGGGCAACCAGAGTGGAAGGAAAAGCCGCGTCCCAGACCCTTGCTGGGGGCAGGTGTAGCTGCGAGGACTCATGGCCCGTGAACGGGCACGCGCCGCAGGCCTTCCTGCCCAGCTTTCCGATTTCAAATACAAGCGGACTCATGTGAAAGTGCCAACTGTTTTGAGCTACACTATTCATAAAGTTAAGCAAGCGAAGAGATTCCAAATGTCCCCCAGGAAAGGCCATTTTGAAACACCTTCGGCCCTCCCTCAGCACGCAGCACCCGGCTCCTCCCCCAGAGGCTCGCATGGGAAGGGCGCAACCACAGTTTCTCCAGCGACAGCTGCCAGGACCACCTGAGGGCCAGGCCGGAAGACACTGGACATCACTACCACAGCCACCCAACACCCGAATGCCACCGCAGCCCCCAGCACCCAGGCAACTCCAGGTAAAACAGGAGGCCCAGGTAAGGACGGACAGCGCCCTGGCCACCCTCATCGCCGGCTCACGGGGAGTCGCACAGCTGCCCCAGGCTTGGACCACACTCTCCCGGTTACACGGAGCCCCAGTGCCCCACTCAGGAAGCAGCCAGCCTCGAGGTGGGACCGGAAATCAAATCAAACCAAACCGTGGAGCCCACAGGAGCGGGTCCTAATGCTGGCCTGCGAGGAGCTCTGGGTGCATTTGACCTCTCCAGGCTCCCGTTTCTTCTGTGAAGGACAATGATGAGAGGGCACCTCGCAGCATGTGGTGGGACAATGCCGGGTTCGTGTCACAGTGCCCAGCACGCACCGAGGCGATAGACAGCACTGCTGCACCGCCTGCACCCGGCGTGACACCCAGAGCCCAGCCCGGCTCGGCCTCCACTCCCTGGTCCCTCAGAGCCCACAGGTCCCCCAGAAATGACAACCTCTCCCACCCCTAGGACACCCTCCCTCCACGGGTACCACTCTCCCTTCAGTGAGGCAGAGCTGGGCCCAAGCCAGGAAAACTCACTTTGCTTTGTCAACAGACAGAGAAGAAACAGAAATTTACTTTGTGATTTATATTTTTAAAAAACAGTAACTTTACCTTACCAACTCACCCTCTTCCAGAAAAAGCAGGCTTCTACTATTTTCTGGTCTTACCTTTCCAATAACTACTGCCTCAAACATCGGGGGCCACAGGGGCCCAAAGACGTGACACAGGTTCCGCCATCTGCATGAGAAGCCAGCCCAGTTTGAAGATGATGACGGGACAGGGAGATGACAGGACTCAGCCACAGGGTGAGAGTGGCCTGTCCCCCAGGTCCTGACTGCACCCACCCGCAGCTCCAGGAAAACGGGCTGGGACTCAGAGTTGGGTTGGGACTCCAGGCAGAGAACTGGAATCAGGATTCCAGGCCAAGCTATTAATCAGAACAAAAGAGGAGGACCTGGGTTCTGGAATCCCTGTTGATATTAAGGAAGGGTCTCCTCTGGGGACATGAAGTGCCACCATCCTGGAAGCAGCTATCCCTGGTCTGCCCAGCAGTAAGCAATGCTGGGGCCCAGCACTGCAGCATAGGGCATCCTTTCATGCATCTGAGGATGTCCCCAACATTCATGTATGACATGCATGTCTAGGGTGATTCCGGTGCTGCCAGGCATGGTAGCACATGCCTGTAATACCAGCACTCTGGGAGACTGAGGCAGGAGGATTGCCAGTTCAAGCCCAACCTGGACAACTGAGTGATGTAGCAAGACCCTGTCTCAAAATGAAAAGGGCTGGAGATGTGTAGCTCAGTGCAAAGGCCCTGGGTTCAACAGCAGACTGCAAAACAAATAAGTGAGATTCTGGCACTGCTCACTACTTGGGAAGAAGAGGGACTTAGGGTCTCAGATCATCTTACACAGAGGCCTGCTGCGTGGTAAGCTCCGTCTGCCCCCAACTTCTAGACTCACACTTCCCACTGACTTAGCAATTTCCTGGCTAAGGGTAGCTAATGGAAGTGATCTCGCTCACACTGAAGTGGAAAAAACTAAAGCTTATAGCATGGAAAATGCCCCAGTGCTGGGGTAGTTGGAAACTGTGTCACTCATCCCTCTGGTTGCTGGCTTCTCCATCCCTCACCAAACACACCCACCCTGCACTGCAGAGCCAGTACCACCCCAGCTGCTGCCCGGGGCACCCCACCCTCCATCAGCCACCCTGCAGTGTCCCACAGGCCATACCAACTATGCAGCAGTAGAGCTGATTTCTGAGCAGAACTCCTGCACCCGGTCAAGCCCGGGACAGCTGCAGCCCTGGGGCCATCGCCCATGCCACTAAGCTCCTCTGCTGGGACATTCAAGTTTGCCTGACACTCTGTCACTGCAACATGGCAGTTGAGAGCAGAAGAGAAAGAAAGTGTCTGTGGTCTACAGCACAGAGCAGAGGGCGCAGAGGTGGCAAAGGTGAAGCCCTGAGCCTTTGAGTCAGGGCTGGTTTCCAGGGTCAGCATCCTCCTCCCCTGCAGGACCTCACCCTGCTGATGGGGTATGAGCGATGGCAACCAAAAGGGCCTGGTGACCCACTGCTGCTGTCCTTCCCGCCTGCTGCTCACCAGGAGCAGCCCTGCCCGAGACCCTCCTTCCACCACCAACACCAGGGAGGTTTCTCTCGAGACCAAGCAACCGTGGGGACACTGCCTAGCCGGCCAACCTCCAGGTATGCACTCTGCATCTCCTGGACACAGGCTGCACTCGCAGAGCTGGAGGCAACTCCAATGGGTGAGGGAGACGGGATGGGCATCACTGGCCACCCTGCACTGTAGGTGTAATACAGACCGTCCTGACCCTCGACACTTCTGCTCCCCATTCTTCCGCTTCATGATGGCGGGAAAGCGAGGCGTTCAGAAGAAACTTGGAGTTTTGACTCTGGGTTTTTCCCTGGTCCAGCAATATGCCATCAGGTCCCCACCCTAGGGGTGGAGCAGCCACCGCTGCCAGCAGCCACTGTGGGCCATGATGCTGAGCCAGGTGTGAGCAGGCTAGGCATGTTTGATGCATTGCAATTTAAGGATATTTTCAGCTCCCAATGGGTTTATCAGGAGGTGCCCATCATAAGACAAGAACATCTGCAGAGGCAAAGAGAACAGAGTAAAATGGTAAGCCTCCCTTTATGCATGGCACATGGTAAACTTCTTTGATTTCAACTCATGTTTGAGGGCGGAGCTTATGGTCACTGATTAAAAACAAACTCCTGGTAAGGTCTCCCTCGGTAAATCGCCGTGTCAGAACGGCCTCTCGAGATGCTCTGAGGAGCGGAGTCCCAACACGCTGGACCAGTGGTCACCCTGGTTTCTGGCAAACACACTGGGTATGAATAAAAGCAGAGAGAGCTGCATCTCACCCTGTAGGAGTTAAGTTACAAAGTAACTCTTCCCTCCGCTGGTGTCTGTGACCCAGGTAGGGGTGATAAGTTATTTCATGTCCCCAAAAATCCTCCAAGTGGAAGAAAAGATGGGGAAAGAAGGCATCAGGGAAGACCTGACAAAGCCAAGGGGCTAAGGGCCGGGAATCAGAAGGCAGCAGCTCGACCTGCAGCTGGGGAAGGGGGAAGGCAGACCTTCCCGGCCGAGAAGACAGCTGGGCCGTGGAGACCGAGGACCTGCTCGCCCCAGCCTCGCGTCTGGGAGGCTCAAGCGTAGTTCTCACGAGCCGAGGCTCACGGGCGGGATGTGCTGAGACCCCGTCCTCCCTCCTCTCCGCCTGCACACACCGTGCGCACCGCACACCTCCCCAGGCAGCGCAGAGGCCCGCAGCCCAGCACCGCGCCCTTTGGGGTCACACGCTCCGCACACGGACAGCGCAGGCCATCGGAAAACCAGTCTGCAGTCGGAACTCTGGCTTTCCGCAAGCAATGCTGTGACCATGTTGTCAAAAGCAGGGTGAAGCTCAAAGCATGCCGTGAAAGGCTGTGTGGTGGATTGACAACTGGTGGTCAACTTGTCACACCCAGCTGAACTGAATCAGCGTGGTGTGGAGGGCCCACCTGAGGACTGCTGCCAACAACATAAAAAGGAGAACTGGTGAGGAAGAGTTGCTGTTGTCGGTTCTCCTTGAGGAGCTTGTCACGCTGGCTTTCCTGATAGGAACTTGGCTGTTCTCATCATCAGAGGAGCTCTGGTCCTCACTGTCGCTGAGGATGGCTGTGGTGACTTTCGGGGGAGCTCCGGTTCTTACTCTGAGCGTCGCTTCCTGGCTCCGGGGTAGATCCCTCAGCCTCCTGGCACAGATCCTTCATCCCGCTGGTGCAGACTTTCTAGCTTCCACCACTGACCTTTGGGCCTTCCCGGTGCAGATCCGTGAAATATACTTGCATGAGACATTGTTGTGGGCCCTAGGCCTTCAGCTGGACTCATGAGGGCATGGTCATGGGCTCTAGGTCTTCAGCTGGACTCATACAGGACACTGCTGTAGGATCCAGGCCCTCAGCTGGGTTCTTTGGGTCTTTAGTGTGTGGACAGATTTCCTGCACTTTTTGTATATGACTCTTTGGGTGGCTATTACAAAATAACTCTATAAATTATGTGTCTTGTATTGTATTGTTTCCCTTGCAAACCCTGACTACAACAGGCTGTATTTCCAAAATATTAAGATATTAAATGCGTATTTCAAATGTTGCCTTAAGTCTGGGGCTGGCTGGGAGGGAAGTAAGACATATTTCCCAACAGCAGCAGCAGTTCTGTTCTAAGCCTCGAATCTCTCGTGTCAGCCGCACCCATGCAGATGCAGACTGAGCTGAACCTCAGCGGCACGTGTGGACAATGCAGAGGGCGTGTCCCCCACAGGGGGCTTTCCACGTGGAGCAGAGGGAGAACCACAAGGAACCTGCCATGTGCCAACAGTGTGGACAAGTGTCCTTCTTGAGATCTGTCACCAAAGCTGCGTTCTTCCTTCCACGCCGCAGAACGCCTGTGCAACATGTCAACCAGACTCACCGACTCTGCACTTTTTTAAAATTCAGAGATAAGGGCCGGTGAGATGGCTCAGCGGCGTAAGCGCCTGCCCGGCAAGCGCAAGGGCCCAAGTTCGACTCCCGGAACCCACATACGAAAAAAGGGCCGGTGATATCGCTCAGTGGCACGGGCGCCTGCTGGCGCGTGAGGTCCTGAGGTCGACCCCCCGGTACCCACAAAAAAAAAAAATTCAGAGACAAATGATTTCCAATAGATCAATACAGACCCCAAAAATATCCCACGTACACACAAGGATTTACGTACGGTAAGGGGAGCACATTAGATCAGCAGATAATTAATCAAGAGTGATATTAAAGCAACTAGCTAGGTGCTTGGCTACAGGAGAAAGACTGAATCCCTGAGTGGTTCTTTATCCCAAGATCTACACAGTCAAATGATTTTTAAAATGTAAACAAGGAAGAAAGAAACTGTGAAAGTAGTACAGCAAAATAGAAGTAAACATTTTTATAGTATTAGAGTATGAAATCACCCCACAGTCTTCTATATGTGCATTTAAGTTCAGGCACAAGGGTTTGCACTATAAAACTGTTTGTAATAGCCAAAAAATGAAAATTATCTAGATAGTTATCATTACAGCACCAATTACATAAATCATGATGTATTACTGTGATAGAGCACTACATCTGTAACTTAATAAATGAGATAGATCTACGTCCATTGCCAAGGAAACAACAGTATTTACCTTCAGTGGAGAAAGACTAGAAAATAATCCTTGCATAGCACAGACCATAGCTAGAAAAATGTAGAAGAAACAAGCGGTGAGTGGGGAAGATGGTCTTTCTTACTTTTCATTTTGTATCTTTCTGCACCCTTTATTCATTACAGGTATACATTAATTCATGTCATTAAAAACAACTTTAAGAAAGACTGATCTATTTGCTAAAAGCATAAATCTTGATTGTTCTCTCCAAAAAAAAAAGTACCTATGTGAATTGCTGGAATTTAATCAGCTTGATTACATTAATCACTTCACTATATATATATATATATATATATATATATATATATATATATATATTTATATATCAAGACATATTGTATATCTTAAATATATAGTTTTTATTTGTCAATTAAACCTCAATAAAGCTAGGAGGGACACTAATCTTACCATAGATTTTCTCTGTTAAAAATGGGAACAGGGCCGGTGAGATGGCTCAGCGGTATAAGCGCCTGCCTGGCAAGCGCGAGGGCCCGAGTTCGACTCCCGGAACCCACATACAAAAAAAAGGGCCAGTGATATCGCTCAGCGGCATGGGCACCTGCTGGCGCACGAGGTCCTGAGGTTGACCCCCAGTACCCACCAAAAAAAAAAAAAAAAAAGGGAACAAAAATATTTTTAGTATTTGAGAGAACAGTTTTGAAATACCCTTGAAAACTTTAAAAAGTCTAATTTATAAACAATTAATATGTTTAATTGATTTTTAAGGGCCTGCTAGTCAGGCATAGTAGTGCATGCCTGTAATCTCAGCTACTCAAGAGGCTGAGGCAGGAAGATCCCTTGTTCAAGGCCAGCCTGGGCAACTTAGCAAGACTCTGCCTCAAAATTTTTAAAAGGCTGGCAGTGTAGCTCAGTGGTAAAGCACCTACCTAGCATGAGCAAAGCCCTGGGCCGTTACACCCCAGCAGACACAGAGAATGACACAGCCAGAGGATACAGGACTACAGCGCAAGGTGACATCCTCATCTCTTCCCGCCTGCGACCAGAGGAAGGACCCAGCCCTGTAGCTGGGAAGCCTCTGTCCTAGGAACCTATTAAACAATGTCACTTTCCTATAGATACCTAAAAGCTATGAGGATGCCACAGGAAGCACGTGTGACAACTCAACACGAGCACGCACCCATGTCCTGGTGTTAGGTTACTCTTTCATTCTAAGGCAATGTCTGAGTTGGGGCACAGGGTGCTTACAGGGCCAGTGATATCCTATTTCTTGATCCCAGTGTTTGCAGAGGTCTGTTCTGTTCATGAGAGTCCACTGTACATTAAGTGTGACATGTGCACTTTGCTGTATATGTGTATACTTCAGTCTGGAAATGTAAAGAGTTTGTTATAAACTTGGTCAAATGAATGAGAAAAGTGAAGCCCTGCGTATTCAAGAAAAAATCAAAAGCCATTGCTCAGCCCACTGCTTAGCAGACCCCACAGCAAAATATATCACAGAAAAGGTGCAAAGAATCTATTTCAGTTCCTTTCCACCATGAAGTGAGCAGCTGTCCTCCACCAGGCCCTTCCACTATGCAGTTTCTATGTTCGAGCCAGCTCACCATGGACTGAAACTTCTAAACCGTGAGCCAAAAATAAACCTTGGCTCCTTTAAGTTGCCAGTGTCGGGTATTTTGTCCCAGTTATGAGGAAAGTGACTGCAACACCTGTTAAAGAATTGTCTATTAAGTTGGGTGCAGTGGCATCTTCCTGTAATTCCAGCTACTTGGGAGGCTGGGGCAGGGTGATAGCAAGTTTGAGTCCAGCCTGGGCAACTAAGAAGACCTTGTCTCAAAATAAACAATAAAAAGCACTGGGGATGTAGCTTAGTGGTAGAGCACTCCTGGGTTTGATTCCTAGTACCACACAAAAAAACTACCTTGCTAATGAAAACAACCTGCGAGACAGGATCTAGAAATAACACAACTCATCATTTTGAATAGAGGTCTTCTTTAAAAATATTGATTTGCCATGTTTATTAACAATGCCTTATAAAATGAATTCTTCTGGAAGATCTTTAAATGGCAGGGTTCGTTAATCACCTGCTCATAGGACGCTTTCAGAACAAAGCCTAATTACTGTAACCGCTGTCTGTTTCCCACATTGCCTTCGAGGTTTGCCCGAGAGCACAGATGTCCCATCCCTGGTCCTGCCCAGGTGCGGACACTTCGCTTGGGATAGATATGTTCCTTCACACACACACACACCCCCGTCAGAGTCAGAGCAGGGCTCTTCCAGCCCTTTGCAGCCTCTACCTTCTAAGGGGAAAACAGTCGCAGTGACCCCAGGGTAGACATTAACTATTTTATTGTGTAAGTGTGCACAAATGCTAAGAGTACCCTTAAACTGTTGATGTGATTCTAAAATACATAATACAAAGAAGTGCACTGATGAATACAGATGAAGCTTTAAAGCCGAAAGCATGCAAATTGACATTGGTTTCCCAAGAAGGGGGACATTGGGCAACATCCAGCCCAACTGCACTCCCTGAGCCATATGGGGCTTTAAGGCCCCCACGGCCCGCTAGGTCTGTGCCAGCTCTGCCTTCAGGGCACAGTGAGGGATGGTGCCCACCCCTCGCTACCACCACCCTGCATGCTCCCCAGCCACCAATCACGAGGCTGCCGGGACAACCCCGCGGATGGTGAGTCAGATCAAGTCCTGCTCTGCACAAAACCCCAGCAGCACTCCCCTGGGCTCCAGGGAAATGCCAAAGCCCTCTGCAGTCTCAGGACACCACAGTCAGGCCGCAAACCTACTGCCATCACCTCCTTCTGCTCCCTCCTCGCTGTGCCCAAGTACACTGCCCACCCGTCCCTGCTCCAGCTCACCGGAGTCCACGTGCTGTTGGTGACGGACCGTCACACCCCACACGATGGCAGAAACGCAAATGCCAAGGCCCTCGGTCCACCTGATCTGCACCTGCTTTCCAAGGGCATCACCCGTTATTCCAGCCCCACCTGCCAGACTTCTTGGGCTCCGTGGCACGAGACGCCAAAAAGGAAGAAAGAACTATTGGAAGCCCGCCGCACACAGACAGCCTAGGGGCCGGGCCTCTCTCAAGCCTCCTGCATGCAGAGCTGCCCATGTATCCCAGGCGCTGCCCTCCCTGCACTCACCCAGCCTCCACCCCTCTGATCTTGGCTGGCACAGGTCCATGGCCTCCCCGGCCACCCACTCCTCCAGTGCCCACCCTGCAGCACACGGGCACCTGGCTGAGCGGTGCAGTCCCTTAATCCCCCCGCGCATGCCCAGTCAGGGCAGCTGCGTCCTGCACCAGAGCCCTTGAGGCCTGTCCCCTCCTTCTGGGCAGACCCCGAATTCGTCCAGAAAAAAAGAAACCTCTGTGCATCTTCACAGCACTGTGCCACCTGGTGCTGACCAACCTTCGCGGGCCTGAGCCTCACCATGTGCGGTCTGACACTGGCATCTGGGTTCAGAATCTACAGAGGCAGAGGCCTTCTGTGCCCCCGCTGGCCTGCTGAGGGGACCCCATGCGCCTGGCACCGCTGTGGTGTTGGGAGCACAGTGCAAGCCCCAGAACTCGACACAGAACCCTTTGGCCAGAACCAGAGCCACACGGCCCAGGGAATAGCTGCCTTCCTCTGCAAAGCTGAGCCTGGCCAGGTCTGGTGGCAGCTCCGGCAGTGTCCTGCTGAGCACCCCGGGGTGGCACTGAACAGGAAAGCCATGAAAAGCAGGCCTGGACACTCATCCTACAAGAGCTGGGCCCAGACACCTCTTCCAAGGAGGACGCGCTGGTGACCCATCATGAGACATGGACAGAGTAAGAAAACAAGTTAAAGTGAGCCGGGCATGGTGGGGCACACCTGAAATCCCAGGATTCTGGGAGGCTGAGGCAGGAGGATCATAAATTCAAGGCCAGCCTGGTCAACCTCAGGACTTAAAGTGACCCTGTCTCAAAATTTAAAAATTTTAAAAGGGCTGGGTATATAGCTCAGTGTGAAGGCCATGGATTCAATTCCCACTACTATTAAATAAATGAATATATAAACAAGTAAATAGGAAAACAAAGTGGGCACTAGAGTTACGGCAGATGTACAATCATACATAAATGAAGCTAGGACGTCATTCCGTATCCCTCTCCTCTGCAATAATCCAAATCAACATTCACTTGTCAGTCATTTCCCCACCTCATAATGAAATAAAATTTCATTACAGTGAACAAGGGTTACCTTCATTGTGTTAGGATCTAAAGGTCCCCTCCAAATCCTTACATTGAAATGCTCACCCCCAAGGTAAAGGTGTTAGGAGGCCGGGTTTAGGGGACTGGGTCGGGAGGGCAGGGGCTGCAGTGGGGTCTGTGCCCTTATCAAAGAGGCCCAGAGAGCTCCCCCTCTTCCCACCTCGTGAGGGTACAGACGGATGACGTGGTGCACAGCCAGCAGGGGTTCTCCTTGGACCCCACCCGGTGGCACCCCGATCCATCGCAGGCTTCCCACCTCTGGGCTATGAGGACCAAGTGTTCATGGTGTACACGAAAGCCATTACTCTGTTCTACCAGCAAAAACGCATGAAGATATTTTACAATGAAAAAATTACCTCTTCAGAAGTTTATTATGAAAAAGTTCAGAAAATATTGTAGCTCCTAAAATGAAAGACAAGTTTAGTAAGTTTGCATAGCCCACATCCCGTCTTGTAAAGGCCTGGGCCAGCAGTCTGTTCACACAAGAAACCAGAAGCCCTGGCTCCTCCCCTTTCCGGAGGAGGGCAGGTTTTACACAATACTCCTCGCACACCTGCGCACGAGTGTGAGTGCATGTGTGTGAGCGAGGCGGTCCCTCTCTCTCTGCCCCTCTTCCCTTTCTCTTCTCTTCCCCTCCCTCTGCCCCCAGGGACAAGTCCTTGCAGAGGCACTGGGAGGGCTCCAAGCTTTATTTACAGCCTGTGGCGAGGCCGGGGATTCCAGGAGATTAGAGGGGAGAGATACTGAGATTCAGCATCTTTTTCTTCCAGAAAAACCAATGTGTTGCTCCAAAGCTCCAGCACTCTGTGGGATCTTGTTCAAAGAAGAGAAAACAGCAGGGAGATCATTCCCCTCATCCACCACCCCGCAGGCCATTCTGGTTTCTGATAACTCAACTCTCACAGGCACCTGGGGGAAATGAAATAGCGGAAGCTTTCTGCTGAGTTAGGGCAGGGCAAAGAGCTGTCACATTCACCCCTCCAGAGAGGTGGGCAGGCCCCAGGCACAGAGGGCTGGGAATGCTTGGGCAGGCTGGGGACTGCCCCGCCACTCACAGTAAACCGCTTACTTCCTCTCTTTATTCCTGCTAACAAAGCTGGGCCACAGGAAAGACCGCCCAACTCCCCCGGATTCTCATTCCTCTTGGTGTCCTGGCAGCAGCCACGAGGCCAGAGCTGCAGAAGCAAAGTCAGCCCCTGGGCAGAGAGGAGGCCTCTGCTCCCCACAGTCTCTCACAGGCACCAGACACACTCACCCTGCTGCCTTCCCTGAGCTCCTGGGGTCCCCTCCGTGACACTCAGAAAGTTTTAGATTTTGGGCACTTGGGATTTCAGATTTTTCCATTAAGAATGCTCCATCAGAAACGATGATTCAAGTATTCCAAAATCTGAAAAACTCTGAAATCTGAAAGATTGCTGGCCCCAAGCATTTTAAGTAAGGGATGCTCAATCCATGATTTATGCTGTCCACCTTCCTGCTAAAGTGTAGGCTCCCAAAGGCACGGCCCTGTGTCTGTTTTGTTCAGACGACCTCTGCCTGGCGCACACAGAAGCTAAAAAATGTTTTTGAACAAATGCCAAAGAGGCGAGTGGGAGAGATTTTTTATATCATGCATGAGTGTATAAAACGGTAAGGCCTTTCAGCCTCAGCTGCACTGTATTCTCACCCAAGTGCTTAACCAGAAAGGCGCAACAAGAACGCAGACAGACAGGGACCTTGGGACTTTCTACACGTAGCCTGCGTTGCTCAGAAATGCAAGTGCCCTGGGGCCTGAAGGAGAGGAGGGTTTTAGATGACTCCTGGCCAAAGAGACCTGACAACCAAATGCAGGACACGGCCTCTGCCCCAGTCCTGGATGTTTTTAAACAGCTGTACAGGGCTGGGGATATAGCTCAGTGGCACAGCGCCTGCCTGGCAAGGGCAAGGTCCTGAGTTCAATTCCCAGTACCAAGACAAAACAAAACAACAACAAAAGCTGTACAGGACATTCCGAGGATAGCTGGAAGCATCGGGATATGGGCTACGTCTCACACAGTTACTGGAGCTGTGTTCAAACTGGGGCAAGAGCATGGAACTGTGGTTTTGGGGGAGCGGGCTCTCTGCCGAAGACGCGTTCCAGTGTATCCAGGAGCGAAGTGTGTCTGCAGCCTACTTTCATATAAACAGCTCAGAACAAAATGTGTATATGGATGGATAGATAGATAGATAGATAGATAGATAGATAGATAGATAGCTCTATACATAGATATCTCCACCTCGAAGTTGCAAGTGCCGGACATTCTGTCCCAGCAACGGAAAGCAACCAGTACAACCATTACTGTTGCACACAGCACACGGTGGTAGGCACTGAGCAAGAACAAGAGCTGCGCCATACAGCTCACCTCTGGCCTGTCCCTGTGCCTGGACAGGCAGGGCCCACAGCGTCCTGCCCACCTGGGGCCACCACGGCTCTGAACATGACAGAAGCACTGAGTCGGTGGTGAACGCTGAAGGAGCAAGTCCCTGTTCCATTTTCAAACACATGTAAACCATGAAACCAAAGCAGCGGAGTGTCACGTTCACACAGCCACGCAAGCCCAAATTTGTCTGACCTGCAGGACACTTACCTTTTGAAGCCATTTTCCAATGAGTGAGCTCGAAATCTTTGTAGGGCCTAGCACCTTAGAACACAAAGTTTTCTATTTCCCAATGACTGTGGCCGTGGACCAGACCTAAGGGACACAACACCCTTTCTGAAAGGGCAATGTTGGGACAGGGCAAAGGTGGGGGCCCGTGCCTGAGGGCTGAAGCCAAGGTGCTATGAGTGAATATTTGGGTGCCCCCAAGTTCATATGTTGAAGCCCAATCCCTAATGTAAGAATACTAGGAGATGGCACTTTTGGGATATGATTAGGTCACAAAGGTAGGGTCCTCAGGAATGGAATTAGCAGCCTTATAAGAAGAAAAAGAGTCAGGCGTAGTAGCACATGACTGTAATCTCAGCTACCTGGCGGGCTGAGGCAGGAGGGCAAGTTTGAAGCCAGCCTGGGCAACTCAGCACGACCCAGATGCAGAATAAAAAATTAAAAAGGCCGGGGCTGTAGCTCAATGCTCCCGGTTCAAGCCGGTGGGAGCCCTCACCACATCAGATATGCCAGTGCCTGGGTCTTGGACTCCCTGACCTCCAGAACCACGAGGATCCAGGGTCTGTGCTGGGATCCCCGCTGCAGCCACTCAAACTGAGACCCGAGGATGAGGGAAGGGACCTTGAGCAGCTTGAAAATGCTGCACAATGATCCTGATAGAAACTGAGACAGCTGAGCTCTAAGGCTGAGGAGGGGCCGGCCATGGCCACCCCAAGCCAAAGAGGAACGAGGGGCTAGCAAAGATGACCTCACATCATGGGCACTCTTCCCATACGACACGGAAGCTGCCCAGAGGCACTGCAGTTGGGAGATGCTCTCCACAAAGGTTCAACTCAGGACAGGAACCAGGTGTGGCCAGGAAGCCAGCTGCTGGACCCCACGGTCTTAGTGCTTCAGCAGGCTCTCGCTGGGACAGCACACGTGATGCAATGAGCCAGGTGTGGTTTGCCCCCAAGGGTCCAGGTGCTGGAAGCTTAGTCCTCAGGGTGGAGACTTGAAGGAAGTCAGTCTGCAAGAGCAGGCTGTCGCTCAGGGAGGCCGCCCACACGCTTGGCCCCCTTGGCCCACAGCCAATTCCCCTTCCATTTCTCCACCAGGTTGGGATGCCGCCTGGGGGCCGGAGGCCTGCTCTCTGGACCCTCCAGCCCCTAGGATCTTGAGCAAAACAACCTCTTTACCTCCTGCAGTACCCAGCCTCAGCTATTTTGTTACAGCACCAACAAACAGACCAAGAAGCTTACCAGGCCCAACCCACTGTCGTGTTCACTACTGCAACAACTCCAACAAATGCACAGGGTCTTGTTGGGCGCTCTCACTCGTGGAGAGCTCGCTACTGCTCTGAGCAGTGAGGCTGCACAGCTCTGGCTGCTCGGCTTTATGGTGAGTAGACAGCTGTCCCACCCTCGCGTTCCAGTCCCTCAGGTCACAGAGCCCTTCCACACACAGGACCTGTGCAAATCTGAAACCCCCGAGGCCCGGATGTCTCACCAATCCAGGGTGTGTGACTACTTTGTTACGAGCCACTGCGCAGATTCTGACAAAGGCCACGAGATGCTCTGCGGGCTTCCTGGCAGAAGCAGGGAAGTCCTCGCTGTCCTTAACCACACATTCTGCTGAAGAGGAAGTGGGAGGGATCTCTAAATTGTTGTCAAGACAACCAAAGCACAAAGATAAATCTCTGGGATTCCACCCAGAAGTAGATTTTAAGTGCATATGCACACACACCCTATGGAAATAATAAAGATAACCCACCTCCTCCTTTCCCCTCCTCCTTTCTTTCTTTCTCCCTCTCTTGCTTTGGTCATGTGGCAATGTGTGTTAAAAATACATACTGGGAAGCTTTCCACCTTTGGGGTTGAAACAGCTGCTGCGTCAATATTGTTTTTGTTGTTTTATTTTAAACAGATTTTGCTGTTTTTATGAATGCTGTTTTTAAGCTACATGTTTCATAATATTAGTTCAGATTCCGGAGCCAGATGACTGGCACTTTATTGCTAAGAAGGAGACTCAGGGAGTCCTAGGTGCTCACCGACCCCCACCCAGATTGCTTCCTGAGCAAACACACCCACCCCAGCAAGGTAAGTCACAATCAGTCTGGCTTCTACTAGGATGGGGCACTCACAAAGACTCATGGGACAGTCCCTAGGTGGACTTTTTCACATGAGAAAGTCCACACATGAAAAAAACGCAAGCCTAGAATTTACAGCAGGTAACAGAAGAAAGCCTGATGCTCTTGAGTCCTTGGTTCTCCCAGAGCTTTGGAAGTCAGAAGAGAACGTTCCAGGGGCCACTGTCGATGCCGGAAGAAGGAAGGCTTGACAGGCAAGAGGACAGAAGGAGTTGCAGGACCCTGCAAGGTGCAGTGCGGGTAAAGAAGACCTGAGCCCACCACTGTCCCTGCAAGGACGCAAATCAGGGGGCACAGCCTCTTCTCAGGAGGGCCTGAGACCCACAGAGTCACCAAGGGCCTGGAATGAAAGCTTCGCTGTCCTTGCCTAAGGCAGCTGTACTGTGTCCCCACAAGATGACAGCTGTCCCCATGTTCCAAGCAATCACTGAGAAGGTGACCAGGCACAAAAACACTAACTCCTCGGCCCTCCAGTGGACAGCCAGACTTCGCTCATGAGGTCCCCATTCTCTGTCACCTTCTGGGCATTTGGGGGTGTGGCTGCCAGGGCCTGGATCCTGCTGAGACCACAGGCAGATGCAGCATACCCAAAACGCGGGACTCCGTACCACACGGACACACATGCCTCTGCGCGCTCTGGGACTCAGACTGTGTGCCCACTGGTCTCTCAGTAGGGGCAGTTAAAAGCACGCTGGCCACCCACACATGCCGCCTCGCCCAGGTACCATTCTGTTCAGATGAGCAGCTGGAAATCCGGCCTGTCGCACACACCTGGGGATGTCACAAGCAGTACCTGGTGTGGGAGGTAAGGTCGTCCCTCCTGGCAAATGAGAGGTCCTCTGACCTCAGCAAGACCGAAGCGCACAGCCGCCCCCAGGCACACCTGTGGGAGCCCACAAGTGTGGTGTGGTCAAAGTTCCAAAGCCTCAACAGCCCCAAAACCTCTTCGTTCTCTCTGGCACAGTGCCTTCCCCCCCACACTGAAATTCCTACCAACAGAGCTGGCACAAAGAAGGAACTACCCCAGGCGAGGCCCTAGCTCCAGGAAGCCCCTGCGAGAGTGCGTCTCATGGTTGGAGATGAAGAGAAAAGGAAGTAAAGAGATTTCCTCCAGCTTATGCATCCGCCAGGCTTGCTGATTAGCTCCCTGGAATCATAGGTGAACAGGAAATGCCGCCACGTATCTTAAGAGATCATCTGGCATAGTTCTGTGGCTTCCCGTGGAAGGGGTTATTATGCCCATTTTACAGATGAGACCACTGTGCTCCTCACCCAAAGCTGCATGTCTAGTTCTTGGGAAAGAGAGCAACACCTGAGTCCTGCACCAGGCTCTTGCCACCTGGCCACTGTCCTTGCAGAAGGATATAAAGATGCCCCCAGAAATACTGAAATAGAAACTGGAAGAGTTATGTGAGGGGGTCTCTGCCACTTAGGCAGATCATAGAGAGAAAGCATCAAATCAAGGAAAAATACTTCCTACGTCATCTCTTCCCAAGGCCGACCGTGAACCCACATCAAAGCTGCCCCTCGACTACTTAGGCCACAACATTCCGTCCGAGTCTCTGAAGGCCTTTCCAAGCCGGACACAGCTCCTCCGGAAGCACGGGGTTCCTCGAATTGAGGTCTGGACAACATGAGGGCGCCGGTGAACGTGAAACCCACTCCCACGGCACACACCAAAGGGCGGCCCCTCCCCCTGGCCAGCTGGGCCCGCTGTGGGGAGGAGTCTGCCAGGGAGGCAGAGGGACGCCTCTGCCAGAGCCCGGAGCCTTTGGCCACCCGGGCCACGAACTTAGGTAGGAAACCGCTTTGGCCGGGGACCTCACAGGGGACAGCCCCAAGCACACCTTTCCGCAGAAGGAACCGGAGGAGCGGAGGTGAAGTCTACACACGCCCCTGACTGCTAGGAGCCAGCCCTGGCCTCCAGGCGCTTCCTCTGCGCGCTTCTCGCACAGGCGCCTGGACAGGCCCTGCTTGGAGACAAACGCGAGAGTCCCGCTGCTGCTTTATTTAGGAAATGGGCTTCCAAAGAGCCCCGATCTGCCAGCCGCAGGGCAGCCCGCCAGGCCTCCGTGCCAGGGCCCGCTCTTCTGGAAGAAGAGATTCTGGAATCTGACCCTGCTCCCCAGGAAAGGGACCTAAAGTCCCCGAAGCCGCAGGCCCCGGGTCAGGGGCCGTCTTTCTGTGCGCGCGGAGCGTCGGCGCGTCTTTGTCTCCGGCCGCTGGGACGACCCTCCGGGCTGGGCCGGGCCGCGGTGAGGCGGGGTCCCCACCCGCAGCTTCTGCTCCGGCCCGCGGTGTCCTCGCCCGGCTCGCGTTATTTTTTTTAAACGACTGAACCAATTGTCCCGAGGGCGAAAGCAAGCTGGCGCCAGCCGAGTGACTTACACATTCCGCGGGAAGGAAATCATCAACAGCGGAGGGGAAAGCCCAGGGGCCCGGGCTGGCGGGGGCCGGGACCTGTCGCCCCCTCCCCGCGGGGTCCCGGGCGAGACGGGAGCGGGGCCGGGGTAGCGCGGACCGCTGGGCGGGCGCGGGGTACAAAGGGGTACGAAGGGGACAGGGGGCGCGCGGACCCGAGGCGAGGGGCCTGGGGGTGCACAGGACTCTGGGGCGCACGGGATTGGGGGGCACAGGGACGGGGGCGTGGACGAGAGCGCGTGGGACTGGGCACGGGGTCACTCACCCCGAGCAGGCACACTTTGAGCTCGCGGATCGCCATCCTGCGCCGGCCCGGGGCTCCGCAGCATCCCCGGCGCCGTCCTCGTCTGGCCGCAGCCGCCGTGGGCGGAACCGCGCTATTTCTGGGCCCGCGCGGTCACGTGGCGTGGGCTCCACCCGGCGCCTTGTGGGCCGCGGCGGGGACCTGCGCGCCCAGGGGTCGCGGACTAGGATCGAAGTGATACAGGGGAAAATACAACTCCCACCTGCTCGGTGTCAGCTAACGGAGTTGTGTCCCCCAAAATAGAAGAATGAATTCTAAGGAACAACCGAGGTTAAGAGCAGGAAAAATTTACTGACATAGAGACAGGAGGGAACCCAAGTCAGTTGCCACGGAGTCCACTTCCCTAAGAATGTTTTATAGGGCAAAATCACAGGGTGAGTACAATGTGGGTCAAACTGTAACCAACCGATACGATTACAAGTATAGCCCTTAGCTAGTGTTCATTCAATAGGGAAGCGGGTCAGGTAGCGAGGGTGATGGAGAGAACAAAGGCATTTTGGGGAGGGAAAGGGTCCAGAGGTTCTGGTCACCCACCTCGGGTGACTGATGTCTATCTAGACTTCACTGGACCTGATGATACCAATTATAGCATAATTCCAGGTTACTGCTTCTCCCTTGGGAGGTGTGTAGGCCTGGTCAGGTCATTTCCTCTTTATCTTGAGGCCTGGCCTTTGACAGACGCACCTCTGAGCGCCATAGCTGTGCTGTGTTCTCACCCTCTGCACTGACTCCCTGAGGGCCTAGAACTGTCTGACTGCCTAGAACACTTCTACCTAACTTAGCTGTGTATAATAGAAGGATGGGAGGGACAGCAGGGGCCTGCTGTGCCCTGCACCAAGTAGGGACCTGGACCCCGCCACCTGGCCACCATGGGTCCTCTGTGCCTCCATTCAGGGGCATGAAGCCCAGAAAGCTCCATGGCCTGGGCCTCCTCCAGCCCTGGGCCTCCCCCAGCCCTGGGCCTGCCCTCTCAGCCCAGTTCCAAAGCAGAGGTCTGTTTCCCCTCCAGAGTGCCCTCTCCGGTCTACACAGGGGAACACCTTCTGGAGAGGAAGGCCCTTTCTCGGTGTAGAAAACCCAATGCACACCCCAGAATCCTGCAGCGCCGTGGGCGGACAGGAGGTCTTCACTCCTCTCGGTGGAGGGTGAGCTCCACCCACCCCCCAGCACCCAGGTTTGGGAGCCAAGGCCCTGTGGAGTCCAAGGCAGAGGCCTGGGCTCCTGTCTCTTCCATGTACACCAGCATCTCCTCCCCCAGGTCATTTCAGTTGTCGCTGCTCTAGAAATATCAGCCTTGGCACAGAATCCGAATAATATATTTGCATTTCAGGTTCAAATTGTTTAACACAGTTTTAACCAACTCCATTCCCCATCCCAAACTTAGCCTCTCTCCTGACTTCCCACGCGGGTGGCGTCTCCCTCTCCTGGATCAGCAGCCCCAATTTTCTGGCTTGACTCCTAGGGAAGCCAGGTTGAAGCCAGCCAGCACCCAGCTATAGTAGCGCACAATGCAGTCTTCCAGAGAGAACAACCCCAGCCCCGGAGTGGAAACGAACGAGCCCCAGGGGCTAAGGTGCAGCTCAGAGGTAGAGCCCTGGCCTGGGGTATGCACGCCCCCAGGACCAGACACAGGCAGATGGCAGGTACAGTTCCCAGAGCAGCAGCAGCCTTCCGGGGGCCAGGCGCAGCCTTGTGGAGCGTTGCTATCTGCACTAAGTTGTTCAAAAAGTAACCATGGACGGGTTACAGGCTCCTCTTATCAGCATCCGTCCTTGACTCGGGACCCAGAGCACAGAGGGCTTCTGTGTGCCAGCCCTGCACAGATCCCAGGAGCAGAGCACACTGCTACACAGTTGCAGACACCTCGGCCCCCACCTTCCAGGCCTTTCCAGCACCTCAGAGGCACCCTGCCAGCCAGTAGGACTTCAGCCTCTGTACTGATGCCTGTCTCTCTGGACTTCCTCCCTGACAATCACCTCGGCCTAACTGTCCCGCCCCCTACTCCCAGCCTCATTCATGTCCAATTACGATCAAGCCTTGCTCCCTGCTTTACCAAGCAGCAACCCTAGTCTGTTCACCAGGCCACGTTGGTGGCCCCGTGCCCCCTCCTCAGCCAGGCCACCCTGAAGACTTCAACATGGCCTTGTGGAAACTGAGTCCTCCCTACCAACCCAAGGCCTCACATAAAGCTCTAACCCAGATGAGATGGTAACTGCTAAGAGACATACTTCAGGAGTGACAGGGCCTGGGTGGCTCCCAATTCTTAAAGACCTAGTGTTCTCTCTTATTACACTCTGTCCCTGCTGTGCTTGGGGCCATGGTATCAGTCAGGTGTACTAGCAAAGTACTAGGGACAGGCTAACGTGGTAAGAAAGGCTTATTCACCTCACAATTTTGGAGGCTGAAAGTCCCAACTGTGTGTCACAGGCTGTGGTCGGCTCTGGGGAGGACCTCATGGTGGATGTGGGAGGACGAGATCTCCATACAGGAAGTGGGGTGGGGGTACAGGAAGTGGGGCGGGGAGGGCTTGCTCTAGTGACCACCCACTCCTGCTCCCGAGAGAGCTCAGGGTCCCAGCACTAACAGTCCCTTTGGAAAGCAGCTCTCCTCTGATCTAAGGACCTCCCACAAAGCCACACCTCTTAAAGTTCCTGCTCCTCCCAAAGTCAAAATCACCACCTAAGGACCAAGTCTCCTAAAAGATGAGCCTTTACAGGACACACTGGAAACATATCTGACACCCACAGAACGTTCTGCAATTATGAAGAAGTTCTGATATAACCTAATCAAGGATAAAAACTCAGTGGTACGTAACAGACAAGGTATCAAAAAGTGTGCAAGTTTTGGTAAGGACTTTGTAAGGTGAAAGGTCATGGCACTTATTCAGATTTCCACTTTTCTGATGCTTCAGTGTCCAAGGGCATCATATCAGGGACAAGATGCACCCAAACTCCTCGCACTCCTGCCACACCCTCCCCAGCTCAGCCTCTGCTTCACCTCTGGTGATGCCCTTGGTCCTAGAAGGCCGTACTCAAACCCCACCTCCCTCAGGAAGTCTTTGCCTGCGCTGCTACCCAGCAAGCTTGTGACTTGCTTCACCCGAACTCAACATAAATAAGCAACTGATGGGCCAGTGATATCGCTCAGTGGCATGGGCGCCTGCTGGCGCACAAGGTCCTGAGTTCGACCCCTGGTACCCACAAAAAAAAAAAAATAAGCAACTGAATACTTTCACCACAAGTCAAGGGTTAAACAGACACACAACGCAGTTATCTGTCTCCATGAAAGGTTAGCCAAGAATCCTCTCTGAATTGTCAAGGTGTACAAAGGACTCGAATGTTTTTAAGTGACTGGAAGTGAGCCTTCTTGTCTGCAGCCTCCTTAGGACTTTTTTCAAGCAGGGTCCTCACCACCTCTGCTGCCCGAAGGAGACTAACGTTGTGTGGAGCACGGGTCCCGGACCACCGGTGATCTTCATGGTGTGATCCCGGCGTGGATCAGCACGTGGCACAGCCACACATGGGACCGTGGAGCCTGGCCTAGTTCCCAACCTTGGAGAGACTGGCTCCCAAGATTTTGTGTGGGAATTTCTTCCAAAAGAAAAGAGTAAGTCACAAACGAGTATGTCATGAGAGTCCACTGGAAAAATGATCCCATTCTTTAAAAAGTGACAAAAGTAACCATCATAAAACTGACCCTGTTTTTTTGATTCAAGAAATTCTTTCTTTGGACCATAACAAAGACAAAAGCATATATAATGGTACACAATGTCATCTGTTTCATAGAAGCTAAATGAAAGGTGCCCACTGGGCAGCGCACAGAAGTCTGGGGAGAGCGTGGCTCTGCAGCTCGCGTGGAGTAAGGCGTGAGGGTTTGCTCCTCCTCCCTAGAGCCAAGGCTCGGTCCCCAGGGTCAGTGCATTATTTGGTATCAAACAAAAAACCTGATTTGATTTTTTTTTTTTTTGTGGGAACCGGGGGGTCGACCTCAGGACCTCGCGCGCCAGCAGGCGCCCATGCCACTGAGCGATATCACTGGCCCCTTTTTTCGTATGTGGGATCCGGGAGTCGAACTTGGGCCCTCGCGCTTGCCAGGCAGGCGCGTACACCGCTGAGCCATCTCACCGGCCCTGATTTGATTTTTTTGCTTCTTATATCTTAGGGAGTCTCTGTCCGTCTTTATCTCTCCCCGTCCGGCGAAGAGCGGTCGCTCACCGTGTGCAGTCTGGACACGCAGCGCTGCTGGTTGGCGGGGCCGGTGAGGAAGGATGGCTGTGACACACAGCAGAGTGTCTCAGGCTTCCTGGCCTTGTTACGTTTCTGTTATGCTTATCATCAAGAAAATGAGCATAGGGCCGGTGAGATGGCTCAGCGGCATAAGCGCCTGCCTTGCAAGCGCAAGGGCCCAAGTTCGACTCCCGGATCCCACATACGAAAAAGGGGCCGGTGATATCGCTCAGCGGCACGGGCGCCTGTTGGCACGGGAGGTCCTGAGGTCGATCCCCCGGTACCCACAAAAAAAAAAAAAATGAGCATAAAACCTTCATTGCGATCAAAGCCAGCCACCCTGCAAGGGGAAGGGGATCGATAACCAAGATGGCGAGAGTCTGAACCTAGGCAACCATGAGGCAGTGTGTGTTGGGGGAGTGAGAGAAAGACTGTGTGACAGCATGTGAGTATGTGTGCATGTGTGTGAATAAGAGTTACCTGTTTGAATGTGAGGCATGTGTGCATGGGTGTGTGTTAAATGTGTATTATGAAACGATGTGTAACAGTGTGTGCTAGTGTGAGCATGTGTAAAAGTGAAGGTGCGAGTGTGCATGTGTGTGAGAGCTGTATGAGTGTGTGCCTATGTGGAAGGAAGTTGTATTGTGAAAGTGTGTCTGTGAAAGTGGATGTGAGACTGTGTAAGTGTACAAGAGTGTGAGAGTGTGTGTGAGAGAGAGAGATTCGTTCTATCTAAACTTGCAAGACTGCCCTAGACTAGAAAGAAGGCATCACTAACTCCTTCACTTGAAGCGTCGTTTCGAATATCCAACTACTAATCAAGCAAGGCGGTGCTCACCTGAAATCCCAGCACACAGGAGGCTGAAGCAGGAGGATCACTGCAAATTCAAGGCCAGCACGGGCTACGTAGTGAGTTCAGGCCAGCTGTAACTGCCTTCTGTACTCATAGGGGAGTCGGGCAGCAGCCCAGGGGAAGGCTTAGCAGAGGTGCTCTGATGAGCTGAGCGGAGGGGGTGGCTTGAGAGACAGGAAAGGGCTGAAGAGGCAGGAACAGAAAAAAGTGCAACGGTTGTTTAAGTTCACTCCTATACGGGGTTAAAACCTAGGGGGCTTCCTTGCCCTGTGGCTCAGGCAAACAGCCTCATCTGATTGGCTCTGGTGAATCTCTTGTTTTTTGGAAAATTTGATCATCTTAAAGTTCACTTTGATTACTGGCACCAGACGCGAGTGACTCCATTCTGATCTGGTCCGGTCTGTCGGGCCGGGTGCGGGAGTCCAGTCGGTGAATCCGCCGCAGGGGTATCGTGGAAGCGCGATCCTCATTGCTGTCCGTTGACTCTCTGCATCCGCCAGTACGACAGAGCCTCTGAGAAGAGATTTGGAATCCCGTCCTCACACAACACACATCCTGCACTCTGAAGTATTTGGTGAGGGGGTGGTTCGAAGAGTCAATGAATGAACAGGACTAATAAACCTCCAGTGTGGTAGGGCAGAAGGGGCACTGTGACATCAGACGGAATCAAATCGAGGCTCCTTTACTACCAGTGAGTGTAATTTAAGTAAGTTTTGTTTTTTGGTTTTTTTTCTTTTTGGTACCAGGAATCAAACTCATGACCTCGCATTTACCAGGCAGGTGCTATGCCGCTGAGCTATATCCCAGGCCCTTTAAGTAAGTTTCTGAATCTCTTCAACCTGTAGTTTATTCCGCTGTAAGAAGCGGACATAAACAGGTGCGTTATTTTGTGGGAGGATTACGTGAGATGGGTGTGTGCTGTCACAGGCAAATCGAGATGACCAGCTGTCCCAGTCTGCATGAGACTGGCCAGGTTTTAGCTTTGAAAACCCCTCGACCTGAGTGGTTGTCACACTGGGTCTTTCCCTAACTTAATACTGTTTGGGGATTGTTAACTGCCCATTGAAAAGAAAGCTTTAAGCTCCAAACACCCTCACATCCAGCTGTGAATGTAGAAAAAATCCTAAATTGAGAAAACAGCGTCAAGATGTCTTCATAGCTCTCAACACTCAAGCTGCCATGCTTATCTGACACTCAGTTCTCATGGAAGGCTGACGATGCAGACTCAAACTTGAGCTAAATAACAACCATCTCACTGAAAGACATACCAGGTCTTTAAAAATCAATAAAGAAAAACAGAAACCAAAACAAGGTGGCTTAGTTTCCTAGCTCGTGAAGTCCCTGGCCACTGGCCAACCTCTCTTCCTCTCTGGACCCCTCACCCTGAGGGAGTCCCATTCCTCCGCTGAACCTTTCTCTCAGAACCAACCACCAGCAGCTCTGGTACGGGGGCTTTTAAGGACTTTAAAGCAGAATCCTCCCTTGGGGAACCGTTTCTGGGAAGCTGACCCTCCTTCAAACAATTATGCACTTAACCCACATGTGAGCCCTGAATTTCAAGCTGTGGAAATCTGCATGATTCTAGAATTTGCATAGTAAACTGCATCAAAAATGGATCAGAACCCTCCCCTTGACCACAATGGGCAACATTACATTTGTAGCCAGAGAAAAGGAAGTTCCCTGTAGAAAAGGAAGAGAGGAGCAGATGGCCTGATTGGTCAGAGCTCCTGTCTGTCTTATTGGTTTGAACAGTTGGCCGCTTATCATTGGATGAGACTCATCTACTAGTCACAGCAGTAGGTTACAGTCTGTTTACGCAACAAATTAGGTTACAGTTTCCTATGTACGGAGATAACTTTAGGCCAAATTTAAAGTATGTATGGAGACAGCTTTAGGCCAAAGTTAACAGAATTTCTGTGGTTTGATTGCCAGCAGGTGCTCAAAAGTGAAGTGCCAAACTATCCAGGGGTTGCTGTGGAGATCCCGGGGATGTATTTCTCCCAAATGGAGGGAGGAAAATGTAGAGTTTCATCTGGAAATCACTAAGAGAAAAGCTAATAGAGTTTACAACATACAAGTTAATACGTACTTTATGTTTTTATCAAAAACAATGTTCTAAAACTGCAATCTGGGAGAATATTTGGCATAAATATGACTTAGTTAATGATCTTCATATAGAAAGAATTAATGTAATTTATTTTTATAAAACCACCATGATGCATTAGGGAAAATGAACACACACAGACAATTCACAAGCAGGACGTGCATGTACAGAAGATATGCAGCATCACAGTGAAAATGCAGGGAGAGAAAAAGAATTAGGGTGTGTTGTGTCCATGTACCCACTTCCCATAGTGAAGGTAACCATTATGTACTGCAAACATGTACCAATAAAAGTGAAAATGAAAAAGTAAAGATTTCACTAAAACAAAAATAAATAATAAAACAGCACATCAAGAAATAATTTTCTGCTCATCAAATTAACAAAGTTGCATAACCTAAACTTGTAAGTGAATGAGAAGTTTGGTCAGGCTGGTCTGATGCGGACTGGTCCCAGCTTTGGCAGTCGCTATGTCTTTATACATGTTGATATCCTTTGTCATGAGGGCACCTTCACATATCCCTCCTCTGGTACATTTATTTTTTTATTTTTTTATTTTTTTGTGGGTACCGGGGGGTCGACCTCAGGACCTCACGTGCCAGCAGGCGCCCATGCCGCTGAGCGATATCACCGGCCCCTTTTTTGTATGTGGGTTCCGGGAGTCGAACTCGGGCCCTCGCGCTTGCCAGGCAGGCGCTTAAGCCGCTGAGCCATCTCACCGGCCCCTGGTACATTTATTTTGTTTTTTATTCTCTACAAACAAATTTATACTCTCATCTTTACAAGTTTAATTCTAGGATCTGGCAGGCATGAGGGGTAAAGAATCTGAAAGCTTCCTGCTCTTCAACACCTAAGGAAAGGGAACTGAATCTGGAAGGCTTGAGTTGGGGTGACTGGGGATCCTCTTGTCTTTTTTTTTTTTTTTTTGTATATGCAGGTACCAGGAGTCGAACTCAGGACCTCGCGCTTGCCAGGCAGGCACTTATGCCCCTGAGCTATATCATTGGCCCCTCTTGTCTTTTAAATAGGCAAATCTGGATGGGACAATAAGAGCCAATGCTGATTGGGCATTAATGGCTGCCAAACAGCACCAGGTGCCACCTTGCCAACATATCGATGATGTCGCTGTCCTCCTCCTGCGTAGAAGATGCTACTGTTCTTAAAAGTGAGGCAGAGTCCTTGCAAAAGTCTGTCCACCTGGGCCATGGCCAGGGCACGAGCCCAGACATTTCCAGAAGCATCGTGAGTTACCACACCACGTCATTAACTTTCATTTTTAGTTTGAGGCAGTGGCAGGAATGTGAAGGTGAAAATGTTGAGCAGAGTAGGAAATAAAATAGCACAGCTGAGGTAGGTATGGTGGTGCACACCAGTAAGCCAGCACCCTGGGAGGCTGAGGCAGGAGGACTTGGTGAATTTAGCAAGACTTTGTCTCCCAGAAAAAGGGTGGGGGGGTGGTGTTTGGAGGAAGGCTAGGGATGTAACACAGTGCAAACTGGGGTTCAACCCCCAGTACCAAAAATAAATAAATAAATAATAAAAAAAAAAGAAACCAGAGCTAGAGAATCAGGAGTTAGCTGCAAAGATGAATGAGTCGATGCTGGTTGTCATAATCCCATCCACTACTTCGGTACAGATCCGATTTCTCCCTGCTGACTGGAAGGCATTTTTTGCATTTTCTGTAGGGGTGAGAACTCTCTCCCAAAGAGTGAAAAATAATATTCATTGACCACAACAGATCCTGTCTATGAAACACATTTCCCACTCAGCCATATTGTTCTCAATGCCCTAGAGTTCAGCCCTAAAGAGAAAACACCAAAGCCGACAATAATACTTGTGATGACTAATTTTGTGTGTGAACTTGGCTAGACCACAGCACCCAGATGTGTGGTCAGATCTATCTCCTCTTGGTTTGTGTGTCTCCAGAGAACTCAGACTAATACAAATCATTGCCCCAAATCCACCCCGCAGCATGCACACCATGGTTCAGACTCCACTTCCCAAGCAGGAACCAGGCCTTCTCTGTGCAGACCCCAGCCCAGCACCTGGAGATGCCAAGGTGGACAAGGAGCCCCAGTGACAGGGAGCCCCTGCCTTCTCTTCCTGGGGCCACAGGAGAATGTGTGGGTGTGGGTTGGGCCACATTCATGGGGCAAGGAGAGGGTAGTAATGGGTAACAAACACCCAGGATGACAGATCCAGGACAGAAGCAGAGATGTGGCCCGTAAGGGTTATTAGTGACCAAGCATAGAAAGCAGAACTGGTGGAGAAACAGCTGAGGGTGGCAGCTGAGAAGAGGACAGCAAGGCCACCACATGGGGTGAGCGGGTACCCTAATGGACATGTTGCCAGCAGGTCCGGTCCTTGTCTGTTCTGCACCGTGGAGCCTGCCTCAGGGACGTGATCCAGAGAGAAGATGACCTGTCATTACTGCCTTGTATGCAGGACACTGAAGGGAGGGCAGAGAGGAACATGAGGTAGCCATGGTCACCAGGCCACAAGGGGAGACTGTGGGTCAGGGCACTGTGGCACTGCACAGAGAAGATGCTTGTGCGATGTTGCAGGGGACATGTGGGATGGATGGGTGAGTCTGGGGACAGGTTGTCGGGTGGATAAAGAAAACACAGAGGACAAAGAGGACAGGCCAGGTTCCCAGGGGGAGGCCCCTGGGTGACCACAGTGCCCAGCTGAGCTAGGGCAGTCACAACATCTGGTCAGGGCCAGCACCACCGCAGCCACACTGATGCCCGTCAGCCACCAAATCGGACCCTGCCCCATCGCACATCCAAATCACAGGTTGCGCCCTGCTCACTGCACTGAGCTGTCCTATGTGAGGTTGTCACACCAGAGCAGGTCTCTCTTTTAAAGCATTTTTAAAATTATATAAGTAATATATGCTTGTTAATTGACAATTAGGCAAATTCTGATAGCAATCACATTATTTTCTCCAGTACATACATACACTACATGCACACAGACACACACACACAGAGCCAGGAATTATTAGAGTACATTATTTCTGCTCACTGAGCTACCTCCCCAGCCTTTTACATTTTTTTTTTAAATTTCAAGACAGTCTCCTAAGTCCCAAGGTTTCTCAAGCTGGGCTTGAACTTTCAATCCTCCTGCCTCAGCCTTCCAGAGTGTGGGATTATACGTGCACACTGCCATGCCTGGCTAGTCTTCTTTCTATATATGAAGTTAAATCTTAATGTGGCTATAACCATTCTCCATATACAATTTTGTATCTTTATCTCTCAACATTGCATCTCAAGTATTTCTTGTGGTATAACCAAACTTTGTCATGAATATATTTTTTATTGCCAGGCGTGGTAGCACACACCCATAATCCCAGCACTCAGGAGGCTGAGGCAGGAGGATCGCTGAAGGGCAGCCTGAGATACATAGCAAGATGCTCTCAAAGAAACAAACACATACACACACAAAATATACTTTTAATAAAAATATACTTTTTATTATAGTAAAATACACAAACCATTAGTGACATCTAGTAGACAGTGTTGCACAATTATCGCTGCTGTCTAGTTCTAGAATATTCTCATCACCCCAAAGGGAAACTTTATGTCCCTCTGCAGTCAACCCCCATCCCTGTTCCCATCCCCCAGCCCCTGGCAGCCACGAATCTGTTTTCTGTCTCCACGGAATTATTACAGTGAGCTATTTCTCATCGATGGAATCACACGATGTGTGTCCCTTTGTGTCCGGCTTCTTTCTCTCAGGGTAATGATTTCAGGGTCCCTCCCTGGGGTAGCATATTTATCAGCACTTTGCTGCTTTTTAGCTGCTACAGTTTTAAATATCACTCTTCTTCGGCTCCCCATTGCTCATCCAAATGAAGCCCAAATTCTATGTGGCTTGGACCAAAACCACTCTGCCATAGGCTCGGGGTTCAGAGGCGGGGCCTCCGGAATGTGACTGGATCACGGGGCACTGTGCTCATCAGTGGATTGGCCCATGGATGAGCTCACGGCTGAACGTGCTGTCGGAGGTGGAGCCTGGTCAGAGGAAGTGAGCTGGGTGTGTTCTTGTCCCCAGCCTCTCTCTCTCTCCTCTTGCTTGCTGCCATGAGGTGAACAGCTTTCCTCCGCTGTGCCCTTCTGCCATGACGTTCCTGCCTTGACGCAGCTCCCCATGGACCAACACCTTAGAAACCACGAGCCAAACCGAACCTCTCCTCCTTTAACTTCTGGATGTCGGGCATTTTGCCCCAGTGACGGCCTTACCCACCTGCCAACTCTGCCCACCCCTCTGTCTTGCACAACCCACGCTGCTTTCTCAGCTCTGTACCTTGCTGAAGCCCAAGTCACCGGATGTCCGAATCGGTGGCTCTGGAAGCACAAGCCCAGGCCAGACTACAGTATCATCTGAGAAAGCGCTGTAGACTCAGCCCTGTAAGCCACTCCCTCACTACGGAAGCAGCAGCAGGGGACGGGAGGAGGCGCGCTCGAGTCTGCTTGCACTAAAGCACGATGCCCATTGGTCTATCACAGTGCTCCCCAGGCTCTGCTTTGAATGCTACTTTCCTCCTTCCTTCCTCTTTTTTTTTTTTTTTTTTTATTTATTATTACTGGAGATTGAACTCAGGGCATTCACACTGAGCTACATCCTCAGCCCTTTTCAATTTTTTTTTCTTTTTTTGAGACAGGGTCTCCCTGAGTCACTAAGTTGCCCAGGCTGGGCTCCAACCTGCGTCCCCCTGGCTCGGCTTCCCAAAGTGCATCCGCCACCAAGCCTGCCTTACATGCTACTTCCTTGAACTCGTTTCCCTCTCTCCTTTTACTTCCCACCAGAGGTTAGCATGGCTTCCTCCGGGAGGGGACTCCTCCCCACTGTGTGGCTGTCCTAGCCCCAAGGTCAGCCCTTAGCTGTGTCATTTATGTCCTCTAACCCTGAGGATGAGGCTGGCGGGGTGGCTTCAAGGGTGGCACCAGCCCCCAGCATGGCTCCAGCCTTCCTCCCACCTTGCAGGACTTGTTACCACAGATCAGGCTCCTGGGTGCCTGTGCACACTGCCTTCAACCACAGCGAAGTGAGAGGGAGAAAAGGTAACATCGCCGGGCCTAGTAGTGCACGCCTGTCATCCTAGCACTCTAGGAGATTGAGGCAGCAGGACCCCAAGGTTGAGCCCCGCCTGGGAAACTAAGCAACTCAGCTAGACCTGTCTCAGAATAGAAAATAAAATTTTAAAATGGATGGGGATATAGCTCAATGAGAAGACTCTGGGTCCAATCCCCAGTGCCGTAACAACACAACAACAACAAACTACTGGTGGCACATGCCTGTATTCCTAGCACTGTGAGGCTGAGGCAGGAGGATTGCATCTGTGAGCTCAGCCTGGGGAACTCAGCAAGACACTGTCTCAAAATAAAACATAAAAAGAGCTGGGGATGCAACTCAGTGTAAAGACTGGGGTTCCATCCCCTACCGCACACAGAGAACAAGAATAAGGGATGGAGGGACACAGACCCACGCATGCTCCCTGTCCCATACCATGTGATGTCCTGAGCCACCTCAGGCGTCTGCCAGCAAGGTCACCACCAGCAGAGCCTCCGGACCTTGGACAGGAGCAGTACCCGGAACAGCCGTGTTGCTTCCCCCCACACCTGTCCGTGGTACCCAGTGATTAGCAGCAGACGCCTGACCACGTAGCAGGCGCAGACTCAGCGCAGCACCAGGCTTGCAGCCAGAGGCGTCTCAGACAACGCCACGCCCACCCAGGGATCTGCCGCCAGCTTCAGTCGTTTGTGACCTCAAAGAAGTGGGGGAACAGAACAGCGACCCCTGGCCATTGCCAGCACAGTCACACACTGGGGAGGGCTGCTGTCCAGCTTATTTCTGGTATGTTTGCACCTTACGTCACTTGGCGGGACACTGAGGTTCTGAAGTGCTAAGGTGGGGGACAAAGGCAGAATGAAAGGGAAGGGTGACAGGACACAGAGACTTAGCCCTGGGGGCACTGTCCAGGGGAGAGGGGTCTGAGTGGACTTCGCTGTCCTTGTCCCCAGGGTGCTTGTAGCTGAGGCCGGACACCGCCCATCAGGAGAACTGGCCATGTCAGTCCCTGTGGGGAGGTAGTGGGCACCGGGGCCAGTGACCTCACCAGCGTCTACCCGCCCACCATGCGGCAAGGACAAGGTGGCCGAGGGGGTGGCAGTGTGGTGTGGTGACTACAGTTAGCAACATGCTCCGTGCTTAGACACCGCTGAGCTGATTTCAGACACCTCACGAGAAAGGTTGTTTGAGGCGATGGGCACATTAATTAGCCCGATTAGCCATCCTACGCTGCATACATGCGGTGTGAGCAAAGTATATGGGAATGTTTAAATTAAACATTGATCACAGTAAAGCCGCATTGCCATGAATCCCCCTCAAAATCCTAGCTCACTTACTCTATTAAGAAAATATTTGTTTACTGAAAATCATAGATTTCAGTGTGTTTTTCCCTCACTTCTCCATGAAGATGAAAGGAGCAAGGAGAGTCGCACTGAGCATCTGCCCTGGGCTCAGTCACCGTCCCACAAAGGCTCGCTGAGGAAGGGGCTGGGCTCAGCGGGCGTCTGTGGTACCCCTTCAGGGCCACACTGAAGAGCAGACTCGGCCACCAGCAGTGTCTCCAGACTGGAGTTCTGGCGTCTTTTGGTCTGTTACATCCCCTCGTCCTGGTGCAGTGTCAGTTCCATCACCCTGAGCTCATCAGCAGCCTCTACACAGGGAGAGAAAAGGGAGTTTATGAGAAAGGAACCTGCTTCTGCGGACAGCGCTGCACCTCAGCGGGCTCCACGGTGGGAGCCTCATGGGAATCTAAACCATCCGCTACAGCTCAGGTGACAGTGGTTCATCAACACCGACAGATTTGCAAATCCCAGTGTCTGTGGTCAGGCAAATACAGCGCATTGTTTGTATCTCATAATTAAGTGTCTTGGATGACAGAGTTCCACGGATAAGAACTGATAACAGTTGGGATGCCAGGCTTCCCCCCCCCGCCTCTTTGCACTGAGTTAGATCCCCAGTTCTGACTTAGATCTCAGTCCTATTTTATTTTTTATTTTGAGACAGTCTGCTAAGTTGCCCAGATGGATCTCAAATTTGTGATCCTCCTGCTTCAGCTTCCCAGAGTTCTAAAATGGATAGCCATGTGCCACTGCACCCAGCTTGCTCAAGCATTTTCTGTCCTGATTTATTAGAGATCCTAAATCCTTCTCCAAATATTTCTAATCATTCCGTGACCACCAATTAAGTTTCTTCTTTGTTTTTTGTTTTATTTTGCAGTGCTTGGAGTTGAACTCAGGGCCTCACACATGGTAGGCAAGCCCTCTACCACTGAGCTACATCCTCAGCGCCTTAAGTATCTCCTTGGTGACAGTGGATAGGTTCCAAGTTAAAGCAGCAGAGCTTAAAATATGTGACAAGATTTTATAAAGAGATAACTCCAGTATTCATGTTTGGGATCAAAAGTATGTGGTTCCTTCTTCTTTCCCTCTTACTCTGGCCCGTAGACGCTGGAAGGGTAGAAGCACAGCTCGTCTGTTTTGTTTTGGGAGACTCCAAACATACTTACCTTCTTTCCAAATAAGTTCGGCGCTTAAGATATAAGCATGCAGCAAAGCTCAGAATGTAAAATGAGCGGCCAGATGAGTCATCACGAATTGAAGTCAGTCATAAAACCAGTGCCCAGAGCGGGAAATACCGGTCTCGGAAGCCTGGCCCCACTCCAAGGGCAGCTCTCCATGCAATAGATTAGTTTGAATTTTTGTATAAATAGAATCATAGAGTGCTATATCTACAGACCAAATTGTTACCTCATGAAATAGGAGTGGATTTGGTCTTAGTTGATGCCAAAAAAAACGTTTTCCAAATCAGTTGTGTGGGTTTCCACTCCCCTCAGGAGAGAGCGACATTCCAGTCGCTCCGTCTTCTCGGCAGCTCTTGTAGCGTCCTCCTTTTCAATCCTTCGCCGCCCTGGTGCGTGTGTAGTCAGAGCTCACTGGGCTCTCGTCTGCATTTTTCTGGTGAGTTAAGCCTATGTTCTTATGTTCGGTGGCCATTTGGATAGTTTTTTCAAAGTGAGTGGAATCCTTAATATCTTGGTCACACCTGTGCTTTCTATTTAGAGCATTGATCTCCATCCAGAGCTGCCACTTTCCTCCTATTTGTTCATTCACTTAGTAAGCACCTGCTAAGCTCCTACTAAGTCTAATCTGAGACATAGGTACTTGGGGTGAACAGAATGGAATCCAGAAAGAACCCTCCCTCCTCAACAGTTAGAAAGTGAGAGACCCAGTTTAAAGATGGGCAAAGACCTATTTCAAGCCAGGAAAAGACCTGGGAGGGAACTTACATGTGCTTTACCAACTGAAATGGGGGCCTCACACATGGTAGGCAAGCCCTCTACCACTGGGGAAAAGCTATGAAATGTAGGATTCACACTTGGGAGGCTGAGGCAGGAGGATTGCTGTGAGTTCAAGGTTAGCCTGGGCTACACAGTAAGACCTTGTCTCAAAAAAACAAAAAACAAAACAAAAGAAATGTAGGATTCAAACTATATGACATTCTGGAAAAAGGAAACTGGAAACGTTTGGGAGAACAGTGGTTGCCGGGGCCAGGGGAGACAAGGGTGGGCAGGAAGAGCATGGGGACTTTTAGGACAGTGCAGCTACTCTGTATGGCACTGTGACAGGGGATACACGGCATTATAATCCATGGCATGCACAATGCCAAGTGGACCCCGGTGGAAGGTGTGGGCTTTGGGTGACAGTGACATATCAGTGTCTGTGTTGGTGGGCAATTCTAACAAGCAGACTACTCACCAGGTGTGGTAGTGCCCGCCTGTAATCTCAGCTCTCAGGAGGCTGAGGCGGGAGGATTGCTGTGAGTTGGAGGACAGCCTGGGCTATATAGTGAGTTCAGGCCTGAAGGGCCGGTGAGATAGCTCAGTGGCATAAGCGCCTGCCTGGCAAGTGCGAGGTCCTGAGTTTGACTCCCGGTACCCACATATGAAAAAAGGGCCAGTGATATCGCTCAGCGGCACGGGAGCCTGCTGGCGCACGAGGTCCTGAGTTCGACCCCCGCTACCCACTAAAAAAAAAAAAAAAAAAAAAAGAAAGCCAGCCTGAATTACATAACGAAAGCTTGTTTCAGAAACAAAACAAAACAAAACAAGTGTACCACTCTGGTGGGGGTGTGATGGGGGAGGCTGTGTGTTTGTCTGTGGGGGGGTAATATGGGAATTCCTGTACTTTCTGCTCAATTTTTCTGCAAACTTAAAATTGCTTTAAAAAGTCTGTTTGGGAAAAAAAAAAGAAAAGAAGAAAAGACCTGGTCCTGGTCTTCCAGTCTAGTGATAGAGTCAATCATTAATCCAATAAGGTTGCAAATAAATGGAAAACTGCAATTGGTCAGTGCTCCACCCAGCAGAAAGCTAAGATAATGGCGCTGTGAGCGCAGTTACCGTCAAAGGGGTCAGGAAAGGCACCCCTTTAGGAGGAGACAGATCTACAGGAGAGGTCAGGGGCTACTGTCGAGGGCAGAGAGAGACAGGGTGTCGAGCAGGGGCAGTATGCCCAGGGCATCCCTGGGAATTAGAGGCCCTGGGAGGCCAGAGAATGGAGTGTACACAGGGGATTTTGAATCTTTGACCTTTCCTCGGAGCCCCAGACCCTCATATTTACCCACTTCCTGTGGTGTGGACATGGTCCATGTGTTGGAAATTTGGTTCCCAGCATGGTGACATGGGAGGTGGTGGGAAGTTTAAGAGGGGAGGCCAGAGGGAGGTCATCAGGTCAGCTGGGGAGCTGCCCTCAGAGGGACGGAGGTGGCTGTAATAAGAGATGGAGGGGCTGGTGAGATGGCTCAGCGGCGTAAGCACCTGCCTGGCAAGCGCGAGGTCCTGAGTTCGACTCCCAGAACCCACATACGAAAAAAGGGCTGGTGATATCGCTCAGCGGCATGGGTGCCTGCTGGCGCGCAAGGTCCTGAGGTCGACTCCCAGTACCCACACACAAAAAAAGAGATGGAGCCTGGTCTTCCCACACTGATTTCCTTCTTCCCCATGGGAGCTCCCTTCACTCACAATCCTCCCATAATGCAATCCGGCATTATGTGACACAGCCAGAGGGGCCTCACCAGAGCCAGCATGGTGTGTGGACTGTCAGCCTCCAAACCAAGCTAAAGAAACCTTTTGTCTTTATAAAGTACCCAAGCCCAAGTATTTTGTTTTAGTCACAAAAAGACTGACTAACGCCCTCCCTAATATTTCCACACTGGTGTCTGGGCCCCTTCCTCCCCAGTCAGGTCTTCATGCACGTGTCAGTGTGATGAGTGAAACCACCCCATGCCCCACGACGAAGCCCTGTCTCCTACCTTCCTGATGTTCTCTAGGTTTCCTGTCTCTCTCCACCTCTACAGGCACCACGATGATGTGGGCTGCCATGGCCTTCGGTGGACACAGCTACTGTGGCCTCCTGCTTGGTTTCCCACAGAGGGAGGGGACAAAGGTAAAAACTGGTAACCTGATCAGACACTTTACCTCCTTCCTCTTTTCCTTCTTCCTTCCCTCCTCTCTCCCTCTTGCCCCTCTAGCAGCATCAGAAGTCACCTCATATCCTTGAGATGCTCTGTCTTCTGCCACCTTTGCTTCCTCTTCTCCTCTTTGTTTTTAAGCACTTGTACATCTCAGATCTCAGCTCAAATGTCCTCCACGGGGAAGTTTCTCCTCAACTCCTAGATCGAGCCCCGGAATCAGCTCGCACTGCCTGGGCTCCTTTCCTCTGTGACACTTAGCTCAGTGGGCTGGGTGATTCTCATCGATGTCTCTTGCCCTTGAGAGACAGCAGTGTCCACAGACGTGGAAAATGTTCCTGTCTATACCCCAGCTTCAGCACAGTCCTAGACTGTGTACACATAGTTGACACTGTACCTGCAGTGTCGTGAGCGCCAACCTCGGTTATGCCCTTAGTTTGGGCTGTGCTCCTTCCTGTTAAAGAGCCCACCTTGGAGGGGGTTAGTGGTGCCCTCCTTTGTGGTATCAGCTATGACAGTTACGTGGAGCCCCAGGTGCCCTAAAGCAGCGCCTCTAAGTTGGGTGTGGCAGTTTCCCTTCCTGTGAGTTAGGCCCAGCCCCTGAACTGTGCGGTCTGTAGCCTCCGCGGCCAGTGCCAGTTGAGGCGTGCTGCAAGTAAAAATACCCAAGAGACTTAAGGCTTAGAATGAAAAAAACTGTGGGCGCTTAGGGTATGGCTTGGTGGTAGGACACTTGCCTAATGTAGGTGGGGCCCTGGGTATTGTCCTCAGCACTGGAAAAAAAAAAAAACCAGCAAAATATTTCTTCAATTTTTTAATTGATTCCATATTAGTCGGTGTCTGGATACTACAGTGAAATACCTGAGGCAATGAACTTATGAGAGAAAGGTTTATTAACTCACAGTTCTGGAGGTCCAGTCAATGATCAGCCAACCCATTGCTTTAGGCCTCTGGCTGGGGCTCCGGGTGGCAATGGCACACAGCGAAGGGAATTGCACACCTCAGGGCCAGTTAGCAAGAGCAACAGCAGGAGGAGACCAGGTCCCCCGGTTCCCCAGGGCATGCTCTCAATGACCCAGGGGCTCCCCACCCTGCCCACCAGTGGAGTTTCCTCTGCCTCCTGACAGCGAGTGCCACTCTGGGGACCTAGAATTCACACGTGGGCCTCTGGGGACCCTAAAAACCCAAACTATGGCCGAAGCCACATTGAAAGGATAAATCTTGGCTAGATGGGATTTAAAAATACATGATTAAAGCGAGTTGAAGCAGTTTCTTGTCACTTTTTCAAATACAGCTCCTAGCGCATTTCAAATGACATTCCAACATCGGTAACGTCCCCGAGCCACTCGCGTGGAGTCCAAGTCCCAGTCCCTGAGCACACGGAAGTGAGGCGGCTCTGGGAGCCACTTCTGTGCCTGGAACCGGAAACAGCGGGGGCTGCGGGGCGGGATCGCGGAGCAGCTCCCGGGTCTCGGGGGGCCGGCGCGGCCTGCTCGTCCGGGAAGGGAGGGTCCTGCTCAGACGCGGAGGCCGCCGCCCGGCCTTCCCGCCTGCTCCTCTTCCCCCTCGGCGGCAGCGGCCTCGCCGGCCCCTCCGGCCCTCCGCGGCGTGGCAGGGCCTGGCCCGCCCGAAACCCGCGGCCCTCCCGGCTCTGCGCGTGGGCTGCGCCGAGAGCCGGGCTCCTAGGGGCGGCTCCTCGAGCTGAAGCCACCACGGGGAGAAGCCCCCGAAGCCGCTTCGCACCGCGGCGAGGAGCCCCTGAAGAAGCCGGAGCGCGGCCCCCGCAGCAGAGCGGGTACTGGCGGGGGACCGCGCTTTCCGGACGCCGCCGGCGATGTAGGAGCCGGAGAGCGGCCTCAGGGGCCCGTGGAGGCCGGCGAGAGGCCAGGAGCGCAGGCGGGGCCGCGGCGGCAGGGCCCGGCGTCCGCCCTGGGCCTCGCTGCTCCCGAGGAGCCCGAGGACCGCGGGCCGGGGCCTCCCCCGCCCTGACGGCGGCGCGGGCAGCGCGATCCCGAGGGCGCCGCTTGGGCTCCGGGCCTTGCAGCGGACGGCGAGCGCCCGGACTGCGCTTGGGTTTCCAAACAGGGCCTTTCGAAATCTCGAAGGCGTTACTCTTTTGTGTGAGTATTTGACTTAAAGGGTGATTTAACTTGAATTAAAATCAAGTTTTCTACTACTAACATAAACACTCTAACTAGTCTCTGCTACTTTAAAGCTAGTTTCAGCTATTGCAGTTTCGAGAGAGAGAAGAGAGAAAAAGAGAGAGAAAAAATACTGCAAGAGGAAGTCTGAGGCGGTTACACAGTTCTTGCTGATGTCCTGGGCGGTCGTGGTTTCTCTCTGCTTTGATGGAAGAGATCTTTTCAGAGAGTGCAGCCTACTGGGAGAGTTTGGAATTTACCGAGAGCAGTGATTCGCATTTGGTTTTCTTTGTTTGGATTTTTGTTTGTTTGTTTTTTGGTGTCTTGAAATATCTGTCCAGGTGCGTTCTTTCATTTATACGCGAGAGCATCTCACTGTCTATCCTAACCTGTAGATCTAGTATACTTTCACTTGCTGGATTCAGAGAGAAACAAACACATTTCAAAGGAGCTTCCGGACTTCTGCTTCTAGCCAAGATGGAGTTCCAGGGACCAGATTTATGCTCCTTCCTGAAAAACAAAAACAACCACCAAAAACAGTGGATTTAAAAACAAAATTTCAAGCCGCTGGACTTGGGTGACAACAGATGGGAGATACTCCCACCTGGTGGCCTTGGGAGGGACCAGGCACAGCGGGGACACAGGCAAAGCTAAGTGTGGCCCTGCACAGCAGAGCAGGTGAGAGCCTGCAGGTGGGGCTCACAAACTGAGCTGGTGTCACTCAGAGAGGACACAGGGACCTGCAGGACCCTGCCGGGACACAGCAGGGCACAGCCCAACCGGCACGTTGGCACAAGAATGTCATCAGAGACCGGGGAGAGAGCCACCCAGCAGGTGAGAGGCCAGCTCTGCTCACTCCCCCTGGGCAAACGGGAAGACGTGCAGTCTTGGGTAGGATACACGGTCAGGGGGAGAATTACATCAAACCCTCAGTGCCCTGCTGAATTCATCCAAAAAAGCAAGACCTAAAGGGACCAAATTGCTTCAAGTAATTTAACTGTGTTTCCATAACAAAGTTCAAGAATGTTTATAGGAAATAAAAAATGCCAGCACCCAAAACTCGTAAAGTCTGACATCCAATCAAAAACTGCCTGTTATGCAAAGAACTAGAAAATTACAAGCACTGTGGAAGAGGAAAATCAATTAAAACTGACCCAGAAGTTAGAATTGGAAGACAAAGACATTAAAGAGTTTATTACAACTGTACTACATATGTGTTTTTGTAAAAACCAAGCTTCTCCAGGAGCTGAGGATATAGCTCAATGGCACAGTGCCTGCCTGGCAAGTGCAAGGTCCTGAGATTCCTGGTACCAAAAAAAAAAAAAAAACAAAAAACCAAGCTTCTCCAGACAAAACTGCGTCATGCGATGTGAAAAATTCAATGAATAGATGACACGTGAGAAAAGATTACTAAGCTTGAAGAAAAACATGAAGCCCAGAAGAATAAAAGAATAAAAAAGTGACACTAGGGGGCTGATGCACAATGGGGGCAAGAAACACTGGGTGGACCCAATCCCTGGTGACACAGCTGTGACTGTGAAAGTGACAAAATGACAGGACAAGTGCCCCTAAAAGGGCAAACAGCAAACAAACGTTACAGAAAACTTCTTAAATCTCACCCAAAACAGCAAGGCACCCGGGCACAGAGGTCATAGACCAGTCCATGCTTAACATGAGGAAGAAAAAAGATAAGCTACAGGCTTCTGTACCCAGGATAACATCTTTTTTAAATGAAGGTGAAGTGACATTTTCAGCCACACACAAGTTGGTGAGAGAGCATCACCAAAACCCTACACAAAAATGCTAAAGGCAACTCTTCTGGGAGTTGGAAAAGGAATTTGCTAAAATGCAGAATCCTGGGCCCTGCGTCCAAGATCTTGTTTCTATAGTTTTGCAGTATGGCTTGGGCACATGCATCTTATTTTCATAGTTTAATCTATTTATTTTAATCTATAAAACATGATTGTTTTTAATCATTGAGGCTGGGTAATGGATACACAGGAGTTCATTCTACTGTTCTCCCTACTTTTCCATATTCTGAAGTTTTCCATAATAAATAGGTTTTTAAGGTTAAGAAAATGCCTGATGGGCCAGTGAGATGGCTCAGCGTCATAAGCGCCTGCCTGGCAAGCGTGAGGTCCTCAGTTTGACTCCCGGTACCCACATACGATAAAAGGGCCGGTGACGTCACTCAGCGGCACGGGTGCCTGCTGGCGCGCAAGGTTCTGAGGTCGACCCCCGGTACCCACAAAAAAAAAGAAAGAAAATGCCTGATATCAAGTAGAAATTCAAATCTACATAATGGAATGAATAGCATCAACTGTCACTTATTACATGGGTTAGGTATATAATATTTTTCTTACTTTTTAATGGGTTTTAAGTATAATTGACCATTTATATAAAAAACATAATGTACTGCAGGGACTATAACATGTTTAAAAGCAAAATGTGTGACAACATTGCACATAGACTGGGGAGGAAGGGACAGAAGTGACAATTGCAACAGTACACGTGAGGTGGTACAATGTCACTTAAAGGCAGCAGATGATACCTTAAAGGGGTGTGCTCTAAACCCTAAACAGCCACTTAAACAACACAAAGAAGACTTATACCTTATAATCCAATGAAAGAGGTAAAATGAGTCATGGAAAATAATCCAAATGAAGGCAGGAAACAAAAAATGAAACACAAAAATGAGTCAAATAGAGAACAAATATTAAGATGATAGATTCAACAAAGACATTTCAATAATCATATCACATTAAATGCTCTATCTTAATTCAAAGGCAAAGGTTTTCACATTGGAATTATATACTGCCTCTAAGAAATACACTTGAAGCCAGGTATGTTGGTGCACCCCTGTAATCCCAGAACTTTGAGAGGCTGAGGCAGGAGGATCACAATGTGTTCAAGCCCAGCCTTGGAAACTTAATGACTCAGTGAGACCTCATCTCAAAATAAAAAATAAAAAATAAAAGGCTGGGGATGTAGCTCAATGCAAAGGCCCTAGGTTCAATCCCTAGTACCACAGAGAGGAAGGAAGGGAAGGAGGAAGAAAAGGAGGGAAGGAAGGACAGAGGGAGAGAGGGAGGAAGAAGGGAGGAAGGAAAAACACACTTTGAATATGAAGTCACAAAAACTAAAATTAAAATAATGAGGAAAGTTTCCATCATAGTCAAAGACAGAGTGGCTATATTACTAGCAAACAGCTTTCCGATCAAATAATATTACAAGGGACAAAGATGGTCATTTCATAATGATAAAAGAGTCAATTCATAAAGGGGACAGAATGATACTAAATGTATAGATGCATAATGACAAAGCCCAAAAATATGTGAATAGACATCATAATTGCAATTAGAGATTCCAACACTCCACTCTCCTTCATTGGCAGGACAAGTAAATAGAAAATCAGAAAGGAAAGACTAGGAAAACACAATCAACAGACTTGAGCTATTTAACTCATCACATTCTACCTTCAAGCAATAACATGTCATGCCCATTCCCAATAAAAACAGAGCAAACCAGGAATAGGAGGAAGTGTCCTGATACAAGGTGCCTACAGAAACGTATAGTCAATATCGTATTTTATGGTGAACTAAATTCTTTCTCATTACAATTTTGAACAAAGCATGAATTTACATTTTTGTTACTATTCAGGAGTAGTACTGAGATTTAGCAAAGTGGAAAAATATAAAATAAAAACACAGGTAAATAAAAAGACATCCAGATGGGAAAGAAACAAATAAAACTCTGTACTGACAATTTGATTATCTATGTAGAAAATCAGAAGGGATCTACTAGAAATGAATAAGATTAATAAAGATGCAAGATGCAAGATCAATATTTATTTTTTAAATTTTTGTATTAGTACATGTTTTCAATAGATAATGAATACATTCATCTTGGGGAGTTGGCACATGGATATATCATATCTTAATCCTTTTCACTTCCCCTAAGATCAATATTTAAAAATCAGTTATTTTTCTGTGTACTAGCAACAAGCAATCGGACATTGAAAATTTTAAATACCATATACATCAAAAGTTGTTAAATTCCTAAAGATAAATCTGACAAATGCAGTATAAGGCCTGTATGCTAAAAACACAAAACATTGCCAAAAGAAATCAATCGAGACTTGAATGAAGGGAGAGATACACATCGTGGGTAGATCAGCGACTCAGTATTGTTAAGATGTCATCCTCCCAAAATCGATTTATAGATTCAACATAATCCTAATCAAAATCCCAACAGTGGTCTTGTGTGTGTGCGTGAATTGACAAGAAGTTCCTAAAATGCACACAGAAATGCCAAAATCTACGTAGCCAAAGCCCCCTTGAAGAGGAAAGCAGTTGGAAGACTACTGTTACCTGATCTGAAGGTGTGCCGTACAATTACAGCAATGAAAATGCATGGTATTGGCCTACACGTGGACAAACGACTCAAAACAGAGTCCTGAAGTAGACCAGCACATACGAACAACTGATGTTTTCAAAGGAACCCAGGCAATTCCAAGACATAGTCTTTTCAACAAATAGTATTTAAATAACTACATTTCCATATGAAATAAAAACTGTCTCACAGCTCACATCATGTACAAAAGTTTACTCAAAATGGATTCAAGACCCAAATGCAAGACCTAAAACTACAAACTCCTAGAAAAGACAGGAAAATCCATGCAACCTTGGGTTAATCAAAGGTTTTCTAAATACATCAAAATCATTACCTATTAAAGAAAAAATTGATAAATTAGATTTAATTCAAAGCTCCCATTCTGCAGAAATACTGTTAACTGAATGAAAAGATAAGCTACAAATGGGGGGAAAATATTTGCAAATCATATGTCTGAGAAATGACAAAGACTTCTCAAAACTCAATGAGAAAAAAAATTTGAAATGGGGAAGAAGATCTGAGCAAATATTCATTAAAAGATATGACTTGCAAGTAAGCACATGAGAAGATACTCAATATCACTACACATTAAGGAAGTGCAAATTAAAACTCCAGTAACATACTATTCCTCACCCGTTAAAGTGGTTAAAATTAATACTGATCTTTCAAAGTATTGGTGACAACATAGAGGAAATGGAACTCTCATCTAGCGCTGGTGGGAATGTAAAATATTACAACCCCTCTGGAAAAGGGTTTAGCAGCTTTAAGAACTTAGGGGGCCGGTGAGATGGCTCAGCGGCGTACGTGCCTGCCTGGCAAGCGCGAGGGCCCGAGTTCGACTCCCGGAACCCACATACGAAAAAAGGGCCAGTGATATTGCTCAGCGGCACGGGCACCTGCCAGCGCACGAGGTCCTGAGGTCGACACGCGCTACCCACAAAAAAAAAAAAAAAAAAAAAGAGCTTAGGGTGAAGCTCAGCAGTGGAGCACATACCCCACATGGGAGGCCCTAGGTTCAATCCCCAGCACCAAAAATCAAGCCAAACCAAACACAGACATCCTCTCCTAGGTGTTCACCGGAAGCAGTGAAAACACGCTCCTAGCACTCAGTTTGTGATTGCCCCAAACTGGACGCAACGCAAACATCCATCAGCAGGTGAATGGGTCAACAGTGTGGTGTATCTGCCAAATCCATAGCCTGCCCCCCCCGCCCCACCCCAAAGACCAGCAACCAAGATCGGATTTCTATCTGACATAACTTGGGGGCACAGGTATTGTCTTTTCATACCATCCATCAGTTGAAAATTCTTTTGGGGTCTCATCCATGTGAAAAAAGAGGAAACCCAAATGGCATCAGACTGGGCCAAGCTGGGCACTAGTTTAAAAAATAGGCAATGTAGTTAAAAGCTATTTCAAGCTTCCCTGGGTCAGAATCCCACTTCTTACTGTATTTAGGTGGGACTTACATCTACTTTTAGCACTTAATATTCCTATTGTTAGGTGGCCTTCATTTTTCCCCGTATAAATTTTGGTAGATCTTGGTCTCATCTATTATTTTTCAAGAAGAAAACTCCTGGGGTCGAAAAGTCTACCAGTCCTTGGTCCAAATGAGGGCTTTCCATGCTCAAGGTCAAAAGATGTTGAAAGGCCACCTGGTAGAGACCCTGGGATAAACACCTTATCAGCTAGAGACTGAAGTTGTCTTGCCAAACTGATGTTTGAGGGTAGGGCAGAAAACAGGAAATTGGTTGTAAACAAACCAGGTCTTAATCTGTTTAAAGCTATATTTAAAGTAAGTTTGTTGCATTGAATTTTAGGGAAATCACAGGTGAGGTTCAGTGATAAAAGAGAAGCACGCAGGGAAGGTCTGACTGCCCCATCATCTTCCCCACACTTCTGTTCCCCCACGAGATGATACTCTTTGGTATTAAAAACTGACCTTTTGCTCCCTATTGTGTAACTGAATGAAATCTGTTACCTTAAATGCTCTGTTAGTGAATGTGGTATCTAAGGAAATGCTATGGGTTTCCTATGAAATACAGCTCGGATTGCAGCCAGGGTGCTACTTCTGAACAGTGTTCAGCCTGTCGACTTCCAGAGATAACTTAAAATTACCTAAAATTCTGCAGTCCCACACTATTCTAGCCTCTGCCATCTAATTCTAGGAACCCAGGGACATATGACTATTGTAGATCTCAGGTTAAAAGCTGAAAAATTTAAGCTTACACTTACCAAATGTTATTTTCTGAGCACATCACAAATTTCCCTTATCCTCCACAGAATAGTACCTGCCAGTGCCAGGACTGCCCAGATTTTACAGACGAGACATTACGGGAAGGGAAGCACACCCTTCCCCCAAACCCTGTGACCTTGGGCAGGGGACTAGCTCAGCCCCTGATGACTTGCACCCTCTGACACGACGCAGCAGTGCCTCTGAGCTAGAACCCTAGAGAGTCAGCGAGGCTCGTATTAAGGCACAAAACGGCAGCATCTGTGTGACAGAATCTCAGAGATGAGAGGAGCATCTTTCTCAGCACCGTAAACTGCTGAGCAGCAAGTGTTATTTCTGGTTGACGTCTGTTTACAGCACATAAGAGAAACGGTTAAATTGCTTGAGGAAGCCTTCACCAAAAGCCCGCACTGCTTCCACAGGGGTGAGAAAGTGCGGACCGGCTCGGGTGTTTGCGTTACTGGTATTGAAATACCTCTCCCCAGCAGCTGGAGAGCTGCACGACTTGACTCTCAAGTCTTCTCCCTCACAAGACGCGGATTTAGAGGTTTTCTGAGAGTGCAGTCACTCGGGCAGGTCAGGACAGTGTTGTGAATTATTAACTGCAGCTCGGAGACACCTGGGTCTCAGCAGGGCAGGGAGATCAGAACCCAGGACACCTCGGCCCAGGAGAGGCCACGGCTGCCCACTCAGCTCTGAAATGCTCCAGAAAAGCAGTCTGCAAGCGCTGATGTACTTATGTGCTGGGAGGGTGTCTCATTTTCCCAGAAAAAGGAAATCTTACTTTTTCTTTTGGCTAGCAACTGTCTCAGAACCGAGGAGACATGGAAAATTATTCAGTGAATGAATGGAAAAAGGCCTCTCCTTTACATTGAAAACAGATATTTCTCACTGTTGCAGTCAGGGTTTGCAAGGGAATAGATTTAATGCAGGACATATAATTTATAGGATTATTTTATAATATTCACCCAAAAAGTTAAATGCAAGGGGGTCCAGGAGATCTGCCCACTCACTAGAGACCCAAATAATCCAGCTGAGGGCCTGGGTCCCACGGCAGTGTCCTGCGCGAGTCCAGCTGGGGGCCCAGAGCCCACGGCAATGTCCTGCGCGAGTCCAGCTGAAGGCCCAGAGCCCACGACGATGTCTCACACAAGTTGTACTGAGGATCTGTGCTGGGAAGGCCCAAAGGTCAGTGAAGGATCTGTGCCAGCAGGCTGAGGGAGCTGCACTGGAGCCAGGAAGTGACGCTCAAGGTAAGGACCAGAGCTCCCCTGAAAAGGACAGCAGCCATCCTCAGCGACAGCGAGGACCCAAGGTCCTCCGATGATGAGAACAACTGAGTTCATTCATAGCAGGAAAACCAGAACTACAAGCTTCTCCAGGAGAATCAACAGCGCACCATCTTTCCCTCCAGTTCTCCTTTTATGCAAATAACAGACTCCAATATGGGGCATCAAGAAAATACATCCTGTGCTGGAAAGATGTTGGTAGTTGGAGAATCAAAGCCAGAGATGGCCCAGAAAAGGAGGAGTTAGGCAGGGGCAGGTGATCGTGTACGTTCTCCTCAGATAACCTCGCTTCCTGACTCAGCAGTGTGGACTCCCAGACCTGGGGAACGAGTTTAGCCATGGGGCAGTTAGAGAGAGCACCACCCCAAGATGACCTTACTGTTGGCATGGGTTGTTTGCCAGTTCCTGTGGCACCCTTGTCCTTGTTGGAGAGTCACACACAGCCCATAGGGCTGGTCTTTAGCTCAGCCCCTTCCAGAGGGAGAACGGACTCCAAGGCTCCCCAAGCCCAAGTCTCCCGTCAAAAGTCACTGCTGGCTTCCAAGCAAACAAAGACACTGTCACAGGTCATTCCAGAGGTCTGGAGACCACCTCCCTGTCGCCCAGGGCCAAGGCCAGGCCTCTCTGAGGTGAGATTCATTTTCACTGTGCACTGGGTCTCGCCATTTCAAGTACAGGGAGACAGAACTTTTGCAAAAGAGAAGGGGACCAAAAGACGGGTAGGGCGAGGAGTGGATGTAAAAAGAATTATGATGTGTTATGTACATGCACCCATTACCCTTGATGAATGTAATTACTATGGACTGCAAATATGAACTAATAAAAATAAGATAAAATTACAAAAGAAGGGCTGGGGATAGAGTTCCATGGTAGAGTGTATGCTTAGTATGTGCAAGGCTCTGGGTTCAATCACCAGGACAGTGACACACACACACACACACACACACACACACACACACACACACACATGAAAATTACAAATGAAACAGAAACTACCCATTTTAAGCAAAATCTGTAGTTTATTTTTGTTTGTTTGTTTGTTTGTTTTTTTGAGACAGTATCTCCCTGTTAGTTCCAGCTGGCCTAGAACTCACTACGTAGCCCAGGCTGGCCTCAGACTCGACTGCTAGGATTATAGGTGTGCACCACCACACCTGGCTAAACTCTCTGGCCCAGAGACAGGCCTTGAGAAAGGGTCTTGCATATTTTATATTCGTACTGCTTTCTCCCCCTGGGTGGAGATGCCCCTGTCTGGACAGCTGAACTAAGCTCCTGTGCACCCCGCTCCCCAGAGGATGTAGCCTCAAGTTAGATGCAGCAGCCATGTGGGAAGTCAATGGTGGCACCACCTTTCTCTCCACAGCCGGGACCAGAGGTTGGGACGGAGCACCCCCACTTCCTCTGTGAGCCTGTGTTGCATCCTGCACCCCGAAGACACTGCATAATCAGTCAGCAATGTCTCCTGCACCAGCAAGGAGAAGAAAGAAAAGAAGACAGATGAGAATGACGTCTTTTTAAAGAGAAAAGGAGGGCCGGTGAGATGGCTCAGTGGCTTAAGCGCCTGCCCGGCAAGCGCAAGGGCCCGAGTTCGACTCCCGGATCCCACATACGAAAAAGGGGCCGGTGATATCGCTCAGTGACACGGGCGCCTGCTGGCGTGCGAGGTCCTGAGGTCGTCCCCCCGGTACCCACAAAAAAATAAAAAAATAAAAAATAAAGAGAAAAGGACTGTCATTGGTTCATGCTGACAATAAACAACTTGATACACAAAAGCACTTTTTTATTTTTTCCACAGCACAACTCACAGTAGCCAAAAGGTGAAGGAGCCTGGAGTCCAGCACTAGATGAATGGATAAACAACAAAGTCCACAGGCACTGGGTGTGGCCCAGCCTCAGGAGGAAGGACACCCAGTACATGTTCTCCCAGGGTGCACTTCTGGGACATTACACTAGGGAAACAAGCCAGTCCCTGGAGGACAAATACTGTAGTATAGGTATGGCTTGGATCTTAAATATCCCCCAGAGGGTCCTGTGCTAAAGGCTTGGTCATCAGTATTATTCGGAGGTGGTGGGATCTTTAAAAAGGGTCCCTAGCTAGGTATGGTGGCACATGCCTATAATCCTAGCACCCTGGGAGGCTAAGGCAGGAGGATTGCAAGTTCCAGCCCAGCTCAGGCAACTTAGCAAGTTACTGAGACCCTGTCTCAAAATAAAAAATGAAGAAAGGACTGGTGATGTAGCTCAGTGTAAAGGCCTCAGGTTCAATCCCCAGTACCACAATAAATAATTTTTTCAAGAGTTGGGGCCCAGTGGGGAGTTTTCTGGTCATACACGTGTACCCTTAACCCTCAAGGCATAAACCTGAGTCCAGAAGACCCACCCCTTATTTTTCTACTGTAAATTTGTACTTTAGCATTATAGTAGCCAGGTGTGCATCTCAGTACCTTTCCCTGAGGGATACAGGAAGCAATCTATGTGTTTACCCACTTGGTATGATGAACAGCAAGGAGTGTGCATGTGTGCAAAAGTGGCAAAACATGATTGTGACCCACCTTTATGCTCTGTGGAACAGTTTTCATGTATGTTTACCTGAGCATCACAGAGGGTCCAATAGACCCACATCATTCCAGGCTTTGTTTTAAAAAAAGAAGTTTTCATTTTTCTGGTAGGAATAGCCCAATTCAGTACAATGGCACATGAAAAACCAGATTTGCAAGTTTTGGAGGAAACCAAAAGTGAATCTTCAGATTACTTATGCATGGATGATGAAGACAATCCATTAAAAAGAAATACATGCTTTTATAACAGAAGAGTGGTGTGGATGGATGATGGTGACGATGATGACGATGATGACCTTGACCTTGGCCATGTGAGCCAATGTTCCTGTGACAGTGAAATGGAGCAAGAATTGACTGATACAGACACAAGGAATGCAGACCTTCTTGATTCACATGACGAAGAAAACAGCAATGCGAGTACATATTTAACCAGTCGAAATGTTGCAAAATGGCCACACAACCAAATGGAACAATCTAATGTTAGACCTAGGTCCAAAAATATAGTGAAGGTCTTGGCAGGGGTGAAATTTACTGGACAGAGTGCCAGCACTGCCATTCAGTGTTGGAAATTGTAGCAGATGAAATGCTACAAGACACTGTGAAATACACAAAGGCTGAAATGCAAGTAAAGTGTTCTGTATGCACCAATAGCCATATTCAAAAATGTATTTATTATGACACCTCACTAGCTGAACCGAAAGCATTCATAGGTCTGTTGTACTTAGCAAGGATTTCTCATGATGATCAAGGGAATGTAAAAGACTTACAGGAAAGTGATAGGTCAAAATATGGCATAAAAGTTTATGCCCTTGTAGATGCAAAGACTTATTATTCTTTTAATTTAGACATTTATCCTGAAACTCAGCCATCAGGTCCTTATTCATATAGCAATAAACCGAATGATGTGGTGAACAGACTTGTTGCTCCTACCTCCCAAACTAATTGGAATGTGACGTTTGACAGTTGGTTTACCAGGTTCCATTTGCTGACAGAGCACAAGTTTACCAGCACAGGAACTGTACACAGGAACAAAGCAGAAATTCCAAATGAAATGTTGCAATTTCAGAACAGAGAATTATATATTTCTATCTTTGAATTTCAGAAAGATATAACATTGGCTTCGTATATGGAAAAAAAAAAAAAGGAAACTGGGACTGCTGATGTCAGCCTTTCACCATGATGGAAGGGAAACCTTGACAAAACAGAAGCAGGTGATGGTAACTTTCTACAACAAAACCAAAGGCAGGGGAGATGTTGTTGATGAGTTATGTAGCAACTACGATGTCACTTGAAACACAAAATGTTAGCCAATGGTTGTGTTTTACTTGATCCTAAACACGTGTGGCATAAATAGTTTGATAGCTTACAAAGAAAATAACAAGTGCAAAATACCATGGAGAAATTTTCTCAGAAGATTGGGGCTGGAGCCCATAAGAGATTATTTACAGCAGAGGAAAAACAAAATGTTTCTGCCTAGGGAACTACACAAAAAAGTTGTGGAGCACACTGGTGAGCTGACAGGTGAACAGGTAGGTGCAGCATTGCAAAGACCTACTATGACAACAGGAAAACAAAAAAAATGTCAACCTGTGCCCTACAGGAAAGGACAGGAAGACAAAACATATATGCTATCAGTGTAAGTGATACTTATGTGTGGAACATGCAGTTGTCGTGTGTGAAGACTGCCCTGGGTGTGACACCTGAAGCAAAGCTTATTTTTGTGGTAGAGTGCTACTGGTATTTTCATTGCAGTTCATATAGGAATTTATTTCTGATGTTATCTTTTAGGTTTTATAAGCAACTATACAGCTGATGTGAAAATGTGGATGTCCTTTCTAAATGCAAAATACATATTAAGAATTTAATACTTTACTTTATTGATATTTTATGTTCTTGTTAGCTACACACTGTATAATATAATAAGAACCTCCTGACAAAACAGCAAGACCACTGAGATATCAAGTATGTCCTACAAAATGGTCAGGAAAGCAAAACACCCGTGCTGGCAGTGTGAGCAATGTGTGTATATGGGGCATGCTGTTGTCATGTGTGCAGACTGCCTTAGGTGTAACAATTGAAATAAAGTTTTTTTTTGGTAGAGTGCTATTGATATTTTCATTGTAGTTCAAATGGGAATTTATTTCTGATGTTCTTTTTTAAACCTTGTACAGCAAAAAACAGTTGACATTGAAAATTTTGATGTTTTGTACACTCAATAAAAATTAAAAACTCAATACTTTATTTTTGTGATATTTTTCACCTGTTAAGTGCTTTTTGTTTAATATACTAAAACTCATAAAATTAAAATTAATAATTCAGGGCCAGTGATAAAGCTCAGCGGCATAAGCGCCTGCTTGGCAAGTGCGAGGTCCTGAGTTCGATTCCTGGTACCTGCATATATAAAAAAAGAATTTAATAATTCATCAATAGAAATATTCTAAAGAATAAATGTGGGCAGACCTATGTTTATGTGCTTTGATGACAAAATTAGTCTAATGCTCCAAGGGCTACAGGGGATGTGAGATCCCAGCCCCTTCCTGTCTCTCTCTTCATTTCCTGTCCACCATGAGGCAAGCAGCATGGCTCCACCACACACTCCCCACCATGTTGTTCCACCTCAGCACAGGCCCAGATCAGTGGAGCCAACTGACCATTGACGGAAGCCTCTGAAACTCTGCGGCGAAATCAATCTTTCCTCCTTTGCAGTTGTTTCTTCCATTGACTTTGTGTCCCCTTTAGGTGACTACAATGGGTGTGACAGGAGCCTCCAGAGCCCCTTGAAGAAGCCCCTGTGAGGTGGACATTTGGCAGTTGCTCCTTTTCCGCTCTTGTAGTCTGAAGGAAGCTGCCCTGCCCAGAGCCAGGCTTCCTGATGGACCCCAAATGTCTCCAGAGGAGACCAGGCCTGGTGCCTGAGTCTGAGGTGATTCAGCTTCCCCTCCCTGTCCTGGACCCTCAGGACTCCCTATTGCTGCTTCTAGAATCTTCCACATAACCTTCCTGTAGGCGAACCCTCACCTGAGCCTGTTCCCATGGAACTTGACCCAAGACAGTCATCACTCACTTGTTTCTCATTGACCTGTGATATTGTTTCCCAGTATTTTTTTCCTCTTATTTTGTTTGCAAATGTTGACATTCAAAATGTCATAAAAACACATCTATTTTTTTCTTTGTAATTTCATCTAAACTTAAAGGCCCACCCCTACACAAACACACCAAAGGTTTGATTAATATTCAGTTGTATCTTCTTTTAGTTTTTCTATGATTGCCATCTTATTCTTTTTTTTTCTTTTTTTTTTGTGGGTACCGGGGGTCAACCTCAGGATCTCGTGCACCAGCAGGCGCCCGTGCTGCTGAGCAATATCACAGGCCCCTTTTTTCGTATGTGGGTTATTTATATTTTGGTTTTCTCATATAAGAGAACCCATGCAATATTTAAGCTTGTGTGTGTGATTTATTTCACTTAACATTATGGTCTCAGGGTGCATCCATTTTCCTAAATGGAACACGTTTATCCTTCTTTATGATATCTTTCTTTATACTCCAGTGTATATAAATACCACATTTTCTTTATCCCTTCATTTGTTGATTTAAGTTCTAATTCTAACGATAATTGTAGTGAAGAAGTTGAAGCGAATGGGAAAATGCCACTGGTTGACTGTGTCTCTCTCCCACCTTTCATGTGAAACATCACTTCCGTTATATTTTAACTGGAGGTTATATTCTCACCTGATATTGCAGCTGTGAGCAGTGATTTCTGATGCCATCAACAATGTCTTCCTGTAGCTGGGCCTTTCCAGAGTTCTTGCCCAGCCAAGGGGGAGGTCGGAGAAGCTCTTGCTGGTCTCCTCCTGGTGCCCAGCGTGTTACCATGTTTAGGACAGGGGCTGGTCCCCAACACTGAACCTCACTACCTCCCCAAGAAGATCGTCCACACCTTTAAAGAGCTGGTAACTGCACCCTAAATACCGGATGGAGCTTTATAGTCAATAGAGACGTCCACGTAGGTGGCCCAGAAAACATCTACAATTACAGCTCTTCCTTCAACCAAATACTGTATTGTAAAGGAGAGGGGGAAAGTATTAAAGTCAGGGTTTTCTCATCTCAAGAGCACCCCTTTCATGTGTGCATGGCCATGGGAGGGTGACAGGTCCATGCTAGCCTCAGGCTTCGGCAAGGGCTTCCAGGGTCAGTGGCAGCCAAGCAGTTTCTCCAGCCCCAGCTGGCGGGCACGTTTTCACTTGGGCACTTTTTCCTCCTCAGTGGTCAGGAGAAATTTATTTATAATTTCTCCCAAGCTAGAACTTCTGAGCAGATTGGGATGGAATTTACACATCCCATGTCTCAGTGTGATTCTAAACGCCACTGTCACCGAGGCGGGAGGTGGCCTACAGCGCAAAGCCGGCTGTGCAGGAAGCCTGAACCTCCAGGAGGCTGTGCACAGCTGCGGGGCCCTAAGCCACCGCAGGGTCCCAGCTGGGGTCTGTGGGGCAGGGGAGGGGACGCATCTTCATGGTTTCTCTGCTGAGGGGACACCTTGTGGTCTTGGTCTCTCTGGGGGTCTCTCCCCAGGGTATGGCAGGAGTGATACCCCAACACCTCCCACCCCTCGCCATGTCTAGTGCTGGTACCCACATAGCGAGTTGGCAGGGGTGGGGAAGCCAGCCACAGGTCCTCAGAAAGCCATGCTTCCTTTCCAGGAGTCCCGCCTCTTTCTTGCCCAATGCCATTCGTCCCCCTTTTCCGGAAGGGAAAGTTTCTACCCCTCGCCCATATCTTCACATTCCACAGTCAGCAGGCCTCAAACCTTCTCTGATGCCCTCGATGCTTTCCCAGCTGCCTCCTTGAGGGGTCATCAAAGCTCCCATCCCTGCCTGTCTCTGTCACAGCATCACTGTCCAAGAGGACCAGGGAGGAAGTGTCCGGTGACTCTCCACTCCCCAGGGGCACGTTGGTCTTCTGCTACCGCTGCTCACTCCCACGTGCCATGGTTTGAATACGGTTCTCATAGTCACATTGAAATCTCATCCTACTATAAGATTTAAAAAAAAAAAATACTGGGGATTGAACTCAGGGCCTTCACACTGAGCTATATCCCCAGCCCTTTTTATTTTTTATTTTGAGACAGGGTCTCATTAAATTCCTAGGTTGCCCGGACTGGACTCAAACTTGCCCAATCCTCCTGCCTCAGCCTCCCTCAGAGTGCTGGGATTACAGGTGTGTGCCAGCATACCCGGCTCCATTATGAGATCTATGAGGACCAGTGGGCTCTATAAGAAGTAACCAGAGTCCTGCCCTTGTGCGTGGATTAATCCACTCATCTGATCTCTCGAGTCACAGATTCGTGGAGTATCTCACACATGGGTCTGCTACTAGAGTCAGGTGGCCTACGTCTCTCGAACACTCCCTGTCTCTCACTCTGTGACCCTGAGACTGCCAGGAAGAGGGCCCTTGGCAGTTGCCACCCCTTGACCTTGGACCAGAACTCTCAGCCAAAGCCGACCCCTTTTCTTTCTAACCGTCTAGTCTGTGGTGTTGTGTTATTAGCAACAGAAAATCCACTCGGACACCAGGTATATATTTTTTAAATTAGACATTAATCACTTCATCACTGCCCTCTTTAGTCCGCCTAGGAGCCCATGCTCCATTCAAGCCTGGCTGCTTAAATACGACTTCACTGTGACTGGGATGTCAGCTGCGCTCACGCTGACCTGTGTGACTGGGCCTCTTCCGAAGCCCGGCGTTGGAAGGAGCCAGGCGCAGCCCTTTCCCCGATTCCTGAGTGACCCGCGTGCACATCTGCGATGCCGGCAACATAATTCCCCGGTACACAGGTTGTCCCCTCTTCCCCTCACCCTTTCCACCCTTCCATCGCGGCCCTCTGAGTGGGCGCAGAACCGGTGACTTCCTGGAGAAGGGTCAGCATGCCTGTCGCGACCAGGTTAAAGAGTGAAGCGCCACCCACAGCACCGGGCAGAGGCGTGACCCCGCACCTGCACCTTTAGTGCTCTTCCGTATGACCCGAATTAAACGCCATGCTCACCCTCAGGCCACGCGTCTACGTGCACGTCTCACGCGGGGACTGGAAACCTCAGGACTCACTGCCCAGCGTGTTTGAGTATGGGCAGCCGCAGCGCCTGCCCCGAGCCCAGCGCCTGATTTTCCCTGAGGCCGCTCCAGGCCGGGCATCTAAAGGCAGGACAGGACGAGACAGGCTGGCTCGACCGTCCAGCTGGCAGGTTCTCTGTCACAAGCGTGTGGACAGCTGTCCCTCCACTGCCCTTCCTCCCTATGAGCAGTTTAACCTGGGCGCAGGGCTTGCCTGACAGAGACCACGATTCCCAGACTCCCTCAAGGACAGGTGTGGCCAAGTGACTAAGCCGCTAAGTGACTAAGCAGTGAGCAACTTGCCTCCCCTTGCTTAACAGGAAATTGCCTGTCCAGACTTCTGCTCTTTGTTCTTCTCTGGAGTTGGAAAAGCAAAGTGCCCGGTTTGGCCTGGCACACAAGGACTCCGACCGGATAGAGGCACCTTAAAACCCTCTGAGGCATGGACTCTTAAATGCCTGCTCAGAAACACATTTGTAAATGCATAAAATAAAATACCCTGCATAACGCCCACGAAAGTGGCTGAAAACCCAGGATCAGGGACAACGAAGAGCAACTGGGACGCATGTGCTGCTCGTCCAACCCCCGTGGGAAGCAGTTCGGCAGCTTCTACAAAGCTAACGCTATGTCCGCCCCAGGACCCACCACCCCACCCACAGCTTTGTCCCCCAGAGAATCAAGTGCTGATGTCTACCAAAGATAAACAACAATGTCCATGGTAGCTTTATTTGTTATAGGAACAGGAAACAGCCCATCTGGCCACCAAGAGGAAAGGAGACAAATATATTGTGTTGGTTCATAAAATGGAATACTGCATAGCAGGAAGAGAGAATAGATGAGCGATATACAAAACCAGACACCTCTCACCACAGCTGTGTTGGGAAGGGAGCTAACACAAAAGGGTCCGCTCGGAACCTGGGGTCGAAAACAGAGAACACTAATTCATGGCGCCAGAAGTCCAGGTAACAGTTACTTTTCCAAAGGAGGCCACACAACAGAATGGCAAAGGCCGCAAGGAAACTCTGAAGCCATCGAGCAGGTGTACACATATGTACAGTTTCACTAAGTGCACATGTAAGGCTGTGCATTGTGTGTGCTGGCACCAGGCACCTAAGAATCCCAGGCTGCAGAACCATGAGCCCAGCTCTATAATTTCCCCAGTCTGTGGCGCTCTGCTGTAGCAATCGCGAACAGACCAAGACAGAGCGCAATTGTTCTCCGCCCAGAACCTGGAGCCTCTGAATCCACCCTGCACCTTCGGAGATGCGGGAGCCCTAGGGTGGGGTGGGGGAGTCCCGAGGGGGTCAGAGCCACAGGGCGTGGCACAGGGCTGCCAGGGAGAGGGCCCCAAGCACGGTTCAAGGAGAAAAACACGCTAGGGAGCACCGGCTTCAAATGACAGTGTCGCTTGTGTATTTCAAAATAAAAGATAAGATACATGTGATTCTGAAAATCTGTAACCCCACATAGCATCCTCTGGTTTGGAGGTTGGGGCCACAGTTAGATGGTGGATGATCCAGACCTGGGCTCCGAGTCTCCACAGCGCCATCTTCAGTGACGCTAAAAACAGTGCCCAGCGTGTCCCATCCACTGGGGCAACTCCCACAGCATCCCTAAGCAAGAAGGAGATTTTCTCCCTGGGAAGATTTAGAATTAAGCATAAATATGTTTTAAAAACTCAAATTTGTAGAGCTTACTAAGTGTATTTCTGTGTCATGGAATATGAATATGAATTTTATATACTTGCGAAGTTTTCAATATTTGTGTTATTACAGTCAGAGAGGTTAGTATAGTAATTCATATTTAAAATATGTGACTTGTCTTGATTTGTGATTATTTCATGAAAACTTCACTGAACTTTTATACTGTTATAATACCAAGAAGAAATATGTTTAATTTTTAAAGTATTATTAGGTATTTAAGAACTTGAGGGCCGGTGAGATGGCTCAGAGGCGTAAGCGCCTGCCTGGCAAGCGCGAGGGCCCGAGTTCGACTCCTGGAACCCACATATGAAAAAAGGGGCCGGTGATATCGCTCAGCAGCATGGGCGCCTGCTGGCGCGCGAGGTCCTGAGGTCGACCCCCGGTACCCACAAAAAAAAAAAAAAAAGAACTTGAGAAAGATTAAATTCTAGGGTACTTAAAAAGAAACAAAGTATATTATGACTACAGTTCGGCATTCTTAAAGGAATACAAATTGCAAAAGACCTTTAAAGATGATAGCTGAAATGTGTCACATTAGTAGAGCAAAGTACCAGACTTGAACTTAGATGCTTAAGAAAGCACAAGATTCCATGAATTTTAATTAATTGCATATTAATTTTTAAAGTGAAAGGAAATCCCTGAAAGATCAACAAGGGCTCTAATTTCTCGGAGACAGAAAGGACATCATTCCTCTGACTGCCGCCTAGAACCTCCTTCTTGTAATCCAGGGCAGACAGTCTCACGTGGGCAGCGTCTCAGAGCCCCTGAGAGCCTGTTTAAAACAGACACTCGGCTCCACTCCAGACCCGATCAGGACACTGCAGGAGCAGCCTGGGAGCTGTGGATTTCTCCTCCCTCCAGTGAGAACCAGGCATTTGGAGACCCTTCGCCCTAAAGTATGATTCGTATTATTCTCACCCAACCCCTCGCCTTCAATGAGGAACCTAAGATGCTTGATGTGCAATACAGGATTTGTGCTAAAATCAGAATATATAGTGATAAATCCAGGCACAGTAGATGTACAATCATCTCCATGGTAACAACTCACTCTGTGGTCTCTATGGTGAGTTTTATAAGGGCCCTCAAGCTTACTTTATTTAAAATTCTGAATTTTCTTGCAGTCGATCAGATCAGCTGTGTTTTTAAAATAACACAGTACTATTTCAGGAATACTATAACAGAGGAAAGGGAACAAAGGAAATAGGAGGAAGTCACAGTAATAAATCGGTGCCTCTCATGAAAGCTCATTTTAGATGTCAATGAATTAGAATATCAAAGTCAAAAGATGTGAAGCTGAATTAAGCAGCCTGCATAATTTCTCATCTGACACCCACTTGTCAGAATTTATTTTTGTAATATTTAATATAGGAAATGAATCATTTTCAAGGTGGTGTCGCTCTTCTGAGTTACAGGCATATAAATCATCAGAATAGCCTTCCTTTACCCAAGAAATGCCTTCCTTCACTCAACACATGGCTCACTCAGGTGTCTGAAGTTGGGAACCTGCAGACCAAATGTCGCTGCATCAAACTGCCACACCCCGACAATGACACGCACGATCTAGAAAGAATTTGTAATGCTAACTGTCCCTTCATGATTGTCACAAAGTGTACCACTCCTTCCCCTTTGGTTAAGGTTTGATTTAATCTACAAATGCCATTGTTAAATAAGGAATCACCCCACACCTTCTCACCCCGGCCACCTCCTCGATCACTGGACAGAACCCTGGTAGAATCTATGGACTAGAAATCTGCATTATAGTTTTCAAGGATTATGAGCTGCCAGACAAACTCATACTTTACTTTAAAAAATCTGACCCTCACTGGACACCGTAGGACAGCGGTGGTCTCAGCCACTCCAGAAGCTGAGGCATGAGGACCTCTTGAGCCCAGGAATTCAAGGCCAGCTTGGGCAACCATCTTTAAGAAAATTTTTAAAAATCCGAACTAACAGTAACAACGTTTAGGTCTTTACTAGATCCAACCCTGCCAGGGTGTTTGTCCAAGAGTCTTCCTCCTTTCCAGATCTGCTCCAGGAGCCATCCTTCAACTCAAGCCTTCTAATTGTTGGAAGAGCCCCCAGACTCAATGTGTTGGTACAGATAATGAAGCACTCAGACACCAAGAAATCTCAATGAGGTTTTTTACTTTTGCAAAAAGGCATAAGTAAGCTTGAGGTAGCAAGCACACAGGACAAAGGAGGATGTCCCCTTTTATCCCTAATGCAGGAGGGGCAGCTGACCTCTTTCCCATTGGCTGGTTTGGAGGTTCACAATTTATCCCGATTGGCTAACTCAGATGGCGTGAGGGGAATCTGAGGGGTTGCTGATGGGAAGGGGAAGCAGAGCGGAGGGGATGTGGAGAACAGAAAACCCTTGGCCCATGATAAACTCTCTTTGGTTTGTAGCTGTGTTCCCAGGATTGGAACTGAGTGGGCATTTTCTGTAACTTAGTGTGTTCAGGAAGGGTTGTCTAGAATGGGCTAGAGTCCAAGATGGAGTCACTCCTGTTCAACAGAAAAAACCGAACTTAATGTTTCCCACATAATCATGGGGCTTCCCCAGGCTGTGTGCACCCCTATGGGTTGTTGGACTGACCGGGTCCTGTGAAAGCATGGCACCCCGAACAATCCTGCTGGATTGTCAGCTCCAAGCCCCTCAGATGTCTGAGGCCACAGGTGGCATCCGACCCGATCACTCATCTGCCTTTCCTGACTCATCCAAGCATAGCAGACACTGTGGCCATGGCATTTGGAGCCTGAAGTGCAACAACAGAAAGTAGCATGAATTTCTTCTTCTTTCTTCATGGATAAAGGAATCGTTCTTACTACGATCTCAGTAAGCTTAGCGTATGATTTTTTTCTTGTTAAATTGAGAACTTTCATCTTCTCACTTAACAGAAACACTTGATGGCTTCTTCTTGGCCTACTAGAATTGCCGGCATCGCTACTCTTGGACTTTGGGGGCTGTTATTAAGCAAAATAAGGGTGACTTCAACACAAGTACTGCCATGTTGCCACAGTTGATCTGATAACTGAGTAACTAAGGGGATGATAACATCTGGATCCACTGAACAAGGGGATGACTCTTGTCCCTGGTGGGACTGAGAAGGACAGCATTAAGTTTCATCCTGTTACTCAAACAGTGCACTCTTCAAAGCCTAGAAATTGTTCATTTCTGGAACTTTCCATCTACTATTTCAGGTCGAGGTTGACTATGGGTAACTGAAACTGCACAAAACAAAACCACAGATAAGGCAGAGCTACAGAACACCCAAGGAGACAGATGGGCAGATTTTCTTGTGCCCTCGACTACTGCCCCCCACAGGGAAGCAAATCCTGCACACACCACTATGTCCGTAAATATTTTAGTACTTGTCTCCAAAGGTAAGGATTCAGGCTGGGGGTAGTAGCGGGGATGGGACCCAGGGCCTTGTGCAGGCCAGGCAAGAGATCTACCAATGGGCTACATCCCAGGCCTTTAAAATTCTAATTTTGAGTCAGGGTCTTGCTAAGTTGCCCAGGCTAGCCTTGAACTTGTGATCCTTCTGCCTCAGCCTCCTGAGTACTGTAGCTGGGAATCCAGGCATGCTCCATCACACCTGTCTCTACCTGACAATGTTTAATAAAATACCCATGCTCAGCTGCTCTGAGCCCCTGGCCCGTCTGCTAGTGTGGTCCCTGCTCTGCAGCATTCTGACTTGTCCTTGGAAGCAGCATAACTGGTTAGCAGCTGGCAAATCTGTGCTCTGTTCTTTAGACACGATGTTTTGTTAAAACTGTCCTCTGAAGTTGGCGTTGTGAGCCACTTCACAGAGTGAGAGACCTCTGGCTCTAGAAAGTGGGAAATTCTGGGACGCAGCCCTGGCCTGTCCAGCTCCTGCACCTGTGCTGTCACTGACACCCGGGCCTCATGCTTGCCCCATCTTGCTGCTCTTCTGCCTCCTACCCGGGGACAGGGAAGGGCTGGAGCACAAGTCCTGCTCCTCCCAGATACAAGGCACAGTGGGAGTCACCATGTCTTAGTGAGGAACAGGGAATCAAGAGATCCTGGGACTTCAAGCACAGCCCTGCAGCGGGGCCCTGCCCACACCCCCACACAGGAGTTATGCTTTTGTAAAATCTCGCCCCTCACTGCAGCCTTCTCTGCCCTTGGTGCTGGCTGAGCCCTGGGGCTGCAGCCAGGGGAGGAGGCCGGACGGGGCCCAAGATCAGCACACAACTGCAGCCCTGTAGGCGTGCTACCTTTACAGGTAGCTGAGCGAATGTATTCATGATAACCTTGGGTGCTCTGGGGTTAAATGAGCTCGTGTGGGCAGGCAGGGAAAGCCAGCGCCAGATAAAACATTGTTTCTATGAGAAGTATTTTCCAAAAACCAAGAGTCAACTAAGAGATTTTCCAGGCACCATTGATGGGCGTGAGTTAATCAAGCCCACATGTACAGAGCCAGCCTAGTCCTGAGGGTCGGGCTGAATATCTGCCTTCCGAAACCTTCCTGGATTGGCTCTGAGCTGAGGTTATTTTTTTCTTTTTCTTTTTTCTTTTCTTTCTTTTTTTTTTTTTTTCAGTACTGTGGATTGAACCCACGGCCTTTGCACTGAGTTTAGCCACAAATAAAAAAAGCCACAGCCCTTTTTTATCTTCTATTTTGAGGCAGGGTCTCACTAAATCGATAAATTGTCCCGGCCGTGCTCAAACTTGTGATCCTCCTGTTTCAGCCTCCCAGAGTGCCACAGGAGTGTACTACCACACCCAGTTTGAGTTCTGCTTCTGGGTCCTGAAGCCCCAGCACATACTTCCTTTGTGACATTTACTGCCTTCTGTCCTGAATGAGTTATCTGTGTACACCTAGAACAGGGCCTGTAAGTACTGACTGGGGATTGAATGAAGTCCAGGAGGGGCCCTCTCACTTAAACGTCTAAGCCCCTGGTGCACCTCTTCCCTCAGCAGTGACTTATATTACACAGTCCCCCAATATCTCTTGTTCTGTTCACCATTTCTCCCCAGGAAGTTAGGCTTCTTTATAGGGCACCGTGGTCTCTGGCTTCTACAGTGTCCACGGGGTGGACATCTAAAATGCTCTGCACAGGAGCTCCGGAGTCACAGTGCCGGCAGCGTCACCAACCGTCTTCCCACTTTCCTTAAAGGGTCGCACTGCAGACCAGACCATGCCTCCTCTGAAATGCCTTGAGGTGCTAAGAATGAGAGGGTGACCCTAGGGCTGGGGTGCAGCTCAGTGGTAGAGTGCTTGCTGAGCATGCATGAGGGCCTGGGTTCAATCCCCAGCACTGCAAAAAATAAAAAGACTAACCCCTTTAACTATCAAAATGAAAATGTCAAATAAAATCTAATATCAAAAATCAGAAGAATAAAACATTTATGTTGGTTTACATCTGTGTCTTAGATTGGGGATTTTCCAACAGCATATTAGTCAGGGCTCTCTGGAACAGATGATCCCCACACAAGCATGGAGTTTATTAGATGGGCTCAGGCAGTCACAGTGCTGCGCGGTTCTACCAGGGCTTCTGCGCGCCCGAGATGTGGATAGGGAGGGCTCAGCCCCTCAGCCGCACCTCAGACCCAGGGAGGTGATGAGGCAGCCCCGGAGTGAGGGCCGAGGCCCGAAGTCCCCCAGGGCAGCAGGTACAGTCCCAGAGTCCAAAGGCTGAAGAGCCGGGGTCTGCAGATTACTGCACTGGGTCGAGGTGGTTCTAAAACCCACCGTACCCGTGGAATTCAGTTGCAGGCACGCTGACTCTCGTCTTAGAAAAAGAATTTTCAGGATGCGTTGACAAGAGGCACAAAGGGATTTATTAGGCAGAAATGTAAAATATGGTAGACATTCAGAGGCATAGAGTGTGGCCTAATGGTCTGGAGCTGGGTGCGTTTATGGGGCTTGGGTGTGTCTCCTCCTGTCTGCCCACCTGGGGCTGCATCCAAATGCAAACCATTACCTGGTTTGAGGCTGACACCCACCGCGCGTTAATGCCACGGCTTCCTGAGCATGGTGGCCACGGAGCAAGGGCTGGTTACAGCAGAAGTCGTGGGTCAGAGCCCATGTCACAGGCTCGCTGTGTCTCTAAGACCCTTAGGAATTTTTTTTTTTTTGAGTGAGTTCCTTGGAAGGGAAAAGGTTTGAGTAAATTTTAGGTCCTGAAGCTGCCTTTTTCCTTTAAAATACAGTTTTAAAAGTCTGATTTTCCGGGGGCCGGTGAGATGGCTCAGCGGCTTAAGCGCCTGCCCGGCAAGCACGAGGGCCCGAGTTCGACTCCTGGAACCCACATACGAAAAAGGGGCCGGTGATATCGCTCAGCGGCACGGGCGCCTGCTGGCGCGCGAGGTCCTGAGGTCGACCCCCGGTACCCACAAAAAAAAAAAAAAAAGTCTGATTTTCCTCGTCTGCTCACGAGAGCAGAGGCAGGAGAGGACACGCCCTGCTCCAGAAGGACCTGTGAGTGGGATCCCCCTTGAATGCCCTCCTGGGCCATCTGCCCAGCCCAGGGGCTGGTGTCACCCACACTAGGCGAGGTCCTCCCCACCAGCTCTCAGGTGCCCCCCAGTCCAGTCAAGGTGATATCCCGACCTGCCACTTGGTACTGGCCCGGAGAGGTCGGATGTGCTGAGTGTTTGTTCCCACGCCTGGCAGTGAGTCGGCAGAACTCCTTCCCATTTCGTGCCTCGTTGGCAATCTTGGGCACCGGCACAGGGAGTTCTTGCAAAAGTAGGCCTCGTGCCACTGTCGGGATCTCAGCAAGGGCAACTGTGGTGCAGGGCGAGGCTCAGGCCAGGGGAAGGGCCCCACAGAGCCGTGCCCGCAGGGCCAAGTCCTTCTGGCTCCTCGCCCTTCAGACTGGCCTGAAACATAAAAAGAAATTCCGAACATTTTAAATAATGAGATAAGAGCTAGGTAAACAACTCTCAGGCCCACGCAGTGTCCCAGGAGTTACAGTTAGCACTCAGCTGCCTGCGCCTGTCGCCCACAGGCTCACGATGGGCAGTGATGGGCAGTGCTCCGTCACTGTCACCAGGTGTCCCCCGAGTGGGTGCAGGAGTCAGGTCCAGGACCCTTGAGTGGCTGAGCACTGTAGGAGTGGGGCAGGGACCGAGGCAATGGGGACAAAGGAAGAATGGGTGGGAGGCAGCTGGAGCTCTACCTAAGGTCTGACTGAAGTGGGTTTCCTCTTTCCATGTCCCCATTACGCTCCCGGGGACTGAGCCAGGGAGAGCTCCAGGATGGGGTGGCTTTGGGTGGGAATTTGGTTCTAACTCTTGCCAACTCTGCAAGCAGATCTCTCCAACCTGCTGTTCTCCTCGGCTTTTTCCCATGGAGAAGGTACTTCCTCCCAGGAGGGTTGCAAGCATGAAATGCAGCAGGCATGGAGGAGGAGGCCGATAGACATCAGCGAGTGATTCCCCTCTCCCTCCACATCCGTATTCCAATATGGTGCACAGTGTCCAGGATTGGGGGGTTTCTGAGTCTTCAGCCTGGGAGGACCTTTGGTTTGGGGCACTGGGCTATGATGACCAGCTCGGAACCACTTCGCATTGGCACAGGTTGGCACTTGTGGGAGCCAAGAGGTGACTGGACATGGTGCCATGGCCGTCCCATTAGTCCCAGGGTTCCTGTAGCTCTTCCAGCCCAGCTACTGCTCGTTAATGACTCTGAGCCACAGCAAACTTGACTTTCTGTAAGAAATGGGGAGATAACTATGTGGCTCATGCTCATTTGCTCTGGACTTTGTGACTGCCCAGGACCATGACTCATGAAGCATCCTAATCACCTGCAGCACTGCTCCTGACTCTCGGGAGTGTCTCAGCACACACTCACTTAGTGTGTCACCCGCTCCCATCTGGCATGATGGGAAAGTTGTATTTCTGCCATAGACCAACTTCAGTTACTGACATCACTGGAGCAGCCAGACTCGCACAGTTGTGCAGAGAACTATTATCAGCCAGAGCTTAAAAGAGACCAAGATGCATCTGTAAATGCAGTAAGTAAAAGAAAAAATTTAACACAGAGGACAAATCAAGAAAAACCATTGTGAAGGTCAAATAGCACCACACATTTTCAAGAGACAAGAGTCAACATTCTTTTTCTAAATTACTTGTGCGGTGTCACAAGTTACAGTGTGTTGGTGGCAGTCCATTATTTTCCAAAGTACCTGAGTTTTGTGTTACAGAAATAGAGACCACCGTATCTTGCCTAATTTCTTCATCTGTTATTTGAGAGAATCTTTCATCAGAAACTCCCATTTTTAAGCATTCCAAAAGATGGGAATCTTGAAATTACCTAGGTAACTGCTGGCAGGTTGGAGAGGTCCAGTTGCCAAATTCTGGAAGCACAGGTTGGGGGCTGGTCCCTGGGAAACAATGGTCACTTGTGAAAGAGAGATTGCTGATAGCTCGGTGTCTCTGCAACAGGAGGTGAAAGCCCGCTGACCAACATGGTTTCAGACCACTATTTGGTGAAATGAATTGTTAGGAAACACAGAGCAAGTTGTAAGCGACCCATCCACCAGTGCAGAGCTGCAGGGAAAATCTAGCAGAGCAGGAAGTCTGGGAGAGGCAGGGGACTCTGCACGTACCTGTGGCCTTGGGAGAGTAGGAGGATGACAAAGAAGTATGTGATTCTTCTCTACAGTTGTTCAAGGCTTTTAAAGATGTGTTTGACTCTATACAGAATTCCAGAAGTGATTTATTAGATTTCTAAACTATATAATTTTTCAAAAACAACTGAGTATCATTGTAGAGAAGGAAATAGTTGTGCTTCTGCCTAGAAAATAGTGTTCACCATAGTAACTAGTAAGCATATTTGCTTTATAGATGCACCTTGGACGTAGAACATAGAATGCTTTTTTTATCTTATCAAAAGGGCAGGAAGATATACACAACCTCTACACTATACGCTGAGTTCAACACAGTTGAACCTTGTTAAAAGAGGAAGGGAAAAGTTGCAGTCTTTTTATAGAGAACTTTTTAAATAGATTTGACTTGATTTAAAATATAAACGTGGGAAAGCTACTTAACTGGTAAGCAGAATTTTGCCTGTTTCATGAAATTTTCCATCTATGTGACCATTCCAATTATCTGGGTGAAATTTACTTCTCAAATTTCCCACGTGTCATTTTAAGCCCCTTAGGGTAAGCAAGGGGAAGCAACATTTGGGGAGTAGCTACACTGTGCCAGGAGCTTGCGTAATTTGCCCCAGCAAATCCTCACACTCTTCTAGGAAAGTGCTGCCCCAGAAGGTGACATCGTACCTCCCTCTAGATGTAGCAAAGAAAAGAAACTACTCCCAATTTCTGATATCTCTGTTTAAAAATGTACACAGTTCAGGGGTAGAAATCTTTTCAGGGAGGATGACTCTATCACTGTTAAACCATTTGCATCTTGAGTTGATTTTAAAACTAGTATGCTATTACAGACTTTAAAAATTTTTTATTTTTATTAGTCCATGTTTGCAGTACATATGTTTACATAGGTACATGTTACAAGGAACTGTTGGGAGTTGGTACACATACATAACACATCTTAATTCTTTTTACTTCTCCCTTTCCTCTTCCTTCCCTCACCCCTCCTTCCATCTCTTGGTCTTCTTCCTATTTGCAAAAGATCTCCCTGTTCCCTATTGTCTATCTTTTATTTTGCCCTTTAATTTATTTGTACTTTGGATTTCTCAGATGAGAGAAACCATGTGATTTTCGAGCTTATGTGTCTGATTCATTTACCTACGAATGACTTAAGTTTATCCTTCTTTAAGGCAGGGTAGTACTCCATTGTGTATAAAAACTACATTTTCTTTATCCATTTATCTGTTGATGAACATACAGGCCACTTCCAAGATTTAGCTATTATGAGTTGTGCTGCTAGAAACATGTGTATGCATGTTTTGTCTGAGGAAGCAAATAGTTTTGCTAATCAAAAATGCAAATTTTGCATATCACCTGAGGTTATAATCTGAACATCAGGTCTTCTAAGGTAGGTATAGTCATAATAGAATTTGATATACATATGGAGAACGTTGAAGTATTCCTATTGGTTTTGTGTTATTTTTAACATTATATCTCCCAGTATAATGTTTGCTCTAATGATAACATTCTATCAAAATCCAGCTGTGCCGCTATCTATTTTTGTGTTTCTTGGTCGTGTTTTCTGTTAAATGTCTGGCTATGACTTTGGAAAAGCTGATGAAGGAAAATGTAAAAGGTCTGTGGAAATGATCACCAAATCCCTGGAGTGCTGCTGCTCATCCCCCATCTATGTCAGTGTATAAACATGTAGTGAGTCTCCCAGCAACCGTGGAGAGCAAGTCCGCAGGAGGCATTCCTCAGCCCTGACTCTCCTTGCCATTGGGCCTCCAGTGATGCTCTCCAGTTTCATAGAGGCAAAAACAGTAAGGTTATTTCTTACCCACATCTAACCAACCGCAGAAGGAAGGAAAAGAAGAAAAGCTCTCCCGCCAAACCCTATGGCTTTCACCAGATGGGAGTCTTCTGCAGCTGTAACGGTGCAGCTGAATATGGATGATTTCTGGATGATCCAAACTGGAAATATTCTTCACGAAGGCAGAGAAACATGGGACATCTAAGCTGCTGGATAATGGGAAGATTGGCTCAATCCTGCCCAAGTACTAAAAGTGCCAGTTTTATCATGGTATCCTTTGTGAGGTATTTGCATTTTGACTGAGAAGGCTAGAAAGGCCAAAGGGTGGCCTTTTAGGCCTCCAGTGCCCTGAGATGATAGTCACAGAGGTATTTGGGGAAAGGCAGTGCTATACTGAAGGTGGGTGGTTGCTGCTAATAAGCCGTAGGCTAGCTCCACTGAGAATTCTCTCTAGAAACAATTAAATTACCGCAGAGTTTGGTATGTACGTCATTCCATCCATATGACAAGTCCACACAGAATATGCCTGGACATGATTTGTACTTCAATAAAACTGATATTTAATTGTCCAGACAGAAAGTGGAAAGTTTCCGATCAAACCGACATGGAATTTCCTCTATGCATGTGGACCAATGTACATAGTAAACATATGAAATAAACGTGTGATATCCTGATCACGTGCTTCTGATTGCAGCCTCTGTATCTGCTCAGTTCCATCCTGTGAATTTGTTCATTCATGAATATCTCCTTGGTGCCCAGCTTTGCCTGGCACTGTGCTGGTTACCTTGGCTACAGCAGTAGAGGAACAGAAAGGTCCTTGTTCTCATGGTTCTTACGTTCATTCATATCGTCCTGGAAAATAAGGAGCGTGCTAATTCTGCTTGAGGGTAAATTTTACATAGGAAGTTATAGGAAAGACACTAATAAAATTAACATGGATTTGGAGGAGGGTACCGGGGATTGAACCCAGGGCTTTCACACTGAGCTACATCCCCAACCCTTCTGATTTTTTATTTTTGAGGCAGGATCTCACTAAGTTGCCCAGACAGGCCTCAAACTTGTACTCCTCCTGCCTCAGCCTCCTAAACAGTTGGAATTATAGACATGCTTCACCACACCCAGCGAGGTAGTTTTTTTTTTTTAAGTTTATTAATGGAAAGATATTTTAAGCACCCAGAATAGCCTTGGTATGTAATATCTATTCAATATAATTCAAATATTAATATTTCACATTTAAGTGTAGGCCCAAATAATCTATAATCTAAAACACTCATTTTATTGTATCTTAGCCTTCAAGAATCTTGGAAAGAAAAATTATGATCTACCACAGTTGTATTCTTATAATTTATCTTATACACACATCATTCTTTGAAAATAATATTTAAAAAGCCCAAAAGTTATAATGGAAACAGACATTAACTGTGAAATAGAATAGAGGTCTAAGAAAATTTAAGACCATAAATCTACCCTCATGTAAATGGAGATCAACTGTAATTTAGAAATCTAGATACAAATTCTCTCTTTTGTTTTGGCTTAAGAGTATAAACATCATTTTTCAAACACACACTGAAATTTTATTTAGCATACTTAATATTACACAGTAGTGGAAATACTGATACTACATAAACATTACTCTGATTTTTCAAACAATGATTTTTCTGGATGGAGAGATACATTTTTTAAGCAAGGCTTATACACACATCTAATGTAAATATGTTTTTTTGTTTGTTTGTTTTTTGTTTTTTGTTTTTGTGGGTACCGGGGTCGACCTCAGGACCTCGCGCGCCAGCAGGCGCCCGTGCCGCTGAGCGATATCACCGGCCCCTTTTTCGTATGTGGGTTCCGGGAGTCGAACTCAGGCCCTCGCACTTGCCGGGCAGGCACTTATGCCGCTGAGCCATCTCACCAGCCCTGTAAATATGTTTTCGATTCACACACTTCACCATATCCTCACTGCAACTTAGGCTGACATGTTGGGCCAGCAATAAACACACGCTTGTCATATAAAACTAGACTTTGATACTGAGTTTATAGTTTTCTACATTTTTATTTATTTATTTGGAGTGTAACAGTAATGGAGAATAATGAGATTCATTTTGGTACATTGGTGCACGCACACAAAATATTTTAATTATTTTTACCCCATTAGCCCTCCACTTTCTTTTGCTTCCCCCCTCTCCCAATTCCCTTCCCCATCTCTTAAAAACTTCTGGTGTTAAGGTGGATTTTTAAAAAAACCCCTAAATAGCACTTGCCGATTGAAAGCTATGACATCAAATGATTCTGACAATAATCAATGGGGGTCACGTGTGTGCCCTAAGGAGTCAAACGCTAGCTGTCTCGTGAATCAACGATTATTGAGCGCCATGACGGTTAATTTTATGTTAATGTCCCTAGGCTGTGGCACTCAGATAGTTGGTCAACCATTACTGAAGATGTTTCTGTGAAGATATTTGTGGATGGGATTAACATTTCTAACTTTGAGTACAGCAAATCATCCTTTACAGAGTGGGTCAGCCTCATCCAATCAGCAGGAAATCTTAACAGAAAAAGACTCATCTCCCCAACAGCAGACTGCCTTTGGATTTGAACCGACACATTTCTCCCCTGGGTCTCCAGCCTCCTGGCCTACTCTGCAGATTTTCCTTTTTTTTTTTTAGACAAAGTCTCACTGTGTAGTGCAGGCTGACCTTGAACTCACTATGTAGCCCAGGCTGCCCTCAAACTCACTGTGATCCTCCTGCCTCAGCCTCCCAAAAGCTGGGATTACATGTGTGTGCCACCACGCTCTGCTACCTCGAAGATTTTCAGAGTTGCCAGCCTCCACAATCATGTGAGCCAACTCCTTAAAGTACATCTATCTGCCCACCCATCCATCCACCCATCATCCTTAAATTCTGTTCTCTTTCTCTGGAGAACCCTAATACATGCACCTATGTTGCTTTGAGAGATAATGTATCTCTTTGTACTCTAGAACCTCTCTCTCTCTCCTTGTTGTTGTTCTGGGGATCCAACCCAGGGCTTGGAGCATGCTAGGGAAACACTTTACCACTGAGCTAAGCTCCCAGCCCCTGTTTGCATTCTGGAGTTTATTTCAAGATTTTAGAAAGTCCCCTCATGTCAGGGAAGTTGACCTGCACTCCTGTCCCAGGCAATCACTACTCTGTTTTCTGTCTCTGGAGATTTGTCCTTTGGGGACCACTTTTATAAATAGAATCACACAATTTATAGTCTTTTTCATCTGACTTCTTGGGCTCAGCATAATGTTTTTAAGGTTCATCATACTGGAGTATGTATCAATAAAAGTATGTTCCTTTAAAAAAAGATTTTAAAAAGCCAGGTAGATAAACAAGATGGAGGAAAACACGAGCCTTACCCATTTGTGAAGCACTTCTACAGACATATCATTAAATCTCAGACAGCTTCCAACTCACTGTTAGCATCGCCAATTTACAAAGAATAGGAGTCTCAGGATGTAAACGACTTGTTCGGATTCATACAGTGCACAACTGAGAAAGCTAGGAGATGGCTTAAACAGAAACTTCAAATCTTGTTTCTAAACTTTTCTATAGAAAATCTTCAAACATCAGGTAAGTAGTGAGAATATAATCTAACCTTCCCATTACTTGGATTTAACAATTAATATTTAACATATTTGCTCCATATTTTTCTTATTTTCTGAAACATTTTACATTGTAAACTTGTCATTTCACCTCACTCAGAATGTACCTCTGAAAAATAAGGATGTTTTCATACATGGCTATAGTGGCCACAGCACACCAATCCTAACTAGCAGCGATCCCTCTCTCCCCTAATATCCACCCTACATAAAAACTGCCCCAGTTGTGCCCAAATCATCTTTGACACCTGCTTGTTCAAACCAAACTCCACTGAAGGCTCACATTAGCCAGCTTTCCATTACTGTAACAAATGCCTGAGACAATCAATTTAAAAGGAGGAAAGGTTGATTTGGGTTCGTGGTTTCTGAGGCTTTTGCCCACAGTCAGTTGGCTCCACTGGTTTTTGTTTTGTTCTGTTTTTTGAGACAGTGTTTCGCTATGTCGTTCAGGCTGGCCTTGAACTCACTATGCAGCCCAGGCTGGCCTCAGACTCAGAGCAATCCTGTCTCAGTCTCCTAGAGTGCTGGGATCACAAGCGTGTGCCACCAGGCCAGCTGGCTCCACTGGTTTTGTGGCTGTGGTGAGGCAGAACAACACGGTGGAATCTGTGGTACAGCCAAGCTGCTCACCTTAGAGTGAACAGGAAGTGAAAGAGAGAGGAAGGGGTGGAGCCTCAATATCCCTTTCCAGCCATTCCCCCAAGACCTGACTTCCTTCCTTCCACTGAGTTCCACCTCTTAAGGGTCCTCCATCTCCCAACAGCCTTCAACACACAGACCATCTAAACTATGGCAAAGATCATGCCTTACATTTGGTTATTTTGAAAGTTGTTGAACTTTCTTTTAATCTAGAACAATATTCCTCTCCCCTAATTGTAGTGTTGACATTGATATCACTTTCTAGAATTGTGTTTTCCCCAAATGCTTTAACTTGCTTGCTCCTCTGTCCCCTGTATTTTCAGTAAGCTGGAAATTAGATTCTATAACTTGATTATATTCAAGCTAAACATGTTGTCTCTTTTCTATACCACTCTGATTTCTCAAGAACTCTTACCGATAATAATTTCCCATTTAGCTTCGTCAGTGATTTATTTGGTTTGGAAAGTGAAGAAACCAAGAAATGTGTTATGAAGAAAGACTTTGGACATGCTACGGCAGGCCGTAGTGCTTACATAGAATCAAATCAGAGGGCTTCTCACTGCATTATCTACAATGCTGGATAATGTTGATAATGTTGACTATTTTAAAATTACATAAGTCTTAATGAATTTATGCAATAAAGTAATAAGGCCCACCTATGAGAATAAAAACAAAAGTAGTATTATAGTCTACTGCCAGTAGGAACTCTGATCCTTTCTCCAAACATTCCTGGTAGGTCTGCATCACCAGCACCTTCGGAGACCGTCAGCTGCCTGGGGAAAAGAGGAATTGTAGCCACGCATGGCGCAGGCTTTACAAAGGGATTAAATCCTGCTCTGGCTGCACTGCAACTATTCTCCAGTCAGCTAGGTTGACCAGTATTTACAAAAGAATGCACTGAAATGATATGATTTCTAGACTTTAATGATTTGGCTTTCACATCTTTCTCCTTAATCAAAACTTCACAAATATATCCTTTTTCTTTTCTTTTCTTTTCTTTTCTTTTTTTTTTTTTTGAAATAAACTGCAGTTTTACTTCTGAAGATGGAGTCAGCCGGAGGTGGATGATGTTCATTCCATGCTTAACTCAAGAAACATTTTTGTTGTTGTCGTTGTTGTTTCAAAAATCGGGGGAGGAAACTAAACTGATGAGCCAAAATATACCTCTTCTCCCTTAAGTTGTGTGCACTGGGTATTGTATTCTAGTGATATAAAGCAACAAAGACAGACTTTTAGTGCCAGATAAGTGGTATTTTGCTGTGACTGTACATGACAATGTAGTTTAGAAGCCTTTGGAACTGGCTTTCAGGAGGAGTTTGGGAAGGTTTGGAGATGCTGGCTGGAGAAGTAGCCCTAGTTTGATGGGAGATTCTGGTCAGAGCTCAGAAGACCAAAATGCTGATTAAAAATCACACAGAAAAGACCAGGCTCGGGAGGTTTCAACTGGAAATAAGAACTCCACTGGCAGTTGGACTCCAGGCCATGTGTGTTATGCTCTGGCAGAAAATTTGTTTACATTTTGCTCCTGTACTGACACTTTGTGGGAGATGGAAATTAAGGGCAGAGGACTAATTAACCTAGTGGAGGAAATTTCAAGGTAGCCCAATATTTGGGCTGTAGAATGAATACTTTCGGGAGCTTTTAGCCAGCTCTTCATTGAGAATCAGGAGCAAATGGCACAGCTGAGTGATTATAAAAGTTTTGAATTTCACCAGAAAGGAAGCTATTGTAAAGTTGGGACCTGTAAATTGGAAGCAGAGGAGAGCTTGGTGGCTGAAAATGTTAATATTAAAAAGAAGCCAAGTACTTCACATTGAGACAATACAAAGGATGCTCTTAGGGCATGGAAAGAATCTGAAAGATCCCACCCTTCACAGACTCCAGGGTGGAAGAGTGAAAGTGCTTTAAGAAGAGACGCCAGGGAACCCTGCTAAGAAAGGCCACATAGGAAATCGGTTTCCTGGTGTTTTGTTCACAATGCTTAGCCATGTGGGCACTCAGAGGCCCCTGCAACCGCAATAAAACGGCCTGGCTACTGGTGGAGCTGTCAGCAGAACTTGGCATCATCCACATGGTGCTGAGTTTTTTTGTTTGTTTGTTTTCTCTTTTGGGGGTACCGGGGGTTGACCTCAGGACCTCGCACACCAGCAGGCGCCCATGCCACTGAGTGATACCACCAGCCCTTTTTTCGTATGTGGGTTCCGGGAGTCGAACTCAGGACCTTGTGCTTGCCAGGCAGGCACTTATGCCGCTGTCTCTCCGGCCTTGGTGCTGGTTTTTAGAGGCATGAAGAATATAAGAATTATGGGGTTAGGAAGGCTTCCACCCAGATTCCACCCACAAAGGCCTGGGAGGTCAGGAGGTGTTCCCCTTAGAAGGCGGTATGTGAGGCTGTGAGAGTGAAGCTAAAAGTCCAGTAGAGATCCCAGAAAATTGGAGAAGCCAGGAATGTGGAACATCTGAGGAAAGCTACAAAGAGTGAGCAAAGCCAGCCCAACAGAGAAGCCGTGAGGGCTGCAGCCACTGGCAATGCCGTAGTGATGGGGCCACCCAAGCCTTTGGAGTTCGTTATCTTGCCACACTTGCCCTGGGTGCTGGACATGGAGCTACAGGATTTAATATTTGCCCTACTGTGCTTCAGTCTTGCTTTGGTCCCATTGGTTTCTATCCTCCTATTTTTCTCTTTTGGAATGAGAGTATTTACCCTGTGCCATTGTATGTTAGCCGTATCTAACTTTTTTATTTTTAGAGGGCTCACAGCTAAGAATTTGCCCTAAGTCTCAGAGAAGACTTTGGACTTGGACTTTTCAGCAATGGTGGCACTGTTAGGACTTCGGCAACTCTCAGAGATGGACTAAATACAATTTGCATAAAGAGATGTATATAAGTCTTTTGGGGGCCAGGAGTGGAATGTTACGGTTTATATCTCAATGTCCTCCCCATGCAAGGCCTCATGCAATCATAGGTGGGAACTTCGGAAAGTGTTTGGATTATAGGGGCTTATAGCTGTCTTCCTGTTAGGAAGTGAGGTCTGGTTGGATGAGGCAAGTCATTGTGGGCATGACCTGGAAGTTATATCTCCCTTCCCAGCTTCTCCCTTGATGCTCTCTGCTTCCTGAACACCATTACGTGAGCAGCTCTCCTCCACCAGGCTCTTCCACCATGCCTTCCTGTCTTGGAGCCAGCCAACAATAGACTGAGGCATGAGACAAAATAAACCTCTCCTCCCTTTAATTGTGGGAGTTGGGTATTCTGTCCCAGCAATGAAAAGTAAGAGGCTTTTTTTTTTTAGGTTTTACTGTTATCTTTCATGTTTGTTTCTCAATTTATCTGACTTGGTTTCTGTATATAGAGTGAGGTAGGGATCAATTTTTTTTCTCATATGGCACTCCAACTGACCAGCATCAGCATTCTCCCATGGGTCTATGTGTTACTTTTGTCTTTCCCTTGCTACTCTACATTGCTGCTGTTGTCATAGATCAAGTATCCACGCATGTGTAAGATTGTTTCTTGACTCTTATTTTATTGGTCTATTTGTTTTTTGTTTATGTATTCTTAACCACACTCACTCAATTATTGTAGCTTTACTATACATCTGGACATCCAACAGGGTAAATTCCTCCCACTTTGTTGTTGTTCTTAAAATGTTTGTTAATTATTGTCTTGGCTCTTTGCATTTCCACATATAGATTTAGGATCAAACACTAAATGTTCACATGAGCAATGAAAACTTGCTCAGATTTTGACCAGGAGTGAAATGAAACTAACCTATAAATCAATTTAGAGGACAATTGACGTATTTACACAATTCAGTTACACATTGAATTTTCTAGTCTCCACCCTTGATGTAGACATATATTTTACTTAAGAATTAGATAAGTTAATTTCTTCTGATAATCTTTTGTAGTTTTATGTAGGCCTGTATATCTTTCACTGGATTCATTGCAAGGATTTTCAAAGCTATTGTAAATAAGATTCATTTTAAAATTCTGTTTATAATTATTAGCTGTTTATATTATAGGTAGAGTATTGACCTCAGGTCCAGTGAATTTGCTAAATATACTTCTTAATTTCAATACTTTATTTTCAGGTTCTGTATTTTTCACATACACAATTGTGTCATTTGTGACATGACATGTTAGCCTTTGGAAGAGGCACATCTCACGTAGAAAGATGTGGAGAAACTGGATCCCTCATACATTGCTGATGGGAATGTAAATGGTACACTGCTCCAGAAACCAGTGTGGAAACCACTCCTAGGTATATCCAAGAGGACTGAAAGAATACATCCACACCAACACTTGTATGTGAATGTTTATTATTCGTAATAACTAAAAAGTAGGAACAATCCAAATTTCCAAAGACTGATGAATGGATATGGTAAAATGTGATATAGCTACAATTTTGAATATTATTCATCAATAAAAAGAAATACCAGCTGATACATGCTACAACAGGAATGACCCCTGAAGACGCTATGATGAGTGAAAGGAGCCAGGCAGAAAAGACCACATCTTAATTGATGTATTTATGTGGAACATTCAGAACAGGCAAACCAATAGAGACAGGAAATGGATTTATACCTGGGACTGGTGTTGTCCAAGGTGGCAATGAGGAATAACTGCTAATGATATAAAAGGTCAATTCTTTATGTATACATAAGCGCTCAATAACCATAAATATAATTTTAAAATATACTGGAGTGATGAAAATACTCCCAGATGTGGGATCTAAAAGAACAAAGACATGTTATGTACATGTACCGACACCCCATGACGAATGTAGTCATTATGTACTGCAAACGTACTAATAAAAATAAAAATTAAAAAAAAGAAAACGTGCCAAGATGTGATAGTCGCTCAAACTCTCATGCATATTCTAAAAACTACTGAGTTGTGCACTTTAAGTGGGTACATTTTATGGTATGTGATGTATGTCCCACTAAAGCTATTTAAAATGTTAGTATCTATGACTCTGAAACTTTAAAAAGGAGATAAAGATATACTAATTTTTTAGTATAATCTCTAAATTTGGAGACTTGGGGTGACTTAATTTTTTCTTTATATTTCCCTGGATTTTCCAAGAATTTGTATTTTTAAAATTGAATTAAAAAAAAAAAGAAAAGATTAAGTGTTACAAAGATGTACACTCACCCTATACCCCAAACAGCAACAACAAAAAAAAGCTTCCAAAAAGTCCAAGAGCTTGGTTTTCGGCAGAAGTGAGGTCTAGATTGTCTCCCCAGACAACACTGCTGAAGGTGGAAGTCTGAAATGGTGGTGAGCCACGGTCAAGAAGCCAAGGGAATCTGGTGGGAGGCTGATGTCGAGGGACATGCTTGGGATCATCACAGAACTGTTATGACCAAAACAGTACACAGGAAAGATGAGTTTTGTATCCTTGCCCTGAATAAATTGAAAAAGCCTGGTGAGAAAGTTGCTGGTGTGGTTCTGAAGTGGTTAATGTCTTAGCCAGGATTAGTGGCAAGAACAGAGTAAAAAGGTGACTCTTAAAGTGTTTCAATAGTGACAGCCTAGGGGTGGGATTAAAGATGATCCCAAAACCACCCACATGGAACGACAGAAGCCCCCTTGACCCAGAGAAGTCCCAGAGAAGCTGGCTGAGGGACAATTTTGATGGAAAAGCTGTACGCATGATGACATGCAAACCACTACCAGCATTCAGAGCCAGGATTTCCGTGTTCGGATTCTAACTCCTACTTGCTGTCTGACCTTTGTAAAAATACCTGATCTTTCTGAGCTTTGGTTTCCTTTATTTAAAAATGGGAACTATCAATATCCACTTCATGGGGCTGTTTTAATAATTAAATCAGAAAGTACATTAGCACACTTGGCATACTGCCTGGCACGTGTTTCTCAACAATGTTTCCCATATACAATATCACAACTAGGGGGCCTGGTAAAGGGGACGCAGGATGTCCGGGTACATTTTTTTGCAACTTCCTGTAAATCTGTAATTATTTCAAAATAAAAGGTTTAAAGAATGTGCTAGCTGGGGCTGGGGATTTAGCTCAGTGGTGCAGCACCTGCCTGGCAAACATGAGGTCCTGAGTTCGATTCCTGGTTCCCCCCCCAAAAAATAATGCACTAGCTGTCTTGTGTATGAACTATACTGTGTTATCACGCTAAAAGTTCCCTTAGCAAAGGAAGAACTCAAGGACAAGCACACAAGCACTTTTGTTACAAGGAGTTACACAGAAGTGAAATTAGAACAGAATCACATTCTTCCGCATCGTGGAACCAGAGAGCACGTGAGTGGGAAGGGCACTTGAAATCAAGGCAGAGCCTAACCCTGCACTCATCTGGGTTGCTATGGCATTTTCCTGGTCCAACCTGACCCCTCCATCTGAATTCAGAGTGCAAACATTTCCTCAGCACGTACTCTGCCAGACACTGTGCAGGGCCCTTCCACACTGCTCTAACTGGACTGCCACCAATGCATTCTGTATCCTAAGAAAGATAAAGAAAATTAGCACTGTTGGTGTCTTAGTTACTTTCTCATTGCTGGGACAAAATAACTATAAAGCTTACACTTTATAGAGGTTTCAGTCCATAGTCAGCAGGTTCCAAGGCAGGGGAGGATGGCAGAGGGCCATCACAGAAGAGAAACAGGCCATGAGGGCAGGCAGGAAGAAGCTAGTGCTCAAGGCAGGAGGGATATAGATTTATCCAGGCCACGCCCACAGTGACTCACCTCCTCCCACTAGGATTCACCTCCCAGCATCATACCCAGCTATGCGATGGACTAATCTAGTATCACACTCCCATGATCCAGTCACCTCCCCAAACCCCCACCTATGAGCACACAAAGCTTTGGGGATCATCTAGATACAAGCCATAGCAGCTGGTTTCATACATTCAACGCTCACTATTTACACATCTCGGTTCTCTAATGAAATTCAGTGCATGGAACAAACTATCAATGCTGTACCTTGGCTGGAGTAGCTAAAGAATTCCTCCTGGAGAAAACTTTCAGCTCTACTATCCTGGAGTACCATGAAAAGCACAGAGTATTCACCACAGTGGATATGAAACCGGGTTTATTTTCCTTTGTCCTCAGTGTACAGTCATGGTTCTAACAGGATGCACAAGTCCATGCTGACGAAGTTGGAGCTACAGCTGATGACCACTGGTGACTGTGGAACAGAGCTGGTGTCCTGGTACATTCCAGTAGAGGCCTCCAGCTCCTGTCGATGCAGAACAGCCTATGTAGGAACAGCTGGACTAAGCTCCACTCTGTAGCTGCTTTGTCTCCATTTCCTTCCTTTCTTCCTCTCTTTCTCTCTGTACTTCCTTTCTTCTCTCTTTCTCCTTCCTTCCCCTTCCCCTCCCTACCTGAGGACTCGAGAAAATGTGTCTTTACCTCATGTGCATAAAAAGAGATGTAGTGTCATGGCCAAGCCATGGGAGCCAGAGATAGGCTAAGATTCCACATTCTGCAATGTCGCCTTGACATAGAGCTTTGGCTGGGCCTAGAAGAAGCACAGGGAGCAGGACAAGAAAAGCTTCACACAAATATCAACTTTTATACAACTTACAGAACTGCAGAGGAGGCTTTAAGGAAGAAATTAGCAGTTAGTTTCTAAAAATTGTTCTTTTTACTTGAGTTTGGCAGTCTGTGATGGACAGGGCAGCAACCTGGCTCCAGAAACCAGAAATGAGTGAAAATGAATATTAAAAATTTGTTTAAAAGCATTTTTATCATAAAATGAGTAATTTTCAGAGTAATTCTTTGTTATCATTTGGAAACAATAAGTTTGCCTTTTACATACTTTCAACTTCAGGAATGATCATTCTGAAGACAAAAGTGAACAGTTCATTGCTGATACAATAATTAATAAATGGAATAGTGTCAAGCAATGTCAAGTGAGCTTGTTTATTAGCAATATTTTCCCCCATATGCCTATGCTTATGTGGAAGTGCTAAACGCATGAATTTCCAAGCCTCCTGTACAGCAAATGCAAGTTTTTTCACTGTCATTTGGAAGACTGATTCTTAAAAATGCAGGCCTTAGTAGCCACATAGTTAATACTTTTTTAAAAATTGACTTGAAGGGGCCGGTGATATGGCTCAGCAGCATAAGCGCCTGCCTGGCAAGCGCAAGGTCCTGAGTTCGACTTCCGGTACCCACATAAAGGGAAAAAAGGGCTGGTGATATCGCTCAGCGGCACAAGTGCCTGCTGGCAAGCGTAAGGTCCTGAGTTCGACTCCTGGCACCCACATAAAAAAAAATTGACTTGTAAAACTATTTTACATAAGTTGGTGGCAGAGCAGGGTAAGAATTCTGACCTCAGGGCGTGCTCTGCCCACTAGACAAAGCACAGTGGGAATAGAGCGCATTTTACAGAGATGAAACCATTTATCTTATCTTTGAAAGAGTAGCGAATGAGAGAAAAATCAAATGTAAAAAAAAATGTACATGTGCTAAACCATGAATAAGGACACCCTTGACGACATGATAAAAGCCACTCTACACAGAGGGACCTGTCACAGTGTGTCATTCAGCTAAGATGATAACCAAATGCACAGCTCTCAGACAACATGGAAAAATTATCCAGATCCTCCTCCTTTGCCTTTCTTCCTGGAGAACAAACTTTCTGGGGCCTGGCGACCAAGGCGGAGTGAGCTACTCCGCGCCCGGGCGACGCGTGGCATGCGATCTCCTTGTCTTAATCACTGAGAACTCTTAAGCTGCCTTACTAGGGAGACCGTCAGGTCAGCGGTCCCCGTCTTCGTGTGCCCTGGGCTGGAGCGTGGTTGGCAGCCACTCTGCAGATGGTGTCGCCTCAACATCACCAGTGTAAAGAGCCGTTTGCCTCTTTCCCCCTCCTCGGCCCACAACTGCTGCAGTTGCAGGTGTTCACAAGGCCAGTGGCCAGCCAGGCCAGACTCTCTGCCGGTCCCAGTCAACCAGAGCTGGTTTCTGTGGACAGTTTGTGAATTTCCAACTCCCGGGCGTTCTGAGAGAGAGAGTCAGCTGACCTCGCCTAAGGGCACTGTGTATGGTAAGGAGAGACAGAGGAAAATCTGGCCTCTAGTGTATTTCAGAAAATTGGGCACACACCTGAGGTTACAGACTTATTCTGATTTTTATACTATACAGTCTGCATCCTGTCTTGCAGTACCTGAGAGGAACTCCATCGCAAGAGCGATGTAGAACCCGCTTTATCACCCACGTGCGCATTTCAGAGATCTGGTCCCTCAGGCGTCATTTCCCGGCCAACACCCTCCCCTCGGTTAAGAGTGTGCTGTAGACAGGAGCGAGCTGATGCCCCAGAGTGGCCCCGGCGATGCGGGTCGGCGCGCGGCTCCGGCCTGGGAGGGCGCCGCTCTGGAGGACCGCGCGGACCGGGCTGGACTCCGTCGCGAAGACGGGACGCGCGGCTCCCGCCCCCTCGCACCGAGGAGGTTAGGCGAATCCCGCAACTTGGGTAAAACAATGGGAATCCTAAGCCGCAGACGCCAGTCGGGCAGCGCTGCCAAAGTCATCTTTCAAAGGAAGGCAGCGAGTCGGACAGCCGCGGTCCGCGCCTCCCGGACAGCCGCGGGCAGGTCCCGGGTCTCCGCGTCCCCGCGCGGGCGCGCGCCGGCGGGAGGGGGCGGGGCCGGGGCCGGACCAGGCCGGGTCCCCGCCCCCCGCGCCGCCGAGGCTTTGTCCGCGCCTGGGAGGGCTGGCGGGGCGGGGCGGGGCGGGCGGGGCGTGACTCAATAAAGGCCGCGCCCCGCCCACCGCCCAGCCGCGCGCCGAGCCCAGCGGGCCCCAGGGGGCGAGCGCAGCCGAGCGCAGCGGGGCGGAGCGCAACGAGGCCAGGGCCGAGCGGGCGGCGGCGGGCGGGGTTCCAGGAGCCTGCGCCTAGGCCCGGCCGGCTCGCTCGCGCGTGCTCTCCTCCCCGCGCGCCCGCGGCCTCCTCCCCTGCGCGCGCCCGCGGCCCGCTCTCTCCGCCCCGCCCGCCCGGATCCCGAGGCCGCGGCGGCCAAGATGGCGGGTACGTGGCCTGCGCCCGCGCCCGCGTCCCCCTCACGGCGGCGGCGGGGGGCGGCCGGGCCCGGGGCGGCGGGGTGCAGGGGCGGCGGGGCGGGCGCTGACGGCTTTCTCCCCTTCTCTCCCGGCGCAGACCTGTCGCTGCTGCAGGAGGACCCGCCCGACGACGCCGACGGCTGTGAGTGGGGCCGGGGCCGGGGCCGGGGCCGGGTGAGGGCCGGGCGGAGGCGCCGCGTCCCCGCCGCCGGGGCCCGGCCTGGCCCATTGCTGCCCGGCTCTCGGCGGTGTGGACCCGGGTGTGAGGCGCGGCGTCGGCCGGGGCCCAGGTGTGGCCTCCCTCGGCCGTGCGGCCCCGACCCGGCGCCTGGGTCTGCACCGCGCAGCTGGCAGCGCAGAGGTCCAGAACTCGCCCCGCTCGAACGCGCTAACGTTGCACGTCTCCTAGAGATACTGACTGAAGTTTTTAAACAGTCGATCTTCTGATAGACTAAAAAGAAAAAACCCACAACTTTTTTTTTTACATCGTTCCCCTCATGGTGATGGAAACGGATTTAGAAAGGGTTTTTAAATTTTGTTCGTGTTTTTCTAAGCATCAAAATAAGTGAGGTTGATGACAGAAAAGACAAAGGAGAGTTAAGCAAGTGGGTATGGAAAGAAGTCACGCTTGATGGCTGACGTAAAACTGTTCTTTCATGCTCATGGTCCAGAACAGCGACAGGTCAGGAGAATCATCAGGCTCTGAAATGCGTGTTGGGAGCGCAGGTGTGCAAAGCGAATGGAGTGTAGATCGAGGGAGGCGTCCTGCGGGGCCGGGTGAAGTCCGGGAAGAACGCCGCCGCCTGTCGGGGGAAGTCTGCCGGAAGCTCAGGTGGACCGCCGAATACCTGTGCGGTGGATTGAGATGGCCCTGGTTTGAGATTGCTGTTGTACTACCGTGTAGTTAATCCTTAGCATTGTCCAATGTGCGCCTCCTTAACCAAAGCTGAACTTAATTTTTAAATGTCTGGTTGTTTTTGAGTAAAGGGAGGTTTATTATTTAGAAGGACCCCCCCCCCCTTTTCTCTGGTGGTACTGAGACTGAGGATTGAATCCAGGGCCTGTACATGCTAGCCAAGCTCTCTGCCACTGAGCTACACCCCCTCACCCGCTGGCCCTTTTAACTTTTGAGAAAGGAGCTCCATGTTGCCCAGGCCGGCTTTGAACTTGTCATCCTCCTGCTTCAGTCTTCCCAGCAGCAGGGATTACAGGCATGCTTCATGGTGCCCAGCTCAGAGTAATCATTTTTAAAGCAAATAAATCACATCTAAACTTACCTGTTGCTAAATCTGTGTGGGGGTTACATTTTCATAGATAGCTGTCTACAAAGGAGCAGGACTCCGTAGTGAAGTACAGCTTTTCTGTCGCATTTAATGTTTTCCTGTAAGTCATTTAATCTGGCTAATAGTACGTTGAAAATATTAGTTAAGGCCACTGTTGATTTCAGCTCTCCTGCAAGGTTAGGATCTGCGACATGGCCCTGATTATGTTATCTCTAGGTGCAGACTCCTCACTGTGTTTGTGTTCAGGGCTTTGTAAACGGAAGATCATGACTGACCGTGGCAGGAACACGGGCGTGTTCCTCTGTTCCCGATCAAGGGTTTTGTGCCCCGAAGGGCAAGACAGAGTGCAGTGTCTTCAGGGACCGCTGGGAACACAGTGTGGACTGGAAAGCAGGCCTGGGGGGCATTCAGCAGTGAGCTTCCAGACTGCCCTGACTGGGGCTGTTGCTGTGAAGAGGTGGTCACAGCCTGTGCCCTCTAGTGGTGTGCGTAGTTCTAGTACAGTGCTGTGGGCACCGGGGGCTGTGGCACCACAAGGGACAACACAGACTCCAGCCAGGTTGACCTTGTAGTCTTTGCAGTGTCTCTTTGGGCAAACATGGGCCTCCCGTGACTTCTCTGTGCCTGCATGTTGTCATTGGTAAGTAGGCTTCATGTTACACGTTTTACAGTTGTCCAGGGCTTTACATGAATGAATGTGGGTGAGACTTGCACAGTACCTGGTGGGTAGTGATGATTGCTGTTCTGGGTAAGGAGCAAGGATGACAAAGAAAAAACAGGAGGTACTGATGATGAGCTGCACACCACAGCACTGATCTACTTGGAAATGCTGCTGATACTTGGTATTTAACTTTTTTTTACTGTTTCCTGTTCACATTAATGCAGGATAAAACGTTAGACATTTGAAGGTGATGACTTTGTTAGAGTAACTGCTGATGTTTCTCAGTTGCTAAGGTTTTTACAGGAGATACTTCTACCCAGAATATTCAGGGACTGAGGGTCTTTAGACATGTGGCCAGTTGAAGGACCACTCGTCATCTTTTTGAAGGGAGAACAAATGAGGAGGAAATCTGATCATGGTTGCTAAGGGTTTTTGTCACATCCTGAAGAAGCTGGAGAAGGAAGCGGGTGTGAGGTTGTAGAGAGAATGGAGAACATGCTGCCCTTAGGACTAGGTGGATTGTTTAGGAACAGGAGTTTCTCTGTACACCTCCTCTTCCCACTCTGCCAGGCTATACTCTCTGGTCAGCTCTACAACCTGACTGCCTTTCCTGAATGCAGCACCTAACTGGTGACAAGAGAGCAGTCTGCAGCTATGCTGACAGGAGAGGATGCAGGTGGGGCCCAGGTTTTGGAACAGGGACAGTGCCAGAACTTAGTAAGACCTTAGTAATACTCTCAGGTCTTTTGATTTGTTTCAAGTCTCTGCAGAGTTGGTAAGAGTTGGGAAAAGGTTGGTCAAAGACTGACTTGGCTGATAACCTTTAGAGAGAAAAAAAAAAATTATATGAAAAATGGGTGTATTGTATTATATATCAGAGGGTCATAAAGATAAGTGAATAACAATCATTAAGTACTATTCAAATTAAGTTTAGGAGAATAATACAATACTTTAAAGCTTAAAAGTGATATTTTAAGTAGTGTATCATGAAATTTATTTTAGATTTGAAAATGAAAGCAAACCAGAGGTTCTCTCTTTTTTTTTTTCTGTGGGTACTGGGGGTCAAACTCAGGACCTCGCGCACCAGCAGGTGCCCATGCCACCGAGCGATATCACCGGCCCTTTTTTTCATATGTGGGTTCTGGGAGTCGAACTCAGGACCTGGCGCTTCCCAGGCAGGCGCTTATGGCGCTGAGCTATCTCACCGGCCCCAGGGGTTCTCTTTGAATAGATGTCTCAGCAGATTGACAGTTGGATAAAAGCCATTTGAATTTATTACTTGTTCTGTTCCCTGAATAATGGGAGGCAATACAAAACTATAGACTTTTAGAGAAAGTTATTTCAAATTTTTGTTGTATGTATTCCAAAGATGCAATTTTGATTTTCATTGAAGTTGCTAGATTTCTAAGATGAGTGAGATAGGAATTAAAATACAGTAAGATTCCATGAGCTAATATGTAGAAAAATAATTTCATTGAAGGAGTTTGACTAAAATTTAAATTTTTATCATAGTAACATATTGAAGACCATTATTTTTAAATAGTGGTTATATAACATGCAATAGTTTAAAGTGAATTTTATATGCAGATTAGTCTTCCAGCGGCCCTGTGATATGTAGGCTGTGGCATTCTGATACTGATAAATAACTCAATTGATGCCCAAAGAGACTAAATTATTTTCTCAAGGAACACAACTCTTAAGTTCAGACAGAATTTTAACCTAGGCTTTCTGATTATAAATATTGTCTTTTCTTAAGTTGTCCAGTTTTCAGCACTGAACAGCCTAGACTTGTAGACAATGTGTTGAAGCCATGTTTAAAATATCCTTGAAAATGAATCTAGGATGCCGCATGTGGTTTAATTTTACCAAGGGGAGGTTGGAGCTTGGGTATAATATAGCTTAGTCTGTGCATTAAGCATGATGTTGAAGAACTTGTGAAACTGTCTAATCGCGTATGCCATGTCACAGGTTTTTTCATTGTTGAAGTTTTGGAATGTAAAAGGCGTGACTGTTTTCGGACTTGAGTGCAGCGTTGAATCCATGTGAGGAAATGAAGGCCCTAGAACCTTCCCTGGCTGCACCGCACCCACAGCTTTGGAAAACCAGCCCTGGTCCCTGGGGAGGGGAGGAGCAGAGGACTGGGGCTGTGTCCATTAGCAGCCAGTGAATCTCTGGGAAATCCTTGGAAGGTGCCCTTGGACGTGATGATATTTAGGTGTTACTCAGCAGGGATTGAGAGAGTGAGTCATGAGGCGTGGCGGTAACATGTTGTGTTGCTATCAACAAGACTGGACAGGAGAAATCTTTACTTAGGAGTAGTGCAATTGATATCCTAGAAAAGAGTACTTTAAAAATGGGTTTAGTGGTATCCACCTGTGTATAGAATCAATCACAATGCAAACAGTTCCTTACATAGAATCTTAAAAAAGAAAAAAGGGGAAATCCCTTAGTAGCTATGCATGGGCTTATAGCTATATGAAATGCAGCAAGTGAAACAAAAAAGAACACCAAAACTAAATGCATAGTTTTGTTCTTGCCTGTGAAAGACAAACAGACCTTGCTAGGTAAAGTTCAAAAGTTGGTTACTGTTTTGTTATTTCTGGCCCTTTCGCCTCAGTCTTTTTAAATCTATTCCTTGGCTGCTAACTGGGGCTCTTAGAAGCTAAGACAACTTACAGGTTTGAGTCAGAGGTGTGAGGAGGAGGAGCCTAAGGTGGCCTGCCAACTCAAAAATCTGTGCTGGAAGCAAGGCGGGTCTTACAGAGACGGCAGGGAGCACAAGTGTTTGACGTCCCAAAAGCCCATAGGCGCGTCACCCACTTGGTGCCTAAGACGTCAAGCCAGGTGGCATTTTTTTTGTGGTTTGAATTTGCATTTCATCAGAGCAGTTGTGTTCGTGCATTGTGTACTCATTTCCTGTCTTCTTTGGGAAGTTTCTGTTCACATCTGTTGCCCATCTTCTTGTTGGATTATTTTCTTAGTAAGTTTTGAGAGTTCTTTGTAATTCCAGATACAGGCCCTTTCTCAGATGTGTGGTTTGGGGATACTTTCTGGTATGTGACCTTTTGCTGTCTTAACGATACCCAAAAGAGCTGGAGTTTTGAGTTCCGATTTTTATCATTTTCTCATAGATGTTCTTTAACAGGTTGAGTAAGTTCCCTGAGTTCCTGAGAGCTTTTAGGAAATTAGGAATTGTTGGATTTTTGCCAAATACTTTTTCTGTTTGTTGAGAAGATTATATGTTGGTTTATTTTTTTTTTCAGTTTTTCAATAGAATGCGTTGCATTGATTTACATAATAAATACTGTTAATTTGGGGGGATTTCAAACATACCCGAAAGCAGATGAACCACCGTGTACCCATCACTCTGTGTCAACTTAACCCCACCCCTCTTCTATCATGTAAACTTGGAGGAGAAAAAAGAGGTACCCGGCAGGGTCCTTTCCTGAAGTGACCACTCCAAAACGTTACGAAGATCTGAATTAATACTCAAAGCCAGGCTGATGCAGATCATTTTTACATTTAAATATATTAAACTAGTTGTGGTAGAAATAACTCATTGGGGATTGATGGTAATTTGGACCTGGGTTAGTTCAAATTTTATATTTGGACTACCTGTGGGAAACAGGATTGGTGACCAAAGTAATTGGGATAATAGGAGCGTAAGGAAAATGTCTTCTCACTGAAGGGCACAAAGTATATATTTATAACGTATGGGAGCTCCACACCCTGCAAGTGCTTTGATAGGCCACCTTCTTTATCAGACAGGGCATAGAAAGCATGTTCATAGTGACTGAACACACCACTGCCCTTTCTTCTTACTTGTATTTGGTCGTCCCTCAGTTTCCAAGGATCCCCCCACACCAAGATCTGTAGATGCGCAAGTGCCGTTTATCACACAGCGTATTTGCATATATAACATGTACACATCCTCCTATATACTTTGAATCATCTCTAGAAAACTTATACCTAATATAGTATAAATGCTGTGTAAGTAGTTGCATTGTTTAGGAAATAATGACAAGTTAAAGAGAGTCTGTATGCGTTCATTATGGAGGAAAGTTTGTTTCATTTATTTTTTAATACTTGGGTCTAAGCTTGGTTTACTCTGTGGATTGTAGATCCATGGACATGGAGAGCCAGCCATATTCTAGAAAATTATTGTTGCCTTAAATTCACTTGAGATTGAATATGGCGTAGGATAATTTTGTACTTATCCATAAAGATCAGTTTTAAGGATTTAGTCAGTTTTAGTATTTATATTTGAAAGCGTGTTCATAGTGACTGAACACACCACTGCGCCTTCTCCTTTTTGAAGGCATTCTGATAAATGTTATTTATATTATTGCAAAGTACACATTAAAACTTGACTAACCTGTTGCGTGAGGTTATAAGGACTGAATTGTGTGGTCTTCCAGTTGATGTCTTTCTGTAAATGGTCTTTTCCTAAGTAGTGACTTAATTGGGTTTCTGCCATATCAATAGACCAGAGGTTAGAAAATTCTGTAATGAGCCTGATGGTAAATATATTAGGTTTTATGGACCACATGGTTTCTGTGACTTAGATCTGCCACTGTAGAGTGAAAGCAGCCGTAGACTATAAATATGTAACCACAGATGTCTTCTAATAAAACTTAATTTACAAAAACAGAAGGTGAGCCAGTTTTCTGCTCCTCCACTGTGCCACATATCCAGGATATGCCACATTTTTGTTCTTAGCCAAAACAGAGTGCCCCCACACAGTAGACCTTCAGTGCATATTTGTCAAGATCTTGATTTTTATTTATTTTTTTGAGACAGAGTCTCACTGTGTAGTGCAGACTGACCTTGAACTCTCTTATGTAGCCCAGGCTGGCCTAGAACTCAGAGTGAGCCTCCTGCCTCATCCTCCAGAGTGCTGGGATTATAGGCATGCACCACTACGCCCAGCTTGGCAAGATAAATCTTGATTTTTTTTTTTTTTTTAGCCAAGCTAAATAAGGCCATTAACCTTATTTGAAGACATAGAACAAAATAATTTCTTTTTAAATTAAACTTGTTACTTGGAGACAGGAAATAGAAAAGAACATTTGACAGGTTACAGTGGGGCAGTAAAATCAAGGGAAAACTCGAAGGTGAGGACAGACTTATCAGCCCTTTTCTGACTCATAGGATATTTTCAGAGGTTATGTGGGGTGTGAAAGGGTATTGTGATCAAGCTTGGTGAAAGTTAAGATTGTACAGATGAATCAGTTTTCTTCGGTGTAGTACTCCTCCGAAGCATTAATATCCTAATGGTTGGTGAGTATCCTAGGGAAGCATAAAGTATGGTAAAGTGACCCTTGACTGTTCAGGTACTTCTGGACTTCACTTTCACAGATAGGAATGAATGTCCTTCCTTTATGAAGAGCACTGAACTTGGGCTTTTTAGGGAATTTATATGTGTTGGGGAGTAGGGCAGAGGGATAGAGGGGAGGCAGCAGAAAATGAAAAAAGAGAAGAGCAAAAAAACCCAAACAGTGCAGTTGCTGGCCAAATAAAGTGAGGGCTCCCAAGACTGCAGGGAATTCAAAAGAGGGAAGAACTCTTAATTAGAAAAAACAGGAAGTGCTTCCTGGGTGGTATTTGTAATAGGTAATAGATGAGGCTAGAGAGGATAGAAATGGGACAGATGGTATCGCCTGAGACTTGGAAAGTTGTAGGGCGTGTTGCATAAAGTTAGTGCCAGCGTGGACTGAATACCAAGGAGGGAACCAGCCTGTGTGAGTTATGGCAGCCCTGGAATTCCTGCAGGAGAAAGCTGGACCTTCGAGAAGACTGCTGGGTTTCCCCAGGGTTGGGTGTTGAGTACAAGCTTTAGGAATTTGAAATGCTGCTGATGGGCCAGCAGGATTAGGATAAAGAAAGACTAGGAGTAGGTAGATCGAGATGGTGGTGACAGTGTAGGACAGTGGTCTTCAAGCCTTATTACTGCATACTTGTAAAATAATTGGGGAAACCCTATCACTCATACTTCTTAAAGTTGGTACCCAATGTTTTCTCTGTGAGATATATACAGAGGGTGTAATTTCCAGTGTAGTATGGATATCAATATTTTGAGAATAAAAATTGTGTCACTTTAAGATGAAATGTAAACACCATAGCCCATGATACATATTTCCATTCATTCTTTAAAACCCGTGTATAAACTCATTAAATTGGGAATGTTATGTTTTTCTTCTTGGTCTCTCCACTTCCTACACAGAATTTTATTCTAAAGTATTTTTATGTATTGGAGTTTTGATTGCCCTCTTTATTTGTACCAAAAAATATGTATATAAAGAGAAATATAAAATTTGCATTTTCTGTGGCTGGCTGGGCCTGATGGTACACGCCAGTAATGTGGCTGAGAAAGGAGGATGGCAGGTTCAAAGCCAGCCTGGGCTATATAGTAAGACCCCATCTCAAAATTAAAATGAAACAACAAAAACAATTGAAATTTCTTCAAAAACTTAAAAACTGTTTTTTTATTGTTTCCATTATTATTGTTAGTAACTCAGTTGATCCAGATATATTACAAATTATGCTCAGCAGTAAACAAAATTTTATGGAAAAGGCAGCTAATGAATGAGGTTTTCAAAATTTATATAGTCATGGATATATACAGTTTATTGTTTAGAATGAGACATATAGCATGAATTTTAACTTTACATCTTAGAGTTACAAATACTAAGAAATTTTGTGGATATAAAGTTAATGGGGGGCCGGTGAGATGGCTCAGTGGCGTAAGCGCCTGCCTTGCAAGCGCGAGGGCCCGAGTTCGACTCCCGGATCCCACATACGAAAAAGGGGCCGGTGATATCGCTCAGCGGCACGGGTGCCTGTTGGTGCGCGAGGTCCTGAGGTCGACCCCCCGGTACCCACAAAAAAAAAAATAAATAAAATAAAAATAAAGTTAATGGGAATGGAAAATGTTATTTTGAGCTTTATCCAACCCAGGTGTAAAAAATTTTAATATATTTGTAATGAGCTTTCAGTCTGCACTTCTTTTTGAAAACAAAAGATTGTAAACCACCTGATGTGTAAAAGTATTTATTACAGTCTTTGGAGAGTTATCTCCTAACACTTTCCTCAATAATTCAAATGGCTCCTTTTTAGCATGGAAGGTTTTTCCTGCCTTGTGGCAGTGTACCCTAGCAGCTTTGAGACAGAGTACGCCTGTTTATCAAGTGGGAGATAGGAGACTGTTGAAGGGGGAAGCCTGAGATCCCAAACTCCAGAAGTGAGGTCTGGAAAATCTGCCAAGGGAGCCTTCATGTGAGTGCTTTTGGGTGGCAGCACTCCAGTTTGCTGTAGGTAGAGATCCACCAGCGTTTCTGAATGAGCATGTCCAGAAGTGAAAGGAGGAGACCAGTACAGAATACTTCACTAACAGTGCACTAGATTTGGGGACAAGAGAGAGAGGGTTAAAAACTAACTGCAAATCTCATATTTGGTTAACTGAAGGTGAGTGGGGAGAATGATGGTAATTGGAGAAGGATGAGGAAGAACTGGTCTTGTAAGACTAGCATGGACAGTTTAATTTTTATGACAAATGTGACATTGAGGTAGCAGCTCTGTGAAGGACACACACATAGGGATCAGGCAACAGGCAGGGGAGCTAGGGGTCATCTGCAAGGTGTCTGCTGTGCTTGTGTCTTAGTCCATCTTGTGCTGCTATAAGAGAATACAGACTGGAAAACTTATAAGGACCAGAAATGTATTGGCTTATTGTTCTGGAGGCTGGGGAGTCCAAGGTCAAGGGGCCACATCAGGAAAGGGCCTTTTTACTCGTCTTCCCTGGTGGAAGGGTAAAGAAGGGCGAGGGGATGGGCTGAACCCATCCTTTTATAAGGAATCCACTCCCAAATACTGTGGTACTTTGAACACCTTGATCCATTCCTGAGAGCAGCACCCCATGACCCAAACACCTTTCCTTATGCCCCACCTAACAACAATACATTCAAACCATAGCTCTGTGTGTGTGTGTGTGTGTGTAAACTATGCATGTGAGGATAGAGGTATCAGGAAGGTGTGTGTGTGTGTGTGTGTGTGTAAACTATGCATGTGAGGATAGAGGTATCAGGAAGGTGTGTGTGTGTGTGTGTAAACTATGCATGTGAGGATAGAGGTATCAGGAAGGGGTGTGTGTGTGTGTGTGTGTGTGTGTGTGTGTAAACTATGCATGTGAGGATAGAGGTATCAGGAAGGGGTGTGTGTGTGTGTGTGTGTAAACTATGCATGTGAGGATAGAGGTATCAGGAAGGTGTGTGTGTGTGTGTGTGTGTGTGTGTAAACTATGCATGTGAGGATCGAGGTATCAAGAAGGTACCTATCTACAGAACACACAAAAAGGATCAAAAAGAAATAATAGTCCAGAAAGGTAGAAAAAGACTAAGGACTGTGCATTTCCAAAAACCTAAGAATTTTAAGACGAGGGTGTGAGCACTGTGAAATGCTGCAGAGAAGTGAGACAGTAGGTCTGAGAAGAGCCTGCTAATTTTGGCAAATTATTGCTTATATTTGAGAAGAGAGCCACAGAGTAAAAGACAAATGGGGCAGGTTAGAGAATAGGGAAGTATTGAGGAGATGAAAGCTGCCAAAGGAACTACACCAGTAGGTTTGATGAAAAGTGTCATTTCAGGGACTAGTAAGCTTGGTTCTAGAGTTCTAGAGTTAATGTGAAAGGAAAAACCATATGCATCCTTTTGCTCATAAATACAGCACATGTGATTCACAAGTCACACACCTGTTTCTCCCTTCAACATTGGCGCGTTGATTCTGTAGTTGAGTCCTGGGTGGGGTGGTTGGTATTTAAGTCGCATGTTCTTGGAGAAATATGTTATTGGACAATGACTGTAAGGTAGAAAGCATGTGGGGACTGAGACCTGTGAAGGAACAGCACTTGGCTCTCTCTCCCTCTTGCTTTTGAGCAGAGGTCTGGTCACTTGTGGATGGTGTCAGCACTGGCTTCAGACTGTTCTGTCCTGCTGCTGTCGTCCTGGTTGCTGGCACTGTCCCCATCCTTGGCACTGTCAGGTACATTAAGTACATGTGTGATAGGAAGGAATGGAGGTTGATTTGAGGGCGATTCTGGGTGCTTTTTTTTGGGGGGGGGACAGGGTCTGGCTATGTAATTCAGGCTGGCCTTGAACTCACTACATGGTCTGGGCTGGCCTCGAACTCAAAGCAGTCTTCCTGCCCCAGCCTCCCAAGTGCTGGGATTGTAGGCATGTGTCACCACACCTGGCAGATTTTGGATACCTGTAATAGAGATGTGGACTATCTTCTGAGAGAACTGTAAGATTTAAGAACAATAGATTCAAAATTTTTGTTGAGTGAACCTGACATTAGCTAGAATTTGTAGTATATCGGCATATTTGGGCAGGAAGGAGCGTAGCTGTGGTAGTGACACAAGTAGAATCAGCAGGGTCTGTTCTTGCACGGGTCAGGCTCAGTGACGACTGCATGGTAGGACCCCACAAGAGGATGTTAGGGAGAGAGATGTAGGTTCTCCCAAGGGCTGTGTGAGGACAGGGTGGTCTTCCGCATGGGAGGAGACATTGTGATCTTTGCTTTTGGGTTTTGTTTTGTTTTTTAAATAAATGATGAGGTTGAACAGTCTGCATTGGGATTGGTGGTGGTATTTCTTAAAAATAAATGCTCCTGTGCCTCCTAACTCTGAACCCTGGCAGCGCTGAGTGCATGTGGGATCTGCACGTGGGTATGTGCTTCGGCTTGTCTTAAACACATCCCTGCAGGAGTCTTCCCCGCTGCGCTCTGTGGTCCAGAGCCATTATCATTCACATCTCCTAGAGCTGGCGCGTAGGAGACTCTCAGGAAAGTCCAAGTTCCAGAGCCTGCATAAAGGTGCCTTTGTGGTCATTACAAGCGAGGAAACGGCCCAAATGAGTGTGTGTGAGTGGCTTTTACAGCTCTCTGATTCATGATGAACAAGTACTTTGCCATGAATTGTAATCAGAAGCTGTGTAAAATTTTTTTGTACCACGTAGTAATTATGTACATGGTCAGGAGTTATTTTTAATCCAGTCTTACAATCTCGGCATTTTAATTGGGATTTTTACACCATTTGTATTTAATGTATTTAATGATGGTTGAGTTTGTCTCTCATATTGTTATTTCCCATCTATCTTCTATTTCTTCCTCCTTTTCTCCCTTTTGGACCAAGTGTTTATGGGCTTTATCGACTTGCTTGGTTTAGAGTTGATAATTGGTGTGCATCTTTAACTTACTGCGGTCTGCCTCCATGTAAGACGGCTCTCTTCACGCAGTGTAAGAACCTGACAACACATACCTTATCCTTTTGTTGCCTTGTGCTTGTGGTCACTCATACATTTTACTTCTATATGTTATAAACGTCGCAGTATACTTGTATCTATTTTACAGTGCATATTTCTGCTTTAAACAATTCTCTTTTAAAGCCATTTCAAAAATAAGAAAAGCCTTTTTATTTACCCACCTGTTTATCATTTCTGATACTCCTCATTCCTTTGTTTAGATCCAGATTTCCATCTAGTGTAGTTTTTCCTTCTGACTTAAGGGCTTTAGTGTTTCTTCTAGTGTACGCCTGCCGTTGACGATGTCTGCTTTTGCATGTCTGCACAGTGTCTTCCGGCTTCCTAGCTGAGGGGATGTCTGCGGCTCTGGGACACTCTCTGCTCTGTTCTTGCCCTGCAAACTCAGTGCATCGGCCTTGCTGGATCTCACTGGGAGAGTCCGCTGGGCTGTGTGGGGCTCTTGCTGGTGCTGTGGCCTGGATGCTTTCCTCTAGTGTCTGAAACTATTAGTTTTTATATTTGTCCTTTTTTTCTTTTTTAACCATTAAGGTGTAAGGGTAAATTTGGTCCTTGATACTCCATCTTTATCAGAAGTGAAAGAGTAAGCATGTTTAGGTTTTTAATACAGAAGTTATTTTTATTTTAGCAAGTTAAAGTAGTTAAAAGTAGCGCTTTCTGTCTGTGTTCTGTTGGGAGTAGAAGTTGCTCTGGTACTGTCATCTGTTCAGAATAGTTCTGCAACATGGGCCCATGCTACATGTTCATTTTGTTTTAAAATAGTAATTTTTAAACACCATCAAGGCAATTGCATTGGGGATTTGATTGGAAAATGATGGCTTTTTTTTTTTTTTGTATAGCAGCATCTGGGAGCAGTTTCTTACGTGTTTTTCTCTCATAAGCAAAAACTGGAGCAAAGATAAATTCTGTTATTGTGAGTGATGAGCAGGTTTACTTGTTCCAGAAATACTTACATGCTTACTTTGTGCTAGGAAATATTCCTGGAGATAAAGAAGATTTCTGCCCCATACCACCATATCTTACTGTAGAGCATTAGACAATAAATAAAGACAACAGCTAGAAGACATGAGGTGCTGACAGGTACTAATGGAGAAAAGTAAATCAGTTAGGGGCTGGGATCAGAAGTGTCAGGAAATAAAAAATGTTTTGAAGCTCCTAGGTTTTGGGAAAGGCCCTCTACTCTTTAAGAATTGTTTAAGTCCTAGACATCTACCTGAGCTCTGAATTCCATCTCCAACCTCATCATTTGTCCATTAGTTCTGTTCTCTTATTTCTGGAATTTCAACTTATAATTACTTGTTGACTATTTACTTTCATTATATAACACTGTTTAAATATTTTTCTTAGAAACAAAACAAAAAAATCTTCATATCACCTGTGTGCCCTGGTTAGCAATGTAACCTAGTGGAATCTTACACAGCTGCAGTTCTGGAGAGCACACCTGGCATTGATTATCTTCACTTCCTTCCTCAGTCACTGTGGTTTGGCGTCTCCACTTTCCTACCAAGGAAAATTGCCCTTGTGAGATGGCTTGGGCCCCACCCAGCGTGGCACAAACTACCGTGTTCAGTGGGCATCTTCCAGCTCCTGCTTGCCCCACTTGGCAGGGAGCAGTGCTATTTAGTTATAGCTTCGAACTCTGTTTTCCTAGCTCCTTTCAAATCATTATCCTTGGGTCAGTTTTCAGCCATTTTTGCTTGGGCTTCCATTCCTCCTCCTGAAGCTTAAACAGCTTTCTGGCCTTGCAGTTTGTACATGCCTTCATTACAATGATCATTTTAAAGTGGATTGTTTTCTCTATAAAATGTTAGCTCTTGGAAGGCAGAAAAATTCGTATTTTCATAGTCATTTCCCCAGTGTGTAGCTTAGTACTTAGCACAAATGTACTTAATACATACTTGATTAATGAGTAAACTGTCCTGCTGGTTTTTAGCTTTCTTCTAGTGAATGAATTCAGAGACTTTGAGTAGCTTTATCTTCTACTTTGTAGAACTGACCTTCAGTGTTCGACTTCTGTGTATTTATTCACAAGTTGTCAGTGTTCTGATGGAGCATGTACGTTCTAAGGCTGCGATCCCTTCTCCCCTTGTCCTGAGTTTCTGTGGCCTCTCCCCTTACGCTTCTAGAGGCAGTTAGAACGTATCTGTAGATATGGCCTGGAGCTGTTCATGGCTTCTGGATTGAGTGTAAGATTCTCCTGCAGTTCTTTGTTCTGCTCCAGAAACACACTTATGTTGCTTCAAACAGGCAGGGGTACATTTGCGTTTCAGAGTGTTATAAGGAGTATTTCTGATGTCTCTGCTAGTTGGTGTGGATGACTACAGCTCAGAGTCTGATGTGATTATTATGCCTTCAGCCCTGGACTTTGTCTCTCAAGATGAAATGTTGACGCCACTGGGAAGATTGGACAAGTATGCTGCAAGTGAGAACGTATTCAACAGGTTTGTGCATATCCTTTTCGTTAACGTGGAAGTCGAAGGGTGGCTCGGTTAGTTTTAACAGGGTAAATAAAATTACCCAGCTTGAAGTAGGTATTAGCATGTGCAGTCTGAGTTGCCAGGTTTTACTAAAATAATCACAGCGTGACCTATACGGTAGATGTTTATGGTATTTGCTTCTTTCCCACTGGGCCTATTTCTGGTGTTGATGGACACTGCTTACTGGGGAGTACATTGTTCCTGCAGCAGACAATGTTGTCTGCCTGCTGTGCCCCAGCTCATGCTCAGGGCACAGTGCCACAGCAAGGGCCAGGCTCCCACACTCCTCCGGGGCCGTTTCTCCAGCTGAGGCCCCCGAAAGCTGTATCAGACTTCCTGGGAAACCAGAGTCTTTGTTTAAATTTTTTTATTGTAATTGTACAAAATTCATACTAGTAAAGAAAACATTTTACATAGTGAAAAGTGAATGTCTCTTCCTGTTACGATAATTGAAGGATAGCTCTTTGAAATGAATTTCCAGTAACTTCAGAAATTTGCCAAATCAGCTTGATAAAGATAAAAAGTACTTTGGTAATATTTATCTCATCTATAAAATCCATACTACCATCTGTCACTCAGGAAATTACAGTGTAGTGTGTTTTATAACAGAAAGTTACTATAGCTGCTGGTGCCACCGAACTCCTGTATAATTGTCTTTTTCTGTGCAGACAGATGGTGGCTCGGAGTTTGCTGGATACGTTGAGGGAAGTCTGCGATGACGAAAGAGACTGTGTTGCTGTTCTGGAAAGAATTAGCAGATTAGCTGACGATTCAGGTACGTGTTCGTGCAGAGAAAGCGAATTTACTATTTCTGGAAAGGATTCTTTTACCAAATTTGTGTTTCTGAAACTATGGAAAAGCTGGTGTGATATGAGATGTCTTTGAAAGATTTCCCAAGTAAGTTATCAAAGCCACTAATAACAAGAAACAAACAAAAAAAGCCTGTTACCAAGACCCAGACAGTTTGGAGTAGGTGTAGTTTAATTGTAGAAATTTCTCATCAGGTAAGTCTGAGAGCATTATTTTGCATCATGTATATTAATACTAGGATTAATAGAAATCATAAAAATAATTTAGAGTAAAAGATGGGCTGTAGTGTTTTTAGGTAAATATAAAATGCTCTCATTCTGTATGCCTTCTTGCTTGCAAAACTGTTAACCATCCATTTGTAAAACTAAAGCTGGTTGTCACTAAGCCAGAGGCAGGAGAACCTGTATAGAAGAGGTAAGCTTGCTTTGAGCCTTAGAAAATGGTGATGTTAAGGGTTTTTAAAATGTTTTTTATTATAAAATACATATAACTTAAAAACACTTTGGCCAATTTTTTTTTTTTTTTTTTTTTTTGTGGGTACCGGGGGGTCGACCTCAGGACCTCGCGTGCCAACAGGCACCCGTGTCGCTGAGCGATATCACCGGCCCCTTTTTCGTATGTGGGATCCGGGAGTCGAACTCGGGCCCTCGCGCTTGCGAGGCAGGCGCTTACGCCGCTGAGCCATCTCACCGGCCCTGGCCAATATTATTTTAACCATGTTTTATACAGTACTTGATTTTATAAACAATCAAAAAATAAGTTTCAAAGCCTTTTTTCGTGAATCCATTATCTTTTTATTAAATGTTTTCAGTCTCTGACAAATTTTTTGATGTGTCACCAAGTGTCATCTTTTAATTTTTAGATGACCTCATTCTTTGGTAAGTGGTTCACTTTATGGAAATAGGTTAACTACATAAGCCCTAAATTTTAAAAATTTTCTTACAGGGCAGAAAGAACATTTGGGATCTTATTATCTTTGTATACATAATTGTGCTTGTATTTTGTGTTGTAGAATGGTTTTAGGAGGGTCTCATCATGTATAAATTTTATGGGCCAGTGATATAGCTCAGCGGCCTAAGCGCCTGCCTGGCAAGCACAAGGTCCTGAGTTCGACTTCTGGTACCTGCATATAAAAAAAAAAAGTATAAATTTTACTTGTATTTTTTGACTTAAATAACACTTTAGTTATGTAATGGATTTTTTCCGGATATAGATGTGTGAGGAGGTGCAGCCTGGAGAAAGGACATTGGTGGTGGAGGGAAGGATGGACAGGCTTAGAAATGGCAGGTTCAGGATGCTGACCCCTTCGTCAGCAAGGAGTCTGCAGAGTCTCCCGGGTGAATGAAGAGGTGAAGGCTAGATTGGAAAGGGTATGATAAGCCATGTTACAGACTTTACTTTTTTGTGATTTGTAATAATAATGTAGTATATAAGCTGACTTAATGAAAAAGATGGGTGACAGGAAGACTAATTGGGAGATCCTGCTAACTGTTACGAGTTCTTTGAGAAAAACTGCAGAGCAGGAAGAGATTCCAGAGAGCTGCCTCAGTAGTTAAAATGGGGGAGGGTTGCCTGGACTGTGAGGTTCCTTAGTGGGCCAGGCTGATTGCGATGCCCAAGTAAGATGATAGCTGTTGTAGAAATCTAGCTGATAGTCTTAAAGATATTTTATTTCTTCTTACTATTGTTGCTATTGAGAAATTTGCTAGTCTCATTTTGTGTTTTTGTGGGTGTCTTAGTCACTTTCATCATCCCTGGGAAAAAATACCCGACACTTGCAGCTTAAAGGATTGGCTTATTTTGGCTCACATTTTTAGCCCGTAGTTGGCCAGGTCCAAGGCAGGAAGGCTTGGTGGAAGGGCATAGGCAGAGGAAAGCTGCTTGCATCATCAGGAAACAGAGAGGAGGAGCCTGGGAGAGAGATTCGCCCTTCCATGTCACACCCCACTGACAGCTTGGACCCAGGCCCCACCTGACCCAAGTCAGCTGTAGTGTCCCCACCCTCCAGTCACCATCCTGCCACTGAGTGCATGAGCTCTGGGGGGACAGCCAGGTGTAAACCGGAACAGTAGGTAGGTTGTTTCTTCCTTCTTGCTTTTAAAATCCCCTTTCCTTGCTATCCTGCAGTTTCATTGTGGTATGTTTAGGTACAAATTTATTGTACTTAGAATTTGCTCTGCTTCTTGAATTTGAAAATTCTTGTTTTTTCATTCTCCATCTTAAAATCTATTTTGTTTTGTGTAAGATTTTTTTCATATGGTTGAGGATGCAGAACTTTTGTTAGGTAAGTGTATTGTATTTTTCATGGCTTTAACTGTTCTTGCTTTTCGGTCTTTTGTCTCCCATCTGCATTTTAGTAGTTTTTGTCAGCAAGGTATCTGCTACTAGAGACTGACCTGCCTTCTGACTGTTGAATTTTATATTGCTATTAACTCCATTGTTTTTTTTTTTTTTTCATTTTTAGAAGTCCTTGGAATTAGAATCGCTTTGTTGTGTCTTAATCTTTTTGCTAATGAGCGATCTTTTCCTTGTCTATTTTGTAGTTTGGATTTATGAGTTCATTATTAGTGGGTCTTCACAGAAGTTTAATGCTTAGTTCAGACTTCAGTGTGTCTTGGAGTTGTTCTACAGGTGCAGGGCTGTTAGCAAGTTGGAGTCATTTTATGCTGACTTGGTGATGTATGTGTGGTATGGATGTGCTTTCACTGGGGGTGTGGGAACAGGCGGCTCTCAACTGTGCTTCGATGTGTAAATTCGAGACCCAAACCAGTTGCAACTATATGCCTGGGGTTTCAGAAATAATATATTAGAAGCAGATTTTTTAAAAAATATTGAGTATTACAACAAAATGTATGTGAACTATTAAGTTTTACAGCCTCATTAAATTTCTCAAAGTGAAGGGAGGTTCCTATAATTGGAATACAGGTAAAAAAGTAGAACCAATAGCCCAGAAATCATCTCAGTGCTCCTCCTGACTTCGCCCTCCTCCCTCTGCCCCAGAGGTAAGCACCATTTGACCACTGAAAGTATAGGTTAGTTTGCCTGTCTGAACTTTACCATTCTTTTCTTTTGTGCACAGTGTTCTTTGTGTCTTCAAGAAAGTTTTCCCTATCTCAGAGTCGTGAATATTTTTTCATGCATTATTGAATCTAAAGTGTTATTGTTTTTGCCTTTGACTAAAGTCTATGTTCCATGTGGAATTCTTTTTTTATTAAATTGACGAAAGTTGTGTATATTGTATACAATATGATGCTCCTAGAATTTATTCTTGTGTGTTACATGAAGTAGGAGACACATTTCATTCTTTTTTTTAAAATATGGGGAGCTGGGGAATATAGTTCAGCAGCACAGCACCTGCCTGGCAAGCACAGGGTTCTGAGTTAGATTCCCGGTACCAAAAAAAAATAAAAAAAAAATTAATTAATTAAAATAGACAAATAAAATAAAATAGGGTAGCCAGTCACCACAGCACCATTTGTGTAAAAAGCCATCTTTGCCTTTCCCTCTTGGAACAACTCACATGTCACTGGACTCTGCTGTGGTTCTATTGGTCTTTTTGCTGAAGCAGAACCTTTTTGTGGTACTAGAGATTGAACCGATAGCCTTCAAACTGAACTATGTCCCCAGCCCTTTTAAAAAATTTTTTGGGACAGGGTTTCACTAAGTCACTAAGTTAAGTTGCCCAGGCTGGGTTCAAACTTGGGATCCTCCTGCCTCAGTCTCCCAGAGTGCTGGGATTACAGGTGTGTGTCACCACGTCTGACTCTGAGCATAGCTTTGGACAAATGTTATTGGTTTCATTTGTAACTGAAACTGCAAGATGTGTGCTCCTTTTGCTTAAAAAAAATACACAGAAGTAATTAGGTCAGTGTTAAGTTAGCAAATTCAGGCTCATGAGAAAAAATTAGGCCTATATGTCTGTTTTCAAATTAGTGTTTTTATTCTTCAAAACTGGAAGTAAACTGTTGCTTACTTTACATGACACAACTTCATAGAAATTCCAAATGCTAAGATTCTTAGTTTTGTAAAATGTTAGTGTGTTTTGTATTGATAGCCACATTAATTTCTCTTTGTTGTGAAATTACATTGAACACATTCATGCATACGTACCTGAAGGTAACTTTATTTTTTTTTTATTTTTTTTTTATTTTAAAGAGAAGAAAAAACAAAACAAATCAAAAGAAGAACAAATTTTCAAAACAACATAATAGGAGGGTAACAATGGTTAATACATTACGTATTACTATCTTTAAGTTAGTTATTCAGGACACCAGACATTAGCATTCAATTGTCCAAACATTATTGGCATGAAGGTAACTTTAATAATGCAATCCTGATGAAATGACTTGTTACTAATAATTTGTTGCGTGCATGTGTGCATGCGTTCATGTGTTTTGGTCACTTGCCTATCTTCCCTGAATTACCTATTCAGTCTTCTATATTTGACCTATTAATACTAATCTATGAAAAAAAAATACTATGTTCTGCAGATTTTTTTTTCCTAGGTTGTTTGGCCTTTTAGCTAGTATGGTATCTGTTACCTGAAGTGAAGTTTTTATAAAGTGAAATCAATGGGTATTTTTTTTTTTGTCTTCTCACCTCCAGGTTGAACGTTTCTTCTGAAAGTATCTTTCAGTGCTTTGAGGGTTTTAAGTTTGGAACTTCGTTTGGAATTGACGAATGGGTTGCAGTAGGGCTCTTTACTCTCCCCTCACATAATTAGCTAATTTTTGCCTTTATGTATTAGACAGTTGATCCTTTTGAAACCCAGAGATCTGAAATGCTGTCTTTCTCACATGTAAATTTGCCATCTGTGCTTGGGTCTTTTCAGGTTTTTTTAAATTATTTTTTGAATCTGTTTATCTCCTTTAATATTCATTTTCTTTTTTCGTCTTAAGTCTGGTTGTAAATCTGGATAGACTCCATTGAGGTTGCAGCCAGTCCTCATATCTCGTGCCTAGGAGGTTTTAAGTCCTAGAGTTTATAGATGGTTCCTGTCATAGTGTCGGTGTAAATAGGGGTCAGATGTGTTCACTGTAGGAAGTTGCTCAGGTGGCGTGACAGAAGCTCAGGTGGCGTGGACTCCTCCTCACCCTCCTGGGTTGCCCTGTGCATAGGTGTGCAGAGATCTCGGGGCTAGAGCATGTTCTGTGCTGAGTGAGGATGCAAGGCCCGGGCTGCCCAGAAGGCGAGGGCCCGCTGCTGTGAGAGAACGCGTCTGCTCACGTTGCTGCTGTCTCCCCAGAGCCCACGGTGCGTGCGGAGCTGATGGAGCAGGTGCCTCACCTCGCGCTGTTCTGCCAGGAAAGCCGGCCTTCTATCCCCTGCGCCTTCTCCAAGTACCTGCTGCCTGTCGTGGTGCGGTATCTCGCAGATCAGAACAACCAGGTGAGAGTGCTGTGTTCTGAAGAGTGGCCTCACCTGAGTCGTCTTACGTGATTCTGTCTCTCTCTGTTGTAGGCGTGCTGAGCGTCTGACAGATTAGGTCCCTTTCATGCCAACGTGGGCAGCCCTGGTCCCTGCACTCTGACTTGGCACCTCCTAGGTGCCCCTGGGAATGTTAACCTTGTGAGACATCCTTACAAGTATGGCTTTTGTGTTCCACTTCATCTCTCATGGCAGGCTACCCAGTTTGAGTTTACCCAGTTACAAAGACTGTTACTTTGTAGTTGTTGAAAAAAGCCACAAATATTTATTTGCAAGGTTTTAACAAGTTATGGATTCCTTTAAATTGAAATGAGAAATCTTTAAATTTGTAAAAATCAAATGATAGAGTTATATCATGTATGTCTTTTGTTTATACTGTTTTTTCCCCCTTTTCTCCCATAGGTGAGGAAAACAAGCCAGGCGGCTTTGCTGGCTTTGCTGGAGCAGGAGCTGATTGAGCGCTTTGATGTGGAGACCAAAGTGTGCCCTGTCCTCATAGAGCTGACTGCACCCGACAGCAACGATGACGTGAAAACAGAGGCCGTGGCCGTAAGTAGGACAGCATTTTCCACGCAGTTCCAGCAGGCAGAATGCACCCATCACATGTTGGGGTGGCCTGTCTCATGTAACACATCCTTGACGAGGTAGCCACGAATTGTTAAATCTGAAACACAGTGGAGCTCGGAAGGGACACTGAGGCTTATGAGGGAAAGGTGATCTTCACACAGTAAGTAATAAGGAACTGTAAATGCATGATTTTTGTCGAAATGGAAAAATAAGATGGTTGCTACAAGTGCCATTCAATCACAACAACATTTGAATGCCTTCAGTTGCTGCTAAGTGTTTTTCTAGACACTGCATAAGGACAGTGGAAGTGAAAGACGTGGGGCTTGGCACCTGCCCGTACTGTGATGTTGAGAGAAGAACAGTCATGCCAGTAATCAGCAGTAATTACTAAAGGAATATGCAGATTGTTAAGCCATTGTGCACATAATAAAGTCAAGGTGAATAGTAGGTTTTTTGGGTTTTTTGTTTTAAACATGGCTAGCAAATATTCTAAGTATTCAAAGGCCACGATAAATAGGGCATGAGTTAGAATTTAGTAATATCTGTTGTGATTCACATCTGTGGTACCTGAGTTCAGATATTAAGAATTCTGATAGTAAATTAGGAAAGCGATAAATTGATCTGAAAATGTATTCAAATCTGTTTGAACAGTGAGTGTACACCCTTTATACCTAAAGTAATGTAATTGCATCTTTGTTGCAATAAAAAAAAACTGCACTCAGATGTTATGGTGCTTCTTGATTATCAATAATGAGATTAATTAGATGATACCTCTAGTTTCTTTCTCCTGAAAAAGTCCTGATTTTATTTTTATTTTTAGATAGTTACCAGTTAATAATAAATGTATTTTTTTCCTCAGTGATTTTTTTTTTTTGGTTTTGTTTTTTGAGACAGGGTCTTTCTATGTAGTTCAAGCTGGCCTTGAACTCACTGTGTAGCTCAGGTTGGCCTCAAATTCATGGTGATCCTTCTGCCTCAGCCTCGCAAGTGCTAGGATTACAGGGCGTGCACCACCATGCCCGGCTCAGTGATATTTTTATTGAAGTGACATTTACATAACATAAAATTAGTCATCTTAAAAGTATACTGTTCAGTCAATGACTGCTTCTACTTAATTTTAAAACATTTTTAGAAATTCCTCAGTAAAGGAAATCACAGCATAACTTGGTTTATATTAAGCAGGATTTAACTTTGCTATATTATAATTTTTGATGAGATTTAAAAGTAACAAAACATTCTGATACAAGACTGTCCGGCACTGGTAGGCCTCTTAACACTTGGTTTGTGTTTGTCGTGTCATGCTTTGCATTGGCTCCCAGTTAGTCTCTTTTTTAGGAATAATTCATTCTGATAAACGCAGTTGTCCTAGATGAGTGATGCAGTGTAACTTTGGGTTTTTAACTAGGTTTTGGGTAATGGTTATTCCAAAAACAAAGCTGGCCTTGGGTCTTGGAAAATGTACATACTCTGCAGTTCTGATGATGCTGGGATTTGGTTGGGGATCGTGTTGAGTCTGTACATCAGTTTGAGGGGAGTTGCCAGCCTCAACAGTGCACGAACATGACACATCTCTCCATTTATGTATTTATTTATGGATTTGATTTATATCGTCAGTGTTTTGTAGTATTCAGCAGAAAGATCTTACATGTATTTTATTAGATTTCGTTTTTTTTTTTTTTTTTTTTTGGTGGGTACCGGGGGGTCGACCTCAGGACCTAGCGCGCCAACAGGCACCCGTGCCGCTGAGCGATATCACCGGCCCCTTTTTCGTATGTGGGATCCGGGAGTCGAACTCGGGCCCTCGCGCTTGCAAGGCAGGTGCTTACGCCGCTGAGCCATCTCACCGGCCCTAGATTTCGTATTTTTTAACATTGTGAATGATACTGTTTTTAAAGCATTCTCGTTTTCATTGCTAATTAATAGCAACAGTAGGTTTTTACGTTTCAGTATATATCCTGCAGCCTTCTTAAACTCACTTGTTCTGGTGTCTTTATAGATTCCTTGGGATGTTCTATGTAGACAACATGTCATATATGAATAAAGAGCACTTTCTTTCTGCTGGTTCTGTATGCCTTTTACTTTTTATTGTCATACTGGTCCAGTCTAGGAATAAGTATAGTTGGTAAATGATGACGGACCATCGTAATTCTTTTTGTATGAAGTGTGAGGGGAATGTAGTTCCGTGATAGAGAGCTCACTTTCCTGTAATTCTCCTCACTGGGGTGGAGCTGTATCCTGGCTTTCCTTGAGCTGAAACTGTGCCAAACCGGGTCACAGTTGGACTTAATGCAGCGCTGTGTGGGGCAGGGCTGCCTGTGTGTGCAGTCTGTACTCTGTGCAGTGCAGGAGTGTTCAGTCCAGACGTTCTGGACTCCTCCGATCCTTTGCAACAGCCACTGTTCATTGTTTTACTAGGAAAAATGTAGAGTTTTGTTGTTGACTTTCAAAGTTACCAGCAAAATTATTAACTAATGATGATTAAATAAAGTGGACTGAAATGAAATTTTTAGGATTTTCTGTGGGTTTTCTTTATTTTACTATTTATTGGTTAATTTTACTGATATCACTTAATATCTATTTTTGTTTCCTTCTTGGAATACGATAGAAGGAAGTAGTGACTGGCTATGGGTGTGTTTTGTGATGTGTGTGGTATAACAGTGCCACATCGTAGTGTGTATTCGAGTTGTTATAATTGAGAAAGCATTAAAGATATTTGCAGTGTTCCTTTCCCTGTTGTAGATCATGTGCAAGATGGCGCCCATGGTTGGGAAGGACATCACGGAACGCCTTATCCTCCCTCGGTTTTGTGAGATGTGCTGCGACTGCAGAATGTTCCATGTTCGGAAGGTATTGTGAGAGTCACTTTCCTTCCTTTTAAGAACATAGAGTTCTAACAAGTAACGTACTGATGTGTGAAATTTAATAGATTATTTTTAAGGAACTCCGTGTGTGTTAATATTTTGAAATGCCAGCGATGCTTCTGTTGTCAGGTCTGTGCCGCCAATTTTGGGGATATTTGCAGTGTCGTTGGCCAGCAAGCCACTGAGGAAATGTTGGTAAGTACCGCAGGTACAAAAGAGTAAGCAGATAAAGTAGTGTGTGAAGCCCAAAATGCATTTACCCCAAAATTGTATTAGCACAACCCATGAATTTAAACTAGAAAGATGGTAATGACTTGGTTTGAGAAGTTTAAATTTCAGTAACCTGGGCACCTGGATTGTGCTTTGCTCAGGGCAGTTTGTGAAGCACAGAATTGTTGTTACCTTTACCACTTCTATTAAGTAAATCAATTGTAATTTTTTCAGTTGAACTTTAATTTTACTGCCACCCTCAAGTTTTCCGTGGCCCGTTGCCTCCACAGCCAGTTAGTTCTGCGTGGTAGTGCGTGGGACATATGTGCTTGGCGCTCTCAGTTCACACTGTCATGAGTGTCTGCATTGTCTGGAGCTTAAGTCAGGTATAGGCTGTTGGGTAACATAGAGCTCCATTTGTGGGGAGTGTTTTTGTGTTTGTGTAGTCAGTTATGAATTAGATGTGGGTTATTAAAAATTACTAAATATTAGTATTAAACAATTTCCTACTTAAGAAAACCCATTGTTTAAAAGACTGGAATAGGAAATGGAAGCAAAGTTGCCACAGAGCCATATCTGTGTGACTAACACAACCTCCTCTGGCATAGCTACCCAGGTTCTTCCAGCTTTGTTCTGACAATGTGTGGGGAGTCCGCAAGGCATGCGCCGAGTGCTTCATGGCAGTCTCGTGTGCAACATGTCAAGAAATCCGACGGACCAAGTTATCAGCACTGTTTATTAATTTGATCAGTGATCCTTCACGTTGGGTATGATTTTTTATCATTCTTATAAAATTATACTTTTGAGTCTGTTTTAAAGTAAACATTTCATAATTTTAGAAATAATTTATGCCTGACATGGTGGTATACTCCCGTGATCCCAGGTACTCAGGAGGCTGAGGCAGGATGATTGCAAGTTTGGTTAACTTAGTAAGACCCTGTCTCAAAAATGGAATAAAAAATGGCCAGGGACATGGCTCAGTGGGAGAGTGCTTGCCTAGCATGCGCCAGGCCCTGGGTTCAATTCTCCGTACTGCTAACTAAATAAATGGATATGTTGTGATTTAAGATATGTTATCTGTCAGTTCGTACTTTCAAGACTAGACAGAAAGACTATCAGGAGCTTGTTTTTGGTAACTGGATACTGTTTCCTTGCAGATATGAATTGTGCAGGTCTTCCCTCAGTTCGTGTCCTGTGTGACTGTCACTGGTTTAAATGCTGACCTTGTGTTGCTAGAGGAGCTGAGTTGCACACTAGGTGTGATGGGGGGGACACCTGGACACACTGTGCCCTGCTCCTGCTGTGAGGCTCACTTCTGCTGCTAGTGGTCTGTTGAGGGTCTTTGCATCCACGCCGTAAGAGAGCCGCACTGTAGTTTTTACATGATGACTTTGCTTGGTTTTTGTTATCATAGTAATAATTTATTACTGCTTCATAATGGCTTCATAAAAGGAGTTAGGAAGTGTTCCCTCCTCTTCTCTTTGTTCTAGTTCATGAAGAATTGGTATTATTTTTCCTTTAAATCTTTGATAGAATCTGGTGGTGAAGCCATTTGGGCCTGGGTCTGTTTTTGTGGGTGGTTTTAATTTTCTGACTTTTACTGGGAATAAGCTCAGAGATAATACAATATCCAGAGAATAATAAATTCATGCATATAATTTTAAAAGTAACCTTTTTATGTTTTTATGAAACTAATGCTTTTTGCCTTACAAAGGGTAAAATGATCCCTGAGTTCACAGTATTTTTTGCTGTGAAGCATGGAATTCTAGCCTTTAAAAAATCTGAGACTGGGCATCGTGGTGCACGCCTGTAATTGTAGCACTTGGGAGGCTGAGGCAGGAGCATTGCCATGAGTTTCGAGGCCAGCCTGGACTACATAGCGAGATGCTGTCTCAAAAAAAAAAAAAAAAAAGAAAAATCCAACTGAATCATTTTTGTACCTGTTTCTCCAGGTAGGCGAGTACTAATAGATGAGCCTTACAAGTGTTTGCCTTTGTAAACTTCACACGTACCGCATACTCATTTTAAACATGCAGAGGTCTTGTCACACCTTCCTCAGGGGACTTGGTGTGTGGTGCAGCTGAGGTTTAGGGACACCAGTTCCTCTGTTGGGGCCACTCCTGTCAGCTGTATCCATCCCACTCCTCCCATAAAACTTTTTCTCCGTTGTTTGTTTTGTTTTGTGGTAGTGGGAATTGAACCCAGGACCTTCACACTGAGCTACATTCCCAGCCCTTTTTTATATTTTGTTTTATTTTGAGGTAGGGTTTTGGTAACTCCTTATGGCTAGGCTGGGCTCGAACTTGTGAACCTCCTTCCTCAGCATCCCAGGGTGCTGGGATTACAGGTGTGCACCCCCATGCCCAGCTCCAATGTTTTAACCCTGATTTAGAAGTAACAGAAAAGTAAACATGAAGTAGGATTCTATAAGCAGCCCCCCCACATGGCCCTTGTCAGGAACGACACTGCACTTCTGGTCTTTGGAGACATTTGCAGTGCTGCCGCAGGTGGACTTGGGTGTTCCCTATCTGAAAACCTTCAGTGTGTGCGGCACAGCTTATTGGCTTTCTTGCCGTTATTTTCTGTTTGGTAATTTTGGCTTTTGTTCTTCTTTTTTTTCCTTGAGGGTAAAGATTTGTTTTTAAAGATGTACTATATACAAATATTACAAGATCTCATATTCAGATTATAATGGTTTAAATATATAAACTTAGAATAACAACTGAAAGTAAAGGAGAAAAAATAATTTATAAAGATTTTTAAATCTCAGCTGATGAATGATTTATAGTTCAAATCTCGTTTTCTTTTAGAAAAGCTTATTATCCCAAACATACTTTGACTTTGGTATATGGGAAGTAGATGATTAAATATGAGGATAGGTGTGTGTTTAAAAAAAAACTCTTGCAGGGTATGGTGGTACACACCTATAATCCCAGTACTCTGAGGCTGAGGCAGGAGAATCACAAATTTAAGCTCAGCATAGGTAAATTAGCAACTTAATGAGACCTTGTCTCAAAATAAAAAATAAGAGATAAAGATGTAGCTCAGTATGAAGGCTTTGTGTGTCCAATCCGCAGTACCACCAAAAAACAAAGCTCTTATTATATGACTGTCCTTCCTTTCTTCCTAGGTTCGCCAAGCAGCCTTTCAGTCTCTGGGACCTTTCATATCGACTTTTGCTAATCCATCTAGCTCAGGCCAGTATTTTAAAGAAGAAAGCAAAAGTTCAGAAGATATGTCAGAAGATAAAAATAGGTATAATTTTAAAGCACTGCAAAATTTACTGTTTGTGAGCATCATTTCCACTATTTTATGTTCTTTTTGGAGTATTTACTGTTTCTCTTGAAAGTAAAAATTGGTTAATATTTTCATAAAGTTTTATTTATAAGATGAAAGTTGTTATCTCTTCAGATAGTCACATATTAAATTAGAAGATGCATATAACCTACTTGATGCCTTGCACACAGAAAACTAAATGGTAGATTTTATAGTGTTTGAATAAGCTTATTTAATAAATTATTTACCTAGTAAACTGTTAGTTGATATTTAGAGTATAAAAGATAATGCTTATACTCTTTTAACATTTCTTAAAAATTTGCTTTTAAGGAGTAAAACCTAGTTTAAAGATTTTTTTGCATCTTGTCCATTTTTATTATTTTTCTTTCCAGTCAGTTAATTTAATGTGAGCTGGATTCTCTGCCTACAGAGTAATTATAATGTTTCATTTGAGGGATGGTGCATTTTAATGATTAGCCCTAAATGAGTTTACTTATTAACTAAGATACCATTTTTAAATGTATTAATCTACTATGATAACCAGATTTTTAGATAAAACTTAAGTCAACTCTGAAATTTATTTTGCAAAACTTTTTGCATTAAGAATTTTCAGGTGAATTTTAGTTTTAAACATATACTTAGGGAAATAACTGTTTAGACCTTAATGCATGGGAAATGTGTGTAAAATTTTGCTCATAGAGTAATTGGTCTACATATGAGCTTTTGAAATGGTCCCTACTGCAGTGCTTGAGATGCCATAGTGTCTTGTCCCTCCCTTGTCATGATGCTAACGGACATTTTCTTCTGTAGGTCTTGATACTGTGATATTTGCTTTCTTGGTGTTTTGATTTGGCAGTTCTTCCTTTCTTCTCTGCTGCCTTGTTTTACCTTTTTGCCCGTTCTCCTACTGTCCTGCTGAATAGCCAAACAAACCTGAGGTACTGTTTTTTGTAAAGGAAGAAAACTCACTCTAACCCTGTCTTCCTAGCAAGCGAAGTCTCGGTTCTTTTGAAAACAGCTGCCAGAAGGAGCTTGACAGAAATGATGGGGGGGTGGAAATGTTACCTGTTTTTCATTTTTGAAGCTGGCTTACTTTTTTACTATTGATTTAAGTGTACTGAAGACTGTGTAACTTACTTTTAAATCTGGAGAGGGCCTAGGAAGTGGAGGTCTAACACAGAGAGCCTTGTAGGACAGGGTCTGGACAGGGTCAGATGGTAAATATTACCACCGTCCCAACATCTTAGCTCTGCCAGTCTCGAGCAGCCACAGGCATGACGCAGACGGAGGGCTTGGCTGTGTTCTCATAAGACTTGCAAAAGCCCATTCATGTGGCTGTTGAGGCCATGTTTGCTGAGTGGCCCTGTATTGGAAGAGCTATTTAAAGGTAGTTTAATTCCTTAATTCTTTTTCCACTGTAATGTGCTGTGTCTCATGGCCAGGTCAGTGCTATTTATAGCATCAGGTTTTCACTATAGCACCAGGAGTCGCTGAGTTGTGTTACTGGCGTGGTGCAGGGAAGAGAGCCACTGGCTAAGGAAGGGGTTGTGTTAAATATTGTGGACGCTTTTGCACATGTTGTCTTCCTAGCGTCATAAAGGAGGAGTCCTGTATGTCAGTAAGGCTCAGCACCATACGTTTGTCTGCCTCCCCCCCTTAAATACAGCACTGGCTTTGGTTTCTAAGCTGCCTTAAAGCTGCTGTGCTGCTATGTTGATTGATTGCTTTTGCACACTTACCTGAGCACCTACTCTGAACCACTGTAAATGGAAAGCTGGAACTTGGTCCCTGGTCCTGAGGCCCTCTCCACTTCTTAGAATTCCAGTTTCTCAGGTGAATAAAAGTAAGCAAATCTTTAACCCTACATGTCCACCGCCACTTGTTCATTGCATAGCTTTTCATCCTGGCCTAGGACCATTTGTTGTCACTTCCTGCTGTCCTTAGAACAAAATGACTGCAAACATCTGAATTGATCAGATTTATCTATCACTCACCTCATCAGGCTTATTCCCGCTTTTTTAAGTGTTTCTAGCTACTTCTAAAAAGAATTAAATGTTCAAACTTGTAAAATTGTGTAAAATAAGCGTTCTCTTTTATATTTTCCAAAGTTACGTTGTCCTCTGAATACACTGTTCTTCGATTCTTCCTGCCTTTACCCTTGCTGCCTTCTGTTGGGGAAGCCGTCCTGTTCCATCTTACCCTCTTTGGACAAAGGCGACAGCAGTATGGGCACTGCTACAGACCACTTCTCCCAGAGCCCCTTCCTGCTTCCTGGGAACTCAGAGCTCTTTGTCTTTGCTGCCAGCAGCACTGGGACTAGAGCCCTCAGTTTTAATCTGTCTTAATTGTGTATTTCTGTGTGTCGTACAGCAGGCTGCAGTGGGCTAGGTCTAGTTTCTATCCTTGTTTGTACTAGCACCTTCACTGGGCCTGGCACATAGTTGGCATTTATTAATCTTAAATGAATTATCTGAAAAACAGTAGATTTGATTTCAAAAACCTTATCTGAGCCACTTGTCTATTCATTACTGCTGAGTATGTAAGAATAAAATTGGCTGTTGCTGGCACACACCCGGAAGTGTTTCCCCAGGGGTAGCGCTTCACTCGATGGAGCTAATGCGCAGGACAGTGCTCGCAGACTGCGTCCTGGAGTGTTCGTTTCCTCTCTGGACCCAGTGCTCTTGAGCTAGATGTCCTTGGACTCATCTTCTGCTTGAAATACCTGAATTGTGTTTTCTGGGTACCAGAGCCTCTCCTGAGCAGCTCCGAGGATATTACCTGAAGTTTACATGGGCAGAAAAGAGAGTGAAGGTTCTCTTTGAGAGAAACTTCTTTTTTTTTTTTTTTTTTAATGTGGGTACCGGGAGTCGACCTCAGGACCTCGCGCTTGCCAGGAAGCGCTTATGCTGCTGTGATATCACCGGCCCTTTTTTTTTCCTTTATGTGGGTTCTGGGAGTCAAACTCAGGACCTCGCGCTTGCTGGGCAGGTGCTTATGCTGCTGAGCCATATCACCGGCCCGAGAGAAACTTCTAATGGGCCTTCTGGCGCGCTTGTGCCGCATCTCCAGGAGCCGAGATTCTGTGTGCAGGGCTCAGGTCGCCTCGGTTTTACAGCCACAGGTGCCTTCGATAACCACACTTAGAGGTCTGGTGAGGAAAACCTGAGGGTTTGCTATTCAGTAGCTTGCTATACACTGACTGTAACCTAGGTCTGGGGAAAATCAGGTTTTAGAGAATTTACACTTCGGACAGTTTGAAGCCACGTATGTAGTAATTCTTCCCAGAATTTAATACCAGGGAAAACGTTTTCATGTCCTGTACTTCTCTTTTAAAAGCCATACTGTGAGTCTGAAGTTTGAACATACTCCTCTAAGTTTGCATTTGTTACTCCAAGAAAAACTTGGTCAGTCATCTCCGTGGGATTTTGTTGCTAAGGATATTGAAATTTAATCTTCATGTTGGTGAGACAGTGATCAAAGAACTCAATCTGTGAATTCTCAATCTGGAATAATTTTACATTCTGGACAGCCATTTAGTTAGGTTATTTTGTATGTGTTTTAAGTGAAAGTTTCTTAAATTTGTCAGATAATAAATGAAGTCTTTTAAGCTGTATCCTTTTGTTCTCCATCCTCTTGTTTTAGAATAATTTATTTGAATGATTTCAGAAATATTACAGAAATATAGAGAATTACAGAATCTCATATCTCCTTTATCCAAATTCTTCAAATATTGTTTTACCATATATGCCTGTTTTTCTGAACTCTTTGAGAATAAGTTTTAGACAGAGTATTCTTTTTACCTCTTAAATATTTCACTGTGTATTTCTTGAGAACACACACACTGATACATAATTAACATTAAGAAATTAAAGCCAAGTGTGGTGGTACACGCCTGTAATAGCAGCACTTGGGATTGAGGTAGGAGAATCGCCGTGAGTGCGAGGCCAGCCTGGACTACACAGTGAGACCCTGCCTCAAAAAACAAAAATAATAATTGATACATCATTTAATCTGTAGTTTATTCAAATTGTACCATAAATATTCTGTATAAAGAAAGGAAAAGTAATGTGCTTTTTAATAAAGAACAAATGGTTGGAGAATTCTACATTTGAAAGCACATTTAGGGCTGGTGAGATAGCTCAGTGGCATAAGCGCCTGCCTGGCAAGCGCAAGGTCCTGAGTTCGACTCCCGGAACCCACATACGAAAAATGGGCCGGTGATATCGCTCAGCGGCACGGGTGCCTGCTGGCGCACGAGGTCCTGAAGTCGACCCCTGGTACCCACAAAAAACAAAACAAAAAAAAAAAACACATTTATTTTGCATAAGAGCACTAGAGCTATTCTTTCAGGGAAAGGATCTTACAGGATACCTACGGCAGACCTCGTTTTGCTGAGCAAGGAGTAAGTGCAGAATCCCAGCCATCCCTAGGCTGAGTTGCATGTGAGGTTGTCTTGTAGGTGAGGCCACTCAGGCCAGCGCGCTCAGTTGTCACACAGCGGTGCTATGTGTGCACACTAGAGGTGTACAGTTACGGAATGGAAGGGAAACACCAGAATTGAAAATGCTGTCACTGTGTGATATGCTTTCAGAGTATTTATGTACATTCCTGCTTATCTGTATCTTTAAAAAATCTTCAGTGATCAGTATTTCTACGAGTATGCTTTGGAAAGCAAGGTGAAGGGTAGGCTGAGAGGAGCTTGGCCTCCCGAGTGCACACAATACCTGGCGCTGCCTCACTGGGGTCTCAGTCACTGTGAATGTCACTCTCCTTTCTCCTTGCAGGCCTTTGGTTCACTGTTTTTTATTGTGTGTATTTGAAGGCACATGGCATTTTAAGGGGACCTTTATTTTCCCCCATAGTCACCTTACAAACTGACATCTGTATCTTCCCATCTTTATCTCCCTCCGTATTTCTTAAAAGGAGTTATCTCTTCACCTGGTGGTAACCTCTGTGTGTGTGTTTTTGTGTTTTTCAGGGCTGGGAATTGAATCCTTGGCCTTCACATCCACAGGCCTTTTTTTTTTTTTTTTTTTTTTTTTTTTTTTTTTTTGTGGGTACCGGGGGGTCGACCTCAGGACCTCGTGTGCCAGCGGGCACCCGTGCCGCTGAGCGATATCACCGGCCCCTTTTTCATATGTGGGTTCCGGGAGTCGAACTCGTGCCCTCGCGCTTGCAAGGCAGGCGCTTAAGCCGCTGAGCCATCTCACCGGCCCCCCACAGGCCTTTTTTAATTTTGAGACAGAATTTCTCTTAACCCTGTTGCTCAAGGTGGGCTTGAACTTGCGATCTCCCTGCCTCAGCTTCCCAGAGTCCTGAGATTACAGGCATTTGCCATCACACCCTGCTGCTTATTCTTGAGCTCGTGTTTTCTCCTCAGAAAGTGTGTCTGATTAGCTGTGCTGCCTGTGTCCATGTCTCAGTTCTTCCATCTCTTCTAGTCTCTCTGTCAGCCTAAACACATGCTCGGTTTTACCATCCCTTTGTACAAGAAGATGCCTTCACTCTGTTGCTCTTTGGAGTTGCCCCGTTTCTCTTCATTAATGTCTCTTTCATCTTCGGGGGGTCAGTCTGTGCCCTCCACCTCTCCGTTCTCCACCTCTTTCTGACACCTCATAGACATTACCACCTGGTTTTCCACAGAGGCCCAGCCCCCCTGGAGCTCTGAACCCGGCAGCTTTTCCATCAGACTTGCACTTCATTTTCCTCGTCGTCGGCGCTGCCGGCAGCTGCTCAGTTGCCTCGGCTGCAGTCTGGACCTCTCCGTCCCCCTCTTGGTTCCTTGCCTCCGGTGTGAGGTGAGGCCCTGTGTGCTGTTGGTACTGGCACAGCTGGATCTTGTTCATGACTTCTGGAGCCCCGCACATCAATGTCTTGCCCAGGCTTATCCAGAGTTCCACCGCGTGTTCTTCTCTGCTTCCGGGGTGGTCTTGTAAAGGAGCACATCTAACAGCAGAATTCCTGCCTCATTCCCTCCTACTTGTAGGAGAAGTTCCGGGGCGCGGTGGATCCCAAGCAGTTTTTCCTTCCTGTGCTTCTCAGCACCTGGGAGGTCATTGTTTTCTGAACACAGTGCAGTGTATGGCACCTGGCTCTTCCTCGTGTCTTTTTCTTTTTGCTTTTTTTTTGTGGGTACTGGGGGTCGACCTCAGGACCTCACGCGCCAGCAGGTGCCCGTGCCGCTGAGCGATATCCCCGGCCCCTTTTTCGTATGTGGGTTCCGGGAGTCGAACTCAGGCCCGCGCGCTTGCCAGGCAGGCGCTTACGCCGCTGAGCCGTCTCACCGGCCCTCATGTCCTTTTCTTCCCTCAGCCACCTGTAAACATTTAGTCAGCATTTCCTGCCTGTGCTCAGCATGCATCCTCCCTGCTCGCCACTCTGTCTGTTGAGACTTCACTTATTTGCCTGTTTCTTCTGTTTGTCCCTGATTGTAATCTCCACAGCAAGATCTGCATCTCATTCACATTCTCAAAACTGATTTTATTTTCTGGATCCTAGTAGGTGCTCAGTAAATGCTTATTCAATTTAATCGAATCAAATAAAGTATAGGAGGTAACAACAAAATGGATGGCAGTCAGCTATCAGTGGGCTTTAATTAGGAACTTGTACCCTTCATACTTAGCACTTAAGTCATGACTTCTTTTTGAGAAGACCTTTGGGAATAGAGATGAAAATTGTGGAAGAAAGAAAAATAATCCTTTATACTTTAACAGATTTTAATATATTTTGTGAGATACGAAGTATCTTTCGTACAGTTGTACAGTGTTTTCCTCCCTTACATAAGCAAAACTTTAATTCTCAGCTTTTACTGTCTCATTGGAGCAGAGCGGCAATACAAACAATCCTGAAAATTAAATAACTTAAAATGTTTATGTGCATTAAGATGCATTATAGAATTTTCTACTTCCTACTATTTTTCTTTAATTACCTAGTATTGAAATTAGCGTGGTATTGTGAACCCCAGGATTCTTAAATGTTACCATCTCCAACCAGTAATAGTGCTTAGTATAGACTTACGCTTGACAAATGTTTACTTCTCTGAACACGACACCTGGTGGAAAAGAGCAGCATTGTACATAATGTACATAAATATTCCATTTGTATGGATAATCTGTCATTTTTAATATTTAACTTGCCTAAGTTAAATTCCAGTAATCATTTCCAGTAATCATTTTTATACTTTCATGTTGGTTTTGTTTCTCCCAATGAAATAATAAAAGGCTTGGAGAGCAAGATGTGCCAGAGGATGTCCCTTCAGCCCTCAGCGTCACTGGCCCCAGTGCCAGGCTGGAGTGCACGCTGGAGGACAGTGGTGCCGGAGCACCACAGGACTCCATGCGGGAGCCGAGTGTTCCAGTGGACAGCACTTCACTTTGTACTTTGTCCTCAGAGTCTCGTCCAGAAGCAGCTAGTAGTGACAAGAGTCAAAAGCCTGATGGCTGCAACTCTGCATTCCAGCTGAAGGCTGACACCACTTCCCAAGACTCCGCCCTCCTAGATCAGGAATTGTACAACTCCTTCCATTTCTGGAGGACTCCTCTTCCTGAAATAGATCTGGACATGGAGCTGGAGCAGGACTGTGGGAAGAGCCTCGGCCTGGAGAGGTTAGAGGAGGCCCCCGAAGACCCTGCTCTGAGTTCGCCAAACATCAGCATGGCCACCAGGAAGGAGCTGGAGGAAATGATAGAAAACCTAGAGCCCCACATTGATGATCCTGATGTTAAAGGTAGGAAAGTCGGTGAAGTTCTGAATTCTGAAATTGATCTATAAAATGCTGTGACTTGAAAAAAAGTTTTTCCAGGAAAACTGCCTTCTTTTAAGATTTATAGATATGACTGACTTTTAAAATCTCATTTGTTGATACACAAATCCCACTCTAAAATGTTCACCATTATGCAAAGCTTTGCATTTGCAGATTGAAATCTTGAGCCCTGCCCTATTTTGACCCGGATCGTGTCAGCCTCTTTGTAAAATAGCAGACACAGTGTTCTCAGTCTTCCAGGAAAGACTATTGTCTGCTAACAGTGGACGCAAGTTTCTTTTTTTTATGGAATGTGATGTTTTAAGAGCTGTTGACTTATACGAGTCAGATTTGATTTTGTTGCTGCATAACACACCTGTCACCCAGGTGGCAGTAGGTGGCGTGCGCTCTTCCCACCTGAAGCCTCCCTCCGCCCCTCCAGCCAGCCTGCTCAGCCCTGTGATCGCACCTTTCTGGACCCCACAAAAATGGGATTCCGCGGTGTGCCTGACATGCCACCCCACGCAGCATTGTCTGAGATTTGTCCTTCTGATTGTGTGTCTCCCTTGTTCATTCTGTCACTTTCTGAGCTAGGGTAGGAAGGAGACTGCGTAATTTCAGTAGGATACTCCAGTGTGTTCCTCCCACACACACGGGTGTTTTTATGGAAGCTGGATGGCTCTGCTTTTTGCTTCATTCCTCACTTGTGGCCCTGTTGTAGATTTTTACTCTGGTGAGCCAGTTTTTTGCATTTTGTGACAACTTGATGACATAGCAAGAACTGAGATTTTTATTTTGTTTGAGCAGAATCTTGCCTTAGTGTCCCCCTCTTCTGTGAAGAGAATCAAGCACAGAGAATCACACCCACAGTGAGGGTCGGCTGTAGCAAAGATGGTCAACTTTGGATGAGTGTTCAATTTCTTCCCAGCTTTCAGCCATTCGTCATTGTTGTTAGCTTAAATTGTATTATGTTCATCAAACTTCAATAACTGTTGTGTTTCATTTTTCTTAAATTCCATTTTTATCTCAAATGCATTGCCAGCTAGTCTTCCAGCCTGTTCTGGGGGCCCTCGGTGGATGACAATACCGGCTGGTTCTCTGGCACTTAACACATACTAACTGAAATATTGAATGAGCGGCTTTACGCTTGTTTAACAAATAAACTAAAAATATTTTTCCATAGTTTGCTTTTTAAAGACCTGTGAGTACATGGAAGTTTCAGGATGACTTTGTGTTGGCAAAAGTGGCTAATACTGTATACTACTTGACTTAAAACTGTAGGCGGTTGAGAGATTTCAATATAAATGCTGTCTGTGACTTATTCAGTTTTGTTTCTAGTGTAGATTTGTTACATCCTGCTGTCTGTCTGGAGGTACCCAGTCATTAGCCCGAGGGGCTGGGGACCGTCCCAGGCAGTGAGTGCACAAATCCAGGTGGAGCGGGGCGGAAGCGGGTGGGGGAGGCTGGGTGCCTGGGCTCCTGTCCTCCTGTCCACAGCACACAGGAGGACAGAAGGGGCGCGGTGTCAGGACTGTGCTGTGGAGGCTGCAGAGCCCTTGAGCATTTGCTTCTATTGAGTTTGGAGGCATGTTTAATCGTGTTAATTCAAGTAACTGCCTTAGTCTTCCTCACCTCAGAACGGGTTTTGAATTTATAATGAGATTTACACTAATTTGGTGACCTTTTTCTTTAATCCTGCTATTGTAGGACTGTCATTTCCTTCAAACTACGAGAAACTTTCTGTGTTTCTCAAACGCAGAACTTTTGTCCCACATTGAAAGCTAAGCTCTGCCTGGGGTGTATATATACTACTTCGATTGCCTTGTCAGGTTTTTCCATGGTTAGTAAGGTGAGCCAGGGTCTAACAGGCAAAGTGAACAGCTCATCTGCCCAGAGAAGCTGCACCGGGGCCTGGTACCAGACTTTGAGACATGCTGTGGAAGTCCACTGTCCCCACACTAATCCTAGACCTCGGCAGCTGTCTCAGAATAGAATTCAAGACCCTAGTAAGAAAGCCAGTGATTTCAGTGTTGCCTACAAATCTCCTTCTCGAATTCATTGTGCATCACTGTTTCCTAGGATTCCAGTCTGCATTGTAGGTAAAGGGCAGGTCCTGGTGAAGCCCTGTGTTCTTAGTTTCCCCACGTTCCTCGTGATGGTTCCATACATCCTGAGCACAAGCTTTTTCCTCTTCTAGCTGGAGACTGGAGTCAGCACTAGGCTCCATCTTAGCTCATCTTCCGGAAGGAGGTACCATTGTTTCCCCCAAAAATAAGACCTCGCTGGAAAATAATCAGCCTTGAAAACCAGAGAGCGAAAATGCCAGCCCCATCAGCCTAGCCTCACTTAGCTGCCATCACTGTTCTCTTGCCTGGTGGCTGCTGTCTAAGGCAGGTCAGGCGAGGATATGTGCGTGTGGTCTCCTTGAGTCTTGTTGGCTTTGGATGCGGAACCTGAAAGATCCCAGGGAGGGAGAGGGGCAGAGTAACTGAGGGGTTTGTGCAGATTGCTGCCGCAGTTTTGAACAGGATGAGGGTACTCCCCAGAACACTCCGTAAGCAGACACCCGCAACTGGCCTCATTTACCAAAGAGTGTGCTACTAGACAGAACCTCCTCGTGTATATGCCTGGTACTTCATGTACTCAGACAAGAGAAATTTTATGCCTGCTGTAGCATATTAATAGGTTGTCTTAAGTAGTTGCTGATTATTTTGTTTAAATACATTTTAATTTAAAATTTTCACTTTTTTTGTGTGTGTGTGGGTACCGGGGGTCGACCTCAGGACCTCGCGCGCCAGCAGGCGCCCGTGCCGCTGAGCGATATCACCGGCCCCTTTTTCGTATGTGGGTACCGGGAGTCGAACTCGGGCCCTCACGCTTGCCAGGCAGGCGCTTAAGCTGCTGAGCCATCTCACCGGCCCAATTTTTCACATTTTGAACATCCAAGTTGATTACTTGCATTAAATGCTAAGCAATATTTTTTGCTAAATTTCTGATTTCCTTGGGGGCAAGTGGAGAATGCTTTTTCTCCATTCTGAATGTCCTTTATGAGGAAGGCAGTAATAATTGCCAGGTTAAGGAACCACTGCATGGTAAGTTGTTCTGATCTGCAGCGAGCATGGCGGTGCTCACAGGGGACTTGGGGCAAGGTAATGATTTCATTTTCAAAGAGTTAGAGCAGAGGTGGCATGCGTGTTTATTTTTCTTTTAAGACAAAAGATGTTAATGTATGAGTTGTTTTTTTCTAAACTAAAACTGTGGTATTTAGGTTTAATTACAGTGCAATAAATAAGTGGGTTTTGGGTTGCAGTTTGGGCGCTCATCTCTAAAAGGTTCGCCATTACTGAATTAGAGAAAAATAAGCTGGGATAAGATGAGATGTTTAAATGTAACTGCCCCCGAAATCTTTGTAATTGCCATTGTTTTATGTTGGCAGGGTTTGTGTGACTGCTCTGCTGCTAAAATAGCTTAGTAAGTAAGCCTTGTCACTACCACAACATAGTTAACTTCTGAATTGATTCCTAAAAAATCGGAGGTACCTCCGGCAACTAGATAGCATTTCTGTTTTCGTACTAACACAGAATAATGTACAGTAGTGGATAAACATTTTAATCTCATGAAAGCATACTAGTTTTCTCCTTTTTCTCTGGAAGGACTAATGATTTACCATCGTAGACTTTTTTCCAGCTTTTCGATGGCAGTATGAAAAGTACACATGCCTCTGCTAACACATGATGCGCTGGAGAGGACGGCCCAGAGCCGGACCGCCCCTCATTGTCTTTCCTCCTCCCGCAGCGCAAGTGGAGGTGCTGTCGGCTGCCCTGCGCGCCTCCGGCCTGGACGCCCACACGGAGGCTGTCAGCATGGAAAAGAGCAGCGAGCTGCAAGACGAACTGGGTATAAATGAGCTACCAAATTGTAAAATAAATCAAGATGATTCTGTGCCTTTAATCAGCGATGCTGTTGAGGTAACGAACCCAGTGGCGCTGACCAATGGGAGCATTTGAGTCTGGGAGTCTGTTGTGGGGAACGTTGTCGCTGGTCACTTCCTAGCTAGCACATGCCGTCGGCAGCGCTTCTTCTGCATGAAGTTTTTAAAAGTCATAGTTCTCGTCACCTCATGTCCTTGTGATGCTAGTGTCATAGTAAACGCCTGGAGGCATAAATGCCAGTGCCGTCTATACGCCCATCCTGCTAGACTCAATGTGAACGTAGCTCACTGCAGTGAAATAGTCTTACTGGAAACAAAGCCCTTTATCAAGAATAATTAACTCTTCCCTTTTCTTTTCGGAGAGGTGCTTTGTTTCTGATCGGACCATTTCACTGCAGCGAGCAACACAGTATTCTGAGCAGAAGATCGGGACTTGAGGCCATGTTGCGGAGGCCAGTGGCATTATCTGGACTCGATTGTGAGGGTGGGTACTGTTCTGGCATTGTCTTTGCTGCGCAGGTGTAGCTGTTCGTACGCTCTTTTCCCCGTTTCCCACCACATCCCTTTCCAACTGGCACTGCTGAGTGTCTGTGTTTCTTCCGTGTCACATAAACAGGGGGAACACCACTCCTTGCCATAGTGCAGTGGGGCCAGATCCTGGCTGCTTGGATGACAGATAGCTCAGGAAAGAGAGTCCATACACGTCGGGGTTGGCAAGAGGATTCTTAAAAGCTGTAGTGCATTTCTATTTTATTTTTTGTTAGATGACATCTAGTATAGTAGAAATGTGTATAATATCAGTGCTTTGGACTGAAACTTTTGTCTGTTTACTGGATATTTGACTTGATTATATCTGCATTTTAGAAGGTTTTTGTTTACTTTTTGTTTTGTGTATGGGGGAGTTGGCTCACAGTGTTTGTGAAATTACGCATTAACAACCAAGAATAGAAGTAGTAGAAGAAAACTACACGACACCCAATGGCCTCCAAGATAATTGAAAGAATCTCTCAATACCACTTTATAAGTGAGCTAATTTGAGAAATTTAGACCATTTCAAAATTACTTTTAAATTACTTTTCATTTTTTGAGAATTCAGCAAGTTGATTTAAATCAGGAGTTCTTATGAGGTCTTAGGCATGTGTATAAACTTACAAAAACCTGCAGCGTTTGCACGCATGTGTGTGTGTGTGTGTGTGTGTGTGTGTGTGTGTGTGTCTTTGGGACAGTCTCGAAGGTGAGTAGGCTTGTAGGATAGCTGAAGTGAGAGACACACAGCAGCAGCTCTTGAAGTGGCTCTCTCTCCTCACAGAGTATGGACCCCGCCCTTCACTACGTCCACAGCGACTCCAACGTGAGCACCAGCAGCAGCTTCAGCCCAGATGAGGAGCGGAGACCCAAAGTGCAGGCAAGTGACAGGATACCCTCCTTTGTGCTGGTTCTTCACCCTCCTCTGCAGCCGTTTCCTACCCATGTTCGTCTCTGCGCATAATGAGTATTTTCAAGATGAAGACTAGGCCTAGTGTCATTTGGAATAAGATAATTCAGATAGTGGAGAGTTACATGTAAGCACAAATCTTCCCCAGCCGTAGCTCCACCAGGTTCCTTGGGATTTGGGAGTACATCAGAGGCCCCCCCCTTGTTGTCTCTCAGGACAGCTATGAGCGTCCTATGCTAGCAGGTCTTTCCTCTTGCCCAAGTCACCAAGAGTTCTGAAGTGTGGCTCTGGTTTCAGGACTGGACATGTAAAATGGCTTGAAGCCACTGTAGAGTGCAGTGGACCCTGAGTCACAGTCCACCTTCAGGGACTTGGAAATGGGGAGAGAGCACCTGGAATCATTGGGGCACGCTTTGTGCTTTTCTTTCCTCTTGTAAAAAATGCACCGTGTGATCTCACAAGTACACCCCTGAGAGCCCTGAGCCTTGAGCCGCGGCCCAGCACTCCATGGCCCCGCTCCTTTATCATGCACGTTGGTCCACACATGCTTTCCAGTAGAGCTTTGATAGCATGTGACCAACAGCACCACGTGTCACGCTCCCCTGTACATGTGGTTTACTTCGGGGACCATGTTAATACTAGAAGTAGATTTCGTAGGTCAAATGGTGCGTGTGCTTAATTTTTGCTTATTTTCTTACTAAAAGATAAAAATGGAAGCAGTATGCATAGTTTTGAAATATGCTTTTCCCCACTTACACTGTACAGATACTTTGTCATATATGGATTACTGTGTTCATGTGATGGATTATTCACATTTAATTTATTTTTTATATATAGTGTAGGTAAAGGGGCAGACAGTGGAATTTCCTTAGTGTTTCTCCTCTGCTCATCCACTGTGCTTCCCCAGTAACAGCAGTCCCACTCTCCTTTGACATCTTCTGGAGCGGCATTGCACATGCATCTGCAAGCTGTACATTGCTGCTTTTCTTCATATGCTACAAATGCATGTACTGGCTCTGATGTTTTACAGATGACTGCTAAAACCCCTCCAGGGAATATGGTTGTTGTGTGTTAAACCTGTTGCTGATTGCACATGGAGGGCCTGTCTTACGTGTTCATGGTGCATGTGCCACCTCTCATGTGGTATCTGTTCAGTAATTCTCAAAGCTTCCAGCTGTTTCCTGCTATAAGGTCGTATTCATCATGGTTCTAGAGTTGCTTTTATTTTTGTGTTCCCCCTAGTGTGTGTTTCTTAATTCGTTTCGTCTAGCAGGTACATGAGCATTTGACCTGTTCAGATCCATGTACTGGAAAGTACTTCTGCCTGACTTAACCCAGTGGCTGTAGACACATCTGAATGCTCCACTGTCCTCTGTCTCCGCCAGGACGTGGTGCCTCAGGCTCTGTTGGACCAGTACTTGTCTATGACCGACCCCTCCCGCGCACAGACAGTGGACACAGAGATCGCCAAGCACTGTGCATACAGCCTGCCAGGGGTGGCTCTGACCCTCGGCAGGCAGAACTGGCACTGCCTGAGGGAGACCTATGAGACCCTGGCCTCCGACATGCAGGTGAGTGCAGTGCTGAGGGGCGGGGACAGGTGGGAGACTGGACGGGGAATAGTGCTGTGGGTCAGCTGTCAAAACCCAGAGAACCACTGCACGGCTTCCAGCACTGACCTGGTGTCACAGAAGTGGATGACGTAAAATCATAGAATTCTTTCTGCTGTCAAGAGTTCCAGAGTTTGGCTTCTCAGCTTTTCTTTAACACAGTTGACACGCCTAAGTTCCTACCTTAGAACATGTGTATTATCTAAAATTGGTTTGTAGATCACTTCTTTTTTTTTTTTTTTTTTTTTTGTGGGTACCGGGGGGTCGACCTCAGGACCTCGCACGCCAGCAGGCGCCCGTGCCACTGAGCGATATCACCGGCCCCTTTTCTTGTATGTGGGATCCGGGAGTCGAACTCGGGCCCTCGTGCTTGCCAGGCAGGTGCTTACGCCGCTGAGCCATCTCACCGGCCCAGATCACTTCTTTTTTGTGTGTGTGTGGGTACCGGGGGGTTGACCTCAGGACCTCGTGAGGCGCCTGTGCCGCTGAGCGATATAACCGGCCCTTTTTTCGTATGTGGGTTCCGGGAGTCGAACTCGGGCCCTCGCGCTTGCAAGGCAGGCGCTTACGCCGCTGAGCCATCTCACAGGCCCTATAGATTACTTCTTGAGAATAAATGACGTCCCCCTAGAAATCCTGGTGTAAGTGCTTATTCAATCTTCCTACCAGATCCCAAAAGATCTTCCAGCCTTCATAGATAGGATGGTGGGGTTTACTAGCACTGCCCAGTTCGCATCCCTATGCCTGAGTGTTGAGTGTGGACTGAGCTGATGGTTATTCTCTGTCCCTGTACTCCACCCCACTTCAAAAGAGCAGGAAAAGAAAAGCGTCACACAAGCCAGTGTGTCTGACAGCCGACTGTTTGTTTGTTTTTAATTTGGCAGTACTTGGGGTGAACCCAAGACCTTTGCACTGAGCTGCAGCTCCCAGCCCTTTAAAAACAGTTTTCTTTTTTTAAAATTGAGATGGAACCTCACCAATGGCCCAAGTTGGTCTCAAACTTAGGATCCTCTTGCCTCAGCCTCCCAGAGTACTGGGTTGTAGGCCTGTGCATCTTTTTTTGTGGCTCTCTTCCTAGCTTTGGTGATCTAAAACCTCCCCTGCTGTTAGGTCTGTGTTCCAGGAACCAAAACTTTGCTCCTCTTGCACGGAAAGCTGGTGGTCTTGTGAAATCAAAAGTGGTCAAACTCTTACACTGAAATAGGAATGATTTTCCCTTCACCCTCACAGAGCTTACTGCATTTTTCAAGCAATCTGCCGTGGACTCAGCACATTGGAAGTGGAAAGTAACCTCAGGAAAGTGGAGCTTACGCTCCTTCTCCGGCCTTGGAGGCCTGCGAGCCAGGATGCAGGCCAGGCACCAACCCTGAGGGCGGGTCTGGGCGTGGGCAGAGCCCAGCATCCACGTGCTCTCAGGCTGTGCTTCAGGGAACCTGGGGTGCCCAGATGCTGGGGAGGCTCCACGTGGCGGAGTCTGTCCCTGCAGTCCCCTCCCCTCAGCATGTCTGCCTTTGCCTGGCTTAGATGGCAAATTCATGTGCACACGTTTAATGCAAGGGGGGGCACCGAAGGCTGCTTCACACAGGCAGAGTTAGACTAAGTGACGTGTCAGACTTGTAAATTGAGGCAACATGGAGAAAAAAATGGATTTTTTCGTTGTTGTGTCTTTGTTGAGACAGAATCTCACTGTAGTCCAGGCTGGCCCTCTGCTCCTCATCCTTCATCCTCCTGCCGCTCTCTCGAATGCTGGGATTACAGTTATGCAGCACCACACCCAGCTTAACAAATGTTTGTACTTTAAAGATTCCTATTCATGGATTTCAGTGTGGGCATTCTTTCCCAGGGCCATTCGCAAAAAAAATTTTTCCTGTTTTTCTTAAGTTGCCAGTTTTGTACACCCAAGTTTCATGTCTTTTAACCAAGATGGGCAGACAGGAATCCCAAGGAAGTCAAGTGGAGCAGTGCGAGGTGGCCATTGATACACGCAGGTGTCAGTGAACCAGGGATCAGGGATGCAGAGGTACAAAGTTGTAAGGTCAGCGATTCCTAAAGATGGTTTTCTTAATAAACAAAGGGGAAACGATGACTGTGCAGGGATTAAGAACTTGCCACATTTTTAACACATAGTAGATATTTAAAACTTAATGTCCATTACTTCTGTTCTATCCTGGTGTAATTTTTGAATGAATAATACTCAGAGTCCTGAGTGCTTTGTGGCTTACCTTGCTAATGCAACTCTTGTCTATGCAGTGGAAAGTGCGGAGGACCTTAGCCTTCTCCATCCACGAGCTCGCAGTCATCCTCGGAGACCAGCTGACAGCTGCGGATCTGGTTCCAATTTTCAATGGATTTTTAAAAGACCTTGATGAAGTCAGGATAGGTGTCCTTAAACACTTGCATGATTTTCTGAAGGTAACTTTTAAATTCTTTTGCATAGAAACATCTAAAATTCCACTATCTATATAATCTATAATCTCTATTTTTGGTGATAGCAGGGGTTTTTTGTGCTCTTCAGTAAGGACATACACCAATGCATTGATGGTAAGATACGACTTCATAAAGACAGATCAGATCAGCTTTGCCAAAGTTCATTTTTAAATGATGTTAGGCTGTGGAAATGAATATCTGTACCTTTTTTCTTTTTCAAAATTACTAAAATATGCTAGAAACGTCTGCGACCCTTCAGTTGGAGGCCGTGTGTGGTATCCAGGGTTCTCACCCTTTGCCATGAGGTCCTGCTGTCGCAATGAAGGGTCTGGCCTTTGACAAATGGCTTAAGCTGGGAACACTCTTTGTTTCTTAGACTTTTGCCTTGAATTGACTGTCATAGCTCTAAGCTTTGAGTTACAGAAGTAATCATAATTCTGTTTTTTTTTTTAAGTTACAATATTTTATATAGATTATATTGAAATATAATCCAATGATTTCCTTTATGGCTTTTGTCCCCTCATCTCAGAAAGCAGCCTTGAATGTAAACACTGCATCTCTTGCTGCAAAGGTCGAGACCAGGCCTCTGTTCTCCATGCCTTTGGGCCCTTGATGCTGGTGACACTGGCTTGTTGGCAGGCTCATCACCCACATGGGCTGTCATGGGTCTTTCCAGATGCATCACACAGGGCTACCATGGTGTCGGCTCAGTGTTTCCACTGCGAGCCAGATGTCTGCCCTCAAGAGTGACGTCCTGGGGCTCTGCGGTGCCCTTGTCCCTGGAGCTGCTCACACACAGCTCTGGCCCTGTGTGGCTCACACCACAGTGGTGGCTCCCGTGTGGGCACTGAAGTGGCCTCATCTCCTGGAGTGAGCGAAGCTGTCCCTGCTGCCCCTGTCCCTCTTGAAAACTTTTTAATGTTGGTGTGGACTCCAGGATTTTCTGTTCCTGTCATGTGTGGAAACATCACATTTGGGTCCTGGGAACCCTGGAAACTGTCTTTTTTGTGTCCATCTGGTCTGCCCTTTCTCTATGGCACATCTTTCCTTCCCCTGCCTAGCCTGGAGGCAGCTGCATCCCCTACTCTCCCCCAGCCCTGGTCCTCCTCAAGGCGCTGCTCTGCGCCCTGCGTGCACTGCGGCCCCGGAGTCCTTGTTAGGCCCTCAGGAGGCGGGCAGACTCGTGACAGAGAGCTCGCAGTCACACCCAGGCTGTAGGGACAGGATGAGCTGTGCCCTGAGACTGCTCAGAGGAGGTGGTGACTCTTGAAGGTGGGATTTTGGGGGGAAATTAGTTGATTAATTTAACAGCATTAAATACAGGTGCCACATTTCTTCTTCAGAAGATGCCCGTATTACTTAGGGCCCATTCTTGAGCAGTCTAGTAAAAGGAATGATGCTTATACTTTGTCCTGATTAAATAAAAATACTTTTTATGTTGTTACTTCAGCTTCTTCATATTGACAAAAGAAGAGAGTATCTGTATCAACTCCAGGAGTTTTTGGTGACAGACAACAGTAGAAACTGGCGCTTCCGAGCTGAGCTGGCCGAGTAAGTCCTGCAAGCTCCCCTGATTGTCCAGGGTGATATTCCCAGACATTTCTGCACCCCGTGACCTCGTCCCTCCTGTCACCCAGGTCCTGCCTGCTGTCCGCCGTGAGTGCAGCATTGGGGTCAGTGTGGGTGGCCTGCATCCTTCCATTCTTGCTGGAGGCTGCAGGCTTCTCTAGTGACAGCGTCCTGCCTCAGCCTTTTGCTGTCCTGTGCTGTGCCTGCCAGCGGGGCTCACGTCCATCTGGGGTCGGAGGGTTTCCATCCAGGGAAGGCTCCTGTCCTCCTCTGCACCTGCCGTGGGGCCCAGGGAGCATCTAGTGGCTTGCCACTGTCCCTGATGTCTGCCAGCCACCTGCCTTTTAAAGCACCTCTTGGCGCTTTTTCTGACCTGGGGTGGGGGTTTAGTGGCAAAGAGGACTAACATGGCCCTGTCCAGCCAGGCGACTGGCTGCAGCTTGAGCTGTGTCTCGCCCAGCCATGTGTTTCATGCAGGGACAACCTGAGTGTTGCACCTCTCCAGCAGGGGCCTGGCCTCTCAGGGAAGCAGTGTCACGGGGCACCATGAAGTCCTGGCTCCCTTGCAACGAGGTAGAGCACTTCAGGCTCTCCCGTCCCACCCTGCCCAGCCAGACAGCTGTCCCCAGGCAGCCCTGGGCTGTTCTGCCGAGACCCCTCAGTGGGGGGTGGCACTACTCAGGATGTCCCAAGCTGTGACTGGAAACCCACATGTCTTCCATCTGGCCACGTATCTTTGTTCTGTGTGCTATGCAGAAACCCCCACAATAGTGGTGTGTAAAGGAAGGGGCTTGTTTGGCTTATGACTCCGGCAGCAAAGTGCTGACCGCACTGTGCTGCCCTCACTCGGTGACACAGCACTGTGGAGGGGTAGAAAGGACTGGCCTCACTGCTCACCGACCCCTTCCTGCAAGACCTCACGCTTATGTCCCCTCACTCTGGGAGGTCCCCCTTCCTCTCAGGACAGTCACACTGGGGACCAGGCTTCCAGCACGTGAACCTGGGGAGGCGCCACATCCACACGCAGCAGATGAACGGTCTCGTAGCTTTCGCCAGGCACTGTGGCAAACCCCTGAAATTCCGGCTCCTCGGGAAGCTAAGGTGGGAGGATCCCAAGTTTGAGGCTGGCCTGAGCAGTTCAGTGAGACTATCTCAAAAAAAGGCCCGGGGGTGTAGTTCGGGGTAGAGCTCTTTGCCTAGCACGCATGACCCTGGGTTCGGTCCCTGTCAGTGGAAGAATAAACTCTGGCAGCCCTGTGCCCCTCACGTGCAGGGAGAAGGAGATGCGCGGGAGTTTGCTGGGGGCCTGTGCAGGAGAGGCCTGCTTTGCTGGCCCCTCGGCGTCTAGCGTTACCGAGTATTTAGCTGTTAGCTCCATGCGCACTGGGGGTGTTTCCACTGTCTCCGTAGACAGCTCATCTTACTTCTGGAGCTGTACAGCCCCCGAGACGTTTATGACCACCTGCGCCCCATCGCCCTGAACCTGTGTGCAGACAGAGTGTCCTCCGTCCGCTGGATTTCCTACAAGCTGGTACGTTGCTGCTGTGTCTCCGCGTGTCTGACGGCACCGCATACGGGTCCTGAGCCGGTGTTTCTCCCTCCCTCCGCTCCTGCAGGTCAGCGAGATGGTGAAGAAACTGCACGCGGCCTCACCCCCGACTTTCGGCACGGACCTCATCCGGGAGCTGGTGGAGAACTTTGGCAGGTGCCCGCGCTGGTTGGGCCGCCAGGCCTTTGTCTTCGTGTGCCAGGTGAGAGGCCTCCACGCTGCTGCTCCGCCCCCCGGGCAAGCACATCCTTCCCATGCCCATTTACGCGTGGGCACCATACGTGTCTCATGGGGCATGCTTGGGGCAGACACAGCCTTTGGCAGCACGGGAGGCCCGAGCATAGCCTAGAGGAAATGCGGGCCTGCAGCACCAGCCGCTCGCTGAAGACTAGACAGGGAGGTGTCATTTTTAATTGACACAGTGAGGGATGGCACTAATCAGGATGTCCCAAGCTGTGCTGTTCCGCCGAGACCCCTCAGTGGGGGATGGCACTACTCAGGATGTCCCAGGCCGTGACTGGAAACCCAGTTATCCGTATCTGTGGGATGGCTTGTGCTGTCCTGGGGCCTGTGTACACTGGGGCATTGAGTCAGGGCAAGCACATCTGTCCCTGAGGGTCCAGTGTGTCTTGGCTGACCCGCAGCTGTCACCGCCTGCTGGGTGCACCAGCACACATTCCACTTGCCAAGCTACATCCACACCCACCGGCCACCTCCCAGTGATGGCACTTTTGTTCGAGTCCCCAAGCACCTGGAAGAGTGGTTACAAAGTGGTCCCTGCACTTGAAACCCCGAACCCTCTAAAGGTTGCGCTGGCCTCAAGCTGACACCCTCCGCTCTCTCCACTAGACTGTCATCGAGGACGACTGCCTCCCCATGGACCAGTTCGCTGTGCACCTCATGCCACACTTGCTCACCCTGGCCAACGACAGGGTTCCAAATGTCAGAGTGCTGCTCGCCAAGACGTTGAGACAGACGCTCCTGGAGAAAGGTAGGCGGACAGCACGGAGCGCAAGCCTTGTGCACCACACAGGCTGGAGGCCGAAGTGGAAGAGGGACGCAGGGCCTGCTCCCATGGCTTCCTCCGAGGACACTGCGGGTTAGAGGACATTGAGTCAGTGTGCTGCTCCTTCCGCGGGGCCCTTACTCCGGCGTTAGCATTTGTCTAGCTTACAGCGTGTCTCGGCACAGACCCAGGTATGCAGCGTGACTGGAAGCCCAGGGCCATGGCGCGGCTGCTCCCCTCCACTCGGCAGAAGCCATACGCCCCAAGACCATGCATGCTCTAACCCCAGAGCCTCGTGTGTGGTTCACGACAGTTGATGCGTGAACTGGGGGGGCAGCACGAGAGGTAGTGATGAGCATCAGACAGAGCCGACGAGGATTGCTGCATTCGTGTGGATTTTTTTTAGCAATAATTGGTTTTTAGAGAGGCAGAGTGCACGCACAGCTGATGTTTGGAAGCAGATTTCCTTTGCTAAGCCAGTTGCTAGCTAAGAAGCCTAATGTTTTACTTCATCGCTGAATGTTCCTTAGTGCCCACTAAATGTCATGTGACTTCATGTCATAAAACAATCCAGAGAAATCTCACAGCCCTCTCTGCGGGGCTTCTTCCTCTAGCAGATCACTGAGTGACAATGTGTGTGACTGCGTGTCCTGTGCCTGTAGTGACTGAGGACTTGTTACATTTGCCCTTGACTAATGCACACGTCTCAGACTAACCCGAGTGCTGTCATGTCGTTGCCAGAGTACTTCCTCGCCTCTGCCAGCTGCCACCAGGAGGCCGTGGAGCAGACCATCATGGCCCTGCAGATGGACCGAGACAGCGACGTCAAGTACTTCGCCAGCATCCACCCCGCCAGCACCAAAATCTCCGAAGACGCCATGAGCACAGCCTCTTCAACCTACTAGTCAGCTCCAGCCTCGGGCCCTGCTCCAGCAGGGGCGACAGCGGGACGGGCCACCTCTGCACCTGCTCGCCCCTCGAGGTCATGGTCAAGAGCAAGTACAGATGCTGTCTTACCTTGCCTGAAGGGAAAAGCATTTCTCAGTGGATTCTCACTGTCACCAAAGCCTTAACTCTCCTGTCTTCCTGACGGACTGACACTTGAATGGGCGGGACGAGACTCCCGGAGACCTGCATGGCTCTCTCCTGGATTGATTTAACAGCTGATGAATGAATTCTCGCAGCCAGAAGCGACGCACACCAGATGGATGGGAAAGACCTTCAGTATTAGCCCACTGCCCGGCGCAGCCCGTGGGATAGTTCCGGATGGGTAGAAATGAGATTCGTGTGGATTTCTCCCAAGGGCTTGATGCTAACACTAAAGTAGAATCTGATTTTAACTTGTAAATGCAGCATATTGCTGTGCACATTTGCAGAATGTTTGCTCAGTATCTCTGTCCTGATTTTCATGCTGGTCATGACCAGAAGGAAGTTTCTCAGCGTGTGTCTGTTGGGTGTTTTGGACTGGATCATGGTCTGCTCTGAGGTGCGACTTCCTTCACACGCTGTGCGTCTGTGTGGCCACTCAGGAGTGCTGCAGTCCTGAATCATGCTGTCAGAATGGTTGTGGCACAAGTTCTCTTGTCCAAATAAAATTTATTAATGAGATCTATAAAGAGATACACACTTGTTTTCTACATGTCTGTGAATAAACACAATTTGTGACCTATAGTCATGATTTAGTAGAAAGGGAAAGCAGAATCGCCTGTCCCAGGTTGGCATGGCTCTGGCCACCAGCGGGGGCTTCAGGGAGCGGCCCCTACTTCCCACAGCCATCGGCCTCTGCCTTGGGGTTTTGCTCATCTGGAAAGCAGCCCTTGCTGAGAGGGTGCCATGCGTGGAAACCTGTGCTGCTCCTGGTGCCAGGTGAGGGGGGTTTGACTCTGTGCACCCCAGGAAGTCGTGAAAACATGCAGGCCACTTCCCATGTGGACTGTGCTTGTTGTTCCTGCATCTTGACCCGGATACCTGTGTCCTGGGGATGCGCTCACAGCTGCCAGCACAGAAGCACAGGTGCACGCGGGCCTCCTCCAGGGCAGCGCTGGCCTCTCGATTTCACCAGATGCAGATTCCCTGCTGCTACCCTAGGGTTTCAGTTCTGTAGGTGACACGGGAACTCTGCATGTGCTTAAAGCAGTGGAGAAGATTGTACTTTAGGGCAAGGCACCCGAGTGGCTTCCTACTGTTCCCGATGCCTGCCGAGCAGTGCCCCTGGCCACCCTGGGCCGCCGCCTCAGCAGCTGCACAGATCTCACAAAACTCACGCTAGAAGGAAGGTGCACGTCAGCTCAGCCGCTCCGTCCAGCTGAACGGCAGTGCTGCTGGCCTGGCCAGGGTGGCCAGGCCTGGGCTCATGTGTCGCCTGGGGACTCACCTGCTGTGACCTCTGTTGTGCAGCCTTAGTGCGCAGGGTCTGCTAAGAGAGAAAACACGTCCAGAGCAGGGTGAAAACAGCAAGCCAGTTAACACTCCCATGTCATGATGTAAACCTGAATAAACTAACATGCTGCCATGGGAAGAACAGTATGCAAGTAATGCACAGTGGACGTAAATTCCTCACAGGTATTAAATACAAGGTGGCCAATGCTGCAAGACGGGACTTGGGAGTGGCTAAGGATGAAGAAGCCCTGTCAGCCCACTGTGCTTGGTCACTTCTAACACCCGCCTTCCCCTCGAAGGACACACGGTGCCCCAGACTGGCCTGGCTGGTCCCAGGTCTGGGTGCTGCTTCTCGGGATCGCTGCCACCCTGATTGCAGCTTTTGACTCGGGGAAGCCCAGGCCATTGTCTCCTGCATGTTGCTGCCTATCCTGACCCCAGGAAACCTGACTTCCTGGCTGCTCAGAGGAACCACACTGTGCACGTGACTTCTCTCCGGAAGTCCTGCCACCAGCAGGATGTGAGCCTACCTGCATTTTCCTGGAACCCTCCAATGCCAAACCGAGCAGCCTGCTGCGTCACCCCCACAGTGGTGGGGACTACTGGCAGCACCATCCGTGCCAGAGCGGACACCTGCGGGGAAGGCGAGGCGGTGTCAGCCCAAGGCACTGTGGGGATCCCTGTGGGGTTCCCGCAGAGTCCCCTGGGATGAGCTTGAGCCGGGAGGAACGTTCCTAGCAACTCGAGCTGAGCAGCGGCCTCAGGATGCATCCTGGCTCAAGCCAAAGAAATGGAAAAATAAGACTTTGCAGCTTCTTGGTTCTCCCTGAGCCCCACGCAAGAGGCAGGAGGCCAGAGCAGGGCCCATCCCTCCTGCAGGGTGGGGTTCCAGGACAGAGGCCAATCCTAACCCGGGGAGGAGGTGCCACTCTCCAGTCCTTCTGCCAGGAGCTCTGTGATTTCCAAGCTGTCTTAACTAGTAGAGGCTTTGGCCTTGAGAACGTGCTAACCATGGACCTTCCGGCGGTGAATGATTTTTGTGGAAGGAGTTTTCTGCAGTGATCTCCATTCAGCTACTTTAATTTCTGGGTCCATCTCCTACAGGAAATTAATTTTGAATTTTGCAGAAATTCTTTTCTTTAAGAAGCCTCGGGGCTGGGGGTGCAGCTTGGTGGTGGAGCATGTGCCTGGTGTGTGCAGGCCCGGGTCCCCTCCCTAGAGCTGCAGATGTGAAACCTGTGCTACAAAACGTCACACAAGTTCAGCCATCAGGTTTCTGGCTATGTGTTCGTTCAGAGCACTGGTGGGCTGACTTCTACCCAGTCTTTTTCTTTTATGTCAACTTTTGTTGACTTAAATTTAGCGATATTTGGTATTTGCAGGTTTCAGTCATTAATTTTACCATAGGAGTGTTTCACCCTTACTTGCTTTGTTTAGCGCTAATATCGGTAACTATCACTGGCCGGATATAGGACTTACTGTACACAGGGAAGTGTGACTCAATAAAGATCACTAAATAAAAAGAAATGTATTTTTTAGCACAAATGGCTGCAGGGAAAACATCACGCAAGCACTGAGTCCCTTGTGGAAGCTGACCCCCATCCTGAAAGCCATGATCCCCAGGGTCCTGGCACTAAAAGTACTCATAGTGGTGCTGGGACCTTGTGGACCAAACTCCAGCGCTTGACCCAGTGCTGTAGGATTGAACTCTAAGACGGGAAAGCAGGCAGCCAGCTGTCTACAGAGTGACAGATACTGGAGAGTTTTTAAAGAGAAAAAAAGCAAATGAGGAATTCACTTGTTCCAGATCAGCCCATCCCAGAGATGCTAATCCGGGGTCTTGGCTGCCCAGGGGCTCGCTCCTCTGGACTACACACCCCATGGCCACTCTGGGCCACTCTGCCCTGTACTGGCGTGTCAGCCACAGGCAGAGGCCAGGAAGCTGCTCGAGGAGAGGAGAGGAACTGCAGCCCCAGCTGGGGGGGACAGGCGAGGAAGGGCAGAGCCAGCAGGCCTGGGGGCTCAGGGGTGACCGTGAGGAACTGGAGAACAAAGCCGCCTTTTCACTTGGCCTAGAAGTACCTAGGCCAACTCCTTCATATTCCAAAGAAACAATGTATACAAAAAGAGCATTTTTTTCCCAAATGGCTGTTGAATTTATTTGCTTGATCAATAACAGTTCTGGCAAAAAATTAGTTAACCAATCAGACATTTGTAATGAAATACTAATTTTAAAAACCCATGACACCTTGATAGAAATTAGAGTTTACACAAACAGAAAAGAAACCTTCAATATTGCCAACGAATATAAAATGAATAAAATATGTCTGACAGGACAGCAAGGCATTTATACATTTATATTTGACACCTGACCATATTTTCAGTCACCATAATATCTTCTCTCCAGATTTAAAAAAATAGTATGCTGATTTCTATAACAAAGCTTTTTTTTCATACAAAAATCAAATAATGGCCAACAAGTCACAACAGTGCAATAGGTAGGATAAAAAACTGCATCAAACAGGTGCTGAAAATAAATAGGAGAGAGCCCTCGCGTGGGTTTGTCTTCAGAGCCATGAGGCCACCCACGCGACACTCACCTGACGGCGCCCGACCCAGCTGCCTAAGACCCGGCCGAGGCCTCCAAGCGGAAGCAGGACAGGGGTGAGTCATGGTGAGCAGGAAAGGAAGTCACTTCCTACTGCTCCATCTGGTCAATTGGGAGTCCCCTCAGGAGACTCACGGAGATAACAGGGACAGCTGAAAACTTGCGTTTCAGAGTGCAGCCCGGCTCCTCCAGGCAGACACGTACCTTCCAGCCCAGGTCAGTAACTGAAGGAGTCGTGTCCACCTGGAGGGCTGTCAGGGAAAGGTCTGGGGTTTGAGATAGATCTCTGCTGGCACCTCGGGGTGAGGCGGCCACCTGTGGCCACGGGGCAAAGGCCTCTGCGGCCCTTGGCAGTGAGCGGCTGGCAGGCGGACCCTGCGGCAGCCTCTGTGGCCACTAGGCCGGCCGGGCCCTTGGCTGCTGGCCACAGCTGAGAACTGAGAAAGGAGAGCGTAACAGGGCTAAGGGACACCAGCGAGGGCCATCTGGCCAGTCGGGAGAGGAGCGGCGCCCTCACCGAGTCGTCTGCACCGAGGAGGTGTGGAAGGCACAAGCAAGAGTGACTAGGTATGCAGAGGTCCTGCGGGTGACGACAAGGCGTCCCCGGCAGGCGCAGCAGTGACCTGGTTTGGTTCCCCCCCTTGGATGAGAAAGAGATCCTGATTCTGCTGTGATAAAAAAGCAAAGAAAGACAATTTTTGGTTTAAAAAGAAGCCACTCAAGGGTTAAAATCGTTACTTTAACGAAGAAAATTAATTTTCAAATAAGCTGACACTATCTGGAAGAGCATCGTCCACAGCCCACAGGCGCCCCTGCTCCGTCCTCCCGAACCTGAGTCTGACCGAGGAGCCCGCCGTGGGGACGCGGAGAGGCCATCTCCAGAGGCAGCGCCGTGCTCAGATGGGCGTCTCCTTCCGGTCTCTGCCGGGCGACGGCTTGGCCTCCAGGACACCATCCCACGCCAGGGCGCCCGCTCGCCGCTCAGGCTCCTCGTCCTCCAGCGCCGGAGGCTCGGTCTGGGCGCGCTGCATCTGCAGCAGGCGGAGCTGCACGCGCAGCTCGATGATGGCCTCGCGCTCCTCGTGGATGGCTTGGTTCAGGTGGTTGTTCTTGATCTGCAGGAAGGGCACAAGGCAGCCCCGGCTGGCTCAGGGACGGAGACGCATGCCTCGCTCTGCCTCTTGTTCCCCGTGACCCCCACACGGCCCCCATGTGCTCCTGCAGGTCCCTGAGGACCCTACCAGGACCTGCTTTCCCTGGGGGGAGGGAACCATCCCAGCCTGGCAGCACTGCGTCTCCCTTCCGCTCTGCGTGTCCCTGGCTTCCCGCCCCTGCCCTGCTGTTCCTGCCCATCTTGGAGGTCATTCACAGGCCACTCGAAGCTGCCCAAGTGGCACTCGGGCGACACTGCCTTTTGGCTGGGGAAGAAAGGTCTGTGGGGTGAGGAAGCCACTGTGCTCAGCCAGCGCCATCGGCTTGGGTGAGACGAGCCCCATCCCTGCCCTGCTGGGGGTGAAGCAGGACTCGTGGAAGCGCGAGCTCCCTAGAAATGACTCTGACCCCAAACCCACCTCCAGCTCCTCATTCTGGCGCTGCAGATCCTCCAGAATGAGCTGCAGCTCCTCCTCGTCCTCGCTCTCACTCTCACTCTCTGACGAGTACTCCTCCGTCTCGCTCCGGCCATGCTGCTGGCGGCTGGGGACAGAGGTGGGATGCTGCGTGGCGCTCTCGCCTGCCACTCCTTCTCCTAAGCGCACACTACTGACCAAAGCCTGGGTTTGTGTTCTGTGTGCGCCCCGGGAGCTGACCCAGGGCCTTCGCACTGAGCTACGGCCCCAGCCCTTTTTTTTTTTTTTTTTTTTGTGGGTACCGGGGGTCGACCTCAGGACCTCGCACGCCAGCAGGCGCCCGTGCTGCTGAGCGATATCACCGGCCCTTTTTTCGTATGTGGGTTCCGGGAGTCGAACTCAGGACCTCGCGCTTGCCAGGCAGGCGTTTATGCCACTGAGCCATCTCACTGGCCCCCCCTTTGAGACTGGCTCTTGCTGAGTGGCCCAGCTCAGACTCCTGATCCTCCTCCCAGAGTGCTGGGAACACAGGCCTGCGGCACCGCGCCCGCCTACTACACCATTCTGAAGACCTGATAAATACGAAATTAAAGGCCGTCAATTTCACAGGCCTGATTCTCTTACAAGAAAGTCTGAGAGCTGAAACAGTTCTTGTGTGGGGGGGTGCTGTCTCCTTAAGTTACTAGAGTTGCCCAGAATGGGCTTTACCCTGCAATCCTCCTGCCTCGGCCTCCACAAAGCATGCCATACCTGTCGTATTTAGTGAACATTCTGGAAACCTGAGCACCCCAGGCTCTCCTTACCTCTGGATCTCAGCAATCTCAGCACGCAGGCGCTCGATCTCCTCCTTCTCTGCCGCGATCTGCCGGCGTAGGAACTGCTCCATGGCCAGCAGCTCCTCCTGCTCAGTGAGGGTCTCGTTCTCCTGAAATAATCACAGCGAGGTCTGCAGCTCGAGTCCGGAAGCGGCGCCACCGGGGTCTCCCCTTGTGCTGCCCACTTGCGCTGCGACAGCACAACCAGAGCCACACGGGCTCCCTCGGGAGGAGGTGCACCGCAGTGCTCCAAGGCGACTGGGCTTCTCAGGAACACAGCCCACCGGGAAGCTGTGGCCCCTGCTGCCGGCGCTGCCCGGGAGCTCGCGCCAGGACCGAGGCAGGTCCCAGGGGCGAGCCCGCCGAATGCCGCCCGGCCTCTCAGCAAGTGTGTCCCCCGGGCCAGGGCGGCCTTCTTTCCACAGTCTCACTAGGGATGGAGGGCCCAGGGACACGTGCCCAACGTCAGTGTCCCGTGAAAGGCAGGTCAGTGAAGGAAAGAAGGTGTAGAAATGATTTCACCACGGGCCACTGTCCACAGCCCGCCGCCGGGGTGCGAGACACAGGAAATGTCCTGTGGAGCAGAGGGCCCGCGTCTAAAGCTGGCCCGGCCATCGGGGGGCGTCAAGAGGAAGAGGGAAATCACCACACAACGGAGACCCCGACCTCCACAGGAGAAACCAAGGCAGTCGCAGTGCGGGAGGAGCAGACTCTGGCTGCGGGAAGGAGGAGCTGGACACAGCGAAGGTCGTCAGCCTCCCTTCCGGACCCCAGGAGGCACCGCGTACCCTCTGCAAACGGGTGGGAAGAGGTGGCCTGTGCCCAGCCACCCGCAGCTACACAGAGGAGTACACGGCACAGGGGAACACGCGTCGGAAACACCCTGAATGAAGACACAGCCAAAGCCACATCTGCCCCCAGGGAGAGCTGCATCCCCCACTGGACAGGACAGCGGCAGACACTGCAGGGCTTTAGGTGACCTGAGTGCCCAAGTCTCGAGGCCTGGCCAGGCGATGCAGTTGGAGCCTGGAATTTCATTCCTCTCCAGTCAAAGCCTGGAAGTTTCCAGAACACAGTGAGGCTGACTCGAAAAACTCAGAAAGAAAAACAAAGCTCATGTTCAGCCCATGCCTGGGACTCAGTGGGTTTTCAAGGGTATTCACCGCATCAGTGAGGGACCATGAGACGACTTGTCTCCAACAACTACTTCCCCTGTCACACCAGCTCCTGGTACAGCCTGCGGTCCTACACGCCACAAGCCCTGAGCTAAGTGACATCGGGCACAGTGGATTTGCACATTCTTACTGAAGTCTGACCTCATGAAAGGAAACAAATCCGCTCAGCTGTGCACTGGGAAACCCCAGATGTGTCGGCCAAGTGAGATGAGGGCAACACAAGGACCCCCGGAGGGGTCGGCGGGAAACACTGCTGTGCTCAAGGGGCTCAGCCGCCTCCCCGTCGCCTGGTCATTCCAGGCAAAAGATTCTGCAGCCGAGCTTCTCAAATTGTAATTTTTTTTGTTTTTTTTTTTTTTTGAGATAGGGTCACACTACGTTAAATCAGGCTGGCCTTGAACTCACTATGTAGCCCAGGCTGGCCTCAAACTCTTGGCAATCCTCCTGCCTCAGTCTCCTGAGTGCTGGGATTACAGGTGTGTGCCACCATGCCTGGCTTCAAATTGTAATTTTTGTGTGTGTGTGGGTACCGGGGGTCGACCTTAGGACCTTGCACGCCAGCAGGCGCCCGTGCCGCTGAGCGACATCACCGGCCCTTTTTTCATATGTGCGTTCCAGGAGTCGAACTCGGGCCCTCGCGCTTGCCAGACAGGCGCTTACGCCGCTGAGCCATCTCACCGGCCCAAATTGTAATTTTTAAATGATGATTAAAAGCCTTCTGAAAGAGAGAAAGAATGTGGCTTACCTGGGCAAGCAGAATATTTATAACTTCTTCATTTTCATTCATTTCTTCTTTGGAAACGTCCTCTTTTGACAGACTGGCTATCTCCTGGGCAATCTTGGTTTCGCACTCCTGTCCAGCAAGACAGGGAAATAGGACAGTCAGCCTGCATGTCCGTGTCACAAGCTCACCACCCGCTCTGTGAGTTTCCTTCTCATTTCCCAGCACTGGGCAGAATCGCAGGGTGAGCTGTCTGGAAGCACATGCATCTGTCCGGGCTGGGACCGGAACTCGCCTGGGCTCAGTCTGAGATGCTCATCACCTCTGGGACCTCAGGGGACAGTCCTAGGGGCTGCCAGAGGTGTCAGTCTGAGTCTACGGCTCACAGGACACAGGTGCGCAGTTCTGTCGGCACCATCATGCTACGGAACATTGCGTCACCAGAGGCTCAGGGTCTCTGCCATCTGCTGGCTCATCCCACCCACTACCTGCTCCCCATCACTACCAGTTTTCCTTCTTTTGAGTATTTTCTTGCTGTTGTTTTGAGACAGGATCTTGCTATGTTCTTCAGCTGAGCTTGAACTCACTATGTAGCCCAGGCTGGTCTTGAACTCGCAGTGATCCTCCTGCCTCAGCCTCCTGAGTGCTGGGATTACACGCGTGTGCCATCACGCCCGGCTCCTCTTTCTGAGGTTCATATAAACTGAATCACTCAGCAAGGAGACTTTTTGAATCTGGCCTCTTTACTGAGCATGACGCTGAGAGTCCTCTCCTGTGCTGTTTGCATCAGCAGCCCAGCTGCGTGTACAAAGCCAGGGCCCCTCCCATCCACCAGCAGGGGGCCGTGGGGCTTTAGAACGAGCGCTGTTGCATACATGCACAGGCTTGAGGACACCATCTGCTGTTTACCTTAAATACCCAGGAATGCAACTGTTTACAGAACATGCCAAGCGGATCCTGCGGTTTTTCTTACTTGTAGCCTGCTGATACACTGAATTACGTTGCTGTTTAAAAGTCATGCACTCGGGGCCGGTGAGATGGCTCAGCGGCATAAGCGCCTGCCTTGCAAGCGCGAGGGCCCGAGTTCGACTCCCGGATCCCACATACGAAAAAGGGGCCAGTGATATCGCTCAGCGGCACGGGTGCCTGCTGGCGCGCGAGGTCCTGAGGTCGACCCCCCGGTACCCACCAAAAAAAAAAAAAAAAAAAAAAGTCATGCACTCGGGCCGGTGAGACGGCTCAGCGGCGTAAGCGCCTGCCCAGCAAGCGCGAGGGCCCGAGTTCGACTCCCGGAACCCACATACAAAAAAAGGGCTGGTGATGTCGCTCAGCGGCACGGGCGCCTGCTGGCGCGCAAGGTCCTGAGGTCGACCCCCAGTACCCACAAAAAAATAAAAAAAAAAATAAATAAAAGCCACGCACTCCTAAGCAGGACGTGGTGGCCTACGCCTGTGATATCAGCACTTGGGAGGCTGAGGCAGGACTGCCGAGAGTTTGAGGCCACCTTCAACTACAGAGCAAAAAACACTGTCTCAAAAAGAAAAAAAGTCACGCACTCCTCGGAGATGAGAAGTCAACAGGATGGAACCTTCTGAGCATTTTGTGAGTCACCGAGCAGGCGTGAATCACAGCACCCAGAAAACTGTAAAGGCTGTGGGTGTGGCTCAGCCTGCACGGGACCTGGTGGGGCACAAAAGACAAAGAACCAGAAAACCAGCGAAGAGACCGCAATGCATCCCTTTCCATACTGGCCCGGGCCGCCACACCACGACGACTGTTATCTAAGAGACAGCAAGAGGCAACAGACGCGGAGGCTGAAGCCTCTTGTCCGGCCTGCTCGCCCGCTCCCCACGCCTGTTGAGTGCTCACCGAGACTCAGGGCGCTGTGCGACCCCACTGCGGATGGCACCTGGAGCGTCAGCGGCCCAGAGATCTGGGAAGCCCGGCTCGCAGTGCCTGGATGCCCGCACCCTACAAGAAGCACCACGTATGGCTGGCAGGGAGCAGGCTCTGACCCAGCCCTTCTCCCGACCAAGAGCCACCTCCGCCCAGCCCCGAGGCCGCACGGCTCTGGAGCTGTTGGCTGGCATATCCTCAGCCCACTGAGCAGGAAATGACCAAATCTCTCCTAGCAAAATCACCTTTTAATTAAATACAACCTCCTTAAGTTAATGAAACATCTGACTCACACTGAGCTCAAGTACCAGTAACCCTGAACGAGGGATGTTGGCGGGGGTTCGCTTCCCATGAGAGAATTCACGTCAACAGATACATATAAATATTTTTAAAAGAAATCATTTACAGTAGTGTATATAAGACTCCAACACATCCTTTTTATATCTTCTTAAAATACAATATATCAAAATGATAAACTAACTCACCTGTCTTTTAGCTTCTCTCAGTTTTCTTTTGAGGGCTGTCAAAATTCTCTGTACTTCCCATAATCTTTCTTCTTTAGATAAATCCTTCACCCCACCCTGCAGATCTCGATGTAAACAATTCAAAAGAAACTCCTAGAAAACAAGAGCACACACTGATGGTACCCCACTCCTTACTATGTCCACAATAACAGCCTTGGGGCTGGGCAGAGGTGGCTTGTAATCCCTGCACTCAGGAGGCTAAGGCGGGACTGCCATGAGTTCGAGGCCAGCCTGAGCTACATACCGAGTTCACCACCACCCTGAACTACACAGCAAGAGCCTGTCCCCAAAGAACAAAAAAAATTAAGAACACCACGGCTGAAGAGGGTTAAACAACTAGCCTAAAGCCAGGGCATTCCTATGCAGCAGAACAGAAACTTCGAGCAGAATTTTCATCTAAAATCTTGCGCTCTCTCCCTGCGAAGCCCCGATGTATGTGGTGGGAACGGTGCCTCACATGTGTACCCCCACAGGGTCACAGTCAGGGGCAGAGCCCATCGTCCCCACAGTGCCACCCGGGCAGGCAAAGGGCACACCTGTCTCCGGATCTCCTCCTTGACGCCGGCCTGGGTCTCGGGCAGTGTGGGCATCGTGGCCATGTTGGACCATCGCAGAGGCCTCGTCACCTGCTTCAGCACCACATCCCCGAAGAGCTCTTGCACGTGTGTGAAGAGCACATACAGAACACGGTTGCTGATCTGGAGGAGAAGCAGCAGATTTGCAAGGGAACAAAATTATTTCACTCGTGTGTATCACACAGCACAAGCTCGAATCCTGGGACCCATGAATGGAAATTCTCAGGAGTGACGAGACAGGCTTTCCTAGCTAATGGTCAGTTTAAGAAGGGACGCTCAAACTGGAGGCACATCACGTGCTCCACCGTGGTGCAGAATGAAGCAGAAATCAACACCCAAGAAGGGTGCAAATGCTGCCGGTCAGCTCACTCTTTTCTGTCGCTGTAAGGTGAACTCATTAAAGCACGCACTGCTTGTTTCCAAGTTCTGAGACCTCCTGAGGGCCGGGTGGGAGGCTGCAGAGGCAAAGGCCCCTTGGCCCACTGCACCCTGGGAGACCGGGACCGCAGGCCGTGGCCTGGGAATGACCAGAATCTGTTCACGACACAGCGGGCGTCCTGCGCCGTCACCCCTGTGCCGGTAACGTCTACCAGACTCTGAAATCCAGATAGTGATCATTTTAGTTTGAGAATTTAAGAAACATCTCACTTATAAAATATAATACAAGCAATGAAACAATCTTTAAAGAAAACACACTGTTATAACAGTGACAATGATTTATGCCAAAAAGTTAAAATTAAAAATACAACTCTTATGTCCTGTTTTTCGTTTTTAGCCTAAGATACCAGTAACTGCATCACCTGAGCAGCAGCAAAGGAGGCTGACGTGAAACAACACTCCACTCCCACAAGCCCCGCTTGGATGGGGGGTCTCGCGCTGAGCTACATCCCAGCCTTTTGTTTTGAGACGTGGCTCACTGAACTGCCCAGGCCGGGCTCAAATTTGTGATCCTGCTGCCTCAGCCTCCCAGAGTGCTAGGATTACAGGCATGCACTGCCACACTCAGTTCTGAGGTCAGTCTTTGTAAATGAAACCCTCAATAAATTCTTGACCAAACAAATTAACGTAGGCCCCCTTTGTACCCAAGTTTGACTTGTTTGTGATAGAACTGAGCGATAATGCTACCTGATGAAATAGCTGGAACCTTTAAAATGTTACAGCTGAGCGTTGTAACTGCACTGTAACTTCAACTACTCACATCACTGTCATCCAGGCAGGTTTCTAACTCACGCCATTCAAATTTCACAGCTGCACACTAAGGGTCAAACGTGCTCCTTACCCTAAATGTCGACACTGTCCACATAATGAAGGAACAGCCCTGCGGTCCAACTGTCTCGTCTACCCTCTGGGCTCCCTCGTCACAGGGGACTCAGTGACAGGCAAGGGCCGGTGCACCGCAGTGGCACTGCGCTTACCTGGCACGCACAAGGCCCTGGTTTGAGCCCCAGTACCACTAAAACCAGAAACAAAATGTCAGAAAACGTCCCTGGCCTCGCACAGCAGTGCGGGAGGCGCGCACAGAAGGCCGGTACCTGCACGGTCGGGCTGAGCACTATGGAGATGTTCTGAACGTTCATCTTGGTTTCCAGCTCCTTGGAGATGACGTGGTCCATGTGCACGACCAGCCAGGCGATGAGGAGGCAGTTGCACTCGGGCAGCTCCCGGAGCAGGCGCTGGAACTCCTGCACCTTCTCGCTCTCCGTGGCCCTCCCGCACGCCTCCTCGAAGCGTGGCAGGAGCTCTCTGGTGAGCAGGTTCTCCGGAAGGTCTCGCAGGTACTGCTTCAGCAGGCTGGCCACCGTGTTCGGCTCGTAGTCTTCCAGGTTGGGAGACTCTTCTCGGTCGTAGGCTGCCTTCAGCTCATCCACCTTTGATTTAATTCCTTTAGACATTGCAGATTCAAAAGAGAAGACAATAATGAGAGGGCAGAACATGCAACCCGAGGGCTTTCTTTACCATGACACTGGCCCTGCCTGAGAAATGGAGATGGGCCGCCTGAATGGCAGAAAACCCTGACACGAGCTCTTCATCTGTGCAAGGCCGCAGCTTCTCTGCAAGCACTGTCACAGAAAGAGGACAGTCAGGGGCCGGGGATGTAGTTCAGCGGCACAGCACCTGCTTGGCAAGCACAAGGTCCTGAGTTCAATTCCCAGTACCAAAGGAAAAAAAAGACGACAGTCAGGGTGAGCCTCACGAACCCCGCGTGCACTAAGAAGAACAGCCTGGGATATTAATGCCAACCAATTCAGGAAGAAAAAAGGGTTTAGATGTAAAGGTAGCTATGTAAAAATTCAGGGAAAAATTAAACTACAATCCAAACTTAGCCAGCTGCTTTTTCTAGCTTGTCACAGGTTGATGACATAAACTATGGCCTGGCTTATATTGAGTATACTCCCAAAAGTTGTAGGGGAATTAATTTTTATAAGTAAAATTTGTAAATACAAAAGGTGAGTTACAAATGGACAAAAGTTGAAAGCTTTCACTCTAAAATTAGGAACAAGACAAGGATGTCCACTATCACCACTCCTTTTCAATATAATTCTGGAAACATTAGCCAGAACAATTAGGAGAGAGAAATAAAAGGAATAAGGGTAGGAAAGGAAGAAGTTAAATTATCATTATTTATAGATGACATGATACTCTACATAGAAGACCCCAAAAACTCCACCGAAAGACTTATAGATTTAATAACCAAATTCAATAGTGTAGCTGGATACAAAGTCAACACTCAAAAATCAATAGCCTTCCTGTACACCAATAACAAACTCACTGAGAGAGAAATTAGAGAAACCACACCCTTCACAATAGCATCCAAAAAAATGAAATACCTAGGAATCAATCTAACAAAGGAAGTAAAAGATCTATACATTGAAAATTACAGCACTCTGAAAAAAAGAGATCGAGGAGGATATCAGAAAATGGAAAAGATATTCCTTGCCCTTGGATAGGAAGAACCAACACTGTGAGAATGGCCATACTCCCAAAACTGTTATACAGATTTAATGCAATCCCGCCCAAAATACCATTAGCACACCTCACAGATCTAGAGAAAACGTTCCTAAAATTCATTTGGAACCAGAAGAGACCTAGAATAGCATAGGCAATACTGGGCAACAAAGGCAAGGCAGGGGGCATCACAATCCCTGACGTGCAATTATACTATAAAGCTGCTGTGATAAAAACAGCCTGGGGCCGGTGAGATGGCTCAGCAACATAAGCCCCTGCCTGGCAAGCGCTAGGTCCTGAGTTCGACTCCCGGTACCCACATACGAAAAAGGCCGGTGATAGCGCTCAGCGGCTCGGGCGCCTGCTGGCGCGTGAGGTCCTGAGGTCCACCCCTGGTACCCACCAAAAACAACAACAACAACAACAACAACAAAAACCAGCCTGGTACTGGCAAAAAAAAAAAAAAAAAAAAAAAAACAGACCTGAGGATCAATGGAACAGATTAGAAGATGTAGAAACAACTCCAGACATACTTAGCCACCTTATGTTTGACAAAGGCACCAAATACATTCACTGGAATGAAGATAGCCTCTTTAATAAATGGTGCTGGAAAAACTGGCTTTCCGCATGCTGAAGATTAACACTGGACCCATATCTTTCACCATGCACTAAAGTCAAAATGGATTAAAGTTCTAAATATTAAAACAGAAACATTAAATCTGCTGGAAGATAGAATAGGTAAAACTCTTGAAGACATTAGTGTGGGCAAAAATTTTATGAATAAAACGCCGATTGCACAGGAACTATCACAAAGAATCAACAACTGGGATCCATTCATTCATTCATCATCCATCCATCCATCCATCCATCCATCCATCCATCCATTCATTCATGGTGGGTACCGGGGGTCGACCTCAGGACCTCGCGCGCCAGCACACGCCCGTGCCGCTGAGCGGTATCACCGGCCCTTTTTTCGTATGTGGGTTCCGGGAGTCGAACTCAGGACCTTGCGCTTGGCAGGCAGGCACTTATGCCGCTGAACCATCTCACCGGCCCTGGGATCTCATCTTATTAAAAAACTTTTGCACTTCAAAAGAAATCACCAACAGAGTGAAAAGAAAACCCACGGATTGGGAAAAAATTTTAGCCAACTGTCCCTCAGACAAAAGACTTCTATCTAGAACATATAAAGAACTGAAAAAAAATCAGGCCCCCTAAATTCAAAGACCCAGTCCAAAAATGGGCATCTGAGATGAATACACAATTCTCAGACAAAGAAATACAAAAGGCAAATAAACATATGGAAAAATGTTCAACATCACTGGTCATTCGAAAGATGCAAATTAAAACAACACTGAGATTCCATCTCACTGCAAGAAAGAATGGCTATCATCAAGAAATCAACCAATAACAAATGCTGGAGGGGCTGTGGTTAAAAAGGACCCCTTTTCCACTGTTGGTGCGAGTGTAGACTGGTGCAATCACTGTGGAAATCAGTGTGGAGTTTCCTCAAAACCTAGGATTAGAGGTCCCATTTGACCCAGCTATTCCCCTTCTGGGTATTTTCCCAGAAAAATTAAAAACATCATACCGCAGCAATATATGTGCACCCATGTTTATATCAGTACAATTTATAATAGCTAAATCTTGGAAACAACACAAATGCCCATCAACTGAGGAATGGATAAAAAAGATGTGGTATTTTTATACAATGGAGTACTACTCAGCCATAAAGGAGGATAAACTTGAGGCTTTTATAGATAAATAGATGCAACTTGAGACCATGTGCATAAGTGAAATAAATTAGACTAGCACGTGTAAACATCGTATTGTCCCCTAGAATAAGAAACTGAAAGTAAATACAACATCTACAATAGACATTGTGAAAGGGAAAGAAACTGCTCAAAAGGAAAGAACAACTGGGATGGGGGAAAGGAGAAAAGAAGGGAGGGAAAGAAAGAAAAAATATATGTATCTATATATCTATATACACACAAGACAGCTAAGATAATTATACTACTACTTTCTTTTAGTTCATTGAAAAGAACGGTTTGTGCTTACACTGATCAGTTTTGCATGCCTGTATCTTACAATCTGAGCAACTACTTTGAAGATAACAATACACAATATAACCATTGTTAATTTCCTATTATACTGTTATGAAATTCTGTATCTTTTTTTCTCTTTAAAATTAACAAATAGACAAAAAAAAAAAAAAAAAAAAAAAAAAAAAAAAGGGCCGGTGAGATGGCTCAGCGGCGTAAGCGCCTGCCTTGCAAGCGCGAGGGCCCGAGTTCGACTCCCGGAACCCACATACGAAAAAGGGGCCGGTGATATCGCTCAGTGGCACGGGTGCCTGTTGGCGCGCGAGGTCCTGAGGTCGTCCCCCCCCCCGGTACCCACAAAAAAAAAAAAATAAATAAAATTAACAAATAGAGCCGGTGAGATATCTCAGTGGCATAAGCGCCTGCCTGGCAAGCGCGAGGTCCTGAGTTTGACTCTAGGTACCCATGTAAAGGAGAAAAAGGGCTGGTGATATCGCTCAGTGGCACAAGCGCCTGCTGGCAAGCGTGAGGTCCTGAGTTCGACTCCCGGTACCCACATTTAAAAAAAAAGGTGAGTTACCTATCAAAATGAATTATTTGAAAATTATTCTCCATTACATAGTTCCCATCTAATTTCAATTTTATTTGAATTTGAACTTTTAAAGTGTTTTCTTAATCCAAACAGAGCTGGAACAAAAAAATTAAAGTGAAGTTTGGGTTTCTAAAATCAAATTGTTTGGCTTTTCCTATTGGACAAAAGGAAAGTCTAACCCATGAAGTGAATGTTTTTCAAGCAGTGCATCAGGGGCTTATGTCCTCACTCCAACCTGCATTAAGCAATGTAGTTCAGCCACAGTGATTGCTTATTAGAGTACAAAGCAGCTCTGTACTTTGTATACTTAAATGTTAGGCCAATTATTTGAAACAAGCCACAAATTAAGGCTAATGCTATCTAACAGCAACTGTCCTCTGATCTGAACAGCATTTTACAATGAACACAGAGCTCATATTTGGGTTTTGGCATTCCTTGTATTACATGAAAACTTTTTAATGGCATTATAATTAAATCTGTAATTTATCCAGCACTGACAGAATAAAATCAAGTGGCCCCAGATACAAAAATAATAGTAAGAATCTTTATGCATAATCTTTGAGACAGAAAAGTTAGAAAATTAATTTTCATTATTTATGACAATGAACAAAACAAGGTGAGCAATAACTAACTGAAATTCTTGGCAAAGATCCCTGCCCCATATATATGAGATATGTAACACTACATATATATAATGTACTTGTTTTAAATACATTTAATTTTCCACCCACGGTACCTACATAGCAAATTAGATTATGTTTAGACAATTAGACTATGTTTGGTTTCTTGTTACTCTGGAAGTGTTATCAAAGTGTTTTTCTTTTAAAATGTGGACACTTTGGACCGGTGAGATGGCTCAGCGGCGTAAGCGCCTGCCTGGCAAGCGCGAGGGCCCGAGTTCGACTCCCGGATCCCACATACGAAAAAGGGGCCGGTGATATTGCTCAGCGGCACAGCCGCCTGCTGGTGCGCGAGGTCCTGAGGTCAACTCCCGGTAACAACAACAACAAAAAAAGGTGGACACTTCAAATAAAGAATTCCAGGGAGAGAGAGAAAAAGAGTATCAGGTACACTTTAATGAAAAAAAAAAAAGAAAACGTAGACAAGTAAATTAAAATATATAAAGTAAGTTGTCTTTCACATCAGTTTTGAAACTCTCCAGCAGAAATTAGTAGCACTCTTTGGCTTGCAAGAAGGCAAGGCCCTGCCCAGGCCAGCTCTGGCTGCAGTGCAGCGCCCAGCGCCCAGCGCCCACCATGGGGCGCAGGACGCACAAGCACAGCGCTGGGCGGGAGTGACGGTCGCTCTGCGCTCCCAGCGAGGGGCTCTGCAAGGCCGACTCTCCCAGAGGACGGCACGGCAGAATCCAGTGAGAGACAGAAAAGGACCAGAGCTCTGATCAACACCAGGAAGCTTTCAGGAGAACTTCTCCATGGCCATCAGGACTGGTTGACGGGAACAGCTTATTACTGTTTAAATATTTTAAAAACCAACTCATCATGAAACACTCCTAAAAATCAAATCTGCATACTTGTTTAAAGTACATTAATCCTACGTGCTACTAAGGAATAATAAATTCAAATCCCTTGCCTCATTTGCTGTATTTCCTCTAGAATTGTAGCAGTGTAGCCAAAATACTCTTAAGTGTCAGCTTGTTACCTACAGGAGCACGCGAAGGCTTCCCCAAGTATCAAAGCAGCCGCCCTTTCTCAACCCGCTGGAAATGCACAGGAACCGATGAAGCGGAAAAACTGTCTAATCCAGTGATCCTAAACAAGTAGACCTAACTCACCCTGCAAATACGTGAGACCCTCAAGTAACTGCATAACTAAGTCTCTTAAGAGCCAATGGAGCGCTGAGTGCGAGCTACAGGAACGGAACGAGGGGGCCTCTGCCCACCAGGGACGACTCGGCCGCCTCCTAGGGGAGGAAACGCAAGCCCGCACTCTGGACACCAGCAGCGGAGTGTGCGGGTGCGAGGAACAAGGACACCAGCGGGGCTCCGCACCGCAGCACCAGCTTTCCTGCCTCTGAAAAGTGCCGGTGAGGCTGGGGATGCAGCTCAGTGGCACAGCGCCTGCCCGGCAAGCGCAACGTCCTGTTCGATCCCTGGTGCCAAAAGAGAAAGAAAGTGCAGGTGAGCGCGTGTTTAACACTTCCCATACCTGAGACCCTGTAGATGCCCTCACACTTCATGCCGTGCTTCTCCACGTAGTCCACACACTCCCGGAAGACGGCCGGCAGCCGCACGCCATCGTACATCATGGTCCTCTCCACCGCGTCGGCCAAGGGAATCCCAAAAATGGGCCTGAAACTGGGCACATCGACGGGCAGCCCCTCCGGCTCCTGAATCGGCTTCTTCTTTTTCTTCTTTTCCTTCCACTGTTTAACAACATCAGCTGCTGTCAAGTCCTTGGACTTCTTCTCTTTATGCTTTTCTTCTTTGTGCTTTTCTTCTTTATGCTTTTCTTCTTTGGGTTTCTCTTTTATTTTAAAATCCTTGTCCTTCTTTTTAGAGAAGCTGGGCTTCTTGAAGACATGGATGCCCTTGGACCTCTTTATCTTGGAAGGGCTTTCAGCTTCATCCCCAGAGCTATCTTCCTGGAAGGCAGCATAGCCTTCAGCTGCCAAAGCAACGCAAGGAGTGCACGTCAGACAACGGTTGAATGTCAGACTATGTGCTTTCTAAAAAGGGGCCAACAAAACAGTGCCACCTGGCGATAGCTCCCTGTGCACCCTCCTTGGAGGCCCTGCTAAAGAAACAGATTTCAGCTAAAGAAGACTGCAGGGGCAGCGACTGGCCACAAGAGGGAGACAGGCCCCGGCGCTGACACCCTGGCAGCATGGGGGGCGGGGCTGGTCTGTGGTGTACAGCAAGTGTGCGCCAGCCGAATGTCAACACGCGCCAGGCTGCACAGGGCCCAGCGGAAGGAACCCTGAAGAGCATCAGCCTTCTATCACGCGCCCTCCGAGCCACACCTACAGCGCCTGGAACTGGGCCCTGTCGAGTGGGACACGAGCTGCACCTTATGTGCCTGTCACTTCCCTGCCACACCAGTGCCGCTGTGGCCAGCTGTTCAGTTCCTCCTGGAGACAGGCGGGCCACAGCCTCCCCAGGTGGCAACTAAACAGGAAGCTCCCCAAGTGTGGATGACAGCAAATCTGTGGGCTCACTTCCCCGCACCAGCTGTTTTTACACCGGCCACGAGCTTGGTGGCCTTCACACCCCCTGAGTCGTCCTGGTGTGCACCTGCTTGTGACAGACCTCAAAGCCCTGGACTCCGACGAGCCTCCGGCCTTCGCCTCCCAAACAGAGGGGACTACAGGCAGGTGCCCCGGTGCCCACCTCCTTGTGTTGTCTCCTAGCACCTATCACGCTCCTGTTCTTTTGCCCTAGAAGATGGCAAATATCTGAAGGACAAAATGCCACGCTGGAAAACAACTGAGCTCTCACCCTGCTGCGGGAGAAGCCCATTCTAGAGGCTCTAGAGGCCACGCAGGACACACGACAGACACGCACACACGCGTACACCAACGGCACAACACTAACACAGGCACACACAACAAAAATGTACACATATACACACTAAGAGACACGTGTGACACTGTTCGGAGAAGCACTACTCATCACAGTCGAAACTGAAAATAACTCAAATGACCAAAAAATCAGAGTGGGTAAGTTCTAGTGTATCGGGCAGGGAAACAATACCCAGAAAAAAAATGAACAATTACTGTCACCCAGAACAACATGAATGAAGTTAACAAACACCATCCTGGGCCAAAGAAATTGGCACAAGAGGAAAGACGCCCCACTTCCTGTAAGTCAGCAGCACAACCGGGGTACAAGAGCACGCTGGGGATGGCGGGGATCCCCTCCCAAGGGGAGCAGGGGGAGCTGCTAGTGCCCACAGTGCTGTTTTCAGCGCTGTGCCGTGGTCCCACAGGCCATTCAACGCATCAAGTTGTACACCATTTGTGTATAAATTAACTTAAAAGCATCATGGAATCCAAAATACTTAAATCACCTTCTCTACTTTAATACACTAAAGATCTCTACTTAGACAACTCCCTCCCCGCTGCCCAAGAGCTCGGATGAAGGAGTCCTGGTAGCTGCCTGCAACAAATGCACAACTACTTTCTTCACAATTCCAATAAAGTGCACCCCAAACCCACCCAACGAAGTAGGACTATCAGGGCAAAGTTCCAGTATCTACTTTTCATATGTTATTTTGAATGATCACTTCAAAAACTATCCACTGGAAAACTGCCACTTGTGGAAATTTGCTATTTTTATTTGTGAGATTAAGACCCTAAAATACAACTCCAGTATCAAAAACTGAGACTGAGGGCCAGTGAGATGGCTCAGCAGTGTAAGCACCTGCCTGGCAAGTGCGAGGTCCTGAGTTTGACTCCTAGTACCCACATAAAAAAAGAAAAAAAAAAAAAAAGTGAGACTGAAAAATAAAGTATAGAAAAAGCCAAACCAAAGTCTCTGACTGGACAGATTTCCTGAATATTTATACCTGGTTGGGAGAAGTTTATCTAAAACATATCAAAGGCATAGAGAAAAACAGAACTTACTCCTCTTTTCCTTTTTCTTGAACTTCCCTTTTTTCTTCCCATGGTCCTTCTCGTCGTCGGACACTATATCCGGAGGCTCGTGGAGGATGTCGTGGGGTGGTGAGGGCTCGCCCGTGCGGTACAAGCCAGGGAACTTGGTGGGGCTGATCTCCTCCGAGCTGGGTGTCCGCGTCAGCCCACTGCCATGCTCAGCCCTGCGGTGCTCACCAGGGCTGCTGGTGGGGGGCAGGAAGCACTCAGTCATGCTGGAGCCCTGACCACAGAGGGAGTGGCCTCCGTGTCACCTGTCCATCACACACACCTGTGAGGAGAAAACATCCACGGTCACCAACTCCACTCCAGAAGCAGAAATGCCGGGCCAGTGAGATGGCTCAGCAGCGTAAGCGCCTGCCTGGCAAGCGCGAGGTCCTGAGTTCGACTCCCGGTACCCACATACGAAAAAAGGGCCGGTGATATCGCTCAGCGGCACGGGCGCCTACTGGCGCGCGTGGTCCTGAGGTTGACCCCCGGTACCCACAAAAAAAAAAAAAAAAAAGAAATGCCACACGTGCCCGGGGCAGCAATTCACCCTGCACTTACAGGTCAAACCGTTCTCCCCTCACCCCCCTCTGAAAACTCCCTTCATTTGCTATCTCAGATTATGTTTGAGGCATCGCTCACGTCCATGCTGAGGTGAGGCGAAGGCACTGTGATCCCCAAGCATCAGAAAAGTAACCCAAGTGGAAATCTGAGTGACAGCTCTTATGTAGAGTACAGAGTTCTTTCAGAAAGAACTCACCAAGGCAAAGGGCTACATTTTGACTGCCAACCAACACAAAATCTTACTGTTTTTATGTTGTGACCAAACAACCATGCCTAATAAATTCCAAAGACTAGAGCAGTGATGGCGAACCTTTCAGAGACGAGTGCCCAAACTGCAGCCCAAAACCCACTCATTTATCGCGAAGTGCAACACTGCAATTAAACCTGAACACGGAGGTTTCAGTTTAGAAAGATTAACTCCCACCTTAACATCTTCTGTCTTAAAGACAGCACCCATGCCACAGGCTCACGACCACTGCACTAGAACCCCGCGCGAGCAGCTCATACCACTGATCTACAGAGGCTGCCACGGTGTGTTCAACGATCCCCGTAATCACAGGCCACTACTGCAGCTCTACATTCTGTGCAGGTCGACAAGCTCACGCGGTTGCTAACAGCCATTATATTCTGTACAGCAGTTCTGCTGAAGGAAACAGAGGAGCTGATTTAATCCTAAAATTAAACACAAAACAGTTTCACTACAGCAGGTACTAGAGAGGACAAACAGAGTTCAAACTCTGGTTCCTTTTTTCTTTAGACAGAAGGTACATAGAATACCATGCCGAAAAGCTACTTGGATTAGTTCTGTTCCTCTTGAAGTCATTGTGATACGAAGCTGAAATAGTACTGGAATTAGTTTTTCTCTCTGTACTCACTTTTAAAGGTTATTCTGCAGTTTGAAAACCCCACAAGCCACAAATGACAAGTCTGATAAGTCTGACCATAAAGAAAGTCAAAAGACAAGCCAATGCGAGAAAAACTTGCAAGTTGTGAAAGAAATTTAATTTAAAAATGAAGAGTTCTTACAAACCAATGAAAATGGGAACACATCAAAAGAATGACACAAAAGAGGTCAACAGACAGTTCACAGAGAAGCTATTTATGTCTCACTAATATATACGTGAAAACAATGTCAGCTTCAGTGATAATCTCTTACGCAATGAGTTGTTTTTCTGTTATCAGACTGGCCAAGAACTAAAAGGTCTGTAAGATCCAGGGTTGGTAGGGGTGTGAGGGAACAAGGACGCCAGGAGCATCTGCCACTGTCAATGTACATACTAGCGCAGTCTCGTCATCGCCACTCAGGAAGTTCTCTTTTGGGAACTTATCCTTCTGATAGACTTTTACAAGAATGCAAAGATACATGCACGAAAATATTCACTACAGCACTGAAAAGGTAAAAATAAGGCGACCTAACTTGCTGTCGACAGACTGTGACACACACCATGCCCGTCCACGTGCACACGCTCTCCGAGAGCATCTCAGAAAGAGTCAGCCAGAGCTGCAGAACAGCACAGCGGTGAGTGCTGGCAGAGCTCCAGCCCAGCAGAGGAAAAAACAGTCAAAAAGAAGTTTTAACCGCTGTTAACTCCAAGAGGTGTTGAGGGGGAGGGATGAAAAGGTGTGGTTTTCTACACTGCAACCCTTCTGCGCAGTTAGATCCTTCCCGGGTTCGTGTGTTACTTTATCATCTAAAACAATGAACAGGGCCAACATTTTTTCTCACAAATGATGCAGTAGTAAATGTGTGCTATTATGCACACTTTTAAGCCAGGTGTGGTGGCACATGCCTGTAATCCCAGCACTCAGCAAGACTGCTGCAAGTTCAAAGCCGACCTGAGGTAGAATGAGACCCTATCTCAAAAAAAAAAAATCAGTTTTACTTAATACATATTAAAAGCAATTTTTGCAGTATACTTCAAATACATAAATATACATATATAAAGTATAAAGAGCAAGAGAAGATTAATGATTTTCTCTGAATTAAGAGATTGTAAGGGATCTTTTTTCCTTTTACTTTCTGGCACTTTAGAAATGTTCTACCATATCCTGTTGTGTAACAGATGTATTATATTAACACAATACACATTAGTGCTTGTTTTATCCTTTATTGAAAACAAGAGAAAGTTCCATTAAAGGGCTGATAAGCACCACTTTACTTCTTCTGTTTTCCTTGTCAAGCCCTATCTTTTGGTTGTTTTGCCGTGCTAGGGACTAAACCCAGAGGCACTACACCACTGAGCTACATTCCCAGCCCTTTCTAAGACAGGATCTTACTGAGCTGCCTGAGCTGGGCCTCAAATTTGCAACCTTCCTGCCTCAGCCTGCCAAGTAGCTGGGATTACAGGCATGTACCATTGCACACAGCTTCTGCTATCACCTTTTTTTTTTTTTTTGGCTTTGTTTTCTTTTCTTTTTTTTTGAGATAGGGTGTCACTATGCAGTGCAGGCTGGCCTTGAACTCAAAGCAATCCTTCTTGCCTCAGCCTCCCAAGTGCTGGGATTACAGGTGTGCACCACCATGCCAGGCTCAGCTATCACTTTCTGAAGTACATTCTATTTTCCTTGATTCAGTGCCTCCTTCACCGTGGTCCTCCAGGACACACAAGTGGAGGGAGCTGCCTCAGGCCCGCTTCCTGCCTGTGCTCCCACTGTCTTTGCTGCCTGGTCCAGCCTTCCGCCCCCCCCCCCCCCTTGTTTTGCAGTCCTGGCACTTGAACCCAGCAGTGCTGAGCTACCTCCTCAGCCCCTTTTCTGAGACAGGTTCTCCCAATATGCCCCAGGTTGGCTTCAAACTTGCCATCCTCCTGCCTCAGCCTCTGAGTAGCTGGGACTACCAGGATCAGGCTTTCGTCTCCACATTTTTTTTTTTATATGCAGGTACCAGGAGTCGAACTCAGGACCTCAAGCTTGCCAGGCAGGCGCTTATGTCACTGAGCTAACTCATACTCACCTTGAACAGTAAGCTGGCAAATGAGAATGGGGAATCTTTTCTTTTAGTGGTGACAGAAAACATTATACAACTGGATTGTGTTGATCACTACACACTCTGTAAATTCACTTAAAACCATTACACCGTACAATTTAAGGGGCTGAGTCGCTCGCTGTGTCAGTGATTCCCTGACAGAGCTGCTATGGAAAAAATGACAAGGCTCCAGCAGCAGCAGCACGCCCTCCTCCAGCCCGGCCCACGTGTGACCACCCTGCCCCACACTCACTGCACCACGCTCGCACGGCCTGTGACCCAGCCTTACACAGCCCTCAGCCGTGTCTACCAAGCCGACGAGTGTGTGCTGTTCCCAACACGGAGCCGCCTGAGACACAGACCAGGGATGAATCTTGCCCTCAGCCTTCAATTCCAACTTGCAACAAATCTTATAGAAGTTCCTAAGCTTCTCAACTCTTCTATATAGTAACTTACATAGTATAAATTATATATAGTTACATTTCATATAGTGAAAATTAAATTTCATATAGTGAAAAAATTAATATTTTTCTGTTTACAGAGACACTAAGTAACTTGCCCTAAATCACACAGCAACAGGTGAAGCGGAACGATGTGACTCAGACACTACACTGCCCTCCTGCACGTGCAGAGGGAGCACGGCAGCAGAGCCGCCGATGCCCAGGCAGGAGGAGCACGCACTCCGGCGTCCTGAGGGAGGCAGGGCACGGCCTGGTGCAGCGGGGCCTGCCAGGGCACACAGGAGAGACAGCCGAGAGGAGGTGGCCTGGCCTGGGAAAGCCAGGCTGAGGAGGGATGGTAGCACCACGGCCCCTGCACAGCTTTCCCCTGTGCACTCACTCCTGTGACCCACGGCACCACTACTGCCCTCCTGGTTCATCGTCACCCTCACTCAGCTTCCACACTCACCTGAGGATGACAGGAAGGGAGAGTTGCTCATAAAGCACTTAGCAGGTTATCTGGTAAAAATTACTCCAAAGAAATACATGTGGATTTGCACTAGGGACTGAAAGCATCTCCCCAAAATGTGTGTGCTGAGACTCAATCCCCAAGGTGAGGGTACAGGAGGTGACAAGGTCACCGGCAGGGCCTCGTGTAAGGGGATCAGCATCCTCCTCAGAGTGGAGGGAGCCGAGACACCCTGCCCACCGCTGGGGAACAGCTAGCAAGTGGCCTTGACCCTGGACCACCCAGCCTGCAGGACCATGAGCCTTTGCAGACTGGGGCACTGTGACAGCAGCCTGACCACACTACGACAACTTGCTGCACACACAGCTGGGCACAGCTGGCACAGCTGTCAGTAGACAGGAAGGGGGAAGGGCCGAATGGAAGACAGTTAACTGAGACAGGAAGAACACTGTATCTACACTGGGACACACGCTGGCCAGTGGGGAGCTACAGCCTGCCTAACACACAGGAGGGCAGAAGAGAAGGACCTAAACAGTCCACAGTAAATTTAGTGTAAATACCCAAAGGTAAGAAAATAACAAAAATCACAAATTCCTATTTCTGAGGCAAGAGGAGACCTGGCGTAAGTTTTTTTTTTTAATTTCATTAAAGAATATTATCCCTATTTCTCCTGGAAAATATAACTAAAAATCTTGGACATCAGATTTTTTTTAAAAAGACAATGACTATGCTCACTTCAGTAGCACACATGCCATAAGAGAAGACAAAGGAAAGGTGGAGAGAAAGCAAACAGCTAGGAAGTAAGAGGTTTTTTTTGTTTTGGCTTGGTTTTGGGGAGTATGTGTGAGTGTGAGAGCATGTGTGTGTGTGGAGGCTCAAACCCAGGGCTCTGCACATGTTTGAAAAGTGCTCTACCATTGACCTACATCCCCAGCCACCAAGATTTTCTCTTGCTTCACATCACAGATTGGAGCTAAAGACATCAGGAACCCAGTGGAAGGGAACAGTGGACGTGGAGGACTGCACTAGCTGGGGTGAGTGCTGAGGTCTCGGTCGTCCTGCGGGAGACGGCGCTTGGTCGAGAGCCATCTTGAGAGGGGCTGGCTAAGCTCAGAACTCAGAGCGGCTGTGGCTCCATCTAGCGGCTCCCAGTTGACTTAAAGTCCGCAGAAGGTGCACTGTCAGCTGCAGGCTGAACAGGCCTGGTCCCGGTCTCACGGCCAGAATCCAGCCTGAATTTCAGGGGAAGTAAAGAAGCAGGCTGGCTGAGATTATCCACTACCCCACCATGAAACTACTGCTGGCTTGCTGGGATGAATCAACACAGATCTGGACTCCGTCTCCACACGTTGTCTACCAGTGACGACAGAGACAAACCTGGAAGTGGATTTTTCTCTCTCTCTGTTTCGTTTTGTTTGTTTTTGTTTTCTCCTTCATTGTTTGATCTTGTTTTTGAGTGTGAATGTGGTTTCTAGCTTCTTTGTGGTTGTTTTGTTCTTCCCTTTATTTCCTCCTTCTCTCTTTCCCTCCTGTCTTCTGCACCAGTCTCCCAGAGTCTGCGTGATCCTCCTTTGTCTTACAGCCTTGCTTCTAATCTCTTCCTCTTCTACTTCTCTACTTTTTCCCTAACGCCTTTTAAATTTTCTTCCCTGACGGTAAAACTGACACATTGAGGACTTACTTACTACACATAATTTTCTGGTTTGTTTTAGATTTTGTTATATAACCACAAAATCTAGTTCATACAGTTAAAGGTAGCAAAGTAATGGTTACCTCAGTTTGTCATTTTCTAGACTGTGTTTGGATGCTATTGTTATTGCTGATGGTACCACTTTAGCCAAAATGACATAATTGTTTTAACCAGCTGTTCTTCCTGGTATTGCAAGACTGAGATTGCCTCAGGGTCAGAGAAGATACTGTGGCACAGTGCCAAAGAACCAGGGTCTGGGCCAAGCAGGCAGCAACTTCTCATCTCCAACAAATTGAAGAGGTAGGATCTTGCAACAGATTCAAAATCCAAAAACCAGCTACACCTGGAAGACACCTCTGAGTAGACACTTCCTAAGAGTTCTAAATACTAGCAATAAAGCAACTCACCATAGGCAATTTACAAACATCAACCCAGGAATTAAATTTTTAAAAAAAGAGAAAAAAAAATGAGAAGACACTTAAACAAGATGCAAGCCCCGATGTCCAGTTCACTAAAGGCAAACCCAGGGGGCAATGAGGGGGGACAATCCAAATGACACCCACCTGGCCTCTCTGAAGCGGTAACAACAAAGCAAATGAATGAAGCTCTACAAATAATCAAATCAGAAATAATTTCTCAGATAACTACAGAGATGAAGACCACAATGAAAACTATGCTTAGTGACTCTAGAACAGATGCAGATTAAAAAAAAAAAAAGAGGAGCTTAATAAAATTATGAAAACCATGAATGTCCAACATAGGAAAGAAATGGAATGCATAAAAGAGATTCAAGCACATATCCAGGAGAATAAAAATTCCACGGAAAGTATCTGCAGCAGAATAAGCCAATGTGAGGACAGAATCTCAGATAAGATTTCTTTTTTTTTTTTTTTGTGGGTACCAGGGGGTCGACCTCAGGACCTCGCATGCCAGCAGGCACCCGTGCCGCTGAGCGAAATCACCGGCCCCTTTTTCGTATGTGGGTTCCGGGAGTCGAACTCGGGCCCTCGCGCTTGCCGGGCAGGCGCTTAAGCCGCTGAGCCATCTCACCGGCCCTCAGATAAGATTTCTTAAAACTAGCAAGGGACCATGAGAAATCAATCCAGCAGCTGCGAGATGAGGCAAAGAAGAATAACATACGACTGATTGTAGTCAATGAAAAAGCAGGAGATAGCATAAATGATATAAAAAATAACTGTTCACAGATGCCATGGCAGAAAACTTTCCTGGCAGCGCAAAAGAATTCAACATACAGATAAGTGAGGCACATAGAACTCCAATTAGCCATGATCAAAAAAAAATCTACAGGGGCCGGTGAGACGGCTCAGCGGCTTAAGCGCCTGCCTTGCAAGCGCGAAGGCCCGAGTTCGACTCCCGGATCCCACATACGAAAAAGGGGCCGGTGATATCGCTCAGCGGCACGGGTGCCAGTTGGCGCGCGAGGTCCTGAGGTCGTCCCCCTGGTACCCACAAAAAAAAAAAAAAAAAAAAATCTACAGCCAGACACATCATAGTCAAGATTCCAGAAATTCAACACAAGAATAGAATAGTAAAAGCTTTTAGGGAAAAGAAACAAATCACCTATAAAGGAAAGCCCATCAGAATCACAGCTGACTTCTCAACACAAACCCTGAAGTCAAGGAGAGCTTGGAGTGAAGTATTTCAAGCCCTAAACGAAAATAACCTTCAACCCAGATTGATGTACCCCGCAAAACTCTCTTTCAAAATTGATGGAAAAATAAGATACCTCCATGACAAAGAATACCTGAATAAATTCATGAACACCAAACCAGCACTCCAAAATGTTCTGAAAGACATTCTAGAAAGAGATAACAAGGACTACAACTCCATGAACCCCAAAAGACAGAATCCACCAGGCAAGGCAAACAATTAAATGGGGGGAAGAGGAAGGAGCCAACAACAGGAAAATAACTTGACAAGTCAATACATATCCCTATAACCATCAATGTTAATGGTCTCAATTCACCAATCAAAAGAAACAGACTAACGGAATGGATAAAGAAGCAAGATCCAACAATATGCTGCATGCAAGAAACACATTTAATTCAAAAAGAAATTCATAGACTGAAAGTCAAAGGACAGAAAATAATACCCCATGTGACAGGAACCCAGAAAAAAACAGGAGTAGCAGACAAAGTGAATTTCAAGCCTAGACTGATTAAGAGAGACAAAGAAGTCACTACATCCTTGTAAAGGGAACAATCCAAGAGGAGGAGATAACAATCATAAATATAATATGCAACAAATACCAGTGCACCCAACTATATAAAACAAATATTAATGGACATGAAAAACTAAGCACTAATACAACTGTATTGGGGAATCTCAATACCCCACTATCACAAATAGACAGATCAACTATACAAAAAATCAACAATGAAATATTAGAACTGAGCCAACCTTTTGAACAAATGGACTCAGTAGATGTCTAGAGAATGTTCCACCCAACATCAGAATACACATTCTTCTCAGTTGCACATGGGACATTCTCCAGAACAGACCACATACTAGCTCATAGAACATGCCGAAGTAAATGAAAAGGGACTGAAATTATCCCATGCATATTATCAGACCATAATGCAATGAAATTGAAAATCAATGCAAAAGAAACAGAACTTTATAAACACATGGAAATTAAATAACACCCTCCTGCAATGAGTCACAGATGCAATGCAATTAAAGAAGAAATTAGACAGTTTCTACAATTAAACGATAATGACAACACAACATACTGGAACTTATGGGACACAATCAAAGCAGTCTGAGAGAAATTTATAGCAGTGAATACCCATATCAGGAAAACAGAGCAAGCTCAAATAACTTCATGTTGAACCTCAAACTTCTAGAAAAAGAAGAGCAGGCCAAGCTCAAAGTTCATACGAGTGAGGAAATTATAAAGATCAGAACAGAGATTAATGCAATTGAGACTAAGGAAACGATACAAAGAATCAATGAATCGAAGAGTTGGTTCTTTGAAAGATTAAATAACATCGACAAACCCTGAGCCAACCTTACCAAAAAAAGAAAAGATAAGACTGAAATTTACACAATTAGGAATGAAAAGGGTGAAATCACAACAGACCCTGCAGAAATCCAGAAGATCATCTATACCTACTTTGAGAACTTGTATTCTAATAAGATGGAAAATGCAGATGAAATGGACACATTCCTAGATACATATGAATTACCAAAGTTGAATCGAGAAGATATAAAAATTCTAAATAAACCAATATCAATGAAATTGAAGATGTAATTAAAAATCTACCAACAAAGAAAAGCCCAGGCTCTGATGGATTCACTGCTGAATTCTACAAAAAATTTAGAGAAGACCTAAAACCACTACTTCTCAAACTCTTCAATGAAATTGAAAGGGAAGCAATACTCCGAAATTCATTCCTGGAAGCAAGCATTACTCTGATACCAAAACTGGAGAAGGACGCAACTAAGAAAGAGTACAGGCCAATCTCCCTAATGAACACAGATGTAAAAATCCTCAATAAGATACTGGCAAACAGAATGCAGCAAATCATCAAGAAGATTATACATCATGACCAACCTAGATTCATACCAGGGATGCAGGGATGGTTCAACATACATAAATCAATAAATGTAATACACCACACGAACAGAGCCAAGGACAAAAACCATATGATCCTCTCAATAGATGCAGAAAAAGCTTTTGACAAATCCAGCACCCATTCATGATAAAAATCCTACAGAAAATTGGAATAGATGGTCTTTATCTCAATCTGATGAAAGCCATCTATGACAAATCAACAGCCAACATCATACTAAATGGACAAAAACTGAAAGCTTTCACTCTAAAATCAGGAAAAAGACAAGGATGTCCACTATCACCACTCTTATTCAACACAGTTCTGGAAACTTTAGCCAGAGCAATAAGACAAGAGACAGAAATAAAAGGAATAAGGATAGGAAAGGAATAAGTTAAATTATCATTATTTGCAGATGACATGATACTCTTCTTAGAAGATCCCAAAAACTCCACCAAAAGACTTCTAGATTTAATAAGCAAATTCAGTAGTGTAGCTGGATACAAAGTCAACAATCAATAGCATTCCTGTACACGAATAACAAACTGAGAAAGAAATTAGAGAAACAACACTTTTACCTTTCACAGTAACATCCAAAAAAACGAAATACCTAGGAATCAATCTAACAAAGGAAGTAAAAGACCTCTACATTGAAAACTACAGTACTGTGAAAAAGGAGATTGAAGAGGACAGCAGAAAATGGAAAGATATCCCTTGCTCTTGGGTAGGAAGAACCAATATAGTGAAAATGGTCATACTTCCAAAATTGTTATACAGAGCTAATGCATTTCCAATCAAAATTCCAACAGTGTATCTCACAGAATTAGAGAAAACAATCCTAAAATTCATTTGGAACCAGAAGAGACCTAGAATAGCACAGGCAATACTGGGCAACAAAGGCAAGGCAGGAGGCATCACAATCCCTGACTTGAATTTATACTATAAAGCTGCTGTGATAAAAACAGCCTAGTACTGGCAAAAAAAAAAAAAAAAAAAAGAATAGACCTGAGGATCACTGGAACAGATTAGAGGATGCAGAAACAACTCCAGATGTACTCAGCCACCTTATCTTTGACAAAGGCACCAAACACATTCACTGGAATGAAGATAGCCTCTTTAATAAATGGTGCTGGAAAAACTGGCTTTCCGCATGCTGAAGATTAAAATTGGACCCATATCTTTCACCATGCGCTAAAGTCAAAGGGATCAAAGTTCTAAATATTAAAACAGAAACACTGGGCCGGTGAGATAGCTCAGTGGCATAAGTTCCTGCCTGGCAAGCGCGAGGTCCTGAGTTCGACTCCCGGTACCCACATACGAAAAAGGGGCCGGTGATATCGCTCAGTGGCACGGGCGCCTGCTGGCACACGAGGTCCTGAGGTTGACCCCCGGTACACACACAAAAAAAATAAAAATAAAAAAAATAAAACAAACATTAAATCTGCTGGAAGATAGAATAGGTAAAACTCTTGAAGACATTAGTGTAGGCAAAAATTTTATGAATAAAACGCCGATTGCACAGGAACTATCACAAAGAATCAACAACTGGGATCTCATCTTATTAAAAAGCTTTTGCACAGCAAGAGAAACCAATACAGTGAAGAGACAACCCACAGAGTGGGAAAAAATGTTTGCCAGCTGTTCCTCAGATAAAGGATTACTATCGAGAACATATAAAGAACTCAAAAAAATCAGACCCCCTAAATGTAAAGACCCAATCCAAAAATGGCATCTGAAATGAATACATACTTCTCAGATGAAGTACAAACAGCAATTAAATACATGAAAAAATGTTCAACATCACTGGTCATTCGAGAGATGCAAATTAAACAACACTGAGATTTCATCTCACCCCAGAAAGAATGGCTAATATCAAGAAATCAACCAATAACATGCTGACGGGGCTGAGGGGAAAAAGGAACCCTTCTCCACTGTTGGTAGGAGTATAGACTGGTACAACCACTGTGGAAATCGGTGTGGAGATTCCTCAAAAAACTAGGTCTAGAGGTTCCTTTTGACCCAGCCATTCCACTCCTGGGTATCTTCCCAAGAGAATTAAAAGCATCATACCACAGTAATATGTGCACACCTATGTTTATAGCAGCACAGTTTGTAAAAGCCAAATCTGGCAAACAACCCAAGTGCCCATCAACTGGTAAATGGGTAAAGAAGACGTAGTTTTTTTCTACAATGGAGTACTACTCTGCCATAAAAAAGGATACACTCAAGACATTTCTAGGAAAATGGATGCACCTTGAGTCATACTCTTAAATGAAATAAATGGGACACAAGTGTAAATACCACATTGTTTCTCTGGTGTGAGAAACCAAAAGTATAAATAAGGACCAAAATGTATAATAGGTATTATGAAATAGGAAGAAAATGTTCAAATGGGGAGGGAAACAAGGTAGAGGTGAGGGGGAAAGGAAAGAAGGGAAAAGTTTTAAAAAAATGAGAAAAGGAAAACACAGAAACAAAGCTTTTGTAAATGAGGAGCGGAGGAGGGGTTAAAGGGAGGTTAGGGTAATGAGAAAAAAACAAGTTATATTATGTACAGGTACAAATTCTCTATGATGAATGTGATCATTATGTATATCTAAAATGTAACAATGAAATCTGATTTAAAAAATAAAAAATAAAAATAACAAATTAGACTTCTGCTCAGACTATTAAGAAAATGTCAAGTCGGTCTATGTGGGCATGTGTGTGTGTTTGTATACAGTCCCTTCTTCCTATTGCTGAGTTCTGCATCCATAGTTTCAGTCAAGTGTGGACCAAAAAAATTTGGGGAAAAACACATCTCTACTGAACATGTGTATACTTTTTTGGTTATGATTCCCTATTCCCAATGATAAATAACAACTATTTATCGCTGTAATAACTATTTAGCATTCATATTTTATTAGGTATTAAAAGTAATACAGACATGATTTAAAGTGTATGGGAAGGTGCTATGGTTTGTGTCTGGATGTCCCCCCCAAAGCCTCATGCAGTCATGGGGTGTTGCTTTTCGGAGGCAGCTGAATCTAGAGTTTGTGACTGATTCATTGTCTAGTGCTGGGATTGTGGGTGTCAGTGCTACACCCACTTAGGGTAGGCAGCCTGCATACAATATAAGGGACAGAAAGAGTCTTCTCTTCTTGCTCCTTCCTTTTTGTGCTTGCTGCTTTTGCTGTTTTCTGCCACCATGAACGGGTGCCCTCTGCCATGAGCCACCCTGCCTTGGAGCCAGCTTATTACAGACCGAAACCACCACAAACAGTGAGCTAAATAAACCCTTCCTTCCCTAATTTTGGGTGTCAGGTATTTTGTCCCAGCAACGAGAGAAAAGTAACTAAAACAGAGGGTGTGTGTGGGTTATGTGCAAATACTACTCCATTTCACAAAAGAGACTTATGCATCTACAGGGGTCCTGGAACCAGTACTGAAAGGAGCCAATCCCTGCAGACACCAACAGTAACTATGTACACATGCATGTGTGTGTGCCAGTCTGTGTGTGACACAAAGAATTTTACCCAAAATATGTTAAAAAGTCCTACAATCCAATAAAAGAAAGACCATCTGTGTTAGCTTTCCATCACTGTAACAAATACCTAGCCGGGCAGGGTGGTGCATACCTGTAATCCCAGCACTTTGGGAGGCTGAGGCAGGAGGACTGAAAGTTCAGTGCCCAATTGGGCAACTTAGTGAGACCCTCTCAAAAAATAAAAAGGCCACGTATGTAGCTCAGTGCAAAGGTCCTGGGTTCAATCCTCCATAACACACATGCACGCAATATCAAACAAACAAAATACCTAAGATAATCAACTTTAAAGAGAAGGCTTGTTTTGGTTCAGAGTTTCAGAGGATTTGGTCCATGGTCACTGGTGTGCTGCCTGTCTCACAGCAGCACACCAGCCAGGGAGTGCCAGGAATGGAGAGACAGGAAGGGGAGATGGAGCCCCACTGTTTCCCTCCAGGGCATCCACTCGGCTCCCCTCTCCACGGTCCAATCCCCTCCCAGGAACCAGCCTGAGGTCCCAACTCCGAGGGACACTCCAGATCCAAACTGCAGCACAGTCCAAAACAAGAACTGGCAGAAAATGAAAATACGCCCATGTTCTATGAAGCCATGAGAAAGCCATGGAAACAATGGATATGCAAAGGATCAGAACCAACAGGTGGCTGGATGCTCGAAGCACTGAAGAAGTACCTTAGAAAGCCATTTTCAGACACTGTCTCAAGAAATGCATTTCTCGGGCCGGTGAGATGGCTCAATGGCTTAAGCGCCTGCCCGGCAAGCGCGAGGGCCCGAGTTCGACTCCCGGATCCCACATACGAAAAAGGGGCCGGTGATATCGCTCAGTGACACGGGCGCCTGCTGGCGTGCGAGGTCCTGAGGTCGTCCCCCCGGTACCCACAAAAAAAAAAAAAAAAAAAAAAAAAAGAAATGCATTTCTCATGCGCTTTCTCAGAAACGCTACAGAAGCCAGGCAGTAGACGAAGCAAGAGGAAGGCCTGAGATTCCATCCTAGACAGCTGCAAGGGGAACAGCCAGGAAAAGCAAGCCCGCGGCCCAGCAAACCCCACAGTGAATCAGGAGGGAAACGGTTCCCGCGGAGCAGCAGAGTTACACACACATGAGCACGCGGCAAAGAAAAGCACGACAGGTAGAACAGCCACTGGTGCTTGGGGGACAAACCCTCCCGGGGACAGAAAAAACAAAGCAAGGAAGGTAAGAAACAACTTGCAACTCCAGGAGAAAGAGGTGAGAACAGAAACTACCCAGTGCCTGCCTGCATCAGGCAATGCCTGTCTCGTTATCATCATGAAAACAGCGAGCACAGATCAGCCCAAACCCCAACTGCTCACATCAGAAGCTGAAAGCACAGAATGGGAGGGCATGGGGACCAAACTCATGCATCACACTGGCTTAGTGGGCAGCGCAACAACTGGGATGTCAAGAAACAGCAATTTGGGCCAGTGAGATAGCTCAGCGGCATAAGTGCCTGCCTGGCAAGCGCAAGGTCCTGAGTTCGACTCCTGGTACCCACATACGAAAAAAGGGCGGGTGATATCGCTCAGCGGCATGGGCGCTTGTTGGCGTGTGAGGTCCTGAGTTCGACCGCCGATACTCACACACACAAAAAAAAAGAAACAGCAGTTTAGGTATTTTCTTTAGAAATAAGAAAACAAATAGCAAAATAAATAGCTAACAGAAAAAAACTCAGACTGCCCAGGGTACAAGAAAGGCAGGACTGGTGCTCTGCACTCACGTCTGTTAGCACTGTGTCTGGGTCCCCAAGACCACCCAGGCTCAGGACTCAAAACTGGCATGTGGTCATGCTCACAGCTAAGATCTATTACAGAGAAAGGATACGAAGCAAAACTGCGATGGAAACGGCAGATGGGGCCGAGTCTGGAGGAATTTGGCACAAGCTCCAAGGTCCTCCCATGTGGGACACACACGACACATGGGACACACAGGGTCCTCTGGGACAGGAAGTGCTCCACAGAGACAGGAGACGGGGACCCACGGTCTATGTCAAGGCTCATCACACAGGCACGCTCGGCCGTGCAGGTACTGACACCCCACACGCCCGCCCGGCAAACAGCAGGAAGCATCCTGTTTGGACAGCTCAGCACGATGAGCTGCTCTGATCAGCCAGGGGAAGTTTCCCAGGGGCATAAGGACCTGTTCCCCAGCCAAGCTCACGTCCATACACAGGCACCAGCTGATGTCTCCAGCTACCCTTATAAATGACTCTAATTAAACTTAAAATCATACAAAATCTATGTCCACATAAAGAACAATGGTAAATCTTTTTAAATGACTAAAATATAATTAGTGGTATTCTTAATATATATATATATTTTTTTTTACTTTATGAGCACAAATGGGATAGAAGTAACCCTTTCGGACCCAGCGGGTCTGGAAGGTACCACATCATCAACAGTGAGATCCTTCCCACGGCAATCGTTCGAGGTTTATGACTGGTACCTAGTACATACAAACTAGTATTCACATTTACAGCCTTGAAAATCATTTCGCACACACATCCCCACAGACCAATTATCACCCGATGTAACTGCTGTGTAATTAATCCTTTCAAATCTACAAACACTGTTTAAGTTGTACTACTTAATGGAGATTTTATTCTTTATTTGGGTTATTCTGTTTTTTCTATACCTCCTTACATATCACCAGACTTAATCTTCTATTTAGCTTCTTCCTTACCTGCAGGTGTTTATTAAAAGATTAAAAACAAACTTTTAGAGCCCCATATGTGATGCATAGAAATTCACTTAAGTACATAGTGACACAAGGTATCAGGCACAGCTTCCCTACACTGTTACCATCGCACATTAAACAATGTCCCTAAAACAAGATCCACAGACAAAATCAGTTTAGGAAAGGGGAAGTCTGTAAGTGCATCATAAGGAATATAATGCATGAAACATCTTTTTTTTTTAAAGAGAAGAAAAAACAAAACAAATCAAAAAAAGAACAAATTTTCAAAACAACATAACATGAGGGTAACAATGGTCAATGCATTACGTATTATCATCTTTAAGTTACTCAGGATACCAGACATTAGCATTCAATTGTCCAAACATTATTGGCACAAACCTTACTCTTCCATGAACTAAGTAAAATTGGTAGTGTGTCTATCTTAACCATCTTATATATATATATATACAATTTTTTTTCCCTTTCCCTTCTTTCTTTTCCCTATTCCAGTCTCTCTTTCTTATTGACCAGTTTCTTTTTGATTCACCATGTCTACTGTACATTTTGGATCTTATTTACTCTTTCAGTTTCTCATACTAGAGAGACAATACGATGCTTACACATGTGCGTCTGGTTTATTTCACTTATGAGTATTTTCTCGAGTTGCATCCATTTACCTATAAAAGTCTCCAGTTTATCCTTCTTTATGGCTGAATAGTACTCCATTGTATAAAAATACCACATCTTTCTTATCCATTCCTCAGTTGATGGGCATTTGGGTTGTTTCCAAGATCTGGCTATTACAAATTGTGCTGCTATAAACAAGGGTGCACATGTATCACTGTGGTACGATGTTTTTAATTCTTCTGGGAAGATGCCCAGAAGGGGAATAGCTGGGTCAAATGGGACCTCCAACCCTACTTTTTTGAGGAATCTCCACACTGACTTCCACAGTGGCTGTACCAGTCGACACTCCCACCAACAGTGAAGAAGGGTTCCTTTTTCCCCACAGCCCCTCCAGCATTTGTTATTAGTTGATTTCTTTATAGTAGCCATTCTTTCTGGGGTGAGATGGTATCTCAGTGTTGTTTTAATTTGCATCTCTCGAATGACTAGTGATGTTGCACACTTTTTTGTATATTTATTTGCCATTAGTATTTCTTCATCTGAGAAATGTGTATTCATCTCAGATGCCCATTTTTGGAGTGGGTCTTTAAATTTGGGAGGTCTGATTTTTTTGAGTTCTTTATATGTTCTCGATAGTAATCCTTTGTCTGAGGAAGAGCTGGCAAACATTTTTTCCCAGGTTGTGGGTTGTCCTTTCACTCTGTTGGTGGTTTCTCTTGCTGTGCAAAAGCTTTTTAATAAGATGAGATCCCAGTTATTGATTCTTTGGGATAGTTCCCGTGATGTTGAGTTTTTATTCATATAGTCTTTGCCTACACCAATGTCTTCAAGGGATTTACCTATCCTACCTTCCAGCAGATTTAATGTTTCTGTTTTAATATTTAGATCTCTGATCCATTTTGAATTTAGTTTAGTGCATGGTGAAAGATATGGGTCTAGTTTTAATCTTCGGCATGTGTAGAGCCAGTTTTTCCAGCACCATTTATTAAAGAGGCTATCTTTCTTCCACTGAATGTGTTTGGCACCTTTGTCAAAGATAAGGTGGCTTAGTATGTCTGGGGTTGTTTCAGCATCTTCTAATCTGTTCCATTGATCTTCAGGTCTGTTTTTTTGCCAGTACCACACTGTTTTTATCACAGTAGCTTTATAGTATAATTTCAAGTCGGGGATTGTGATGCCCCCTGCCTTGCCTTTGTTGCCCAGAATTGCCTTTGCTATTCTAGGTCTCTTCTGATTCCAAATGAATTTTAGGATTGTTTTCTCTAATTCTATGAGATATGCTGTTGGAATTTTGATTGGAATTGCATTAAATCTGTATGACAATTTTGGAAGTATGGCCATTTTCACTATATTGGTTCTTCCTATCCAGGAGCAAGGGATATCTTTCCATTTTCTGATATCCTCTTCAATCTCCTTTTTCAGAGTATTGTAGTTTTCAGTGTAGAGGTCTTTTACATCCTTTGTGAGGTTGATTCCTAGGTATTTCATTTTTTTGGATGTTATTGTGAAAGGTATTGTTTCCCTAATGTCTCTTTCAGTAAGTTTGTTATTTGTGTACAGGAAGGCTATTGACTTTTGAGTATTGACTTTGTATCCAGCTACACTACTGAATTTGCTTATTAAATCTAGCAGTTTTTTAGTGGCGTTTTTGGGGTCTTCTGTGTAGAGTATCATGTCATCTGCAAATAATGATAATTTAACTTCTTCCTTTCCAATCATTATTCCCTTTATTTCTTTCTCTTGTCTAATTGCTCTGGCTAAAGTTTCCAGAACTATGTTGAATAAGAGTGGGGACAGTGGACATCCTTGTCTTGTTCCTGATTTTAGAGGGAAGGCTTTCAGTTTTTGGCCATTTAGTATAATATTGGCTGTTGATTTGTCATAGATAGCTTTTACCAGGTTGAGATAAAGACCCTCTATTCCAATTTTCTGTAGGGTTTTTATCATGAAAAGGTGCTGGACTTTGTCAAAAGCTTTTTCTGCATCTATTGAGATGATCATGTGATTTTTGCCTTTGGTTCTGTTAATATGGTGTATTACATTTATTGATTTACGTATGTTGAACCATCCCTGCATCCCAGGGATGAATCCAACTTGGTCATGGTGTATAAACTTCTTGATGATTTGTTGGATTCTGTTTGCCAGTATCTTATTAAGGATTTTTGCATCTATGTTCATTAGGGAGATTGGCCTGTAGTTCTCTTTCTTAGTTGGGTCTTTCTCTGGTTTTGGTATCAGAGTAATGCTTGCTTCCAGGAATGAATTTGGGAGTATTGCTTCCCTTTCAATTTCATTAAAAAGTTTGAGAAGTAGTGGCGTTAGGTCTTCTCTAAATTTCTTGTAGAATTCGGCTGTGAATCCATCAGGGCCTGGGCTTTTCTTTGTTGGGAGGTTTTTAATTACATCTTCAATTTCATTGGTTGATGAAACACCTTTTTTATATTGACAATTATTAAAGAACTAATGACGAGAAAATAGAAAAATTAACAAGTCGTCCCAGGAAACAGACAATGCAAAATCAACTTTAAGCAGCAGCTAAAATCTAAAAAGTATAAATTATGTCCAGCATTTTAAGAGAAAAGTTTATAAATTCTGAGGATTAGAATGATAGATGTTGAAAAATGAACACTTGAGCTGGGCATGAAGGTGCACACATGCCTGTAATCCCAGCACTCTAAAAGGCTGAGGCAGGAGAATCCCAAGTGCAAGCCCAGCCTGGGCAACTTACTGAGACCTTGTCTCAAAATAAAAAGTTTTAAAAGTGCTGAAGATGTAGCTCAGTGTGAAGGTCCTGAGTTCAATTCCCAGTACCATGGGGGGAAAAAAGGAACAGCTGAAACCTGTAACACCTCCATAATTCCATCTCCTGACTACAAGGTGAAAGGATGGGAAAACCATGATTCAGTGCTGCAAACAGCTACCCAAGCCATAGAGATACACATATTGCATACGTGTTTTAGGCAGCAGAGGGGAAAACCACATTGGGCTCTTGCAGTTAAAATCAAAAGTGCCATCAATAGCAGTCATTCTAAACATGGGAGACAAAAAAAAAAAAAAAAAAAAACAAAAAACTGTCTTTTAAAAAATGTTTTCTTATAGAAATATAGTATCAAGGGTACTTAACAGTGAAATATTTTTAAAGGGATGGTGTGTCCTTTTGTGGAGCAGGCCTCTTTCTTGCTACATTTCATGACTGCATAAGCTATTCGGGAGAATATCTGAAATCAGAATTTAACTGGGAAGGGAAGGGAAAAATTAACAACACTGGTTATAATGGGAACTGGATAAAGGTATCTTCCCATGGTTTCCACACAGAGCACCAAGGCACCCAAGGGTACTGCAGGCAAATGCACTGAAAAGCCCTGGGGCATCTTAAGTTTGACAGAAACAGGGCCGGTGAGATGGCTCAGCGGCTTAAGCGCCTGCCCGGCAAGCGCAAGGGCCCGAGTTCGACTCCCGGATCCCACATACGAAAAAGGGGCCGGTGATATCGCTCAGCGGCACGGGTGCCTGCTGGCGCGCGAGGTCCTGAGGTCGCCCCCCAGTACCCACAAAAAAAAAAAAAAAAAAAAAAAAGTTTGACAGAAACAACACTCAACAACTGTCAGCCACTGCACCCACTAGTGGCCAAAAGGAGTTCAGTTCCAACATCGGATGGTATTATCTTTTCCTCAATGACACTACTTTGTGAAACTGCGTATTCTGGGGTAGCAGGACAAAGACAGAAAGAAGGGAGGGAGGGAGAAGACAGGCAGAGAGAGGGGGGAGGAGAGAAAGAAATACCATAGGAAATTTACATAGTGCAAGAAATGAAGGTAGTGATGGCTAGTTTGACTGGCAAGGTATGAGACCTTGTAGAGGATCTCGCAAGCACATGCTATTAGTAATTTTAGTTACATGAGAGTGAAATATGATGTTCTCTTTCAACTTTAGTATTATACAGTCCTCCTTTGGTACCCTGGGGGTCTGACTGCAGGAACTCTGCAGACAGCAAAATCTGAGGCTGCTGGAGTGTAGAGCGCACAGGACTCGCACACACCCTCCTGCAGACGGGAAGCCATCTGCGGATTCCTTACAATACCTAACGCCACGTCGATGCTCTGTCAGTGGCTCTTATGCTGTCTTGTTCAGGGAAGAGTCTGCATTTCACAAGGGGTGGGAGCTGTGGACGTAGTGAGCCCACTGCGTGTTTCTTGAAGGCCCCAACCACTGGCAGATTGTGAAAGGTCACCATGTATAAACGAGCTTAAGGGCAAAGTTCCGATTTCACAAAAACACTGTTTTATAAATGAGTCGCTCCACTTGTAAACAATGGAAACGGTATGTAGTTTTATTCTCAACTTGTCATAACAAGTGGCTCTCAATTTTTAGTGCTTTTGAATTTAACCTTTATTTTATAGCACTTCATTATACCAGCTCAGATAATAATTCCAAATGAGTTCTACCAGTATTTCTGCTTTCAACAACCTTTCATCCAACAGTTTCTTAACCTTTCAAGATAATCAGCCTAAAGAACTTCACTCAAATATAAACAGCCCCAGTGGCCATCACACAGCAGGTGTTCTACGAACACTGCTCCCTTTCTCTAAACATTAGGACGGTTTAGGATAGAGCATGCACGTGTCTGCACACACATCTTTACTTGCACGAGTAGAAAGTACCTCTGGAAGAATACACTAGGACATATCACCATGTCGCCCTTGGGAGAGATGGTGGATGGCTGAGGGGACAGGGTACAGAGCAGACTTATACTTCTCACCCTTATGTACCATGTGTATTCTATTTTTCAAAAAATTAAACTAAACGCTAAGTGCTCCTAATGAAAAATGTAATCACATTATTTCCGTCTCACCCAGACCTGCAACGCTCTGTAAAGAGGTCGGGAAATGCGCTGACAGGGAGTGAGTTTGGTAAACAGGAAATACATTAGGTTCGAATCTTAGCTCTCTGTCGGGAACATAGCTGTAAACTTTAAGCGCCTCAACTTCTCTATTACCTATATTCATGCAAAAGTGTAAAAGTATCAGATAAAAACACATTCCCCAAATAAAAAGTCTGAAGGCCTGAAAGGCTTTTACTGATTTTTCTTTCCCTAATTCTCTGTTTGAGAAGACCTTCAGAAAAACATGATGATATTTTAAAAATTCCATAAACTCAAAAGGCCAACAAGAAGCCTGGGAAAAAACACTGGCAATAAACATGACAAATAATTTATAAAACTACTTTTAATAAAACAGCCTTGAAAATAAAAGCCCATATCCCCAAGACTGGTTCAGAAGAACAAGCCCCATTTGCAAACATATCAACAACACTGTGATACTTGTTTGGCCATCCACAGACACTTACACAACTTTAAATCGCCCCTGAAACAGCTAACCTGAGCTAACGGCACTACAGCACAGGCGGAATGCTGCAAAAACGCTTCCAGACAAACAGATGTTCACAGCTGCTGCCACCTGAAACAGCAGGTAACAGGACAAACACACTGACCAGAAGTCCGGAGAGAGAGAGCTAAGGAACGGCCTGTGGCAGGGAGCACCCGGCATGCCTGGTGGTGTCCCCAGGCTCCCAGGCGCCGTCCTGCGTTCTTCAGTCTTGTTTTCTTTCCGACCCTAGGCTGGCCTGTTCCACGACCCTGGGTCATCACTCCGCTCACACCAGCTGTTAGGCCTTCTAGTGAATTTATTTCCATTATTGACCTTTTCAATGTCAGAATTTCTGATTCATTTTAAAATAATTTCTTTCTCATTGTTGGTATTCTCTTTTGATGACAGTTCTGATGCTTTCCTGTAGTTCTCTTCTTTTCCTTTTTTTCTTTTTTAATGGTACTGGAGGTCAAGCCCAGGGCCTCCCAGCGTGCTGATTCAGTGTCCCGTCACTGACGACATCCCCAGCCCCTTCCTTAATCCTTTTAGCATGCTGAAATCCATATAAAAGGAGTCCCAAAAGGAAAGAGAGGGAAGCAGAAAGAATCTTTGAAAAAATAACAGCCCCAAACATCCCAATTCAATGAAGCTCAACAAACTGCCCGTGGGAGGAAGTCAAGAAGATACACACCAGTCATAAACGAAGAAGGGAGAGGGACGCGACTCATCGGGAACAGCTGACTTCTCTTCAGAAACCAGAGGCCAGAAGGCAGAGGAATGACACAAAGTACTGAAAAAAAATCCTGTCAAACAAGAATTCTTTATCTGGTAAAACTATATTTCAAAAATGAAAGATTAAAAAATTAAGACATTTCTAGATTAAGAAAAACTGAAGCCAGGCATGATGGCACACACCTGCTGAGGCAGGAGGATCTCCCTAAATATGAGGCCAGCCTGGGCCACATAATGAGACCCTCTCTCAGAAAAAGCCAAAAGACAAAGCTGCAAAAAGTCATCACCAGAAGACCTACCCCACAAGCATGCTGGAGGGAGGCCTCCAGGCCGACATGCAAGGGCACCAGACAATAATCAGACCCACACGATGTTAAACACCAGGGTTGCCAGACAAGCCATTTTCTCACTTCTGACACCGCATGTATTTTTTTCCACACCAAAACTCTTCAGACACCAATTGTCCTCTAATTCGACTAAATTCTGACATGCTCTTCCAAGAATCAGTCAGATTCCCGAGATTTAAGGCTCCGTCCAGGGGCCAGGGATATAGCTCAGCGGCACAGCACCTGCCTGACAAGCACGAAGTTGTGAGTTCAATTCCCGGTACCAAAAAATAAATAAATAAATAAATAAATAAATAAATAAATAAATAAATAAAGGTTCTGTCCAAAAGACTGCCTCACTTCAGTCGCCAGTCACACGTGCCACACTGCCTGCCACCTGAACTTCTGACCAAGAAACCAGAAATCCGGGTCCCAAAACTTCTGACAGATTCAGTAACTTGCAAAAATGGCTCACAAAACTCCGGAAAACTCTTCATACCAGTTCATGATAAAGGATATAAAGGACACAAATGAAGAGCTAAATGAAGAGGTACACAGATGAGGACCAGAAGGGTCGCAGGGGCAGGAGCTCCTTCCCGTGGCATTAGGATGCAACAGCCTCCCAGGACCAGGACGCACTCACCAACCCAGCAGCGCCATGGAGCCCACTGTTCAGAGGGTCTTACAGGGCAGCATCTCACAGGCGCGACTGACTGGGCTCAATAGCACGCCCTACACACTTCTGCTCCCACCCAGGGCTGGGCCAGAAAGTTCCAACCTCCAGTCACATGGTTGGCTTCTCTGTCAAGCAGTCCCCTTTCTAAAGTTATTTAGGGGTCCCCTTTATTAGTATAAACTCAGGTGTGCCTGAAAGAGGCCTATTAAAAGTAACAAGACACTCCCTGCTTATCCATGGAGAGGGACACATTCCAAGACTCCAGCAGGTGTCTGAAAGAGAATACTCCCAGCCCTACATATATATGGTTTTACTATACATCAGACCCTATGATAAAGTTAAGGTACAAAGTAGGCACAGTAGGAGAGCAGCAATAACTAATGATAAAATAGGATAGTGCTAACAACAGACTAATAAAAGTTACATGAACGTGATCTCGATCTCTCTCAAAATGTCTTACTGCACTGTCCCCTCCCTTCTTCCAGTGGCATGAGATGGTGCAGTGACTAAGTGATGAGATGAAGGGAGGTGAATGGTGCAGGCACTGTGACATCGTGTTAAGCCACTGCACAAAGGTTATCAAAACACCAGCACTGCAATTCCACAACAGCACAACTGGTAACTGAGGCGGCCGCTATGTGACTAATGGGCAGGTAGCAAACACAGGTGGGTAAGTGTGGGACAAATGGGTAAGTCATGTCCCAAGTGACGCAGATCAGGATTTCATCACACTCCTCAGAACTGTGTGCAATTTAAAACTCACAAATTGGTTATTTCTAGAATTCCCATTTAATGTTTTTGGACTATAGTTCAGCATAGGTAATTTCAACAGCTAAAAGCAAAACTACAAATGAGAGGGGACTGACTACTATCTTTAGGAGATGCCAAAAGTCCTAGAAGTTCTGGGCTAGGAATCAGGAACAAAGACTGAATACTACATACATTTTTAGCATATCCCCCCAGCAATTCTACTCCTAGGGATGTACCAAAGAGAAAGAAAACATATCCACACCAAGAGCTGTACATGAATATGCACCCAGCACTATACAGAGTAGCCAAAAAGTATTAATTTAAGCACTCATCAACCAACAAGTGGATAAACAAAATGTGGCACAAGCTGTGTAAGCCTTGTCTGACCAGACCTGGGACCAGAAGTGTTTCAGATTTCAGACTGTCAGATTTGGGAATATATGAACTCTGCTGGATGGGCATTAATCCAAAAATCTCAAACTGCAACACACTGGAGCATTATGAATTTGGTATTTTCAGATTAGGGATGCTCAACCTGTAATCCAGATAATAGAGTATTATTCATTATGAATGACCCTTGAAAATGTGCTAAGTGAAAAAAGTCACAAAAGATCACACATATGATTTTACTTATGAAATGTCCACAAAAGGCAAAACAGGTGCAACAGAAAGTACATTAACATTGGTAAGAGTTTTCCTTAGGAAGGATAATGAAAATGTTTTAAAAACTGCTTGTAGTGATGGCTGCAAGCTCTGATTGTATTAAACATCACTGAACTGTACATTTTAAAAGGATTAATTTTGCCAGGCACAGTGGTACATGACTATAATCCCAGCTACTCAGGAGGCTGAAGCAAGAAGATCCAAAGTTCTAGGTTAACCTGAGCAACTTAGCAAGACTCAAAATTTAAAATAAAAGGGGTAATTTTATGGTTATATGAATTAAATTTCAATACATATATTTTAGAAAAGTAGGTTCAAGTCTTTGCCATGTTAAAAATCCTTCCCTCAGGCTGGTGAGATGGCTCAGTGGCATAAGCGCCTGCCCGGCAAGTGCAAGGGCCTGAGTTCGACTCCCAGAACCCACATACGAAAAAAGAGCAGGTGATATTGCTCAGCGGCATGGGCACCTGCCAGCGCGCGAGGTCCTGAGGTCGACCCCCGGTACCCACACACACACAAAAAAAAATCCTTCCCTCAATCCTTCATCAATTTCTGCTGCCATCTCTTTCCATTTTCCCCTCGCCATTAAGATGTATTTAGTATGGTGAGATGGCTCACTGACATAAGCGCCTGCCTGGCAAGCGTGAGGTCCTGAGTTTGACTCCCAGTACCCGCATTAAAAAAAAAAAAAAAAAAAAAAAGATGCATTTATTCTTCAAAAAAAAAATCTGTATTTGCTTTCTCTCCATTCTTTGATCTCCCACTAACTCCTCAGTTCAGTGAAAACTGAGCTCCTCCCTTAACCATTCTACCAAAACTGCTACCATTTAGTTATCAAACTCACTAACTTCTTAAGTCACCAAATTCAACAGACTCTTAATAATCAATCATTGTTTTGCCAAACATGGTGGCGCATGCCTGTAATCCCAGCACTCAGGAGGCTGAGACAGGAGGATCACCCCGAGTTTGAGGCCAGCCTGGGCTACAAAGTGAGTTCCAGGCCATCCTGAACTGCATAGTGAAACTCTGTCTCAAAAAGCCAAAATAATAATAATAATAATAATCCTTGTTTCACTGGACTACACAGAACATTTAGAGAAGTGTTTTCCAGGACAGGTGTGGTAGTACACAACTGTGACCCCAGCTACTCAGAGGCCAGAACAGCACTGCAACTTCAAGGCCAGCCAGGGCAACTTAGCAAGACACAGTCTCAAAATAGGGTTCGGATGTAGCTCAGTGGTAAAGCATTTACCTGGCATGTGTGAGGCCCTGGGTTCAATCCCCAGTACTGAAAATAAGTTTAAATTTTTCTTTAAAAAATCAAGGTTTTGGGCCGGTGAGATGGCTCAGCGGCTTAAGCGCCTGCCTGGCAAGCGCGAGGGCCCGAGTTCGACTCCTGGAACCCACATACGAAAAAGGGGCCGGTGATATCGCTCAGTGGCACGGGCGCGTCGACCCCCCGGTACCCACAAAAAAAAAAAAAAAAAAAATCAAGGTTTTCCTTTATTTAATTCATTTTTATTTTTTTTCTGGAAAGTTGTAAAGTAGAGCTTCCTTTAAAAATGACCCAAAAGTGAGATCCAAGTCATCTAATCCTGTTATTTCTCCCCCACTACCCAAATCCAACTGTTGCTGAATCCTATAAATTGTACTCTATAAATATTTGTGCTGTTAACCTACTCCTCTGTATCCCAACTGACAGTCTTACCGCTCATCTCAGTGGGTACAAAAACCTCCTAACCAGTCTTTCTGCATCCAATCTTATGCAACCTCCACTTTCTAAAATCCATACTCTGCATTCTAGAATGATTTTTCTGAAGTGAAAACATTATCATGCTTCTTTCCTGAGTAATATCCACAAACCCTATTATTACCCATAGGAAAAAATGAGTGGCAGGCAGCACTTTCGAGGATCGATCTGCAGCCTCCTCTGCTACTTACGCCAGCCACAGCTATGGCAAACTTTCACTTCTCAAAGTGCCCCACGCTGTCTCCTGCCACATGTCCCCGTCCAACTTTTCTTCAGCCTAACTTCCTTTCCTCAGTCTCTGCCTCAGTCATGCCTAGTCCTTAAACTTCAGGTACAATAAAATATATAGTACCTAATATCGTGCCTATCACAAACAGGGAGTTAAAAATGAGTTGAGCCAGTTTAGATATCTTTTTTGTCCTGTCTCGGTGACTGCTACCTGCTTATAAGAAAAAGCTGAAATTTCTCCGATGGTGTACAAGACTATGCTTACCCATAATTTGATCCCTGTCTATCTTCTCATTTTGGTGTCTCCCCACCACCTCACACTCTAACTAGAGAACCTTGCAGATCCTGCAATAGTTTTTTTTTTTTTTTTTTTTTTTTTTTTTTTTGCGGGGGGGGGTACCGGGAATCGAACTCAGGACCTGGCACTTGCCAGGCAGGTGCTGTGCCGCTGAGCTATATCCCCGGCTGCAGTATGGATGCTTTTGCCCACACTGTTCCTTCTACCTAAATGCCAATCATTTCTATGCCTGTCCAGTTGTTTTCACCGCTTTCTATTTATAGTTTTTCTTAACTACTGCCCCTCTCTACAATCTCATCTTTGCTTCCTACCTTCTTTGTACATCCTTGAACACCCAGGCTTTCTCCCATCAATCCTAAAAACATATTGTACTTGTGGGCTGGATGTGGCTCCGTGGTACTTTTCCTAGCATGACTGAGGCCCTGGGCTCCAACCTCCAGGCAGGGGATGTGTACCTGTTCACAGTTCAAGAGATTAAGCTTGACCACCTGAAGGCAGGGTTGTCTTATCCATCTTCAGGTCTTTTTGACCTGGGAAAGAACCTGTCACACAGTAATTCATGTACTCTAAACAATTTGCATTTTCCTTTTTCTTTCTTACACAGACATAAGCATCTATAAGGGGTTTTCTTTTGAAAAAGAATATACTTTCAGGTAATGTTAGGGACCTAATCTCTCTTTGCCAAGCAAACAACTTTGCAAATATAACTGTACAAAATAAAGTTCACACACACTTTCTCATACTACATCTAAATTGGGGAAAACAGTCCCTATAGATCTGTAAGAAATACTATTTTGAAGAGATAGCGTTAAGTTCTCTTACGTAGCTTCTAGATACTTTTTAAAAAAAGTATTTATCTGTAGTTACTGTTAAATAGCCTATCCCCTTGGACCTTGAGACACTTCGAATGAAAAGTGGAAACTACCCTACTGACTTCCTTCCTACTCTGACTACTGCCAGTATAGCTCATTTTCAGAAGATGCCCAAAAAGGAATTATCAACAAATCACCTACACAATTCCAAAGAGAGAAAAGAAGGCTACATTTCTCATTCGCGGTTTCATTTCTTTTTTTAGAAGTGCTGTCTCCCGCAACACCAAACCACAAGTGGGTCTATTCCTTATCACCACTCGGATATTTTGTGAATAACTGCCAAAGATGACGAAAGAACTGCAGCATTCAAACCCATCCCTCGAACAAAAACTCCATGAAAGCGTCTCCAGCGGGACCGGATAGTGCACAAACCCAATGAATCCCTCGAACTAAAATTTCAGCTATCTGCAAGAACGCTACCAGGCCTCGGGGTAAACGCTGCGTGCTGGGAGGGCCGCTCTGCAATGCTGAATCTCAGAACCTGAGCCAGCAGCAGCAGTCCCGGAACAGCGAGGGGCTGTAAAACCTGTTTCACGGGAGCAAACTGGAAGGAAGGAAAGGACAAGGAGCTGACCTCAATTAAGGGCTGTGTGGCATAAGCACCCTTGGAAACGGCCTGGAAAGGGGAAGCTGGACTCCAGGTCGGCCCGTCCACCCCGCTGGACCCGGACTCGGGCCCGCGCCCCGCAGGCGCCCCGGCCCCGTGCCCACGCGCGTCCAGCCCCGGCCCGAGGTGCGCGAGGCGTGGGCCCCTCCCTCCCGCCGCCGGGGCCGCAGAGGCGGGCTTCGGCGCAGGTGGGCGCACGGTGGGCCCCCGCCCCGGGGTGCCGCGGGACGCTAGCTCTGGTGCTGACCGGGGTCTGACACGCCCTCGCCCGGCCCCTGCTCGACCCCGACCTCCAGCCCTGAGTCAAGACTCAGCCCGCAGCCGCCTGACAGACGAAGGGCTCCCGGGCACTCAGGGCAGCACGGCCGCCACCATACGCGCCCTCCCGGCTGACCTGCGCTGCCGCCGCCGCGCGACCGCGCACGCTGCCGCCTCTCCCGCTCACGCCGCCGCCACCGCCTCCTGCGCTGTGCCCCTGGCTGGCCTCGAGCGCCCCATTCCCACCCCGCCCCAGCCTCCGCCTGTTTACTGTGATCGGGAAGGAACGCGACCGTCCGGCCCCAGCGCGCACGCGCACCCGCTACTCCCACAGCCTCCGGCTTCCCGGGTCGCTTCCCTGTGACGACTGAGGCAATCGAGGATGAGCGCCCGGGGCCCTCGCACGGGACATGCTGGGAGTTGTAGTCTACGGACTCCGACGCTGAGACCGCTCGTCCAGGAAGCACACTACAACACCCCGGAGACACCGCTTCCTCTCTCCCCTCCCCTCAGGCTCCCTGAAGCGACTAGAGCGCGTGCGCCGAGCGCTGGCGCTCTCCCGGCGCTTGCGCAGTACGGGGCTTGGGCACTGGGAGATGTGGCGCCTATTCGAAGCAAGTCCGGCGAGGACTTGGGCCTGAGGAGGGAAGATGCGTTCGTCCTCGCGCTGGGGCGGCCTGTCCCTTTGCTGCCGAAGTCCACACTGCCCCGCGCGGACCTCAGCAGTCCTAACCGGTCCAACCTGCCCGCGCACCGCCTCCCCGCCACGGTCTGGGCCTGCCTGGCCTCCCCGGGTGGAGTCGCTGGTTTGGGGTGGGGACGTGGGCTTGGGGTGAGGACGCTGGCTCTGGCTTTTAGAGGAAGGGAGCGCCTGGCCTGTGTGGAGAGCGTCGCGACAAGCTGTCAGAACGTCCTGGGGAGTCCTGGGATGGGAGCTGCACGTCGCCAACGGAACTGAGTTCCCTCCAGAGCCCTTCACAAGGCCCGAAAAATCGTCCCCTCGTGTACACTCAAAGCTGGAATCCGGCAGGCCTTTGAGCCTCTTTGTTTTATAAATTTAGTCAGTTATTCGAGGAAAGACAGGATTTCGACCACTCAGGCCTCCACAGTCACTCCTTTCCTGTGAGCCGCACTCCATTCAGAACGTCTTACCCCCAGGCATGATGGCACATGCCTATAATCCCAGCACTCAGGAGGCTGAGGCAGGAGATGGCTTCGAGTTCGAGGGCAGCCTAGACTACCCTGTCTCCAGAAAGATACCAAAAACTTTCTCGAGCTGATCACTGCCGTCCATCTTGCACTGTGCTCCAGTATTGGCCTTCCTCACATCTGGCCCGAGTCTTCCATGTGCTCTGCTTCTCCATTATAGTAGAGAGCCCTTCAGCAGCTCGAAGTTGGACACGGAGGTCCGGAACAGCCTTCCTATGGCCCCTCCAGCAACACAACAGTCTCCCAGGACCACCAGGATGGCCACTGACCATACACACACTCTGCTTCTGCCAACACAAGCAGAGAGAGTTGTAGAATGCATCCTGATTTCATCCCATGTTTTGAGTGGCTCTTCCTTAAGTGGTACCAGCATGTGAGCACAGATGGGCCAACCAATACATAAGCCATACCTACATTTAATACGTAGAACAGAGGTGTGAATATAGAGCATATTTGTTGGCTGCCTCCTCAGCATTCTTTCCTACCACTTAAGCCATGCAGCGTAACTATTAGCTCAGGTCACTGAGGTTCAGAGATGGTCCTTACATAACCCTACTAGAACCAGTGAGCCCACAAAGACTTGAATTGGGGCTCCTAGTAAACTGCAGCCTCCCAGCTCTTGTGTAGTGTACAATAAGTACATGAGGTCTGCAAATATGACCATTTTTCTCCTATGAGGGGAAAGCCTAAGAGATGAGAATTTAGGGGACAGCCAGTGGAGCCTAGGATGAAGTCAATACTGTCAAATGCTGGGAAGGTGGATCGTAACACTGGTGGAATCATTAGAACTGCAATAGCAAACCTTACCTTTTTAATACTACAAAATATCCTATCCTACAGACTGTTTAAACTTGTGAGCCATAAGTGTCCTGTGTCCTTTAAGCTGGTTGCTATTAAAATTCTGAGAACTTAACTAATTCAGTTGGATTTATTTTACACTGAAACATCCTGCCTACTATCCACTAACTGCCTCATGGTCAGTAATTCTCTGCACACAAAACAAACATAAAGCTGGATAAAACTGGCAAAAGCAACCATTTCGGAGCAGTGGAAATCAAATACAAAAAAACAGCCTGAGAAACATCTGCTCTTCAAAAATTGCTAGTTCAGTAGAAATAGTCCATGTCTGTGGTCTTGCCTGAAGCTGCTTCTCTCTCCCTCTGTGGACAGGGAGATTTTAGAAATAAGAGTGCCACTGAGGGGTAAATAAGCCTCTACGGATCTCTGACCAGCTAAGAAATGAGGCACTTAAAGGGTATTGACCTAAGAGACCCACTTTAAAACTGAAAGTCATAGGAGACTTGAGAACTGTTGGTAAGTTGGAATGTTTTCCTCAACTAACAGTGTTTGAATATAGCCTTTTCCCTAATCACTTGCTGACCACTCACCTGTTCAGTCATGTGCCAGAAAGTCAGGCTAAAAATTCAAATGAGGATAAAAAACAGCAGACATACCAGCAGCCACACGTTGGAGAGAGAGATTTTAAATCTGCTTAAATCTGGGCAGATAACTAAAGACAAAACAACAACACCACCATGAAAAATTAAAATGTGTGTAGAGTTGCTATAATACATAAAATGTCCACATTTCAACCAAAAATAGCAGTTCTTACAGAGAAACAGGAAAATGTCATCCACTCTCAGGGAGGAAAGAAAGCAATCAATAGAAAATGTCTTTAGTTAGGCCCAGATATTGGCCTTAACTTAAAAGTATACTTTAAAATAGGTCTTATATTTAAAAATTAGGGCCGGTGAGATGGCTCAGCGGCTTAAGCGCCTGCCCGGCAAGCGCGAGGGCCCGAGTTCGACTCCCGGAACCCACATACGAAAAAAGGGGCCAGTGATATCGCTCAGTGGCACGGGCGCCTGCTGGCGCGCGAGGTCCTGAGGTCGACCCCCCTGGTACCCACAAAAAAAAAATAAAATAAAAAAATAAAAATTAAAGGGCATTTTTCAAAGGATTAAATGGAAAGTTAATGATAATTATTTAACAAAAGATCTCAACAGAGAAATGGACTACAGATATTCCTCTTTTATCAACCCACGTGTTTAATGAATGTTCAGACTTAGGACCAATATGTACTGTTCAGACTTAATATCAGCTCCTAGGACTTATGACCCATCTTTTTTCTTTTTTTGGTATAGTTCTGTACATCTTGTTTATAGATCCTCAACATTTTTTGTACCGTATACCTTTTTGATACAGTACTATAATTTTTGCTGATTGTACTGTACAGCACTGTAGTTTTATGTTGTTATACATTACAGTGACTGCTTGTAAGGGTTATGCAAATAAAAGCACTTGTCAAGTTGGAGTTTCCTTTGACCATTTCTTTGTTCCGAATATTGTAATAATGTATGTACTATATGCAATTCCTCATTTAGCAACCAATTCACTCAACAATCTAGTCACAGGAACAGAACTCAGTTGTCTATATAAAAAAGAAAAATGAAATTTATAGAGTTGAAAAAGTACAGTAATGGAAATTTTATTAGGTGATATCAATGGAAGATCTGTGATGACATAAAGAATCACATATATGAAGATAAATCAAGAAGTTATTCTACCCAAAAAAACAAAATTGAAGAAAAAACAAGGACACATTCATACTGCCTCTGCAATTTAAGATAAAAAAGAATATGTTTTTAGCAACAAGCAAAACTTAAGGACATGCATTTGTAGCTGTAATGCAGAGAAAAAAAGGGAATACCTAGGTATTGGTGAGAGAAAGTGTGGCAGCACTTTTTATACTGTAGGCGATATGTAGATATCAGGTGTTCTTATAATTCTTATAAATATTAAATATTATTTTACCAGAGGATGATACAGATTATTCCTTAATATGGAGTCATGAACCCAAATAAGTAATATACCTAATAAAGTTCTGAGCAGGGTATGGTGGCACATGCCTGCAATCCCAGCATTTTGGAAGGCTAAGGCCAGGGGATTGCAAGTTCATGCCCAGCTTGGGGAACTTAGTGACTTAGTAAGTTTAAATAAAACTGTCTATATAAAAAAGCTCTAGGTTCACTTCTCACTATTGGGGAAAATAATATCAGGAAACTCCAGCTGACATTAAAAAAAGAGAAAGAAAAGAGCCTTGGAGACCTGTGGAATTATATGAAACCCCAACATACGTGGAATGAGAATACCAGAATAAGAGGAGAAAAGAAAAACAAAACTTAAAATTATAGCTGAATTTTTTTCTAAATTTGATTTAAAACAAAAACTCAACAGATAAAAACAAAGTTCAGATATTAACAAATGATGCTGAATAAACTGGCTCTGCACATGCTGAAGATTAAAATTAGACCCATATCTTTCACTGTGCACTAAACTAAATTCAAAATGGATCAAAGATCTAAATATTAAAACAAAAACTTTAAATCTGCTGGAAGATAGAATAGGTAAGACTCTTGAAGACATTGGTGTTGGCAAAGACTTTATGAATAAAACCCCAGTTGCACAGGAACTATCACAAAGAATCAACCACTGGGATCTCATCTTATTAAAAAGCTTTTGCACAGCAAGAGAAACCACTGACAGAGTGAAGAGATAACCCACAACATGGGAAAAAAATGTTTGCCAGCTGTTCCTCAGACGAAGGATTACTATTGAGAACATACAGAGAACTCAAAAAAATCAGACCTCCCAAATTTAAAGACCCAATCCAAAAATGCGCATCTGAGATGAATACATACTTCTCAGATTAAGAAATACAAATGGCAAATAAATATACAAAAAAATGTGTAACATCACTAGTCATTCAAGACAGGCAAATTAAAACAACACTGAGATTCCATCTCACCCCAGAAAGAATGGCTATTATCAAGAAATCAATCAATAACAGATGCTGGAGGGGCTGTGGGGAAAAAGGAACCCTTCTCCACAGTTGGTGGGAGTGTCAACTGGTACAGCCACTGTGGAAATCAGTGTGGAGATTCCTCAAACTAGGATTGGAGGTCCCATTTGACCCAGCTATTCCCCTCTGGGTATCTTCCCAGAAGAATTAAAAACATCATACCACAGCGATATATGTGCACCCGTGTTTATAGCAACACAATTTATAATAGCCGGATCTTGGAAACAACACAAGTGCCCATCAACCGAGGAATGGATAAAAAAGATGTGGTCTTTTTATACAATGGAGTATTACTCAGCCATAAAGAAAGATAAACTAGAGACTTTTATAGGTAAATGGATGCAACTCGAGACCATACTCATACGTGAAATAAATCAGACGCACATGTGTAAACATCGTATTGTCTCCCTAGTGTGAGAAACTGTAAGAGTAAATAAGATCCTAAATGTACAACAGATATGGTAAAACAGGAGGAAACTGTTCAAAAGGAAAGAGAAACTGGGATGGGGGAATGGAGAAAAGAAAGAAGGGAAAAGAAAAAAATTATATATATACATGTATATATATATATATACATATACTAATATATATACTAATATATATAGTGTATATATATATACTAATATATATAGTATATATACAGTGTATATATATATATATATATATATATATATATATATACTAATTTCATTTAGTTCATTGAAAAGAAAGGTTTGCACTAATATTGTTTGGACAATTGAATGCTGATATCTTGTACCCTGAGTAACTAATTTAAAAAAAATATGTAATGTATTAACCACTGTTACCCTCCTATTATGTTGTTTTGAAAATTTGTTCTATTTTTTTTCTCTTTAAAATAAAAAAAAAAGTTCAGATAAACCCAAAGTAAGATAAGCACAAAGGGAACCACATCTAAATATATCATACCCAAACAGCTGAAAACTAGGACAAAAAGAAAATCATGAAGTTGGAAGTTGTGCCACACATATATAATCCCAGCTATTGGAAGATTGAGGCAGAAGAACTGCAAGTTGGAGGCCAGCCTGGGAAACTTAGCAAGACCCTTTCTCAAAATAAAATTTAAAGGGAAAATGGCAAGAGTGGTAAGCAACAATTTAGCCTCTCTGAGATCTGAATTCCAGACACTGGAAAATAACAACCTGGGGAGGAAAAAAAGAAGTAGATCCTCAGAATCAGGAGGGGTCTAACAGGAAAATTAAAACCTACAGAGAAACTGAAGAGACAGAACAACACGGAGAATGGAAGGGACAGTCTGTATCTATTCTATCTGGCTCATGGCTCACGGGAAAGGGAAACTGAATCCGGAAAGTGAGAGCTGGGGACTCCAGAAGGTTTCAGGGAGAAACTTCCTAGTGCAATGGACCGGCAAGTGCCATGGGCTGCAGGGAGAGCATGGGATTCTGCTGCCATGTGAGTCTTTCGACGTGCGACAGCTGCTGAGTGGCTCCAGTCTAAGCACCTGGCATATCCCTGGTGAGAGTGCTTGGTTGGACACCATTCCAGAGGAGGGTTCACTGTTTGAAGTTGGGATTCAGAGCAGCGACAGGACAGCTTCACTTCAGGGCTTCAGTGTTAAGTCCCCACAGTGAGAGACAGCCATGGAAGACAACTGCAGTCAAGGAGCGGGCTGGAAAGAGACACCTGAGGGGTTTGAGTTAAAGGACATAGGCCCTGCACCCATACCCAAAGGTCAGGCTCATGCTGAGTTTCTCTTGATTTGAAAGTTGCAGCATTGGCACCCTTGCCCTAGTCCCGCTGCCTGCTGGTACCTGCATCTACTGCAAATCTGGGGTCTGGCTGCCTTTTTTATCTACAAGCATGAGCAGGACAGATCTTGACTTGGATACTGCCCCAAAATTGTAGATCCCAGAATAAAAACATTCGAAATTAAAGAGAATTTATTTTTTGCTTGTTTTTTGTTTGTTTGTTTGTTTGTTGATTTGCTTGATATTACCAGGATTGCATAATTATTGCTTTAATGGGTTTTCTCTGTAAGTCAACACTGAGATTTTTTTTTCTTTTTTCTTTTTTTCTTCTTTCTTCTCCAGTTTCTTGGGGTTTAGGAAATTTCCCCTAAATATAAGGAAAGAAATAAACACACAGCTAAGTGAGGCACACAGAAACCCCAATAGCTATGACCAAATGAGAACGTTTCTGCACCACATTATACTCAGAGTGCCAGAAGTCCATCATAGGGACAAAATCTTTAGTCGTGGTTATTTGGAGTTCTATATGCTTCATTTATTTGTTTATCAAATTACTTATCCATGTTTGGGAAGTTTTCTGCCATTATTTCTGTGAAGAGGTTTTTTTATGGCTTTTGTGCTGTCTCCAGCTTTCTCACTGACTCCAATCAATCTTATGTTGTTTTTCTTTGCTTCATCTTATAGCTGTTGGATTGATTTTTCATGGTCTCTTGCTATTTTTAAGATATCTTTCTTTTCATGGTCACTAGCCGCAGTCTTGTCTTCTAGACCTGATATTCTATCCTTGCCTTAATTCAATCTGTTGTGTATACTTTCAATGGACTTTTTAACCTCCTGGATTTCTCTTTGGATCTGTTTCATGGATTCCATTTCTTTCCTATGTCAGGCATTCATGGTTTCCATCATTTTCCTGAGCTCCTCTATTTTTTTTTAATCTCTATTTTTCTTTAATGTCTTTCATTTTGATCATCATTTCTTTCTGCATCTTAGAGATTATTTTTCCATGGTCTCATCCATTTGTTTTTTCACTTCTGTTGCTATCATTTCAGAAAGTTCCAGTGGTTGGCTTCGGATTTCCTCTATCTTATTATGCTCTGGACTTGTCCTGGTTGGGCTGGGTGTCTGGGGTTGCATTTTGCTTCTGAATCTTGCCATTTTCTATTTTTTATTTCATTTTGTTTTCTGTGTTGATGATTGTAGATTTCTTATGGTAGATAGATTTATCCCTAGTGCTGAGACTTCCCTAGGAAATGTCTATTCTTCAGGGATGTCTTCTAGATATAGGTGGTTCTTGGTCTTTATGTCTATCCTAAGAACTTACCTTCCCAATGTATTAAGGATGGGAAGTTGCTATCTATTTGGTGCAGCATCCAGTCCTTTGGTACTGGACTATAGTGATGGTTCTGACCCCATACAATCACAGTGTTGTCATACAGAGGAGAAAAACTGATTATAACAGGTATGACATCCTGGCTAAAGTAGTACAGTTAGCAGTAACAATAGTCTCAAGCACAGCCTGGCTACTGACAAACTGTGGTAACTATTAACCTAATACCTTTAACCACAGGAGTAAATTCTACAGTTATAACAGTTATAACAAAATCCAACATATACCAGGAAGTTATATGCAATGATTTTTTCCCTCAGTGGAGTGATTTTACCCTGTTGTGTGGGGGGAAGTTTAAGAGGGATAGGGGACAAGATAGAGACATGAATGAGGTCAAATAGAGTAGGGGCAAAGCTGGAGGGAAAGGATGATCCTCCCAAGGTTTGGGAAATTGGAGGACACAGGAGGGGAAGAATGGAAGAGAAAGCAATGGAGTATTGAAGTAAACCAGAAAGAGAAGAGACAATGTTTACTTGCATGAAAGTATTATAAAATCAAGTGAGATAATTGAGGAAAGAGAAAGATGACTAGAAGAAAACAAGAAAGGTAAGAAATCTAAATTGTGAAAGAAAGCGAAAAGAAGGAAAACAGAAAAAACAGAAAACAAAAATAACCACAAAAAACAAAACAAAACAACATAAAACAAAAAAAACCCCAACTGGACAGACAAAGGAAAACCAATCTAACAAACAGAGAAAAATAAAAGTAGTAAAATTCCTCTGGTGTCTACAGTTCTGTGGTAGGTCCAAGTCGGATCCCAGACATGTGCTGTGCACTCCAATCAGGTTTGCAGTGGGATTTGTGCTGGATGTGGGGCTGATCTTGGCCTCTGGATCTGGGGACTGGGACTGGTCTTCCATTGCTGGAGTTCTCCCTGAGCCCTTTGATATAAAATGGTGGCCCTACCCGCCCACTTCTATTCCATGTGTCTGTGTGCCAAAGCACAATGCTGGTTCACCTAACTTACCAACTGCTGGCTTATATTCTCACTGCTGCTTCGGACTTTTCCACTGTACTGGTTGCGCCTGCCTGGCATATGCACCTGCACCAGGGCCTGCTGGGTCACTGGTCCTGCCTGGGCCCAGAGACAAAATCTTTAATGCTGTTAGAGAAAGACAATGAATCACATATAAAGATAAACACATTAGAATTACAGCAGACTTCTCAACACAAACCTTAAAGGAAGGGGCTTGGAGTGAAGTGTTTCAAACCTGAAAAGATAACGACTTCCAACCATGATTTATATATTCATGGAAATAAGGTATTTCCATGACAAGGAGTACACCAGGAAATTCAGGACCATCAAATGAGCATTACAAAAAAATTCCAAGGATATGCTAGAAAGAGACAATGAAGCCAACAATGCCAAGAATTCAAAAAGAATGAATACACATGGCAGGACGAGCAGCTAAGCAAAAGGGAAAAAGTAAGGAAATTAGCAACAGGAAAATATTGCCATGACAGGAATAAGTCAGTATCTTTCAGTAATAACTTTCAGTGTGAATGGTCTCAATCCCCCAATCAAAAGACTGAGTGTGGCAGAATGCATCAAGAAATAAAACCCAACCATATGCAGTATATAAGAAACACATTTAACCTGTTCCCAATGGGGCCATAATTCATATGTCTCACTGCCGGTTTGCTTGAACCCCCAATGGTACATGCATGACTGTCCCATCAGGTGGATTTTTATTAATTTTATTAGTAAAAAGACCAATAAAAGTGATTAGATCAGTGTGTACCACCTGTGGTACAAGCCACTTGATGGGACAGTCATGCACATACCACCAGCAGTTCAAGCTGACAGGAACAGTTAATTAAAAAAGAAATTCACAGATTAAAAACATCAAAGGATAAAAACCAATATCCCATGCAATAGGAAACTGAGAAAAGCAGGGGTAGCTATGCTAATTTTAGACAAGTAGATTTCAAGCCAAAACTCATAACAAGAGACAAAGAAGGTCACTACATATTATTTAAGGTAATAATTCAACAGGAAGAGATAAGAATTATAAAGACATATGCACCAAATACTGGCACATTCAACTTTATAAAGCAAACACTATAGGATATGAAAAATCATATAAACAGCAATACAATCTTAACAGGGGACCTCAATACCCCACTGTCACAAATGGACAGATCAACTAGACAAAAAATCAACAAAAAAATTCAGAGTTGAACCAAACCTTCAAACAATGGAAATAACTGACATCTACAGTGTTCTATCCAACCACAAAATACACACTCTTCTCAGCAGCACGTGACTTTCTCCAAAATAGATGACAGAATAGCCCATAAAGCATGCTTAAATAAATGCAAAAGAATCAAAATTATCCCATGTATATTATCAGATCATAATGCAATGAAGCTAGAAATCAATGGTAAAAGAAAGCAGAGAAACTATGTAAATGCACGGAAATTAAACACCCTCTTGAGTAATCAAATGGTTTGCCTAACATAGAGACACTCTGATCCTTGGAACTGAGTGTAAGAGTTTCATAGAGCCACTTACCTGCTTCCTGAGGGCTAGTGCCTGAGGCTTGATCTCTATGCAGTCTTGTGAGTCAAAGCACTGCTTCATAATTGAAATGTCCTTTTAAAAAAAATATACACAAAAGAGAAGGGCATTTAGAAGTGATTACGAAAACAAGCGTCAGCACTGTGTGAGTTTGCCTTTGCTTTCTGTGGCCACTCACCTCATAACTATGTGGCTTCGAACCACTGTGCTGCTGACCTTGCCCGTGCCCATTCATGCATGGCAGTTGGTGGATTTAGCGGGGAAGACTGATGGTCTCTGCAGTCACCTGTCCTCCAAAAGTCTTGCCCCATGTTCTCTGTTTACGCGCAAGTTTTAAATCCCTGTTCGCATGTCACTGATTAATATCTCACTGGGCAAACTAAGTCATGCACCAAGTTGCAGGTTCAAGGATTGGAGAAATAGACCCTGAGGCACTGCAAACAATTTTGGACCATGCAGTTGTGATCTGTAACAAGAGCTCTTGGCTCTCCTTGGCTTCTTGGTGGTTTTAAATCCTTCAAGAATCTGTAAATTATTGTGAATTGAAAGCTTTCAATGAGCCAGCTGTCCTTCAGGGTAGGTGGCTAGAATTGTGGAAGTAAGTGCAAGAAGGAAAGTCCTAAGTGTACTCACCAGTCTATCTCTGATGACTGTTAAACCTGGCCATGAAATAGATACTACATACATTTTTGTACAATAAACCTATCAGAATTCTTCCAGTAGGAAGTGATAGAAATCCAATTCAAACTCAAAAAAAAAGGAGACTTTACCATTGCACGTAGTCAGGAAGTCTAAGATGCTGACTCGAGTCTATGATGCCTAAGCAACATCAAGACTCTCTTCCCATCTCTCAGTGTCCCTTTCTTTGTGCTGAGTTCATATTCTGGCAGACTAGCTTCATATGGTGACAAAGATACCCCTCAGTTTAAGTTCTTGGATGCTGCGCCTCATAACTGCCTATGTCTTCTGCCCCTGCTTACAATAAAATCATCTACTATGTATGGAAAGACTATGTCAAGTATTGTACATCAAAGTTGTATATATATTTATTTTCTTTCTTTTTTTTTTTTTTTTTGTGGGTACCGGGGGGTCGACCTCAGGACCTCGCGCGCCAGCAGGCGCCCGTGCCGCTGAGCGATATCACCGGCCCCTTTTTCGTATGTGGGATCCAGGAGTTGAACTCTGGCCCTCGCACTTGCCGGGCAGGCGCTTAAGCCGCTGAGCCATCTCACCGGCCCATATTTATTTTCAATTAAATAAATATTGACATCACACAGTGGCTAAGATCATGGACCTGGAGCCAATCTGGATTTAACCCTTTATCTATAAAAATCCCAGGTCACACTGAATCATTTATACAAACTGAATGTAGTTTGTATACTTGAACTATGATTGTGTTCCTCACAATCATTTAAATCAACAAGGAAGGTACACTAAGTGATGTGACCTTCACCTGGCACTGGGGTGTTGGGTGGCAGTGGTGCCATTGGAAAGGTAATTTTTTTACACCTCTATTCTTCTGCTAAATTCTTTCTCTTTTTCTTCCCTGCTGATGTTGGGATAGCATTACTTTTAAGTTCCTCCTTGCCTTCTGAGTTTGCAAATGAAAGCATGAGAACTCCTTTTGTAGCTGAGCTTCTACTTGCAGACTTTTCTCCCAGCTCCAGTATAGACTAAATACAGAAGAAAATATAGGACGGTTGTCATGTCAACTGATTTGTTGAAACAAATGAACACTGTCTTTGTCTCTGGTTGCATCCAACTCTAAAAGATTTTCCAGGAGTGGACAAACTACAAAGCTAACTTAGATTTAAATTTTTTACCTTACAACCATCCATCAAGGATAAAGTTGTGAAAGCAACTTTTAGTCAATCATTTCTTGGAAAAAAATGTTAAAATGTATGTTGTTTAAGTAAATTATAACATTTCTTTTAAACATTATCAATGATAATAGACTGTTTCAAATATTAATAATTTGAACTTGTGGATCACAGTTTCAGACTTAGATAAATCACATCTAAAAGTATGTGTTTCTTTTCTATGACTTTTTTTAAAATTTGATTTTGGGGCTAGGGATTGTAGAACACATGGCTAAGTATGTTTTGGGCCCTGGGTTCAATCTCCAACACCAGAAAACAAATTTATTTTTATTCTAATCAGTTATCTACATAGTTTAAAAAGTATATTTCTTAGAGTTCTCTAGAGGAACAGGACTTATTAGGTAGGCTTAAATATCAGAGGTGGAAAAATCCATAATGCTATCTATATACTGGAGACCTGGAGGAGCCAGGAGCTGCTCAGCCAAAAAGATGGAAGCCACAGACAAGGGATCAACGATGCAGCCCCAGTGCAAGGCTGAAGGCCCAGAATCTCACTAGAGAGCTTGCTCGTGCAAGTCTACATTGGAAGGCTGAAGATACCGGATACCTGGAGACCGATTCCAAAAGCAATAGCAGCAAAGGGCACACCCACTTAGGAAGACTGGAGCCTTTCAAAACAGAAACATTTCCTCTTTCTTTCCCTTTCACTCCATCAGGCTACAAGTCTGCAGTATTTTTTGGTGCCACCCACACCCATGGTGCTCTTCCCTCCTCAGTTTGCTGGCCCGTGTGCCAATCATCCACTTAACTCAGAACTGTGCTTCACTAATCTGCTAGGAGGTTCTCACTCCAGTCAAACTAACATATCACAGAGAGTCACACAATTCTTCAAGACTTGTGATAAAAACAGTAGTCAGCTACCTAACTCCCCTTCCCAGTGCCAATCTCTACTCCCCAGAAGGAGGTACTTTCACCCTTTTTCTTTGAGAGACCGAGTCTCACTGTGTTGTGCAGGCCTCAACGTCCTCAGCTCAAGTGATTCTCTTACCTGAATAGCTGGGACAACAGATATGTATTCCACCCCCACCCAGCTTGCTTTCAACCCTTTAATTCCTTTTATATTTACCTCTATATTGCTAAATAATGAGCTTATATTATTGTTTCTTGAGGCTAGGAGACAATTCTTTGTTTCTTGCATTTCTGAATGTCTCACAAGTAGAAGTGCTGAAAGCTTTTTTCTGCGCTATCTTTTCATGGATGTCTGTACAGCAGTGTGTAGAAGAGAGTCCCCTCAGAGCAGAAAACAGGATTGTTTGTTGTCCACTATAACAAACATAAAGTCTCTTGAGGCAAAGGCTGGGCAGGTTCACAGCCTCTTGTAAAAAAAGTTCCCTAAGCCAGAGCTATCTCAGCTGTGAGGCAAAGCTACTGCATATGTATCATCCACCCGGGGCACTCCATGTCACCCCTATGGGACAGAGGGTAAAGAGCTAATGTGGATATGAAGCCTAAACTGGTTGCCAGTACTTTACCCCGGTCACAACAGTCTTACGAGTCCTGTCAGCTTTGTGATCTGTGCCACCTTAACTTGACAGCTTAAAGTAAGACCACATCTCAGATCCTTCACAGTGCTTGACACTGGATTTATCCCTTTTGGTGCCTCCAAGTGCATGGACTGTGTGGGAAGCCTCCTTTCTCTGCCCTCACTCCCCGCCTCTGTCCCCCTCGACATGCACAACCTCCGATCTCCCCTGCGGTAGTCAGGGTTACAAGGGAATAGGTTTAATGCAGGACACAAAATTTATAGGATTATTTTATAATATTCACCAAAAAAGTCAAATGTAGAGGAGTGCAACAGATCTGTCCATGCACTAGAAACCCAAAGAATCCAGCTGAGGGCCTGGATCCCACGGCAATGTCCTGCACGAGTCCAGCTGAAGACCTAGAGCCCATGACAATGTATCATGCGAGTCTGTATCAAGGATCTGCACTGGGAAGGCCCAAGGGTCAGTGGTGGAAGCTAGAAAGTCTGTGCCAGCGGGATGAAGGATCTGTGCCAGCAGCTGAGGGATCTACCCCGGAGCCAGGAAGCGACACTCAAGGTAAGGACCAGAGCTCCCCCAAAGAGAACCACAGCCATCCTCAGTGACAGTGAGGACCTGAGCTCCTCGGACAATGAGAAGAGCTGAGTTCATATCAGGAAAGCCAGTGTGACAAGCTTCTCCAGGAGGATCAACAGCACCATCTTCCCCTCCAGTTCTCCTTTTATGCTGTTGGCAACAATCCTCGGGGGGGCCCTCCACACCCAGCACCACGCTGACTCAGTTCAGCTGGGCATTACAAGTTGACCATTATTTAATCCACCACACCCCCAATATTCTTATGTGATAATTTGCCTTAGATTGTAATGGCAAATTTATAGAAACTTTACATTAGAAATTAAAAATTAATTAGTAGCCTGTTGCTATATTGAGACAAGATATCCTCATGCTGCTTCCACAGGATTAGACTGCCGAGCTCAGTCAGCCTTGCCTGTCTGCATCCAGCTGCTTCTTCCAGATAGCTGTCTAGGTCAACCTGACTGCATCCAGCTGTGATGTCTGTTTTTCCACTTAGAAATATACGTTTAGTTTTTCTAACATGCTTCAAGGACTTTATGCGTAGGACAGACACTCAAGGACACATTTAACTCTACCCACTCTGCTCAAACCCCCTCCCTCTCAGAATGTTCCTGCCTTATTATAAACAATTCCTTTTCAGTAAAACTGATTAAAGCAAATCTGCCTAGCAATGTGTGACCCAGCCTGTGTAACCAATTATAAACTGACTCCCTATCAACTTTTGTACTTTCTGCTTGCAAAATGTATTTAAACTAAACTCTAAGCTAACTCTGGGCTAATGATTTGGACCTAGTTCCCATCAGCCCACTGGCGTTAAAATAAAGTTGCCTTTCAACTCCTTGGTGCAAAGAGTCTGCCATTCGGTTTGATATCAGATTTCTGCAACAAGATAAGTATCCAGCATTTACATGACTAAGATTATATTCACAGATTTATCATGTCATATGCTCTGATTGGCTTTCATTTCTGGCACATTTCATTTCCTGAAGAGAGTGTGGGGAGTGGCAGAGCCGCAGCTGAGCCGGAGGCGAACCATGTGAACAAGTCATTGGGATTAGAGCAAGGCCAGTCCAGCAGGTGTCCGGCCTTGGTGTCCTCCCTGTTAACTACAGCACAGATCGCTCTGAGAATGTTCTACTTTCAGTGTTGTCAGCCTTGCACTTTTGACTCCGCTGCGTGCTTCCCCCTTTTTACTGTATACAAATAAAAGATACAGAGAGGTCAGGTCCCACCTGATCCCAGCTTTCCTTTTAGTATGTGTCTAGTTTTTTCTTAATCTCCCGTTGCCCCCTCTCAGGACCCCACTGGCTGCACAGGTCACAGCGGAGAGCATAATTGCCCTTTATTACTTCCTTGGTTTTCTATATCAATAATTTGTTCTGGAATTCTCCTTTGGTTATATGCTTTGTAGGTGATTAGTTATGCTGTTAGTTTCACCTTCTTGAAGGCGCCTGTCCCAGAGATGTCTGACTCCAATCAGTGTATCTGGCTGTCATCCTTGGTTGTTCCTGTTTCATCATCCTGGGGACCCCCTCAGCATTAATTTTGGGTCCTGTGCTAGTGTGCTCCACAGACTGGGGGTGGGGGATTCCTAAACAACAGAAATTTAAGAGGTGTGATTAAAAAAAAGTGCGGAATGTTTAAATTTAAATATTTATTACAGTAAAAGACACATTGTCATTATTCTCCTAATAATACTCCACTTCACTTTGAACACACTTATCCCATTGTTCTTGCCACTTTCTGAAGCAGTTCTAAAAGTGCTCTTTTGTAAATGTTTTTAGTTGAACTGTGATGGCTGCCTTAATGGACTGAATCAATTCAAAATATTTACCTTTTGTGGTCATTTTGACTTTGGAGATGAGCCAGAAGTCACACAGGGCCAGATCTGGTGAATGAGGTGGTGAGGACACACTGTCATATTTTCAGAAGCCTGCCTTTTGGTTGAATGGCACTGGGCAGAAGCATTCACTGTATTTTTTTTTTTTCATACCTTGTAAAGACTCAACTGCCAGCTCTCCACATTTTCTACCAATCACTGAAATGACCTCCCCTCAACTTCAAGAAGATCCCCCCTTGTGTATCCCAGATGAAACTAATCAGCCCAGATGACTGTGAGATGGACTTGACTCACAGGCAGAGTTAACAAGGAGCTGTACTGTCACCCAGGCCACCTCACGCTAACATTTTCATAAGGATACGAAAAATACAGTCAAAAACTTTGCAAAAATCTCTATGCACGTGGCAAGAATACTTAGGTAACACGGTATGCAAATTGTAAGTTCGACAGAATTGAGTTTGAATGTTGGTGCTAATTCCAGCTCTGCGTCAGGGTCAGCAAACCTTTTTCTTTTCTTTTTTTTTTTTTTTTTTTTTTTTTTTGTGGGTACCGGGGGGTCGACCTCAGGACCTCGCGCACCAGCAGGCGCCCGTGCCTCTGAGCGATATCACCGGCCCCTTTTTCGTATGTGGGATCCGGGAGTCGAACTCGGGCCCTCGCGCTTGCAAGGCAGGCGCTTATGCCGCTGAGCCATCTCACCGGCCCTCTTTTTTTTTTTTTAATGTGGGTACCAGGAGTCGACCTCAGGACCTCGCGCTTGCCAGACCTTTTTCTTAAAGAGCTAATAGTAAATTTTTAGGTTTTGCTGTCTATATGTTCTCTTGTTGCAACTACTCAGCTTTGCCGATAGAGTGCAGAAACAGCCATCGAGGATATATAAAAAAATGAATGTGGCAATGTCCTCCCCCAAGCTAACTTTATTTAGAAAAACAAATACATAACTGGATGTGGCCCATGGGCTACACTTTGCTGACCTCTCCTCTATGATCATATATTCTTACCTCAGTTAGGTCATTTGCAAAAAAATGGTCATGTTTGCTGCTTTTTGAGGCTGTTCTGGCACTCATATAATACAAGCCAGGGCAGTGAAGGGGGCCCCAAAATCAGACAGATGTTGGGCTGAGTCGGGAATGTGCCTCTTCCTAGGTACAGTAGATAGACATGTTTCTGGCACTCTCTCAGCCCTATAGTCTGGCTGGATTGGACAAGACCTGAGACAGTTTAATTTGCAGAGGGCTGTTTAATGGAGCATTAGAATGTATTTCTGGTTCACTGCTCTGTCTGTGGTTCCAGCTCTATAAGACACTGAGCTGGCTGCAGCTGTAAAATTCACCTCTTGTGACTCAACCAAAAATATCCACTTTAGCTCCCGGTCCTTCAGAAGCACTTATGTAGTAGCTTCGTTTGGTCGTTTTTTGAAACAGATCTAAGGTCACAGCCTCTCTCTCGATCTCTTTTCTCCCTCTCCTTCTCCTTCTTCCCCTTGTGTCCGGCACAGAGCTCCTCGCCCACACTGAGTCTGTACCCGTGCAGGGTGTCACGTCCAGTCCAGGTAGACTGTGCTCTGCCGTTAGCACTGTTTCTGGTGCTCGAGGGAAGGAGCCAGGTATTCCATCTTTTTACTGGAGTTGAAACAAGAAAGAAAAAAAGCCTTCACCAAAGCAGGGCTTTGAAGTTTGCCATCAAAGGATTTCCTTAGAGTGGCTGTTGAAAGCTTTCAATACAGACAGGCTTACAAAGTCGAGCGGGTTACCATCCCCCTAGGACGTCCACGTGTGGGTCTAAGTACAACAAAGGAGAATCAACTGCCAAGGCTGTCACAGAGCGTCTGAACCAGCAGCTGGGAGTATTTCTAGGAAAGGACAAGAACTGGCCCTCAGGGAACACGCAAGGTTCCTTTGTGAAGTATCTTACTGCTGTGAGGCAGCAGCTGCAGACTTCTGGAAGCTGAAGCTGTAGCAAAAATGCAACAGCACTGCTGGGGCTGTGATTGGTGAAGGCTTCCTAGAGAGAAAAAGAATATCTTACACAATCAAAAATGCACACAGGCTGTCACCTAAAACCTTATTCCGGGCCGGTGAGATGGCTCAGCGGCATAAGCGCCTGCCTGGCAAGCACGAGATCCTGAGTTCGACTCCTGGAACCCACATAAAGGAAAAAAAGGGCCGGTGATATCGCTCAGCGGCACAAGCGCTTGCTGGCAAGCGCGAGGTCCTAAGGTCGACTCCCGGTACCCACAAAAAATAAATAAATAAAAAATAAAACCTTATTCCAAGGTTATCACAGACCAGGTGTGACACACACAAGCACTGATGTTTTGTTGCTTTTAATAGCAAAGGTTCATTCTCAAGGGAATAAGTCAGTTATGATGTGTCCACTGCAGTAGATACTATACAGCTTCTGGAAAATGTAGGTCTTTATGTCTGGGCATGAAAGGTGTCCGTGTCCATGATACAGCAAACAGCTAGCAGCTGTCTGGACGGAACACATGCGAGAGGATGGCCGCTGTCTCTGCACTGTTTGAACTAATTATGAAAGCGGTGGATTATGAGGGAGGGAAATAATGTTTGGAAAAAGTCAGCTGTAACTTTTACTTTCATTGCAGAAGACAGAGCAAAGAGCAATAAATCTGGCTGAAGAGATCTACAGTCATCTCGTTCCTCATAAACGTTATAAATAATAAGACACTGAAACAACACATACCAACATAATTCTCCACTTAAAGTTCAAGTATCTTAGTGGCACAGCGCATGTTTAGCATGCATAAGGCCCTGAGTTCCATCCCCAGCAGCATACATTAACAAATGAATAGACTGAATTTAGATCTAGAACGTCTCCCTGAAGTCTAATGTGTTCAAAGGGGGCGCTTTTGGGAGGCGACTGGATCATGGGGCGCTTCACCCATCAGTGGGTTCATCCACAGATGAATTCACAGCCGCAGGTGTCGTCAGGAGGCGGGGCCTGGTTGGAAGAGGTGGTCCTGGGGGCGTGGCCTGGAATGATGCGTTCTTGCTCCTGGCTCCTCCTTTCTCTCTCTTTCCTGGCTGCCATGAGGTGAGCAGCTCTCCTGTGCCAGACCCTTCTGCCATGCGTGGTGTTTAATGGTTTCCAACTTTTAAAATCAACTACCCCATCCATAGACAATTTAGTACGGGAATCTAAGTTGAGAAGTGAAAGTTGGAGAAGAATCTTACATCTCAGAGAGGCAAGGAATATAGTACAAGGATAACAAATTGGGAAACAGAGATTTCAGTGTATCACTTCAAATGGTGAGGTTAAAACAGATCAACTAAAAATAAAATAACAAATAAATAGATATAGAAATGCAATATTTGGAACCATGAGGGTCACTAGCAAGAGAATAAAACACAAGAAAAATGATTGCTTGGAAGGCTAGGTCTGGGGGAGGAAGGATGTGCCAGACTTTTTTTCAACACAAACCCTGCTGTACTCTGAGTTTTTAAAAAGTAATTTACATGTATTTTATTAATAAAATTTCCTTAAATAAGAAAAAAATAGATTGGAATGTATCTGCATTTTTATGACACCAAAAATAGACCAAGCAGCTCTTTCAGTGGCTTGTAATTTGGGGCTAAAAAAAACTCAGTTGGTTTATTTTTATAGTTTTTCTGTTTGGTTTCTTTTTTTTTTTTTTTTTTTTTTTTTTTTGTGGGTACCGGGGGGACGACCTCAGGACCTCGCGCGCCAGCAGGCGCCCGTGCCACTGAGCGATATCACCGGCCCCTTTTTCGTATGTGGGTTCCGGGAGTCGAACTCGGGCCTTCGCGCTTGCAAGGCAGGCGCTTAAGCCGCTGAGCCATCTCACCGGCCCTCTGTTTGGTTTCTAAATGAAGAGATGGAGTTGATTTCAAACTGCTTTTAGTAGTCTTCATTCGGAAATCATACATTGTGAGTAGAGGTTTTTTTGCTGTCCATTAGTGAAAAACCAAATTGATTTTTATATTTTCTCCTGTATCATTGATGTTTGAAGAATAGAGAATGTTGTGTGTTTTATATAAGAACTGTGATCAGACAAATGCATAGTATAGACCTAGTGGGAAATATCTTAGCTCACGCCTGTAATTTCCAGCAAGTGGGAGGCTGAGGCAGGCAGATGTGAGCTCAAGGCCACACTCGGCTACATAGAGCCTGTCTCAAAAAAAAAATCTTGACAGGAACTTGAAAATTATCATTTTTATGCTCCCTACTAACTTGTTTGCAATTGACAAAATATTCCTCATGCTTCCCTACTTGATTATGATAAAATGTACATTAACACAACATTTATCATTTTCACCAGTTCGCAGGGGTCGGTGACATCAGGTTCGTTGACTCTGCTGTGCCACCGTCCCACCCTCCGTCTCCAGGGCTTTTTCATCCGCTGAAACCGAAACCCTGTCCCCACCTCGCGCAGCCCTGGTGCCCACCAGCCTGGCTACTTCCGCTCTGCGCGTCGGCCCCCTCGGGTGCCTGGCACCTCACCTTCGAGTCCCCGCGCACCGTGACACTTCACGTCCGGGCCACCCCCGCCTGCCGGCTCTGCGAATGAGCGGGGACACTGCGGAGCGCACATCCGAGTCCCTGCTTCCAGCTTTTGGGTGAGCAACCAGAAGCGGAATGGCCGCGTCAGACGGCAACTGCACGTGTGCCCTTCTCTCTTTATACGTTTGTTGTCTTCGGTGTTCTGCGACAGCCGCGGAAAGCTGCCCCGCGCACCACCCAACAGCCTGCTGCAGCTCTGGGCGGCGAGTCCCGGGGTAGGTGGCTCACAGCTGGGTCCGCGGACCCGGTCCCTGGATGAGCGTTTGGGGGCTCGCAAATTTGTTTTAAGGCTCACATTTCTTTCAGTCGAAGGAAAGCAGTGCCCGTGCTGTTCTCCAGCTGCGAGTCCCCGGCCCTCCCTGCGGGACGGCGCTGCTTTGCAAGCGTCCGGGACCCCGCGGACTCCTCCGCAGGAGCGGGGCTCCGTCCACAGCTCGCAGCCCGCCGTCCTCTCCGGGCTCTTCTGTTTCTCCACACTCGGGAGGAGAATTAGAAACCCAGTTTACTATTTAAAAACAACGCCGACCTTTTTGCCGCGACTGCGCTCCGTGTCCGCCCCTCTGCGCTGACGCTAAGCAGATTCGGCTCTCGCTCCGCCTCTGGCTCAGAGACCCACGGCCCGCAGCGCACCTGGCCCGGCCGGGCTACAGCTGACCCGGCATCTGTAGTATTGTCCTATTATATAAACCTGTTAAAGCTGATTCAAACCCGGTGTGGTGGAGCCACTCTGGGAGGCTGAGGCAGGACGATCACGATTTCCAGCCCAGCCTGGGCAATTCAGTGCCTTACTGAAATGCAGTCTCAAAATTTAAAAAATAAAAAAAATAAAAAATATTTTAAAGGCTGGGATGTCGTCCATTGTGAAGGCCTTGGGTTCAATCCTCAGCACTGGGGGAAACAAAAAAGGTAATTTACTACTAAGGAGATTCAGTTCCATTCTTAGGAGAAAAAATTACCAGTCAGTACTGCATCTGAGGTTGTTTGAATGCAGTGTGAAAGGCCCAGCTGTGGCATTGGGGCAATTTAGAGGAACGCGCTCGCCAAAGGCAGTGACTTCATTTCAGGGATGCAGCTGACCAGTGATCCAAGCTGCACCCCCGCCTCCAGCACGAACCCCACTTGACATGTTGCTTCTGGGAATGTCTTTCTTGGCAGCGCATCCAAAGGCATCATACTGATGGAGTCTGCATCTAAGCATTTGAAGTTTGTGTTTGATTCCTTCAAAAAAGAGTAGAAGAAGTAAAAGGCAAGGGAGGGGGATTTAACGTCATTAAATTCTCTCTGAAGGTTTGATGGGCTTGGGCTGTGGCGACTCCACAGGAGCTAGTACATTTTTAAGGTGATTTCCTCGTGGCCTCCTTTGCAGAGACGAGGGGCTGAGGGGCCGTGTGACACGAAGCCACTCTGCAGGCCTGGGACAGGTTAGCTGTAGAGGCCTCCCGGAGGTAGACTGGGTGTGTCACTGTCACCGTCACCACAAGTCCAGGCACGTGGCTGCACGTGTCTCTCCCCAGCCCGCTCCTGTGTGGTTCTCATTGCCCAGTGCTAAATCAGCTGCAGGAGAGGACGCAGCACACTCGGCAACTGCCTTCTAGTTTGAAAGATAAAGAGCATGTGTGTAAAAGAATAAGATGGTGCCAGGCATGCTGGCGTGTACTTGTCCTCACAGCATTCCAGGAGGCTGAGACAGGAGGATCACAAGTTTGGGCCTAGAAAGAGCCTGTCTCAAAATAAAGAATTAAAGGGGCTCGGGGTGCAGCTCAGGATGGCTTTCCGTGTACCTGGAATGCTGCAGTACATTAAGCATAAGGCAAGTCACAGAAAAAAAAATTCAGTAGGGTGCATTAATGAAACGGATCCTATCTACCCCACACATGTATGTAAGTCCTCCCACCACAAGACAAGCCACCCGCTCCTTGTCCCTGCTTGGGGACACAGCTCACATTGTGGGGCTCTCCTACAACAGCTGAGGCCTCCCCTGCGGGCTGCCAGAGACCTGGAGCAGCCGCGTCCCCTCCCTACCACCCGGCCCTGGGCTCCCAGGCATACCCAGGGCGGCCCGGGGAGCCCACCTTCACAGAGGGAAACCGCAGAGAACAGTCCACATTTTGCCAGCTCAGATCACGTGAGCTCGGAAAGGTGGGTCCTAAAGGCAGGGCTGTCCTTAGAAGGACACCTGCTCTGCCGACCTGGGCCCTGCCTGTCTCCGCACTCCCCTCCCTCCTCCAGTCCTGGGGTGGTGAGCACCCCTGCCCCCCACTGCCCTAGGTCTTCCTCCTGGCAGCAGAGCCGTGCCTGGCTCCCTCTCTTCTTCCTGAGTTCATGGGGCCCCTTGGCTTTGCAAAACTACACCTTCTTTTCTACCCTCAGGAGACCCAGAATAACATCTGGGCACTTGGAAGGTAAGGAGGGAGGAGGGAGCACGGGAGAGGTCTGGAGGGGTGGGCTGGGAAGGGGTGCATGAGAGGTTTCCATGAGAGGGGAGACCACCTCGTGGGGCGATGCTGGACGACCATGGGTTAACTGTGCAGCCAGGCTGTCTGGGCATCTGGATGTAGCTGGGCTCCCCGAGGAGACGGATGGTTTGACCCCGGCCAGGTACGGGTTCAGCTGTGAGGTGAACGTCAGCGGAGCACAGCGGACTTGGAAAGGCCTGCGTGAAGTCCCTGCCCTGTCACTGTTCGTTTCCTTTTAATCACTGCTTTTGCTTTTGTAGCTTTGCTTCATGTTGATTTCCAATGAAAATTTGCCTCATAGGATGGAAACAATATAAAAGTAGAAGCAGGGCTTTGTTTTTCGCTCTTGGGTGGATGCTAGTCCCCCAAGGGACACCGGCAATAAACTGCTCTTTGTCCTGTTACTCCGTGTCCTGCGGGTTCTGTCAGTGGCCCCATGCAGCCTCCTGCTGCATTCACATTTCCTTATTACTGCGATTGCCTGACTGCGGTGCTGGTGATGAAGCCGGCGCCTTGTGCGTGCAGGCAACTGCTCTACCATGGAGCTACGTCCCCAGCCCTTTCTATTTTTATTCTTTAAATTTTGAGACAGGGTCTCGCTAAGTTGCCCAGCCTGGCCTGGAACTTGAGATCCTTCTGCCTTAGCCTTCCAAGTAGCTGGGATTATAGGTGTGCATGAATTCCTGTTTTGCTTGTGTGGTTACAAAAATGAAATGGAGGCTGCTGTGTGTCTGGGGGTGGTCCCCAAAGGCCATAAAAGGTAAAACAAAACAAAACAAAAACTCCACCACCCGATGGAGAGGCCGAGTTAAGCCACTCATGGGCAGAAGTCCCACCTCAGCCCAAACCCTCAAGCCCACCCAACCCTAAGGCTTGAAACCCTCGCACCAAGCCCCTCAGCCATGAGCTCCTCTCCCGGCCCCTCCACCGGTGCAGCGGACCCTGTCTCTCCTCTCAGATGAATCACTGCTCCTCTGCGCCTCTTGGTGTCCTGCTCCGTCCTTTACTCAAGACACCGAGGACCTGGATTCTCTGGCATTCACAGCACACTGTTGCTAGTAGTTTTGAATTCAGAAATAACCAGCAGTCAGTGCATCGGGGCCACGCTCGAGGGGAGAGGCTGCACAGCCGAGTTGTCACCCCCGCCTGGGGCTCCTGCCGGGTGGCAGACCTGCAGTTGTGTGTGTTCTCCTTCCACAGGAACCCGGCACCTCAAATTCCACAACGGACTCATCCCCTGGTTGAGGATCAGGTGTCAGGAAGCAGCAAAGGAAATCCAGACACACGTGGAGTGGAGAGGGGATGGGAGGGAACCAGGTGGCCAGGAAAGATTCCCTCCCTCTCTGCCAGGACAAAGCCTAAAGCTAAAGGTCACGCTCTTTCCAAGGAACATCGGTAATAGACCCAAACCCGCTGCTTTAAAATAGGCGCTGCTAATTGCGTTGCCATCAAATGCCTGTAGACATCCGTCCCATCAGAATCCTTCATGTGAAAAGGTCCCGGGGAGGAGATGTGGGTGGCAGGAAGGGTGGGAAGCAGCTCAGAGGCAAGGTTTGCTTTAATAAATCAGCAATCACCTTCGATGAGGCGCTTGATGCTTCCTCTCCTGCGCCGGCAGCGCTGTCCAAGGATATATCCAAGGACATTCCGGTTTTGGGGTGCTGGAGTCTCCTTCTAGAGGTGGTTTCTAGGCTCTTTCCATCCTGGACAAAGAAACTGGTCAAGACAAGTGCAAAAGGTAAGAAGGTTTTACATTCATTAAAGGTAGGAAAAGAAAGAGGCTCTGCAGAGAGAGTTTGGGCCAAGTAAATGAGGAAAAGTACACTCTACAGCATGAGGGCAGACTACTGTGCAAGGACCGGGTAGCGGAGAGCTCCATAGGGCTGTCCTTTTGTATCCCCCACTCCGCCGGCTGAGGTCAGGTTGAGGTCATCCTACTGAAAACTTGCTCGAGTCCTCCTGAGAAGGATTGGAGGCAGCACTCTCCGGCTCCATGTTCAGGATTTTGGGAGCTGTTCTGGGCACGTGCCTGAGAATTTAGGAACAGACCACGCCCACTTCCCAGCCAGCCCACCCCACCCTAATCTCCTGCCTCAGTCAGGTCCTGCTGTCAGGGATGTGGGAAAACTGGGAAAGGCAGTCCTTCCCCAGATTATAAATGTAGTGCAGCTGTGAGCAGTTGGTTAGTGTGCTTTATGTGATTAAAGATGCATTTCTAAAGCTCACTCTCATGGACTTGTGAAACCAGTGTGGAGTTTCTTGTTGGTGCTGACATGAGTCCTGATTAGTGTAAGGATGTCAGAACACAGCTCCTTAAATGCAGGCTGTGAACTGCATTTACAATCACAAACATTTCCATGAGGAAAAAGAACAAATTCCTTTGGAAGGAGAAGTTGTACAATACAGGCATAGCTGTCGTCAAATTGTACTGCTCAAATATAACATCCTCACCAGGCATGATGTCACACACCTGTGATCCCAGCACTCCAGAGGCTGAGGCAGGAGGATCACTGACAGTTTGAGGCCAGCCTAGGCTAAACAGTGAGCTCAAGGTAGCCTAGATGACATAGCAATACCCTGTCTCAAAAATCAACAAAACTAAAATATTTGTAAACTGTTAAAGCTCGAGAACTGAATCTGCGTCCTTGTCCATCAAAAATAAGACCAATGGGTGGGGTGAAGCTCAGGGGCCAGGTGCTTGCCTAGCATGACCCAGGTTCAGAGATGTCACCTGAAAGAGTAGAGCTGGAACGCCTTAGGCTGTTCTGTATGGGAGATTCTGGTCAGAGCTCAGAAGACCAGAAGGCTGATAGAAATACTGCCAGTAAAGGCCGGGCTCGGGAGGTATCTGCTGGGAAGAAGGACTGCATTAGCTGTTGGACTCCAGATGACGTGTGTAACTTTTTTGGCAGAAAGTTTGTCTGCATTTTTCTCCTGTCCAGAGACTTTGCCTGAGACTGAGATTAAGGGCAGTGGGCAAATTAATCTTGTAGAAGAAATTTCAAGGCAGTCGAATGTTGAGGTGGTGGCATGGCTACTGTTGGGGTCTTTTAGCCAGATTTATGTTGACAATCAACAGCAAAGAGCCTGGCAGGATGATTTAAAACATTGTGACTTTGGCCAGAAAGGAAGCTCCAGTAAAGCTTTGGACTGCAGAGATACCGGAGACTTTATTGCTGAGAAGGAACAAGACAATAGAAAAGATGGCCTGAGGGCACACAAGAAGCAACAGAACTCTACGCTTTGCAGCCTCAAAACTGCAAAAGTGAAAGACTTTGCTTTGAGAAGAAAGCCAGAGAGCACCATGTTCCAGAATGGCGACAGCCATACTATGTTCCAGAATGGCGGCGGTGGCTGCAGCGGGTTCCAGAATGGCGGTGAGAATCAGGTTCAGAGCGCTCAGTGATCCAGGCACTCGACCTTTGTAGCAAGAGAAAGAAAAGCCTGGCTACTGCTCCAGGTGGCAGCGGACCTTGGCAGCATCCACGTGGTGCTGGTTTTAGGCGCATGCAGAATGCAGGAGTTGTGGGTTTAAGAAGGCTTCCACCTCGATTTCAGAAGAAGGCCTGGGAGGCCAGGCAGGGTGCTCCTGAAAGGGCAGTGTGTGAAGCTGTGAGGGCGAAGCCAAAGGTTCAGTGGAGACCCCGGAAGTGTGGAGAAGCCAGGAACACGGACTGGCTGAGGAAACCTGCAAGGAGGGAGCAGAGCAGGCCCAAGAGAAGCCGTGGGAGCTACGACCACCGGAAGTGCCGTAGGGGCGGAGCCGCCCAAGCCCTTCGGAGCCTGCAGTGAGCCACAGGTTGCCTCGGATGATGCACGTGGAGCTACAGGACTTAACGTTTGCCCTGCTGGATTTTGGACTTGCTTTGGTCCCAATCCTTTGTATTCTCGTTTGTAATTTTGGAATGAAAATGTTTATCTTGTGCCATTGAAGTGTTTAACTACTTTCTTTTCATTTGTAAAGGGGCTCACAGCTAAGAGTTTGCCTTAAATCTCAGAGGAGACTTGGGACTTGGACTTTTCAGCAATGCTGAAACCATTAGGACTTTGGCAACTCTTGCCCATGGACTAAATGCTTTTTGCAAAAAGGGATGTGCATGAGTCTTTGGGGGGCGAGGGGCGGAATGTTATGGTTTGTGTCTGGATGTCCCAAGGCCTCATGCGGTCATGAGAGGCAGGCTTTTCAAAGACAGCTTGTTAAACCTGGACCTCTTGTTTTCATGCCCTCACCTTAGGAAACAGAGTTACAGCGTTTCCAGCTCCACTCAGCAGGGGGCCAGGTCCTCACTTTGTAAACATCCTCAGCCCGTGCAAGAGGAGGGCGCGGGACGGTGTGAGTGCTGCCCCCGTGCTAAGGTGGGCAGCCTGCTTACAGTCTAAGGGAGGAAAAGAGGCTTGCTCACCCCTTTTTGCTCTTGTTGCTTTGCTATCTTCCACCACCATGAACTGTTGCCTCTCTGCCACGCCACCCTGCTTTGGAACCAGCTGATTATGGACTGAAAACTCTACAAATAAAATCCTTCCTTCCTTAATTTTGGGTGTCAGGTATTTTGTCTCAGCAATGAGAGAAAAGTAACTAAGACACTACATGTCTACTACACACTGGGATTCATGACACCAACTTTCTTTGGTTCCTCGACTAACATGTAGGTGTGTGACACGTAAGTGTTCAGACATCTGTCTCCAGCCTGGCGAGGGACTTGGGAGGATGGATTCCCTCCATCACCCTGGGCCAGAGATGAGGAGTCCCCCTGAGCTGGGATAAAAGAAATGAAAGATAGGTAGAAAGGAGATGAGGAAATCATAACTAAAAATTATAGTTTTAAGAAGACTGCAACTTCTAGGACCCAGCGGAAGTCACCCAAGGTGTCCACATCAGCACCCCCTGGGTTACAGGTGGGCTCCTTTCCTTCTAGACCTGTCACACCCAAAACTCCTCAGGAATGCTGGAAGTCCACAAATTGGTTTAATTGAGAAACCAAAGACCAGGAACCTGATCCTAAGATAAAGGAACAGGTTGAGAGAATTCAAAGGATGCTTAAATTCTCCACCAACATGGGCCGGTGATATGGCTCAGCAGCTTAAGTGCCTGCCCGGCAAGCGCGAGGGCCCGAGTTCGACTCCCGGATCCCACATACGAAAAAGGGGCCGGTGATATCACTCAGCGGCACGGGCGCCTGCTGGCGCGCGAGGCCCTGAGGTCGACCCCCCGGTACCCACAAAAAGAAAAAAAAATCTCCACCAACACACACATGCACACACACACACACGCATGCGCGTGCATACACACCTGGGCCCACACCTGTAATGTGGGCCAGCACCCTCCCCTGGTGGGGGGCATCTTTTGCTGCAGTTTCCAACCCCTCAAGAGAAAATGCACCCGTTCCAGGAAATCATGTGGCGCTCTCTCTTGAGGGCCTGCACTCTATTTCGAGTGCGTGCTTTAAATGTCTGCCTAATGAAACCCTTACTATGCCTCTCACTGACACGGCCTGAGAATTAAATTCTTTCTTCCTATTAGTACATGTTTGCAATTCATGCAGTTTACAATCATCTTGGAGAGTGATTACGTGTACATAGCATAGCCTGCTTCATTTTTTAAAATTCCCTTTCTTCCCCTCCTTCCTCCTCCTGCTGTTCCCCTACCCCCTTTTTCGTACTTGTTGATACTGTTTGTTTTAGCTCATGTTATGGCATATAGTGCTTACATTAATTGGGGCTATTAGGTTCCTGAAAATGGCATATCTTTATTCTTCTTATTTTCCCTTCCCCTTCTCCTCACCCCTCACCCTTGTTCTCTTGGACCACTTCCCTATTGCAAGAGATCCATCCCCCGTCCCCATCCACCCATCCTTATCATTCTCTTTGTTTGTACTTTGCCCCACTCAAATGAGAGATACCATATAGTATTGAAGCCTGTGTGTCTGGTTTATTTCACTCAAAATTATATTTTCCGAGTGCATCTATTTTCCTACAAATGTCTCAAATTTGTCATTCTTTATAGCCAAGTAGTATTCTGTTATATAGACATTTTCTTTATCCAATCATCTGTTGGTGGGTATACAGGCTGCTTCTAGAGAATTCCTTTTCCGTGATGGGAGCCAGCGAACCTGCAAACTTATTCTATGGGTCAGGTGGGTTCAGTTCCCCATCTCAGCTTTCGGGGCCTCCTCAGACCCTGTCCTGTGACACCGCTACTTAGATCTCACTGTGCAGGACCAAGCTCGTCCTGCGGGTGGAGACAGCGAGCCTGCCAGAGGGAGGGGAGCGGAGGGCACCACAGTCCTAGTCTGGCCTGAGTGTCCCGTGGCCTCCGGGACGTGACAGCATCCCTCACTATTTTTTTGTTTTTGTTTGAGGTGGCTTAAATTTGGTTTCCGCCACTTACAACCAAATCCTGCCCTACTAGAAATGCTAAAGGAAGTCTTTTAGATGGAAATGAAAGGACACCAGACAGTAACTCAAATCTGCTCGAAGAAACAAACACCACCAACTGTTAAATAACTAAAAAGGTAAATGTAAAAAGACAGTATAGGCTGGAGGTGGTAGGGTCTGCCTACCATCTCAGCCTGAGCAACTCAGACTCTGTCTTGAAATTAAAATATTTTAAAAAGGTCTGGGAATATAGCTCAGTGCAAAGGCCCTGGGTTCAATCCCTAGCATGCACCCGCATACACACACAAAAGCAATATAAATGTATTTTACTGTTTGTAGCTCTTTTCTCCTCCTGATTTAAAAGGCAACCACATAAGGCAGTAAAATAATCTGTGTGATGGGTACACAAAGTACAAAGATGTAATTTTTATAAGAATGATGTCACAGAGCGGGGGAGAGAATGGAGGCACACAGAAAAGAAGTTCTTGGTTACTGCTGAAATTAAACTGGAACTCATCAAAACTAGATTGCTATAAATTAAGACATTAATTGTCCCCAGGGCAATCACTAAAGAAATAATGATGAGAGAATTGAAATGGTACACTAGAAAACATGTATTTAATAAGAAACAGGGCCGGTGAGATGGCTCAGCAGCATGAGCACCTGCCTGGCAAGCGCGAGGTCCTGAGTTCGACTCCCAGAACCCACATAAAGGAAAAAAAGGGCTGGTGATATCGCTCAGCGGCACAAGTGCTTGCTGGCAAGAGCGAGGTCCTGAGGTCAACTCCTGGTACCCACAAAAAAAAAAAAAAAAAAAAACAGCAATGTGGGAATAGAGAAACAAAAAGACAAAAAACAAATAGCAAAACAGATAGCAAAATACTAGACATAAATCTTTCCCTATCAGCAATTACATTAAAGATAAATGGATTCAAAACTGCAATTAAATGGCAGAGATTGGCAGCATGGATTAAGAAAAACCAGTCCAATCATACAGTGTCTACAAGAGACTTGCTTTAGACTCAAAGGCACAAATAGGCAAAAGTAAAAAGATGTAACAAATGATAAAACATGCAAATACAGTATGTCCACAATTTATGAATAAGTTCCATTCTGGGAGAAGTGTCCGTAAGTTGGATTTGTTCATAAGCTGGCAGTGAGTCTCATACAGTACACCTGTGAAAGTTCGAAACTCAAATGTTCGTAAGTCCTGGACTTACTGTAGTAACAAAAAAAGAGCTGGAGGGGCTATAGTAATAACATGCAAAATAGTCTTTAAGGCCAAAATTGTTTCTAAAGACAAAGAAGGACACGGTGATCATGATGTTTGATAATGAGCATTATTGTGATAATGAAAAACGGGTCAATTCATCAAGAAGTTCTAGCAACCACATACATACGTGCACCTAAGAAAGTCCCAGAAGACTGACCAAAACCCAACAGAACTGAAGGGAAACGTCGACAGCAATAGCGGTCACACACCGCGTAACACTTGAGTCAAGAACAGACTGCGTACAGATGCTCCCAGGAGATTGTAACGGAACAGACGATTTCCTGTTGCCTGTGACGCTGCAGCCCTCTTAACATCACCGCACGATGCACTGCTTACGTGTCTGAGAGTCGTGACTTGCAAGGTGTGTTTCCCAAAGCTTGCCTTGGTCAGAGGGGTGGACGGCACTAGTTCCCTTCCTCCCCAGAGAGCGTGAATCCGTCTGCTGTTGCTATAACTGAATTCCACAGGCCGAGCAGTGTCTTCCCGCTCATGGCTCATTCAGCTCATGGCATGGCACGCCAGGAAGCTGGAGACTGGGTGGTGGAGTTGGTGAAGTCTGCCTATCTTCAGACTCCAAGGTACGTGAGAAAAAAACACTCTGCTTATTTAAGGTACAATTACTTCAGATCTCCATTACTCACCATTCAAAAAGGAGCGGCCCACAAGGGGAGACAAGGAAATGTGGACCTGTGGTCAAAAGTTGCTGGACTTCCTCAAGGGAACAAGTTTCCGTGGAAAGACCTCAAAGTCACAGCCACTCATACGGGCGAGCCATCTGCACTAACTCTGATTCTGTACGGCCCCACTTAAAAAGAGCTGTCCGATTCTCAGAGCATGACGAGATGGAAGATTACATCAGCTTCTAAAAGGCATTTCCATGACTGAGAAATTCATCAAAGGGTTCTTAGAGGAAAAAACGAAAACATGTTTTAAGGCCTGTGTCATGGCCCATGCCTGTAATCCCAACACTCGGGAGGCTGAGGCAGGAGGATCACTGAGTTTGAGGCCAGCCTGGGCTACAAAGTGAGTTCAAGGCCAGCCTGAACTGCATCGTGAGACTCTGTCTCAAAAAGACAAAAAAAAAAAAAAAAAAAAAAAAATCTAAAAAACAAAAACATGTCTTGAGAGCCAAAGACATGCCGAATTTGATCCAGGCACTAACCTAAGCAGGAAGCACAGGCTTCTCCAAGAAGCGGGGAGATGGAGGTCTTGGGCATCATACGGGCCGTGTGGCCTCCCCCGACCTGGCTGAGGCCCCTCCTGCCTGGGAGATCTTCTCGTGTGCTGGGCGTTTTGTCTCTGAGCAGAGAAATGACTGGATTAGCAAACTTGGGTGGAAACAACACGCTCCTCCTGTTGGCTGTGAACGTCCATAAGGAATCAGTATTTTGCTGCATTTGTCCAGGGGCAGGTCCCCCTCGACCCGTGTTTTGGGGACATCTGGATGGAGCTCGGCGGAGTCTGCTCCTCTATTCCTGCTCCTCCAGGTCGCAGACCCCCGTTTTCCCCGAGGTCGGAGGAAACCTCAGTGACTGTCTTCCTTCACAGGAAGCTGGTTTTCCCCCTGGAATGATTCAGAGGCCCCGGGATGAGAGAATCAAAACCACATGGTATTTTTCTGTTAAGAACTGGTGTGCTGGAATGCTATGGTGCTGGCTTCTCGGAGCGTGGCCTTGCGTCCCCACCGTGCCATGTGACTGAGGAGCTGCGCCAGAATTGAGTCTGGCTGAGCTCTGCTGCCGAGGCCCAGGAGTGAGTTTGTTCGTTAAGTGCTCGGCAAACCCCAGGTGCTACCTGCGAGTGTGACCGTCACTCCCCCACACCCTAATTTCTGATGCTAGGTCCTGGGCAGGAACACTCGTAAACTTTTTAAAAATGTATGGAAAAACTAGGTTTATGATTTTGTAAGTGAAAGAAACTGAACATTATTTTAAAATGAATATTAGTTTCTGATTGTCTTTTCTACAAACAAAAATTGCCCTCAAGGACACTTGCAAAATTCCCATCAACAATGTAAGTGGCTTCCTACTAGGCTGCTAGGGACCCCTCTTAGTATCCGCCAAAGCCTGTGGTCCCCAGGGATTGGGGGCATTGGCAGTGCTTGCAAATCCACCTGCAGCTGGACCCCAGGGAGTACTGTCACCTCCTGAGCAGGTGGGGAGAAGGCTGGGACACTGCTGTGGGATTACCTAGGTCAGTGTGAAGCAGGGTTAGCGGGTGGAAGGAAGTAGGGGGCAGCAAGATGGTCTGCAGACTTGAGGCTGCTCCTCGTCCTTTCTCACTGTTTGCTTTATATTGAGTAAAATCTGACCCTGAGCCCCGTCCCATCCCTTGTTGCCATCTCCTGGTGGGAGGACCAGGGGCCCTGGACAGCAAGCGCAGGTGGCCACGTCCTGGGTACAAAGCCCTGGGCACTGCAGCTGCAGCTCGCAGCTCGAGTGGCCTGGGGGAGCCAGGCGGGGTTCCCTCAGGTTGCTTTGTAAAGGTTAAACAGAGACTTCCTTATCATGCTCAGGTAACTGAAATCTGCATTCAAGAAAAACTGGTCCGGGCCGGTGATATCGCTCAGCAGCATAAGTGCCTGCCTGGCAAGCGCAAGGTCCTGAGTTCGGTTCCCGATACCCACATACAGAGAAAAAAAAAAAAGAAAAACTGGTCCACCTTAGGATCCAGTGGCATTTAGCAGAAGAGACTCTATTGGGGGTGGAGACCAGATGGCTAAAGGGTACAGGGAGTGGTACACCTGGAGAGGAAAAACAGCTTCTGATGCCCTGTAACACAAGGTAACTGTGGTTGACAAAGATTAACTGAATATTTCAAAACAGCTAGAAGAGGAGCTGGGTGAGGTGGCGCGTGCCTGTAAACCCAACTACCTGGGAAACTGAGACAGGAGGATCCCAAGCTGGAGCCCCACTGGAGCAAATTAGCAAAATCCTGTATCAGAATCCAATACTGGGGCTGGGGAGGTAGCTCAGCAGCACAGCGCCTGCCTGGCAAGCACAAGGTCCTGAGCTCGATTCCCAGTACCACACACACACAAAATCCAATAAAATACTGTAGGGTATCAGCCCGCTAGGAATGCCTAACCAGAGGGGGCGAATGGAGATTGAAGACCTCAAGGGCGCACTAAGTGTGGGATGTTTTCCCACAGATAAAGGGCAAAGAACTGCATGGACCACGCTCCATGTGCGGAGTTTCACGGGATGTAACAGAGCGTTGGCCATGAGCACGCCCCAAACCTTCTCCTACTCGATCCCAACTCTCTACATTAAACATGCCAGTCTGAGGAAACCAAGGATAGTGTTTGACAACATCTTGTAACATGTGAGTGTCAGGGTAAACTGAGGCACAGTTGAGCCCACTGGGACAGGCAGAGTTTAAGCAACGTGCAAGGATTTTATTGCAGACCGGGTGCGGCAGGGCCTATGGTCTTTTCACCCTTTTTCACCAGTGAGAAAGCAACTGGGTACTGACCTGAGCACCAGACTGCCGTAACAGAATATCCAATAAAGGGGTATAACGCTGTACTTCAGTCGATGAATTCTGCCCATTACCCTGGCTGAGAAAGTTCTCTGTGTGCACTCACTCTTGTTTCCTTTGCCAGCCAGCTCGGCTCTGCTCCGCTGTGGAACTCCCCGTCACTTACTAACTACACCTTCCACTCAGTGGACCTTCCCTGGTCAGGTCCCTGTTCAGGTGCCACTTGTAGGAAACCAACCTACTAGAGATGCCTATCTGGAGGGGGCAAATGGAGATTTAAGACAAGACAGAGATAATTTTGAAAGATGGGCCAGGGGGCTCTTGCCTCTAGTGGACAAAGAGCTCTGTGCATTTGGCACACCTTGCTTTTACTTAGAGAGGGGAGCAAGCAACTAGGGTAGAAGATTCATCTGCCTCCTGTTATCTATAGCACACACCCAGGTAAACCGGATCTCAGCTGCATTCTCTTCCCTAGACTTTGCAACGTGCCAGCACGCCCGCATGTTGCCCAAGGAACACAGCTGGTTGTTTTCTCCTTTGTGCTCACAGAGAAGGTCAATTAGGCACCATCCTCATTATCTGGTCTCCTACAAAATTCAGCAAGGGGCCAGGGATGGAGCTCAGGGGTGGGGGACCTGCCTAGTGTGTGCCAGGCCCTAGTGGAAAAATCCCCAGCAGAGGGGATTCTGAAGTTCCCAAGACAAAGAAACACTGGCGATCTGGTCTGCCAGCTGCTCTGATTTGGACACTATGTACCCACGTGCTAACCCACACTTAGGTACGACTACCATGCGTAGGTTAAAAACAAAAAATATATTAAGTTTGAAAAGGCAGCCCGTGACAGGGCAGGGTCACCCCACATTGCGTGCCTGTGGGCGTCTCTGGGTTTCGGGCTTGCTGGTGTCCCCGCTGGCTCCATCGTTCAGCGTCACCCTCCTGATTCCTGCATACGCCCGGCTGGCACTGGACACTTTCAGCAAACGTCCTTCCCTGAGATGCTGTCCTCAGCTCTGTGCCCAAGTACCCCAGGGTCCCCAGAAGCCAACCCTCTCCAGGTCTCCGCACACTCCGCTGTCACAGTGTGGGTTCGTGCGGTGACATGGGCTGCCACTGCAGCAGAACCTTGGCTCCGGCTCTGACAAATCCTCTTCCTGCCCACCACCTGCCGCTGGCCCGGAGCCAGCAGAACCAGAAGGACAGACTCGAGTCCAAGGTCCCCAGGCTGGCGGAGAGCACGGGAGAGCAGGGCGCAAACTCCAAGGAGCCTGGGTCAACAGCGTCGAAGGGACGCTGGGGAGAAGCGCATGCTCCGCGGGTCCGCAGAGGACAGAGCGTCACACTCGCGCTGGCGTTTCACGCCGATGTGAACAAAATCATGACTCACGTTCATCTCACTTTTTTATTAAAATATGTTTTTGTTTTTAAAGACAACAAAGAACACACACACACTTTTCTACATTGTAGGTCATGAAAAATACAGTGAACACAGACTCTGGGGTGCAGAATAGATTTTAAAGCCCTTCAAAAAAGCTTTCATAGAAAGGAACTTTAAGATGTGGCTTGAACTGATTACCTAATTTTCCAGAAAAGTTTTAGTTTCTTTTCTCTGTTCTGATGCCATTCTGATTTATAAATATTTGTTCAAATAGTCTAACAACAGTTTTGCTTTCTGAAACTTTAGAATCATATTTCTACACAAAGACCTCTTATGGAAACAGACATTAGATTTTATTTGAGAGATCGCCTGACTTGGTGTGACAATTAGAATAGAATACAGCTGCAGTAATAACGAATGTTACGGGGAGAACACCAGAGCAACTGTTAGCAAGCACGTAACACTGGAAAGGCTTTTTATATATGGCTTCTACAGCACCTACTGATTTAAATCAAGTGTTTTGGGGTCTGATCACAATAAAGGTAACAACCTAAGTTTTTATTAAAAAGAAAAAGGCTGGGAATATAGCTCAGCGGCACAGTGCTTGCCTGGCAAGCACGAGGTCGTGAGTTCAATTCCCAGTACAAAATAATTAAAATAATTGTATTAAATAAAAAAAAAAAAGAAAGAAAAAGAAAAAGGAATTTTAAACAAAGCTTCAATATAAGAATGAATATGCTGGAATGATGAAGTGGGCCAAGTTTCAGCGAGGCGACTAGCTTCTCCAATGAGTTTCTTTCAGTTTGGAAAAAGACTATTATTCAGGACCTTGAATGCATTTCAGAAAGGAAATGGATACTTGTAGGTGAACTCCGTCTTTTTCTCAACCTCTTTGTAAACTAGGAGAAATAAACAAGTCTAAATATGAAAGATCATCCTGCTGGGGATAATTTCTAGTGGGAGAAAGAGGGTGAGGAAAACCAGTTGAAGTAATGTGGTTTAAGAAATTATCCACTGTGAAATTTAAGGAGTAGAAAGGAAATACTGAATCTTTAATAATGAAGATCTTAAAAATGATAAAATGCAGTTAAAATGTTTGCTATCAGCATGAAGAAAACATTAACAATGTTGCCAATAAACAAGCACACAAAAAAGCATTCCTCCATTCATAGGTGTCAAATTAACCCGAAACCAGCAGGTTGAAATGATGCAGATTCCTTTAATATTTCCTCTCCTCGAGTTGAAGGAAACCCTCTGCTTTCCAGGTGCTGATGAAGAAGAGAGCTAGAGTTTTAAGGCGCTTTAAACAGAGGCACTCCAGGTAAAGTAAGAAAGGACACCCCAATGTTTTCCTACTAAAATACACTTCCATGAGCTAAATCACAACTTCTTAAAAGGCTAATGTACCTTGAATACTCATTAGAGCTATATGAAAGAGAAGAAAAGGTATCAGGCTTTGTATTTTATGATAATTAATCATACTATCTCAAATGATCTAACTAGTGCTCAAATAATAGTACTAAACATACCCCAGAGCACTACCTATTTTATATACTAAAATATGTAGACATACAAAGGAGTGTTCCTAAAAAGTTATTTGTCATTCAGAAAGCACTAGAGAAATCAGCAATTCTGTGAAACAAACTCTACTGTAATATAAATACGCTTTTGACTGGCGTGCGAAGATTGGGACACAGGACTCGTGAGGCTCTCGGTGCGGGGACATGACCGGAGGAGTGGGCGAGGTGGCTCTGTGGCGTATGTGGAGTGGACAGCATCCCGAACAGATTTCCTTAGAATTTCAGAATCATAACTTCCCACAACACAATGACACTTGTTTAATCAGAACATCTGATCCAGATACAAGCTTAACAAATGAAAGATTAAATAACAGCAACAGTGAGCATGAACAGTTTGTTTTCCATTTTGGCTCCCGGCATTTCGCCCTGCCCTGTCCCTCTCCATGAATCTCTTCCCTTCCCCTCCCGTCACACATCTGCTGAGACCCAGGCTGCCCGGCTGGGCCCAGCGGGTCACTCTGACGCCGCGTAGTGCTCGGACGTGGCAGGGTTCCCCAGCCCAGGGCTCTGCAGCTGCCAGGGAGTCCCTCGTGGGGCACCTGAAGGCTCTGGTGAAGATGACTCTTCAGGTGACACCAGCACTTTGGGTGGGGCGGGAAAGGAAGGGACATGTTCCCTACAGCAGTGACAGCCAGCATGCTATCGGAGGGATTCTGCTATGTGAGAGTTCTCCATTGTAAAATGCAGCGAGCACCTGCTTTCTAAAACTGACTGAGGGGCCGGGGATATAGCTCAGCGGCACAGCGCCTGCCTGGCAAGCACAAGGTCCTGAGTTCGATTCCCAGTACCAAAAATAATAAAAAAAAAAAAAAAAAAAAGAAAAAAATCCCAACTGAAAGGGTTTGAGACGTGGAATTTCTGTGGGCTCTGTGAGAGGCATGTCTGAGTCCACTCCGTTTATAAAGCAGCGCAGGCCCCAGCACAGCCGCAAGACTCCGCAGCCCAGAGCTGCATAGGGACAGGCTATGACTCGAGTCCCAGGCTTCTGCTAACATTTTACAGCAAAAAGTGTTTGGACGCTGGAGGAAAATGGCATCAGGCTTTCTATTAAAGCCTTGGGTATTTCAAGGGGTTCTCTGCACATCTGCTTCCTGTCCGGCTGAATCGTGCATGCATTCCAGGGCAGTGGTGCACTGCTGGTGGGCAGGGAAGCCAGGAAGTGCGGGTATAATCACATAATTTAGTGGATTCCTGCGCCTGTTGTACTTTAGAAGCAACTCATTCCAAATTCTCGACTTCTCTCAAACTCTCTGGCACCCTAACGCCACCAGCAGACTCACCGAGTAACTTTTCCCACACAGCTTTGTGAGTAAATCGCTCCGGCTGAGTGTCTCCCCTCCTCTAGAACATGCAGTTCATGCACTTGACGGTCTTGCTGCCGTAGTCGATGCACTCGGGCCCGATGCACTCGCAGCAGGCGTTGTGGAACCAGCGGTACTTGGAGGCGCCCATGGACTCGCAGGAGATCTTACACTGGTGGATGGACATGCAGTCGTCAAAGTAAACCACTGTGCACATGTGCTCTGCAAGACAAACACGACCATCGCAGGGCGAGGAAGGACGCACAGGAAATGCTCTGTTACCCAGCTCAGCAGGACGAAGCTGCTCGTCTTGGCGCGCTCACCGAGGGCTGCGCGGGATGAGGAGGAGGTAGAGGGAGGGGGTCCGCATTTGTTCTTATGGAGAGAGCTCTCCCACTCTGGAGGAGGAAGCAAAGCACCGCAGGTTGGATTACTCTTCCATGCTACAGAGCCATGCAGGGGTGGAACCCAGGGCCTTGCGCACACCAGGCCGGGGCGCTGCTGCTCGGCCACATCCCACCCTGAGCTGTGCTTTTTAAACTGAGCACTTCTGATGAGACTTCCTATGACGAGAGAATTCTCCAGCCAAAAGAAGTTTGAAGGCTACGATTCTAAGGTTATGATGAAAATTTACAATAAAGTAAACCAAACTCAATCTCAGTGAGGCACAGTGACTGGCAATGCTTGGTGCACATGTGGGCTATCAGAAGATATTCTCATCACTAATGACAGTTTCTAGTCCTACTTTCCAACAAGACAATCACTTCTGATTTTTAAATCTCCTGGTGGTTAACCTCCTTAAGACTTCCTAACTAGGAGCATATGGTACATGAAATAAATCAAGGACAACAAAACCCACTAAACTGAGAGTGTATGCTCAAAGGTGAAGTTACTTTCACGGAGCCATTTATATAACAGAGAAATCACCGAGGGGCTAGTGAGGAAGGCTTAATGGGAAGAGAAATGAAAGCCGAGGTCCGACACCAGAAGAGGAAAGTCAAAAGCAGGGGGGCCTGGGGTGTGCGGGGCAGAGGCAGAGACGAGACAGCGGTGGGGCTATGGGGACACTGCAGGACCATCAGAGGGGACAAAGATGGGACCTGGCTAAAGAGGAAACCTGGCAAGTGCTGTGACACCAGACCAGGGAGACGGGAGCGCTGTCAGTGAGCAGGAAGTTGGTGCCTTTAAAGCCCCTACACCCACTTCATCCATTGATTCACAAAGTGGGTGCTGAACGTTGCCAGGGGATGCCCAGTAGGGACTCAGAATACTCAGTCAGGAACTATGTAGGAAAAGGGAGACTTGCAAGTTGAAAGCAGACAGCACAGCCCCAGGTGCAGGAGGGGCAGGTGTCACAGGCTGGCTCAGGCCCGTCTGCAAGGGCAGCTGCCCAGCCAGGAGCCAGCTTCCTGCAGTACCTTCAGGAGCTCCAGTGATCTCCCAGGAACTTCAGGAAGGACCACGTAACATGGACGATGTTGGTTATTTACATTTTAATAATGGGGTGAATGGAAGCAAAACATGTTAGTACCACATCCCATATATTTCTGATGTTTTCCAAAACCTAGAATTTGTTTTATAAAATACTTTAATCTACAAGGAAATAAGAATTTTTACTCTCATTTAACAAAAGCTGTTTTGCTTTTACTATTCATGCTCCAAGTTCTATTCTATGTAGGCAGGATTATAATGGCGGCTACAATAAATAGCCAACTAAAGAGAGTACAAATTGTAGCATTTATACATAATTTACTTCATGTCTTATGAAATAACTGAACTTTTCATAATTGCCTTATTCTACAGTAAAACTGTGTGGTGCCTTTTACTGGAAGATAGCAAAGACTTTATAGACCTTCCTGCCCTTTACTTCCTAAAGTTACGCTAGGCTCTCCCTCGCTAGCGCACACTCTTTAAAATGTTTCCAGTGTCCCGGAAGTTGTCCCCCGCATTAGCTCTCCTGGGCCCACCACACTCTCGCAGGGGACTGGCCAGGCTGGGGGTCCGCAGCCCTGACCTGCTCATACAGAACCCAGCTGGCACCCTTGGCATGACCTGTGTTGCCAGTGCCAGGACAGCCTGGCTTTGCTGGCACTGTGGACAGCACCTGATGCCGAGCGACACCACACAGCCAGGCGGCACCGCCGCCACCTCCTGAAGAGAGGGAAGGCCGGATGTAGGCCGACACCGGAACTAGGGTCGGGCACCTATCTCCAACCTGGAGAACCGGGGGCTGTGACGGTGCCAGCACACCTCCTCGTCTACTTGGGGGTCTGGGGATAAAAACCTGAGCTTTCTTGAGACTGCAAATTCAAAGCCAAGAGGTTGCTCCAGACGACACTTGGTCCAGGTTTCCTAGACCACAGGGACAGAATTGAGGGGTGGAGAGGAGAGTTACCTTTGTCGCTGGAGTAAGGCGCATGGACGTTGTTGCTGGGGACAGACACGTTCTGGTGGTGGGGCTGGTTCACAGTTTCCAGGAAAGAGACCAGATTCTCGTGATGCGAAAGCTCCTCTGCGACAGGGAAGGACACGATGTTCCAGTTGAGCTGGGTGTCGCCCTCGGTGAGCGCCCGGAAGAGGGAGGGGATGGGCTCGTGCAGCTCCTCCACGGTGCTCTTAGAGGTGGGCGGGGTGTCACTGTAGTTCCGAGGGTTGCACATCCCTGGGGAAGGCAGAGGTGACATCGCGGGGTTGGTGCATGTCCGCACTCCCCAGCACCTCTGTTGAAGGGGCCTAGGAGGAATGGAGCCAGCCCCAGCGGCTTGGAGCACACCGGGGACCAGATCCTGGAGCACAGCGATTCCAGGGCTGGGCAGGCCGGTGCAAAGCCGGCTGGGGACACTTTCCTGTGCCAGGGGCGAGGTGGGGGCAAGGAAGGGATGGGAGCAACCTGGGGGCCGCCCACCCACCCATGGCTCAGCATAACAGGTCAGGCAGGTCCAGTTTTCTTTAGGAAGCTCAGTCAGGTCCAGCTTGAGCTCAGCCTATCGCTGTCTCACTCTCTCCATGTCCAGTCTGAGCGGGAAATGACATGGTCACCTCAACTGCAGGTGGGGGAGGCCTCGGAGCGGAAGTGACACAGATGGAAATAAACCATCTGCTTAACCGTGGTTATAAACCTTTGTCTTTGTCATTATGTAAATGTTTCACAAAAATCAAAAGAAGAATAAATCAAAAAGGAAATCATCCCTGAGACACTGAAAATGAACCCAAATGAACCTCACTGTACATCAAGTTGGTCACAGAAGTCAGAAAAGTATTCCAGCAGAGCTTGGGTCACAGTATCTGGGCTTGCACCTTCGAGAACACAGCAATCTTTTATCTAACAGTCTCGTCGATGTGTTATAGATACAGCACCCAAGTAGTGGTATCAATGGTGTTAAGGACCAAGAATTTCAGCTTAGAAGAAAAGTTACAACAAAACCCAGCAACAAAACCAAGAGGAAGAAAGACCTGTAATTCTTTTGGGGGTGAGGTGTGGAGACAGGGTCTCGATATGTAGCCCAGGCTGGCCTCAAACTCACAGTGATCCTCCTGCCTCAGCCTCCTGGCAGGCGCCACTATGCCCAGCAAGACCTGCAATCTTAAATTGGAACTGGCATTATCAGTACAACTCAGTCCCCCACCCTGTACCCAGTTTCTTAGCTCTGACCACTGGACAGGGCTAGAACATGACCCAGCAGTAGTAGCGATGCCCCCAGGTCCATGCCCTGGTTTCTTTCCCAAAGGAAGCAGGGCTCTGTGGGGCCAGGGCTCAGCCTGGATGTGAGGTGACAGGCACTCAGGTTGCTGTCCCAGCCTTGCTGAGCTGATGGACAGTGGCGATCAACCCAGAGGATGCAGGGCCTGAGAAGATGTGAGGGGCGCCTATAACCAAGGCAAGATGCGCCGAGCAGCAACAGTGACAGCAGCAAAATAAAATACTAAACATTGTTTAAAAGCCATAAGTTCACAGTTATACTTAAAAAAAAAAAAAAAAAAAAGAATAAGAAAGCAAGAAAACAAAAAGCGGAAAAAAAAAGTACTGCATCTTAATGGGATGTTACAGGCCTTAAATCCAGCACTCTGAAAATGTGAAAAGGGAAAGGATCACATATTTATTTTGCATTTACTCCTTTTTTTCTTTCAAGGTAAACAAGGCCCCACTGGGTGGAGATAATCCCAGCTGACACTAGCGACTGCGGAAGCTGGGAGGAAGGTCGCTGTTTGGCAACGTCTAATAGAGTCGCCAACTCTGGTGACGACGCCAGGCAGGGCAAGGGGAGGGGATCTCCCCACCGGGGACCTGGCTTTGGCCACCTGGGGCCACCTGCAGCGCTGCCCCCTGCTGTGAGCAGAGCCACTGCACCCACCTCCCCACAGCCCAGCCTGCGCCTCATCAGCCTCCAGACCCGGTTCCCACTTCCCAGAAGCAGCGAGGACAGAGCAGCCCCTTAACACTGCAGCGGAATGTGAGGAGACGGGGCGGGCTTCCACAGTAAAAGAAACTAAGAAGCCAAACGGCCAGGCGCGGCGGTGCGGCCCATACACCCAGCTCCTCGGGAGGCTGAGGGAGGAGTAGGAGCCCAGCCTGGGCGACACAGCAAGACCCTGTGTCAAAAACGAATGACTAAAAAAGAAAAACCCACAACCAAGGACAACAAGTGGCCTGGTGAGCATCAGACGGTATCAAGGAAGTACTGGTAACTACTTCAGGTACGGGAGCAAAGGCCAGCAACAAGGGGCCCTAGGCTGGGGACACCAAAACCTGCCGCAGGTAGCAACCAGGCTGCAAAACAGGTGAGGACGTGAGCATTTCCCTGAAGCCAGTCAGGGTCCCAGCACCGAAACCTCCATGGGGCTCCGCAGACACTGGGGCAACAGACAGCCTCGGAGGGGGAGGGTTATCAGTAACAGCAACAGTGACACTGCACCAACAGCCCCAGAAAGACCAGGAGAACATCACGGTTAGGAAACAAGATCAGTGTGTGCGCCCAAAGAGGACTTTCAGAGAAGAGTACTTGGAAATCAGAAAAAAGTCAAGAATCTAAAAACTAAGCTGGGTGTCATGGTGCTCTCAGGAGGCTGAGGCAGGAGGACTGTGGGTTTGAGGCTAATCTGAGCTACACAGTGAGACTCTGTCTTAAAAAAAAAAAAGAATTTAAAAAGTAATACAAAGGACTGGGGATGGGCTCATGGCAGAGCTCCTGCCTAGCACACCAGAGCCCAGGACTGATCCCCAGCACCACAAACACAAAACAAAACAAGAAGTTAACACAAGGACTGAAAGATTAGGAAATCACTCACGAAGTACATCCAAAATACAAAAGACAGATAACAGGATAATTCACTTAATGAATTATTATGCATCAAACTAGTGACACTACTTTATGAACCTGATTATTAAATGCTGCTTTCACTAAAGTACTGATACAACCACATGGGGAAAGTAAGAGATGGGAAAACGAAACCCTTGTAACAGGGAATTAGATGATGGTTTCTAAAATGGAAGCACCAGAACAGCAAAAGGATATTATTTAGAGTTGCGGTAGCAGAACGTCACTGAGGAGCGGAAGGTCCCAGCGTGTGGAGGAGGGCAGGAGAGGTGAGCAAGTCGCCTCAGGGCTGCAAGGCTCTAACGCACACATGCGCTCAGCTCGTGCCGTGAAGGGGAAACTAAGGTGGAAAGATGAGCGCGTCCCATCCCTGCTCTGGGGGGACCCTGTTTTGGCTGTGTCTAGATGCCCCCCAAAGCCTCCTGCAGTCATAGGTGAGGCTTTTTCAGAGGTGGCTGGGATCCAGACCATCTGATTCATGGTGCAGTGCTGGGGTTAAGGGTGGGTGATTACTAACAGCCTGATTGATGTGACACCACCCTATCCGGTAGCCTGGATACAACATAAAGGACAGAACGAGGCTTGCCTTGCCTGCCCCCATGAACTGTTTCTCCTCTGCAGTGCCGCTCTGCCATGGAGCCGGTTATGGACTGAAACCTCTACTGCCACGGCCAGCAAAAACACCGAAACGACACCCAGGATTTGGAGGCAGATTTATTTTACATCAGCAGGCACTAACTGGGATCTTTCCCAAAATATCAGGCCCCGATCTCTGATGGTCTAGGGCTTTTATATGATGCATAAGCAGGAGGTACAAAGGCGTTACAGAACAGCCTGGCAGTTCTCCTGATTAGCCAGCAGGGTGAGATCATTAGTCACAAGACTAAATTAATGATCATCAGTTACAATCAGACATCCTGCATGTTCGGTTATGCTCTTGCAGTTACAGGGGTCAAGAAAGTAACTACAGAGCCATGAAGCAGTTACAGAGCTAGGCAGTTTCAAAGGAGCGAAGTTTTATTTATTTTTTCATTTATTTATTTATTGGCACTGGGAATGGAACTCACGACCTCCCACTTGCCAGGCAGGAACGATTTCTCTTGTACGGTTTTTTCCTTTCACTACAAAATGTGAGCTAAATAAACGTTTCCCCCTTTAACTTTGGGTATTGGGTATTTTTCCTCAACAACAAGAGCAATGTGACTAAGACATCCCCACTGCAGGAGCTGTGCACGCAGATCCCACACATACGTGTGCACGGGGCTGCGCCACCCGGGTCCGGTTGGAGGGGAGGGAGAGGCTGCCCCGGCCTCCAAGGGAAAGGGCTGACTGCCGGGGCACAGGTGCTCGCTAAGAACGGGCTACGCAGAAGCCCTCTCTTGACGACACAGGTGACGGCATTCTATTGACACACTCGTGCACCTGGGCTTTTTATTAATGTATCTCATAAAAACTTCCTCAGATGCTTCTTATAAAGCATGATTTATATTAGAAAACAAAAATGTGATTCATAAAAAAATTAACAGTACACGAGATTTCAAAATAAAAAGTAACAAATTCTCCCCCCTCCTCCACCCCAAGGGTAAGCACTTTAAATTTCCTTTCGGATTTCTTTCCATAAAAATGTAAATACAACGCAGTACAAGCAAGTGAAATCAAGAGGTGTTTTCTATGCACACTGTGTCTACGCAGGTGATCATTTATCGATCTGATCACAGGAAATACTAAGACAAAGCGGGCGTGGGGGCGCACGCCTGTCATTCAGCACTCAGGAGGCTGAGGCAGGAGGATGGCTGCGCGTTCAAGGCCAGCCCGGGCTCCACAGCGAGATGCTATCTCCCACTCACCGACGCAGTCGCAGCACTCGTCCCAGAGGGCGCCCAGGCACAGCATGCACTCCTTGCAGCACGAGCAGTTCCCCTCGCCGGGCCGGCACTGGCACAGCTCCTAGACACGAGACGGGGTCAAAGCTGAGCTTCCAGAAACTGCATTCCCAATGCTGTCTGTAAGCAAAAGCCCCCACGATATTTGCATTTATAATAATTACTCCCAGTGCAATTTTGTGCTCAACATCATTAACTAAAGACCCTAACTTCACGATGCAAAGTTATTTATTTTTTCTTCTGGTCACGTTTGATGAACACATATTGAATGGTTTTACTTTACTGTGAAAGAAGGAAGACTTTGTATTTTATAACCTTTAACTTTAAACCTCCACATCCCCTCAACATGAAACTCAGTACAAGAAAAAACCCCTGCTTTCCAGCTATGGACTCACCATGTGGGTCTAACTGTAGGCGCGGCCGCCAGGTTTTCTCCTGCTGTCAGGGCTGCCCGTGCTCAGGGGCAACGGTTGGCCCGGCCTGTGCAAGGGGAGGAGTCCCTGGTGCCGTCCCCAGCAAACCTGTGCATGCACGCACACACATGCACACGTGCATGTGCGCACGTCATTTTCACTGACCTGGGACCCATTACACACAGTGCTTGCCATGCTGGATTATTTACAAAGAAGGTGGCAGTCGTTCTCCTCCCTACCCCTCCCCTCTTGGCACTGTGACTTCTGTCCCTCCTGTAGGGATGGCATCAGCTGCCAGGCCCTTAATTCAGGCCATCTTGTGATTCTCTTTGCTGAGAGGACAGGAGCGAGTGACTTTGTGGTGGTCCCAGGGCTAGGCCTTGAGAAGCCTTGAGTGCACCCACGTTTTCTCCTGAGCTCTGGCCAGCTGCCATGTACACCCAGGACAGGGCCGTGGGGCAGGTCAGGCCACCCGAAGCCCTAAGATCAGCAGCCTCCAAGTGGTCAACAGCTGACGACCCATCCAGGAAGGAGGCCAGAGAACCAAGCGCTCCGCTGCCCCAGGTCCCCGCACCGGCCCACAGAGCTGCCAACGTTTGGGCCACCACATTCAGCAGTGCCCCCCACACGCAGTGACTGACAGGGATTCTGGATGGGGAGCAAGGCCAGCCCTGCAGCCCCGTCCCTGCCCGGCCTCCACCAAACCCTTGCTCCCCTCCAAACTCGACCCAGTGGGAATTCTGTCACCACCATGGCCTGCTGGGTTCTCCCTGGTTTAAGAGTCCCTGTATCTTTGTAAGAAAAACATTAATATTTCACAGTTTTGGTGGTAAAACTGATCTCACTCTTGGGCTCCAAAGGACCTCCCTGGGTTAGCTGGGCCTCCCTGCACTTCCCACTTGAGCTCTTCTGGGATGTTCCCTTGACAGGGGTCCCCAGCCCAACAGAGGAGGAGATGAACAACCCAGACAGTGGGTCCCACCTGGGGACACTCTTCCAGCCCTAACTTCCTTCCACAGGGCACCTTGTTTCGAAGAGTCTGCTGCCCTGCCGTTGCCTCCGCCCCAACTCGCTTCCAGGGCTCTGCAGCTGCTTTGCGAACTGTGTGACCTCTCTTCTCTGGGCTCCAGACAGCTGGATCAAGCTCAGCCCCAAAACAGCGGTGTGGGGCCCAGGTCCCATGGATCTGGGAGGAGCTCCAACAGGAGACGATGGCAAGCGGCGACCGCGGAGGCCAGATGCAGGCATAGGAGGGGACAGAGCACGGCCACTTGGCCCTAGAAGATTTCTAGCTCTGGGTCCAGTCCTTCCAGAGGCCTGGCTGTGACCACTGCCTGACAGGCGGAGACATTCTTATCCCCTAAGATAATCTTAGCAATGGAGTGAGCCCAGCCAGAGTCACTTCTAGCCAAATAAACCCTGGTTAAAACAATGTCTGTCTTTTATTCCCTGCCCATGCCTATTAGATCAGATTCTCTCATGGCCTCTTCATGGTTCGCAGGACCCTGCAAGGAGTTTTATTCTTAGCTGAAACCATGGCCATCATAAATCACCCTCGTCATCATCACCATCATCCTTTGGGTACGAGGAGCAGGGGTAGAGCAGGCTCTCCCCTCCTTGATGTGCAAAGACTTTAAAATTAGAGTGGCCTAAAACTGGTTGGTTTGTTTTGGTTACAAACATGCTGTCAGTCAGTGTGCTACTTTCATATGATTTCAACGATTAATTTCACTAAGATTTTAAATGCTTTTAAAAAGTGACTAATGCCATACAACCATTGTTTCTCTACGTCAACACTGTGTGTTGGACATAATACTTATCCTGATGAAATTCATCTCATGCATCTCTAGACTACCAGAGTCAGCCCACCATAAATTCTGGCTTGACAGTTTCTGAAATACTGATTTCAATTCTTTGATTTTTCCTCTTTAGAACTTTTGTTATCATACGGCAGCACTCTGAAGAATCGCACTTACGCTACTGTCTAATTCAGTGTTCGACGTGTTTATCTGCGAGCTAAGGTGCACACGTACACCAGTGCCATAGGCTTCTGCACTGCGGGCTGCGTTCTGAGGCACACACCGGCCGACTCTGCCAGGCTCAGTAGAAAGCCCAGGAGCAGGGGCGCAGCTCAGGGGTGGAGGGGGGCCCTGGGCTTGCTCCTCAGCCCTGGACAAACAAATAAATAAAATGGAAAGAGAAAGAGAAAGAGAAGAACCACAAGGGCAGGGCCTTACCGAGAAGCACAGATGCTTAATCACGAACTCCAACCCTGGGGTGCGGCTGGATGTACAGCACTCGCCCAGCAAGCAGGAGTCCTGGGTTCCCTGCCCAGCTCCGCAGAAAGCGAGCTGTAGGCCCCGACTCACTGAAGCCTGGAAAACTGGGCTGCAGAGCTACACTGCGTAACCTGCGTCTTCCTGACAACCCGCGTGGCTCGGCTCTGGAGTGAGGGAACTTCTCTAAATAGGTATTTTTAAAAGCACCATCAGAGTTAAGGATGCCAATACTTTTTGTCTGTTTTATAAAGGTTTGCCACTCAGTCATAAGAAACTTTCCTAGCCACAAGAAATTTTTATGCACATTATGCATAGAAAATCCCTTTATTCTCACAGTTGCTTGTATTTATATTACAGAGAAACAAATTAGAAAAGTTAACACATTTATTCAAAGAATACAATGTTTCTTTTTGCAGCTTCCAAATGGCAGCTTACTGAATTAACCACCGTATGTGATGCTAAACTTAAAAGGTCAACTTCCTGATTCCATTAGCAAGCGCCATCTTCAGAGTGATCGTTAGCGGCCACTGCCAGGTCTCTGGGGCTGTTCTACTTGGAAGGGCAGTGTGTGTGTGGTGCGCGAGATTCCTGCTAACCAGTGGGACATGAAAGCCAGCGGCCTGTTTCGCGGGTGACCTGTGCCTGGAGACCCCTGCCGAGTCGCAGGAGCGCACACCTGGGGCCTCGTGCACTGACCCGTGACTTAGTGACACACAGTGACAGCCATCAGGAGAGACGGCGGTGAGAAGCTTCATTCCTGTACTATGAAACAGACAAAATCCATAGTCAGTGTTTAGCTGCGCCAGGTGTGGTGGCGCATGCCTGTGACCTCGGCACTCCGGTTCAATACCCAGAACCACAGGAAAAAAACACCTCAGTCATCAAAATTACTGCTAAAAGTGGTTGGACGCAAGCAACAATATCCTAGCTAGTATTTTTCTTTCCACTTCACTAAAAAAATACACTAAAGAACCTCTGTCTTAACAAAATTTAAACAAATAAATGTTAGTAATTTGAGTAAAGACACCGCCAAATGTGCCCAACACTCCTGTTCTTTGCAACTCACAGCGGCAGCCTTTTTAGGAGACTGGAAAAGCGGAGCCTCAAACCCACCTTTCGGTCTTCACCGGTGCCTTTCCTAGTTTCAGAAACACACTTGTCACTTTCCAAGAGGAAAGTACTGTGTTGGTAAGCTTAGTGGATGTCATCTAGAATCTCAAAAGTCTCACTGCAAATCAAGAGAGCAAAAATGAGCTGGGTATGGTGGTACACGCTTGTAATCCTAGCACTTGGGAGGCTGGGGCAGGAGGACCGCCACGAGTTGGAGGCCAGCCTGGGCTACACAGTGAGTTCAAGGCCAGCCTGAACTACACAGAGAGACCCTATCTCAAAACAAAACAAAACAAAAAAAAAAAAAAAAAAAAGAGAGAGAGAGCAAAAACGTATGGGTAGCATTTGCTTCATGACTGTTGTTCTTAAGCAAGAAACAAACCGAAGCAGTGAATTCTGTGAGAACTACTGCGAGAGGCAGCCGAGCACAGCTGAGAGACTCGCTCTCTTCCCCCATCTGCAAGCTTCTCAAAGCAGACTGCTGACTGACGCTTGGCCATGGAAGTATTTGGAAGCCTACACTTTAATTGTTTTGGCAGCAAGCAAACTGTGGTTAGGATGAATGTTCCTAAATATAAAAAACACTTGCAAAGTGCTTTGAACTCAAGTATTGGAACTAGGAAAGAGAAACAACTCAAAATGTACTGTGTTGCATGAAGGGTTACATAAAAAATTACCCCATTTAAATCAACCAGACTCTTTTATTCAGGACACTTAAAATGAAAACTTCACCTTTAGATGTTTCAGCTATGAGGACAAAAATAAATCTATATTAGGCTGGTGAGATGGCTCAGCGGCGTAAGTGCCTGCCTTGGCAAGCGCGAGGGCCCAAGTTCGACTCCTGGAACCCACATACGAAAAAAAGAGCCGGTGACATCGCTCAGCGGCACGGGCGCCTGCTGGCGCACGAGGTCCTGAGGTCGACCCCCGGTACCCCCCCAAAAAAAAAAAAAATCTATAATCAGAAAGGCTAGAATCAAGATAAAAAGAAATGCTTTGCCAGATGTGGTGGCACATATCTGAATAGTCCCAGCTATTCAGGAGGCTGAGACAGGAGGATCATTTGAGCTCAAGAGTTCTAGAGAAGCATGGGCAACAGAGTGAGACCCACAGATCAAAAAAATACATTTTTAATGTTATCTTAAATTATAAAAGACTCTGGGAAATGTCTACTGGAATAGAAAGGAAGGAATAAGAAGCCAGCCAAATTCCTCCCACTCTGGTAAACTCCTATGCATTTCTAACAAAATAATGATTATGAGCATTTCACTATTATAAAAACAAGCATTTCACTATTACAAGCACTTCTCTATTATAAAAAACTGTCACTATAATTTAAATAGCTGTATAATAGTACACTCTACAGGCCAAAATTCAGAAATAGCCCTTAAATTCTTTGCCTCTTCCACCCTGAGCCCGCCTCCACCCCTCACCTGCAGTACCGCCAGCTTCTATTTCATATATCACCATACCTCAAAGTCTCTGCTTCTTAAGCAGAACATACAGTGAGCTGAAACGGGGCCTTTTCTTTGGACTGGGTTAGTTATATACTCTCCAAACCTCTCCATGACTAAACTTGGGTACTGCTCAGTTGCATGGAACATGTGGTCAAACCAAACACAGTGTTCACAGAAATCCAAAACAGACTGACTCAAAGCTTCCAGTAACTACTGCCTCCTCCTCTTCCAAAGTCCTGAGGTGCTTTCGGTTTAACCCTAACAGGCGTCATGCTCGGTGCTTCACGTGCATTATTCTGAACCTCACGGAGCCCCAATCATGGTAGTTACTATCCTCACTTATCAAATGAAGTTGTGAAATTTACACATCGTTCAACTAGTAAGTGGCTGACTTGACTCCAGTTGTAGTCAGATGTGCCAATGTTTTTAAACACTGGAAAAATAAACTTAGAGCTTATTTCTCATTAGCTTAACATTTCAATATATATTCACTCCCCCCCAGCAGTACGGAGGAAATGAATACATTTGTTAATTATTGTAATGATATTTTAATTACTATGAATAGTACTAATATTTATATTTGGGTAGTAATTATTCAAATTCAAGCAACTAGATTCAGTCCTCTTACAGGCTTTTTATTAATTTTATTAGCAAAAAGACTGATAAAAGTGATTAGATCTGTTTGTAGCACCAGTGGTACAAGCTGCCCTATGGGACAGTCATGCATGTACCGTGATGGTTCAAGCTGGCACAGGGAACAAGCAGAATACTGGTGAGCTGTAGAAGTCAGACAAAACTAGGTACTGTTGGCATAAGCCCTTTGTCTTTAATATTAACATCTATTTGTTTTGAGGTGTTTCCCCAAATACAACAGGTAGAGTTTAACAGCATGCAGACTCTTCCTTGTTAATGAAATCTAATTTAAAAATTGTTAATTATTGCAGTGGCCAGAAAATGCACTAGATATATCTATGTTTTTGTGATCACTGGGCCATTAAATAACACACCCCTCTCTCTTGAAGGCCTACACTCTGTTTCTTTGAGTGCGTGCTTTAAATTTCTGCCTAGTAAACCCCTTTATACCTCCTAGTGACGCATCCTGAGAATTTTTTCCACGATGACAGTCAGTGAACCTGCAAACTTGTCCTATGGATAGGATGGGTCAGGTCCACCGTCTCAGCTCCAGGGACCTCTCAGGCCCTGTCCGGTGACAGTGTGACACTAGACATTCTTAAGAGTTTGGTTATCACGTGATTCAATACTTTCATGCAAGGGGAAAGAAAGTGAAAACTTACATTAAATAGAAAATGAAGTTACTCTTCTGCACTGTTCTCTACCAACAGCCCCGGTGTAATCAGAACCCTGCAAGCTGTCTAAAGCTGACAAGAAGTGAAAATCTGGCAGTCTGGAAAGTTCTGGACAAGAGGCTAATAATTTTTAAAACATATTTTACTTCATTTGTATTAGGTAAAACCTACAATATGACAGAGAACCTCAATTTCTTGAATGCCAAATGACAGAAATTTTATTTAACTATCTAATCAACTATAGAGAAAGATCTTACTCTACAGACACTTAACATTCTAGTGAGACCTTAATCCTCTATGTAAAATGAATTGGGAGGACAGTTACCTAACTACTACTAGACTTTATGAGTTAAGATTTATTGCACAAACATCCAAACCACAATTGGTGGTGTGTACAACTGTAATCCCAGCACTCTTGGAGGCTGAGGTAGGAGGACTGCATGTTTGAGCAATTTAGTGACTTTGCAAAACTCTATCTCAAAATAAAAAACCAAAAAAGGCCCTGGGTTCAAACTCTAATACCACCAAAACAACAACAACGACAACAAAAATCTAAATTTCCAGGTCAGAAATGGAACCTAGTAAACCGAGGAAGACTGTTGTTTGTATTTGGTGCTCAGTTATTGATAAGCATCCCCATTCTCTAACAGCTGCCAAGATGCGAGGAGCGGCTGTTAGCCTTGTTGCTAACACAAGGCGACAGCGCTGAAGCAACAGCATGGTCCGCACAGACTCGAGGGAGATGGACTTGGAGGGCCGGGCTTGAAGTCCTAGCCCAGAAGCTGTAGCTGGTAACACCGAGTGTCAGCTGCTCCGTGGTAAAAAGCAACAGTATTTCTGGATTTTCCTTTACTGATTCTGGCATCCAAATGGGACAAGAAATATGGAAATGCTTTGGTGACCCAGCAACGCCACATCCAGGAAACTGCAGAGGAGAGCTGAGCACACAGGCCCAAACAAAGACCTGATCAGGAAAGTTGGTGCCAATTTCATTACAGTCCCTGAAAACTGGAAATAACTCCACCTCCATCAACTGGAGAGTGAAAGAGTGGACTGCGGCGCATGCGCATCACGGGGGAGAAGAGCTGCCCGCTGCAGGTGGACGAAAGCAGCCAGGAGGAGCACAGGGCTCCGTGCTGCATGGTCCCATCCATCACACGATCTTCTAGAAAGGCAACACCGCAGGGACCGACACATCGGGGTGGCAGGGGTCTACCACCAAGGGCAGGAGGGAGCTTTCCGAGGTGATGGGAAGTCTCTACCCCGAGTGCGGCAGCAGTTCCACGGGATGTGCTTTTCAAAAGCCATACAACTGCACACCCAGAAAGAGTGAGTCACGCCTATGTGGGTTATACCTCAATAAACCTGGCCAAAAAGTGCTTGCAAAGTCCGAGAACACCTTATTTCACCCTAAAATCCCAGGACAGTTCACTGTGGATTCTCCATTCTTAAAAAAAATAAACCACAATGAAAACAAAAGCTTATTTAGATGCAAGCTGGTATTAAAGCAGCACAGGAGGGGCCGGTGAGATGGCTCAGCAGCATAAGCGCCTACTTGGTAAGCTCAAGGTCCTGAGTTCGACTCCCGCTGCCCACATATGAAAAAAGGGCCAGTGATATCGCTCAGCGGCACAGGCGCCTGCTGGCGTGCCAGATCCTGAGGTCGACCCCCAGTACCCACAAAAAAAAAAAAAAAAAAAAAAAAAAAAAGCAGCACAGGAAAATGTTCTTCTAACTCTGAAAACACCTTCCTCTATCTGACTTTAACACAGAGCTTTTATAAACTAATGAATATTTTTTCTTTTTACAAAGAAACAAAACAATGCTAATGAAAAATATAGAATATGGAAGTTTATATTGTTAAAAAGAATTGCCTAAATATAGAACAAAAACCTAAAAGGAATTATATCAAAATATTCAGGACAATCTGTGTTTGGATGATAGTGCGATGATTTATTCTCCTTTCTGCTTCTACGTATTTTCTAAATTTTTGAGTGGAAAATATTCTTATAATGACAAACATTTAATTTATTTGTATAGTATGACTTTTTAAGATCTAGCTTAATTACTGTTTGTACAATAAAAAAAGATACTGAAACCCACAAATGCAAAAGCCTGGTATGGTGGTGCACACCTGCTATCTTGGCACTCTGGGAGGCTGAGGCAGGAGAATCCTAAATTCAAGCCCATCCCGGGCAGCTTAGCAAGACCCTGTCTCAAAAAATAAAAAAAGAGTTGGGGGATACAGCTCAGTGAGAAAGTCCTGGCCTTAATCTCTGGTACTGAAAAAAAATGAAATTAAGCAAACTCTAAGTATTTGTAATATTTTGATCTAAAATGAACAGGAATGTAAGAGCAAATCTAATTAAGTAAATGTATATTGTGTAAGCATCAGTAATCTACATAATATTAGACTGCAACTATGCTGACAAGACTTTTACAACCTTTACTTAGGTCAAATGGGCATTTAGTAAAAACAAGTAAAACATCCTGAAATAATTAGCCCTTATTCAAAATCAACACAATCGTAATTAGCTTTGGGTACAGCAAATGTGCTCTGGCCTATCAGTACTCTGTGTCAAGGACATCACCCAAACCCCGACTGCTCTTATTTCTAACTGATGGGTAAACTTTTGTCCTGAAGAGAACATGCACTCCAGGGAATCGTACTGACAACAGAATGACGCCTTCTGGCTGAGTAAACCAGTGCACAAGTTCACACATGGACAGGAGCCAGAAAAACATCCCAATGGAGTCTTTTCCTGCATAAAGCTGGCCACAAAACTCTAAAGATGCAACTCATTCACCTTTATTTAGTGACCCAGCCTGGGTAAGCGGGGCAGACACAGACAGGACTCAGCCAAGCCGGGCACAGCTGGGGTTTATTTAACAACCTCTGCTGCACAACTCTGGACACTTCAGGGTCCAGATGACACGCCAGTCTGGTCTCACTGTAACAGCCCAGCAGGTGACACAGCAGTGAGCATATGCATCCATCTACACAAGTCAGCAGCTGGGACAGGCGTCCAGACTGGAGGGGACAAAGCCTTCCTTATTCCTCCCAGAGTCCCAGCAGGCCCGTGCACATTCACTAGGGAGCCATCCACAGGGTGGAGCCGGGGAAACACATGGTAGCATGGGTCAGGAGCATAATGTTCACAAGAGAAAATGCATTTCCTGGTGTGAGCCAAAGTGCTACCAGTGTGGCAACAAATCAAGAGCACAGTCATAAGAGACTAAGGTTGATCTTAATTTGCATTAAGGGAAAAAAGGAACAGAAAGTTAATTTTTTAGTTTACTATAATTAAAAAAACTATAAAGTTACCTGAACTATTTGTATTTTTAACATAAGACAAAGTAACACTGTAAACACTAGAACTGTTAATGTGAAATAAAATGTTTTGAAATTCTAACTTGTTTCAGAAAACTTAACATTTAATTTTTAGCATAAAATACTGGCTGTCAACCAAGCACCTAAAAGTGCTACCTAAATGTCAAGTAAGCAGTAAAGTGATAGGGTGATGCACCAGTAACCTGGGAACCTGTGCTTGGCTGTTTGCATGAAATATAATGTTTAGATCTTCCTAAAAATGATCATAAACACCAGCCAAAAGTACTTACAAAGCAACATGAGCTGTTTTCTATTCTTAGAAAAAAAGAGTTAAAAAAGACCTGGAGAAATCCAAGGGTTACAGTTGGGATTCTGAATGTCCCCCAAATGTGTATGTGTCAAGGGTTTGGTCCCCAACCTATGGTGCCATCAGGAAGTGGTGGAAACTTTAAGAGGCGGGGCCTGGAGGGAGGAGGCTGGGTTGTGGGGGGTGTGGCCTTGAGAGGATACTGGCTCCACCCTTTCCTGTCTCTCCTTTTGCTTCCCGGCCACCATGAGGTAAGCAGCCTCCTGCACCACGTTGCACTGTGTAGCCACAGGCCCACAGCAATGGGGCCAAGGGACCATGGACCAAACCTCTGAAACCGTGGCCAAAATAACCCTTTCCTCCTTAAGCTGATCGCCTCTGGTATTTTTTTCATAGTGACAGCTAACACATCAGGATATAGCATAATACTGACCCACATTTTTAAAGGTCTTAAAAAAAAAAAAAGTACTAATAGTAAAGATCTTGTTAAAAGCAAAATGCTCTATACCAATTTCTCCCCCTGGGACAGCTAAACCACTCATTATACAAGTAAGGAAGGACCAAGACAACAATTTTACTTTGTTGATGTTTAAAGTTAGGTTTCTTTCCAGTCAGAGGCACATAGTAAATATTTATACAGGGACCACCCTTATGTGTAGCACCCTGTAGAAGAGGCAGGAATGACTAGTGCCTTGTAACCATTCTGGTAAAAAATATTTATAAAACTATGGGCTTCCAGGGTAAACTTTTTATACTCAGTTACTTCATGAGTGCAGAGGTCAACATAAACAAATGTCTTAACCTCCTGGTGTAGCATTTCAACACTACAGATACTGTTCAAACCAAACTACCCAGAATGAAGCCCTAAATTCTGTGAGCGAGAAGTAGTATCTTCCTATAAACTTCTATAGCATCCCATCGTTGTCCTTCTTAAGAGTACTTAAGCCCCCATCAGTCATTTTAATACACTTGTCAGAAAATTCAATGAACAGCTATTGCTATTTCTTTTTAAAATGTCAACACACACATGCCCTGCTGTGTAGGTGGACCTTGCGGGTGACTCCACGCATCCCAGAGGAGAGCAAGGCTGCAGCAATGACTGATGATGCGAGATAAAGTGAGATGGTCAGACTCAAGAAAGACAAAGTTGTTCAAGAAAGGAAATGTGATCTGTACGCTGTGTGACGAGAAGCCACTATTTGTGTCATCACTGTAACCTGAACATGGTTCACGGTGTGCTGGAACACACCTGTGGCTGCGGCACGGCAGATCCAAATACACTCACAAAGCAGAGACCTGGGGCGTGACTGCGGGTGAGGACAGCATGCCCAGCCCTGGCATCAGTGCACAGTGGGCCTGGGAGTCCCCCCTATTGCAAGGTGAGGATGCTGAGCACTGAGACACAGGCTCACCTGTCCCAGGCCAGATGCGGAAGGCGCAGAACTGATTCAGCTGCAGGCAGCGGGTTCCAGAGCTCATGCTCTTCCTGTTAATTGCCCAGGGCCGCCTCTCTGCATACAGGTGACACTGACTGACAACCTGAAAGGAGAAGTCCAGGAAACGCCCTTTCCCTACAGGTGTGTGTAGCCTGTGGTAAGTTGTGGCAGAAGCAGAAAATGCTGAGGGCAGTGTTGACCGATGTAAGGAAGCAGATTTCTTCCCTTTCTGACTTTCAGGGTGGCGATCCATGGCAGGTTCCCAGGATCGCCCATATGTCTGGAGCCCCAATAAGCCCTCCCTTTTCCAGAGTCCCTAAAGAAATGCACTCCTCTTTTTAAAATTAAAATTATATCCTGAAGCCAGACATAGTGGCACACACCTGTAATCCTAGCATTCGGGAGGCTGAGGCAGGAGGATCATTGTGAGTTCAAGGCCAGCCTGGATGACACAGTGAGATCCTGTCTCAAAAATTCAAAACAGGGCCAGTAGATAGCTCAGCGGCATAAGCGCCTGCCTGGCAAGCGCGAGGGCCCGAGTTCGACTCCCGGAACCCACATATGAAAAAAGGGCCAGTGATATCACTCAGCGGCACGGGCGCCTCCTGGCGCATGAGGTCCTGAGGTCGACCCCGGTACACACACACACACACACACACACACACAAAAAAAAAAAAAAAAAAAAAACACTCAAAATAAAATTACACTCTGTATTATTTCACAAAATAAAAGGAAAATTTTAAAAGGGAAGAGTGGGGATATTAATCCTTTCTGCTTACATTAGGAATCAAGAGGTGATCTGTCTCGGTAGAACATAACAGAAAGGCTCAATGTGTTGCAGAAGCAGAAAGGTAACCAAGAGATAAGCGCAAAACAGTGAGCCAGCTGCCAGCCAGGGGCGGAAGGCAGTGAGCTGGGGCTGTATCCGTTAGGCACAAAGGCAGCCTGAGACACCTCGTAACTGTAACTGATAAAGCACAAAACAGCAGCAGACACGTGTGATTTTGCTACATGGCTAAAAAGCACTCACAGAAGTGAGCACGGAAGCCATGAACGTACATGAAAAGGGGCTCTTCCTGGGTGCCAGGAGAAATGGGGAGAAGTGGGTCAAAGGCTTTATTTTTCACTCTGTGTTCATCTAATGTTCACCACTGATTATTATGACTTTAGGAAAAGAGAAGCATGGACTTGGGCCAGCTGGTTTCTCCCTTTGGAAGGGCAATGATGTCCCAGGCTGGCCAGGTCCCCGCGCCATGGATTTGTGGTGGGCTGCATTCTCTCAGGTGGCCACCACATCCTGTCCCCTCTGTGTGCTCCTTGCGGAGGCCAGGCCGACCTAGGTGCAGCCCACCTGAAGCTGCGTGGCCCTATGACCATGGTGGCAGTGCTGTGTCACTTCTCCAGCCAGGTAACTTCTCAGTGAGGCCGTCAGGGGCCTGGCAGCACCCCAAGGCCACCTCACAGATGCTGCTTCTGGAGCCCAGAGCCAGGATGGGAGAAACTTGGCCGCTCTGAAACTGCCTGTTGGGGAAGTCACACAGAAAGCAGGGGCCTGGGAAGGAAAGATGGGGAGACTCCCACAGAGTCCGAGGGAGGGAAGGGGAAGGGATATGGGAAGAATCTTCCTGGCTCAGGTGTTAGCTTATCAGTGAGCCTCCAGATTCTCAGTACTCAGTACAATAGCCACCAGTCCCATGCAGCTGTTATAGCAGCTTTACATATAAGAGCTAAGTCTTGCAAGCAGCCTGTGTGTCCACCAACAGATGAATGCATAAGGAAAATGTGGTATTTACACATAATGGAGTACTACTCTGCCATAAAGAAGGATAAACTTGAGTCATTTGTAGGAAAATGGATGCACTTTGAGACCATAATGTTCAGTGAAATAATCAGACATGCCACTTAAATATCACATGGCTTCTCTTATATGAGAAACAAAAAGTATCAATAAAGAGCAAAAAAAAAAAAAAATAGATAATAAGAAACAGATCTTTTGCAAATGGAAAAAGGACCAAGCAATGGAGGGAGCAGTGAGGGAAGAGGGGAAGGGGACATAAAAAGAATGAAGATGTGTTATGTATATTCACCAACTCCCATGACGAGTATAATCATTATGTACTGCAAACATGGACTAATACAAATTTTTTAAATGCAAAAAAATCATTAATTGAAATTGAGAAGAATGAGGCTGGATGTGGTGGCACATATCTGCAATCCCAGCATTCCAGGAGGGTGAAGCAGGAAGATTTCGAGTTGAGTCAAGCAAGACCTTGTCTCAAAATAAAAAATGCTGGGGATGTAGCTCAGTGTGAAGGCTATGGGTTCAACTCCTAGTACCATAAAGGGGAAAAAATAAACAAACAAAAAACAACCAACAACAACAAGCAGAAATACCTTGGGATTCAAGTCAAGGGTCACCAATCTGGTATCTGGCATTAGTCTGGGGTGCACAGCAGGTGAATGACAGGAGAACAAATGGGAGCTTCTCCCCATCACTCAAATGACAGCCTGAGTTCTGCCTTCTACCAGATCAGCAGCCGCTTAGATTCTCATAAGACCATGAACCTTACTGCAAACTTCGCACGTGAGGGATCTACACTGTGTGCTCCTGATGATCAGAATTGGAGCTGATGTGGTGACGCTAGCACTAGGGAGAGGCTGCAAACAGAGATTAACATAGCAGAGAGGGCTGACAGCACAGAGACCATCATAAATGACTGCTCGCAGACTCACATAAAAATACTATCAGAGTGGCAAGGGACACTCACTGTATCCAGGGCAGGCTTTAAGTTAAAATCCAACTTCTTTTAGAAAAACAGTCACCACCAACAGCACATCTCAGTAAAACAGAATGGAACACAAAATTTGCTTACTCATGTGACATAATCAACCTGCTCAGTAAACTCGATCTGTCACTTCAGGGGAGAATGATACTGTTTTCAAGTCATCAGATAATGTGGATGAATTTAAAGCCAAACTGGAATTATGGAGGCAACAAATGAACATTCGGATTTGTGACATCTTTCAAACATTAGCAGAGATTTTGAAAGAGACTGAGCCAGGGCCTCTCTTCTCCTGGCTGGTGCATGATCACTTATCTCCTCCCAGAAGAGTTTGAGCTTTATTTCCTAACCACAAAACACCTGCACACTGGAAAGAATGGAGCCATGACCCACTTGTGAATAAACCAGGTAAATCAACTCTGTCCATGCTAGAAGAGCATCAGTGGGCTGAGGTTTAAATGATGGTGGTATGCTAGAGCCCACTTCAGATCTCCGTATGTTCTGGATTAAAGTTAAGGCAGGGCCGGTGAGATGGCTCAGTGGCTTAAGCGCCTGCCTGGCAAGCGCGAGGGCCCGAGTTCGACTCCCGGATCCCACATACAAAAAAAGGGGCTGGTGATATCGCTCAGCGGCACGGGCGCCTGCTGGCACACGAGGTCCTGAGGTCGACCCCCGGTACCCACAAAAAAAAAAAAAAAAAAAAAAAAAAAAAAAAGTTAAGGAAGAATATCCCAAGATTACCACAAAAGTACTAAAATGCCTGCTTCCATTCCCAAAATCCTATCTTTGTGAAGTAGGGTTTTCTGTAGCAGTGACAGCAACCAAAACGAGATCATGGAGTCACCGTCTAATTGCAGAAAAAGAAATCCAGAGCTCCCATGGATTCTGCATTATGGTGAGTTGTATAATCATTTCACTATATATTACAATATAATAATAGTAATAGAAATAAAGTACACAATAAATGTAATGCACGTGAATCATCCCAAACTACCTACTCTCACTGTCCATGGAGACAACTGTCTTCTACAAAACCAGTCACTGGTGCCAAAATGTTGGGGACCTCTGAGTTAAGTGAATTTCCACCTACTGATGAATACAGCAAAGGTTATGAGACTTTAATTTTAATAATGAATAATGAAGCTGCATTGGAACAACCTGGAAAGTGGCACAGATTCCCCATCTGACCACAGCACAGCTGTACCTCAAAAGCAGATGACAGACCCCAGAGCCAGCACATGCCGAAGCAGACATGCTAGACTGGAATTTCCATGTGTAGAATAAGATGATCGAAGAAATACTCTTAATTTTTAAATTGTTGGGCCGGTGAGATGGCTCAGCGGCATAAGCGCCTGCCTGGCAAGCATGAGGTCCTGAGTTCGACTCCTGGTACCCACATACGAAGAAAGGGCTGGTGATATCGCTCAGTGGCACGGGTGCCTGCTGGCACATGAGGTCCTGAGGTCGACCCCCGGTACACACACACACAAAAAAAATAAATAAATAAAATTTTTGAAATTGTTATATTAATCTAATAGCTTTGCATTAAGGAGTTCTTATCTGTTAGAGATAATATTAGAATTATGGGTGAAACAGAATCAAGGATTGTTTTGAAATTAAAATACAGCTAGGGTAGATGGTATGGAAGAATACGGATGAAGTAAGGGTATCTTTGAATTAGTGACTGATCTACCCAATGAGAGTTCATTATACTCTCCTCTGTTCATACTTAAAAATGTCCATAGAAGAAAGTGTAAAAGCAACCTAACAACAACCTTCCCTAGTTAAATGATTTGAAATGCAAAGTAAAGATTATCAGAGTATGAGATGGTGTCTTAGTTACTTTTTCACTGCTGAGACAAAATACCCAACATCCAGAAGTTAGAGGAGGAAAGGCTTACTTTAGCTCACAGTTTGCAGAAGTTTCAGTCCATAGTTGGGTAGCTCCAAGGCAGGGCAGCATGGCAGAGGGGCCTGGCAGAGGATGCCAAATAGTCCATGGCAGGGCAGGCAGGAGGCGGCAGCAAGCAGTGAGCCTTTTATCTCACCCAGGCTACGAGCCTGTTGCTTGGTGCCACCCACACTCAGGGGTCTTCCCATTACACACATCCAGAACTATGCTAAACCAACCAGTGGACTAATTTAGTTATCACACACCCTAGATCCAGCCACCTTTGAAAAGCGCCACCTATGAGTGCGTGAGGCTTTGGGGGATACATCTAGATACAAGCCAAAATAGATGCGAGCAACCAGAATTTGAATTCTTAATAAAAAGGATCAAAATGTCAGAAAAAAGCACAAAATGCTTGTGGTCTACCAGAATAATTATCACTCTAGTAGATACATGCAATTACCCTCAAGTGAGGATTACAGTCAAGAGTTAGCTGACTCATGCTTCAGACAGAATGCTAACACAGACTGAGTGCCTCTAATCCAAAATTTCAAAACTCGAAATGCTCTAAAATCCAAACCTTTTTGAGTACCAACATGATGCCACTGTGGAAATTCCACACCTGACCTCATCTGATGAGCCTCAGGCAAAATGCAAGTACTGCATAAAACCACCCTCAAGGTATGTGTAGGAACTGGATATGAGACATACATGAATTCTCCATTTAGATTTGGATCCCTTCCCAAGATGCAAATATTCCAAAATCTGAAAAAGTCCAAAATCTAGAACACATCTTGGCCCTAACCATTTATGCGAGTGGTAACCGACCCGTATGTGTGGTAACTGGATTTTTTAGTCCACAGCTGGTAATTAGAAGGGAATCTGATAGAGGAGAGCTTGCTGATGGCCAAACAGGATGGGAAAAGAGAAGCTTGCTATGGAAGACATGAAGTTTGCCACTAATTATCACAACTTTATGGAGAGGAATGACCAGTATGTTTAGTACAAAGGCTATGGGCTCTCGAGTCAGAGACAAAATTCCACAGGTACTTACTAGCTACACGAACCTAGCCAAACTGCCTAACCTCACTTTTCTCTTTGGAGAAATGAGCAGCAAGGCTGGCTGGCACTCTACAGGCTTGCCCTGGTGGCTGGAAGGGCCCTCCTTTTTAACTTTCTTGGAAGCTGGTTCTGTAATCCTAGCCAACAACTTGCCTGCAACCTGTGAGAGACCCTGAGCCAGAGTCACCCAGGCGGGCTGCTCCCCAGAAGCTTCAGAAGATAACGTTCACTGCACTAAGTCGCTACATTTTTGAAGTAATTTGTTACACAACAACAGAAACAAATACATTATTCTTCCGGTGCAACTGCCTGTTAATTGGCTGGCTAATTCTTTCCTAAATATACAGTCATTAAGACTCTGCTCTGTAAACTAGATTACACAAGGAAATCCTTCAATTCATCTGAATAGAGTGCTCATCACCTTAGAGTAGATTGCGAGATATAAAGCAGGATACTCAAAAAACAAAACAAAACATAATAAAGCAGGATACTGCAGTCAGCATAGAGCTTCCTGAATCTGACCACGGAGGTAAGAATCCAGCGTGCACCACGATTCGGTACCTCAGGGTCTGGGGTTCGGTACTAACACTCAGGCCCTACCCTGCACTTTACACGCCCCTTTGCACCTGTGCTCTCCACGGTACGCGCTAACAGTCACGACCGGCCGCAGACCCACCTGGATGAGACACTTGCTCACATCGCTGGCACACAGTGCTTTGTTGCAGCTCAGAGACCCGGGAAGCCACAGGAGGAGCGTCAGCCCGGCCAGCGTCAGCACAGCGACGCAGTGCGACTTCATGATTCTCCCACGCGGCTGATCCACCGAGCTCCCAGCAAGCTGGACACACACACAAACCAACTTTAAATCAAACGCAAGTGCGAGGGGGCAAACGGTACAAAAACACACACCAACACATACACCAAGACCTACCGTTTGTGTCAAAAGACTCAATGATTATTCAACTTTAACTTCAGGTCCATTATTATTCAGCTTTGAACCCATATGAAAACCAATACTGTATTATAATTTAAAAACGCTTTCTGCAGGTGTGTCTTATGTTAGGGATTGGACCCAGGGCCCAGTAGTACGCACCACCCAAATGCTCTACCACCAAACTATGCCTTAAGCCCAATGATTTAATTATTGGAATTGTAGAAATTCTCACGATTATTTATGGCCATCTCATTGCGTCTGTTAATAGAATACAGAGGCTCAAAGAGAGGAGTCCAGTCACTTAAATAATGAGCCCGTAACAAAGGGGGACAGCCAATTATTAATTGCATCAATAACTGGGTAATTTATTAAATGTGAAGCTATCCTTTTAATTTTGTTATATGCTTCAAAGTTATTAAGAAGATACTATAGTTCAAAACACACACACACACAAGACCGGCACAAATTCCGGCAGGGGTTAAACGGCCAACACGGTGACTCACTCAACCTTTACAAGATACCACTTCTCGGCGTTAAACACAGCCAGTGAAAACGACTCCGAGGGAGGGTAAAGGGCGGCTTACGGCCGCGGCGCCGGAAGGAAGCGGCTCCGCGGGCCCGAGCCGACCCCGCCCGGCCCGCGCCACGCTCGCCGCAGCCCCGGCCCCCGGGGCTCCCCTCCGCGGCGGCCAGAGCGGGCCCGGACCCGGCTCGGCCGGAACCGGCTCCCAGCCCCGCCTGCAGAGCCGGCCTCCGCGGCCTCGCCGCCCCGCGGCCACGCGCGCCGCTCCCACACGGCCCGGCCCCCGAGGGGCGACGCTGCCGCGGCCGCCGCCGAAGCCGCTCGGTCGCGCGGGGACACCGGGCCGGGCTCGCCCCGCGCCGCGCAGGCCCGAGCCCGCCCGCCGCTCGCTCACCGCCGCCGCGCCCGCCCGCGTCGCCGAGCCAGGCCAGGCCGCGTCCCCGCCGCGTTGCGCCCGCGAGCCCCGCGCCGTAGAGACGGGCGCGCCGCCTCCTCCGCCCTCGGCCCCGCCCGCGCCCGCCGCCGGCTCGGGAGACGCGCCCCGCCCACGCCCCGCCCTCCCTCAGGCCACGCCCTCTCCCACCACCTCTTCCTGGCCACGCCCACCCTCGCGACACGCCCACGGCGGGCCGGGCGGGCTCCGCCCACTGACGAGTTCTGTCACCGCAGGCCACGCCCTAAGGCCACGCCCCCTCCTCAGGCCGAGCCGGCCAGGCCAGCGCTCGGTTCTTTCCCAGACTCCCCAAGAACTTGCTTTGTAAACAAAATTCCGGGGTGAATAAGTCGACAGAATCCACAGCACTAGATGACCCACGAGTGTCCTTCCCCTAGGAGATGATGACCTACTGTTAGAGCTCTAAGGCGGCAGTCCGAACTTTCCCCTCCCCCGTGTCCGTTGGAAGGAAATGGAAGGACAGAAGAGCCGCCTGGCAAGGTGCGATCGCATCACGATGGCGGTGCACAGCACAGGAAGCAAACAAGTGCACGTTTTAAAAATCAACCTTGAAAATAATCCCAAGAAAAAATAATTGAGGGTAGCTGGGCGTGGTGGTGCACACCTGTAATCACAGCACTCTGGGAGGCTGAAGCAGGACCATCACAAGTTCAAATCCAGCCGGGGCGACTTAGTGATTTAGCGAGAGAGACCCTGTCTCAAAATTAAAAGGGCTGGGGATGCAGCTCAGGGAGAAGGCTTTGGGTTCAATACCCAGTACTGCGAGAATAGATGAGTACATACATGCATACAAATTTTTAAAAATAAGGATGTGCACGAATTTAACTTTCAGGATCTTATTCTACATCTTACTGCTTCGTGGAATTACTGTACTCCAGATCGATAGACCAATTCAGCCATTTAAATAAATGATACTGTAGGGCTGGGCTGGGGCTCCGTGGAGAGCACTGACCCAGCAGCATCCGTGAGGCCCTGGGCTCCATCTTCAGCCAAAAAATAAAAAGGTGTAGACCAGAAAGTATCAGACTTTCGGCTTAGAACCCTCTATACTCTTGAAAATTATGGAAGGCTTCCGCAGAGGCTTTGGGTGTGTTCCTCTATCAATACATTTGAAATTAAATGGAGGCATATAAAAATTATCCATTATTTCATTTAAAATAACAACCTTGTGATATGGTAATAACATCTTATGAAAAATAAGTGTATATTTCAAAACAAATAAAACAGTGTTCAGAGTAGCGTAGTTCCAGATTTATGCTCTTGCCGTTAATGTCAGGCAGCAGAAGGCAGGTCTGTTTTTCTGTTTATCTGTATTCAAACTGCTCGGTAGCATGGACCACGTGGTCTCTAGGAAACTTAGTGTATGCTTGTGAGAGAATCAGAGTGGCACAGGCAAATAATATCTTATATTAAAATAAAAATAACTTTGAGCTCATGATCTCGTCCAAAAAATGAGCCGGAAACCGTCAGGGGTTCACAGACCACATTTTCCAAATTCACGTTGCAGGTGAGTATCGTTGACATGGAAAGCTATGCATGGCCTATGACCATTTTATAGTGGTGAACACGTTTTCAGAATGATCAATTTGTCAAGCTGTGCATCCGGTTCCAGTTGTGGCGTTGTCAGGATTGTCTCAGTGAGATGGAGCGTTTTTCACAGTTGATGGCGTTTTCTCCTCTTGCTTGTTTGCCTTTTCTGTGCGTTTTTGTGTGTTTTATTTTGCTAATAAGGAAAAGATAGTTATTTTTAAATGACATTAAAGATCCTTTGGCAGGCCCCAGAGGATCAAACAATGGCCGGTGAAGGCCTCAGGAGGATGTCAAGAGGCTCCAGATCTGTGGCTGCCCTTTGCGAACCCGGAGCCGCAGGGGTCGCTGTAGGGCTGCTTTCTTTTGCCAGAAGCCTCTGATCGTCCTGAAGGAGACTGTCCTATGGTGCCATGGTCTTCTTAATAGGGTTTGGAGACAAGTCAAAGGGTTGATTCACCGTCCGCCAGCCAGGCAGAGACGCTTCCGGGGACTGAGACTCTGGCGTGTTAGTTCCTAACGCTGTGTTAGTAATGAACTACCACATGATCAGCTGAAAGCACCACAGATTCCTCCTTAAGAGTTGCGGAGTCAGAGGTCCAACCGCAGCGTGTGCGCAGGACCTCCCTCCCTCTGGGGCTCTAGGGGCCAACTTGTCACCTTCCTTGTAGGTTTCTAAGGGCCTCCTCGTCCCTCGGCTTGCGGCCAGCCTCTGCAGTAGGCTCGAGCACCTGCGAATCAGTACCTCCCTCCTCCCCGCGCCTCTTCTCCCAGAGCCGCCCCCACCTCTCCGACTCTGGTCGGACTGCCTCCTTCCCTGCAATGTCTTTCATCCACTTTGGTTGTAGTTCAGTGCACGGTGAGAGATGCGGGTCTAGACTCAATCTTCTGCGTGTGGAAACTGGTTTTCCCAGCACCGTTTATTAAAGAGACTGTCTTTCTTCCAGGGTATGTTTTTGGTCTCTTTTGTCAAAAGATCAAATAGCTGAATGTGCTTGGAGTTGTTTCTGCATCCTCTGTTCTGTTCCATTGATCCTTGTGTCTGTTTTGTGCCAGTACCATGCTGTTTTTTTGTTCTGTTTCATTTTGTTTATCACTGTAGCTTTGTAATGTAATACTTCAGGTAATATAATACTTGTAATACTTGTAATATAATACTTCAAGCCCGGGATTGTGATGCCTCCTGCTGTGCTCTCATTACTCAGATTGCTTTTGCTATTCTGAGTCTCTTCTGCTTCCATATGAATTTTAGGAATGTTTGCTCTAGTTCTTTGAAGAATGCTATTGGTATTTTGATTGGGATTGCATTAAATCTGTATATCAATTTTGGAAGCATAACCATTATGACTATATTGGTTCTGCCTATCCAGGAACAAGGGGTATCTTTCCATTTTTCTGATGTCTTCTTGGATTTCCTTTTTCAGAGCTCTGTAGAGGTCTTTCACTTCTTTAGTTAGGTTAATTCTTGAGTATTTAATTTTTCTTGGTGCTATTATGAATGGTATTTTCTTTCTCAGTGGGTTCATTATTGCTGTAGAGGAATGCCATTGATTTTTGTGTGTTGATTTTGTATCCTGCTATGTTACTAAATTTGCTTATTAATTCTAGGAGTCTCCTGGGTCTTTTCTGTAGAGGTTAATGTCATCTGCAAATATTGATATTTTGACCTCTTCTTTCATACCATATCCTTTTTATTTATTTTTCTTGCCTAATTTCTCTGGCTAATGTTTCTAGTACTATGTTGAACAGAAGTGGTGATAGTGGACATCCTTGTCTTGTTCCTGATTTTAGAAGCAAAGCTTCCAGTTTTTCTCCATTTCATATGATGTTGGCAATAGGTTTGTCATAAATGGCTTTTATCAGACTGAGATAAGGCCCATCTATACCTATTTTCTTTAGTGTTTTTTTTATCATGAAAGGATGTTGGATTTTGTCAAAGACTTTTTGACAAGGCTTGCTTTACTGGCTATTATGTCAAGATGATCATGTGACTTTTGTCCTTGCTTCTGCCTGTGTGATATAATACATTTATTGATCTGCATGTGTTGAACTGTCCTTCCGTCCCTGGGATGAAGCCTCTTTGATCAAGATACAGGATGTTTTTGATGATTCATTGCATTGTATACGACAGTGTGGTCCCTTGTTTTCACCTGTATTCATTAAAGAGATTGGTTTAGGCATCTCTGTTTTGGTTGGATCTTTGTCTGGTTTTGGAATCAGAGTAACGGTAGCTTCCAGAAATGACTTTGGGAGTCCTCCTTCCCCTTCAATTTCACTAGTGAGCTTTAGGGGTATTGGTGTTATATCTTCCTTGACATTTTTGTAGAATTCAGTAGTGAATTCATCTTGACCTGGATTTTTCTTAGTTGGTAGGGTTTTATTTTGTTTTGTTGTTTGGTTGGTTGTTTTTTGGTGCTTCAATTTCACTGCCTGTTATTGGATAATTTGAAGTTTTTAAATCTTCTTGGTTCAGTTTTGGTAATTCATATGTATCTAGGAATCTATCCATTTCTTCTGCATTCTCAAATTTATTGGTATATAGATTTGCAAAGTAGTTGTTAGTAATCTTTTTTATTTTGGCAGTGTCCATTGCGATTTCATCTTTTTCATTTCCAATTTGATTGATTTTGTTTTTCTTTTCTCCTTTTGTTTAGATTGGCTGTTTCTGTTTTGTTTATTCTTTTGAAGAATCAACTCTTTGATTCATTGATTCCTTGTTTTTTTTTTGTTTTGATTTGGTTTGGTTTTTTTTTTTTTTTTTTTTTTTTCCTCAATTTCATTGATTTTTGCACTGATCTTTATAATTTCCTTCCTTGTACTAGGTTTGGGTTTGGATAGTTCTTTTTTTCTAGGGCCTTGAGGTGCATTGTTATTTATTTGGGCTCGCTTTGTTTTTATGATATGGACACTCACAGCTATAAACTTCCCTCTTAGGACTGCTTTCCCTGTGTCCCATAAGTTCTGGTTTGTTGCACTGGCATTATTCTTTAGTTCTAGAAACTGTTTTAATCTCTTCCTTAATTTCTTCTGTAACCCATGTCTAAGAGTGTATTGTTTAGTTTCCATGCACTTGCATAATTTCTGTGTTTTCTTTTGTTGTTAATTTCTAGCTTCATTGCAGTATGATCTGATAATATGCATGGTATAATTTTAATTCTTTTATATATACTTAAGGTTGCTTTATTGCCTATGATGTGGTATATTTTGGGGAAGTTTCCTGTGCTGCTGTGAAGAATGTTTATTCTGTTCTTGGGTGGAACACTCTGTAGACATCTATTAAGTCCATTTGTTCAAAAGGTTTTGTTCAACTCATATTTCTTTTTTTGTATGTGTTTGTGTGTGTGTGTGTGTGTGGGTACCAGGGGTCGACCTCAGGACCTCATGCACCAGCAGGCTCCTGTGCTGCTGAGCGATAGCACTGGCCCTTTTTTTGTATGTGGGTAGTGAGAGTCAAACTCAGGACCTTGCGCTTGCCAGGCAGGCGCTTATGCTGCTGAGCCATCTCACCGGCCCTCTTTGCTGATTTTTTGACTAGTTGATATATTTGTGATAGTGGGGTATTAAGGTCCCCCACTATAATTGTGTTTATGTTTATCTGACCTTTTATGTCCAGTATTACCTGTTTCATTTATTTATTTATTTATTTATTTATTTATTTATTTATTTATTTTGCGATTTTGAGACACGGCCTCACTAGGCAGTTCAGGCTGGCCTTGAACTTGCTTATGTAGCCCAGGCTGGCCTCAAACCCATGGGAATCCTCCTGCCTCAGCCTCCCAAGTGCTGGGATTACACGCGTGTGCCACCATGCCCGGCTTTTGTTTTATTAAGTTGGATGTACCATTGTTCAGTGAGTATATATTAATAATTGTTATCCCTTCCTTAACCAATATGTAGTGAACTTCTTTGCCTCTTGATCAGTTCTGGCTTGAAGTCCACTTTGTCTGAATATAAGACAGCTACACCTGCTTTTTTTTGGGTTCCATTATATGGGATATTGTTTTACATTCTTTGATTTTTAACCTATATGTTTCTTTTTGGGTTAAATATATTTCTTTTATACAGCATAACTGAATTGTTTCTTGATCCATTCTGCCAATCGGTGTCTTTTGATTGGGGAACTGGGACCATTCACATTGAGAGTTATTGCTGATAGGTACTGACATTCCTGTCGTTGCCTTATTTTCCTATTGCTGTTTCCCTATCTTTCCCTTCTACTTAACTCTTCACCCTACCTGGTGTGTTCGTTGTTTCAGACCTTTTGCCATTGTTTGCTTTATTGTCTTTCTATGATATCCTTGAGAATCTTTTGAAGTGCTGGTTTGGTGGTAATGAATTTCTTTAGGTGCTCTTTATCATGAAAATATCTTATTTCTCCATCAATTTTGAAAGATAGTTTTGCAGCATGTATCAGTCTGGGTTGGAAATTGTTTTCTTTTAGGATGAAACACTTCACTCCAAGCTCTCCTGGCCTTTAATGATTGTGTTGAGAAGTCTGCTGTAATTCTAATGGGTTTACCTTTATATGTGGTTCGCTGCTTTTCTGTAACCACTTTTAAGATTCTGTTCTTGTGTTGGCCTTCCAGGGTTTGGACTGTGCTGTGTCATGGAGGGGTTCTTTTCTGATTGTGGCTATTTGGGGTTCTATATGCCTCACTTATCTGTATGTTAAATTCTTTTCCCTTATTTGGAAAGTTTTCTGCTATTATTTCAGTAAACAGATTTTCTTTCGCCATTTGTATTGTCTTCTGATTTTTCTCTAATTCCAATTAATCTTAATCTTCCTAGATCATGTAGGAGCTGTTGAATTCATTTTTCATGTTCTCTTGTTGTTTATAAGATATCACACATTAATCGGTCACACCAACAATAGCCCTGTCTTCTAGTTCTGACTAGGGGTAGGGAACTAGAGAATGAAGAGTAAAATTTGAAAAATTAATCAATGGAATATGAGAAGGTAGAGAGAAAAGTGAGGGGAGGGTCAGTCCTACTGAGGAGTAAAGAGAAAATAGTGTAAGAGAACAGCTGATGGAAAGAACAAATAAGAAAAAAATTTAAAAAAAGAAAAAGGAAAGTACAGGAAATGAAAGAAGGAAGAGAATAAAGTTGAAAGAGGAAAAGAGAAAAGGAGAGAAAAGAAACTAAAAGAGAAAAAATGTCAAAAAAGAGGGAAAAAAAATCACCCAATAACCCAATGAAGGAAAGAGAGAAGTAAAAATTTGAAAAAACCAAGAAAAGATTGAGTCAAAGAAAAAAAATCTTCTGTTTTTGAATGGTGGTTCCTTTCCAGTATCTGGAAAGGATAGACCTAGACTCCAGCCAGTCGTTTTCTCTGCCTAGCTTTAGGGCCTATGGATTTTTGAGGGACCCTCCCTGCACCAGAGGCCCCGCAATTCATTCACCCCAGACTACGGTCACCATCCAAGCTGCGTCCTTGGTCCTTGCTCACACTGGTATGTGGGGAAAGCAACTGGAGCGAGGGCCTCGGCTGGGCGCGGGCTGTGGAGCATGGGTTCAAGTGGACTGCTGCACTCCGCGTTGGCGCCTGCAGGATCTGGTTGCTCCCCGAGGACGGCAGGGCCTGGGCTCTTCCCAGCCTGAGCTCACACTTCGGAGGAGGGTCTATGTCCGGCCCACTCCCTGTCTGTGGCAGTCTCCTGCTTGTCTCTCATTCATTCAGTCACTTTGGGCGTGTAGCACTGGAGTCCCTTAAATTGCTGGCCAGGTCCGTACTTTTTCCCTGGGTCCGCTGGATTCCAGCCTTACCTTCTCTGCCCGGACGTTGTCCTCATCCAGGATCAGCTTGTTGGTTAGTTTGCACTGCTGCCCCATACCAAGGAAAACCAAAACGTAGAGCTGGCTTGGAGTCGGTGGTCTCGCCCTTGTGTCTGTGGGTGCTGTTGATGAGGCGGGCCTGCTTGCTGGAGTCGGGGAGGGATCACTGCCTGTCATAGCTGTACAAAAGACTTGTTTGCCAGTTCCATTTTATCTTTCACTTATAGTTCTGTTTGTTACTTTTTTTCTGGCCATGGGTCCTAATTCTCTGTTTCCTTGCCTGCCTGATCATTTTTGATTGGATACCAGCCTTCATGAATTTTCCATTTTTGGTTGCTGGGTTTCGTTGTTTCTTTAACAGTGGTGGATTTGGTTCTGTTATGGAATTAAGTTAGTTGGAACCAGTTTGATCATTTTGAAGCTACTTTCTGTGACTTCTACTTATAGAGGAGCCATTGTAGGTTCCGTTCTAATGCAGCGGCCTCCTGAGGATTCTATGCAACATGCTGCGTATCTGGGATCTTCCCTCCTGGCTGATGAGAACACAAGCTAGAACATGGGAGTTTGTGAGCATTACTTTCGGTAAAAGAATGAGAGTCTATGGCCTGGTGAGATGGCTCAGTGGCATAAGCGCCTGCCTGGCAAGCGCGAGGGCCCGAGTTCGACTCCTGGATCCCACATACGAAAAAAAAGGGCTGGTGATATCACTCAGCGGCACGGGCGCCTGCTGGCATGCAAGGTCCTGAGGTCGACCCCTGGTACCCACAAAAAAAAAAAAAAAAAAAGAATGAGTCTACTAACCTGAAGGCAGCTCTGTTGAAGAGTCACGGTGAATGGTAGTTCCCTTCGTGTAGAGCTATCGGGGAAAGGTGTGGGCTCTCACGCCAAGTCCTGGGTGAAAAGCATGAACCTGCTCCTCCTAAAAACATGTCTCCTGCAAGTTGTTAACTCGGGGGAAATAGTTGTGGCATCTTGTAATGCATCCACAGCGTGGAATTGCTTCAGTAATTCACTTTACTCACAATGAGGGTCCTCAAACCCGGGAGAGTTGAGCTTACCCGAACCTGCAGGGAATAAAGGCTGTAGAGTAAAAGACTGTGTAGACAGGGTAGAAAGTCTACACAATACTGAAGTCCTCACAAGAACCAGAAGAATCCTATCTTTAAAACTCCATCTTTTCTAAGGCTAGGGCATCAGAATGATTCCTAGGCAATAGTTTTCTACTGCAGTAAAGGATTCCAAACGAGATACTCTGGCTGATTTTTATGGCAGAGAAGTTGGGAAAATCTGGGGCTGTGGGACATTCCTCTTGGCAACAACAGTTCTGTGAATAATCCCGAATGTCAAGTCTCCCAGAGAGAAACAGCTAATGGTTGTGGCATTCTGAGTGAAATTAGACTCATAAACTCCAGCATTCAGCTGGATTTCTGAAGGAGCGCTGTCCCCTTCTGCTTCCTCTGCCAACTGTTACACAGGCTGGACTGGAACAGCAGGATCCTCCTCCTGATGCCAGGGAGGCTGAAAGGCATGCACCTCTTGGTGTCAACGAGGCTGCTCAGTACCGAATGCACATTTCCCTGTGAGGGAACAAAGGGAATGGAACTACTGCTGGGAGGAGGATTTGGTTTTAGCATCAAGGAATCAATCTCATTCCTAGTTTAAAAAAAGAAAAGTAATTTATTTCAGTTCCAAGATATTCACAGAACACTTCTTCTTTAATTATAAGGTAACTAAATATCAAAGATAGCCTGACTAAATATGGCGTATGTACACGAGGAATGTTCTGTATGATGAACGTTAAGTTGCAGTACAGCTCCATAATGGTGGGTAAATGGAACCATCTAACAGTTCTTCAGATGGAGAAGCTGTTAAACCGCCGATCGCAGAGCCCCACTTCCACAGCAAGGTGCTCGCTCCCCTGCTGAAGGTCCCGGGGTCCACGCCCTTCAGAACGGTAGCACCCCCACCCCGCCGCGGGCAGCTCTCGGGGTTCGCGCCTGCGGCAAGGCCCACCCACGAGGCCTGGGGCGCAGCGTGGGGCAGGGTCCCGCCGCGTGGCCCGTCTGTCTTCGCGCTGACTAACGCAGCTCCGTGGGCTCGTCCCGGAATAACTGAGAAGAGCAGCCCACGGCTCACAGTGCGAGCCAAGACCGGCGGACTCCAGCCCTGGGGCTGGAGCAGCGGCAGCCATCGGGGAAGCCGTGAGGTCACCTTAGGTTTGTTTTCCTGCTCTCCGCATCAGATTCCCACAGCGACCCTCTAGCTCACGCTCACTGTCGCCGCCCCCAGTGTCACCTAGACCCGCGGTTCCCAGTTCTCAGGTGTCCTCGCACTCTCCGGAGGGGCCGACGTGGCCCGGGAGGTCAAAGCCACTCTCCCTAGGCCGGGCGGCCCCGCGTGCCGGGGGGACCGTGGTGCACACGAGGCACGCGGGCCCCCTCTGCTGTGCCACCTCCCGGTCCCCGGCTGCGTGTGGGTGTGGGAACGTCCGGGAGACAGCTGCCGAGTTCCCGGAGTCTGCATAACGGAACAGGAGGAAGCATGGACTCCCTGCTCCCAAAATAAGGCGAGGGTCTGGAGAAAAGCCCTCGAGTTGCCGCCGAACAAACGGCTCCTCCCGGGGAGCGCTTCGCAGCAGCCCGCAGCTTCCCCAGCCCGGGCCACGGCAGGGGTGGCGAGGGGCGCCCTGGGGGTCCGTAACGCAGGTGCCCACGCCTGGGCGCGCTGCCCTCGAGCGGGCCGAGCCGTCCTTTCGGGGCCTGGGCAGGGCACAGGGCAGGACGCGGCGGAGACGGGAAGCTCGCCGCCGGCTTCAGGCCCCGTGGAGCTTAAAACCTTTAAGAAACCGCTTGTCACGTGTCATGAGTCAACACCTACAATTACCCGAACTATTACGATTTCTCTTTCCCAGTACTTGTGCGAGGACAGGTTTTCTTTCCCATCAAAGGGACCTCAGCGCACTGAAGCAGCCGCAGCCGTGAAACGCTAGCTTCCGGGAGGCTGCCATTACGGACACCCACGAAAACGGAAGGGAAGGCACTTCCACAGTGTTCACTTTAAAACGTTAAAAAATAATTTTTTAAATAACATGAAATGGGGGCCGGTGAGACAGCTCAGCGAGGTCCTGAGTTCGACTCCCGGTACCCACAAAACAACAGCAACAAAAAACAAAAAAACATTAAATGAGTTTACTATTTTGACACTCTCAACTTCTAATGCCAACAGATGTCTCACGCCAGCAGTCCGAGGAGGGCGACCTGGGTAGACGCAGTGAGAACCGTCGAGGGACAGCCCAGCCCGCGTGTGCGTGAGGTGTGCGCAGGCCGAACGTGTGCACACGGCGTGAATCCTCGAGAAGCGCCGAAGCTGCTGCGACAGTGCAGACAATCCGCCCTCCTCCGAAAAGGCCGCTGTGAGACCGGCCTTTCCCGTGACCATCCACCCCGCCCCACGGCGCCGGGAGCGCAGCCGCAGGCAGAGCACGGGCCTCCGCAGCCACGACGCAGGCGCGCGGGCCGAAGGGTTTCTGAGCTTCCGCAGCCGACCGCGCACCGCTTTAAAATGACCCGAGATGGCAGAGCGCCAAAGGTAACTGCATCTACCTGGACACAACCTTCTTTTTAACTAAAGGAAAAAAAAAGTTTTGAGGCGCGTTATGACACCCACTACACGCTGAGAAAATCACTATCAGTGTGGAAATGTATTACAGTGAGGAAACAGGAGGGCCGGTTAGGGATGAACTTTAAAGTTCAGCTGGGTACAGAGGCGCACACCAGCTGCTAGGAAGACTGAGGCAAGGGGATTTCAAGTTCGCCTGAACGACTTAGGGAGATACTGTCTTAAGGAAAAAAAGCGAGGAAACTCATCAATAAAAATGAGCAAGCCACACTGGATAAAAGCATCCACGATGCTTGTACCTGACAAAGGAGCTTTATGCAAAAGAAAGGTTTCTTACAAATCAATAAAAGGACAACACAAGAATGAGCAAAACAATTGAGGACTTTTCAAAAGTAAGATGTACAGACAGCTTCAACAAGCTATAGAAGTTATGCTCAGCCTCAATAACCACTGGAGGAATGCAAATTGAAGCCGCGAAGTACCCTGCGGTAGCATCCACACTGCCGCCGCCGCCGCCACGTTCTTCCCCGCGGTGCTGGGCGCGCAAGGCAAGGTGCCCCCCGCCGCGGACTCCGGCCCAGGAGTACGGAATACTCGCACTGGTAAGGACTCAGAGCAACTGCACCTCTGGTACCTTGCTGGAAGGAGTACAAAATGGTACAAGCACTTTGGAGAACTCATTTCTAATAAACACAAACCTACTCTGTGACCTGTATTTGGCAGTATATCCCTAGGAGAAATTAAAAAAAATAAAATCACAAGAGATTTCAGTGTTCATAGGTTTATTCGTAATAGTCCCAAGTGTAAACAATCCAACTACCAACAAAAGAATGAACACATTTGTACTATTTCCCACTACTCAGTAGTGAATTATTACTCATTGCTGATGCATGCAACGTGGATGAATTCCAAAACCTTGCCGAGAAATCAGGCGACACACAAGATGCGGGTATGACCCTGCATGTTCGAGGTACAGCCAAGACACGGTGAAAGGAATCGGCCTTGCAGGTGCTTCTGGGAGCATTCACTGAGCCACGAGAGGACTTTCTGGGTGATGGAAATGACTGCTAGCATCTTGATTTGGGTGATGGGAACCTGAGTGTTAACATTAGCCAAGGACTTACCAGACTAAGATCTGGGCACTATTAGACAGAACGACTGAAAAACGTGAAGAAGGTACTCACAGATGTTCTGTTAAACTGATGGGTTCCAGGAGGCGCCCTCTAACCTGTAAACATGTTAGAAATGTCTTGTATCTGCTGACAGCAAATTATTTTAAAAACAGGGAAAAAGATGGCTACCTAAAAGCTTTTATCTTCTACTATAGTTGGATATCCAGATTTTTAAAAAATGGGTTAAGAACTCATTAATATTCACAGTTTCTTAAATTTGCTGAGTAATGAAACTGATTCACTGTGTAAGCAAAGCCTATTGAGGTTAATAATGTATCTGTACGAGCCGGGTATGGTGGTGCATACCTCTGATCTCCACAGTCTTGGAGGCTGACGCAGAAAGTTGAGCCCAGCCTGGGCAACTCAGTGACTTAGCAAGACACTGTCTCAAAATGCAAATACAAAAAGTGCTGGGGCTGTAGCTCAGTGTGAAGGTGTTCTATTCAATCCCCAGTACCAACACATTAAAAAAAAAAAGTATATATATATACATACATACGTATACATGTATATATATTTTCCGATGGAGAGCTAGCACATGTATAAAAGTTGTAGATATTGTACAGCATTAAATCACTGGAAAACGCAATCTTTCTATCATATATTTTGCTAACTTTTATGCTAATACTTATAATTCTAGATATTTTGGTTTAGCTGCCACTTGGATTAATGGAATTATTTTACACTTTATTCATCTCCATTTCTTTTATGAATCCTGGTTCTCAGGACTGGAAATATTCTAGGTGACTATTTCTATGGATTCTTAAAACCCCATTTTAGGTACAAAGAAGACTCCCAAGCAGACACCAAGGAAATGGTACAAGCTATTCTAACCGCTAAACTTCACACAAGCCTTTCCAAAGATTAGCATCTTTGTAATCATCTTTTGCCTCAAATGTTTGAAATGATTTTTTTTTAAAAGGTGAAATTGTCTTCTTTAAGCATAAAAAGTGAGGACTCTATCATGAGTCTTCATCAATTTTTTACCTATAAATATTTGGCATTTATGTATCAGGATGTCAGAGAATAAAAATACTGCTAACTTTCTGGAAAAGAACAATGTATTTGCACTGCACTCCATTTCTAGAATAACTACAATACTTGAGGCCCATTAAAATGAGTTTCATGGGATTTTGGTTGTGATTTACAGTCATGAAACTTGCAACATTATCTACTACTTAATTTATTTGTGAGACCTCTCATTATTGAATAATCTGAACTTGAAAGGCTAATTCTTCAGAGGTTGTTTTCTCAGTGTGACTATTTCTGCAATTTTGCCAGTTGCCCGAGTAAACATTAGGATTTGGCTTACAGTCATACGGCAGTGGAAAATAAAAAAAACATTTACCACACATTTCACTCTTTAATTTTTTCTATAAAAATATAACTCTTTATTAAATAACATGCACAAATATCAACTAGTCATTTATTAAACAGATACGATTTAGAACAAGATTTAATGTAATACAAATCCTTAGGTACAATTTAGTATCTTGTTCATGATATTTGAATAGCTTAAAAAGAATCACTGATTAAACTGACCATCTTTTATTTTTCTTTCAAAATTCATACCTCTTAGGCATGTACCAAGTTTTCCCCAGCATTTCAGAGCATAGTATCTTTAGCTTAGGAGCCCTTACCTACTTACTTGACTACGCATTTCCAAGGAGAGGGCAGAGCTCCTGGAGGAAGGTGTGCTGGCGCCTGGGTCTGCGCAGAGGAGTCTGTGGAAGCAGAAGCGTGCGGAGGCTCCAGCTGTCGAGGTGCCCGGGAAGCCAGTGAAGACCACGGCGGGAAGGAGTCCCGGGCACCAGCTCCCCGCGCTTACGTGCTTCTCCCACATGGCCCTGGCGCCGCTTGGACCATTACAACAAAATGCTCTAGGCATTGACCTCTCTCTTATTTCCTATCACACCAATCCTTGATGATTTGCCACACAATCCCATCCCATTTCCTTTTAAGCAAAAGTATAAAGAAACTTTGCATTAAGTTTTTCATATTAAAAAGTATTGCTTTATAAATTAGCTTTTAATGTTCCCAGCCTTAATAACTTAACTTCAACAAAACCAGTGCTTCAGAATCTACCCTGCCTTTCTGGCCCAATGTGTCCAATAAAAAAGGCCAAATCTCTTACCTAAATTTCTAAAGAAAACTACATCCAACCTTTATAATAAAGTCCTTGCACTGTGTATTTCCACATGTGCTGCTTTATTGCGCATGCCACGTACAGTAAGAATGAAAATAGAAATTGATGTAAAAATGCAAAATTCCCTAAGCTTAATATGTACCTTTGCACTGAAAAACTTCTACATTCTGTCCCATTAGCTGGGATTTCCAGCCCGCAAGCTAAATTTAAACCACTCCATTCCTTATACATTTGAACTTTTCTCTATCTGAATAGAAAACACCCAATATTTCATAAGTCAAGAAAACACTGTGGAAAGTTCTGTAAATTTTGTATCATAGACTTATGATGAATTTTTACACTAGTCTTCCTTTTAAAATGTTTTTCAAGTTCAACCCCAGGTTTTAGATCTGAAATACTCCTGAATATTTAATCTAGATCATGTTATAGGAGAAAAGACTTTTTCTAAGTATAATGCTAATTATTTTATTATAAAACAGAATACCAAATCTTAATTACAAAATTTTGCAAATTATATGATTTGCATCTTGATACAAGGAAAAATACAACATATTAATCCTTTTTTCATAAACATTTCAGAGACTGATTGGAATATTCCTAAATCTTTTACTTATTCTGACTACCAAATATCTTTTGTAAGTACTCAGTTTTTATATTAAAAGTGCAAAGGCTATTAAGCTTAAAACATTAAATTTAAGTAATGTAAAAAAAGTTTTACAATGATTTAACATGACCAATAAAATTTATTAAACATATTTACATATATTCACAAATTCTTTCATAGATGAGTATTAAAATAGACATTTACAATTTCAGAATTTTCATTCAAAGGCATTTTTTTGTTTGTTTTTGTTCCAGGGGAAACAGGCTCTACTCTGAGACGAGTAAGAGCTGTTTCTCTGCATGACTAATTCTAAGCGAGGCGCCACACAGTAAGCCACAGCATCTATCACAGGAGACCGGTGTGGAACCCCTCACGCCGTTCCAGGCATCCACTATGGACAGAGTCAGGTCATAGGCAGCATGCAGTACAACTCGGTTACAGGCTTTACAGGGATGGCGATGGAAACGCGCTAACGCAAACTCACGCATGCCTTAGAGAAGTGTCGCTACCTGAACACACGGCTATTACACGCCATACAAACTACAACTTTGGTCCAATAAAACATTAGACAGAACAGTTTTACAGCTTTTTTTGTACAAGTTTTGACTATCAATCGCTTTGTATACATTTTGACCATTAATTACAAGATGTACATTTGCACAATATGTATAAAATAAGTTATTAAAAAGGAAGACAATATTAAAACTTTCAAAAAGTAAACTGTACACTTAATTTATAGATATAATAAACTGAAGAAATTTTGTGCCAAGTTTTTCTTCCATGTTAGAAACTATTTGGTAGGAATTGAGTCTTTTAGTTTACTGATATATTTTTTAATAAAACCTGAAAGAAATTTGAATACTAGTGGTTATCTTGTTATTTAAGAGTGCTAACAACTCCCAGCGCTGTTAGCAGGTGATCTCAACTTTTCAAATATCTACTCAGTCTACCAACGTCCTCTAAGGCAATAGTTACCTTTCACCAATATAAATAATAGTTTTCTGTTAGAAACTGTGTTTGGACCCAAGATCCAAAATATTTCTCTCCATTTTTTATAAAGTGACAGTGTTCACTACACAGCCGACTTTACTCCAACCTGACAGCTGTAAAGGCATCATTCAGTGTGTGTCAGAAGCAGCTTCCCACAGTTTAGAACGCGCGCGCAGTCAGCTGGGTGACACCATCACAAGTAGTGGCTGCTATATGGGAGTCAATTCAAAGTCGTCATTAACATCAACAAGGGGAACATAGAACTCCTGGATTTCGTAAATGCTGATAGATTTATAGGTGGCAGGATCAAGTTCCTGGAGTTTGAGCTGCCATTCTAATCTCTGGACGGCATTTAAAGCCGCAGCTTCGTGTTGTTGCCTCATTAAAAGACAGGTCTATTCAGAGGAAGAGAGAGTTAATCCATTATTCTGCTCTGTTTAGAAACAATCCCATCCACAGTTTCTTTAGGGACTAAGGTAGATACATTAGGAGTCTATTTCTGCTCTACCCTGTTCATTTCAACATGCCAACTATTTCTAGGTCTACAACTTCATCTTTCAAACACTGATTTGAAAATACTCTTTCAAATTATGAGATTTCAAATAATCAAAGGGATCATAAAATCTAGGGAGAAATGATTTAGAATCTCAAAGTAATTTTCTTTTTCTTTTCTTTGTCGTTAGTGGGGATAGAACCCAGGACCTCACGCATGTGGGGCAAGCACTCTATCCACTGAGCCACATCCCCAAACCTTTTTAATCTTGAGACACAGCTTGCCAATTTGCCCAGGCTGGCCTCAAACTTTTGATTTTCCTGCCTCAGCCTCCCTTGTAGCTGGGATTACAGGCATGCATCATACTGTACCCAGCTCAAATACTTTTCTTTATAGATCTGCAAAATATATTCCTTCTCTTACCATTCTCTATGCTACAACTAAAACCACATAGATATACTGGGTATTAAGCAGAAGACCCACATTGAAAACCTCTCCTTCTGTAGTAGTCTGATCTTTTATACCACCTTAGTCCTTAAAATGGACTTTCAGTCTTTATTTCCCTTCAGCCTTTCGACTGTGCTCCTATGTGAAAATTCGTGACTAACCAGTACTTCCCTTCCTATTTTTCCCTAGTTGAGCAGTAGTTTCTGTGTAGAAAGGGGGAAGCATTCAATTAAACTGACTTCTAAACGTACATACCTTTAATTTGTCGAATTTATCATCCACATCCTGTAACCAAGACATGAACTGTCTTGCATTAAAGCGATCTCTCACCGAAGTTTTACTGTCATCAGACTAAAAGAGAAGGTTAAATATAGTTGGATATTGTAATACTATAAACCACTTAAAGAATCTGTATGCCAACACAATGCCTCTTTTATCATATATGCCCCCCTTGTTTAGTTATGAGGGAAATATGTTTTGAAGAAGATAATTTTGATAAAGCTTTTGTTTCCATGTCCAGTATACACAGTAGTTACTAGAACTCTCTGGATGCTGTTTTTAGTTATTAACTAAATAGAATCCTATTGCTCTGTGAGTCAAAGATGTTTCTCAAAAAGGCAAGTCATATGAAATATGTGCCTGTGACATCCTTACTAAAGCCAAATGATTTCAGATTTAATTTACAGTTTGCCATATGTAAGGGAGAAAGAGTGGAGGTGGGAGACAGCTGCCTTTCAAGCTGGACCCACCTTTTAGACTAAGTGCTCGAATGAGCTCTGAAGACCGTCAGTTTGGAATGAAGATGGCTCTCTGTACATTTCAGCTCTCCACCTCACTGTGCTGCCTTGAACTACTTAGATACTCCCCGTTTCTATTCTCTAAGCGAGGAGAACAGTGCCTCTCTTCACTTCCTGGGAGAACTGCAACTGTCCCAGGGAAGCACTCTATCCAACACCAAGCACTCCTGCTATGACCACACGACCAGCCACTGGATTTGGGTACCAAGTGGCCCACAACCACACTACTAGCGTTCTCAGCAACCATTGCAGCTTCTGTGGCCCTTGAAGAAGATGTGCTTACTTTTCTGGTGGAATCTCTCTCTCTAATCTTACGAAGTGCACTTAGAAAGGAAGGTGTGTGAGAGGAGAGGCGAGCTCCCCTTGCTGTGAGGAGGCTGCTCTCTAGAGCAGGAAGCTGGCCTGCTCCTCAGCCCTGCTGCCAAAGCCAGCCTGCAATGTGGTCGGGACTCTCGGGGTCCCTGAAAATGCAGAAATGTTTTCAGGATGACTTTCCCTGTCAAGAGAACAGGCCCCACATTTTGATATCTCATCAACCTTAACTTCAATGTGAAACCAGGTGGTCTGGATTGCTAAGACAAGTCGGGACAGGGCACCAAAATCCTTTTAGACTAGAACATTCACATTGTTTACTTTTAGGAGAGACAGTAAAAGCAAGTCTTGGGTAGAAATCCCAGAAAAGTAAATGTAATCTAAATCAGTAATTTCTTCACATTAATACGAAAAAGATTTTCCTCAAGAGGATGAGTAAGTTTATCAGCCCTTTGATCATTAGGCTGACTGTGCCCCAGGCTTGTCTCTTCTCTGATTTCAGGAACGTTCCGAGTTTACTGGGAAAACACACAAGTTTTAAACTTTTTTTAAATCCAATGAGGCTAGGCATTCCTCACTCTGCTCTATTTCACTACCAACGGGTTTTTTTTTTTTTTTTTTTAAGAAAACTACTCATTTATTTCTATCTTGGTGCCGGGGTTGAACTAAGGGCCTCAAGGGTGCTGGGCAAGTGTTCCACCACGGAGCCACCTTTCAGCCCTACCAAGATGTCTTCCTGTCTCATACCTTACCAGACATTGCTTCATGTTCTGGTCCAGTAGTTTCCCACCTCAATTTCTAGCTCTGCTATGGTTCTGTTCTTATCTTTGTAGATCTTTTGTCATTCCACTTAGTTTGGAAGGAGAAAGAAACAGGTGTGTTTACTCACCCATTTTGAACTAGTTTTTTTGGTTTTGTTTTGTTTTGAGACACGATCTATGTAGTTCAGCTAGCCTTGAACTCACTATGTAGCCCAGAGTGGCCTTGAACTTACAGCAATCCTCCTGCCTCAGCCTCCTCAGTGCTGTATTACAGGCATGTGCCATCACGCCCGGCTTGATTAGTTATCCTTGTAGCTTGATTATAAACGCCCTAGTTTAGCCTGTAGCAACAGTTCAATTGTTAATTTCAGTTAAAGCCATCCATTTTTCCCTTTAAAATCTTTAAATATAGAAACTCTAGAAAGTCCCTCACAGCCTCTCTAGTACATATTTCCTTAGCTTTTTGTTAAGATCCTGTTATTTATTTATTTATTTTGGTACCAGCAATTGAACTCAGGACCTTGCACTTGCCAGGCAGGTGCAGTGCCGCTGAGTTATATCCCTGGCCCCAAGATCCTATTATTTAGTAGCCCTTTAGATAACTCTAAATGTTTTCATATGAAATAAAACAGTATCTTTTAAGTTGAAATCTGACCTAGTTCAATTTCCTCTTCTCATAGATGAGAAAAATAAAACCAAGAGAAGGCTAAGTATCTTTCTCTGAAATACCTGCTCTGTCCTTTGTGTTACAGGTCTGTTTTAAAACAGCACTTTCTAGTCTATTATTGGGTGACAATCTTTCACTGCCTATACTTAAAAATCTTAATCCATTAAATTGTTTTCTCTTTTGACCAATGAATTTCTTTCTGGCTTCTGTTTCATGTGCAATGCCTTCTAGCTGCCTGAAGGTCAGAAGTATAAGCATCCACTTCAGAAATAAATAACCGGCTGGCATAAGGGCACTATCCCAAATACATGCTTTTTTTTTTTTTTTTTTTTGTGGGTACCGGGGGGTCAACCTCAGGACCTCGCGTGCCAGCAGGCGCCCATGCCACTGAGCGATATCACTGGCCCTTTTCATATGTGGGTTCCGGGAGTCGAACTCGGGCCCTCGTGCTTGCCGGGCAGGCGCTTAAGCCGCTGAGCCATCTCACCGGCCCCAATACATGCATTTTTAAAATATGTGTTTTATTTTATTTTATTTTGGTACCAGGAATCAAACTCACGACCTTGCGCATGCCAGGCAGGCGCTGTGCTGCTGAGCTATATCCCTGGCCAATACATGCATTTTTGTGATTATCTGCTTTTATGATATAAACTAGAAAATCAAGGACCACTTCTTTTGTAAGTTGTCCTTCTCCTCCTACCTTTTTCTTTTTGTGGTGCTGGGGATGGAATCCAGGGCCTCATGCACGCTAGCCAAGTGCTCTACCACTGAGCTACATTATTTCGAGACAAACTTGCTCAGTTGCTCAGCTTGGCCTTAAACTTGTGATCCTCCTGCCTCAGCTTCCTGAGTTGCTGGGATTCCAGGCCTGTGCCACCACATCCTGCTTCCTTTGAGCTTTAATGATTGTTCAACTTTCTTTTATGGAAATAAGATTTTAAAAATTACCAAGTTGCATTTTCTGGAGCACACTGAACATAATCAGCAACACTTTACCTGAGAGTCCAAGGGTACATTGTATACTTCTGCATCCAGTAAGACAGTACAAGCACTAAATGGCAGCGTTTGATTTGCCAGTGTTCTTGCAGCTCGGTAATGAACTCGCAGAACTTCCTGTTCGTTGGACACAATAAGTTTTTCCTAGTTGAAAAAAGAATTACAAATGAATTCAACAACTTATTTTTGAAATAATATAAAATCATGTAAAATATGCTAAATAATATTATTCTGAGTAGTTTTTTCTTCACAGTAGACTTGAGAAATTTAAACATTCCTAGTGTTTTGAAAGTGTAAATACATTTTCTTTCCAAAATTGGGTCTTTAAAAACTGTTTTAAAGTTTTGTATGGTGGTTTTCAGTGTATTCATCAAGATGTTCAGTCATCACTATCTCCGGAACATTTTCATCACACCAGAAAAAACCCCATATCCACTAGCTCTTCCCTTTCCCCACCTTTTGGCAACCGGTACTCTCTACTTTTTGTCTTTATGGATTTACCTGTCCTGTACATTTAATGTAAATACTATAAAGCCATAGAGTATGTGGTATTTTGTGACTAGCTGATCTTACTTAGCATAAAATTTTCAAGGTTGACCCATGTGGCAGGTATGGTACTCATTCCTTTCTATAAATAATACCACATTTTGTTTAGCTACTCATCTGATCATGTGGGTTTGAAAAGCAGCAGAATATGCCACCTCAAAACACGCCTCTCTGGCATAAGGATTACCTTGAGCTGAAGTCACCTGAAACACAGCGGGTACAAGAGCACTCTGACCTCTCCTTCCTGAAAGCAGGAGATGGAACTGCTATGTGAAGGATAGTCAGGGAGGAAACATTCCTGTTCCCAGACACAGAAAGTCAAGGCCAAGTGAACTCTGGACAAACAGACCCGGTTTAAATAACCTTCTTTTTCCCTGAGCTTTCTTCATCTAACCTAGCACAGAAGCATTTCAGCTTTGCCACTGAGTCTTTAGTTGCTTGTGAGGGTCAAGTCATGCAAAACCTACAGGAAAGTATATATCTGTATGCTTCTCTCTTCTTCACCTGCCTGTCAATTTAATTCTCAGGCCCAAGAAGAGGACCTGAGAGGGCACAGGTAATGCTTTGCTTCCTCTACAGTCATTATCTTTTTGAACAATTATAAAAAATGCTGTTCAGAACAGTTACACTCAAGTTTGTGTTTGGACATGTTTTCACTTCTCTCAGAAGTGAAAGCAGAACCAGAAGTGGAATTGCTAGGGCATGGGGGTCTGTCTAACTTGATAGAGAAAGTTTTCTACAGCAGCCTGTATCATTTCACATTCCCACCAGTAACGTATGAGGGTTCCAATGTTTTTTACACCCTTCCCAGTGCTTGCTATTATCTGTCTTTTTGATTCTAACACATGGGAAGTGGCATCCCCTTGTGGTGGCAGTTTACCTTCTATAATGAACATAGTCATAGAAATAAACGGGCTGCATGCTTGTGTTAACTACTTATAAACCTCCGATCATCACCATTAAACCCTACTTTAACGAAACGAGCAATCTACATTTAGCAGAAAGGGAATTCCAGAGGCCCAGCTGCACCTCTCAGCCCATCCTGTTCCTGTCTATGCCCTGTGCTGTCTGGCAGTGAGTGTAATTAAGTATCAGCGGGGACTGGGGACACAGCTCAGTGATGGAGCACTCGCCTAGGGTGTGCAGGCCCTGGGTTCTATCCCAGTACCACAGGAAAACAAAACGAACATGGATAACCCTGGGATCTGTGGCTGGCAAGATGTCTGAGCACAGAGGCAGGGGCTCCAGAACCCCCGGGTGCATGACACTCGTCGTCATGCTGCTGGCCTCGACTGCACAATGTTAAGGACGTGTCTTCTTCTCCTCAGTGCCATGTTCCCTGCTCTGCCTGCACAGGACGAGGCCTTTAGCCTTCCTCTGCCAGAGAACACAGGCCACCTTTACACTGAACACGCATCACGTGTTGTAACTATGATTTAGGGAAATGATACATGGTCCTAATTAATTTCTTAATTTTTATGTGATAAATGATGAAGTAAGTCTAATGTTTATGATGTATTAACTTAAGTACACATTTGTACAACTTGAAAGGATAAATACTGTACCGAAAATCTTGATATAGTAGTAAGAAAAAAACAGCTAGAAGCACCTTGCTAAAAAGTTGGTTGGGGCTGGTGCGATGGCTCAGCGGCGTAAGCACCTGCCTGGCAAGCGCGAGGGCCCGAGTTCGACTCCCGGAACCCACATACGAAAAAAGGGGCCGGTGATATCACTCAGCGGCACTGGCGCCTGCTGGCGGGCGCACACGCACACGCACACACACACAGTTGGTTGTAGTGCTGTAGAAACTAAGGAATAACCAAAATCCAAATTAGAGGTGCCAGGCGGCGAGACATACAGTTATGGCCCCGTTGTGAATGTGTTAATACAGCACTCTGATACTACTGTCTGCTGCAGGGAAAATGGCCCTAGAACAACAGTTCTTCACTTAGGGTCCTCACCCCCTCAAGAAGCCTGAAGCCTAAGTATAGACTATTGATGGTGGTGGTGGCCTGCGAAATGAAAAAGGGTGTTTACTTTCTTAACTTTTACCTAGCCATTTCTTTTAATTATGAATGTAGTCCAAAAACCACGGCTGAGTTAGAGGTATCTGTAACTTCATCATCCATAGAAATTACAAATATTTTCAGTTTGTATTAGTACAGGTAGTCTCCCATATCCTTATACTAATTTATTCTTCAAAATTCCAGTAGTTCCCCTTTATTTGAAGTTTTGCTTTGCTTTCCACAGGTTCAGTTACCTGCAGTCAGAAAACACTAAATGGAAAATTCCAGAAAAAATCCATAAAGTTTTAAATTGAGTGCCCTCTGAGGAGTGTGACAACGTCTTGTCTCATCCTGCTTTGTTCCCCTGGGATGCGAGTCACCCCTCTGCCCAGCATACACCAGTGCACACTCCATCTGCCACCCACTTATTGGTTCCCAGCTCGCCTGTCATGGTCTCACTGAGCTGTGTCCAAGTCACCCTTATCCTACTGAGCGACTGTGATGGCCCAAAGTCTGAGAGTAGTGATGCTGGCAACTCAGACAGGCCAAAGATGCAGAACAGTCCTTCCTTTAAGTGAAAAGGTGAAAGTTCTCAACTCAACAAGGAAAGAAAGCAATATGCCAAGGTTGCTAAGGTCTAAGGTGATAAAAAATCTTTATCTGTGAAATTTTGAAGGAAAAATAAATTTTTCTTGCAAGTTTTGCTGTTGTACCCTAAACCACAAAGGTTATGGCCAGTTTGTGTACAGAATGGGAGGATATTCTGAGAAGTCATATTCACGTAACTTTTACTATATTCTATTATTAAGGTTGTTTTACTTTTATTATGTTACTGCCATTAATCTCTAGGTTAAAATTAAGTTTTGTCATGGGGATATAGGTGAAAACAGCATGGTCTGGGTTTGACACTAGCCTAGGTTGCAGGCACCCACCAGGGTCTTGGAATGCACCCTCCTGGACAAGGGGCTGACTCTGCTAGGCTGCTGCTACGATGTGCAACTGTAAGTCTATGTTGTGCCACACAGCTGGCCAGGTATCAAGCAGTTCCATAGGAAGTAGTTACAAAGCCACCAAATGGTAAAGTTCTCTGCTCACACTGGTCACAGATTGAAGATGCTTTCTAGTATTCTGCAATTCTAAATTGTTGGTCAGTATGTGGAAGGTAGTGTCATTCCTGTTATCTGTTAAAGTTTTCCAAGTTACACAGTTCAAATCAGAATTTTTAAATTACATTTTATTTTTTTGAGGCAGGGTCTTGTTATACAGCCTAGGCTGGCCTCCAATTTGTGATCTTCCTGCCTCAGCCTCCTGAGTGCTGGGATTACAGGTGTGTGCCACCACACCCAACTTCGAATGAGAATTCTTAATTGTCTATAAGGTGTTGTGGCTTTCTGCAACCTGGACAGAAGTGCAAATAAATAAATGAATATTATGAATAAATGAATGTTATCAGGTGGCTTCAAACGTGCTTGATGGCTGAAACAGTTCCTGACGGCCACACGACCTACCTGTGACTGCTACAGAACGGGTCGCTGACAAAGGGTTGTGCAGTGTTGTAAGTGCTGTATTAGTGTTTTTTTCCTTTACTTGTTCTCCCTTTTTGTAATGCTATGGAATTTGTAGAAGAGGTTATAAATTTCCCTGACTGTTACAGAGATGCACAGTACAAAAAGGGTTTGGACCTAGGTCCTAGGGAACTGGTCATGTATGAATCACAGAAGAGTACATGTGCACTTCTGTGAAGAAGGGGTACAGCTTACACTATACTTTCAGGGTTCTTTCACCCTCTTGTAAGACTAAGGTCTTGCACTTGGATTTTTGGAAATCCAAGTGAAATGGCTTCCTTGAAAGCTTTCCTGTCACTGGATGCCAGGACTAACCACTGAAAACCAAATACCAGGCAGACCTAAAAGCACCGACAAGTACAGCCTTTGCACCTCAGCCCTAAAGTGGCTGGCTCGCCAAGCACCAATTCCAAATCCTGGAATCCCACTGTCCTCCTAGGAATCTACTGCTACAGTTCTACAAACTCAACAACTGATAATGAGAAATTACTAGAAGTAATATACTCAATATGAACTGTAGTATGGGAACAGCTATCCTAAAATAGTGGTAGACATTTTCTCCTTACTGGGATAAGTACCATGTAACAAAAGCAAACCAGTCCCCAAATTGGCTCTAAGTAAGAAAACCCATTAATGAAAAACTGTAGAATATTTTAACTTGTTAATTTTTTTTTACATAAATGTATATTTAAACATATCTTACCCTTTCAATACTGTGTTGCAAACGCAATTTCATTCTTACAACCTCCTGTTGCCGAAAAAGCTCTTTAAGTGGATCTGACAGTGAAGGTGGTGGTGTAATCTGATTTAAGAAAATACAGTTAAGAATATTAGGTTTTATTTATCAATAATGGGTCATCCTTTTAAAATTAAGCCTTGAAGTACACACATCCTGATGCTGTGAGTTGTAGGACCAGTGGGTGGGAAGGTGCTGCGAGAACCCTGCATGCGATGGCCAGGCGCCAGGCCTTCTCTATGCAGAGCTGGAGCCCTCAACATGCAGTCTGGCAGTCACAGCAGCGGATGTTTTACAATGAACTCAGACAATAAAAAGGCCGGCCTGAGAGAGGAGTGAGAACTAGGAACTACAGCAGCTTCTCTCTGACACCCATCTCCGACGCAACGCCCAGCACGCAGACAGGCATTTTTGTATACACAGTATGAGGGGTGTTTGAAAATGTACTATATACCTGAGTTAATAGTCTAAAAGCTAATGACATCTTGCAGTGGTGATAAAGGGGAGAGGCAAGGGGCGCCAACATGATTTAGGGACCGATGTGACAGAGGACAGAGAGGAAGAGGCCAAAGCAGAAGCTGGGCTCTACATCTGGGAAACTGGAAAGCAGATAATGGATTTGTTCTTGGACATGATTCTAAGGGTCTCATGAGACATTCAGATGGCCAGAAGCAGCCAGAAACATGTTATGGTTTTATCTCAAATATCTGGGCCGGTGAGATGGCTCAGCCGCGTAAGCGCCTGCCTGGCAAGCGCAAGGGCCCGAGTTTGACTCCTGGAACCCACATACGAAAAAAGGGCCAGTGGTATCACTCAGCGGCACGGGCGCATGCTGGCGCGCAAGATCCTGAGGTTGACCCCCAGTACCCACAAAAAAAAAAAAAAACGAAAAACAAATCAAATATCTGCCAAGTCTCATGTATTTAGAGGTGGGGCCTTTGGAAGGGGATTGGATTTATCCACTTCAGTTCACAACAGAAAGTGCTGTTAGGAGATGGGGTCTCCTGGGAAGAGGAAGGTGCCTGGGGCATGGTCTGGAAGGGTGTATCTCCCTCTAGGCTCCTCCCCTTTTCCTCTGCTTCCGGGTTGTCATGGGTTGAACGGCTTTCCTCCACAAGCCCCTTGTACCATGCTGTTTCTGCCTTGGAGCCAGCCAGCCATGAACTCAAACTGTGAGCTGTCTCTCCCTTGAGCTATGGGTGTCAGGTATTTTGTCCCAGTGACAGGAAGGTGATTGTAACACTGGTAATGTATCAGGGCTGACGATACACTTGGGACTCATTCTGTAAGAGACGGGGCAGAGCACTGCCAGGATAACTATGGAACCAGAGTCCTGAGGAAGACAGTGGTCAAGTCTAGAAGGAGCAATGAGAAAACGAGGCTCAAGAGGTAGACTGGGGTTAGACTGTAACATGTAACACTATACTTCAGATTTGCATTTTAAGATGTATATCATGGGAAGCTAGGGACTCACAGTCTATATGTAGTGACATAAGGAAATGGCTTTCTAGTGTCTTAAAATAAAAAGATTTAACGAGAGAAAGCTCCAGCAGAAAAACACCAAAAGGAAAAAGAGAAAGTTGCCACAATGGAGTGAGAGACAATGAGGGCACTAAACCAGGGCAGTGGCAGAGGCCACAGATTTTTAAGTTTTAAGGCAGAATGGTTAGAATGTTGGGATTGATCAGTTCCTAGTCTGGTGTCACTACTGATGAATACAAATTTGCTTCTGAGGACAGGAGACGGAAGTTCATTCCTTTTGGTATGTGTTGAGTTTAGGAATGAGGCATTCACCCCCTAGCTCCTGGGAGTGCAGGTGGCTGACAGACCCTCTCAAAGAACCACCTTTCAGGTAAAAGCACTGGTGTAATTATGGGCAATGGTCTCTCTCTGCGGACAGAACACCCCTAAGAAGGATCACCCCACCCCAGAGCTCTTGCAGGTTCCACTGAGGTCACCTGCATTTGTCTCATTTCTTGCTCTGCTCAATTCTGCAGCATCCACTAAGAAACCTCTTACACACCACCTCAAAGCCTGCTGCCTGGGGAACCCACCCTGGTGCAGGTGCTTGACAGGTCAAGGCTATGTGGGGAATGACATCGAGAAGGCAAGGTTTGATGCTGGAGGTCAAGAGAGATGACATGGCCAGGTAAGAACTTTTGGGGGACTAACTGGCAGCTGGAAGATTGCTGAAAGCACAGAAACAGGAATTTCCACATGTAGGGAGCACACAGAGCAAAGAGTAGATGGAAGAATGGTGACTTATGCTTAAAAGGTGGGTAGAGAAAAGGAATCTCTGAGACAGAAAAGACTAGTAAAAGAGGAGCCAGAAGAGAGCACCATGCTCAAAGACCAGGGAGACGATTTTACGAAGAACAGAATGGTCACAATGCCATATCTGACAGATCAAAAAGAAAGCAAAGTGAAGAGAGGCCAATGAATCTGACAATTATGAGCTCACTGGTGACTTGCGCCAGCATTAAGGACAGGGAATGAATAGATAGTAAGACAAAAACCCTCCTGCACAGGTGACCCTTCAGGAGTTCGACAGTGAAGGAGAGACTAAGTGAGGCTGACAAGCTGGAACAGTCAAGGGCAAATGTGTTCCTGCAGATGGAGAGGATGCAAATATATTCTGAGTGGGAGAATAAAAAGGCTGCTGAGGGGGAAACTGAAAAAATACGCTAGCAAGAAGTTTTTTAATAGAGGAAGGTTCCAGAGAAGTGTGGAAAGGCTGGGATCAAAAGTATGTAGAAGCATTTTCTTCAAAGTCAGAACATACCTCATTTGAAACAAAGTAAAAAGCAATTAAGTGAAAGAAAATACAGTTGTCCTACGCTGCCCAATAAGGAAGCCACTGGCCACACATCTACAGCACATTTTCTGAAGTGTGGCTATCCGAATTGAGATGTTACGAGCAAACCAGATTTCAAAGACTTAGTTTTTTTTTTTTTTAAAGTAAAATATCTCAGTAATCTTTCTACATTGATATGTCTAAATGGTATTTTGGGTATATTGTGTTACATAAAGTATTCATTAGTTTTACCCTATTTTTACCTTTTAAATGTTTACTCGAAAAATTTAAAGTACACATGTGGCTCGCATTACACTTCTACTGGATAGTGTGACAGGTGTACAGCAAGTGACAGGGTTACTTACTGTGGGAATACAAATTTTGCTTAAGGGGTTTCCATCCAGAAGATATGATCCATTAAATGTCACATATTCATCATAATACTGAGGTGCTTGAGGAATAACGCTACACAGTAACTTGCGCTTTTCTTCAATTTTCTTCCTTATGTGCAAGTATTCAAAATACGGATTTGCTCTCTCTGAACTATATGGCTGAATCTCATCTAGCTTCAGAGAATCCACGATGGCTGCGAGAGATTGCTGGGTCCTCTCCTTTGCTTGTAGTAAAGACGGATTCACTTGCACAGGCTGAGGTACTCGTGACACTTTCCTTTTCCGTGGATGGTGAATCTGAGGATCATCCTCTTCAGTTAATCTTATTCTTCCTCTAGGAGATGACTCACTGTCCTTTTCTGCTAACAGTGCACAGCTAGCAAGAATCTGTTTGCTTTGATTTGCCATTGTATTTGCTCTGTTTCTAGTCATTCTTTGAGGGATTTGGTTTTCAGTTTTATCATCTTCAGCATTTTCTTCTAATTCTACTTTAACTAACTGACCATATTTATGCATTTCTGGTTGTGCTGAGTGCTGCGAGTGGTTTTCCAGACTGGATAAAGTGCTTTGTTGAGATTCTTCATCTTCAATGGAAAGCAGACATTTCTCACTTTCGGGACGTTTTGGATTAGGTTCATTTAGGTTTCCCTTTGGCATGCCTGCATTCACTTCACATAAATCAGAATCATACTTATTCAAATGAGTTGAAAACAAACTCTCCAGTTTGTTTTCTTTTTCATGTGAAATAACCTGAGTATCGGCTGCACTATTCTCAACTTCATGGCTACTGGAAGACTTGTAAGTGAGTTTGTTAAATGCATGCATACTTAGTTGGGAGAGGCCATCGCTTCCATTAAAGTCCTTTTCTGATGGTAACACTGGCAACATACCAGCCTTCTCAAAGTTGGGTGACGCTTCTTGAATAGTGTTTTCAGAGTACACTGGGATAAAAGTATCTGTCTTTTGAATATCTGCTAGGACGAAACTATTTTCCACATCTTTTGTTGATTCATTATCAGTATCTGAAACAGAACTGATCATTTGAACTACATCTTTCTGTTGTAAAATACCCAGCTCCTGAGTGGCAACATATGACAAAGACATATGCTTAGAGACAGAATCAGGATCTGAAAGTGATTGGCTGGGGAAAGAGCAAGGCTGCTGTGAAGACAGAAAGGATACCGGATCTTGAACACAAGAGTTTCCTGGCAGTTCAGTCTGGTGCAGGGATAAAAATTCGGAATTCTGCTCTTTCAATATTTTATTTTCTAGATTACAAAAACCCTGAACACAGAAATCTTGATCAGATGTACTAGAATTTGGACAAATAAAGTCACTGGTGCTTAATGGCTCTAGTCTATCCACTGGTATCTCCCAGGATTTACTTTGGATCACACCAACCTGACTGGATGGCTCTAAATGCACAGGACTGTCCATTAAAGTGCCCAGGGGACCAGTACTCTTGATTACATTTACATCAGCTGAAATGTATTTGCTATTTGCAGATCTAGTTGGAGAGGCCGTGAAACTGGAATGTATGTTAGACACACTTGAAAGGTCTCTTTCAGGCACATTTGAAGATAGCTCAGGTTTGGGTGAAAGACAATTATCTCTTGGCATAGCTAAGCTACCCTGATTGCTTTCTTCTGATGTCTGGAATTGTTTGATATGTTCACAAATGACAGATGGCATGCTACATCTTCGAACTTCTACAGTAGGTCTCCCCTCATTTATAAGCAGTTTAACGTCTTCTACAGAAGATGCCCTGAGGTGACTTGCTGGAAGTCTGTTTGCATATGGTGGTTTAATCCGCTCTGGCAGTTCAGCCAGGCCATCCAACTCCCTTTCATGAAGGGCTGGAGATTTGGCAACTGGCAAAAAAGGTGACTGTGAAAAGGACATTTGGGACTCTGACCCTTCTAACATGAAGTCAGAATCATATTCAGCAAGAGGCCTTGGGGTTGTCATTGTAGTATGACAGCAATCTTCTGAACTAGCAACAGAAATCATGGATACAGACCTGGAGCTGAGACCTAGCTTTTCGCCTTCTGATCGAGGAGATCTGTTTAAGCTACTGTCTGAAACAAAGGATGCCTTCCCTAAACTCATTACATTTTTGGTGTCAACAGATTGTGATCGACTGCTGACAGCATCTTTAGATTGTTTATCCTTGGTGTAATTATCAGTCAACTCTGAACTCTTGGACCTAGTAAGTTCTTTATTTTTGGGTTCAGCTAGCCCATGTTTTGTTTTTTCTTTATCTTTTACTTTAAGTTCTAAACAATTGCGGTTTCTCAATCTTTCCTTTTCTTTTTGTTTAATTTTTTCCTTATGTTTTTTGTGCCACTGTTCTATTTCTAGGTCTTTAAGGCTTAGCATTCGTTCGAAACTTGTCTGCATTAAATCATCATTCACTAGCCTCTTTTCTTTAGGGCGAGTATCTTTTGATGCTGGTGATGACTTAGGTTTAGGCTTATCCGCTTCAGACTTCAGTTTGAGTAAACTATTTAGTTGGATTTTATCTTTATGTTTGTCACGTTCTTTGTATCTATCTATATCTCTATCTTTTTTATCTTTTTCTTTTCCATCTGGAGTTTTCAAAGGCTCATCTTTTATCTTGTCTTTAAGAGATAAAGTCTTTTCATGTGCTTTACTATAGCTGTCTATCACACTTGACTTTTTCTCTTCTTGTAAGTGTTTGGAGTTAGTTATACCTTCTTTATCTCTAGCTTTTTCTTTTTTATCTAATTCCCTGTCTTTTTCTTTACTTCTGCCTTTTTCTGATTTAGTATACTCAGCATTATCTGATTGTTTACTTTTTTTCTCTATTACGTGCTTTTCTTTGCTTTCTGTCAGGTGCCGCTCTTTTTCAGGTTTTTCTTTATCATGTCTTCTCTCCATCTTCTCTCTGCTCCTCTCTCTGTCATCAGCTTTTCTAATAATATTTTTGATCTTCTCAACTTCTTTATGACATTTTTCTGGGTGATGTGAGTACGGTTTATCCTTTTCTTTTATTCTATTGACACATTCACTAAAATCTAACTTGTCTTTTTCTGACTTATGCTCATGTTTTAATGTCTTCTCTTTTTCAGAGTTTTTTCTTTCAGTCTTCTCGATGTCTTTAGTTTGAAGTCGTTTCTCAGACTTTTCCTTACTTTCTTTCATATGTTTCTCTTGTTTTTCAATATCTATTTCCTTCTCCATTGAATGAAGTCCCACAGATTCCTCATTTACATTTATACCCAAAGAACTAAATTCTATTTCTTTATCTGTGGGTACATTCTCTCTTTCTTCTTTTGCATCTTTTATCTTTTCTTCCCTAAAAGATTTCTCATTTTCCTTTTTAATCTTTTCCCGTTCTTCTTTAAAATTCTTGTCTTTCGAGACATGCTTTTCCTTAGTCGATTTTTCATCTTTTATGCTTTTTTCCAATTTTGATTTTTTCTCTAATGTTAGGGACTCATGTTCCATATTTAAAAGTAGATCTTCAGTTTCATCACTTTTAAAAAAATTCTCTTTCCAAAATTCTCTATCAAATTCCACACTCCTTTGCAATTCTTTAGCACCATCCTTATTTTTGTATTTTTCCCTTTCACCATCAATTTCTTTTTTGTGCTTTTCTTTTTCCCTCTCCTTATGTTTCAATTTATGTTTTTTTAATGTTTTACCTTCTTTATCCATTTTTTTCAATGTGCAGTCCGAATTTTCAAATGTGGGATTATGATCTTCATCCTTTATTTTGGCATTTGATTTTTCACCAAATTCTAAGTGGAAGTCTTTCTGATGTTTATTTTTTTCCTTATGCTTGTAAGATTTAACACTTGAGCTTTCTGGCAAGAATTCGGATTCTGCATTATCATACCGAACAGGATCAGGCTGTAATGACATTTCAGAACTTCCTGGTGATAAACATGCTTTAGTATGTTCTTGTTTTAGTGGTGTCGACTGTTTTTCACTCAATCCACAGGAGTGTTTGGGAGATTTACCAGTGGAAATATGAAATAAATGTAAGGAAGAATCATCTTTTGGGCTAAAAGACTTCCTAAAATTCCCCTCCTCTCTGGTCTTTTCTGAACAATCTAGTGCAGTATTAACTGTCGAGTTTGTTACTCTGGTATTTTCTTTCCCCTCTTTTTCTTGCTTCAGCTCTTGGTTCTCTTTATTTTTGTTCTGGTTTTTTAACTTCCTTTTAACTTTGCCCTTCTGCTTGTATTCATACTCCTTTTTAGTTTGTGTATCAGAATTTGATGTTTCAGGCACAGAAGATGCAGTTGAAATCTTTTTGCTCTGAAGAACTTCTTCATCAGAGCTTTCAGTACTTGAATACAGAACCCTAGATGGTTTTTGTTTCTTACTTTTAAACGATTTAGAATAGAAGGCTTTCTCCTGTTTTGCAAATAAACTACTCTTTTCTGCTTCTGATTCATTCTCTTTTCGTTGTTCTTTTCTAAGAATATGCCTATCATCAATCATTTTGTTTACTTCTTCATCATCATCATCTTTGAACTCGTACTCATCAAGGGCCGATGGTAGAGGTGCTTTACTGGGAACAATCTGTTTACTTTCACAGATGAGAGATTCTTTCTCTGTTTCAGAGTCGATATTTTCATCAACACTAGAAGGATTTACAGAGTGAGCCTCTTCAGAATCTAGAATAAGAAGAGAAAAATCTGCTGTTGGTCAAAACATAGCTTATATAATAAAACAGACAAAATCATTTCTGATTTACATGTAAACAGTACAACAGAAATATGTAAGAACTCTGCTACAGTACTGTAGAACAGGTTTATAGAGTCTGCTTCATGATGAGATCCTTTTGATACTTCTCAAAGCACATACATTTAAAAAAAAAAAAGCATATATGTTGAACTGACAATATACAAGAAAATATGTACTTATAACCCAGGAGTCTGGATTTGGGAGAAGTATTTTTTTTTTTTTTTGTGGGTACCGGGGGGTCGACCTCAGGACCTCGTGCGCCAGCAGGCGCCCGTGCCGCTGAGCGATATCACCGGCCCCTTTTTCTTATGTGGGCTCTGGGAGTCGAACTCGGGCCCTCACGCTTGCCAGGCAGGCGCTTAAGCCGCTGAGCCATCTCACTGGCCCTGGGAGAAGTATTAGATTAAGAACCATTAATTTAAAAGTTTTAATTAAGTAAATATGGTAAGTTGTTTTACATGTTTTGAAAATTTATTAGAAAAACTAAGATACAGCATGATTCCCATTAAGGACAATAATTTAAATAAATTTCTTTCTTTTTGGTGGTGCTGGGCATTGAATCCAGGGCAAGTGAATGCTATGTAAGTGCTCTACCACTGAGCTACATCTCTAGCCGTTGGTGAATGGTTTTAACCATACAAGAAACAGGACTACCTGGGTAAAAAAAAAAAAAAAAAAAAAAATCAGAAAAATTAAGAGAAATATAACCCCCAATTCCATGACTTTGATTGTAACACATAATTTGAATGCATTATTTTAACCCCCCCCACTCTCTTCCTTAGTTTTGTTACTTATAATTTAAACCTGATACTAATAAATTCTTTAGTACAATGGTGGAAATAATAGGGTCAATTCTTATGTAGTGTTTCTAAGTACATGAAAATTTAGTTTTATGAAATTACATTCAATTCCTGGTACCAAAAGAAAAGAAAAGAAAAGAAATTACACTTACTCTATTATATAAACAAAGCCAGATCCTTGCCAGATTCTATTTCATTACAGTTTTTTTTTTTTTTTTTAATTCAACAAGAATTTGTTTTCTCAGGTTAGCATCTTTCTTTTGATAAAACGTTTGTACACAGGGGACTTCTAACTGAAAAGAAAACCCAGTACTCTAGGGGAAAAGAGAATTCAGGACTTTAGCCAAGGGGGAAGGAAAAAAAACCCAAAATTAATTACTGTAGTAATCAGTACCTTGTTAGCTAAGTATTTAATCAAATGAAATTATATATTTATCATAATAGATTAAGTTTCCTCTAAAGTAACCTAGCTTCCAACTATTATTTTTACATTTCTCATAGAAATCCTTCAAATTCCAGAAGCATTTTTAAGTACCCACAAGGTACCTGGCACTGTACTTGGATCTCTGAGAGATCATAAACTTTTTTTTTTGAGGTGTGGTATTAAGACAGTATCATTATAAAGTGCTACTAAGTGATGTAGTTACTCTCACATATATGGCATACAAAAATAGAGAGTTTGGAATTGTAATTGTTTGCACACACATTTATATGTATATATTTATACTGTATGTTAAAATGCTATTTTGAGTTATTAATGTTGCAATATACAGTATCAAATTATAGACCTTTATGTCACCAAGAGGAATACCTATTTTGGGATCAGCATTTATTTTGGTCCTTTACTAAATGAATCAAAGAATATCTGCAACAGGTATTTATTTCCTCTAAACTATTTATAATTAATTTGGTCTTGTGGATTTTTATTCCCTTGCAGTTTTCAATGATTTCATTTTTATGGTTCTTGTTGTTTTCATTAGAGTATTAGTTTTACTGGAAACTGGGAAGAATTTTTCTTTTGTATGTCCCATAAAACTCCAGGAGAATGTTCTATACTTAATAACATTTATTAAGCTCTGCTAAGCTCAGTGTGCTAGGAGGCAAGATGAAAAGAACAACCACACTCTTAAGTTGTACCACATAGTGCTAAAATGGCAGAAAATGCAACGTCCAAAGGGTATCCTGAAGAAGGAGTCTGACTGGGGCAATGGAGGATTACAGAGGGTTTCTCAGAGAAGTAGCACAAAGTGAGGTATGAAGAATGCATAATGATTTAAGATAGGATTTAAGGGCATGAAAATAACTGTTATATAAATAAGCAGCTCAAATCACAGTATACCATTTCATAAATTGCTTTTTACTCATTTAGCATATATTTTGACATATTTTCATTTCTGTATTTAATAGCTGCATAACTTTAATAGGAACAGTACCTATTTTGGTTGCTTATAATTACTTGATATTATATATATTTACTAATGGAGAAAATTTTAGCATACACTATTACTTAGAAATAACAATTCATCAATATATGTGTGTATAGAAGAAAAGAAACAAGGGAAATATGCTAAAATAGTTTCTGTAGGAAATTCTGGTTGGAGGAATGATGGACAATTTTTATTTTCTTCTTTAGGCATTTTTACATTTTCCAAATTCCAAGTTACTCAAATTTAAAATCCAACAGCCATTTCCAAATGTATCATTAGAAGAATAATTTTTATTCATTTTTTAATAGACATGTCATCAGAGAAAAATATTTAGAAAGTTCACTAATAGCTATAAAATGATACTAATATTTTAGCTTGATGTTTCTGAATCACTGGTAGCTTAGTTTTCCATGTGTTTGTATGTCCTATGTAATTTCTTCAAGCCTTTTTATGCCTATGAACATGAATATATCAGTTCAATTATACAACACATACATTCTTAGGTATGTTTCACTTAACACAGTATTGATTACTATTTTTCAATATATACACTAGAGGTAAAATCCAAATTCTTTTAAGGGAGTTACACATGTACTCATACACTAAAGAGATGCATGATTTGTCCTTTTGTGTTCCTGACTCTGCTCAATTCAAATGTGACTTTCCCCCAATGGTTCTTTTAAAATGATCTGTACATTTTTTTTTTGTGGGTACCAGGAGTCGAACTCAGGACCTCGCATGCCAGCAGGCGCCCGTGCCGCTGAGCGATATCACCGGTCCTTTTCTCATATGTGGGTACCGGCAGGTGAACTCAGGACCTCGCGCTTGCCAGGCAGGCGCTTATGCTGCTGAGCTCTCTCACTGGCCCGATCTGTACATTTTTCAAGGGAAAGACTGTAAGTTATAATTTGGTTAGCCTGACACTAAAGTCCATGATGAAAGTCTAAAGGTTTCCTGGGTGAAGGAACACTGTCTGGAAGATGTCTGAATTACGGGGATTATAGCTGACTTGCTGTTAGGAGGTGGGGTCTGGCTGGAAGAAGGGGGTTACGGAAGATGTGGCCTGAAGTGGTTATCTCCCTCCCCGACTCCTCCCTTGACTCTCTCTGCTTCCTGCCAGCCATGGTGTGAGCAGCTCTCCTCTGCCAGGCCTTTCCACCCTGCCTTTCTGCCTTAGAGCCAGCTGAATATGGACTGAAACTTCTATAAAATGTCAAGGAAAATAAACCTCTCCTCCTTTAAGTTGCAGGTGTCACATATTTTGCCCCAGTGAAAACGAAAGCGACTAAGACACTCTCCTCATAATATCTCTAAAATAATGTCCAGAGAGGTTTTGACACATTATTTTTCATGTTGATACTTGGCAAAGCAATTAAAAATCACATGTCTGGGCTGGTGATATAGCTCAGTGGCATAAGTGCCTGCCTGGCAAGCACAAGGTCCTGAGTTCAATTCCCAGTACCCTCATATTAAAAAACAAAACAAAACAAAATACATGTCTAATGAGAAAGTCAACAAATAATGAGCTTCTGAAACAATATGCATTATACATTATAGACTTTTAGGACACATCGCTATTCTATTAGCCTCGCAAAACTGACTGCCTCCAAACTTAAACAACTCACAGTCAAGCTCACGTCTTTTTTTTTTTTTTTGTGGGTACCGGGGGTCGACCTCAGGACCTCGCATGCCAGCAGGTGCCCGTGCCGCTGAGCGATATCATGGGCCCTTTTTCTATATGTGGGTTCCGGGAGTTGAACTTAGGCCCTCGTGCTTGCCAGGCAGGCGCTTACGCCACTGAGCCATCTCACCAGCCCAAGCCCACGTCTTTACCTTCCACCTTTCCTCTGAAATTCACCTGACCAACTCTGCACTCCTCTCAACCACATCAAAGATCAAGATCAAAATATTCAACCTCATTTCCCTTCCACACAACTTCTTGCTGCTGAAAGCCAGTATTACAGACATAATAATCAAATTACTCAAATTTAAAATCCAAGATCCATTTCAACTGTCCCAATTCCTCAGCTTCCATACTCTGCTGTTCCGTTTCGATCTCTGCACTTTCTCAAGCCCACTGTTCTCACTACTCCCACTGCCGCTGTCTCAGCACAGGTTCGCATCAGCTCATGCCTAGATCTGTAATCATTTTAAACCACAAGGAGGCCAGTGCTAGAGACAACACTGTATCTCTTCTCACCCTAGGACTTCTGCTGACCCTAGGAGAAAATATAAACTCCAAAAATGGTACAGGACTTTTCAAAGTTGGAGCCACCATAGCTAGCTCCACTTACCGAATCTTATCATTTGCTAATATTTGATCTTTTGAGCAGCTATTATCCTTGTTTAAGAGACAAGAAACTCAGTAATTAAGCAAAAATTACAGTACTAAAAAGTGTACCATACAAAAAGACACTGAGGCTCCATAAATAGTATGTACAGAACTGTACCAAAAAAAAAGAAGAAAGAAAAAAAAGAAAAGAAAAGAAAAAAAGAAAGAAAGACGGGGCCTAAGTCTGAGCGGTGGGTCATAAGTTAGAACATACCTTGGTCCTAAATCTGAACAGTCGTTAAGCAGGTAGGTCATTAAGTGAGGAACATCTGTGTATGTTGTATTTAGAAAGACTTTATAATTTTCTGAGTACAAAAATCAGGTAATATGTAAGGATATATTTGAGAATGTTAATTATGGAATGTATTCTTTCACTAAAGACTTTAAATAGTATACTCTATGGCAAAAAAACCAAGAAATACCATTAATTTATTTCATTTTCAGCATATGAAAGTATTACATCTGAAAATGATGAGTTTAGTCATGGCACATTTCGTATTAGTCACAACTACATCAGGTAAGAATACACAGGACTCCTGTTTCAATTACACTGACATCAGCTCTAACACGGAACCTCCCATATACATAATAATTAGCCTCAGGCAGTGGGGTAGTACATAGGTGCTGGTAAGAGCCCTGTGTTCAAATCTTTGCGCTACAACTTCCCAGGTCAGTATGTATTACCAGAGACTAACACTCATAGGGCTGTTACAAGGAATAAATGGGCCAATGTACGTGAAGTCCTTGGCACACACTTGGCTTTTACTATGCATGTGTAACTACTACTCACTACTTAAAGAAAAAAAAGAGGAACATAGTATGTAAACTAAAACCACTGCACCTGTTAATTTACAAAGCTGAAAGCCAATCCATAAATTTTCATTCTTGATTCAAGCCAACTCCGTGTACTTACTTCATTTGTCACAGGGATATAATGAGGGCTATGGAAACCACCAATCATAATGAATCTATGCAGACACAGATTTCTTTTCATGGGAGGAGGCAGAGAGGGGAGCAAAGAAACAGAATGAACAATAAAAATACTATTTTCGATATCTAATTTTTTTATGTATTAGTGCTTGGTAACATGATACATATATCCCCACTGATTGAACAATGGGCCTCATACATGCTAGGCAAATGGTCTATCACTGGGCTACATCCCTAGCCCAAATTTATATTTTATATATAAAAGTATTAGTCTTAATTGACAACAACTTGTATAAAATACTTTTTATTACTCCTCCAATAACAGGAAGGGGAAATGGAAGTGGAGAGAAATAAAGGGGTAGAAAGGAGAGAACAATATGAACTTTCATTTGCTAACTATGATTTAATGCTAGGAAGTAATGATTTAAAATAAGAGATGCAGGCCAGTGATATGGCTCAGCGGCATAAGCGCCTGCGCCTGGCAAGCACAAGGTCCTGAGTTCGACTCCTGGTACCCACATAAAGGAAAAAAGGCTGGTGATATCACTCAGTGGCACAAGCGCCTGCCTGGCAAGCGCGAAGTCCTGAGTTCGACTCCCGGTACCCACATTAAAAAAAAAAAAAAAAGAGAGATGCTACAACTAAGAGAATTTTTATCGAAAATAAGTATGTAACACAAACACTGTATTTATGCAAGTCTATAAATAATCTCACTTATATCTGTGCCCATCTTACATACCCAGAATACTAGATAATAATGTTAATATTACTAATAAATTTGTCCATGACAAACTTACTAGATCTTCAAACCCAAGTTTCTCAGACTCCAAAATGGGTACTTAAAACTATGTTACTTCTGGTAAACGAAAGTATGTAAAAGGTGCTGAATATAGGCAAGATGAACTGCACAAACATCTGGTAAGATGTTGCTGTATTTTGTGATCTTTTCATAAACATTCAAATAAATATCTTCTACTTCTGTTTTTATTTCATGATTGAGTAAACTGAGAGAACAACTCTGCCATGAAAATCTAGGCCCTAAAGTATTACTTTAAGATTTACTGATACTGATACTGTACAATGCTTTGGAAAAAACCCAAAATTAAACACACCTACCTGAGATTAGAAATGAATTTTAAGTATAACATTGGTATCCATTTATTCTTTTTTTCTGGCACTGGGAATCGAACTCAAGACCTTGCGCTTGCCAGGCAGGTGCTCCATTTATTCTTGATTTTGAGATATCTCAGATATAAATATCTTTTTTTTGTGTGTGTGTGGATACCAGGGGTCAAACTCAGGACCCCACGCACCAGCAGGCACCCGTGCCGCTGAGCGGTATCACCGGCCCTTTTTTCATATGTGAGTACCGGGAGTCGAACTCAGGACCTTGCGCCTGCCAGGCAGGCGCTTATGCCGCTAAGCCATCTCACCGGCCCAGATATAAATATCTTTATTTACATATACCATAAAAGTCAGATAAAAATACCTCATTTGTGACTATTAATAGTTTATAAAGAAAAAAGCTATGGCTTGCATGCCCTTATTAAATGACTATAGTGAATGTGGACTAGCTTCTCTATCTCTATAATGATAAATATTAAAGATTATAAGGGTATGATATTTAAAGTATAGCTCTGAATATTTCATTTTATACAAACATCTAAATATGGTAACTTTCTTATTTTCATAGTTTTTAAAACTAACACTTACCAAGCTCTGATTCTGAGAGTCACTTTCTTGCACATTCATGTATGAACTCAGTTTACCTTTCACTGTACTTCAGAAGGTGTGTCCTCTGACACCAGTCTTACAGACGTGGAGCCCAAGCATGCACGGGATTAACTAACCAGACTAGAGAGCTATGGATCAAATCTAGACAGTTCAGAATGCTAAAATCTGAGCTATTATGATCAACATAGAAATAAAAGAGTAGAGTGGAAAAAGATTACTATTTGAGTTGATTTCTACTGTCAAAATCCCTACATCAAAATTGTTTTTCTGTCTTTTTGTAGAAGACACGATCAAAATTAAGTATTCTTTTAATACTAGGAATACTAAAAGCTGAGAATGGTGGTACACACCTGTAATCCCACCAATCCGGGAGGCTGAGGCAGGAGGACTACAGGTTCAAGTCCTGCTGGGACAAAAAAGCTCTGGGGATGTAGCTCAGTGCGAAGGCCACTGGTTCAATCCTCAGCACAATCAATCAATCAAAAAAAAACCTATCTTTATATTTGGAATGGTGCTTGCTTATAAACCCTTAAGAAATGCATAAGAAAGCTGTAAGCCTTACTTTAGTGACCTTTATTTATTTAAAAATAACAGTGTTCTTTTGCTATAAAATATCTCATGATAAAAAGCAGGAAAATACACAGATGGGTAAAGGAGAGAATAAAAGCTACCCTAAAATAATCCCATCACCCAGGAGAACGATTTCTGTAGCTTACTTAAAATTATCACTTTGATTTTATTTGAATGAACTTATACTAAACGTAATTCCTAACCCTCCCTTCCTGAGGTATCCTGTTGTTTCAAAAAGCATGCTCATACACTCACGAGCAGCCTAAAATCCCCCACATTTCGCTCTGCTTCGTATTTCACCCAGGATATGCTCATGCGGTTTATTTGCTTTGCAGCTTTGGCCTTTTTCTTGTTCCCCAGGATAAACAAAATGCCTTCATATCACCAACAGCATCACACAGTAAACCTGAGAATCGAACCCACACAATTGCATTAGGATCTCATCTTTTTTAGTAACATTTTCCACAAAACTTTGATATTATGCTCATTGCTATAATTTGAGAAATTTCCATCAAAATCCGGAGTTAGTCTCTCTCTTTGTTGATTATGTTTCTTTGACTTCTGGGAGCTTACCAGACATTTAAAAAACCCTTCACTCTTTAAAGTTATGATGTTCCTCGCCATGGGTTTTCTCTTTTTCTTTTCCATTAAAAACAATTCCCTTTGATCTAAAAACATGTCTTCAGTTAAAGGGCACTTTCTTCAACTAAAAAACATTTTCTTTCCAGCATTTGCTCCTTTTTGCAACATGAACAGTATATGTCCTAAATGTTTTTTTTTTTTTTTTTGTATTTCCAGTGTCTTTGTTTTCTGTACATTTTGTAAGCTGTCCTCTCAGGTTTCAGTTAGACTTCCATGATGTCTGGAGCAGTCCTTTGTCCTGAGCAGAATTCAGACTTTAGTAACATATGCAGCTCGAATCTCAAGGACTTTCTTGGCGTCTGGTTACTTTTTCACGGCAGCACTGTGGTTGATATGGCTGGGGGATCCACTGCTGTCAGTGTTCTCCAAGGACCCTGAGAACTTACCCTTTTCCCTTACATTATTTATAATCTCCAGGGTCAGATGTTCCGCTTGTTCCTTCTGGCCCTTCTTGTCTTGCACTATCTTCCTCACACCTCTGGGTTTCTTTCACATTCACAGCTTCTCCTCTGGTGAGAGGCCTGTCTGTCCTACCTGTGAGTGCCTCTCACCTTAGTCTTCTGAGGAGACTGTAACCTGAGCACACGACTCTGGGGTAGAGAGGTTCTCTCCAGAGAGCCTCACTGGGAAAATGTTCCCAAGTGCAGCAGGCCTCCTTTATGTCTATTCTGAGAGTTCCTTTGCTTTGCAAAGTTCACTAACCAAAACTAAGGTATTTAAGAATTAATTATACAAATACGACTGGTATTTATGTTACCTAGCCAAGGAAGTAACAGAAAAATGCACTTGCACTTTAGGAAACAAATTTTTACAGCTTTAACTTTGCCAAAGTAACTGGAAAATGTAGCTTAGAGACAGGAGAACAAAATATTAGGTAATTTCATATGGTCTCTACTAAATTGACATTTCTAAACCTCAATTCCCTGACGTAAATGTTAGGTGTTTAAATTCTGCTATGTAGGTGACAAGTAATCATACATTCACTTAGAAATAAGTATGTCAGCTGAGAATTTGTTTTCACTTTACTTCTATAGTAATACGTATTGGTAAGCAAATTATAGGTAAGCATTTAGAAGTGAGGTGGAGGGCCGGTGAGATGGCTCAGCGGCTTAAGCGCCTGCCCGGCAAGCACAAGGGCCTGAGTTCGACTCCCGGATCCCACATACGAAAAAGGGGCCGGTGATATCGCTCAGCGGCACGGGCGCCTGCTGGCGCACGAGGTCCTGAGGTCGACCCCCCGGTACCCACAAAAAAAAAAAATAAATAAATAGAAGTGAGGTGGACAGGGTATAGAATATCACCAATAGCTGAAAACATACATATAAAAGCAAAATCTACATAAAATATAAAATCAAGTACCATAGCATTTAATACACATCCCTCAATCATCAATGTCTTTCTACTAAATTTTCAGTAACACACAATTAATTACGTATTTTTCTTCCTCTGAAAATAGGAGCGGTATCAGTACAAAAATTTTGATGTCACTAAAGGAAACTGACAAAAATCACCCAGTATCAGATATTCTGTCATAAATATACACATTACATAGAGGTCCTTTTAACTGTGACTAGATGAAACATTTTTTTTTCTGCAGAAAGGATATAAAGATGAACTTATTTAAATGTATGCACATATAATTAACAGTTTTAAGTGAAAAGTGTCTTATGTTCTGCCCAAATGTACCCTTTATAAAGATTCTTTAGGCTTAAATATTCAGCAATATCTCACTACTGTAATTATGTGACAGACCCACTTTAAGTTACTAGGCAATGGTAGAAGTTTTGTTAAGAAAAATCATCAAGCTAACATTTTTAAAACAAAAATTGATTAGCTCTGATGTTTGCAATAAATAATATATAGTTTTTGGGCAAATGTAAGTCAAATTTCTTGACCTCTATATTTATATGAACTTCTAGGAGGTATTTAGCAGACTTACTTTATGTCATATAAAATTTAATGACTTACAATATATGGATTTGCAGCCATCCAGAGCAGACTGTAGCTACAAACACAATTTTCCTCCTTCCTTCCACCCATTTGCAAGTCGATAATGTAGAATATATAGCACATAATTTTTATACACTGCTAAAGAGCACACTTTTATAAAGTATGGTCATTAAGGTATTCGTAATTTTTCCTTTTTCCTAATTAGAATCTGAGGGCCAGTGAGATGGCTCAGCGGCCTAAGTGCCTGCCTGACCAGCGCAAGGGCCCGAGTTTGACTCCCGGAACCCACATACGCAAAAAGGGCCGGTGATATCACTCAGCGGCACGGCGCCTGCTGGCGCGCGAGGTCCTGAGGTTGACCCCCGGTACCCACCAAAAAAAAAAAAAAAAAAAAAAAAAAAAAGAATCTGGCATGTATCTTCTCCAAAAGGCACTCTACCTGGAATTAAAACTTTCAGGCTTTGGGACTAGGTTGACACAATTAATTCACATAAAACACACGATGAGATATGTACTGATTGTCAAAAAACAACTGTTTGAAAATATTGGGAAAAGCAAGTTGATGTTATTTATATTTTAGAAATTTGAAACATTAAAGTTCAGAACTCTGTGTATAAAGTATACATGTTACAAAGCAGAGAAAAAGGATAGCACGCAAAACACTATACTGGAATTTCTTTTCAATGGCCATAATGGTCATTAAATACAGAATACCTGTTTCCTATTGTGATACATGCTCAGCTGTGAGCATGTTAAGATTCCTAAGCAGTCATTTCATTTCTTCTATGCACTGATACCTCAGGGATAGGTGGAAAATGAACACCAGACATGGTGCTTGCTATTATTCAACAACTTCTGAACAGGCCTAACCAAAGAGGTAACTAATGGTCCTGGTTGAACAAATTAAGGTTCTGGGGTTAAAAATGGGACAGTGATTTTCTATACAAGCTCTAACTCCTATTACCTAACAATTATACTGAATTTATTAAAACATGGCATTTGGAAAGAACAAAAACTATTTACATTTTATCTTAACTTACTAAATAGAAAAATCTTTACGTATATTAATATGCAAACTCCTTTATTCTATAAAATGCTCTATCAAGTCTAAATTGTAATGATTAAATATGTTGACACGTATTTGGACAGTCCAAAACACCCTGTGTAACCTCTTCCTGTAATCCTTATATGTCTAAAGTTAAAAAGGTTGCTTTAAAATTTCCTGAGATGATGCTTCCTTCCTGAGGAGGTAACACCATATAAGCCATCTGATAAAAATTTGGTATATTTTGACAAAAAAAAATTTTTTTGTGATTTCTGGATTTATTAACTGCAGAAATTCCACATAAGTATGTATCACTACTCGTATTTCACAGTTCCTGAAATACAAAATTGAGGAAACAAGTCTCTAAAATTATGACAATATATTTATGGTATAATAGTACAATTAAATTCTATTTTAACATTGAGAAAATGAGGATTCAAGTTGGGTATAGTGGCACATTCCTGTAATACCAGCACTCTGGGAGGCTGTAGCAGGAGGATGACAAATTCCAGGACAACTTAGTGAGAACCTGTCTCCAAAAAGAAAAATAAAAAGGTCTGGGGATATAACTCAGCATGAAGGCCCTGAGTTCAATTCCTAGTACCACATATATCCCCAAAAAAGGAAAATGAGGATTCAAATACTGGTCATTTTATGTATTTTATGACACAGAAATGCACTCAGTAAATACCAGTGCGTAAGAATACATTACTATCTTTTCAGAAGTCTAATTTTTCTTAGAGCAGACTCCAAAAGTAGCTTATGTATTATGATGAAGCATTTCTTGGTTGTGATAAAGGTTGCAAGTAAGGAATGTTTACAGCAGCTACTTAATTGAAGGCAACAATTCTTATGACAATGACTAACATTTTAAACTTTGTCCAGTGTATACTGTTTTAAAATAATAAAATTAGTGTCTGGCAAAGTTAACAAAATCTCTACTTTGGCAACTAGGGAGTATCAGAAAACACTGTGATGTGACAGTTACCTATTTCTCCATTACTACAGCGCTAACTCATGAGTAAAATTTAGCACTCTGAACAGGACTGAGTTCTCAGCATGGTAGCAACAAGCAATTATTTATAGTAAACATACTATTAGAATTTCTGTACAGGAAGGTAATAAGGAGTTTCCATAAGGAAGGCAGATTAAGACTGTGGGAAAAGGGTAGAAATTAGGGGGAGAAAGACTAAAGAATTATGCAAATTTAAAAGCAGCACACATTTATATACGAATAAGCTGTATTAAACAGATATGCATTCCTGCAATATTATCAAAACATCTGATATGCATGACATAAAACTGCTACTGAAAGTCTGTCCATGAAGTGAGGCCAGTCTTCAAATCATTTATTAATGATCCCTCATGAAATGACGACCTTGCACCAAAAGTGGAAACCAATTATGTCACTGAGCACACTATTTCAGCTGACATTGTTCCACAGCATTTTTTCCTTGAAGAAAGTGGTACACTGATTTACATTCTGGCACAAGCTCCTTATCTTGAGAACTGGTAACAGTATACAGAATGGCTACTCTTAGTAGCATAAAGTACGATGTCTAAAGGAATAAATCATATTTGGAATACTATATATATGACTTTCATTAATCCACTCCAAGTTTATTAGGTTCTGAAATTCAGTCTTGTTCATTTTCTATGTTTGTAACACTTAAAGTGTATCTGTCACATGGATGACACGGCAATGCGGATGGATAACAATGCTATCAGGCTTCGCACATATAAACATCAATGGGCAGGTAAATTAATTCTTGAATAAATATTAATATGTTCTCAATTTAGACTGGATGAAATTTGATAAAGTTAAGTCTAACAAGGACCTCATGTAAATTAAGCAATTAACTTTGGGTATTTTCATCAGTCTTTTTCAGCAACTCCAAAATCTTTGTATGATACTTACTGATAATTTTTGCATCATTCCTTGAGGGACTTTGACCAAGCAATAATTCAGGCACATTCACCATGTGGAAAATAAATATTCTGAAAAAATCAATACATAGCTGATGAACACATGAAATTATTAAGATCAGTGACAATCAAAAAGGTTCTAGAAGATGTGTTCTGCTCTAATTAAACATGTAAGTTAAAAAGAAAAAAACACCTTTCTTTTGCGGGAAAAATTAGTTGCAGCTCTTCTTTCTAAAGGAAGGTTATTGCTTTTCATAGCCAGTTTTTTTTTTTTTTTTTTTTGTGGGTACCGGGGGGTCGACCTCAGGACCTCGTGCGCCAGCAGGCGCCCGTGCCGCTGAGCGATATCACCGGCCCCTTTTTCGTATGTGGGTTCCGGGAGTCGAACTTGGGCCCTCGCGCTTGCGGGGCAGGCGCTTAAGCCGCTGAGCCATCTCACCGGCCCTCATAGCCAGTTTTTTAAAGAGACCAAAATTAGAGAGTTCATAGCAATAATAAATAGAATAACATATCACATAAAAATGTTTTCACTCTAATTTTTTTACTTGCTCATAGAAGACAATGCAATTTCAGCTATTACAATCCTGATTCCACATAGCACAAAGGTGCTCAAAGTATTTTCAGCCTGTTACTAGCAGATGGATTTACAGATAAGTTGGAAGTGGAAGGTGATGTATAGTGGATGATGTCAGTATCTCTGTTTTCTTAATCAGCTGTATTTCAGTGCTTAAACAATGTCCGAACACGTAACAGTACTCAAAAATAACAAACAGTTGCTGAATAATTGAGGCAAAGGAAAGGAAGGAGTTCAGGGTGACTTCACAGAATATGTGAAGTTGAATGATGTTACCATTAAGAAAAAGAGAATGGGGAAAAAAGTTTCACTTGTGAATGTTGATTTTTCTTTGAGGAAACATATCACCTAGAAGGCAGCTAAATTAAGTTTGATGCTTAAGAGAAAAGCCTAGGCTAGAGAGTTATATTTGAAAGTCCTTGCCATATAGTTGTAACTGTGAGAGTGGGTAAAAATTTATTTGGGAGAGTATGTAATATGAGAAGAGGACTGAGAAAGTAGTATCTTCAGGAAAACCAACACGGGGGTATATGGGGAAGGAAAAGATGATGAGATTCTACAAGGAAACTGAAGAGGAACAGTCTGGGAAACTGGATGAAGGTCAAAGAGAATTATGGCCCAGAAACCATGGTAACAGAATTTTAGAAAGAACAAGACCAACACCGTTAAATTCTCTGAGTTTGAAAGGACAGGACTAATACACATCTAATGGATGTGGCAGTGAGAAGATACTGTGTGATCTCAGGTTCCATGGAGTAATTAGTTTAGACTGTATTTTAAGAAGCACTTGTGAAGATTAAACAGACAAGGATGCAGGCCAAGAGAAGATTTTGTTGATGGAATTTTGTACATTTCTGCCACTAGCCTTCCAACACATGCCTCATCAGCAGCCTGCTACACATCCTTCCAGATATTGCTCCACACTTACACAATCTCACATGAAAGTATATATGTACATGTACAAGCATACAGACAGATTCTGTAAACACTGTTCACGGCAGAAGCGCAGCTTGGTCATGGAGCACTTGCTTGGCGTGTATGAGGCCTTGGGGTCAAGCCCCAGTACCACGAAACCAAAACCAAACCAAGCCCAGCCACAAGACCAAAAAATCCCAAACCAAACAACACTGTTGGTTTAATAAAATGAGCTCTGACTATTCACCCAGATTTCTCTAACTCACAGAACTTCATGAAAATCTCTCCAAGTAACTGCAACTCAAAGTATAGGACTGACATAGTTTTCATGGTTCTGCGGAGTCCCTGATGTGATTTCATCCAATCCGTTAATGATGATTATCTACTTTTTTTGTTCATTAAAGAGAATACTGTAAATAGACATAGGATATTCTCAGGAGTGTGCATGCTAGATTAAAAAATGTTAACTATTAGGAAAGTTTTTGGGTTGGTAAAATGTGAACTCACTTAAAAGTAAATAGAATCTTATAGACACACTCTTGCCTCAGCTCTAATAACCTTTTATCTCTAGCTAATTCACAAGTCTGTTCACCCCACCCCTGCAATGACTTTGAAGTAATCCCATTCATCCTATTGTCTCTAAAAGGATGAAGTGTCTTGTATTTTGTTAGCTGTCACCATACTTTTTCAAAAGGATAGTAACAATCCACACACCTGCTTTTTTATTGCTTCTCCTATTAGGTAGCCACTTTTGCAAGTTGGTTAATTCTTTTTAAACTTCTAAGAAAAAAAAATTGATATACCTTTTAAAACTCTAAAGGCCTGGGGCCGGTGAGATGGCTCAGCGGCTTAAGCGCCTGCCCGGCAAGCGCGAGGGCCCGAGTTCGACTCCCGGAACCCACATACGAAAAAGGGGCCGGTGATATCGCTCAGCGGCACGGGCGCCTACTGGCGCGCGAGGTCCTGAGGTCGACCCCCCGGTACCCACCAAAAAAAAAAAAAAAAAACTCTAAAGGCCTACAATTATCTGTTTTGAATCTGACAGGTAAATAATACCTTCTCCAGGTATAGGATCCTTACGCTGCAGTTTTTTTTCCCTCCCAGTTCTACCCTTCACTGTGGCAAATTTTAAGTCTGATGCCAATCTGGTCACATTTCTTTGTAGGCAATATGTTATGTTCACAGCTAAGGAATTTGGCCAGTGTAAGGTTAGACATATGTTACATGTTTAATCCACCTGGAGCTCAATGAATTTCACAATTATCAGGTCAAGGTTTTTTTTTTTTTTCCCCCAACTTAGATAATTTTCTGCTATCATTTGTATAATTATTGCCTATCTTCCATCTGTTTCTTTTTAAGTTCCCATAAATATCATTCACGTGTTAGATCTGTTAGGTATCCACTATCTATTTCCCAAGTCTTTAATCTTTTCATTATGATTCTACTTGTATTTTTGGTATGATGTACAAAAGATGTATTTTAACTGATTTTCCAGTCTCATGATCTAAGTCTCAGCAGTGTCCCTCTCCTTCTTCTACTGAGTTTGGCTGTATGACCATGTTTTATTAGCTCCTAAAAGCCTTTTTGTGCTGTATGTGAATTTTCTTAAGTGTTTATTTTCACTGCTGAAGTTACGTTTTATCAAGTTACTTTATTTAGTGGGCTAATATTCTGTTTGTTTGTATTTCTAGGGGAATTTCAAGGGTTGCCATCTCCCTCTGTTGGCTCACACTTGGAGCATAGCACTCCGGCAAGCAACCGCTCCGCCCTCACTGGGGGCCAGGTGAGCAGCTAAAGCACCAGGAGGAAGCAGCCTGCTCGCTAACACAGGCTCCAAGCCTCCTCAGCCTTTCCCAATCCTAATGAGGGGCTGGCTCAGCCTACGGAAGTTCAGTATTCCTTGGATTTATTTGGTGGAGCTAGAGTCCTGGCATACCCTTTAAGGGTGGTCTCACCCCAATTCAATAAATACTAATTGAGCAGTATATATGTACTCAACACTTACTGAGTCTACATTTTCTGTTAGAAAATGAGGAGAAAAATAGACACTGAAAATGAAAAGCAAAGTTGCCTCCATCACAATTTTGCTTATAATTTTAGCTCCATTATTTCCTTCAAATACTGACTGATGCCAATTCTTTCTCAGAGTTACATTTTTCTCTCTGTATTCACTCCCTACCCTGTCTGTGCTTCCTGTAATCAGTCCCATTTTTGGATGGGTGATAATTTAGGGAAACACTGACTGTTTCCTAGGTGAAACAAAGGTACTACCACTATTGACGGTTCCTTCTAAAAAATCATGGGAGTATGCATCAGGCTTGTCCTTAATACACCGCCTCAAGAATATCTTAGTATTAAACAAATGTATTGATCCATACCCTGAATCTTCCATGTGCCACTTACTTTAACTGAGGTTTGTTGAAGATTCTCCCAGAGAACAATAAATTACCTATTAAATATGTGGTTTTTTTTTTACTCTTACTCATTTTAAAAAGTGATATGCCCTTCAAGTTTTTTTTTTTCCCTTATAGGTTCTCCTTTCTCTTTTCCATACAATTTACCTGTTCAAAAAACCAGATCTAGCTGGGGATATAGCTCAGCGGCACAGCGCCTGCATGGCAAGCATGAGGTCGTGAGTTTGATCCCTGGTACCAAAACAAAAACAAAAACAAAAAAACAAACAAAAAAACCCCACAGATCTGTTTGGGTTTCCAACAATCTGGAGTTTCCTGATCATACACTCTTGGTACAGTTCAACATGTTCCTCTCACCCTGGCATTTTCTGTACGGTGACGGCTGCATCCTGAGGTCCTCAGAGGCCGAGGCCTGTCCCTCTGACATGGCCGCAGTGGCAGCACAGTATGCTCTTTCATTTTTAAATTTAATGTTAGAAACTGCAGATGCTCAATGCGTATTCACTGGGGGTTGCAATTTAGCTGGAATAAAAACACTTTTCCTTACCAGTGAGGCTACCCCGTAACACAGTTCATGTAGGAAAGGCAAGAAAAAGGTTTTTCCTCTTCATTTGCTCAATTTTAAAGCTACATTAATTCTCTATCAGCCTCTATGATGACAAACTAATTTTAAAGATTATCATTATAAACTTGTACATTTAAACATTTTTGGTAGACTCCACACCTCCACAACTACTGGCCTTCGTACAGCTCATACCCCCTCCTGGCCAGTGGGAAACTTCTCCAAGTTGCCTCCCCTAAGGTCTTCCATAAAACTTGACATTAATACTTGGCATCTTGCTGGACGTCGGGAACAAGAAGACACCCACATTCATCTCATGTGTCTCCTGCCTCTGACCTAGAACAATTTTGTCTGAGGAACCTGACTTTCTTTTAGTAGAAAATATTTTAAGATCATAATTTGAGAATTAGGAATGACTACTACTACTAATTCATTGCTTTTTGGTTATCTTAATGGACAGAGTAAGGATTCTCATGTATTTCTATATATTTTAAACTTTATTTGGAAATGACTGCAAATTCAAAAAAAGAAAAATAAAATATACTAAACACTGTATATCCTTTACCTAGACTTGTTTATTGCTAACCCTTTACTCCCCACTTTATAATTTGCTCTTACGCATTACATATGTATGTACATACACATTTCTTCCTGAAGTATGAGGATAATTACATACATCATGGCCCTATAGCCATATAAAACTTTAGTAGGTGTTTCCTAAGAAGTAAGCATCCCCTAAATATATCTTGCTTTGTCAGTACAATACGGCTGTCAACACAGATACAACACTTACCTACTGTCCACATACCTCATCTCATCTAATAATGTTCTTCACCATCGTTTTCCCAGTGCAGGATCCCATCTAGGAGTAGGTACTGCCTTTGTTATCTTTTTTTTTTTTGTGTGGGTACCGGGGGGTCGACCTCAGGACCTCACGCGCCAACAGGCGCCTGTGCCGCTGAGCGATATCACCGGCCCCTTTTTCGTATGTGGGATCTGGGAGTCGAACTCGGGCCCTTGCACTTGCAAGGCAGGCGCTTACGCCACTGAGCCATCTCACCGGCCCCTTTTGTTATCTTTTTAAACCGTCTGAAACATCTCTACTGCTTTAATGGTCCTTCATAATGAGTCATTTCTTAATCTTTCATGACATGACACTAATTTTGTTTCAAAAAAAGAGAACATTCCTCCTGATCAGTGTTCCTCCTTAACAGTCCTATTTACACTCAGCTGGGAACTAAGAAGTGATGTTATATTGCCCCCAGGGTGCTCACATCTAAAGCACCACAGTGTACACCTCTCCCTCCTTTGATGATGCTAATTTTCATCACACAGACTAGGCGCTACTAATTTTCTCTACCATGTCATCATTGGTTTGTATCTTCTTTCCCTCTCTTTTGACGTGAAAAGGTTCTGTACTTCTCCTTATCAAATCCCCTACACTTACCAGCCATTAGTGATTCTTTCCTAATCATATTCACTATGATGGGTGTAAAATGATCAACGGTAGGGATAGGAATTGACTAAAAGGTGCATAAGGAAACTTTCTCGAGTAATGGAGATACCCTGCACCTGAAAGAAGCTGAATTATACTGTATAAATCTGGGCATTTCTCAAAATACATAAAGCGATAAATTTAACAATGTAAGTATTACCAAAAATCATATTCAACTCTAATGAAATGCATGCTAAAGTATTTAGGGATGTCTGCGACTTATGAAATGCATCAAAAATAAGATGGATTGATGGATAAATGGTAATACAATAAAGCAAATACAGTGAAAGGTAACCACTGGAAAACAGAGTTGGGTGGGTATAGGATATTTTCTGCCCAATTCTTTGAAGTGCGCTATATGTTTAAGTATTTTCATAATAAATAGAGAATTTTAAAAACAGTACTCTAAGGAATAGGTTCTAAAGAGCACAAACAGCAAATGCACAATTACAATTTGGAATTTTGTACCATACCTATATTTTGAAAGTATTATGTATCTAAGCTTACAGATGGAAGATAACTACTTTGTAGCTAAAATGTGGTTCTAGAGATGATGAAAACACTGATGTCACAATATATGTGAACAGTTTTTTGAAAATCATCTCATAATAGGGAAAACCCAGTATTTTAAAATACATATGTGATTTCAAATGCAGATATTTAATAAATATTTTAAGTCAATGCCTACTTTATCTATTTTCCTATGTAGTTAGTTTGTTCAAGCATGCCGTAAGACTTTTATTTTTAAATTCTTACTGGAGGAAATGTAGATTAACTTATATTTTGGCAATATGGCACATGGAAGGCAGTTTATTATATTACTAGGAAAATTTACAAACACTATTTTAAATGTTTGCACAAGATGCATGTACTTTCAAAATTACTTCTCCGTCCATTTTTGGGCAATTAGGTCATTTTATTTTTCACTAATATAAGCTCTGCTATATTAATAGCTTATACACATGTCTTGTCAGCATCTCTAACCACATCATTCTGAATTTCATACTTATCAACAAACAGAAAGTACTCCCCACAATAGTGTGAGACATGTTTCACTGCAAACTCACCAACATTTGAGCACTATTTTTCTTTTTGGCACCAGGAATCGAACTCACGACCTCACACTTGCCAGGCAAGTGCTGTGCTGCTGAGCTATATCCCCGGCTTTTTTTTTTTTTTTGAGCCAGGGTCTCACTATGTAATTCAGGCTGGCCTCAAAGTCACAGCAATCCTCCTGCCTCTGCCTCCTGAGTGCTGGGATTACAGGTGTGTGCCACCACGCCCAGCCTCTTGAGCACTATGTTTAAACATAGTATTTGTCAATTTATAGGGCAGTTTTTGCTGACATCGTTTTATGCGAGGCACTATTATACCAGACCGTGCTCTGCAGTTTCCTGTCAGCAGGATTTTGCTGGCTCGGAAGCAGAACAGCGAGCCCTTGGTGCTGTGATGTGGTCAGGGTTAGAGCAGCAACGCACCGTGGCTGTGTGGGGCTGGCCTCCCGACCTCCTCCTCTCCTCTTGCTCTAGGACTGTCTCTCTGCATGAACCCCTATCTCCACGTCTCCCAGCGTCTGTCCTATCTATGTGTGGGGCTATTTATCCTTTACGTTTTCAATGGTTTTTGGTAAGATCTATATACAGTATTCTGTTCAAGTGTGAAAAAAATCATTTAGACTTCTGCGCTTCTGTCAATGTCTTACTCTAACGATGTTTATGAATTTCCAGGATTAGATTTCTAAAAGGTCTATTTTGTTCAACCAGAAACTTAAAAGCTTTACTCTTTTTGTTTAGTAATATTAGAAAATTTGTTTTCTTACGTTAATACTTAGACAATATTTTCCCTAATCATTAAATTTTCCTTTATTAATATTTTGCTTTTCTCTTTGAATCCTTTTTTTTTTTTTTTTCCTATTCCTGATTTCCTCAGAAAGCGCATTGGTTTTTATTCTTTTAGCAAATATTGAACAACTTTGGCCTCATCCTGGAAGTACTGACAGTTATATGTGCAATATCTATAACTTTGAGATGTTAGCAAGGGACTATATATACTGGAAAAATTATTCGAGTTTCCAAGTAGTACTGTTTTAACTCTTACCTTGTATTTCTAACTTTTGCTTTATACATCTATACAGTGTTACCTGGTTAAGAGGGCAATACAATTTAATCTTTACTTTGAATTACATGTGCCCTTTATTACCACAAAAACTACTCTTCCTGTCATGCAATATTATCTGACTTTAATTCTCTAATGTTAATATTGGAATTCTTTTTAATTTCCAAAAGCATTTTTTTTTTTTTTTAATGTGGGTACCGGGAGTTGACCTCAGGACCTCACGCTTGTCAGCAAGCGCTTGTGCCACTTGAGCGATATCACCGGCCCTTTTTTCCTTTATGTGGGTTCTGGGAGTCGAACTCAGACCTCACGCTTGCCAGGCAGGTGCTTATGCCGCTGAGCTATCTCACTGGCCCCAAAGCATTTTTAACTGTATTGTTTTCAACTATCACAGAAAAAGTTATCGTATAAATTGACTTGTTTGAAATACAAGTTTACTATACCCTTTAATGTCATCTCCTGTTCTCAAATGTTCTAGTCTAATTTGGTACTGAAACTCCAGATTGTTATTACTTTCTTTCTTTTTTTTGGGGGGTACCAGGAATTGAACTCAGAGCCCTCATGCTTGCGAGGCAGGAGCCGTGCCACTGAGCTACATCCCTGGCCCCTGTTATTACTTTCTTATTTTTCCTTTTTTAGGTATGATCTCATATTTACAGTCAATTTGATGATATTTACAACAGCTATTTAGGTGTCTCTCTTGCAGTCAGTGCCCACTGCCAAAATTTTAATTCCAAGATTTATTATTTTATTCATAATCTGGCATTATCTCAATCAGTTGGGAGTATATTTACAACTAATTTTTGTACAACAAAGCAGTAACAATGCTGTATTTTGAAGGTATGTTCTTTTAGTTATCCTTCCACATGAAAGATAATTAAGCTGTATTATGTAAAAAAAAGTAAAGGGTAAAATTTTCTGCTTCAAATTATACATGTTTTCTTATTGCCTACTAGAAATAGCTGAGATTAACTATGAATGAATATGACTTAGTTTTTACTTTGTGCATATGTAATAAAAAACTAACATCTAATTAATTACAGGAACTCTTTAAGATGAGGACATAGTCATTTATAAGTCTGATAAAGGTCTTTTTCATTGATTTTTTTTTTGAGACGGGATCTTTTTTTTTTTTGGTACCAGGAATCGAACTCAGGACCTTGAGTTTGCCAGGCAGGTGCTGTGCCGCTGACCTATATCTCCAGCTTTTTTTTTTTCTGGTACCGGGAATCAAACTCAGGACCTCATGCTTGCCAGGCAGGTGCCGTGCCGCTGAGCTACATCCCTGGTCCTTCATTGATTTTTGACTGAAATATGGAGAACCTTTTCAATCTGTACAGAGTAGACTTACTTCAACGTAGGAAAGTCTTTTTGTAATATATTGAAATTGTTTAACTCCTAGCATGCCAAAAGTTTTTCAGAATACTTTTTTCGACCTTTCTTAAAAACTATTTGTAAAATAACTGCCTTTTCCCTGCAATACCACCCAGAGTTCAATCACCTCAATCGCAGAAGCAAACATACAAGACGACTCACTAACCTCAGGAAAAGACATGAGACTTGGTCAGCAGCTCTACCACATTCGATAGAATGACAAGAAGTCAGAGTAGCGTTGTTGGTAGCTATGCACAGGGAGAGGTTCTGTGGCATTCTTGAACATAACAAAGGAGCAGTTCAGCAATTTATGGGGAAAAACATCACAGAAACAGGGCAAGGTACTATGACCCCATTCACTCAAGGGGGCAGCAAACAGTGCAGCACACAGTTTATGAACTTCCCATTCTTGGCTGGGCAGCTAGGTATTATTCCATCAACAGCTAACTAGCATTCTTCTAAGGTACTCAGACACTTTATGTATTATAAATGACTCCAGAATGTTCTATCAAACATGACAGCAGTGGGATGCAGATGATCTGAAACAAACCTGTGTAACTTTCATCATCGTCAGACAAAGGCACTTCTCTCTTCAGCAGCAACTCCAACTCCTCTGTTTCTGCTACGTCCACTGGCCGCTCCCCATGTTTATTAGCTTGAAAGGGGTTTCCGCCATGACGCAGCAACAGTTTCACTATCTGCAACATTGAATGGGAGGAGGATTCAGTCCTTTCCTTAACGGTGTCATTTTGATCATTTGCTTGATAACATTACCATGTTATTTCATCTACTCTGCAGCTATGACTCAGTTACTAATCATTACTTTGGGCCGGACGTGGAGGCAGGAGGATCACTGTGAGTTTGAGGCCAGCGTGGGCTTCACAAGTGAGTTCAAAGCCAGCCTGCGCTACATAATGAGAATCTTCCTCAAACAAAACAAAACAAAAATCCTCTAATCATTACTTTGTCTTCCAATTCCATTTTCATCAAAACCCTTCCTCATATCTGGTGACCTCCATCTACCATAAAGAAATATCTTCCTTAAAATTTAAGTATTTAAATTATTTCAGTACTTATCATTTTTCTCCTACTTTACCATGAAGTCAACAATTACCTATTGAATTACTAAGTAGGGTTTGAATTTCTGCTCATGGATCGATGAACAAGCTCCTTAAGCTCTTGAAGTGGGTGTTGCTGAAGGAACCTCAGAGCAGTACCAGTGTTCCTCTCCTGTTTAAAGCTAGTGTCACTGCCAGTGCTCTTCATTTCACTCTTCCCCATCTCCCTGGAATGTAAAGTATCATCAGCCCGTGCAGCTGTACTGAGAGCTGATGGAGCTTAACCTTCGAAGGCCTTTCACTTTGAAAGGACCTTTACAAATTCCTGTTATTTCATTTTGTGTTTAGGATTTGGAAATCCTTCTCAAAGAGGAGCTCATTTCCACCAGCAAATTATAAAAGCTTCTGGCTCCGTTAAACCAGGGTCTGCCTAGTCGTCGTTTCATTTGTTTGTCTTTTTCCTCATTCCCTCTTCCTTCCTATAATCTCTCTTTATTGGCTTTTACCTAGAAGATAATCCTTCCAACTCAGGTCTCTTTCACCTTCAATAACCAAATGAAGCACAGATGAGAAAAACTTTCCTCAAGTCAGTTAAGGTTCTGAGAAGATGTTTACCCTTCACTCTTGCAGCTTTGACTTTCTTTTTTTTTTTTTTTTTTGCCACAGTACTGGGGACTAGACCCAGGGCCTTTGCATGGGGCTATATTCCCAGCCCTTTTAAAATTTTGAGACAAGGTCTTGTTAAGACACTAAGTTGCCCAGGCTAGGCTCCAACAAGATCCTCCTGCCTCGCCCTCCCAGAGTGCTGGGATTAAAGCCATGTGCCACTGTGCCACTATGCCCAGCTGTGCTCTGACTTTTTTATCGGCTTTTCACTGTTCTATCTGCATCAGCACTACAAAAAGGCTCATCTAAGTCTGTAAAGATCCAAACCCATGACTGTCCAAACCCATGGCTCTGTCCCTCATCTACTTTGTCATGCTTTGGTATATATCACTTCCGTAAAATTTTTACCAATTCTATTTGAATGTGATGATAATCATGTGATTTACTCATTGTCTTGCTTACTTTCTCAGCCCTCTTCCTTGAGCTCCAACCCCAAATATTAGATTTATCCAATTCAATGTACGATATGTGTTTTTTAATACAAAAGCCTAAAATCAATAAGTCCCAAATGGAGTTCACTGAACTTGTACCTTACCTTTATTTATTTATTTATTTTTTTGTGGGTACCGGGGGTTGCCCTCAGGACCTCGCGTGCCAGCAGGCGCCCGTGCTGCTGAGCGATATCACCGGCCCTTTTTTCGTATGTGGGTTCCGGGAGTTGAACTTGGGACCTTGCGCTTGCTAGGCAGGCGCTTACGCCGCTGAGCCACCTCACCAGCCCCCGTACCTTACCTTTAATTTATTTCCATCCGGAGTGATTGGCACTGAAAACTACCCAGTCTATGAAGTCTGAGACCTGGGAGTCATCACCAATTTTCATTTTCACTCTGCATCACAGAGGTGGCCAAGTGTTTGTTACTAACTGTGCTGCCTTGCCTTCTCTTCTTGTTTTGATTTTCTATTTATATTGACGCTGGTGTGTTCCATCATATAGGAACCTACACTATAATTAATACATTTCACCCTTTTACTCTAGACTATAAGCTCCATGAGATCAAGACTTTATATTTTCAGCACATAACTCTGGTACCTAGAAAATGTATCATATCATCTAAAAGCATGTTGAAATAACTAACATAAAAACAGATAAATATTAACTACATTTATCACTAAAGGTACAATTTAAAACAACATACTGTAGATCAAGAAGTTCAAACAAAGTATTTAAAAATGAAGGTTCACAATGAATCAAATAATGAAATTCCTAGATTACTATGAAAGCACAGAATAATCTATACACTCACAAAGAACAGAGAGTCTATGAAGAAAACAATGACTCATGAGCCCCTGGTCCCAACTATTAGTATTTTATTTCTCTTGGGTTCTTCATCTTTATCAGATTAGAGATGACTTAGGATTTCGGAAGCTCAGCTAACTTTCAAGGGCTGCTGCTGGAGGACAATTACTCCCAATACCTGATGCCATATTGCAGGCATCCAAGAAGGTGGAGGTAGTGAGGCCACAAGGCCATGTGGGGCTGGGCAGGGAGCACAAGGACAGAGGCTTCAATTCAATCATAGTTTCCAGTGCTAAACAGCACTTCCAGAGGTAACCAGTGCCATCTACTCCTGAACTTTAGTTTTTCCGAGTTTGGTGCTATAATGGTTTTAGTTTCCATTTTCTTCTCTCTTCTAAATCAGAAGTGCACAAATTGTTGCCTGTGGCCCAAATGTGGTCTGTTAGCTTAGTTCTTATATTTTTAAGGGATTATTAAAAGAGGAGAATTTGGTTCTAATCAAAATAGAATTTACTACCAACACAAATATATTAGAAAGATATAGCTTATATGATTTTAAACGTTAATTTCTTTTTATCATATAGGAATTACAGTGAATAAAATTCATTAGCATTCTTGAATATTTAGGGCCAAAACCTATATGACTACTGCACACAGTGAGGATGTACATAAAGCCACAGGTTTTATGAAGCACAACCACCAATAATAATAGAAATGCACTCAAATCAACGAAAACAATTATCTTTTCTCTGTACGAAAAACATTAAGCTTCTGTCTTATGAAAAAGCAATAAAAAATCTGCAACTATACAGATGTGAGGGAAAAAAATCATCCTGCAGGTGTGTCAAGGAGACAATAAAAAGGAAATATCAAAAAAAAAAAAAAAAAAAAAAAAAAAAAGGAGGTGAGGAAGGAGAAGAAGGAAGAAAGAGGTAGCAGAGTTGGCATGTAAAGCATAAAATATTTACTCTGGCTTGTATAATACAAGTTTACCCAACTCTGTCCTGGACTTACAGTAACTTCTCATTCCTCTAGCTTCTAAAATCTTGCTTTTCTATTTCTTCTGTTTTTGTCTTTGTGGCTGTTTATCTTTTTAAATCTCCCCTGGGACTAGGGACGCAGCTCAATGGCTGACAACTTGCCTAGTATGTGTTAGACCCTGGGTTTGATTTACAGCTTCAGAATGAAATGAAATTAAATTAAATGAACCAAATAAAACCTACTCTTTCATTACAGGGATTTGAGAAGATTAAGTGAAAAACTTTCAGTCATTATAAGTAACATCTCAGTGAACATTTTTGTAAGTTGAAATTTTTTCAATTTTTAGGCTTATTTCCTCAGACTACAGGCCCAGAGCAAGAAAGCAAAATAAAGGATCTTATTACTGCTGAAAGCTTTCTAACCACATCAGGAGGCAGCAAATAAATACTGCATGACTATGATGATGAGTCAGGTACAGATGGTTCATTCAAACATCCTTGAAAAACAATGACCAGCACATGAGAATACTGTACTCATTCTAACACGGACTTTAGGCAACATAAAGTTGCTTAAAGTGTAACAGGCAACAAATTACAAGTAGGAAAAAACGATGACACAAGAAAAACAATAGGCATCTAAAGCAGAATTAGGAATGAGACTATTGTAAATGTGTATTAAGAGTAAATACACTTATAAACAGCAAGTCAAAGATTGATAGTAAGCTATGTTAATCCTCGCATACTCTTAAGGAATTTACATCTGGCTACAGAACTATCTTTCTGCTTCTCCCACCTTAGAATCGTGGATGAAGCTGTCATGACTACTACTGAGTGAATAAAACCCAGTTCTTACACAGAGGCTCAGAAGACATGGTACAGATGTACAGAAATGGAGAGTTTTTTTTTACTAACTCTCATTTCCCTCTTCATTAGGCACAAACAAATGAAGGAGAAAATAGTTCTCGACAATTCTTGAATTCTGACTCCCACTCTCCTAGGCATGCTGACAGGAAGCAAAGCAAAGGTCTTTTGAAAACAGCATTCCAGTCTTGCTCTGGAGACTAGAAATAGTGTTTGAGTCCTTCTAAGTGTATGAGCTCAAAGGTCAGCTTCTGGAAAATATTTTGCAGCTATGTGCATATTTAGAAACTTGTACTCATAGAAACATGCCTCAGTCACAGTCATAATTTTTAAAAATTACACTTAGAAATCAAGAAACCTTTAAATAATCACACTTAAAGGAAAATCATTCACCTTATTTAAAAGGGGTAAAAAGTACAGTATTTTAAATATTATAGCCAGAAAATAAGTTCATTTCTGGTAAGTTCAGAAGGAAGGGCAACGCACTCTATATGTTGTTAAGCCTGATGAGTTAAAGCTTAGGCATCCTGCCTCTCCTCAGTCATCAATGATCCATGCATTTATTTACCTACATTTGCATCCATGCCAAATTTACTGCACACTTCCAAGTGACATGCCTTTAGAGAATCAGTAACACAAAAGGAAGTGACATGCCTGTTCAAATGCTCTTCACAGTCTACGCAGGAAACATGACGCTAGACAAATAAACAGTAAAAAGGAATGTAGTAAATGCTATCGTGCAAGTACAGTAGAGCCTCAGTTCACAAACTTAATTCTTTCCATGATTCTGGTCACAGAATTCGTTCCACGATTCTGGTTGCAACCGAATTGAACTGAGGTACTACTGTACGTAGAAATCGTCAAGGGATGAGAGGAAAGAATGCTCCAATGGTAAGCAAGACCAGTTTAGGAAAAAAAAGTATTTACGGACTATATTTTTCTTCACTCAAAATTTTTTCATTGATAAACATGGAAAAATAACAGAAAAATATGAGAAAAATGGCATTTTTAATTTGTAAATTTTAGTCTCTAAGTATTTCGATACATTTGAAATATAGGAACACAAAGATAGCTTCTAAAAATCTTTTACCCCTACCCTTTTCATAATATTTTAGACTTCAAGATGTGCTTGGGCCGGTGAGATAGCTCAGCGGCATAAACGCCTGCCTGGCAAGCGCGAGGTCCTGAGTTCAACCCCCAGTATCCACAAAAAAAAAAAAAAAAAAAGATGTGCTTACACACAATATCTTCATTTCCTTCACAATGTCCCCTTTAGAGAGATATTTTTTATTATATAATTTTAAGACAAGGAAATTCAGAGGAGAGAAGTAACTTGTTTAAGATTACATAATTAGCAAACTGGCCAGGCAAGAATTGGGTTTGTGACTATCTTCACTCCAAATTTCACTTGTTTTTTTTTGTGGGTCCCGAGGGTCAACCTCAGGACCTCGCACGCCAGCAGGCGCCCGTGCCACTAAGCGCTATCACCGGCCCTTTTTTCGTATGTGGGTTCTGGGAGTCGAACTCGGGCCCTCGCGCTTGCCAGGCAGGCGCTTATGCCTCTGAAACATCTCACCGGCCCCCTCACTTTAGTTTCAACTAAAACAAAAGTTGGCTTTTAAAAAGACAGGCAGCATAACACTCTAAAGTCTGCTATAACTACAACATCTAGTTATCTGATAGAAAAAATTTCTGCCAAACTGCTTATTGAATTGACAAATTAAATGGGTTATTTTATGAAAAGATAATGCTAAATCTGTGAAGAGCAGTTAGAAAGTAGAGAAAGAGTGATGGGGCTATAGTTCAGTGCTAGGGTGCTTGCCTAGCACAGGCAGGACCTGGGTTCAGTGCCCAGCACCACCACCAAGAAAGGGGAAAAAATACAGATGTGTTGATTAAGCAATGAAAGAAACATGACAAGATCATACAACTAAGAAAGGATCTCAGTTACTCTGAGTTGGGCTTTCTTTTGCACACTTACGTCTCTGTGCCCACTGCTAGCGGAGTCATGGAGTGGAGTGTCATCATCCAGTCCTTGTGTGTTGACATCGGCTCCAGCAGCAATCAGCACCTTGGCGACATCATAATATCCAACATTGCAAGCTTCATGCAATGGCGTCCAACCTAAAGTCAGGAGAGTAATTTAACTGATGGGTAATGTGAACGAATTCAAGATGTGTGCTTTTCATCCAGACAGGCTTATTATTTAGGTTTTTCTGAGACAGGGTCTCACTGCATAGTTCAGGCTGGCCTCAAACTCACTGTGATCCTCTTGCTTCAGCTTTCCAGCTGCTGGTATTACAGCTGTGTGCCACTGAACCTGGCCTCATGTAGGTAGGTCTATGTGTGACACATCAACTCTAAATTGCAATAATTCAACTGGGTGTAGTGGCGCACGCCTGTAATCCCAGGACTCAGGAGGCTGAGGCAGGAGTATTGCTGTGAGTTGAAGGCCAGCCTGGACTAGATGGTGAGTTCAAGGGCAGCCTGGACTACAAAGTGAGACCCTGTCTCAAAAAAATTGCACTAATTCAAGAAATAGGCTTTCCTATATAAGCCTACATGCGCCACATCAATTCTAAATCACATATGCGCAAAAGAAAAAAGGAATGATGAAGAAGCTACCTAAGAACACCACCAATTTTACAGACAGAAGAAACACTCTGTCACTGCTAATTATGAAAATCCAAATTAAAATAAAATTTAAACTTGTCAGATTATTAATAATTAAGTTGATAATATCCAGTCTAGGGAAGATATGAGGACAAGGGCTCTTTCATATACTTTTCCTTTTTTTCAGACAGGGTTTTACTATGTTGCCCCAGTTCTCCTGCCTCAACCTCTTGAGTAGCTAGGACTACAGGCCCTGGCCACTGCTCCTAGCTCTTTCGGGTATTCTTAATGGAAGTAAAAAACAAGTAGAGGATTTTTTTGGTGGGCGGTCTGCCTTTATTTAAAAAATTTTAAATATGCATCTCATTTGATATAGCAATTTCAATTCAACTGAAATAGTTCTATAACTGCACACCAATATATGGGTGTTTACTACAGAATTCCTTATGGAAAGCTACACTGTATTATGCAGCTGTGAAAAATGAAGCAGACATACCCACATATAGTGATAGATGTGCCTGTAAGACATTACAGGCAGGTTGGAGAATTACAGACCAATAGAGATAGAATAGTTTCATTTTTAAAAAGCCTACATATAACTAAATGTATTGAAAGGATAACCTCCAAATTGTAACCTTTTTTTTTTTTTTTTTTTTTGTGGGTACCGGGGGGTCGACCTCAGGACCTCACGCGCCAGCAGGCGCCCGTGCCGCTGAGCGATATCACCGGCCCCTTTTTCGTATGTGGGTTCCAGGAGTCGAACTCGGGCCCTTGCGCTTGCCAGGCAGGCGCTTAAGCCGCTGAGCCATCTCACCGGCCCCAAATTGTAACATTTCTGAGGAAAAGAAGAAAAGCAGAGGGATGGGAAGGTGGGGTACTATATTATATGAGATTAAGGGGACTTTCTACACTGTTCTCTGTTACTATTGTTACTGTTTCAACACTTGATACTAAGAATGTACTGGTATGCAATTTGAGAAATTAAAAACGCTACTACTTTCTTATAATCTTCATATTCAAGTTAATAAACATTCTTGAAGTATGAATGAGTTATACCCTGAAAACACTGTATACTCAAATTTGCTCAGAAATGTAAATTGGACAAAGAATTATATAATGTCAACTAAAAAGTAAATTTAACATGCAAAAATCTGAGTAATTACTGACATGGAAAAGTAGTGGAGATTAGGGATTCTGTACATGCTCCAAAATTTTTGCAATAAAATATACTTTTAGAACTTTCTGCAAAGGAATAATAGAATGTGTATTATATTATAACCAGGATCTATTTTGATATTAGCTCCTGAACATTAGTCTTGAATTACTAGTCTTACCTGCAAAATCTTTCACATTCACATTTGCCCCTAAGCTTATTAGTTCTTTGACTTGTTTCACATCACCACGAATAGCTGCCATGTGTAGAGGAGTTTCACCACGTTCATTTCTTTTATTAACTTTATCTTTTTGTCGAGATGAAGAACTGGGAGTTTTCTTTTGGGCTGGTGTCGTCTGTGATGGGTGATTTGGTGTGGAATCTGTTAAAAAAAAGAAAGTTAAGGAAAGTTCTAGGCGAAGTATTTTGTCTAAAGGTTCTTAATGATACACTCCTTCCATGGGATACAGGAAATACCCTCTCACCCTGAAAACCCAAAACTTGACTGTGATGATGCATTAATAACTCGATATAAATATAGATTTTCCTATAGAACTATCAAATATCAAAAACCAATTGAGAGAACAGTTTCATTCTTTCAATTCATAAAATTGGTTTAAAATGATTAAGTATCAAGTTTATACCATAAAAATACTTGCTAAATTAATAATTTGATGAATTGCAAAAGCATGTATTTTTCCTGGGCATGTTATACTATTATTCTAAGACCTAGATAAAGTTAAATTAAAGGCTAGAGTTCACACCTCTGACTCAGACAAAATACTGGAGTTCTGTTAAGTGCAAATAAAGGTCAGATAAAATGAACTCAAAGATCTGTCAGAAACAGTGGCAGCTGGAAAAAGGCCTATGAAAATTATGCTTTGTTTTGATTCCTATCTTTTGATTTTTGTTCTAGTTTCTATAATAAAACCAAGAACGTTAAACTATGTATGATGCCCAAAGTTTCCTCCTTCATCTTTTCAGAAATAGGGAAAATAAGTAAAAAACAGCTGTCTTCTTATCAATTAAGAATTTAAGACAGTGCTAATTAATTTTGAAGATTTGTATCCATTTGAAAGAAATAATTATTCTAGGAGAAAAAGACTATGGGAAATAATTTTCCATCACCAGTCACACCAACTAACATGATTAGAGTTCTAAAAGCAATAATATACTTTCCTCCATAGGAAAAAAGTTAAATGTTTACCTTTGGAGTTTCAAGTATACAGTACTATCTCAGTAATAGTTTCCTACTCACTCCTGGAAATGTATGCCCCATAAGAATAAGAACCTTGGGCCGGTGAGATGGCTCAGCGGCGTAAGCGCCTGCCTGGCAAGCGCGAGGGCCCGAGTTTGACTCCCGGAACCCACATACGAAAAAACGGTCGGTGATATCGCTCAGCGGCATGGGCACCTGCTGGCGCGAGAGGTCCTGAGGTCGACCCCCGGTACCCACAAAAAAAAAAAAAAAAAAAAAAGAATAAGAACCTTGTCTTAACAGCATTTCTCAACTACTTAGAAGACTTCTTGAAGACTTCATAGTAGAACTCAAAACACATGTTGGATGAATAAAAATTTTTATTATAGTCTTTGTTGTCGAATTAAGAAAATTAGTTTTGTTGGTTTTCTTAAAAAAACAAAACTAAAGGACCTATCTAACCGATAAAACAGCTCTGAATTTCAACTACATCTATATGATAGCAGATGTCACCATCTGTACGGCAACAGGTTGGCATTTCAAGAGGTTCACATACTAGTTCTACACACACTAATAAAAAACGTTACATAGGAACTATCCTTGAATGAAAAGAACCAATGGCAGATTATTATAATTGTTATTTTTACTGGAAAAAAAAAACTGCAATGAAAGAGATATATCTGTATGTTTATGCCTAGAAAACCCTGGGAGTAAAGATCAAAAACTCTTAGCATTACATGACTCTCAAGGGGAGGATGCTGGAGATGAGAGAGGACTTGGAATTTTTCTTATTGTATTAATTCTTGAATTTATTCTAAGGACAAATGTTCACATTCCAAAAAAATTCAGTTTTTAAAAAAGTCTTTTTAATTAACAGTTAAACCTGATCTCAAAGTCAATATTTTATACAAATATTGTTAGTTTTAGCACTGTAAAACACCTTGAATTTGGCCAGTCTGTCCCAAGTGAGCAGAAAAGGTGAGAGAGACCAAAATAATACATTCTATTTTAAAAAGCTCTAAAATGTTTTTAGTAATGAAAGACTGTAGATACACTCATGTTTCAATTGAAATTATATTTAGATACTATGTTGTATCAGTTTTTTAAACAGTCAATACAGGAAAAGTTCACTGGAAAACTGTTCCTTTTTCAATGCATTTCAAAATCTTTATATAAAGATGCCTTGAATGCAGAACCCAAAGAAAATTTTTTTCTCCAGACAAAAATGATTTATATCTTCTATCAGTCAGAAAGAAGCAATATGCTAAGATTACCAGTTTATTGGCAGGATGCCAGTGAACTGGGAGCCTGGAAAACAGCCTTATAGAAAGAAACTAGGAAAAATCTTCAGTAAGGTTGAGTTCTGCCATGGTTTCTCAAACTGATTGACCCGTTTGTAAATTACATGTTTTATTTAACAAGTATTTACTTAATGCCCAGTAAATGCAAAGATTCCCTTCTCTTATATAGCTTCTAATCTAGTGGAGAAGACAAAAAATAAACAAATTGTCACACAAATAATGATAAAATTACAAAACTGATGTTGCGAGTAATTCTACTAAATTCAAGAAAGGATAAAAATCTAACAGTAGTTAAAAACAGTTGCTAAAACAAGTTTAGTTGGGCCTGGGGAAAGCTCAGAATGCACATTAGCTCAGTGACGGTGGCATCACCTGGACTGTTGTCTCTTGCCGTCATCTGCATGAGAAGGGCCATCTGCTTTCGCTCTGAGAGTGGGTAACCAAAAAGAATGCTCACTGGTGTGGATTTCTTATTTCCGGCTTCCTTTTTTGTTTTCTTCTTTTCTGGACCTTCTTTCTCTGGAATTATTAATAAATATGTAAGAATTCGAAACCAATGTAAGTATATGGAAAGCAAAACACAACTTTGATAGATGCTACACATGTATATGAAAAATGTCTAGGATATATAACTGATAGTAGCTACAGAAAAGAGCAGTAGACTTATGTAGGCAATTTCCTTCCTAATGCTTTGGAAAAATATATTCTGAATTCTGTTGTTTTCAGGTACTTGGAAATTTATTCCCAGTAAAATCTGCATTTTAGCGACTTGTTCTATTAAAATTTAACTTCTTCCAAAACATTCTAAATGTCCTCACTACAGTTAGTTATCCCTTGGTATCCACAAGGGATTGGTTCCAGGGCCCATGTGGGGATCCCAAAGCCTACTGATGGCTCAAGACCCTTACAGAAACTGGTGTCAAATTTGCTTATAACCTATGCGGATCTTTCCATTCACTTGAAAACATCTCTAGATTACTTGTAATTCTTAACATAGTGTTAATATAATATGAATACTTATTATAATGTATTGTTTAGGGAATACTGACAAGGAAGAAGTCTGACATGTTTAGTAGACAATTTTTAAAAATATTTTTGATCTGTGATTGCTTGACTTGGTGAACAGAGTGAACTACATAACACCTTTGAAACATTTCATTCACTATAATTTTTATTCTCATTACTGCTAAACCTACAAACCAATCCTGGGGACGTGGCTCAGCAGTAAACAGTTTGCCTATCACATATGAAGCCTGAGTTCAACCCCCAGTAACACCAAATAAATAAATAAATAAACAAACAAATAAATAAATAACTTCTCTAATTCCAGCAATAGTTTGTACATCTTTCAAGAAACTAAGTCTCTTTAAGTGACTTTAAGATAAGCCTCATTATACAGAGCAAAGCATCAAATCATTTTACTCCCATCACAGGACTGCTGAACATGGAATATTAGTCAAAGTGAAAAATGAGCAAATTAAAGATTTGTGGCTGTGAGTTAAGAGTGATCCTACAAAGACCCAAAAATTTCCAGGGTCCTTTTCAAAGAGATCTGATCAGTCTTGAGATCTACTCTCAGACTCCATTATTTGGGAAATCTAGCAACATGGTCAACATTTCCCAGTAAGTGCTAGGAAATCAGACTGAGCTAGAATCTACACGTAAAGATGCGCATGTGGGAGTTCATGCAGCTGCTCTGGGACAACCAAGGTAGAGGCTAGCTACTACCTGCCTAGGCATGTACAGTATTTTTTGGATACTGTATACAGATACCCTGGATTTTAAAATCCAGGCATGGGGTACCTGCAAAGAGGAACTAAGACAAATAAAACAAAACACCAAATTTAAAAATTAGTAAGAATGAGCAGGGGAAGGGATGGCCTAGTTGTCAATACAGTGGGGTTTTTTCGAAGGCAGATATGCCAGCAGGTGGGTAAAGATAAGCATTTATTAATCTAGCAAGTTTCAAGAAACTAATTAAAATCTGGTATTAGTAGGGCTGCTCACAGATCATTCAAACTTCAGTAACTCCTAATATATCCATTTTGTTGAATATTTGATTTTATGTAACAAAACCAAAATTTCAACTTATTAAAATACTGTACTTTTATTAGTATTTCTAATACAATCTTCCATTTTCATATTTCTATCATTAATGATCGAATTTAATATAAATCCAATCTCAGCACAATATTTAACCTATCACTAAAATTACTATAAAACTTAAACAGGTCTTTGGAAGAGCTCATCTTTTCCTGAAATGCGTATTCTTTCTCTTAGTAATTTTCTATACATATTGACTCTAGTATTTAGGGAGGAACTACAATAACTGTTGTTATTTTAATGATTTCTATTTGAATAACAATACCCCCACACCCTGCATGTTGAACTCAGAGTGAGGATGCTGGGCAAGCTCTCTAACGGAGTGACACCCAGCCCTTTTCATTTTATTTTGCAAAAGGGTCTCACTGAGTTGCCCAAGCAAGCCTTAAATTTGCAATTTTCCTGCCTCAACCTCCCGAGCAGCTGGGCTTACAGGTGTGCGCCACCCTGTCCTGTCCAGCTGAACAACAAATTAAATGTAATAAACATATATCTCTCCTAAAAGTATTAACATTGTGAAAATTTTATAGAACAAAAGATGTTTCAAAGAAAGACTATAAAATCTAGTAATAAGTAGAAACAAAAAATACTTAGATCTATCCTTAAAACATTTTTTAAAATTTAGGGGAAATTTTTGCCTTCTGTTTTCTATTTGCAAAACAACTGATTTTTTTTCCTGCTCTAGCTGCATTTTAATATAATGTTTTAAAAAGATTATAAAGTGATATATACCTGGGGATATTAAAAAAAAGACGCTTGAAAGTTTACTATCAGAATTTTGTGCTGCTATGTAGTCAAGTATGTAATGATTACATTTTAGGAAAAAAAACTGGATATCTCCAAATATTTAAATAAAAATTCAAATTAGATTCTTGTATCTAAAACGAATTCTGTTTTTTCTTTGAGTTACCATAGTCATGATATGAAATGAAGGCTAAGTGACAGTAGCTGGTGTTAGACAGGTTTGAGATAGTTACAACATTCTTCAAAACTGTGAAGCTGTTAGACTACTATGTACGTTTTTCAAATTTAAAGCAATTAACAAGTCTTTAGGGTTTATCTTGTGAAAAACTCACTTCCTCTGACCTGTCATAAATAAAAAATATATCTGGAAAGTGTTAAACACATCTCTAGTTTTCAGTAACTAAAAAATTGGCCAGAACTTTAAAGTATGTATGTATGTATGTATGTATGTATGTATGTATGTATGTATTTATTTCTTTAGAGACTTGAACTCACTATGTAGCCCAGGTTGGCCTCAAACTTGCAGTGGTCCTCCTGCCTCAGCCTCCAGAGTGCTGGGATTACAGGGGAGTGCCACCACGCTCAGCAGAACTTTAAAGTTTAAAACACAGGTCCACTGACAAAAAGTGCTTATTTAGCACTGTCTATCACAGACCTGAAATTTCACTCACCCAACCTAAAATTTTTTAAGGAAAAAGCTGAGAGATTCACTCAAGATTATTTGAAATAAGCATTGAAATAAACTTTACATCAACCCAACAGCTTCTTCCATGATCCAAGGAGCTTTTGAAACGCAGATGCCCCAGCTTCAGAGTCTGGAAAACTAAGGCTTTCTTTCCAGCTCTGGTCAGAATAAACAGAAGGCTCAACACCTGATACTTCCCAGTTAGGGTCTGGGCATATGTATTATAGAGAAGAGACAAAACTGTTTGTTTGTTTGTTTTTTTTTCCCCTTGGAAAACTTGATTCATAAACCTATCAGTGTTTGAAAACTTAAAGAACATGACATATCCTCACAAAGCAGTCACTGCATAAGAAATTAAAACAATGGAGCTATGATACAAATACAGATGAATATAACTGTATCAGTCACACTTGCAGTATGCTTTCCTTAATCCTGAAAATAAATTTGTCATGCTGTTTCTAAAATATCATGAATTTCTGATAGTTAACAATTTCCAGCAATGATACTCAGGTAACAGATGGATTTAGCATGTACGACTCCTTCAGGTATGCCGTGGCACTTAGGGAACAGCTTTCAGAGGTAAGCCTGGCTGCGCAGTGACTGACTGTAACTATGACCCCCCCAATTTTGGTAACCGGGAGCTAATGATTCAACAGCTCAATAAAAACTTTCAGGGTAATTATTTGGTTCTGCCACCCAAACCCACAGATTTATCAAATAAAAACAAGTGTCATAAGCAGAAGGCTTATTTCAATTTTTAATAGGTTAAAGACTGGACACTCGGACACAGCCAGGGGCTAAACAATATTTACATTTTACAAAGTTCAGAGACAAGAATGTCAGCCTATTTTTTAAAAAAAAAGACAAACACTTAACTAGTTTCCCCCTACTTAACTCTGCACTTTAAAATGATGTTTACAGACTCTTTAATATTCTTTTATTTGGAGTCATGAATCAGTGACACATGACAATGGGAGCCACAGCCAAACAGATTCCAACACAGCTAATGGTGGCACCACTGGTATTTTAATCTATACACGGTTTAATTCAATCTGGGCAGCAGAGTCTATAAAGCCTGAGGAGTTCAATGGAAAACATTCTAAATGTGCGTTTATAAAAACATCACGTTACTGATGGGCGTACAATAAAGCAGACTGAAGACCTTGAGCGTCTTCCCCCTTCAAGGGCTGCAGAGCTGTGCAAGGCCGGGGAGGGGCTGCCTTCTACGGTTCTCTACGTGAATGCTGCCTCGCACTGTGCCGCACTGTGCTGTTCCAAACCTCCGTGGAGTGTACGGCAGTTCACACACAGCATGTGTTGGACACAAAGTATGGGAATATCTCAGAACCCAAACTGGAAAATTTAGCAGACTCACATAGTTCTCATTTACTTAAAGTTATCTACAAACTATTTTGAAATTAAGTTACTTATGTACAATACTTAATTGTAAATGTGACAGAAACCACTGGCTGAACAGGAGCACCTGAATTACCTGAGTATGTCCTGTAAGAAGATATAAGTCTCTCCCCCCAATTTTCACTTGTATGTCCTGGGTCTGAATCTACAGAATGAGAAGAGACAGGAGAAAAGGAAAAAGCACAAGAAGGGAAATGCAGACTTCAACAAAACAACATTTTTCAAAAGACCATCAGTCAGTTAGGCAAGGATCTATCATTGTTTTTCTAAAAGATTGTTTTTAAGGTAAAGCCAAAAGTACATTTAAAACACAGGGTTGGCCAACACCTAGATTTCAGTTCTTCAACTGCACCTTAAAGCTGAGAAATTCAACCATGTAGTTTCAGTCACAGACATTACTGACATTGCTTATTAAAACACACAATCTTTTTTTGATGCTATATGTCTTTAAAATTTCTGAATTATGATAAAAGAGACAGGACTCTTTATTACTGGTTTTCAATATACAATCTGCCCTTGAAAAACCTGAATCACACTTTTGTTTCATGAGAGCCAAAGAAATTCCCAATACAAAAGAATATTTTGGACTGCAGTATCATTCTACGCCACAGACCTTTCTATAAATTATATGTATTACAGAGAATGAATTGCTACAGTGACTCCCACTGAAAACATCTTAGAATGAAGGCAGCTTAAATAAAAAAACAAGCTTATCAGTTAAGAATATGGAATTCTGCCTAATAATTCATGACAGAGAAATAATATGAAGAACTGACTTTGGCAATATGGCCAGAGCAGACTTTTTACTTTTAAACAATGTTATTTCAATTCACAATAATATTGTTCTGATCTTCATATACTCAACTTTTTGATATATACTTTTCTTTCCAGGATCATTATTATAGACAGTATTCATGATATCAGACAGGTATAAGTAACCAAATGTTCGGTAAAAAAGGCAGCAAGTAACTCCTGAAAACAGTATTTGAAAATTTAAAAACTAATGCTAAAAGTTTAGTGATGAGAAGGTTCACTCAATCAAAAGGATGATCATTAGTAAAATAACATTTATACCAATTCTAAGGTAAGTGGTTAAATCAACTGACAAGACTTTCAATGAATAACATTTCAAAACTGAAGGCATTAAGTGATCAAGTAAAAGAATTCCATGAAAAATAGTATTTGACATTTCATATAAAGACAAGCAAAAAATTTAAAATGTCTTCCATAGATTGCAAAGCAAATTGGCAACAAATATGTCCTATCAGCTGGATTAAACATATTATTGAAAGCAGATATTATATGAAAATATTAAAACAAGAGGATAAAATGAACTTTTGATTATACTCATTAATAGAAGGAAGCAGTTCAACAGTTTATCCAAATCTTCTCTTGGAAGTAACCAACCCACACTGATCCCATATACTCTTTGGCTTTTATTCAAATCTTATGTTTATATAAAGGGCACCTGAATATGTATTCTATAAAGATTTAATTCAGGAACTAGAAAATTAAAGCTTCCATATCATGTCCCTTTACTACTACTTCCTCCTCCTATGCTATACTGAGACTATGTCTTATGAAATTCCTGCTATTTCAGACCGATATAAAACACTAAGTGCTAAGCAGAGCAATTCTCTCCCTCTTCCATTCCTTACGTTAAAGAAAGACAAAACAAATACTTGTATTTTAAAAGCAATCTTTTTAAGTTAAAATATTCTGTTTTAGGTTGTAAGGGAAGAAAATACCAAGAATGATTTTAAAAGTCTGTACCATATGTTTGAAATGTTTATTTAAAAAAACATCAGGAAGGGGGCAAAGGTCAAACTGTAATAAATAATTAAAATGAAAATCACAAAAAATGACACTAAGTAGAGCACTGACTTTATATGCTACCTTAACAGGTAGCTGAACATTTTAAAAAACTGTTCCTCTCCAAATTTGTTTGAGGCATATTAAGGTAAATCCTTTTGTAGGACATGAAGCCTCAAGGAAGCAGAACTAGGACTGGCTGGCAGAGGTTTGTTTATGAAATTTCAGCATGTTCTACAACTGCCACCATGAGCTTTCGGAAAAGATCATACTGCGTCTCTGAATTTTCTTATCATATTACCTAAAAAGGCCACAAGAAAACACTGTAGTAAGCAAATAAATAATGTTACTAAGGGGAGACCATTATTAAAGAAAAAAATGAAGGACATTGCATCTTTATAGTTACTTAAATATGCACACAAAAATGAAGTACTACTGGTTTATCTGTAGGGAACATTAGGTCTATCAAATACAGTATAAAGAAAAACATGTCCCCTAATGCTATTTGAGGTTAAAGAACATTCCTCAATTGTTGTAACTATGATTATTTTGGAAAAACGTGAACAATCATAGAAATGGTTCACCCTTTTAATAAAACAAAACCTCAGGGCATGCCAAAAACACAATCCGTAAAGATGCTCTAGATGGTATGTATTACTCATTAGGAAAGACTTGCAAATTTGGAGGCCAAGAATTGACTCCTTTGGCAGCCTCCAGAGAGCTGTCGAATACCTTCATGTTAAGGGATTACGGCTGTCCCAGACCAGGAAAAGTAGTATGCTACTATGCTGATAAAGGAGGAACAGCACTCACTGAGGCAGAAGCTGCAATGATTATTAAAGATGATAAAAGTCACCAGTTATTGATTACACTTCATACACAGTAGCAGATATTGTAAACCACCTACATAGCATCTGTTCTCTCCTTCTCACCAGGAATACCCCAACTATTCAGTACACACAGCTAGAAGTACCTGACTTTTAAGACCCTCGTGCAACTAGGTAGCCTAACCAACGGGCAGGAGTTTCTGAGGATGTTGTTTCGTCAATAAAAAGGCCATGTCTCGCTGGAAGAGACACTTTTGTCCACGGGCCTTCTACTTTCCGCCAGGAAGCAGCAGTGATATTGTGACTGTAAGTGAAAATGCTGAAGGACAATCCCCACATATGAGCTAAGGGAGCACAGCAGAAAAAGGACACGAGCCAGTCCCACATAGCATTACTGAGTGGCTACACCAATTCCAGACTGCTTATTCCTGGCTCCGCCTTCTTATTACATTAAGTTTAAAAATCCCTGTCTGTTTAAACCAGTATTGCTCTGTTTTCTGTAATGTTCAGCTAATGTATCATGAAGTGAATTTACATGTTACATCATCTAAAGGCCACGATTCTCAGAATCTGGTGTTACATGCAGATGAGGAAACTGAGACAAAGAATTCAAATTAGTTGGGCATGGTGTCGCATGGCTGTAATCCCAGCACTCCGGGAAGCTGAGGCAAGAGGATGGCAAGTTCAAATCCAATCTAGACAATTCAATGACTCAGGCAGACTCTGTTTCAAACGATAAAAAATGAAAAAAAAGCAAAGCAGCAGGAGGATGCAGCTTAGAGGAAAGGCCCTGGATTCAATAACCTAGGACCAAAACAAGAAAAACAAGGCAAATTACCTGACCAGGGCCTGTAGGGTGCTGAGCAATGACCTAACAGTGGTCAGAGTCTAAAATCTTATGACAAACTAAAGTATAAATAATTTAAAGAGCAAAAGAAAGTAATGAGACAGGAAGATAGATCTTTTGCAAATGTAAGGTGACCAAAAGATGGGGGGAGTTAGGAGAGAGGAGGGGATGTAAAAAGAATTACGATGTGTTATGTACACGCATCAACTCCTCACAGTGCATGTCATGTGCTGCAAACAATGCACTAATAAAAATTTTAAAAATTAAAAAAAACAAATATTTGATAACAAACACTATACTATTATTTACCTCTATTATAACTATAATAACTTATCTGATCAAGATCCTAGAGTAGGAGAGTTTGAAAGTAAATTTTAAGAACTAAAAATAAGTGATAAAGCAAGATAGTATAGTGGATGGAAGAAATATCTTCCAGATAAGTACTTGCTTTTAGGCTCCCACGGATTCAATGGATCATTTTTTCTACTGGCTTCTTAATATCCCATAGTTATAAGAATTCTCTAAAAGGATAGGACAACATGGAACAGATACTAGAATGATGTAAACAGATATGTTGGCAATTTCTGAAAAACAATTCAGAATGCAGTACACTATGATGCAGCTACATGGACCCATTGCCATGACTTCAAATTATGCTGTAATTAGTTCCCAACTTTCATCTGTAGTCAACCACTTACTTTTCCACATACTGTTATCTTTAAAAAAAATTACTAAGTATTAAATAGTTGAAAATTTAGAAGGTTAACCACTTACCAGTCTAATTATTTAAATACAGGGTGACCAAAAATTACACTTTTTTTAGTTCATTTTTATAAGATAATACAAAAGGAAATATAAAAATGACATTTTTATCAAATTTATTCAATAATTTTTCTGTTTATGCTACATCATAAAATGGACACAACATTATAATCTGGACAGTAGTATCTAGTCTCTTTCTGAACTCTTTTTGCATTACTGTCTTTCTTTCTTTGACACACTTCATACCATCGTGTTGGCCTTTCCTTTTTTCCTGTGGGTGGTATAATTTCAAGAAAATGTCTACCCACTAAACGTAATGGTGAAGATGTCAATGATAGACATCCTGGTTGGCATTTTACTATCCCATTTTTTCCAATTACTTGGTCTATTAGATCTAATCTAAATTGTAAATGACTTTTTGAACCCCCTTTTTTGAGAAATAACAAACACGTTCCATACTGTTGGTCCAGAAGATGTATGAATATGATAGTATTCTTTTCCTTGCGTTTTGATTCCAAGATAGCTTGTTAGATGTTGGTCAACTCTGTCAATACCACCCACAGAATTATTATAATCACTGAATACTATTGGAATTTTTTAGTTTTGTTTCTTCTTTCAAGTTCTATCATTTCTGTGCTATGAACAGTTGACTATAAGAAGTCTTTTTGGCCTTTCCATTTCATAACACAGACTCTCCCTCTCTGATATGCTAACATTTCTCCCTTTTTCAGTTTTTCTTTTGCACATCTTTTGGCACTTTCTTCCTAGTCAGTCTCAGTGTCCCAAACGTGTCTGTTTTGTATTGTAAAAGAATATCACTGAATTCTGGAAAAGTATAAAAATTACATCTAATGTACTTACGATAAGAGTTTTTATAGACTCTAGCACAAAATTATAGGTTATTTTTCACAAATAAAATAAACACGAATTAGTAAAAGGAAGTAACCAGAACTTATTAGATTTCACTAGAAACAAACATCAAAGATGAATATAACGTTCTAAATAAAAAGGTATGCACAAAATAGTCAATATAAAACAGATGTACGAGTGTGTCTTGTGCAAACAAGAATTGACTGGTTGAAATGACACCTGCCCAAGCAACCCTCGGGATAGTATGTAAACAAATGCGCTGAGTGACACTCGAGGTAAACTGTTAAGTGGTTAACGACACACTAGGTCAGTGATGGAGAGCCTTTTAGAGCTTTCAATGATACAAAGAGCCCACTGTGGCACTGTGCCGTAGGTTTGCCACCACTCCACCAGGCTATTACAAAATGAAGACTAGGACTCCCTCATTTAGTTGACAGCATTATTGCTGATTTTAGGAACTGCTGGGCTTTGCTTGAACAATGATATGAATATCTTTTTTAAAAAATGACTTTATTTTGTGAAAATAATATATTATTTTTACAATTATAGGCATATAAAAAGGTACAAAGAAATAAAGTAACAAATATTTCAAACTTTGGAAATAAAAGTATAACATCTGGTGAACATTATTCTAAACATCTCTCTAAATACATACAAAGACAGAAGAACTGGCAGAGATAATAGATTTATGTAACAAAAAGAAAATAACACATAAAAGCTACTTTAAAATAAAAAAGTTTTAAGATTAATTTTATTTTAATCCAACATAAACTAAAGGAACTGCATTTTCTCCGTGAGACAGCATATACTAAAATATAAACATATTTCAGAAAATTTAATCACTTTTTTTTTGAGACAGGGTCTCACTACGCAATTCAGGCTGGCCTTGCACTATGTAGCCCAGGCTGGCCTCAAACTTGCCTCCTGCCTCAGTCTCCAGAGTGTGGGGATTACAGGTGTGCGCCACTGTGCCCAGCTAATCACCTTCTAAAACCACGTATTTCAGTTACACAGTATCAGTTAATGCCTTGCTGTAAGTGAGAAAGAGCTGAGTTGCATTAACACTTCCCTCCTTATTTCTCCATCCCACTGTTTTACTTTACCAAGTCAGGATTTATAACATTTTTATTTTGTTATGGACCCAAAACAGATGAACTAGGTTTAGGTTAGTGAGAAAGTCTTTTACATTTAAACAATTTTATCTTTAATATGTTGTAAGTGCACATATAAATTACAATTTAATGCAATGAAACAGTATGCATAGTTTGTATAGTTTTTCACTTCCAATACATGAACATCTTTCCATCTCATGTGTTCTATAATTTTTTTTTTTAACTTTCTCAATGTTTCTCTGTTTACTTTCTTTAATCTTTTTTTTTTGGTACCAGGAAATCAAACTCACGACCTCGTGCTTGCCAGGCAGGCGCTGTGCTATAATGTTACTTTTAAGAGTGAAAATCACATTTCCTCATTGGATTTACAATACTTCAATTTACCTTTATTGGGCCGGTGAGACGGCTCAGCGGCTTAAGCGCCTGCCTTGCAAGCGCGAAGGCCCGAGTTCGACTCCCGGAACCCACATATGAAAAAGGGGCCGGTGATATCACTCAGCGGCACGGGTGCCTGTTGGCGCGTGAGGTCCTGAGGTCGTCCCCCCGGTACCCACAAAAAAAAAAAAAAAAAAAAAAAAAATTTACCTTTATTACATGACACTATTTTCCTGGTTCTGTGAATGGAGGGGGAATTTTGCTATTATAAACAAAGCTGACATAAACATTCTTAAATATAAATTTTTGCTCTAATCAATAACTATTTATAAAAACTAAATGCCAGAAGAAAGTCAAATGGTAAGAAACTTAGTTTGGGATATATGTTAGGTATTCTTACCATTTATTTATTTTTAAGGTATTCCTATAATTTAGAAAACTATAGCAAATTCGTATTTATAACTCATGACCATTAGGTATGATTTAACCAATAATTTTGTTAATCATATATTTTATTTCTTTATCACTAATATATTCTTTCCATTTCTTTGCCATCTATAATTCTGTTGTTCTGAAAGAACAGATACATGCCTTTGTCTATTTTCTCATTTTTGTCTTTTTCTTTTCATATTTAAGAGACCTTTACAACACATATTAAGAGTAGCCATATATGTTGTAGATATTCCCCCTCTACGTCTTTATCACTGCTTTAGCTATTAGTGTAAAATACGCTCTATTAAAAATAGACCAATGCCAAATATGGAGTCTGATGCTATAATTATCTTTCATATGGAATATATCACTTAATGTACCCTGGATTCTATTTCATTGTTTTAATAATAAAAATAAAAGACAGCTAAATTGTAAATAACACATTCTGATTTGGGCCTAGGGATATTCTTTATGTTTTGATTGCATGTAGCATATAAAACCAAAGTCTTCACCTATTATTTACTAATACATAAATTGAGCCTAACAAAAATATGTCTTAAATCCACCAAAAGTTTGGTGATGGCATGTTAATCTTCTCAAGACAGAGAAATATTCTTAAAGAATGAAAGCCAATTTTATCGGGGAAAAAAACCACATAATCCAGTTGTTAAAATACGAATTACATTATGTTTATTCAGTGCCAAAATTTACGTCTTCCTAAGTAATATCTTCTCCTTAACTTTAAATAAAAGAGAAACTACCTGAAATAATGACAAAAGCTTGAGGGAATTTTTTTTTTTTTGAAACTTTATTCTCAAGAAATGCTAATACTTCTGTTTATCAAAATCGTTTCTTAGACAAGTATCACTGTCATTGGAAAATAAAATCTGGGTAATATAATTTTAAAATGAACAGCAAAGGGACTTTCAAGGAGAAAATATGAGTTACCTCTTAAAACAGGTATCTAAAACCACACACAGGTATGCATCACTTAACAATGAGGATGTGCGCTGATGAATGTGTCATCCTGCAGTTCTGATGCTGTATAAACATCACAGAATGGACTCACACAAACAAAGATGGCTGCAACATCACTAGGTAATATAATTTATGGGACTACCACTGTATATCTGGCACACGATGACTGTAATTATGTCCCTCTTAGCTAAGAGACCTAGAAATAGCTTCAAAATATCACATAAAGGTAAGGAGAGGCATACTTCAGTTTAAAAAGTCTCTTAAATAAAACAGTGTAACTTAAAATGAATAGAATATCTAATTTCTTAATCACTGAAAGAGAGTCTTGGAAGATTAAAAATGTCATGAGTGTTTAAGAACAATTTTCAACTGTAACAGAGAAAGGAAAACACACAACAGAAGACCTACCTAACAAATGTTTATATTAAAAATTAGGTAAGCTCAGAATGCAACACTTTCTGTGGGGAAAATGAAAACATTTAAAAGAAAGTTTATTTCATGCAAGGAATAAAACATCTGTGACAAATACATAATATTCAAGTCTATGTCAGTTTCAAGAAATAATTAGTTCAAGGTTAATTATTAGTAAATCATCAGATAGCAGTAAGAATTTATCTTTTATGAGTAACCAGGATTGACTGATCTCAAGTTTCAGCTTATGCTATGAAGACTAAACCATCAAAAGTACTATGAATAGGGCCGGTGAGATGGCTCAGCGGCTTAAGCGCCTGCCCGGCAAGCGCGAGGGCCCGAGTTCGACTCCCGGATCCCACATACGAAAAAGGGGCCGGTGATATCGCTCAGCGGCACGGGCGCCTGCTGGCGCGCGAGGTCCTGAGGTCGACCCCACTGGTACCCACAAAAAAAAAAAAAAAAAAAAAAAAAAGTACTATGAATAGCACTGAAGCAGTTAAGTGTCTGTTAAGTGTGCCCCCCACATCTAAAATGCCTAAACTTCTTTGGTGTGCCCAACAGGTCCACAAAAACTCAACTTTTTCTTAACCATATCCTAGTGATTTTTACCATTGAGCAAATTTTCATCACTGGAATGTTCCCCCCAAAAATTAAGTTCTGAAATTGGAAGAAATTTGTAATAAACATTAAGAGAATAAGGAACAAAACAAATTGGTTTCTTTTATCTCTGGTTAGACATCACATAAATGATAACCTTGAAATACTAAAATATGAATATTTATCCATAAGATAGGGTGTCAAAAGAAATAGTGTATATGAAAAGAAAAAAGAAAACTACAATAAGAAAATCATTAAGATTCTATCAGAGAATAACAAATTACTCTACCTGTGTCTGAATCTCGTTCTTCATTCCTTGATGGGCTAATGGTAAAAGGAAGTTTACGTTTCATGGATGATTTCTCTTTCATTTCCTTGCTCACATCACTTCGATCAATTTTTTGAGTTTTGCTGTAGGATGCAATCTTATCTTTACTCTATTAAGAAAATCAAATAGGAATAAAGCCATATAAATATTAGCTAAGCAATATGGTACTTTAAAAATACCTCATTAAGGAAATTTTCAAATAGACAAAAGTAAGGGTATTACAAACAAACCATCATTGTATTCACTTGCTCAAGACCTAGCTACAACAATAACATTTCTGCCAACTTGTTTCCTATTTCCCCGCTTTTACTTAGTAGCAGAATTTTATTTTATTTATTTACTTTTTTGTGGGTACCGGGGGTCGAACTCAGGACCTCATGCGCCAGCAGGCGCCCGTGCCGCTGAGCGTTATCACCGGCCCTTTTTTTCCTTTATGTGGGTTCCGGGAGTCGAACTCAGGCCCTCGTGCTTGCCAAGCAGGCGCTTACGCTGCTGAGCCATCTCACTGGCCCCCCAGAATTTTAAAATAACACTAAAATAACACACCTTGAATATAAACAACCACATGGCTGAGTATAATCTAGATGTATCAGAATTAATAAATACATTCTGAAAATGCAATTCTGGACTGAAGACTGTGTTTTATTAAAAATACACAGCTGGGGCCAGTGAGATGGCTCAGCGACATAAGTGCCTGCCTAGCAAGCGTGAGGGCCCAAGTTCGACTCCCGGAACCCACATACGAAAAAAGGGCCGGTGATATCGCTCAGCGGCACGGGCGCCTGCTGGAGTGCGAGGTCCTGAGGTCGACCCCTGGTACCCGCAAAAAAAAAAAAAAAAACCACAGCTGACCCCTTATTTATTTTTGTGGGTACCGGGGGTTGAACTCAGGACCTCGCGCACCAGGAGGCGCCCGTGCCGCTGAGCAGTATCACTGGCCTTTTTTTCATATGTGGGTACCAGGAGTCGAACTTGGGACCTCGCGTTTGCCAGGCAGGTGCTTATGCCTCTGAGCCATCTCACCGGCTCCCCCGTTTTTATTTTTTAAAAACAAGGTCTTGCTATGAAGTCCAGGCTGGCCTTGAATTCACTATGTAGCCCAGGCTGGCACTGAACTGGTAGTAATCCTCCTGCCTCAGTCTCCCGAGTGCTAGGATTACAGGTGTACGCCACCACACCCAGCTATAGTTTACACTTTTTATCCTTGGATTCTGCATCCACAAATTCCATAAGCCACGCACTGAAAATATTTAAAAGTAAATTGTGCCAGTAGTATGCATTTTGTGTCATTACTCCCTGAAGAGTAGAATGTAACAACTATTTACATAGCACTTGAATTATTAGGTTTTATAGGTGATCTATTTAAAGGCAGGTTACAGCCAATATTACACCATTTTGTATAAGAGGCTTGAACACCTGTGGGGGTTTGGTATTGGGTGGGGTCTTGGATCTAATTCCCAGCACATGCCTGGCTATACAACTACCTATCCTATAAGTTCTTTTTTGATTGTTTTTGTTTTGCAGTACTGGGGCTTAAACCTGGAGCCTGCACTCTGAGCTGCGTATCATTTTAATTTTGAGAAAACATCTTGTTAAGTTGTCCAGGTGGGACTGAAACTTGCAATCCTCTTGCCCCAGCCTCCCAAGTACTGGCCACCACTTCCAGCTCTACCAGAAGTTCTAAGAGGTATCTCAGCTAGCAGTATTAGCACCTGGGAACTCCCTAGAAATGCAAATTTTCAGGCTCCATCCCAGTCCTACTGAATTAGAGCCACTGGTTCTTCCATGCTTAAGTTTGAGAATCACTACTTTTATCAATAAAGATGTAACTATACCTGAATCGCAGGAACTAAAGGATAATCTTCTCAGTATAATAAAAGATTAGAATCCCACTTTTTTTTTTTTTTTTTTTTTTTGTGGGTACCGTGGGTCGACCTCAGGACCTTGCGCACCAGCAGGCGCCCATGCTGCTGAGCGGTATCACCGGCCCTTTTTCGTATGTGGGTTCCGGGAGTTAAACTCGGGCCCTTGTGCTTGCCAGGCAGGCACCTATGCCACTGAGTCATCTCACCGGCTCCCTAGAATCCCACTTCTTAAATCAGAGGCACATGGATGTATTTCTAATTCAATTTGAAAAATGAAAATATATCAAATAAAAATATGCACCCTTTCAGTCAGGTGAAGAATCCTACTCTCATGGTTTGCAGCTATAACCCACCATCCAACTTGCACAACACATCTAAACTGGGCTATAACAACTCCTTTGTGACAAATGCACTTGATGCTAAGAATGAAGTCACAGCACCTTAGCAGTACAGCATAAAAGAATATTCTCTGAACCAAGATAATAAATAATATTTATCATAATTGTAGTCTTAGAAGCAACTTAAAAGTAAATGCATACTCTAAAGGACCTAGATTTCAACCCAAGCTGAAAAATGAAGGAAGAGGGGGAAGAAGGAGCATACTCTATTTTTCGAAGAATAAACTCCATCAATAAAAGCAAAGGTGATTCTACAAGACCGATACAATAAATTCATGGCAAGTTTTATCATGAACATAAGAGAGTAAAGTGACAAAGACGGGAATTGAGCTGAAATACAACTCCAGAGGGAATATTAAGACGTTACAAAAGAATGCTGTTTCATCTTTACACCATTAAAAATTCTTAAGGGCTGGAAAAATGATAATTTTCTTAGAAAACATGCTTCACTAAAAATTGGTTTATGAAGGGGAAAAAAAGCCTCCACAGACTGTAAGATAATAAACCCATGGTCAAAAATTTAGAAAGACATGTACCCCAATGATTTTACAAAAGTTTAAAAGAAATTCAAGGAATGAATATTTCCCATTTCATATAAACAATACTAAAACATAGAAATGACATTTAGAAGCTATCCAATCCATCTCGTAAGTCTAAATTAAACTGATATCAAACAGCACAAGACAGAAAAATTATAAATGAAATCCATTTATGAAAATAAACGTAAAAATCCTAAATAAACTATCACATCAAATTCAGTATCTTAGAAAATAATATACCACAATCAAGCAGCGTTCATCCAGAGAATGCAAGGATAGATCTGTTAAAAAATCTTGAGACAATCCACCTTATCGTAAGATTAAAGAAAAACCGCATAATGACCTTGATAGGTGACAAGAAAAACATCCTAAATTCTGCATTCATTCATGATAAATTTATTTGCAGATTAGTAAGAAAATGGGACTTCCTTATCTATTAACTGGTACACATTACTGAAAAATAAAAGCACCATATTTATTTCCAAGCTTTAAAGTAAAAATCTTGGGTTGTTTTTTCATTTCTGTCAACAAAATAAAGCTTCACAGTTAAGTGTTTTGCTTACAAGGCTATTTTTAAATGCAGGTTTTATTATTATTCAGGTATGATGGGGCAAACAGATGAGAGGATAACTGCCACTAAGAAGACACCAGGCCACACTATAGAGACAAGCGAGTCCCTCAAGGGGGAGAGGGCAGAAATGTGGACAAGGCAGTTATTGTGGTTTCCCAGGAAACAATGGGTGAAGCAGGACAAGGAGGCTTAGATTATCTACTTCCCACAAGACAGAGGGCAATGGGACATAAGGGGTGTTTCTCCAATTGTCCACTTGGAGGTTTTGTGGTATCTCGGGTAGGGTAATAGTGTCCTGAGTGTGAGGAGGGGCAATAAAGTTGGTGGCTGGGGTGTGGGCTCTGGATTAGTTTGCACACAAAAGGTGTGCTCACAAGGAATTGTTCACTGTCCCTAGGAATTGCTAGCTCTGGGAAGGGACAGTAATATCTCAAGGACCAGCTGAGACACAGATGTCAAAGCATCAGAAATACAGAGAGTAAAAAAGCATGATTATATAAATGCTCCTCAACTTACGGTGGGGTAGGTCCCAATCAACCCATCATAAATCAAAATTATTGTAAGCTGGAAACGGATTTTATATGCTTAACCTACCAAACACCATCACTTGGCTTAGCCTACATTAACCTGCTCAGCACACTTCCATTAGCCTACAGATGGGCAGAATCGTCTCACATACAGCCCTTTTACAATGAAGTGTTGACTATCTCGTAATTTACTGACTACTGTGCTGAAAGGCAATTGCTGCACAGGTACACTTTTGTACCACTGTAGAGTGAAAAAATCAGTACGATGAACCATCATTAAGTTAGGGACATCTGCAGATAAGTCTTGCCTTAAAAAAGAACCTCTGTTATGAATATAAAAGATTTTTAAAAAACCCGAAAATGCCTGTTCTCCCATGTAACTATGTAATATGCTACTCAGTGCCATGAGTTAGAAGAAATCAGGTAACAATATGTCAAATGGAAAACATTCACAGGACTGTATAAATTATGTTCTCCCTGTGTAAAATAAAATCACTTGTTATGCCCTGTGTAAAATAAAATCATCTTTGTAATTATTATGTGAACAAAAGATTTTGTGGGACTTTTAATACTTTAAAAATTATTTCAAAAAAAGAAAAGAAAAAGAAAAGAAAAAGAAAAAAAAATTCGGGTACAGTGGCACACACCTATAATCCCAGCACTTGGGAGGCTGAGGCAGGACGATTGCCATGCCTTTGAGGCCATCCTGGGCTACACAGTGAGTTCAAGGCCAGTCTGAGACAGAGCAAGACCCTGTCTCAAAAAAAACCCAAAAAAAACCACAAAACAAACAAACAAAAAGTTTATGAATGACTTAACAATAGAAGCAAAAGACCTGTACACTGACAACTACTGAACACTGCTTGGGAAGACTGAAAAATATCTAAATAAGTGGAGAGAGATTCCACTTGGAAGACAATACTGCGAGGACAGCAACACTACCCAAGGTGAGTTACAGATTCAATAAAATTCCTATCAAAATCCTAGCAGGAATTCCTTGCAGATCTGCTATTTTTGCAAAAACTGACAAACTAATCCTAAAATTTATATGTCCATGATAAGGATCCTGAATTTGGAACAATTTGGAAAAGAACACAATTTGAAAACTTACCCTTCTTGGGCTTTAAAGCAGTTTTGGGATTGCCTGGAAGTGATGCAGGACTGCAGACCGACTGCAAATGGGCAACAAGGTCTTTTTACAATGAGAGAAACGCTCTAAAGCTGGCTGTGATAACGGCTGCACAAATCTATTAGCTAAAAACTGGGAACACCTCAGACGTCCTTCAATAAAAAATGGCTTTTTAAAAGTGTTTTTAGGGGCCGGTGAGATGGCTCAGCAGCGTAAGCGCCTGCCTGGCAAATGCAAGGGCCCGAGTTTGACTCCCGGAACCCACATATGAAGAAAGGGCCGGTGATATCACTCAGCGGCACGGGCGCCTGCTGGCGCGTGAGGTCCTGAGGTCGACCCCCGGTACCCACCAAAAAAAAAAAAAAAAAAAAAAAAAAGTGTTTTTAAAAAACCAAAAAATTCAAAGATATGTACAAAAACAAGTCAGGAAAGACTAGAGATACTGAGATAAGTTAGGAGACAACTGCAGAAGTCCAAATACAGATTCTGAGTGTTTTAATAGGGATGGAGAAGGACAGGATAAGAACCGTCAAGGGTCACTGGGAATGATTAATACAACAAAAACTGTTGATCCTGAGCACGTACTATGTGCCAAGCTTTGTGTAGAGGGTAATGTGCCATTTCTCTGTAGCAATTCTTTAAGGCACTACTGCCTTCTATTATGGAGAGACACCGAGAATGTAGAAATTATGTCTACCCACAGGGTACAGACCTGGAAAATGGAATAACTACTGTGTATGTGTGTTCCGCCACTAGGGGGTGGGGGAGAAATGCCAATGACTGCAAGATCCTGGATTTTTTTGTCCCTTCTCAATGATTATTTCTTGACTGTGCTAGCTTAGTAGCAGTGTCTCAGTTAGTAATTATGATCATCTCAGGGAGTGAAGAACAGTTGTATCCTCTGGAGTCCAATTTATTTCTAAGGGTGTAAGTAAATTTGGATCTGCATGGTGCTATAGTTTAGATCTAGAATGTCCCCCAGTGGCGCCTGTGTTAAAGGCTTGCAACTATCAGGAGCTGGTAGAACCTTTAAGAAGCAGGGCCTAGCAGAGATCCTAGGTAACCAGGTGTACCCTCAAAGGAACAGTGGGAATCTAGCCCTTCCTATCTCTCTTCTTCATTCCCAGGACAAGAGGTGAATGACTGCATCTCCCTGAGCTCCCTGTTCTGATGTTCTGCTTTGCCAAAGGCCAAAAGCCAAAACCTCCTATACTGTGAATGAAAATAAGCCCTTCTTCTTCATAAGTTATCTCAGGTATTTGTTACAGTAATGGAGAGCGAACACATCTGGCATCCATGTTGCCTTTTATTTTATGAGTAATTACTAAAAATACTAAACTGTGTATTGCTTTCCCAGTTCCGAAAACGCAAAAAAAAACATTAGTCATATACCTTTCTTCCGTATGGTTTTTCCACCATATTGCTGTCACTGTCAGAATTTTCACTCTGAATTGGTTTGGTGAACCCAGATTTGGGCATTTTATAGCTGTTCAGCTAGCTTCTTCTTTATTCAATCTTCTCATCCTGGATCTGTAAAGAAAAGATAGGTAAGGGTCATTTGTATCATATACAATAGACTCTACCTACAGTTATATGCCACATCTAGTATAATTACGTTATCGCTATGTCTCTATAAAATAATTTATTTTCTTAGAAAGGACAACTTAATCACTTAATGATTTGAGGTGTCAATGAAATATATATGTGTGTATATATATATATATTTTTTTTTTTTGTGAGTACTGGGGTTCGAACTCAGGACCTCGCGCGTCAGGAGGCACTCGTGCCACTGAGCGTTATCACCGGCCCTTTTTTTTCATATGTGGGTTCCGGGAGTCAAACTCAGGACCTCGTGCTTGCCAGGCAGGCGCTTATGCCGCTGAGCCATCTCACCGGCCCCCTCAATGAAATATTTTTGATTCAGTTCACTCAGTTTGTTGTAAAAAACCCAGAGAATTACTTCTCTATTTCTTTACACCTTCTCTAGTCTAGTAATATCTTTAGCCTTGGATATCCAGAAGCTGTGGAAGTAGAAGCAGTGGCAAAGGTTTCTTGCTCCAGCATGGATAAAGGTAGGATCTGCAAATAAGTTTCCTTTGTAGTTCTGTGTTGGTCTGGAGGTAATTTCTAAAGATTCAACCAAGAACCTGATGGGCTTGATCGGTAATTTACAACTTCTAATTTATTGAGGTCTTCCTACTTAAAAATCCCTGGAGTAAGTTCCTGTCCTTCATTAAACATGCCAGGCATTTAAAACTTTATCAACTTACTCAGTGATATTATAATCATGCACTAACTATAACGATCACTTCATGCATCATTTTCTTTCCAACTCCTTCAGCCTTCTCTCTCTTTTTCTGTAAGCTGACTCACTAGGTTAAAGTTCCTCCCAGAACCTTATGCTATGACAAGCTCATACTGAGATCTAGAAAAAATCCTAGGTTTTACATATAAAAAAGGAAGCTATGACGATCTAATAGCCACATATGGCTACTTAAATTAATTAAATTAGATGACATTAAAAGTAGTGACTGTACTATACAGTGAAGAGATGTATTTCTGCAGTCATAGAAAGCTGTGCAGCACTAGGTTAGACTGAGGCTCCTGGCTGAGAGGAACATCACTGGGGCCGCAAGAGCAAGCAGAATGACTAACAAGCCTTTTATTTTTTATTTTATTTTATTGGTTTTTTGAGACAGGGTCTCACTAGGTAGCCCAGGCTGGCCTCAAACTTGCAGGGATCCTCCTGCCTCAGCCTCCAGAGTGCTGGGATTACAGGCATGTGCCACCATGACCAGCCTAACAAGCCTTTTAATTCTTTCACACTATCACTTTTCTATAAATGGATTTCACATGTCTAAATAAGCTGTCATTCTAATATCTGTATAAATTATTAAACTCAGCCACCCTCAGCACAGTATTAATAAAATCTGCTATGGTCTTCAAATTTTCTATGGTTCTAGAAACAAAAATGCCTTAAATGCACTGGGCTAAATTACCAAAATTATAGTAAAGTGATTAGGACAGAGTTAAATTACAACACAGCACAACATTAAAACTCACATAAGGACTAGGGATGTAGCTCAGGAAAGCGTTTGCCTAGCATATGTGAGGGCCTGGGGTTCAATCCCCAGCAATGAAGGGAGAAAAAGAGAAAAGAAAAAAAAAAGAAAAAAGAAAAAGAACTGCCATAGAAATTTATTAACAACTTTATCCAATAAATGAAATAGACAAATTCCTCAAAAGGTACATGCCACCAAAACTCACTGCAGAAAAGACATCTTCAAAAGCCTTACGTTTATTAAAAAAGTTAAATTCATAGTAAAAACAAACTCCAGGTCCAGATGGCTCCAACAGTGAAGCCTACAAAACATTTAATAAAGAAACCGGGCCTATTCTACAAATTCTCCTGAAGAAGAGACAGGGACACATTTTATGAGGCCACCGTTACCCTAGTAACAAAAGCAGAATAGAAAACTACACACCAATTATATCTTGTAATTATTTTTCTAAAAAAAACTCAACAAAACATTAGTAAAACAAATCCAACTATACACAGAAAAGATATTGCACCATGGCCAAGTGGGGTTTGCTCCTGAAAAGCAAAGCTAGCTTCATCAATCTACACAATCACTGTATTAATTAAAGCAAACCAAAAAAAGATCATCTCAGTAAAGAAACACTGTTTGATAACACTCAATATCCATTAATAATAAACATCTTTGCAAACCAGAACTGCAAGGGAACTTGAAAGCTTTCTCTTCTAACACTGACCATGAGGTATCTGCTCATGATTTCTGTTCAGCACTAATTAGTTCAATAAGGCAAAGAAAGAAAGAAAGAAAGAAAGAAAGAAAGAAAGAAAGAAAGAAAGAAAGACAGACAGACAGACAGAGAAAGAAAGAAAAAGAAAAAGGTACACAGAGCTTGAAAAAGAATGAAACAGGTCTCATTTCCAGTCGAGATGATCATCCATGTAGACAAAGCCAAAGCAGCTACCAAGTAACAAGGGAGCACAGGTTGGACGATGTATGAAAATTAACAATCTACACACTAGCAACAAGCCATTGGAAAGTGAGATTACAGACATGAGGTACTGTAACACTGCTATAATTTGTATCTTAAGTGGGAGGGAGCTTTGACGTACAGAGATAGAAGACTACTGATAAGACTATTTGCAAGAAAGGGCTAAGAAAAACCTCTAGTTGGCAGTGTAGCTAGAGGAAAACTCTGGGGAACAGAAATAGAATTTGTGAAGCTATTTGTGTTATGATGTATAGATTACACACAGAAGAGTGAAAGTCTACTAAAGGATTCCCTTAAGAACTACAGAAAGACTATCACTTCATAGTCCTTCAGAATCAAAGCTTTAAACACTCTATTTTGTGTACTCTAGTCACTCTATTTGCAACTTTAAGTCTGACTTGAAATATTCTTCATGGCAATTTCAGAAAGCATGGAGATTATTCTTTAGTTTCTACTGACTAGGCAAGAAGAGATCAAAACAAAAGTCTGTCAGCAAATCTTTCCCAAGTTATCAGACAGATATACTCAGCTCCATAGCTAGCTATGAGGCAATCGGTACTCATTCTTTAGGAGTGAATTTTTATCAAAGTGTTGGGGGCATAGGGGAGGGGTAGCTTCCTTTTGATTGGACTGCAGAAGTTTTTTTAAATGTTAAGTGGGGAGGACAAGGAGAGGAGCCAGCACCTGAGGAGGGAAAGGTTAACTCACCGGTAGATTGCTGCCTAACATGCATGAGGCCCTAGGTTCCATCCCCACAATAGCAAAAAAGAATAAAGCAGAACAAAATACACCCAAACTTAGTGATGGCTGAAAAAGATTACATATTAAAATTTACCTGAAATCTAAGCACAGATGCAACAAGCTGACAGTTCATTTTTTCACTACTTTAATGAAATACCTCATGCTGGTACTTAAGGAGAAAGAGAGATTTATTCACATCAGTTCTGGAGGATCAAAGGCATGGTAGCTACAGATATTTGAAGGCATAAAGGTAGACGGCATCAAATGGTGGGACACAGACAGAAAGACAAAAGACAGCTCTTCAGGAATCAGTCTACCTCTTGTAACAACTGTTTTGAAAACTACTTTTATTCCTTTTAAGGACAGCAGTGCCCACAACCACCTAGTCAATTTCCAGTAGGCTTCCCCTCTTAAAGATACCACCACCTCCTAACATCAACACACTGCGGAGCAATCTTTCAACACATGAACCCTTGTGGGATAAACAACATCCAAAACAGCAGTTACAAATACTTTAATAAAAGAAACCAGAGTTCCTAGGAGAAATGGCTGATCCTAGGATGGAGGCAGGAAACACAAGATAAGTCTGACAATCTTGTACTGCTAAAAAGTAAGGAGGTGCTCAAAAAAGTATACATTAATATACAAACACAACAGGTGGGGACATGTCAAAGACATGCAGATGTCAACTGAAAGAAGTCCCAATGGGCAAAGCCAAAAAAATTAAGAGTAACAGAATAAGTAAAGCAGTGTTGGATTATAACCCAAAGAATAAACATTTGAGTCCACAGTGATAGAAATGACTGAATAAGTAAATGAACCGAACAGATAAATCTTCTGTGAAGAACTGCAGGCAGTTTATGTAGATACTCTGCTTCAAAGAAGAGGAGCCTTAACTCCCCAAGTAGGCTGGGAATAACGGTACTGTGGAAAATCCTGGTGAGTGCCTCCTCTGGGTGATCAAGGGGAATACAACAGCGATCAACTCATACTGATGGTATTTACTCTAAATGTGATGAGAACTGCATTTACCCCTGTAATAATCTTCCTCTAAGCCATAGTCCTGTTCTAATCACGAGAAAAACAGAAGACAAATTCTAACAGTGGGGCATCCCACAAATACATAATCAGTATTCCTTAAAGATGCCAAGGTCATCCAGAACAAAGAAAGTCTGAGAAAGTCTCATAACCAAGAAAAGTCTAAAAAGACATGGTGGCTAAATGTCATGTGGCATCCTGGATGGAATCCTAAAACAGAAAAGAGGCAGTAGTTAAGACTAGAGAAATCTGAATAACATAAGGACTTTGGTTAATAACAATGTGTTAATACTGGTTTATCGTTTTTAACTTTTTTTTTGGTACTGGCAATCAAACTCACAACCTCACACTTGCCAGGCAGGCGCTGTGCCGCTGAGCTATACTCCGAGCCTGATTTATCATTTACCATATTAATGTAAGTTATTAGTAATAGAGGAAACTGGTGTGTGGTGTAGGACTCTATACAATCTTTGCATTTTTCTATAAATCTAAAACTATTCTAAAGTAAAAAGTTTATTTAAGAAAAGGTTCTCCAGGTAATTTCACTGGTTTGGGAACCATTAAGCAACTCTCTCTACCCTTTACAGAGTAAATTACTTATCTCCAAGTCACTTTACCTCATACTGACTTTTTTTTTTTTCCCCTTGGTGCCGGGAATTGAACTCAGGACCTTGCGCTTGCCAGGCAGGCACTTGTGCCACTGAGCTATATCCCCAGCCCCCATACTGACTTTTTGTTACAGCATTTACTTCTATCTAAAACCCTGCCCCAATTCTAGTTTTTTTCCAAGTTCATGTCTATATCTTATCTCATATTCTGGTGGTTGCTTAGGTTTTTGAATTTCTCACTATTAAAAGGTTTTCCATCCTACTGTAGCCACTTATTCTCTATTCTTCCTCTTTAGAATTTTGTTAACATCCTTTACCATTTTCCTACAGTGGTAGTATCATTTTATGCTCTTATTTGCATTTTTTAAAAAACCGTGCCAGGCGTGGTGGTGCACGCCTGTAATCCCAGCACTTGGTAGGCTGAGGAAGGAGTATTGCTGTGAGTTTGAGGCCAGCCTGGACTATAAAGTGAGTTCAAGGCCACCCTGAACTGTATAGTTCAAAAAAAAGAAAAAAAAAAATGTGACTAAATATACATAAATCTACCAATTCAATCATATTTAAGTGTACAGTTTTGTGGCTTTAAGTACACTAACACTGTTGTGCAACCATTACCATTATTGACCTCCAAAACCTTTTCATCTTCCCAGCCCCTGGTAATCACCATTCTACTTTCCCTACAAATGAGCCTACTCTAGGGGCCTCACACAAGTGGAACTGTACAGTATTTCTACCTGGCTCACTTCACTTAGCATCGTGACTGTGAAGTTCTGTCACATGCTGCAGTATGAAGTTCCTTATGCTTTCCTTTTTAACCCGGTTAATATCACACTATGTGGACATAACACATTTTATGGATCCATTTCATCTATCAACAGACACTTAAAAATTGTTTCCACCTGTTGGCTACAGTAAACAATGCCGCTAAGAACAAAAGTACAACATAAATACATTCTTTTTCAAAAATTAATTTTTATTGGCACTTTTGATTACATAATGATCACATTCATCATAGGCAATCTGATCCTGTACATAATGTATCTTGATTCTTTTCTTCCCGTTCCCCTCCCCTCTTTTCAATCCTTCTTCCCCTCCCCATTTACAAAAGCTTTGTTTCCTTTTCTTCCCCCTTCTATTCTTTTTTTCCCCTTTTCCCTTCCTTCTCTTATCCTTGGCCCCTCCCTTGTTCCCCTTCCTATTTGGACATTTTCTTTCTACTTCCCAATGTCCATCATCCATTTTGGTCCTTATTTACCCTTTGGGTTTCTCACACAAGAGAAACAATATGACATTTAAACACATTTGTCCAATTTATTTCACTTAAAAGTATGGTCTCAAGGTGCATCCATTTACCTAAAAATGTCTCAAGTCCATCCTTCTTTATGCCAGAGTAAACTCCATTGTATATAAAAACCACATTTTCTTCAGGATACCTCACAGAACCACAGAACTAGAGAAAACAATCCTAAAATTCATTTGGAACTGGAAGAGACCTAGAATAGCAAAAGCAATTCTGGGCAACAAAGGCAAGGCAAGGGGCATCATAATGCCCAACTTGAAATTATACTACAAAGCTACCGGGATAAAAACACCATGGTACTAGCTAAAAAACAGACCCCAGGATCAATGAAACAGAATAGAAGATGCAGAAACAACTCCAACCACACTCAGCCACCTTATCTTTGACAAAGGAGCCAAACACCTTCACTGGACGAAAGATAGCCTCTTTAATAAATGGTGCTGGAAAAACTGCCTTTCCACATGCCTAAGATTAAAACTAGACTCGTATCTCTCACAATGCACCAAATTAAAATCAAGATGGATCAAAGATCTAAATACAGTATTAAAGAAGAAATTTAAAATATTAAATCTGATACAAGTCAGAATATGTAAAACTCCTGAAGTATAGGCGAAGAGTTTATGAACAAAACCCCAACTGCACAGGAAATATCACAAAGAATCAACAACTGGGATCTCACCTTATTAAAGAGATTTTGCACAGCAAAAGAAACCACCAACAGAGTGAAGAGACAACCCACACAATGGGAAACATTTCTTACCAGCTATTCCTTAAAGGACTAATATCTAGAATATATAAAGAACTCAAAAAATTCAGATCCCCCCAAATTAAAAAACCCAATCCAAAAATGGGCATCTGAAATGAATACACACTTCTCAAATGAAGAAGTACAAACAGCAAATAAATATATGAAAACATGTTCAACACCACTAGTCACCGAAAAAATACTGTTGTTTTTGTTATAGTTTTCTAATATTGATTTTAGTCCCTTATTTTTCTTTTTCAAAATTATCCTGGCAACTCTCATCAAATGAGTTTTAGAATTCTGATCAGTTAAAAAAATGTCATATTGGCTAGACATAGTGGTGCATGCCTGTAATCCCAGTTACACCAGAGGCAGAATGAGGGAGGAGGCTAGTAAGCCTGAAGCAAGCCTGGGCAATTTAGTGAGACTCTGTCTCAAAATAAAAAATTCAGGGCTAGAAATGTTGCTCAGTAGTAGAACACTTTAACAGCACGTGTAAGGCCCTGAGTTTGAGCCTTGCTACTACAAAAGTAAATAAAAAGGTTGCTATGTAGGTCTCGGTCAAAGAAACAACAATTAAATCACAGAAGCACTGAAACTGCAAATCAAAAAACGTGTGCATGCACATGCACACACAGTACACACATACGCACAAAAAAACAGATGAAAAACTTACTACAAAAATTGGAAGACAAAAAGACAGTTCAAAAGAGAAAAATGATGCAAAAAATATACATATTCAAACTCATAGTTTTAAAACTATAATGACACAACTCACTTAAAATCTGGCAAAGAATAAAGCTGTGTTGGCAATGATTCAGGAAAAGTAGCATTCTCATAAACTGTAGTAGGGATAAAAATTAGGATATCTTTCTCAGAGAAGAATTTGGCAGAAACCATCAAAATAAAAATACAGTCTTTGTCCTAGTAATTAATTTCTAGGAATTTATCATACAGTTGTATTTATACAAACATGTAAAGACAATATACAAAGACATTCAAGGAAATGTTATTAGATATGCCCAAAACACTGGGGAGCCAGGCAGGACCTAAGTATCAATTTGTAAGAATCCTAAGCAAATTATTGTATTTTTACACTGAAGATCATGCAAGTGATAGAAAAAGCCACCACTGCTGCTTCCTTTTAAAATTGCTCCTCTTAAGTTGAGGTGCCTTAGCACCTGATGCTGGGCTCCTTTCTATTTTCTCACTCACACACTATCTGAACAGGTGAGTCAGGAAACTTAATTTAAATATCATTAATATGCTATTAGCATCCAAACCTGTATCTCTAGTCCCAGACCTTATCTAGAGCTTCAGATCTGTATGTCCAACTGCCTACTTGACATGTTCACGTGGATGTTGTTATGGCTTATTTCTAGATGTCCCCCCAAAGCCTCATGCAGTCATGGATGGGGCTTTTCAGTGGTGGCTGGATCTAGAGTATGTGATGCTGGGATTAAGGATGTGATGCTGGAATTGGTTCATAGTGCAATGTTAGGAATAAGGGTGCCCCACCCTGGGTGTGAGTGCTACCCAAGGGTGGGTAGCCTGGATAGAATATAAAGGACAGAAAGAGGGCTGCTGTTGTCACTTTTCTCTTGCTGCTTTGCTACTTTGCTGCCTTCTGCCTGCCATGAACTGTTTCTCCTCCACAATGCCCCTCTGCCATGCCACCCTGCCTTGGAGCCCCCAACTGTGAACTGAAACTTCTACAAATTGTGAGCCAAATAAACATTTCCTCCTTTAACTTTGGGTTTCAGGTATTTTGTCTTAGCAATGAAAAAAGAAAGAAAGGTGCCTACCAGGTATACCATACCAAGACTACAGAGAATTCTTGATTTTTCTTGTCAAATCTTTCCTCTATACTACTTACCTATCTACCATCTTCTCCACTTTAATAGATGGAACTACCCTTGCCTTAAAACATAAATTTGTATCTTTGTGTTTTGTTTCCATCCTAATCTTGAGCCACCACCTAGCAAAAACTATTGCAGAAACTTTCCAAATGAGCCCCCTGCTTCCATTCTTGTTCTTACACACACACACACATCTTCCATAGCCAACAACTAATGATCTTTTCAATAAAAGTAAACATCTGATGGTATCATTGCTCTCCTTGAAATTTAAAAAAAATTTCTTACTGAACACACATTTTTAAATTCCTTTTTCTTATAGTACTGGGGAATCAACCCAAGGCCCTTGCATTGAGCTACATTTCCAGCCCTTTTTGTTTTTTATTTTGACACAGGGTCTTGCTAAGCCACTAAATTGCCCAGGCTGGGCTTGAACTTGCAACGCTCCTGCCTTAGCCTTTTACAGTGCTGGGATTACAGATATCCATGCCCAGCCTGTACTTAAAACTTAAACTCAAGCTAAACCATCTACACTATATAAAATGTAACTAATGGAACAGACTTATGAAAACTTTTTTTTTGGTACCAGGAATCGAACTCAGGACCTTGTGTTTGCCAGGCAGGCACTTGTGCCGCTGAGCTATATCCCCGGCCCAAGACTTTTTAAAAAAAATTAACATTTTCAAAGAGACAGAAGATTGATGATAAGCACCAGGCACATACAACCAAAAAGAAATGTAAGATACGAACAAATAAAGGTTGAAATAAAGAACTCTACTGATTAGTTTAATAATGGAATGGATAAGCCAAAGAATAAATTAGTGAGCTAGATTAAGCAAAGAATGGTCCCAGGAGGGGATCAAGAAATGATTTTAAAAAGGTAAAATATTAAAGTTAAGAGATACAGAGACAAGAAATCAGAAGTGACAGGACCCATATCCACTCATGCATGCACCATGTAAAGATATTTTTGTTAACAACAGTCTGCATATTCAACAGTGACACCCCAGTATAACATAGCCTAGGTGTGTAGACTATACCACGTAGAATTGTGTCAAGTACAATCTATGATGTTCACACAATGAGAAAATAAGCATGCATTTCTCAGAGCAAAGCCCCATCATTAAGTTATGTACAACCACAAGAGAGAGAAAAACGGAGAGAGAAAATACAGTATTTGAAGAAAATCATCGATAACTTCCCAGAACTGAAGAAAGGTCAAAGACCTTAGGTTAAAATGTCTGTGATACATCCTGGCATACACTAGGCTCCCAATAAATTAAGTATTTGTTGAATGATTAAATAAATATGGGCCAACAAGACTGAAAATTACTCTCAGATACATTATGGTGAAACTGAAAAAGACAAAACAAACTTCAAAATCTTCTATAGAGGAAATGCTGGTCACACAAATACGAAAAGAAACCAAACTGACATCAGAAAATTCCACAACGCAACACCAGAGGCAAGATAATGTAGTAATATTTTCACAATGTTAAAAGAATTGCAAACCAAATCATCAATTGACCTAAACTATCATTTAAAATTTAAGATATTTTCAGGTACAAAAAGGCCTTAAAAGGCCGGATGTAGCCCGGCAGTGCAGTCCCTGCCTGGCAAGTGTGAGGCCCTGAGTTCGATTCCTGGCACCAAAAAAGAAAATAGTTTAAAAAAAAAAAGGCCTTAAGAAGTTTACATAGCAATACCTTTTGGGAAAGCTGCTTTTGAGTAGGCACTCAAATAAGAACAGAAATTAATCTATCAAGACACTGATATATGGAAGAAAGAATGAGTAAACAACCTAATAAGGTATACTATATAGAAAAAGACAAAGGTTGGATGGATAGAATATATTCCTAACAACCCAAAACTAAAATTCTACAGAACATCAGCATGCCTACTGGAAAAACAGTTGAGAGTATGCTTGGAGGGGTGGAAACAGAGAAAATTGAGAAAGCACTTGAAGAATTTATCTGGTTTAGAAGGAAGATATATTAAGAAACTCACTATGCAAAATGAACAGAAATGCAGGACTTAAACAAATCAAATGCATGCCCTTGAAAACAAAAGAATATGCAATCTATGTGACAGAAAGCAGAAAAAATATTTTTTAAAAATATGATAAACCACGTGTGGTGGCACACACCTAAAGTCCCAGCTGCCAGGAGACCGAAGCAGGAGGATGCAAAGTTTGAGACCAGCATGGTCTACATAGTGTATTCAAGGCCATCTTGGACTATACAGTAAGACCCTATTTAAAAAATAAATGTAAATCAATAAGTAGATGTAAATATATATATGCTGATAAATAAATCTTGAGACTTTGAGGGTAGGCAAACAGGATTTAAACATACACGTTTTTAAAAAGAGACCACAGAAATGGTTGAAAATAGGAGGATAGGAAGATTTACCAGGAAATATAAGTTCAGGCTGGTAGTTGGACTTGTGTTTTGGGTCCCATTTATGAATAACTGTCTTCTTGGTTTGGGATCTTACTCACAGAGCCCAGCCTCATCTCTGCCAGTGCCAGGCTGGTGGGTTCTATTAGTACATCAAAGCTCGTACCCTAAACTAACCTGTTTGCCTCCCCTATAGGACAGGGCTTCGCATTCTGTTCTGCACTATGACTCTGACTTCTTTTTCACTTCAGGCACCTACCTAAGAAAGCAAAGCTACAACTGTGAGCGCAGAGTGGGAGTTCTTAACTTCATCTTGGCTCCAGTGTCTACTAAAACTGTTTGGGAGGTAAAAACGGTTCCTTCAAAACTGAACTGAGGTAAAAGGTAACTAGTACCAAATCACAGTAACAGAGTCAATGGCTCCTAAAGGACATTCAGTTAGGAAAGTGACCATTACTCTCTCTGTGATTTGATCTGGGAGCCTGAAGTCTAAGATACTACTCTGAGATGTACCACTGATTTTTTTTTTTTTTTAAAGTTGACCTTTGTCATTTCTCAATATTTGTTTCTTCTTCTTTAAAGTAAAATTAGATTAGATGACACTGACAATCACACGCCCTTCCAAAATTCTGAATACAATATACGTTTAGCACAATTTTTTCTAAGTCTTGATATTTCTCTATGAACACAAAAATGGTAGCTCAAATTATGAAATACAGACATTGGGCTGGTGAGATAGCTCAGTGGCACAAGCGCGAGGTCCTGAGGTCGCCCTTAATTACTTAGGCCGTTCAAGTGAGAATAGCTCACTTCAAATTCAGTCTATGGAAAGGGAATAAGTCCTTTATCACAAGATAACCATTACCAAAGTAAGTAATGGTTAATTTTCAACACAGTGCTTTCTGGCAGCTATTCTTTAACATTTTCCCACATGAGTCTAATGGTTGCACTCCAGGCCAAATTAGTAACATTAAAAAAAAAAAACACAAAATTTAATGAACAGCATGCAAAAGATGAAGACAAAAGTACAAACATGGGTAGAGCATATGCTTAGCATGTGTCAGGCCCTTGATTCAATTGCCAGTACCAAAAGAGAAAACACAAAGATTCACAACGCTTTACAATAAACTGTCCTCACCAATGTCCTTAAAAAAAAATGTTCTTAAGCAGGGTGTGGTGGTGCATGCCTGTAATCCCAGCACTGGGAGGCTGAGGCAGGAGGATTGCTATGAGTTTGAGGCCAGCCTGGGCTACAAAGTGAGTTCAAGGCCAGTCTGAACTACACAGTGAAACACTATCTCAAAAAGACAAAATAAACAAACAGTTCTTAAAAGCCCTTAAGGAATTTTTATATAGTTTTATCTTTTAGAATAAACATGAGGGCCGGTGAGATGGCTCAGCGGCGTAAGCGCCTGCCTTGCAAGCGCGAAGGCCCGAGTTCGACTCCCGGATCCCACATACGAAAAAGGGGCCGGTGATATCGCTCAGTGGCACGGGTGCCTGTTGGCGCGCGAGGTCCTGAGGTCGTCCCCCCGGTACCCACAAAAAACAAAAAACAAAAAACAAAAAAAAATAGAATAAACATGAATTACTTTGATAATAAGCAAAAAATGAAACATTTCCCCTAAGCTGTAGCTAGGGAACTCCTCTCACTTCTACTTGGTTTGTTCTGAAGATCTACAGTTATTTTGGATAGAATCCAAGAGGAAAAAATAATGAGATCACAGGTAAGAGTTTCTTTCCTTCATAGAGCAGTAGAAGGCAAGAAGTGAAAAATACTCACGTGCTTTCTAAGCCCATAACCAGAACACGGAGGGAGCAGAAGGCTCAGGACAGCTCAGTCTGTAAGTACAGGCTGCGTTTCTGACTGGTGCCGCTAAATGTGGCTATCTGTCAGGAATCTGAGCGTGACAGGTCAGTCCGGACGGTTACACAAAGTAAATTAAAGATGGGCCAGTCTGTTTAGCTGTATTTGCACATTATCTTTAAAATTCCACCAACGTAAGCCTAGAGTATAGAGTTATACTCAGCCCAATTGCTTGAAATAAAAACAAGTCAAATCTGCTAATCCTAGCTAAGTCTAAGGCAAAATATATTTAGGAAGAAAGGGATGAGGAAGAAAAAGGCATTAGAAGACAGGTTCTAGTTGTAACAAGAAATTCCTAATAAACTCCAGGTTTCAGTTTCCTCATTTTTAAATGAGGTACGTTCCAGGTCTAAAATTCTACTATTCTTTATCTCATGCCTTCCTTTCCTCAATATAAATGCATCATGAAAAGTATATTCAATAAGCAACTGGTCTAGAAGGACTAATTCTCAAAACTTCAGCAAAAATAAATTTAATCTGTAATGTTACTGAACTGTATTTCATATCAGCTATATTACCCTAGTTTGCTCAAGGAATTATTCTTTCATTTAATATTTAATAAGCATCTATCTTCCACATAATGAAACTAAGACTAACAAAACAATCTTAGACTGAAGTTTTACAGGGGCAAAAGACAAGTTAGGATACAACACAATAAATGCTATATAAGTACTGCAATGGCAAGCACAAACACCGAAACGACACCCAGGATTTGGAGGCAGATTTATTTTACATCGACGGGCACTGATCGGGATCATTCCCAAAGTATCAGTCCCTGATCTCTGGTGGTCTAGCGCTTACACGGGATAAGCAAGCAGGAAGTACAGAGGCAGAATGGCTTGTCAACTGGGGACTGGTTCTTACAAATGCATCACAGTGACCAGCTATGCATCACAGCGACCAGCTATGCATCACAGCCGTTTCTAAGTAACAAAAGTAACAGGAACTATATATAACCAGAACTATTACCGGAGCAACTAACAAACTGAAGTATCCTGGTTGGCGGGGGGGTGGGTTCCGCTACAGTATAACAACAGGAGCACAAAGGGATGGCCCAACCTGGGTGTGCATGTCCAGGGGCAGGGGAGAGGAAGAGGAAAAGCACTGAAATAGAGCCTTCGGGAGGGCTATGAGGTAGGCAGATGTGGACAGGGCTGGGGCACTGGAGGAATAAGCATGTGCAGGTCTGCACACATGGCCCACAAGAAAGCAGGCCACATACAGGGACAGCAAAAAATTAAATCACAGTGAGGTAGGAAATGAGGTGAAAGCAAGTAGGAAAAGCTTTACCATGACAAAAACCAGTATGGGGCCGGTGAGATGGCTCAGCGGCATACACGCCTGCCTGGCAAGCGCGAGGGCCCGAGTTCGACTCCCGGAACCCACATACGAAAAAAGGGCCGGTGATATCGCTCAGCAGCATGGGTGCCTGCTGGCGTGCGAGGTCCTGAGGTCGACCCCCGGTACCCACAAAAAATAAAAAAAAACAGTAGGTAAGACTTTTAAAAGAGTAAGACATAATTCAAATAGTGTTTAGAAAGGTGCCCTTGGTGAAACTCTGGAAGCTGGACTTTAAAGGAAGTAGATGATAGATAAGGGGACCACATAAAACATAATGACCAGATTGTGAGATGGTGTGGAAGAGTAACCGCAAGAAGGCTGGAATGACAGCTAGACTTCTAGCTCCAATAGTAAGTAAAAATGCGTCGGAAATAAACATTTAGCATTTATCTCTTGTATTTACCTTGTAATAGTAATAACTAAACACCTCAAATGTTTATAGAATAAAATTTTCATTAGATATTATTTACAAGAGATTAGTTTTAGACTTTTTGACACTGAGATACAACTGGTTGTAGGGGACTCCATTCTAACAATATCTAGCTTGTAAGTAAAACAATATAAGCGATTGTGCTTACAATTATCTATGTGCCCTGGGTCATGTGTGTGCATGCTCATGCTTTCCCCTCTAGGAAAAGGTGAGTATATAAAACACTCCTCTGTAACTGAGAGGGTTGGTATAAATGCCTTCTAAGGACCTGAGATTTTTCAACAAGCTACTGAATTAAGGGCCTCCTCCTGGTACTCCAGAGACCTAAATTGCTGTACCCTCCCTACAACAGCAGAGGGCTGCAACAGCTTGGACAGCATGGTCAGGCAGCTTACCCTTGTGGCACTGGGAGCTGAAGATAATCACCAGCACTGAAGTAGAAAACCAACAACCACTCATTCACTTCATTGTCAACAGTGGGAAAAGCTTACAGATTCAGAAAAGAGCCAAGCACGATCTCCCAAATCCTGAAAATCTAGAAATACCCACAATTAAGAATTCTGCCATCATCCTTCTCTTCTTGCAAAATAGTAAACTTAGGTCAAGTAAAATCTAACCATAAGTAGGGACAGGGGATTAATCAAAATGAGTTAGCAATTCACTTCCTTTTAGATCCCTTGCTCCACACTACTGCCACCAGACTAATGTCCTGAAATGATTATTTTATTTGATTACTCTCACATTTACTTTGTCAAATCTGCTATGCATTTAATGCAGTGCTGAAGTCTAACTTTCCTTTCACTAAATTTCAAGGTACATTTTTACTTCATATGCACAATTTTTTCAACTCTCCTACTCACGATTCTCTTAACTGTTATACACAATGCACCACAGAGTTAAGATGGACAAGGTCAGGCTTCACAGAACACGTCACACTTGAACTTTCAAGAAAGAAAAAAATTTACATGGGACTAGAGGGGAAAGCCACTTCTGGGAAAGCCTATGTAAAGAGAGGGAGGGACAAGGATTCACATGGGGACTGAGGTAATAAGGGAGGGAAGGTATTTCAAATTAAGAACATTTTTTTGGTATTTTAATTTTGCTTCCATTCCCACCCCCCACAAAAGATAAGCTATTACAGCCAATCTTTCCAACACAACAAGTCTGAATAAGCCTGATAACATTCTAAGTACTACTTACAGATTAATCACAAATCGTACCCTATCTTATTTTTTACTGCTTTCTTTAAAATGATACACACATACTTTAGCCTTAAATGAACAAAAAGAACTTTTAATTGCTTGGATGAAAGGTGTAGTTTTAACTGTAGTACATAAAATAGACTTGGATAAAAGGCCATTTAAAAAAAGTAGAAGAGGGGCCGGTGATATGGCTCAGCGGCATAAGCACCTGCCTGGCAAGCGCGAGGTCCTGAGTTCGACTCCCGGTACCCACATAAAGGAAAAAAAGGGCTGGTGATATCACTCAGCAGCACAAATGCCTGCTGGCAAGCACGAGGTCCTGAGTTTGATTCCTGGTACCCACATTAAAAAAAAAAAAAAAAAAAAGTAGAAGGGTTTACAATAATCACTACTTCTGCAATATAAGCCTGTGATCCCAAAAACATCTTTCCCTCTACCAAACTCTCTATGCAGTTCTGCAGAGCTGCAATCAGTACCCTACAAGAGAGCCATGGTAATAGAAGCAACTTTCAATTCACACAGAACACCACTCCCATTCTGATCCAACTCGGGTAGGTTTTCACACTACCCCATTACAGCCTAAAATTGTCACTTCTGTAACTTCGTACGAGGGTTGAACTGTTTGAGCCTTACTTAATCCTGTCCTGCTACCTCACCTTTTCTGTCTCCCATTCATGCTCAAATATAAACCTACCTCCCATCGAGTGATGGTGAGGCTTTAGAGCTTTCAATGATACAACCTGCTGCAGCACGCGTGCCATAGGTTCGCCACTACTGGTACGTGCAAGAATTCAGGACAATTAACTGTATATCGGGCCGGTGAGATGGCTCAGCGGCATAAGCGCCTGCCTTGCAAGCGCAAGGGCCCGAGTTCGACTCCCGGATCCCACATACGAAAAAGGGGCCGGTGATATCGCTCAGCGGCACGGGTGCCTGTTGGCAAGCGAGGTCCTGAGGTCGACCCCCCGGTACCCACAAAAAAAAAAAAAAATTAACTGTATATCCCAGGATACTCCAAGGAAACCACACTCTAAATTGATTTAAGGTAAATAGTATGTGTCATGGTACCACTTCTGGCCAGAGCAATTAAGAATTATAAACTGTTTTCCTACCAAAAATGCTGGTAACAAGGAGAAATAAGGTAATGAGGGACTGAAACAGACTATTTTAACAGGCATAGCTAAGTAATATGAAAAGGCTGGTACTTTGAAAACTCCAACCCCAACGGGAAAAATAAGTGCATATTTGGTTTTGTTTTCAAAATACAACATTTCCTGATTAACCACACAAATATTTTTGAACTAGAAAAAAAGGAAAATCTCACTGACAGTACAAATTCTAAACAATTTGATCCATTAAAAGAAATACACTATAAAAAGTCTTAAAAAAGAAATTTAGGACCATTTAAGAGTTAAGAGTTCCACAGCAAAAACTGAACCCAAACTTCCAAATCAGTGATTCTCTGCCTTTTCGGAAACTTCTACTCAGAGCCTAAAGCCCACAGGTCCTGTGCTCTGAACACATCAAAAACAATCTACAACTTTAAAATAGTCACAGAGCCTTTTCCTAACTATGCATCCTTGTTTTAAATTAATTTAACTCCTCTTGCTAGATGTTAAGATCCACAAAGCAGAGAATTCTTCAGATTCATGCATATCACTGAGGCCAAAAACCTTAAAATTTAAGAAGCTTCCCAACAATGTCCTTACTGCCCAATTGAACTTCATACATTTTCTAGACTATTAAGTATTTGTAATCATGCCTCTATCAATGAGCACTTCATAGTGAAAGTCTGAGACTCCAATCATTCCTCCCCGTGCTCAAAGAATTCTCACTGTTTTCTGCTAACACATAAGGATATACAGAAACTAGAGGCAAGAGAAATTCCTGGACTAGAAGTGTGAGTGGAATAACAAAAGAGCTTAAAGAGTCACCTCCCTGGTGAGGCAGGAGTTTGGAAAGAAGTTTGTGGTGGTGATTGTGAAGGAGTACAGTGCTACTGTAAAAGTTATTATGCAAAAGATAAATGATAGATAAAATATGACAAAATACAAAAGAGAATAGTGTCTAATATTAGAGCATGCATAAGGAGGTTGAATTGTTAGCTTTTTTATTATATATTTTTATTCTAACAACAGCACATAGTAATTTTGTTATGTAAGACCCTTAATAGAGGGCCGGTGAGATGGCTCAGTGGCGTAAGCGCCTGCCTTGCAAGCGCGAGGGCCTGAGTTCGACTCCCGGAACCCACATACGAAAAAGGGGCCGGTGATATCGCTCAGCGGCACGGGTGCCTGTTGGCTCACAAGGTCCCGAGGTCGACCCCCCCAGTACCCACACACACACAAAAAAAGACCCTTAATAGAAATATTAGAATATTAAATTCTTGATTGTTACTCCTAGAAGTTTTGAGTAAGGAATAAAGACAGAAAAATGGCCAAAGGGTATGAAGTGTCAACTTACAGAAGAGAAAATGCAAATGATTCTTTGCCAGTGTATTAGCCAATGATCCAACTTCCTCTAAGAATCTTTTACAACCAAAGATAAAAGCAGTCAAATGTAAAATGAAAGTGGTAACGATTTACATTTAAAAACACAAATATAGGGCCGGTGAGACGGCTCAGCGGCTTAAGCGCCTGCCTTGCAAGCGCGAAGGCCCGAGTTCGACTCCCGGATCCCACATACAAAAAAGGGGCCGTGATATCGCTCAGTGGCACGGGTGCCTGTTGGCGCGCGAGGTCCTGAGGTCGTCCCCCCGGTACCCACAAAAAAAAAAAAATAAAAATAATAAAAAAAAAAACACAAATATAAGTCTGTAAGTACCTACATGAGTACAGATTTTTTTGCACTGGGTGTTTACAAAGCAAGAGAGCACTTTTTGTGTGTGTGTGTGGGTACCGGGGTCGACCTCAGGACCTCGCGCGCCAGTAGGCGCCCATGCTGCTGAGTGATACCACCGGCCCTTTTTTCTTATGTGGGTTCCGGGAGTCGAACTCAGGACCTTGCACTTGCTAGGCAGGCGCTTATGCCGCTGAGCCATCTCACCAGCCCGCAAGAGAGCACTTAACACCTGAGGAGAAGTCCTGAAGGGTAAACAAGGACAAAGGGAAGGTTGAGAAAGCCAGTTTGCTGCCAACCACTCTTGTACTTTCAATAACAGGACAAACAGAAATTCGGTAAAGAGGTATTTTTTGTCCCGTTCAACTACAGCCTAAACAGAATACTCTTCCTCATTCTTTTTAAATCCAGTTAATATTTCTTCTAACTGATTGATTCTAATCGTCGGAATTGAGTGGCCCATTTTTCAGAGTATCTCTTGTCCACTCTTGAGATGTTTTTACAAATCTTGGAAGACAGGGATAACTTTAGAAGGCTGAATAACCACTACTGGATGACCACCTCAACTATAAATATAACAGACTGGCATACTCCTATATCTCAAGTTAGTTCTTGAGTAATGAAATCTAGAGTTGAAGACACAACTGACCACTTTTTGAAGTGTTTCTTAACTAGATGTGTAAGACACCTACTCTCATCATATATCAAAACAACCTATGTGACAGTAACTAATACTACCTAGTAGTATATGGAAGCTTCATAAAGTTCTTTCCCTTGATCACTAAGTAATTTCCAAATAGTGAGACTTAAACTCTGGTAAAAAAAAAAGTCTTATTTTAACCCAGGCTATGAGACTTTAGTATAAGAACACCGGATCCAAGCCACGGCTTTATTCTAGTTATAATATTCTTTTGAAAATTTTGGTAGGAAACGGTGTGTAAGACTTTAATTTTCTTATCTAGTTGTCTTTAATATCATTAACCATCACCAGTCCTTGGTAGAGTTGTGTAACGAATGTTTTTAACATTTACTTCCATCTTATTTGTTTGAGAAGAGGTATAATTGAAGAAAAACAAAGCTCTATACGATATAAGTTTGGTGAGAAAGAAATTAAAAATACATCTCTCCTCTTCTTCTAGGTTTGCTAATGCTTCTCTTTCATGAGTGAATTTCAAAAAGTCTATTACTCCAGATAATTTTAATCTAGATTCAATCCATGGCTTACTATCATCAGATTAACCAACGAACTTTGTTTTGCCCATCCTACAGTTATGACCTTCAAAAGAAATCCGATATAAAAGTACTCTGTGACCTACAAAGCCCTGTAATTTTTAAGGTACTATTTTTCTTTTATCTTGAGTCAATATAGCCATTTCTTCACAGAAGAGAGAACCATACATGGTTTCCGCTCTCGACTGGAAGTCAGGAGGCTGATAAAACTCCTACACAGAGGAAGAACAATCTGAAATTGCTGAAGGAATGGCATGCACATCCAACTCTTTCAGAAAATAAGGTAGTTAGAAAAATGCACTTATTGCTCGTATTTGTAATACTGCCCCCAACTATGGCCTAAATACAAACTGATAACCGAAAAGATAAACTACTACAGTATATATTTTAAATCAATTTTAGTACAATAAACAGGTGTTGAGAAATTTAAAACAAAGATTTTGTTTTAAAGATTTTCAAAATTTTTAAAAGCCAAAGAAAAAGAAATCACTTCCACCTCTAACTTGCAGCTTAATTTTCCTCATTTCCACAGCTCAACTTGGAGCATTTCTGTGGTACAACTTTTTTTTTTTTTTTTTTCCTTTCTTTTGGCAGTTCATATGGGGGATTGAACCCAGGGCCTAAGCACTGAGATACATCCCCAATCCTTTATCTTTTGACACAGGATCTTGCTAAGTTTTCCTGGCTGGGCTCAAAATTGAAATCATCCTGCATGAGCCTCCCAGAAGGCTGGGATTTCAGGCACGCACCACTATGCCAGGCTTAAAAATAATGTTTTAAGGCCTGGAGTTAAAATTTAAATTTGGTAGGTAGAATTTTGGAGGGTCTCAATAGGAAAGAAACCTAATCTTGGGTGCTATTCTCTAGCCTGGACAAACTCTAATTTTCTATTGCTGTATTTATTTTTTCAAATGCTAAATGAGTTTTGTTAGGTACCTTTTTTCCTTCCATCACTGTAATTATGTCTCTTTGGAATGACATGAACATGAAAGTGTAGTTTGTCAGGATAGCCAAATGTAACATTAACTACTAGGTCTTTTGTAGCTGGTGAGAATAATCTTCTGACAAATAACATAAAAACAATAACAAAGCAACCACTCTATTGGCACCTCATAAAAAGGCTTGCTGGCGATTTCCAGCGATGGTCCTCAGACACTAATTTTCTCTTTTCTGACTACCCAGTACAAGGTGGAACAGGTGGCCCCCAAGCACTTTTCATGGGTCTGAAATTAAAGAAACACTGCCTTAAGATTCTGCAGAACCATCTCAGCACTCTTTAATTAGAGACGGAGCACAGAGAAATGGTTTAGGAAAGGGGACAGTGCAATCTGTTACTATTTAGCTGGTGAATAGTTAACATGGCATAACTATTCACAACCCCAGTTTCCTCTGCCACAGTTAGAGCAACAACAGTATTTATTTTACAGGGTTATAAAAATTACCCGAACACCACACTTAAAACTCTGCATACAGACTGACAGACTCTAAGTGCTCAGCAATTTCTCTGCTTATCAACACCTTTACTTCCAAGGCTATACTCTGATAACCTATGTAATACTATGATGTTTTGATCTCCAGTATTATCAAAAAAACCACTAGAAAAAAATTTTGAATTTAACACCACCAACAAATAAAAGCCCCTTTTAAAATACTTCTATGCTTTAGATCTACCAGATGACGTTAACTAAGTTTATAAAGGAAATTATCTCCTGCTATTGCCATATCTGGAAACTAGCAAGAGGCGAATGAACACTGCTAAGATACTTTCACTATTACTTCTAAAAAGCCACTGTTGAACAGATTATGCATGCATGAGAGTATACAAAAATGTTTTCAAATGCTATATGAAGAAAATTTATATTCTCCAGGGGAAAGCAGGCTTTAACAACTGCAATATTTAAATGTTCCTAAGCAGCTTTTCTAAGATTAAAACTAAGTGGGGATCAGAAAATGTATCGACAGGGTGTTATAATCTGTGAAATAGTAGGTGCTGGAAAACAAAGCTCGGGTAAGCAAAAACCTAGGGATCTGAACACCTTGTTATGCTTTTACAAACTGTATATGCTGCCGGGTGTGGTAGTGCAGGCCTATAATCCCAGCACTCAGGAGGCTGAGGCACGAGGATTGCTGCAAGTTTGATGCCAGCCGGGGCTACATAGTGAGTTCAAGGTCAGCCTGAACAAAAGTATTTCCTTTAAAAATTATATCACTACTTTATAACTCTAAAAAAGCTTACAGTACAGTATACATTGTGCTTTCTATATAGAGTATACTATACTACAGTAGAAACTCATTTATTCCAACAACCCTGTAAATTGTGTGAGAAAATTATTTTTTGCAGATTAAGAAAGTCAGGTTCTAAAGGTTAATATGATTTGTCGAAAAGCACTGTTAGGAAGTGACAAATCAAGAATTAAACTCAGGCCTTCTCACATTCATTTCAGTGTTCTTTCCACTACTTCATAAAGCTACTTACAGCCAGGCATGGTGGTGCATACCCGTAATTCCATCACTCAGGAGGCTGAGGCAGGCTTGGCTACACAGTGAGTTCAAGGTCAGCTTAAACTACACAGAAATACCCTACCAAGAAAACAAATACAAAGCAAAAAAAGCTACTTCCAAACAAAAGAGGCCACGTAGCATCTCACAGAAAGAAACCTCTAGGCCTAACCGGACTGTTTTAACTAGCTACACACTAGTTGGAAGTCATTTTACCTCTCTGGGCCCTTCATTTTCTATCTGTAATGAAAGGAACACGGATTAGAAATTTTGAGGCCCCGTCTAGTTCTAAGGACCAATATCCAAGACTGTACCCTTTAAAGGGCACAGCATTTTGCAACACATCAGCAACAAATTCCAAGGCAGAAAGTAGTGTCAAGAGCTCTTAAGCAATTATAGAAAAAGTCTTCAGGCCTATGTGATAATAGACATTACTTCAATATCATTAAATTTATATACAGAGAGAAGTCTAAACCACTTATAGACTATGATGGGAATGACTAATCTCACTACCCATTTCTTTTTAGACTAAAATAATGCTCTTACAACTTAAAAATGGTTTAAAGAAAATTTAACTACTAATACCAAAAAACCGAATGTTTACACTGTTCTTCGTGCTTTTCAAAAATAAAATCTGTTTTTAAAATATCCTAATTGATTACTATTTCTCTAATTTACCTCAGAAAATTATCTCACATTTTACAACAATTTCTATAAGAAATAATTAACACTGTAATCTTGGTTTAAAAAAAAAAAATCATCCTTGGGGCCGGTGAGATGGCTCAGCGGCCTAAGCGCCTGCCCGGCAAGCGCGAGGGTCCGAGTTCGACTCCCGGATCCCACATACGAGAAAAGGGCCGGTGATATCGCTCAGCGGCACGGGCGCCTGCTGGCGCGCGAGGTCCTGAGGTCGACCCCCGGTGCCCACAAAAAAAAAAAAAAAAAAAAATTATCCTTTTAAATTCACTCCACCGGCTGGACACTTATCTCCAAACAACATTTAAGCCTTTTTTTTCTTGGAGATTAAAGAAACAATATCAGAGACCGTAAAACGTACTTCCAACTACGGATTATTTCCTGTCTGAACAGTTTTGTTCCCTTTACTCCTCTTCGAATATTCTTCACAGAATACACACCCAGCGATTTCCACTTTCTCAGCTCTGCTCAGTTAAAAAACTATTTTAACTACAAATTCTAAACAATGACTGTGGAAACAATATTAAAGGCATCCTACTTTGAAGTAATTTTCCGCCCCTGGATACACTTAGTACTCCAGTTTTCCTTCATTTTAACACCTTGCCTGTCTCTAAAATAGAACGCATTCCTGAATAGTTAAGCTTGGCCTGCTTCAAGCTGTGTGTAGAGCTTTAGAAATTTAGTTAGTGCTTCCATGAATTATAAAATATTCTTAAGTAGTAAAACCTTTCTCCCCTTGTCTCTAATCTCTGGGGGAAACATTTCAAATCTTCATATATTTTTGTTTTTAACTCACATTTAAGACTTTTCTCAACAAGATTAGTTAACATAACATCTTCATCTTTCACACTCAACACTATCTCATTTTGCTTTTAAGCTGCTTGGCACCAATAAGGTGTATGTCCTGCTAGTTCTGAGCTAATCTCCAGGAAAGCCTTTGTATAAGAATTGAAAAAACTGAAACAGATCAGTGCCCAAGATTTTTAACGGCCTATTTGGGCGTATGTTTTAAATAAACAGCTAACTTACTCAAAAGCAGCTATTTAACTAGTTCCCCTTTCTTTATAATTCATATAGACCGTTTCAAAATAAAAAGGTCTGCGAACGCGGGGACATTTTAACTTCAGGATTACAGATAATCCCAAGGCGTTTCCGATCACTGGATCTGCAACACATTTCACCGTAGTCCGCGGTGGAGCCGCGAGTGTCCCGTGGAAATGACAATGCAGGCGACTGCAATGCTGTACCCGCTTCCTACGGTGTCAACTCGCGCAACACCGTGAACTTCCTATGCCGAACAGCCTTCGCCCGATTGCTAAAGCAGCTGTCAGCTGGGCTTCCGGAACCTCTTTGTATCTCGGCCCGTTCCCCGCTTGGGGATCCTCGGGGATGCGTCACCCACACTGCTCCTCCGACCGCGATCGCAGCCCCCGACGCGCCCCGAGGTCTCGCGACCCGCCTGACAAGGCGGCGGGGGGCGGGCGGCGGTGACAGCCGGGCCACACGGCGCGTGCCCCCGGCCCCGCCCGAGGCCGAGGCCGGCTCCGGCCCCGGCCCCCCGCACGGCGGCCGCGGGAGCGCGCGGCCCCGCTCCCAGCTCCCCCCGTATCTCCCCGCCCGCCGGTCCGGCCGCCACCCTCGCACGCACACGCCCGCCGCCGCGCCATGTTCCGGAGCCGGGACCCGCCCCACCCCGCGGCGGCGCCCACCTGCGCCGCGGCCACCAACTGCCTGTTAGCGGCGGGACCGCGGGCCGGGCCCCGGGGGACGGGCAGCGGCGGAGTCCCTACCTGCTCCGGAGAGGACGCGGCGGCGGAACCGAGGGCGCTCCTCCGGCGCCCGGCTCGACCGCGCCCTCCTCCTCGGCGCGGTCGCCACGCCCCCCTGGCGCTCGAACCCGCGGCGCCCCTGGCGCGGGCGCTTCAGCCCCGGAACGGCTGCCTCCGCGTAGTCGCCGCCGCCGCCGTCGCCGCCGCCGTCACCGCCGCCGCTGCCGGGGCCAGGCTTGAAAACATCTCCGGTCGCGGTCTCTCCCTCACCACAGCCGCCTCGCTTCCCGCACGGCGCCGCCCGCCCATTGGCTGCAGCGCAGCACGTGACGCGCGCGCACGTGACCCGGCGGCACGGACGCGCAGCGCGAGCACCCCGCCCCTCGCGGGCGCGGGAAGGGGTGGCCGCTGCGGTCGGGGCGGAGCCGGGCCGGAAGGCCTCGCGGCGGCCCCGAGCGGAGCCACGGCTCCGGAGGGCGTAGGGAGGACGCAGCGTCTGAGCGGGCGCCGCGTCGCGCCGCGCGGCGGCCATGGCAGTGGCCGCGGGTGGAAGCTTCTGGAAATGGCGGTGGCGAGGAGGCGGCTCCGCGGAGGATAGTCACACAATGCTTTTTGTAAGGGCGGATGGGCGAAGGTTGAGGTTGGTCCCACGCGGGGCGCCGCCACGAGCACGGCTCGGGCGCGGCGGGGGCGGCTCCCCCAGGGTCAGGGCGGTCGTACTGCGCCTGCGCGCCTCGAACTGCACCTGCACCAACACCTGCGCTGGAGCCGGGTGCTGCTAGGTGGACCACCGTGGCACCGTGACCGTGCATCTGCAGCCGGGACCGTGCGACAGACCCGGCCTGCTCCGTCACCCCTTAGACGTTTCAGTGCGCTTTCCACTTGGCGGGATGGAGGATTCCAGGGGCAACTGCTCAGGTACTGGGGGGAAGGGAGGGGTACGTGAACTAAGGGCACCCCTCAGCCCAGCCACAGCGGGTACTGCAACGTCCTGGGGATGTTTTGTCTACGTAGAGGTTAACCTGCAACAGCTGTACATGCCCAACCACTCAAGGTGTGTACTCCGCAGGAAACCCCATCTGCTTCCTCATCCGCAACTGTGCCTAAATTCAGCATTCAGTTGTGCTTTAGTGAGAGTGCAGTCACAAGTTTATGTCAGCCCGTCCTTTATGTCACTGATGTGAGGGTTCCCATTTGACATTCAGACTTCCCGTGAAAGCTGAGTCCCAGCAAACTACCTTATAAAGTATAAACCTACATTAAAGGCCAGGATTTGTGTTTTCATTTCCTAGGTTGCTCCCACCTATGAATCATTGGGTTCAATATGAATAGTAAAAGAGCCTTTTTGGCTAGAGGTGGAATATTGTTACATTTAACTTACAATTGTATGACAACATTTAAAAAAAACAATAGTTATAAGATCAAGAGGGCTGTAGGGTGTAAGGAACTTTGAAGATTTTGAAAAATTGTTTCTCTCAAGGTTAAAAAACAAAACAAAACACTAAGTGTTATTAAGTTTTGGGCTGGAAGTGTAGTTCAGTGGTAGGATGCTTGTCTAGCATGCTGGAGGCCCTGGGTTTGATCCCCCTGCAGTTCAGGTAATCAGTTTTTAGGCATCATAATTACTAATGAACAGTTTTAGTCTGTCTGAAGCATACAAGGACTTTGATAAATCCTGAAATAATGCAATTAGTTTGTATTTGTCCATTGTTAAAGCTGGCTGTACTTCTGTTTATAAAAGGAACATACTGTAGTTGGTTCTTGGAGTGGATGTAACATACAAACGCACTTATCCTTTCTTCTGAATTGTAATGGCCCTACAACTGAAGATTATGCTGATTTCTTGCTCCAATTATTTGTAATACATGCAGTGTTAAAATAGCCAAGGAGACTGTAATGTCAGATTTTGTACCTTTGTAAAAATGATAACTGCTTCTAGAAGAGACTACCTCCTATTATACTTACACTGGGTTTGAAGTCTTATCAGTTGGAAACAGTAACAGTTCTGCCCTGTAAAAATAAAAATGTTTAAAGGAAATACATAAAGCTTATAGAAACATAATGTGAGCTTACAGCTTCTCTGTGGCTAAGATGGAAAAACAAAATGCATTTGAAATTGGACAGAATTTTTACTTCACAGCACCCTAATACTGGTAAAAGTGACCTGGCAGTTGAAAATGGGTGACACTGGAGTAACTGTTAACTTGATCCCATAACGTCTTCATAGTCAGACACTGATAGCAGACAACTGTAAAATGGTGCTGTCATGTGGACATATTGACAGCTGCAAGTTGCTTGGTTGCCAAGATGTACAGAGTGGGATAACCAAATAATTAAAAAAGTTTACATAGATAAGAGGTTCACATTTTATTTCTCCAGTGACATTTACAGCAGAACATAAATTAAAGGCCTGCTTGCACACCAAACCCAGGTCCTTTAGGTGGTTCAGTCAATGAGGTAAGACCTCCAGCTGGCTCACAACAGAAACGTCCACTCCTGAAAAGAAAAGCAAATAATATTATGTTTACTATTTGATGACATTTGTTACATTTTTACAACAGCTCAGTTAAGTAATTGTTCCTTCTGCCCCTAGAACTAGCATGGGTTATATGACCCAGAAGACATACAACTATACTTTAATAAAGGGGGGTTGTATTTCGTTCTTTCTTTTTTTTGTGGGTACCAAGGGTCGAACTCAGGACCTTGCACACCAGCAGGTGCCCATGCCACTGAGCGATATCACCAGCCCTTTTTTCGTATGTGGGTTCCGGGCGTAGAACTCAGGACCTCACGCTTGCCAGGCAGGCGCTTATGCCACTGAGCTTCTCACCGGCCCTGAATTTATTTCTTGTATCTGAATTTTATTTGGATTGAAATAGGCTGTCACGGGCCGGGGATATAGCTCAGTGGCACAGTGCCTGACTGCCCAAGCACAAGGTCCTGAGTTCAATTCCAGGTACCAAAAACACCCCCCAAAGATAGGCTGTCACAATGACTACAAAGAAAACACACTTCTACACTGCATTTAGAGATAGAAGCTGGATTCCTTGAGTAATCTGAGCAATTAGGAGACTGTCTCTCAGAAGCAGTGAACTCTAAATCTTACTTGTATTTGCTTTGTAGAGGCTACTTTTTTTTTTTTTTTTTTTTTTTTTAAGTTCCAGGGTAAAGCTGGGCATGGTGATGCACCCCTGCAATCCCACCTCTCTGGGAGGCTGAGGCAGGAAGATCACAAGTTTGAGCCCAGCCAGGGCAACTTAGTAAGACCTTGTCCCAAAAAGAATAAAAAGCCACTGGGAATATAGCTCAGTGCAAAGGCCCTGGGTTCAATCCACAGTACTGCCAAAAAACAAAGACTCCAGACCAGGGTGGCATCTAGAGCCATAAAGAAAAGAAAACCAAAACAGGTCCTGATGGGGCAACCTATTAGGAGGCCGTGGAAAGGCAAGAAGAACCTGTCTTCTTCACCCCACACACTCCCTCTGGAGTCGCTTCCAGCTGCCATCTGACCTCTGCTGCTGGGCGGAGCTCGGCACTGCCTCTCACTTCACCCCTCCACTCCGACTGACCTTGTTCTTGCCTAGAGTTTAGTGAAGAACTTACTTCATTTGTATCTTTTTAGTCCCTTCTGGCTTTGCCCTTCACAGTCTGTCATCAATCCTCTACAGGTTTTCTTTAGAACCCTCGAATGAAATTTCTTTTGCAGGGATGAAAAATGACACCACATGATCATTGAAAAGATCTTTCAAGCTATCCCAGTACATAATATAAGGAACTGTAATGGAAGTAATGTTTTTAATAATCTAGCCCAAAGTTTTCTAAAGTTTGCTCTTTATGAAACGACAATCCTGCAACATACTTTACAAAAAAAAAGTTCCAGTGGACCAGTATGTCTGTCTGCAAACCCTGTCTTTTCTCTGCTGTTCATACAATGCACATCAAAATACTATAAAGGCTATAAAATCCTTTGCTTAGTCTAGTCATCTAATCCCTTACTAAACAAAAGATGATTTCCTGATACTGGAATACTTAAATGCTGCCTATAAGTTACCTTTGCTTTTGTCTTCATTAAAATTCAAAAAGTAAATGCAGTTTATTAGCCATCCCAATACTGTACATATATGTACCATTTTAACTTATTTACATTTGGAAATCATGGCCTTCCTGTGAATTTTTATGGCTTACAAAAAAGTACTATATTCAGACTACTTTATGAAAGCTTTTATTTTCCCATCACTGTCCCTACTTTTTGTATTAAAAATCCAGTGTCTAAAACAATTGCACTAAAACTGTAGCTTAGTTACCTATTTTCTACATCTTGGGTAGTACCTGCGCATGACAGAATCCTGCATATTTTAAGTTATCTTTATAAAACTAAATATGAAAAATATAAATTAGATTTTAGTTATAAACTAATTCATCCTGAAAACAATCTCTATCTTAATTAAGACTTCTATCTTAATCAGTGATTTGAAAGCAGGCTTAGAAGTTACTTTCAGTGTCTTGAGTTGAAAATAAGAGCAGTCTTGGCACAGAAAGTCAAAATTAAATCTTACCACCATTTAATATTGTCTTACCGTTTATCAAAAATAATAAAAAAGCAGTTTTGCACCACAGTCACTAATTTTGACTAGGGTAGACCTGATGGTAGTACTTAGAAATCAGTTACTATTGAGTATTTTAATTTCTCTTGAGTTCTTTATTACTCAAAGACAATTAGTACCTCTTTCAGATATTTCAGGCAAGAGTTTTATTATAAAAATACTAAAACAGAATTAGCCAGCTTTGGTTAATGTAAAGAATAACTACATTACTACATTATGCTTACTGCGTGCTATCTCAGTCTCGTTCATTATCCTATACACCCAAGATACTAAGGGGAAGGAAAGTGGGGAAAGTTCTTGTTTTCATATGCTACTGTTAGACACTCTTGTATTACCATGTCCAAATACAAGTTTTGGACACCACCGTTACAGATGTTATGCAGTTTTTGAAAAGTAAGTAGATTTATGTCTGCTTTTTTAAAATAAGTGATAAGGAAAAAAATAAACACAGGTTCAGACAACAGTAATTCCAAAGGTTCTGACTTACACTGAGAACACTATGGACAAAATCCCAATGAGAAAATATAATTACTGATAAGCAACATCATTATTGTTAGATGTTAAAAATGCTTAACTCAGCCAGGCATGGTAGCGCAAGCCTGTAATCCCAGCACTTGGGACACTGAGGAAGGAGCATCGCCGTGAGTTCGAGGCCAGCCCGGGTTACACAGCGAGTCCAGGCCAGCCTGAACTACATAGCGAGACCCTGTCTCAAAAACAAAACAAAACAAAAAAAACCACACAACTTAACTGTGGTACTTCCTTCTTATTAATGTTAAATTATAGTTGAAGACTTTCAACAGCCATCCATAATAACTAACAAATCCCCAAATTAGTATTTCCAGCCTTCATTTATCCCCTGCATTGCAGGCTCATATGACCTGAGAGGATCCTGCTATGGATGTCCAATACGTATGCCTACCATGTCCTAAAAAAATCTTGCCTTTCTTCCTCAAACTTGCCGTACCCCACATCTTCTCCATTTTAAAGGAATCATGGAAAGGCTCAAATCAAAATGACAGAAATCACTCAATTCCTCAGAGTTCAGTAACACCCACTAAATTCTAAACTATTCTCCACATAGCGCCTAAGAATATTTTTCACAAGATCCACACTGGAAACATCCTAATAATAGCTTGTTATTGTACATACACTCCAACACGGGCTGCTCAAGCTGGATCCCGAGCTCCCTCTCTGACCCTTTCACACTCCTTGCTTAACTCTCAGCAGCTCACTATCCCTTTAGGACCTTAATATACTTCCCCCCCCCGACCATTCTTGCTCCAGCTCTTTAAATGGGTCCCTCTAGCTCATCATTCAGACCTTAACTTCAATGCTTCCATCTCAGAAAGGCCTCACCAGATGGAATTTAGTCCCATTCTCTGTCCCCTATTGCTGTCTCATTTTTTCATATATTTTTTTTTCTTTTGTGGGTACCGGGGGTTGAACTCAGGGCCTCACGTGCCAGCAGGCGCTCGTGCCGCTGAGCGATATCACCAGCCCTTTTTTATTTTTATTTTTATTTTTTTTTTTTTTTTGTGGGTACCAGGGGGGACGACCTCAGGACCTCGCGCGCCAACAGGCACCCGTGCCACTGAGCGATATCACCGGCCCCTTTTTCGTATGTGGGTTCCGGGAGTCGAACTCCGGCCTTCGCGCTTGCAAAGCAGGCGCTTACGCCACTGAGCCATCTCACCGGCCCCACCAGCCCTTTTTTAGTATGTGGGTTCCTGGAGTCGAACTCAGGATCTCGCGCTTGCCAGGCAGGCGCTTATGTCGCTGAGCTATCTCACCGGCCCTGTCTCATTTTTCTTGATAGCATTAATCACTCACTCAGATATTTGTTGTCTCCATCACGAATGCCACGACACACACACAAACTTTATCTTGTTCATAACTGACATGTTGGTAAAATAAATGAATACTGAATACGTAATGTAATATGATAAAGTATACAAAGTGTTCCAGTTTGTGGCAGGAGAATAATACAGTACTAGATCAACGTCTGGTGAACCACAGATCAGGGTTCACAAGAAGGGAAGCAGGAAGTTTTAAGCAGAATTATGACTACAGAATTATAACCATCTAATCAGAAGAAAGGACACCATCTAAAGAACCTAACTAGATTTCACAAAATCTGCACATAAGGTATTTTTTTTAAAGTACCCAAAATTTGAAAGAAACTATAGGTAAACCTGAACCTTAAAGAATCTGAGGCCTGTGGAAAATACTATGAAATACAGACTTTCACGGAGAGGGGAGGAGTCAACATGTGAAGCAAGAGTAAGTAAGGGACAGGACCACTGGCTCAGAAAGATACTATAATGTTAAATGACAAAGTTTCATTTCATTTGCTTCCAAGAGAGAACAAGACAGTGAAATGGTTTACCTTCTGACAAAGCAAATGTAAGCCATGTGTGGTGGCACACATCTATAATCCCAGCACTCTGGGAGGCTAAGGCAGGAGGATCAAAAGTTCAGGCCCCCACTGGGAAAATTAGCAGCTTGGGGAAATGCTGTCTCAAGACAAAAAGTAAGGGGGGATGTAGCTTAGCGGGGAGAGGCCCTGGGTTTGATCCCCAATATCACAGAAACGAAAACCAACCAACAAAACAAAACACTGCAAGTGTAGCTCAAGAAAGTTAGGAACTGGAAAGAAAATACCAAACCTCTTCAAGCAAATTTATGTATACAGATTCAGGATTATGTGTCTCTTAGAAGTTTTAATAGTAGGGACCAACTGGTATTTTCCAAACTTAGCTGCACTGACCTTATTTTCTCATTAAGTAGGACTGTTAGTCTGCCAGTATATTTCTAGAGAGCAAATTATAGAATTGCTTTATACCCCCTGACTTTGTAACTCAACTTCAGGGAATTTTTATAATAAAAATTAGGAAATATATTTTGAAACAGAAAAAAGAACACATATCTTGTTTTAAACATCAGAATACTATATGGCCACTAAAACCTATGAATGGGTTGAGAGAAGGAAAAGTTTATATAACCGGAAAAAAAAAAAAAAAACAGGAAGGTTACAACTATATAAAACCATACAAATTGTTGCTAGTATTAAAAGAACTTTGAATGTTTAGCTATGAAATAGGGTCCTCAGCAAGAAAAGTTGATTGGTATAGCACACTATAGGATGGCAGCAACTTGGATAAAAAGTGGGTAAGCTGAGAAAGACCTAGGCATTCCAACTGATTTTAAGTGCACTTCATTGTGTAATGTGTCTGAAGGAGAACTGATGTCATTAGGCTGCATTATGACACATGTCGTATCTGGAACAAAGGAGGCAGCCCCACAGCATTCTGTCTTGCTTAGTGCATATCTCGAATACATTCATGTGTTGCTTAATGATGAAGGTGTGTTCTGAGAAATGCATCATTAGGTACTGTTACTGTGTGAACATCAGAGTGAACACACACAAACCACCTTGGCTGTATGGTGTAGGTGACTGATCCTAGGCTACAATCCTACAGAGAATATTATCATACTTAATACTACAGGCAGTTGTAACACAATGTTAAGTATTTGTATGGCTACACATGACTAAGCTTAGAAAAACACAGTAAAACACTAAGGAATAGGAGTGTTTCAGCTCTTTTATAATCTTATGGGATGGCCACTGTGTATGTGGTCTGTTGTTGACTAAAATATCATCATCTGGCAGATGACTTAACTGTGATGGGTTTAAGTACCATGTTGAAGTCACAAGCCAACCAGAAATCCCACAGAAGGGAAGCCCGAAACTAGGTCATACAAGAAAACACAATGAAAGAACTGTGAATATGGAATCTGACCAACAGATACAGGACAACAAGATAGCTATTTCACATACAGAAGAGCTGTTATTTGGAAGAGGCATTAAATTATCTTGTGCTGAAAAGTAGATCTTTACATGGAATGTAAAGACAGACTTTGGGTCAAACTTTTAGCAGTATGAACTTTTAAACAACAGATGAATAAATTTTCCTTTGCAGATATTCAGGTACATATCAGATGATTATCTGACAGGATTTTAGAGAAAAAGTTTCTCTAGAAAACAGGCTGGTTTAGATATTACCCAAAGTTCTTGCCAACTCCTATGAACTTGGGGTATAAAACTTTAAAAATTAAGTGTACATAAAAAATTAAGGTTAAGCTGTTAAAACTGTACTATATATAAATGTAAGCATACCTTGGCCCAGGTTTTGGAATTTTGCCAGCTTTCAGCTCATCAATAATTTCTTCAATATCCTTAGGCGTCAGATCCTCCTAAAAAAATTTACAGCAGTCACTGAAATTACTTTCTACTACTGAATTCTGTGCATCGCTTCTTGGCCTTTAGATCGAATGGACTATCTAAAATCTGTGTAAATCCCCTATACCAATTAGTTTATTGTCTGTCTCTCAGCTCCCCACCATAGTTACCAAGATAGCAACAACTGAGTAACTCTAGTACATGGCATATACTGCTCAGGACAAGGGCTATAGCTGAAGAAGAATCTAGAGTATGCTTAATGTGAAGCACCTGCATTGGAAGCCCAGCTCCACCACTTACTAGCTAGTACTCTTGGACAAGTTCCTCACGCTTTTCTAGTTTGTTTCTTATTTGTAAACCTACTTGAACCTGTTTAGAGGATTAAATGAGAAAGTAGAACAGTGTCAAGGAACAAGCTCAATAAATACTACATTCTTGAAGTACAAATAGTAATTAGCACAAGTAGTTACACTAATTTATAAGTAGATTCCTTAATCTAAAGATCTAACTACTACTAACTGGAAGAATCTCTTATTTCTAGGACTGTCTACCTGTAGCCTACTGTATTTAGACTTATAATACTTCATACAAAGCCTTGACTATTTAATTTCCACTTAAACCGAGAAATAATTATCTGCAGTCCAAAACACAATGAAAACCTGGGGAGACAAGTAGAACACCAAGCAAACTTGGCTTCAGGGTTTAAAAGCCTACAGTGACAAAGGACAAAGCCCAAGCCGGACACAAAAGAGTCTCCAGAGACCATCCAGCTTTAGATCCCCCAAAGCTAGGCCCTCAGTCTGAGGGTAAACTTGAAATAAAACTGTCTCTCAAAGGACACTACTCGTCTGGAACCTCACCTGGAGAGCTGAGTGAAGCCTGCAGTGCAAGGAGATAAGCTCTCTGGGCCCATAGTGGGCCTTCTAGGAGCAAACTCCTTCTTAGCACATTCACGAAGGAGCCACAGGCTGCCGGACAACTTGAACCGCAGGTGGTACGTGCATGACTGCCCTATTAGGTGGCTTTTTATTAATTTTATTAGTAAAAAGACCAGTAAAGGTGATTCGATCCATTTATACCACCAGTGGTACAAGCTGCCTGATGGGACAGTCATGCATGTACCACTGGTGGAGTTCAAGCTGGCAGGAGTTTGTTAAACAATCTATCTTCACAATAGGAACTTCTAAAGAATTTCCATACACAAATTCTTAAATGATAAAAGTTAACAAAGGAACACAAATGAAAACCATGATATAGTTAAGATAGCAACCAATGTAAAAATAGTAACTAAAAAATCCTACACATTTGTACATTAAGAACCCATCTAAAAAACTTAAGGTCACAGAAAATCAAAAATTTCAAAACTTGTGAGGTGCAGCTAAAGCCATACTTAGAAGGGTGTACAGTGGTGCCTCGGTTCATAAACACTTTTGTTTGCAAATAATTTGGTTCACTAACAGAAGCATTTGGCAAAATTTTGTTTGCAAACTACATCAGGTGACAAACACAACCACAGCCATCTTTCCCACACAAACACAAAAATGGGCATCTTTTCCAAAATTGTGGCATGTTTGTTGACCCAGGTACCACTGTACTACTATCTCTAAAATTCTTAGAACAAGCAATGTAACATTAGTATGGGTTCATACGTAGAAAGTTTAAAAACATATAGAAAAAGTACACATTAAATTAATGATAATGGAGATCTCTGGAGATGAAAGAAGCAGAACAGGATTTGGGTAAGGGTAACGTGATCTGTACCTACAACTTGTTTCTACAAATAACAATGAAAATAATGACATAATAATACCTAAAAGTAAATGTTGCAAAATGTTACCAGTAAGTCTGGGTTGTGTTACCAGGGTTATTTTCTGTATTTATATGTAAATGATTAATTTTTTCATAAGTCTTAAGTTGGTCATCTTCTGGAGAAAGATACAAAAATGTTTAAAGAACTTTTATTTTTATTTATTTATTTTTTTTGTGGGTACCGGGGGGTCGACCTCAGGACCTCGCGCGCCAGCAGGCGCCCGTGCCGCTGAGCGATATCACCGGCCCCTTTTTCGTATGTGGGATCCGGGAGTCGAACTCGGGCCCTCACACTTGCCGGGCAGGCGCTTAAGCCGCTGAGCCATCTCACCGGCCCAAACACATCTGAATAAATGTACTATATCTACTTCTTTTTTTTTTTTTTTGGGTACCGGGAGTCGACCTCAGGACCTCGCGCGCCAGGAGGCGCCCGTGCCGCTGAGCGATATCACCGGCACTTTTCTTCGTATGTGGGTTCCGGGAGTCGAACTCGGGCCCTCGTGCTTGCCAAACAGGCACTTATGCCGCTGAGCCATCTCACCGGCCCTTAAAGAACTTTTAAAACCTAGTAATACTGGGCTGGGGATATAGCTCAGTGGCACAGCGCATGCCTGGCAAGCGTGAGGTCCTGAGTTCGATTCCCGGTACCCAAAAAACCCCTAGTAGTATTTATGCTACTGGTTTCATCTAAATGAACAATTTAGAAACCAACTCTACAGGACATAGAATCAATATTTTAAATACAACATCAGAGAACTTTAGTTTATATTAAGTGGGATACTTACATAGTAGTTGTCATTTATTTGAACCATTGGTGCATTTACACAGGCCCCTAAACATTCTACCTCTATAAGAGTGAAAAGTTTGTCAGGTGTAGTCTCCCCAACCTTTATTCCTAAAAATATAAAGAGATCACTGTAAGGACCAGGTTGCAGCTTAATAGCAATCTGGTTTAAGGGCAGAAAGGGGCTGGGCATTATATATTACAGAGGTAAGAGGTATAATCAGACTAGATAGTGAATGTTTAACTTTAAAAAAATTTATCACAGTAAGAAACACATGCCATTAACCCTCCGCAGAATACTCCCTCTTTGCTTTGAACACACTTATGCCATTGTGCTTGTCACTTTCTGAAGCAGTTCTGCAAGTCTCTTCATGAGTGTCTTTAGTTGTGCTGTCACAGCTGCCTCATTGTCTAGAATTGACTTAAAAGCATTTCCCTTTCCTGGTCATGTTGACTTTAGGGAAGAACCAGTGGTTGCACAGTGCCAGATCCAGTGAATAAGGTGGATGAGGACTCACTGTCATGTTTTTATTTGACAGAAATTGATGTAAATGGTCAATGTGATCAAAATTACAGTGAATGTTCAAAAAAATTTTTAGATTATTTTACTGCAGTAAAACATGTTGCCATTAATCCCCCCAAATACTCCTCCTTGCTTAGAACACACTTAGCCCATTGTTCTTCTCAATGTGTCTTTTACTGTAATAATTTTAAATTTTTAAAAATATTCAACATCTTTTTTGATCACCCTTTCTACACAAAAAAATTATTTTGGAGCATTAAATTTCTTTAAGAAAGAAGAATGGGGCCGGTGAGATGGCTCAGTGGCGTAAGCGCCTGCCTCGCAAGCGCGAGGGCCCGAGTTCGACTCCCGGATCCCACATACGGAAAAGGGGCCGGTGATATCGCTCAGCAGCACGGGCGCCTGTTGGCGCGTGAGGTCCTGAGGTCGACCCCCCGGTACCCACAAAAAAAAAAAAAAAAAAGAAAGAAGAATGCCTCTTTATGTATTATACTATAATATTCCAGGATTTAAGTGGATATATTCCTTTCAAAACAATAAAATTTTAGGACTCATCTCCAATGTTTGCTGTACAGCAGTGCAGCAGACTGTATTCTTTTCATTTTGATTGTGATAACTAAACTACAAATACCGAGGCTGATGCAGAAGGATCGCTGCAAGTTCAAGACCAGCCTGGGCTATATAGTGAGTTCTAGACCAGCCTGAATTACAAAGTAAGACCCTGTCTCAAAAAAAAAACAAACTACAAATATCATAGCCACACTATCAGATTGGCAAAGACTCAGAAAACTGATGTCAAAGATTATTAAGGTGGTGAGGGAAATGGGTAGTACTCTCATGTATTTAGTAAAATATGGTAAAGTCTGACCCAGTGATTGTACTTATAAACAAGATCAGTTTAAAATAGGACAAGTTGGGCCGGTGAGATAGCTCAGCGGCATAAGCGCCTGCCTGCCAAGCACGAGGTCCTGAGTTTGACTCCTGGAACCCACATAAAGGAAAAAAAGGGCTGGTTATATCGCTCAGCAGCACAAGTGCTTGCTGGCAAGCATGAGATCCAGAGGTTGACTCCCGGTACCCACATAATAAAAAAAAAAAAAAAAAAAAAAAGAACAAGTATGCAAAGGTATGTGTACATGAAAGTTAACTGCAGATTAATTTACAATTAAAAAAATGAGGCAGACACACATACTGTACTATGAAAAGATAGCCAGAAATAAAGTGCTAAAAGCAAGCTTAGACGATTACATTTATGCACTGAATAATTAAAATGATGTAAAATCTATAACACACTGTAAACAGTTATCAGAGTATATACCTTGGGGGTGGGATTTTGGGCTGACTTCAGCTTTCTACTTTGTATACTTTATTACTGCCAAACTATTTTTTACAATACGTAACTTGTATCCAATAACAAAATAAAAAGATATTTTCTTTTACTTCATCTGACAAATGTAAATGCAGCAATCACAGTTTTACATGGAACAATGCCCACTTATTGTTACTATAATACCTATTTTTAAATTTCTTTTCCTATGAAGCATTCTTACTATGTTTATATCTTATTCTATGGCTTCTTTAGAAGAATACATGGACAAAAGTCACTTTTTTATGGAACACAGGATGCTATAAAGTAAGTAAAACAATATTCTAAACAATGAAAAAATTAAAACTCCTAGAAGCTTTACAAATATAATTCATGATTAAAATAGAAAGGTTAAAACCTCAGCTTTGAGGCTGAGAATTAGAGACAAACACAAAATAGAAATAAAGGTGAGCAAGAACAGGACAAAATTTTACTGGTGAAGTATAGGTCGAGTAAGATGGCAGAAATTGGAAAACTTAGGTAGAATTATGTCAAATGTAGAAAGAATTCTATTTTTTAAGTAACAGTTACAAATATAATGTATCCCATACCAAGCTTTTTCTGAATGGCCTCCAGGATGCTGTCAGAGTCTCGGAGCATGCAAGGTGTCGTGGTGCAGACCTGAACGTGGTACTTCCCAACTGGCTTTCGGTTGTACATTGTATAAAAAGTCGCTACTTCATATACTCTCATTGGAGGTACTTGTAAAACTTCTGCAACCTAAAATATTAGGAAGTTTTTAAAGAAGATAATTACGATGTTTATTAATTGAACTTTGGATATTTATTTATTTTTTATTTTTTATTTTTTGGTGGGTACTGGGGGCCAACCTCAGGACCTTGTGCGCCAGCAGGCGCCCGTGCCCCTAAGCGATTATCACAGGCCCTTTTTTTGTATGTAGGTACTGGGAGTTGAACTCAGGACCTCGCGCTTGCCAGGCAGGTGCTTATGCCGCTGAGCTATCTCACTGGCCCTGGATATTTCATTTAAAAGAACAATTTCAATACTGTCAATTTGGTAAAAACAGAAAAGTTCTAAAAGCAGAAAATATACTTGTACCTGGTAATTGTGATACAAGCCCTTCAATTTTTGCAAATACCTTACACTTAGCAACAAAGAACCCGTAACACCAGTACTTCCTCCTCCTCCTCCCCGCCCTGTCTCACCAACTCAGAAGGTACTCTTTTCTCTAAATCTTTCAGTATTATGAATTTATACTTTGATCATTTCAGCTCTGGTATTTTTTAATTTAAATTGTCTACATGGCAAAAATTTAGCAGTCAACTGCCAATAAAGGAAAGTCTGACTCATTTTCAACTCTTCACCAGTTTTTCAAAATAGCCTAATGTGACTGGTACTATATAGTGTGCAAAAATGGTATGGCAACATAAAAAAGGTAGAATCAAACATCACTATTAGCTCATATTTGTTTACATATATCATTTCCACATTTAGATATAGGTCAACTAAATTTTTGTATTTCTACCAGAATAATCCAAAATAATACTTCTATTTCATATCACAGTTCTTTGTACAAAAACTAGATCTTAACAGAGTAGCATTTCCTAATCCTTCATATATCAACGAAATGACATAAAGTACTTGTTTTGATATCCTAGATTTTAGGACTATGCAGATCGCTCTTAGGGCCAGTCTATATGGAAAACAAGGCTTCGCAACTGTTAGGGCTGCTCTTTGTAATACTATCATGACTATAATCCTGGCTATACTTTCTAGGTGACCTAACACCATTATCCTGAGTTTGAAGACTTGCACCTGGCATTCTTAAAACGTGTGTGTGTGTAATTGACATACATATGTCAATGCTCTGACATGAAAGCAGTTCATTAATGGCATTTCAAATAACAGGTTGAACTTTCTCATAGCAAGAATTTAAAATAAATGTATTCACAAAAGACATCTAATCATAACTAATCACTTGTGAAGATAAAGTAGTTGTATTTAATTTGGTAGTTCTAAACCAGGGATATGCCTCTAATCTAGGGTGCTACCTAAAAACATGCGAGAGCCCTACCACCATACTGAATTAATAAACCTGGAGCGAGGCCCTGATTGTCTGATTTGGAATTTCATATAAAGTGGATTATCCACGGCATTTCTGTAGGTTGATTCCAAAATGGCATAATCAAGTGGCATGAATCCCACATATTATACAGATGTTTGTTATGGCTTGTAGCCAAAGATGCACAATATTAAAAACATTCACACTCACTGTGAGACTTTTAATGTAATTCTAGTGTTGAAATAGTACATTAATTTTCAGACTATATTGTCACTAAATAAACACATTTGAGATCTTTTATCTTTGTTATGACCATTTCCCTCAAAATGCAAAAGAGAAAAACAGACACAACAAAAAAAGTTTCACCATGATGCCTTCACTATTTTCAGCAAGAAGAGAAAGCTCTACTTCAGTTCCATGTACTAAGGAAACTGCTACAAACAAATACAATTCAGGGAAACATATATGACTGAAGGGCTACAAACTCTGAGATGATGACACCCATGATTAGCAGAGTGACTTCCGTATGAGGAAGTTATTGCACAGAGCCTCTCCTCTTTTCTAAGGCAAAAGTGAATACAGTACCTTGTTCATAGCAGAGATGGGCAACCACCCATTTTGCCTTTGGGCTAAGTCCAGAACTGGAAGCACTGCTGCTGCTTTATGCCCTTCTGGATAGTTTTTTATAATTGCCTCTATCCTCTGTATAGAAGAAAAAGCACCCGTTTTATTTATCTGGAAGATACTAAATATTTTCTAAATTAATTACATTAATTTAGTCATACCTTATAGTTTTCTGGTGTGAAATCAAATGGAGTATCTGGATTATTCTCAGGAGTATCTCTGTGCTAAACAAAAAAGAAAAAAGGTTTTCCAAAACTATCAAAATTCTCTCTAAAGTGTTAATAAATACTATGCATTACAATACTATTACCAACTAAACTCTCCAGTTTAATTCCAACATGCCATACATCAATCTATCCTTCCATCAAAAACAATGACTACAATACACAGTTGATGAGAGGGCTTACCAAAGTTAGCAGAAACCCAACTTTAGAACAGTTTTAGGAAGGTGAACACGTTCCCACCAGCTTGGACTCTGGTGCTGCGTGCATGACTGTCCCATCAACAGCTTGTACCACTGGTACGGGACAGTCACACACATACCAACTGGTGGTTCAGGTCGCCCAGCAGCCAGACGTACAAATTACAGTCCTGTCGTGAACGTGTTAAAGAAGCTTCAGTTCCACAATAAAAGCAAATAAGTGTTATTCAACTTTATTAGGAATAAAATTTTCTTATTCAGTTACCAAAATTTATCAATTATTGGAAGCCTTATTAACACACAAAATTTGGAGTGCGAACATGTGCATTTTTCCAAGATGGTATCAGACTGCCCAAGGAATCTGGGATCCAAAAAGGTTAAACCAACCCACTACTTTATGGAGTTACGAAAACACCATCTCTTCCCCACAAGTTTTCCATAAACTGAAACCAGCAATATAGGGAAGCTTATTTCTTTTTTCTCCTTTAAAAGAGCAGAGAAATCTCTCTTCAAGAACTGTCAAGAGGGCCGGGGACATGGCTCAGCGGCACAGTGCTTGCCTGGCAAGCACAGGGTTGCAAGTTTGATTCCCGGTACCAAAAAAAAAAAACCTGACAAGAAATGGCAAGTCAACAGGAAATTGACTCACTGAAATTAACACATCAATGTTTTATATGTGTGGTAAATACAGAACTGAATTTCTTGATACGCTAATGCTCAAAGTTTTGTTTTGTAAAAGAACATGAACCAAGAGGAAGCAAAATGGAAACTCTGGATAATAACTTCAAATACACAGCCAATCTGATAATGTTTTAGACAAAGGTGATAAAGCAGGAAGCTATTACTTACACCACTAACTAAATCATCATACGGATCTACATTACCTTTAAACACTAGGCTGATCCCTGAAAACACATCGTCAGAAAACATGGACACGATATCTGGTCCTTTCTGAATTGTGCAACTAAGCTGGGAAGTTCATAGACTTCTACCTATAGTTTAAACCTGGAAACATAAAGACCAAATGCTAATGTATTAATTCACTGCATTACTAAGATCTGTCAAAGTTACAGCCTTAGAACCTTCAGAGAGACAACATAACTGATTTGTGTGTGTGTTTCGGTACCGGGGGTCGACTTCAGGACCTTGTGCGCCAGCAGGCGCCCATGCCGCCAAGCGATATCATCGGCCCTTTTTTCGTATGTGGGTTCCAGGAGTCAAACTCGGGCCCTCGCGCTTGCCAGGCAGGCGCATACGCCGCTGAGCCATCTCACCAGCCCTGACAGATTTTTAAGAACCCAAAGTGTAGTGAAAATCAGGTTAAGGCTCACAATAATTTTACTACAGAACAATCTAAATTCTTATTCTCAGTTTCCCTGGTTCCAGTTTAAATGAGAGGTTCAGATGGAACCACACATCTTTTGAAATGTATATTCAATAAGCTATAAATTCCCACAGTGGCCAGCATATACCGAAGAGTATCTTCCCCTTAGTGCTGGGGATAGAACCCAAGGCCTTCTGCATGCTAAGCAAGTGCTCTACCACTTACCTATACGTTCAGCTCAAAATATTTTACATAGGGATTCAGTCCAATTTCCAAGTCTATTGTGAAGAAATCTAATTACTTACCACAAATAAGGCTCCTCCAGCACCATTTTGTACAGCTGTCTTATGCAAATTCCTTATCTGTCTTCCCTGGAATTTAAAATTTTAAGATTAGTCACAACCCTTAAAGTAAGATTTGTAACTTAAAACAACAGATTCAAGTTACAGAAACAAGAGAATCTTAAGAAATACAGTTCATTACCCTACACACTTGGCCATCTCTATTTCCAGAGATACAAAGAAATGGAGATCCAAAGCAAGGGTAGTAACCTAACGTCACAGTCTGGAAGAACCATGACCACAACACAGATCCACTGAAATGTGTTACCCTCTTGACCACACCCGGCTGACCCACACTTGGAGAAATGATGTACCATCAACTTCATGCATTTTGCATTTGCCTGAATCAAGTTGAACACTAACTTTCATTTAACATGGACCTTTGTAAATATGTTTCCATTCTGTATAAATGAATCACATACTCTGAACAAATGAGCCAACAGTATCCTCCTTACATCTCAGTTCAGAAACTCCAGCCGTACAAGTAGTTTCAGTACGATACTCACATACTCACGCTGCTACGCAGACTGACAACATGCAACTGCTTTGGGAAGCATCTGATCTCTCTCCATCGCACAGCATTGCATTGCCCTTTGCCCTCCTGCTCCTCCCCTCTATTCCTGCCCTCCCACCCTAAGCAATTCAACTACCATTCAGTCCTGTAATTTCTGAGTTTTGTGAACCAGGCAGCAGGACACTGGATTAAACCAACCATGGAACTGACAGAGTTGGGCAATTCAAAAGCCAACAGAATAGAGCTTTACAAAATAGAGTAATACAACAGTACCGTATGTAACCCTTTCCCTAGCCCAATGAGTATTTCCATGCAACATTCACTTTAGCAAACAAGAAAATACCCAGATACAGACTGAGAGACTTAAGTGCAAATATGGAAGTGATAAATACAGTTTCAGGGTGCTTGTGGGGGCGAGAACACAGTCTGAGAGAGGCTCCCAAAGGGGCTGCAACTATTTTTTCCTTAGGCACTACAATGAAAGTAATCATTATGTACTGCAAACATGTACTAATAAAAACAAATTTTTTTTTTTGTGGGTACCGGGGGGTCGACCTCAAGACCTCGCGCGCCAGCAGGCACCCGTGCCGCTGAGCGATATCACCGGCCCTTTTTTTCGTATATGGGTTCTGGGAGTCGAACTCGGGCCCCACGCTTGCCAGGCAGGCGCTTACACCGCTGAGCCATCTCACCCGCCCAAAACCAAATTTTTTAAAAAAAATTTTTGACATCTGAGCTGGGTATGGTGGTACACACTTATTAGTCCAGTACTTGGAAGGCTGAGGCAGGAGGTTCTCCTTGAGTTTGAGGCCAGCCTGGGCTACACAATGAGTTTAAGGCTACCCTGAACTACACAGTGAGATCCTGTCTCCAAAAACGAAAAAATTAAATAAAATAATAAAATTTTGCCATTTGATAGGTAATAAATGATATTTTATTTTTTTAAAAATGTTTAACCATATATTTTGATCACCCCTTATATGTAGCTAACCAAAAAAAAAAAAAATCATAAAAATGATGCATAAAAGTACGGGTGCCAAAATTACATCTGGAATTACTAATTATAGGATTAAAACAAAAACCCAAAACATAAGCTATCATCACAATTAAATAGACACACTAATGAAAGGATTGGAAAGCTATAATTGTTTATGTTATAACCATAAGATGATAAAAGACAATATTTTCTTCCGTTTTTCTCTAGTTTTCAAATTTCCTCTTTAGCATGGATATACAAACCTAAAAGAAACTCACTTAAAGCGTGTACTGGATATGAAACGAAACATCATCTCCCTGTATATCAAATTAAACACCAGCAATCTCTTAAGAGAGCTTGGTTTTGGATCAACATTTGATCCCTTTCTCATTAATCCAGAATGTATCAAGTACTTTCATTTAAAATGTGAACTACAGGGGTAATATTTTTTTTTTTTAACATGAGGGTACTGGGAGTTGAACTCAGGATCTCGCACTTGCCAGGCAGGCGTTTATGCCGCTGAGCCATATTACCGGCTACAGGGGTAATCTTGAACATCATTTCTGAGGCTGTTCTGGAGGCACTCTCTTGCTGACCTGTAACCATGGACACAAGAGAACAGCTCCAGAGTCACATTAAATCCTAGGTCAGTGGTGGCAAACCTATGGCACACATGCTGCAGCAGGCTATTTGTATCATTGAAAGTTTAGAAGGTTTGCCTTCACTGTCCTAGGTCATGACTACCAAGGCTGTCACCTTAGTTTACCTTAATAACCATTTTATGACATCAGGCACCTGACATATCTCCATACAAGGAGACATATAAGATTAGAAATGAAAAGGCCTCTCTTCTTGGCTTACAGTGCTCTAATCTGGAGAGAAGTTATTTAATGATTAGTTTGTTTATTTACTTTCAGTACCGAGAACTGAACCCAGGGCCTCTGCAATGAGCAACATCACCAGACTTTTATTATTAATTTTGACACTTGGTCTTGCTAAGTTGCTTAGAATGGGCTTGAGCTTACCATCCCCCTGTCTCAGCCTCCCACTGTACGCCACTATGCCCAGCCTTTTTTTTTTAAGTCCTTGCTACCCTTATCCTAGTCTCACAGAAAACCTGCTTAAATACTATACATATACTAATATACCTATATATGTAAATACATAAAATATACTAGTACATAGTGTACATATATATACACGTTAAGTGTAATTTAGTATATTATACTATAGTATAATTATTATACTATAGTATATTTAGCTTAATTTCAATATCTGAAGTAGATTTCAAAATTGTAGGAAAAAAGGCTCAGATAATACATGTGAAAGGAAAGAAACCAGCAAAACCACGAGGACAAGCTGATAAATACCAGTCCTCAATTCCGCTGACACAGACTGACTTACCCAAAGCACATTCTGCGTGGCTGCTTCAAAGCTGCTGCATTCATTCAGCTGGGTCTCTTCAACACAGGAATAAGTACTAAATGCATGAACAGGTGTCTTCGTGCTACCTTAATGGGCCTTTTTAACTGTGTTTTACTTGGGAATAAAGAGGTATTCCAGACCCCATCAGTGTCAGAGCTGCAAACACTACCAGTTAGCCAGGCAGCCTGACTCAGAGAACAAGCTGAGGGGCCGGTTCTCTCTCTAGACAATAGCTGTTACTCAATTCAGAATGTCTAGAACTCAGTACCTTCCAATTTAAGTGAACTCCAACTGAAAATCCAAGTAACTTTTTAAAAACTAGAGCAGGGCCAGTGAGATGGCTCAGCAGTGTAAGCGCCTGCCTGGCAAGCGTGAGGTCTGGAGGTTGACCTGCGGTACCCACAAAAAAAATAAATAAAAAAAAATAAAAACTAGAGCATAACCTGATATTTAGCACAGAATTAATAGTGTATTTAAATCGCAGCTTTTTCTTTTTTACAGTGTGTTTCCGGAGGAACAAAGATTTACAGCGGCAAACAGTGCTGTTTGCATGTTCTTTGGTTACTACTTACATTTTAAATTTTAAAAACTCAGGCTCATGACAATAACTTGTCACCACAATAACTGTGACACTACAATGACAGAGATGGATTGTTAAGCACGCATGAGCGTGCGCTCACACACACGGTACTGAGGACTGAATCCATGGCTACAACCCGAGTCTTTTTTGAGACAGGACCTTATGAAGTTGCTAAACTGCCCAGGATAGATTGGAACTCTCAGGATCCTCCTGCTTCAGCCTTCCAGAGTGCTGGGATTACAGACATGTGCCACCATGCCCAGCTTAAGCCCAAGGCCCTTAGAATCTAAATCCTATGCTCTTTCTACTAGCCATTCCCTCTTAGGTGCTATTGCTCAAAATGACGAAAATTAAAATTTTACATTCTCCCTAAGAATAGGGTCCCTGAATGATCTTTCCATAGGCCCAATTCTTCCAGCTTTCTTCTGAGGATCCATCTAACCCAGGTCACATTTTGCTCTATTACACTTTGCATTATAAAAGGGTACATCTAGCAGGTAGAAAGAATTTAAGGGACAAGGAAGCTGTCAGACAAAACTGACAAAATCAGTAACCTCTTGAGAAAGAAAAGACTAAGTCAGGCAACTGAAAACAGCCCTTTCATTTATTAGCACCAAACTCAGCCAAGGGATAGCTATCTTTTAGACCATCTCTAACATATATACATCAAGCCCTCCTTCACTTGTCAGGTAGTCACAAGATTTTAAAGTCTATCCTCATATAGAAGCTAAAGCCCTCACTGGACTTTAGTTACCATCTTCTGGACATTTTCTACTTTCATTATGCTATTCTGGAGGTGAAAGACTAAAACCTATGTGGTACTCTATGTATATTATACATTAATTAAAATAAAGCAAAGGGTATGTTCCTATTAGGAGTATTAAATAAGGTTTCCACTTAATAAAGCAAAGGGTATGTTTCTATTTCCAATAGTCTGTTTACCATTTTCAATAATTCTGTCTGGATTTTACTATAACAGCACGCCAAACTGATGCTGATAACGATAAGATCACTTTTCTATGTTGTAAATCATGGCTCAGAACCTTAACTTATAAGCAGCATTTCCTGACTTTCCCCCAAGATTGCAAACTTTTACTACTGTGATAAAATTAAAAGTTTTCCGCTCACCATTGTAACTACTAAATTCTGCAATTTAATCCCAGTTACTTCTCTGCCAGAAATAATCAGATGTGTCAAATACTTATGCAAATGACAAAAGGTAACCTTTCCTCGTGTAGAGAAGTCATTTAGGGTTCCGTTTCCCTATCTTTGCTTGCTAGCAAGCTCAGAGATTCTGTACCAAAATTACAACAGGGAAGGTGGCAGCACTGCATTCAACCCGGTTATGCTATTCACCTCCATGAAATGCTCACTAACGGAACAGCATCTGAACCCTATGGCATGACATGTGCCAAGTCTTTAGGAACCCTCCCCACCTCTCCTTCCGTGCTATTCCTTCTCCATCCTACCATGCACAGCTGCCTACACCCACAAGGCTAGCGCACTTCGCACTTCACACACCCCCATCTGCCTCGACCAGGTTAACCCCCTGAACCTCCATCTCCTTCACTCGCTTCATAGTTTCTGCTCATGCTGGCACACCCTTCTATTAGTAGCACCTATCAAATTTAGGTTTTCACCATACATACCAATTTCCCTTAATACTCTTGAGCAACTTCAGAAAGGAAGATTTAAAAACAAAACAAAAACAGGACTTTCAAGCAAACACAGCCATGCAGTCTCAAGGGTAAACAACCAATATCTTATGGGGTACTGTGTTGCTATGCTGTGATGTTCAATAGGTTAGGAGTATTAAATAAGGTTTCCACTTAAATTTTCGACTTAAGATGGATTTATCTGACTGTAACCACACCTTAAGCCAAGGAGTACATATACAATATTTTGGGCTTTTTTCTACACTGAGAAAGATAACTTCTTTTGAGTTGTTGAACCAAAATGGACATCCTTTGGGATGTTGCAAAATTAGGTTTAAGAATCTTTAATGGAATGGGAAAACATTTCATATCACAAAACTTTAAAAACTGGAATGAAAATGCTATCACTGAAGGTGGTGCACTTCTAGTGTGGCTGAGTAGCTATTATGAAGCAAAACCACTGTAAAGGAACGACAAACTCTGGGCAAATATTAAAAAAAAAAAAAAAAAAAAACCAACCAGAAAAACCTTTCTGAAGGCACTGGAGAACCACCAAAGGCAGGTAGATACAGGGGGAGAGTTTATGTCCGGAAGCAGCCAGTGAGGTTTGTTTTTGTTCCTTTTCTACATCTTTTAACCTGAAGGCAGGCCCAGTCTGTCTCAGGCAGGCAGGTAAAACTAAGAGGTAAACATGCAGCTTTAACACATCGCCACCAGCTTGAACCACCACGGTACACGCACGATGGTCCCATCGGGCAACTTGTACCACTGGTGGTACAACAAATCTAATCACTTTTATTAGTCTTTTTACTCATAAAATTAATAAAAAGCCACCCAATGGGACAGTCATGCATGTACTGCCAGTGGTTCATGCTGCCCAGCAGCAAGACGACCACCGCCATGGAAAAGGTGGAACCCCAGGAAAAGCGCAGTGTCAGAAGAGGTGTCGTTAAGTGCCACACTGTTTACAGATCCTGTGACAGACTCAGCAGAGCCCCACTGAAGAGCTGAACCAACACAGGGAGATGGGTAGCAACAATAACATACAGCCTTTGAAAGAGAAAGCTTTCTGTATCATTCAGGCACTCCGGGACACTATCCGAAGTTATTCAGCATGGGGGACGGGACATAAACACTTTCAAAGGAAAAAATGCAGATTATTGGACAATTTCAAGACACCTATAGCCATGGTTAAGGATATAAGGAAAAATATCTCCAATGACAGAAAACATACTGACACTTGAAAATGCCACAACCCTTTCAGCTATCAAACTAAATGCAGTAGCTTGTGAATAAGGCAGTGTCAACACTACAGAAAACCATGACCAATTACAAAGGAAAGAAAGAAATAAGCCCAGCCTATGTCTATTGCTCCATTATTCATAATTTTTAATTATTTCAGTGCCCCAAGGAGATACTAAACCACTTCACAGGAAGAAAAAAAAACAAGGGCTCAAGATCACAATTTACAGTACTAAGTTTTGGGCTTTTTTTGTTTGCTTTTCTTTTCCTTTTTTGGGGTGAGGGGCAGTGCTGGGGCTTGAAACCACCGCTTTGCAAATGGCAGATAGTAATCTAAGAATGAGCTACACTCACAGCCCTAGGCATTTTTTTTTTTTTTGTGGGTGGGGGGGGGTCGACCTCAGGACCTCGCGTGCCAGCAGGCACCCGTGCCGCTGAGCGATATCACCGGCCCCTTTTTCGTATGTGGGTTCCAGGAGTCGAACTCGGGCCCTCGCGCTTGCCGGGCAGGCGCTTAAGCCGCTGAGCCATCTCACCGGCCCAGCCCTAGGCATTTTTAAAGCAATGAGCGGAAAGAGATACTTGGTTGAAAAGACTTGGAGCTAGTTAATAATGCAGAAATTACTATAACAGAATAGGCAATTTCTTTGAAAATGTACATGGTAAAGATTTCGTAAGAACTTTCTTAGTTGGACCTTACTTATATTTTTCCTGATTTTTCTAGGCTCATTCTGATATACCACTATTTGAAAGATGTAAACATAGGACTTCCTCACAATGCCATGCTATGCAGCATTAAAATGACAGGACAGAAACATTTACTGATAAGCTCATCAAAATATATTACGGGGGCCAGTGATATAGGTCAGTGGCATAAGCGCCTGCCTGGCAAGCGCGAGGTCCTGAGTTCACCTCCCGGTACCCGCATAAAAAAAAATATATATATACATATATACATATGTATATATACATACGTATGTATATAATATGTAAAATACATATGTATATATATGCACATATATACACATATATATACATACATATATATATATAATGGGGAAAAGTAGGTTACAAAATTATATGAATAACTGATTTTTGTAAATAAAGTAACCGTAGGATCAAAATGAGACTACGGATTTTATTTTTTGAGCTTATCCTATTTATTCTTCTTAGTATTGTTTTTCCTACAATATATTACTTGTGCAATTAAAAAAAAGAAAAGTACTTGTACACAAATATTTATTGGACACATATCACACAGTTCTTTATGAAAAATTTTCTTGCAGAGGTTAAAACTGCTTATTTATACCTTTTGCCTCAAAAGAAACAAATCCAGATACTCTTATTTCTACTCTTCTTCTATCAACAGACGAGTATTAATAATCATCAAGTATTGTAATCATCATCTCTCATCTGAGGTTTTGCAAAAGCCTCTTCTATGCCGCCTCCCTGCTTCCGCCTCCACCGAAACTCTCGGTCCTACCCAGTAAATCTATCCCAAACGGGAAACCTGATCATATCCCTCTTCTACAACCTTTCACTGACTCCTCACTGCCTCAAGTAAGATAAAACCTGGTTTTTCAGTAAGGCACACCCCTGCGCCTCTCTACCTCCGGCAGGAGGCAGGAGAGCTGGCCGGTCACACACACCAAGCTTCTTCCTGTCACTATATTTTTCATATTGCCCTGGCCACCTTGAATACCCTCTGACCCCTTCTGTTAGTATTACGTCCAGGAAAATTCTTACCCCACCTTCAAACCAGATTGTATGGCTCCATTCAGATCTAACAGTGCATTTTACATTGTGTCTTAAAACGTTCTTTTTACGTAAAACAATTCCACCAGAACAAGGGTTGTTTTTATCTTATTTCTGATGTCTTGAAGGAAAAACTACCAACTTCAAAAGAGATGTAAAAATGTAGATATCTGACAATGTTTGGCACACAGGAAACAATCACCGCGTGTCACCAATCGCTACTGTAATCCAGTGGCAGCTGGACCCAAGAGTGCACGACGCTCAGTAGTTCCTTAAATGTTTACTCAAAGACTGAACTGCAAGCGGGACGACGATTTCGTACCCTGGGGGAACAAGGACGAACGCCAAGGTCACAGAGCTACCACCGTGCGACCTCGGTCTCGCTCCAGGGCCTAGCACTGTCTACACCGACACACGCTAGCTCCTCTCGCTGAGCGCAGACTCAACCTGTTTCACTGCTGGAAAACCAACCAACCACAAACTGGGCTTCTTCCCACCAAATGCCCTGTTATCTTTCCGGGCACCTCCATTTTAAAGTTAATTTGAGAGTTTCAACCTCCCCGCAATTCAGCTTCCGTGTCCCTAATGCAGAGATGGCCTTGGACCTCGAAAGGCCATGAAACCCCTGCGAGTCCTCGGCTGGGCGCAGGCGTCCGTGCACAGCTGGTCTGGTGCAATTTTTCACCGAGCACTTCGGACAGGAAAAGCACAAGTGTGGGACATGCAGGTCTGACCGCACGTCATCTGGACCCGGAGAAGCTCCCGCCCGGGCCAGTCCGAGCCGCTCCCCGGACCCGGCAATCCCGACCCGCGCCGCCGACCTCCCCGCGCCGCAGGACCAAGGCCGTAGCGTCCTGGTCCCGCCGCCACCTGCGGTCCAGTGCCTAGGATCCGCCGGCGCCCGCCGCGAGGGAGGCCCCAGACCCGGAGAGGGCGGCTGCAGAGCCAGGCTGTCGGCAGGCTCCTTACCCACGGGGCGGTGAGGCCGGCCGCCCGGGCCCGCAGCGCCAAGGAGAACATGGCGGCCCCGCGATCCCCCTTTCCCGGCCACGCAGGCCTGAATCCCGAGCGCGCCGGGACGCAGTACGTACGCGCCCCCGCTCCCAGGAGCGAGGAGGGACGCACGGCGCGCCGCTCTCTGCGGCGATGGGCGGGGCCAGTGAGACGCGCGGGGGCTACTGGGCGAGGGGGCGGAGCCTTCGAGGAGAGGGGCGGGCCGGGCCCGGGGCGGGGCGGGGCCGGGCCGGGCCGGGCTTCGCTGGCGACCCCGGCAGCCTGCGCGGGTGTTTGAGGAGGCAACCCTGCTCCTCGGATACCTGGGGTATGCATCGCCGACATGGGTTATGAGGCGAGCGTCCCTCCGGGAGAGTCTGGGGAGGGTTGACCAGTCCTCTTGTATTGAAGTCCACGCCTGTAATCCCAGCACTCTATGAGGTTGAGACGGGAGGATTGCAAGTTCGAGTCCAGCCTGGGCCAATTAGCGATTTAGTGAGACCATATATAGGCTGGAGATGCAGCTTGGAGCGAAGACCTTGGGTTAAATCCCCAGTACTGAAAAATCAATCAATCCACTTCAACCTACTGCAAATCTTCTTTGCAAATCACGGAATCAGGGCCCAGAGGCCACCACCTCGCCAGCCAGGCGTAGACACCACAGGCCTGGGCTCCGATCCCTTTGATCTAGGGCTTGCGGTGAGACCATGAGTTTGCAATGTGCTTGCAAATAATGGGGAGTAGGAAGTAAAGGAAGCGAGTTGGGGGTCAGCAGAGCTGCGTGGTGGTCACCGCTGGTGTTGGCACTTGTGTGCATATCAGACATTTTCCATAATTAAATTCAGAAAGCCACTTCCTTCTTGGTATTTGGTCACCTCTGGAAATCCAGCAAGTCTTCGGGCTGGCCTGTCGGCTGGATCTCGATGTCCTTCTGTCCCTTTCCTGGGTCACCTCCAGTACTCCCCCCGCCTCTCGCCCATTCTTCTGTTATTATAAACTTGTGAATAGATCCCTGCCTTTCACAGCAGCACTGGGGTTTTCAAGGCTCTAAGTTTTCAAACTCTAAGGTTTCCCATTGCAGCCTTCACTGTCACTGGCCAGCACCGGTCCTTGCTGTCATGATAATGGAAATTAAATCCACTGCGTGAATTTACAGGCAGTTTTCTTGGAAGGGAAGAGAAGAAGGGAAGAACTCCAGTCTGAGCAGTAGCAGAAGGGGCACACACTGATGAACAGCATCAGACTTGCTCACCCACAAAAGCCTCACCAGCCCGTTTTGTTTTTGCTATTTTTTGATACAAGTTCTCTAAAATTGTCCAGGCTGGGCTCAGCCTGCAATCCTCCTGCCTCTGCCTCCCAGAGTACTGGGATTACAGAAGACCAGCTTTTAAGTAATCCAGCCAGGATCTGGTGGATCATTACCTCAGTTCTGGTTTCACAGCTTGGGTTGAATCCTTGAAACTTGAGGGCAGTTCAATTCCCATGGGGGGAATCCTCAGTATTTGGGGGCAGTCTCAGGCCTGTGAGGCTCTGCTGGAACCAAGGCAACCATAGGCTTAGGGCATAGGAACTTCTGGGAGTAGGTGGTCTCAGTCTTGAAGGGCGGTGAGATAAAGTTAGGTAGATTTAGGACTAATAAGCCCTGTTTTGCCAGTTTTTAGACGATAACCCTTACATGACTAACATGCCTGGATACAGAGCGGAGAAGGATTTGATCCAGAGTTTCATAAAGCGAAGCTTTGTGCTACTTTAGTTACCTGTTGGGCACCTGTAGGCCCAAGGGAAGTCATGGCTTTTGGCAAGAACCACTTTTAAGGCCCTGTCCATCTCAGGAGAAAACACAAATCTTTAATGAGTAGCAGGTTAAGGACCAGGTGTCTGTTCTCTGTGCCTGTGGTGGTCTCTGCCTATCTCATGACTGTGTCACTATGATTCATATCTTGCCGATTCTGGAATTCAAGACAGAGCTTCCAACCAGGGAGCCCAATGTCTTGGCTCCCACTTGCTGGCCTCTTCTAAATCAGCTTGCATTTTATTATAAAGTTACCTAAATATATGTAATACCCCTGATACACTTAATGTTCTTGTGATTTTTTTTATTTATTGGGATTCGAACTCAGGACCTCACACTTGCCAGGCAGGTACTTGTGCCACTGAGCTATATCCCCAGCCCTTTTTTTTTTTCTTTTTCTTTTTGAGACAGGGTCTCGCTATGTAGTTCAGGCTGGCCTTGAGCTAACTATGTAGTCCAGACTGGCCTCGAACTCTAGGCGATCTCTCCTGCCTCTGCCTCCCAAGTGCTGAGGTTACAGTGCCCTGCAAGATCTTAAAATTCTTTTGCAACTAAAACCAAAACATGTTACAAATTAAATACAAACTTACAAATGGATAGTGCTGTGGTGCTAATACGGTATGGGTCCTTTAAGTCTGCTTTTACTGGACTGTGTCAGGGCCTCCTCTGCCTCCTGACCCAGAGTCATCCTCAAGATCCCCCCAAAACGTCTGCTTTCACTGCCATCGAGTCTGCCACAGATTACAGCCTCCTTGGGTGCAGACACCTGCCTTTCCCATCTTGCACTGTGCCTCGCATATGGATACCATTCAGTAAATATTTATTGACTGAATCAAAATTGTGCACATCAGGCACATACTCTGCCTATCTAAAAGGGTCGTATGACTCTGGTTGGAATTGTGGCTATTGTATGTGTGTTTGGGAACAATATCAGGTTCATACGAGGAGAACTCCCGAGGTAGAGCAGTTCCAAGTGTGGTTAATTCGGCTACTCCAGACCGACCACACATCTAAAGAGCCTACTGTCCTTCTGCACTCCATGGTGGGACTTCCTCCACCATACTCAGCCATGACTGTTATCATGGTCACAAAATAGCTGCAGTGGTTCCAAGCATCACATGCAGATGACAGCATCCCAAAGGAGGAAAGGAATTCTTACCTCTCCAGTGTCCCAGTGTCCCTCCGTCTCATGGGCATCTGTGTCACGGTGGTAAAGAGGGTAGCTCTGGAAACAAAGTGCTGGGGTTCAGACGCCGGCTCTACTGCATTCTAGCTGTGTGACATGACAAGTGAGCCTCCGGGGGCTTCCAGTTAGCAGTAGTACCTTTGTCATAGCTTTGTTACAAGAATGAAAAGAGTTGACACCTGTAACATTCCTTTGACAGCACCCAGCTCAGAGTAAGTGCTCAGAGAGCGTTAGTGGCACAGGCATCACTATTCCTGACACAGGAGTTTGTCTTTGTCATGGTGATGAAGCCTCACTGGGAAGGAGAATGGAAAGCCTGTGGCAGGCAAGGGGACTGAGTGAAGAAACGGGGTTCTCCACAGAACAGCAGCATCTTCTGGAGTTCACTTTTAAAAAAATTTGAGACAGGGTCTCACTATGTAGTCCAGGCTGGCCTTGAATTCACTATATAGCCCAGGCTGACCTCAGTCTAGGTGATCTTCCTGCCTCAGCCTCCCAGTGCTGGGATTATAGGTGTGCACCACCTGGGCCGGCCTTGGAGTTTGTAATCCATAGCAAAGGTGTGTATTCCATTATTGTCTGGCAGTAGCTAACAACTTTCCCAGGTCCCCAATTTCACACTGAGATGAGGGGGGATGTGAAGTTAGTGAATAAATTCCTCATCACCCTTCCAAATTCAGCTCTAGTGAACCTTCTCCAAAGGGGAAGTGAAAATCAAAACAACCAGTAATGTAACTATACAGACTTCAAGATCAGGCTGTTTTAAAAAAAAAAAAATGGGGTAAGTGGAATGTCACTGGGGCTGTTGCCAGATTCAGGTCACTTGTTATTTCCCTAATTCAGGGACAAACCCTGCCAGGCTCCGTGGCTAACATGAAATTTTATGTTAGAATTTGATTCATGCTTCCCTAGCATTGTGTCACAGCAATTGTGTTACACAGCTTTCTGTTGCTGTAACAAAATACCTAAAAGTTCTGGAAGTTCTGGTCCATGATTGGGTGTTCCCAGTGCTTTGGGCTTGAGCCTCCCATCATGGCAGAGAGCATGTGCAGAGCTAGCTGCTCATCTCAGAGTGACCAGGACACAAAGGAAGGAAGAAGAGGGGCTGGGCTCCCATGATTCTCTTCAAGGACCCACCCCCAATAACCTACAGACCTCCCACTAGGCCCCACCTTTTAAAGTTGCCATCATCTCTCAATAGAACCAGCCTGGGGACTAAGATCACAACATGGGCATTTGAAGGACATCCCAGATCCAAACTAGAGCAGTGATAATTTTTGCCTACTAGCTTGCCAAACTTTTGAGATTGCTAATAGCTGGTGTTGGAAATGTATAGTGAAGCATCCTCTCATCCAGTAATGGTTGGGGTAAAAGTAAAATCAGTCTCTGAAGGGGGTACTATGGCAATATGTATTCAATTTCTTACTATGAATGTATGCTAAGGAAATAACTGGAGAAGTATAGAAAAATACTCGTTACAGTATTGTTCATCTTGGAAATGTGGAAGCCATGTAAATGATCAGCAATAGAAAATTGATTAAATGAGTTATAACAGTGGTATGTTGCTCTGCAGCTTTAAAAATAATGCAGATCAGTATTATTGTAAAGGAAAGATGCTTGTTAAATTTAATTTTTAGAGTTATAAAACATTATGCAGGGCTGATAAAAAATATGGTGTGTTTAAATTAAAAAAATTATTGTAGTTAAAGACTCATTGCCATGAATCTCCCTCAAATTCTCCCCCCTCACTTTTTTTTTTTTTCTTTTTTTTTGTGTGGGTACCGGGGGGTCGACCTCAGGACCTCGCGCGCCAGCAGGCGCCCGTGTCTTTGAGCGATATCACTGGCCCTTTTTTCGTATGTGGGTTCCGGGAGTTGAACTCGGGCCCTCGCGCTTGCCAGGCAGGCGCTTACGCCGCTGAGCCATCTCACCGGCCCCCCCCTCACTTTAAATACATCATTCTTACCACTTTCTGAAGCAGTTCTGGGAGTCCAATTTCCTGAGTGTCTTTAGTTGTGCTGTGGTGCCTGCCTCCACATCCTGAATTGATTCAAAACATTTATCTTTAATGGTCATTTTGACCTTGGAGAAGAGCCAGAAGTTGCATGGCGCCAGATCCAATGAATAAGGTGGATAAGGACTCACCACTGTGTTTTCTTTGTTTGTTTTTGTTTTTTTTTTATGGGGGTATCGGGAGTCGAACTCAGGACCTCGCACTTGCCAGCAGGCGCTTGTGCTGCTGAGCGATATCACCGGCCCTTTTTTTCCTTTGTGTGGGTACTGGGAGTTGAACTCAGGACCTCGCGCTTGCCAGGCAGGCGCTTATGCAGGTGAACTATTCCCCCGGCCCACCACTGTGTCTTTATGAGCTGCCTTTCTTTCTGTTGAATGGCAGTCACCATATTTTTAAATCATATATCATAAAAACACTAGCAAAATAGAATTTCCAGAACTGCTTAAGAAAGTGCAATGTATACTTGTGTGGCGTGGTACGGAAGCTGTATAATGGTACAGCTGTGCGATAGGGTCAGAGCAGGGTGAAAGATGCCATTGAGAAGACTTGCATTCATCCATTTACTGCACAAATATATTTTTAGCCCCTCTTCTATACTAGACACTAGAGTATTGGAGACATAAAGGCTGAAGACCACAGTCCCTCTTAGGGAGACCTTACAGGGACATGATGGTGACACTCAGAGAATATGTGTGAGATGAATGAGAACTTGAGGAAGCAGTGCCCAAGTCCCGAGGGAGTCAGAACAGCTCTCATGGGTTATCTAACACTTGAAGATGACACAATTTGATGTAAATAGTGTTTCTTGGAGTTAAGTTTTCACTTGAAGGAGTGAAAGATAAACACTGTTGGAGAGCAAGGTGGCAAATAACTAACCTCCTAAATGGATTCTGCACGTGAAAAAGGTGAGAGGAGTGTTACGACTCAGATCTAAAATGTTCCCCCAAATTCCCATGCGTTTGGAAGGTGACTGGCTTCTGGGGTGCTGTGCTCATTAGGGGATTCATCCACGGACGAGTTCCTGGCTGGTGTGCTGTCCAGAGCGGAGCCTGTTTGGAGAGGGGTCACGAGGTGTGACCTGGAAGGGTGTATTCTTGTCCCCAGCTCCTCCCTTTGCTCTGCTTCTTGGCTGCTACGGCTGAATGGCTGTCTTCTGCCGAGCCCTTCCACCATGCCATTGCTGCCTGGGGGCCGGCTGACTTCGGACAGAACCCGCTGGAAGCTGTGAGCCAAATAAATTGCTCCTTCTTTAAGTTGTGGGTGTTGGGCATTTTGTCCCAGTGACGGGAAAGTGACTCATACAAAGACACATTTCCCCTCTTCCTCTGGGAACCCCCTCCTTCCAGGTGGCTGCAGTGCATAGGAAGAGAGGCAACTGATGTGGGTGTGAGAGCCGTCATTGCCCTTTACAGGACATTTTTTTTAGAGGCACAGTGCTTTTGACAGGGGCTGGCACTCTCCTGTGTGTTAATGTCAAGATGCCATAGGACAGGACCTCCAAGCCAGAGAGGGAAAGGCTGTGGTGTTGGCACCGTTGGATGGATTCTAAGGTAGCCCGATCGGATCAGCACTGACATCAGAATTTTATTTTTATTTAACATCATGTATTTATTTATTATGGTATGGGGATTGAACCCAGAGTTTACCCCGAGCTCCATCCCTTCTTTCTTTCTTTCTTTCTTTCTTTCTTTCTTTCTTTCTTTCTTTCTTTCTTTCTTTCTTTCTTTCCTCTCTCTTTCTTTCTTTGAGAAAAGGTCTTGCTAAGTTTCTCAGTTGTCCAGACGGGCCTCAAACTTTTTATCCTCCTGTCTCAGCCTCCCGGAGTGCCAGAATTACAGGCGTGTACCACTATTCCCTGCTTACCATCAGCATTTTAGAGCAGGAATGACCAGAACATGTCTGGTCCAGACTCTTTATTTTACAGATTTAACCCTTCCAAGGTCGAGGCTGATCTGAGGTACAAATCCTTCTTATTTATTGTTAAGGGGCAACACCTGACCCAGGACCGCTGCATGGTTAAAAAGGAAAGAAAAACAAGTACGAAGATGGCCAAGAGCTGAACAACTGCGTTCCTGAATAAATGCCTGGGTGTCCTGTTCTATGCAATGGTGTCCTCGTATGTGTCTGTCAGCCTGATGATAAGATTCCTTTTGTCCCTCTGGGTAGCAGAGAAGTCAGCCCTGGCCCTCGCTCCAGCTCATGTGTTTCTTGTATTTACATAGTCAAAGGTCAAAAGCTGACTAAGAACAGATGGGCTCTTTCCGATTGCATCATTTTCCAACTTTTCAAAGGGCTTAAAATAAACTATCATTTTCCATTATATACTTAAGAGATTTGTTTTGCAAAATTTGTAGTTTTTGGGAACCCCCTTGTCATGCTTACAAAGGACACAGTCTGACTCTGACTCATCTACCCACACCTGAGGGACGCCAGCATGAAGACGTGAGGTTTAAATCACAGTGAGAAGAAACAGTGAGAAGACCAAATCTGCTGGTCGAGTTAGTGACTGTGTGACTTTCCACAAATATCTTTTGTGTGTAGAATCAGAAAATCACTCCTTGAGATAAAGGAAATGGCAGACACATTCTCCAAAAAAAGAAAATTTGCTCTTACTTTCTCTCAGACCACACCTGCCCAGGGGTGCAAAGTTGGGCCAGTCTGACTTGTGCTCATGCAGGTGTGGCCAGGAGCTGTAAAGGGATGGGAGGGGCAGGGCTCACATCATTCCACAAATATGAGTGTGGGATTTAGCTAATGCCTTGGTCTTCAGCAGTAACTGCTGAGATAGATCTAAGTGAGAAAATTTATAAAAAACAATATTAAAATATCTGTTCACTCCAATGGAAGCATGATCCAATTCGCCTGTGGGATTACCCTTTGAATGTTGATTTGGTCCAAAAATAAGAGAATGGCTCAGAAAAGCTTTGGTGGTTTTATGGCATTTCTCAGGGAGACAGAACACTGTATTGGAAGAGAGAGAGGAGGAGAGAATGTGTAGCAGTTCTAAAATCAAGCTTTAATTTCTCTTGATGAATAAACTTCCTTTTCTAACCAGCATTTCTTCTGTGGTAAGTGATAAAACAATGTATGCTTTTTTTCCTCCTGCAGTGCTGGGTGTGAAATCCAGGGCCTTTCACACGCTGGGCAAGCACTCTATCACTGAGCTACATACCAATCCCTGATCACATTTTTTTTTTTTTTTCACTACTGGGGGTCAAAACCAGGCCTTTGCACCTATTACTTTCCTGGCCTTTTAAAATTTTTTATTTTGAGAAAGGGTCTTGCTGTATTGCCCAGGTTGAGCTAAAACTTGGCAATCCTCCTGCCTTAGCCTCCCAGGCTGCTGGGATGACAGGCGTGCACCACCATGCCCAGATCCACATTCTTTTTTTTTGTCTTTTTGAGACAGTTTCACTATGGAGTTCAGGCTGGCCTTGAACTCACTTTGTAGTCTAGGGCTGGCCTCGAATTCACAGCTATCCTCCTGCCTCAGCCTCCCCACTGTGATTACAGGCATGTGCCACCACACCCGGCTCCATATTCTTAACACTTATTGCAGTCCCAGACTTTTAAGGCCAAAAACTGATAGCTGTCCTTGTATAGAGAAGATTCTGCACAAGGTTTAACATGGATTCCCTCTTCTGCCCAACCCTAGCTCTAAATCCCTGTATGTGCCACTTTCTTCATCCCCATTAAGACTCAATACAATTTAAAGGAGCAGAGATTTATTTTGGCTCACAGTTTCAGAAGTTTCAGTCACAGAAATGGCTTGGTGGAAGGAAAGCTGCTTACATCACGGTGGTCAGGAAGCAGGGAGGAGGAGGGGAGACACGCCCTTCCATATCACAGCCCCGGTGACCCCACCTCTTCTGACTCAACCCTGCTTCCTAACAACAAATCAGCTACATCACCCCCCTGACTCAGTCACCTTCCAAAGGCCCAGCCTGTGAGCACACAAGGCCTTTGGGGGACGTCTAGATATAAACCCTAACATTGCAGCACAACTCCCCAGAGTACATGCAGTTCCTCAATTCTTTCTAAGAAACGTCTCCAGATAACCCTAGATTCTAAATCCCACTTGACCAAGGCTTGGGCTGTGAGGACTCCTTCTGACCATTATGGCAAGTTCAGATTTTACTTGGTATAGTTTCTATTTGTTCATAATATAGATTTTTTCTCAGATTAGCATTTTGAAAAGTATTATTGAAAGATGAGGATACCCAGGGCCAACACAGGGAAAGCATTGTTGACATCTCTTCAATAAAAAAAAGTGTTAGTGTTACTGAAATAGTTAACTTCCCCTTTCTGTGGCTACCTTTCAAATTCCATGTTTTGTTAAGTGGGTATCCTGGTGCTGAGGGTGTAGCTCAGTGGTAGAGCATTTGTCTGGTATGCCCAAGGCTCTGGGTTCAATCCCCAGCATAATACCAAAATAAATATACCTTGGTTGGTGGGCAGAGGATGTCCTAGGAGTATGAGAGTTTATCATTCTCTCAACCATCCCTCCATCCATAATCCATTTCATGCTCTCCAAACTCCTTTCATGTGTTAGGGAAGGTCTGCTAAGTGTCAAAGGCATTGAGGTAAAGGACTAGCCTCATCCCCAGGAAGTCCAGCCATGAGGACAGGACTGAATTCCTGGTGGATTTGTCCAGCAGAAAGAAGAAAATTTCCCATAAGATTGGGCCCCTCTGACACCTGAAGTTTATTTTGCTGTAGTGCAATTTTCCAACTAGTCCTATTGTGTTAGGAATACCAGAATTCAAATGACAAACATGATAAAGCACCTGCTGTAACCAGGGCTGAAGACACTGTGGTAGGCAGACTTCTGAGACAGCCCTCAGTGATCCTACTTCCTGTCTTCAGGAGCTTACTGAGTAACCACCTCCTCCAGGGTGTGTGCCTAATGAATTGCTCCTAACGAATAAAATATAGCAAAGAGGACGGACAAATGACATCCATTGCACAATGAGGTTGGAAAAGATCGTGACTTCTGTTTCTTGCCTTCTTGGCTTGCACACAGCTGTGTTGGAGAAGCACAGAACTGAGGTGACCCCTGGCTAGCCACAGCCATGCCAGAAGTGGATCCTGCTGACATCTGTGTGATCTGGGAGGCAGATTCTTCTGCTAAAACCTGCTTGGGGCTTCCGATGTGATTTCAGCTCTGTGAAAGACAGAGAAAGGGGACCCAGGAAGCTGTGCTCGGATCTCCAACTCACAGAAACTAAGACAATCCTGGTATCATGCTTTAAGCTGTGAGGTTTGGGTGATGTGTTAGGCAGCAATCCATAACTCACCCAGAACTTGGCCTCGTTCTCCAGGGCTCAGCAGTAGATCAGGTGTCCCACCACACAGTGTGAGAAGCGCTGTCTGCGGTGACTATTGGTGTGGGTAACTGTGATTCTGCCAGTTTAATCCCAGGCTCACGCAACCTTCATTTCTATTCTTATGGACTGTCCAGCTGGAAAGGCTCTCAAGGAACTCTATCTGTTTAGTTCTTCTCCCATAGGCCACCTGGAAAGATGATGCATCCTGGAATTGCCCAGCCAGAGTCCATGATCCTTGAGAGCAAGAGGAGGGTTTTTTGTTTTTTTTTTTTTTTTTTGGTGGGTACCGGGGATCGACCTCAGGACCTCGCGCGCCTGTAGGCGCCCGTGCCGCTGAGCGATACCACCGGCCCTTTTTTCGTATGTGGGTTGCGGAAGTCGAACTTGGGCCCTCACGCTTGCCAGGCAGGCGCTTACGCTGCTGAGCCATCTCACCGGCCCAGGAGGAGGGTTTTGTATTCATTTCTTCATAGTGACAAAGACAAGAAGCACCTCACTCTCTCATTTTGCCCTGTGCTGGCTGGGGGAGGCATTGTGGCCAGCAGCTGTCTGCTCCTCCCCTTCACTTCCCTTTGCTCCCCCTTGGACCCCAATGGACTGGGACAGTTTGCTTCAGTGCCCTCCCTGGTCATCTAGTGGCATGTCTCTGCCACTCTTCACTCCAACATGAGTGCAGCCAGACAGGCAGCATGGGCCCCCTCCCCCACTCCCACTACTTCTGACAATGCCATTGCAAATTTGAAGAGAGGGCACCCTGGAGTGATCAGGAAGAGAAGGACCTGGGCCCCTTATTTGCATACCCAGCATTCATGGCAAGATTTCAGTCCTCACCCTCACTGACACAAGCGTGCACACTGCTGCATAAGTAGCACTTTGCAGGTGCTTCTTGGGTTTTAGTCTAGGAGGGTGTGATATCTAACCATTGTTTCAATTTGAGTAAGAAATGCCCAGCTAGTTGATTAGCATAGTTCTGGGTGTGGCTGAAGGGATTTACTGAAGACAGAAGACCCACCTTGGGTGTGAGTGGCACCAACCAATAGGCTTGTAGCCTGAGTGGAATAAAAAGGGGAACAAAGAAGGAAGGCTTGCCTCTTTGGAGGAGTTCCAGCCTTTACCTTCACCTTGGACGCCATCTCCTGGCTTCCAGCATCAAAAGCCCTTTTGCACTCTTCCACATCTGACACTGCAGGCAGTCATTGTAAGCCTACCTGGTAAATCTTTATATATTTATATATCTTGCATTACATCTGTTTCTCTAGTGAGTACTGACTGATACAAAGGGCTGTGTCCTGTGTGCTGCAGCACAAGCCCTGTTAAAATAAAGATTCACCTTGGAGTTCCTGTAAACCTGTTCATGATTTATTTCTCAGGTAGTATGGGCTCCAAAAATCCTATAAATTGGGATTTGTATCCTGAGTAGCATGGGCAGAGCGGTCATTTTCAAAGAAAGATGAAGAAATGCAGAGCTGTTAATACCAAAGAGCTCCAGAGACCAGCGGCAGTGAGCAGGTGGTGGCCAGCAATGGCAGCGACCAGCACCCAATAGAGTTAATCTACAGTATCCAGGACAAGCTGGTGCTGGAAGGTGACACCTGGCGGTAGCAGCAACCAGCAGCTGGCTGTGTCACCTGTTGGTATCTGGTGACATCAGGACTGCCAGCAGAACTGCACTTTGCCAATTCATGATTTCCATCTGGATTAAGCAAAAGAACCATGGGCTGATTTGCCACAATAGCACCTAGTTCATGCTCTTTCAGATGATGGGGAAGGCTTACCAAATAGAGAATGATCGACTGTAATTCTGGAGTTAGTAGAAGAGCAAAGCAGCAGGGAAGACCTTTGAGGATGCCCATGTGCCTGGAGGAGGGAGGCTAGGAGGGCTGTGGGCCATTTTCTGTGGGGCTCTAATGTGCAAGTCCTGAGCCAAACGTGAGGAACCCAGGATTTAAAAGTCCATTGCTGACCCTGAGTGCCTCCTCCTGAGGCTTCCAGAATCACCAAGATGGCAGCTTTGCTGCTTACTATGACAGCCATGCCCTGGCAGCTGGCCATGCCACCATAGCTCTCTACTTGATGACCATGAGGAGTGGAGGGGAACCCCCAATCTTGCTCGCCTTCCCTGCGTGGGGTGTTTCAGAGGTGCTTTTGTGTGATCATGCAGGGGCACCCAACTGCAGGTGCTCATGGGAGAAATCACTCACTTCACCCCCAAAATAAACCCCTTGGACTTAAATCCTCATCTCAAAGTTGTCTTCTGGGAAAACCCAACATGGGACGCTAGAGGACAAGACAACGCAGAAGGAAATGGCACAGTCTTGCTGAGTCCCCGAAGTCGTCTTGCTGAAGCCATGCAGGAAAGAGCCAGCCTTCCTGAGTTAAATGGGGTGCAGTGGGGAAGGCTGGCGTAGCCGGGGTGGGGGGTGTGGAGCACTGTCAGCTGCCTTGCTCCCAGGTGAGTGCTTCCTGGGGCTCAGGTTCATGATGCCTGTGAGCAGCTGGCTTCAGCAGTCTGACTTGCAGGAGGAGGCCGGTGCTGTGGGGCAGGAGGCCTGTGCTTGTGGGTTTACGCTGCCGTCGGGTTTTGGGGCAGCAGGCGGAGGTGGAGCACATCCGCACTGGGCAGCTAGATGGGGTGGGGTGGGGTGGGGCTTCCACTCCCCGAGGGTGAGCTATGGCACACTGGGCCTCGTCCTTAGGGAGGCTTTGGTTTTGAACACATGAAAAAGTCGTGGACTCAGAAACAAGGAGCAGAAGGAAACTGAATCCAAGACCAGGGTCCTGAAGATGAACTTAGAGCATGCGCTTTGGAGTGAGAATCGTTGGTTTGAATCCCAGCTTCCCAATATCTGGAAGGGAGACTTCACGCGAGCGGTCCAGACTTTCACAGCTTTATTTTTCCAGGAGCACAATGGGGACAATGGACGCCCCCTCAGGAGGCTGAGGGAAGATTGTTTTTTTTTTTTTTTTGTGGGTACCGGGGGTCGACCTCAGGACCTCGCGTGCCAGCAGGCGCCCGTGCCGCTGAGCGATATCACCGGCCCTTTTTTCGTATGTGGGTTCCGGGAGTCGAACTCGGGCCCTCGCGCTTGCCGGGCAGGTGCGTATGCTGCTGAGCCATCTCACCGGCCCAGATTGTTTTAAAATTTTTATTTTTATGAGTCCACATTCCTCATGGGGAGGTGGTACATGGACATATCACCTCTTCATTCTTTTTGCCTCCCCTTCCCTCTCCTCTCTCCCACCTCCCTCTATCCCTTGGTCTCCTTCTCACTTACAAAAGCTGTGGAAGGATTTTAATGACATACACACGAGGTGGGAGGCTGAGATCTGTGTGTCACTTCTATGACAGAGTGGGCAGGGACAGCCCGGAGGTGTCGCGCTTTCCATGGTGATCAGAGCTTGCTCAGAACACAGAAAGAAGGGCATAGCGTTCTGGGAAACCTGAGCGGTCGCATCCCTGTCACATCCTTTCTTATGGTTTTTCTCGCACCCCAGTCACACCGAGATGATTCATCCGGGCAGCGGAAGAGGGGTGATGGAAGTCGTGGCTAGAGAGGGTACGTAGGCTGGCACACCCAGGGGCCATGGAGTGAGTGTGTGTGTGTGTGCGCGCGCGCACGCACACTCACTCATGGTCATACTGGATAAGTGGGGGTGCAGGGAGCGAGCGAGGTTGGGGGAGCTGAGAGTCTTTAGGGTGGGGTCATGTATTCCTTGCTGGGAATTCGCACACACTCCAGGGTGAGGAGCAGAAAGATGAAAATACTGTGCCTAAGGTCTGCTCAGAGCAGAGACTAGACACGGTGGAGATAGGGATGAGATGCCTGGCGATAGAACAGGGAGGCTGAAGGAGGAGAAGGCTGGGAAAGGTTGAAGCTGGGCCTCAGGGCCGATGCACTAAGTCTGCTGAATCCACGCATCTGGGGCAATAACGACCAGGCACTGTCCAGTGCACACGATGAGCATCGACTATTAGCCCCATCTCCGGGGCGCTGCCACATAGCACCGGGAGGACATGCTTCTAGGTGCTCCAGGGAGACTCATCCTACATATTGGGCTAAATTTGTATTAAGCCTGTTGGGGGGGCAGTTAAAATCATAGGAGCTTTTTGGGAAATGTAGCTTTTTAATAACATTTATGAAACCACACACTGTAGGCCTGTAATCCCAAAACTCTGGGAGGCTGAGGCAGGAGGATTGCAAATTCAAACCCAGCCTGGGCAATTTAGAGACTTAGCGAGACCCGTCTCAAGATAAAAAGGGCTGGGGATGTAGCTCAATGTAAAAGCCCTGGGTTCAGTTCCTAGTACTGCAAACAAAAGAAAACAAATACAACACTTAGGATGCTTGCATCAAACATGCTACCCTTAGGCTGATCAAGAAATCTAAAGGAGAAAAACATCAAGCTGCACTTTTTTCAAAAGAAAATTGCTTATTGAAAGATGTTTTCTTAATTATGCAGATTTTCCAATAACTTTTAGAATAGTGACAAATAAAATAGTCAACACAGAGCTTGGTTTCCTTTAGCAAAGCCAGGAGAAGATTGAAGTCATCCATGGGTCCCACCTTTCCCTGGGCAAGTTCCTGCCAAGTCCCGAGGGGATGGCTGCCCCCTTGCTTCGGCCTCATGATCTCCTAAGCCCTCCTGGCTCTTTTTGTTCTGATTTGTTTTTTGTTTTTTGTGTTTTTTTTTTTTTTTTTTTGTACTGGGAATCGAACTCAGGACCTTGCATTTGCCAGGCAGGTGCTGTGCCACTGAGCTATATCCCCGGCCCCCTCCTGGCTCTTGAGTGGCAAAAGTAAAAAATATTACCTTTCTCCCTCTGGTTTAATAGAACAGTTTTTTAAAAATAAAGTTTGATTTTAAACCATATGCAAACACGTAATCTCCGAAAGATTTGGCAAAGGTTTATTTTGTTTCTGGTCTTTTAATGTATGAAGGTTCAGCTTCACTTATAAAGTAAAGCTGATCTTAAGCACACTAATTGGCACAAAGACAGGGCTCAGTACCACTGCCCACTCTGCAGAGGTGAAGGGGAATTGATCATCCAGGACAGTCACTTTCCCCAGGTAGCTTAAGTCGCCCACTGGAAGAGCAAATGCATTTTAGAACAACTGAGCTGAGGACTTTGTGTTTGCACCTTGCTTTTCCGGTTTCTGTTTAACAGTACAATGCAGTCTTCAGTCGACGATGGGTATACCAGAGGGTCTCGTTTTGGTTAGTGTGTTCTATATGCTTAGCTCTAGAAGCTCTATATGCTTAGCCTGTCTTTGTGAGTTTTTTTGGTAACTTTGTCTTCCTTTTTTGTTTCCTATTTATATTTTTTTGCCCATAAATTTATTTTTGCTTATTGATTTTCCCCTTTTACATCCTGACTGCTAATACTCTGCTGTGCTGATGAGTCCCAATTCTCCTTGATACTCAAGGCCACGTGCTGCTAAATCCAAAATTAACAGCCTGCTAACTATGCTACTGCCTCCGTGGGTTTGATTGCAACTCTGCTTTCCTTGAGGCCGCCCCCAAGGAATAAAGAGGATATGCGCATTTCTAAAAGGGTTTTTTCTTTGTAGTGGACAGAAATTTTCCACTGTGTGGGTTTTTTTTTTTTTTTTTTTTTTTTTTAATCTCATCTGAAACTCTGTGGTTTTCACGTAGCCTGGTGCTGTTACTACAGTCATTTTACCTGACCTCTTTCTTTAAATGGGCACAAGACAAGGCTGAACTCATTCTTTCATGAAAGCTGCTCTGCCACCTAAGCAGAACTAACACTGTCAAAAGAGCAGGCCAATTGTAATTCTTAAAAAATCCATAAGCCAGCAGTTTCTTTTAACCACAGTGATTTTCTCCGGCTTGTTCTGCTGATGCAGCAGCAGGGCTGGTGCACACTGCAGAGCGATGGCTTTGGGCCCTGCCTTGCTGCGGGTGGAACTGTCACAGGCCCGTCCTGTGGCTACGTTTCTGAAGACGTGGGCGTGGCTTCTTTCACCTAACTCTTTATAGGATCCAATATGGTATTCTAGTACAGGTGCTTGATTATTAGAATGTGTGATTGAATAAACACATGGTTTAACTAATATTCCCAGCCCCATGTTTTCTAAACAATACAGTGTCAACTGAATGGGAGCAATGTCAATCACAGAGGAGCATCTGTGGCAATGCAGAAATCGAGGGATGAGCAGAAGAAATAAAGATGAGCTAATGTAAGGGTTTCATTCAGATCTTTTTATAATAAATCTAATAAGAGCAGGGGGTAGTTCAGTGGTAGCATGTCCGAAGCCCTGTGCTCAGTCCCTAACCCTACGGACACACACACAAAATAAATAAATAAAAAAGGACAGATTGAGGCAGGAGTTCGAGAACTCACCAGTTCGATAATATAAGTGGTTAAGATGTATGTAGATGAATATGTATGGTGGGACTTTATATACACACTCATGTATGCGCATGCCTGTGTACATATAACATGTATTGAGGATTTAAACACACATGCATTTATGTAATGGTATATTTTATGTGTTCTATTTTATATACATAAGTTTATACATATACTGTATGTAGTGTATGTGTATATTATATAATGTGTGTGTGCATATGTATATAGAATATAAAGTATATGGTATAAAATTATATACCATATATATTAAGTGTATACACAGTACATAGGATTTACACCTAAATTCCTCTTAGAGAATTCTTTGTTTAGAAAAATACCTTGATTTAGCTACTTGTGGGTAAAAAGTGAGACCCTGGGCCCTTAATGGAAGAACACAGGGATATCCAGTCATAGCTAAACCAACCTGGATGTGGGCCAGCAGGATGAGGGGGTGGGTTGGGGATGGGTTGGGGCAGTCGCAAGACGCGAGGAGAGGAATTAGAGATGGGGTTGTATGAGATGTTGCCTTGGGAAGGTGCCTTGGGGGAAATAAAAGAGGCTGAATTCTGTATCTGGGTTGGCCTAGAGCAGAGAAACAACAGCAGCAGAAGTGGCACCAAGAGGTGTGAATTCAGCAGGATCAGGAATTTGGAACTAGAAGTGGACATGAGTTTGGGAAGGCTCAGGAATGAACATAAACCTGGTGGGCAGGGGTCATTAGGCCCTTCACAGAGCTTGGAAAGAGTTCAAGCAGATTTTAATTTCATCTTCCAAAGTCATTCGAAAGTCCCCTCACCCTCTGTCTCTGAGTTCCTTACCACCAGGGCAGGATAAGTGATTCTGAAACCCTTTCTGCATTCTAACCAACCTGTCCCTTTCGCGATCTCATAAAGCCAGGACTTACAAATCAAAGCAAAAGCAAGAAATAAACTCACCCCCAGCCTTTTTCAAGGTTGTCAGTAATGTGTATTCCACCAGGAAGGCCTGATTAGCCACCACTGCTCTGACTCTAGTGCCAAACCTGAGCAAGCAGAGTGCTCCAGGCTGGACGTCCCCAAGTCAAGCTGGTGACCCCAGCCGTGTCCTTAGTGATGTGGCCAGTTGAATGCAAAGGGCAGCCTTTGGGGAAAACACAGCAACCTGGTGAAAATGCTTGAGACCTGCTATTGAAGTCTTTACCTTTCCCCCAGGGCTATTGTAGTGAATGCGTGCAAAACACCAGGGCGAGTTTTGCACGTCTGTGACATGGGCAGCAACATGAGTGGCTACTGCTCCTGTCCCACGAGTCAGAGGCCTCTGCCAGGAGCTTGCTCAGCACCAGCAGAGCAGCATTCCGAGTGAGGAATGACGATCGCCCAGGCTGGGCTTGGTTCACTGAACACCATTGTCCTTGACAAAGCGTTTATTGTGAAATGTTTACAAAAGCACTTTTAGGAAGAGATCCACGTCTACCTCTAGCCCGGCGAACATGTGGACGAATTGGGGTGAGCGGCAGAGGCCCGGGAAGAAGCGGAGGTCTGGGCAGAGCGTGAGCGTCCGTGCGGGGCATTGGCCCCAGGGGTGGGAACCTGGCGGGAAGGGACTGGGCCCTTGTGGCGCTGCCCTGGGAAGAGAGTATGGGGTTCTCGTGGCACCCAGGCCTCTCGCCAGAAGGCTGTTACAGAAGAGCAAGCCTGACCCCTCCCTTTCCCTGGCTTCCGCCTCCCCATGTGACCTCTGGCTTCCGGTTTTACCATGTGACCTATCCCTTGCACGCACGCCCTTGGCTGGTCCTCACCAGGGCCAGGCTTATGTGACACCATCCTTTGACCCTCCAAAGCTGTGAGTGAAATAAACCTCTTTTCTTCCTACATTACTTCGCCCGAGTATTTTGTAACAGAAATTGGACTAAGCTAACCGGGGTTCTTTCCTAACATCCTCTGCCTCCTCGGAGGTTGAAGCACTGGGGACAGACGCCCTGGGGTGATGTGATATCCTGTCACCTGGTAGGATGGGGACGAAACATGCATTTGTCAAAAAGCTTCAGATGTATACTTGAGATTTGTGCATTTCACCATTTTAAAATTTTACCTTGAAAGCAAAAGAACTATCTACTGAGGATATTCTTAAAAATATTAAACTCTCGTTGTGACGTGGATGCTAAAGTGTTTAGCTGTGAAATGTTCTTATGTAAAAGAACATTGAAACATATCCGGAAAGTAGGATGGATGGGGGGATGGGTCGCAGATGGTGATTGGGGAGAAAGGCGATAAAGCAGGAATAGCTGAAGGTTCCGTGCAGGATCCCAGTGATAGGTACCTGAGTATCCATCGCACGACGACCAACAAGTTCAGGGGCAGATGTTAGGGAGAAGGTGATCCTGCCAGCTCCTGCTGACCTGGCTACTACAGAAAGCCCAGTAACCTCACTGTTTTGAAAAAAAAAATTTTTTTCCCCAACCAGGCCAGTTTTATAGCTCTGTAGGTAAAAATCCTCCTTGAAAGTAAAGAAGGTAGCCCAGTGAAACTTCTAGAGAGGCGCCGTTCCATCTCCAGGGTGCGATGCTCTGCCCCGGCTGCTGTCAGGAGCTTCCCCTGTGCGGGCTGCTTCAGCACGGCTGTTCCTCCCGTGAACCATGCTCTTCCCTGGCCTCGCTGGTTGCCACAATGTAGTGTTTCTCCTACTTTGCTAGTAGATGCTTCTCTCCTGTACCTATTCTATTGGAGAGCGGGGTGGCTAGACATTGAACTTCAGATCTTTGCACTGAGCTATAGCTCCAGATCCTTTTTTATTTTTTTATCTTGACATGGAGTCTTGTTAAGCTGCTAAATTGCCAGGCTGGGTTCAAACTTGCGATGGTCCTGTCTCAGCCTGGGTGTGCTAGGATTACAGCCATGGTCACCATGACCAGCATTCTGTTCCTATCTTTTTTTTTTTTTAATGTGGGTACCGGGAGTCGAACTCAGGACCTCGTGCTTGCCAGCAGGTGCTTGTGCCACTGAGCAATATCACCAGCCCTTTTTTTTTTTTTTCCTTTATGTGGGTACCGGGAGTTGAACTCTGGACCTCGCGCTTGCCAGGCAGGCCCTTACACTGCTGAGCCATCTCACTGGCCAGACTCTGTTCCTATTCTTTTTTTTTTTTTTTGTGGGTACCGGGGGGACGACCTCAGGGCCTCGCGCGCCAGCAGGCGCCCGTGCCGCTGAGCGATATCACCGGCCCCTTTTTCGTATGTGGGTTCTGGGAGTCGAACTCGGGCCCTCGCGCTTGCAAGGCAGGTGCTTAAGCCGCTGAGCCATCTCACCGGCCCCCCTGTTCCTATTCTTAAAGATAAACATTCCTCTGGGCTAGGGCCTGGGCATTCCTTTCTTTTCCTTGTACTCTTTCTCCCTTGTTAGGATCATCTTTAGGAGACATCTCCCAGTGCAATTAGCTCTAGCCTAAACCTTTCTTTTCAACAACACTCCACAGCCAGCACCCCAGTGCACGTCTCTGCCTGAATGTGTCCCAGGCAGTGCCTGTCTCAGCCCTAATGAGGACAGCCCTTCCCACCACAGGGCTGCCCCTCTCTGTCCGTGTCTCAGCGATCGATGACCCCAGGACCCTCTCTCTCACTCCCCATGCACCACCCAACACCAAATCTCATGTGTTCCTTTCTTGTCACCTCTTCTTAGTCTCCTGCCATGCCACTTGCTCCATTCTAATCCACCCGAGGCTGCCAGCATCATTTTTTAAGCTTTGACATTTATTTATTGTCTAGATTTGGTACTAGTAAAATCTGATCTTTCCCAACCAATTCATCGATTACATTTACTTAATGTCATTATAAAGGATGCATTATATCTAAAAGTTTACCATCAGATTGAAACTATTTTGATTTTCAAATGACATGTGCTTGGAATTTTAAATCAGTCAATGAGAACTTGGTTAAAAGTTTACTTCTAAGTTGATTAGTGAATTTACATATATATAGTCATATATATAGTTGTTTTCTTTAAAAATATATATAATTTTTGCAGTGCTGAGGATTGGACCCAGGCCTCATGCATGTTAGGCAAGCTGTCTACCACTGAGCTACACCGCCAGCCCATACTTTTTATTTTTAACTGACACACAATAATTGTACACATGTATGGGGTGCAGCGTGACTTTTCGATACACATAGATAATGTGAATGATCAGGTCAGAATAATTGGCATATTCATCACCTCAAGCATTTATCCTTTCTTTGGAACATTCAAAATCTTCTCTCCTAGCTATTTTGAAATATTAACTGTCAGCCAGAGCTGGCCAACTGTGCTATAGAACATTAGAAGTGATTTCCCCTAAACCACTGTGCTCCTGTACCCAGTTACTGTCCTCTCTGGCCCTGCCTCTTCTATCCTTCCCGGTATCTGCCAATGTCATCTTTTATGACTTAGAAATCTGATTATGTCACTGTCCTTGTGAGTCATCAATGCCTCACTCACCAGTACTCTTAGGAGGAAATACTTGGCATGTGCATTGAGACCTGCAGAACCAGGGCACCTGCCTGGCCCTCACCTCCTGGTCCCCATCTCCAGTCTCATTGCCCTTAGCTTGGGGCAAAGATGCTGCTTGGCCCACACGAGTGTTCCGTTAGCCACACGAGTGCCTCCAACAACCTAAGCATCTTCCTGCCTTAGAACCATTTTAGAGAGTAGTGTCTCTTCTTGGGATGCTTCCCACCATCTTTCTTGGTAAATACCGACTCATTGTTCAGATTCCAGTCTAATACTTGAGAAACACTTCCCAACCTACTCCTCCTGCATGGTCAACTGCAGTCTGAAAATAGTAAATGGAAAATTCCAGAGATAAACACTGTATTAGTTTGAAATTGCATGCACCCTATGTCATCCTGCTCTGTCCTGCTCAGGGTGGAATCGTTCTCTTGCTCAGTGTTTCCATGCGGTCTGTACTGCCCTCCCGTTCTTTAATTGGCAGCTTCTGTGGCCACCAGATTGACTGCCTTGCATTGCTGTGCTTGTGTGGGAGCGAACCTCATGGAGCTGCTGATGCTGTCATCGCTGAGGCACCGTGTCATCCCACAGCATCACCAGAAGGCTGAGCAGGGCCCAGTAAGGTGTGTTGAGAGGGATCACATTCACACAACGGTTGCTGCAGCATGTCATTATTGTGGTGTCATTATTGCTGCAGTTGCTCTATTTTATTATGAGCTATTGTTGTTGACCTCTTACTGTGCCTAATTTAGAAGTTAAACTTTATCATGAGGGATGATAAAAAAGATGGTGAGTGTTTAAATAAAAAAAAATTACATTAGATATTGTGAAATGGGAAGAAACTGTTCAAAAGGAAAGAGAAAGTGGGATGGGGAAAGGAGAAAAGGAGGAAGAGAAAAGGAAAAAAATATATATATATACACAAGATAGTTAAGATAGTCATACTACTAATTGGTATTAGTTCATTGAAAAGAAAGGTTTGTGCCTATATTGTTTAATCAATTTTTCATGCCTGTATCTTGTAATATGAGCAACTACTTTGAAGATAACTAACCATTGTACTAACCATTGTTACTCTCCTACAGTCTTGTTTTGAAATTTTGTACCATTGTTTTTATTGGTTTTTATCTCTCTTTAAAATAAAAACATTATTACAGTGAAGACATATCATCATTAATTTCCCTCAAAATATCCCTGTTGCTTCAAACATACTTATCCCATCATTCTTGCCCCTTTCTGAAGCACTTCCGGAAGTCCTCTTTCATGAGTATCTTTAGCTGCACTATTGTAGCTGCCTGATGTCCTGAATCGATTCAAAATGTTTCCCTTTCATGGTCATTTTGACTTTGGGGAAGAGCCAGAAGTTGCAGGGTGCCAGATGTGGTGAATAAGGTGAATGAGGACACACTGTCATGTTTTTATGAGCCTGTCTCTCTGCTGGAAGGCCTTGAGCAGCAGCATTCACCATATTTTTTATTGCATCTCATAAAGACATGAAAGAAGACTTCCAGAACTGCTCTAGAAAGTGGTATGAATGATGGGGTAAGTATGGTTGAAACATGAGGGAGGATTTTTAGGGAAATTAATGGAAATATGTCTGTAATAATTTTTTCAAAATTTAAACACCATGTATTTTGATCTCACCTTAAGTATGTATGTTTAGAAAAAAACATAATATATGTAGGGTTTGGTAATATCTGTGGCTTCCAGCATCCACCGGGCACTTTGTAAGGGTCCCTCGAAGATGAGTGGGCACTGCTCTTTTTATCAGTTGAGCGAACTGGGAATGCCGCGGGAAGGTGTAATTCAAAAGGCAATGGACAGTGTCACCAAGGAACTGCGTGTGCGTGTGAGTGTGTGTGTGTGTGCGTGTGTGGGATCAGCATTAATAAGGTCAGCATTTCATGCCTCACAGAGCTGCTGCCAAGAACTGGTTTGGTGTTGGGGACGAGAACATGATGGGTGCAACCTGCTCCACGTGAGCCTCGTCGTTCGGTGTGCCTCTTCTCCCCCACCGCCCACCTGCAAGGAGAAGAGAGCCCCAGAGAGCAGCCAATGCTTTCCACGCAGGACTAGAGAGCGTCCTCCTCTGCTCCACGTGTGGCGCACTGTACAGCCATAGGGCTGGGGCTTCCCTAGCTCTGTGCCTAAAGGCAGGGCTGACCTCACGTGGAGAACTCTGTCTCATTACCACCCACCTAGCACAGCTATTCCAGGTACCTTAGATTTGCTCTCCCCATGCCCATCTGACGGCCACTGGGGGTGCAGGCTGAGCTAATGAACGCGAGAAGCTTCTTAAGCTCTAAACCTCCAAACACCACTTGGATGTGAGTTACTGTGCAGCTTCAAGAGGTTTAAACATTAGATGTACTGATTTTGCTGTTTTATTTTTAACAGCTGAAATCTCAATTACCAATCATCTCATTAATTGTTTTCACAAAGGAATAATGAACAACGTGATTTTCTTCCCACCCTAAGAAAGATACTTAGTTATTCAGAGGAATGTGTTCAAATGACCTAAATCCAGAAATAGCATTTCCAAAATCAGCAATTCGTGCTTAGGACCAACCTATGCAGCACTCGACTGGTATGAGTGCCCGGCCAGCCCATTAGCAACACCTGTGTACGTTGTGCCACAGCGAGACTCATGTTTTCTCTCATAGTTTCACACCATTCTATCACGAAAACATCTTTATTTTTGTTTGCAAAAGTAACAGTCATAAAAATTCAAATGAATTACAAATATAAGTAGCAAAAGAAAATGATTCATAAATATCTTCTTACCTTCTTCAAAAAATACTATAGCCAGGCTGGAGGTGTAGCTCAGTGGTTGAGCACCCTGGGTTCGATCCCCAGCCCTGAATAAAGCAAAGATAAAAATAAGACATCCAAGGAAATATAGGTCAGTTTTAAAAGCAGGCATTGCCTATGAGGATTTTAAAATTTTCTCTAACTTAATATGGAGTGTTAGCTCTTGCGGGGAAAACGGCTTGCCCAGGCATGTTTGAGACCACCATCCTTTCCAGATGAGCAATAACTAAAACACCCGCCAACTATTTCCAAGTGACTTTCCAATATCTAGAGCAAGAAAGAAATACAGCGATCCTTAGCAACAGGACGTGACAGGAGGACCCATAGTATTTTGAAGATGTCAGATATGGAAGGGGGCAGAGATAGAAGCCTAGTGGCGCCCGCTTACCTCCTAGATTATTAATAGGTACAGACAGCACCGTGGCCCTGACCTTGCCCGGCTCCGCTCCTCTGCACTGCCACGAGGAGACCGCCCAGGATGTTAGTGATTTCCAAGGCCAGCCTGCGCTCAAGAATGAAGCCACGGGATGGTCCAAGAAAAGGCAGAAGTGTGCCAGGAGTGTCAGGTCAACTTTCCGGCAGACTCCTGCAAATTCCTGGGTGAGCCTGGATGGGGAGCCGGGCTGGGAGCGGCTCTTCCTGTTCTGCATTGCCACCTGGTGGATGTGGTCCCCATCCCTCAATCCCTTGGTGCCTGGCTGCAGAGGGAGGAGCCTCAGCTAACAGTGAGCTGGTGGATGCTACCTGAGACACAGACACCGACCTGACCTGCGAGGTTTAGTTTCCTTTGGGCATTGAAATGCCTGCTTGGTGAAGTAAGCCTGGAATGTCTCCGTCTTTGATCAGCCTGCGAGGAAAATACACAGCAGTTTTATAACCAGTGTCTCCTTTTCAGGAATTTAAAATGCATCAGGGTGTTAGGATTTTCACTGAGTAGCCATCAATAACTAATTTAGAAAATTTCTCTTTTTTTCCTCCTTTTCCCTCCATCTTTCCTACCCACGCTAACATCTTTTTTTTTTTTTTGCTTTGTAAACACAATTTTTTTTTATTTTAAAGAGAAGAAAAAACAAATAAAAAAAAAGAACAAATTTTCAAAACAACATAATATGAGGGTAACAATGGTCAATGCATTACATATTATTATCTTTAAGTTAGTTATTCAGGATACCAGACATTAGCATTCAATTGTCCAAACATTATTGGCTCAAACCTTAGTCTTCAATGAACTAAGTAAAATTGGTAGTGTATCTATCTTACATATATATACAATTATATATATCTTATATATATATACAATCTTATATATATACATCTTATATATATATACAATTTTTTTCCCTTTCCCTTCTTTCTTTTCCCTATTCCAGTCTCTCTTTCCTATTGACCAGTTTCTTTTTGATTCACCGTGTCTATTGTACATTTTGGATCTTATTTACTCTTTCAGTTTCTCATACTAGAGAGACAATACGATGCTTACACATGTGCGTCCAGTTTATTTCACTTATGAGTATTTTCTCGAGTTGCATCCATTTACCTATAAAAGTCTCCAGTTTATCCTTCTTTATGGCTGAATAGTACTCCATTGTATAAAAATACCACATCTTTCTTATCCATTCCTCAGTTGATGGGCATTTGGGTTGTTTCCAAGATCTGGCTATTACAAATTGTGCTGCTATAAACATGGGTGCACATAGATCGCTGTGGTATGATGTTTTTAATTCTTCTGGGAAGATGCCCGGAAGGGGAATAGCTGGGTCAAATGGGACCTCCAACCCTAGTTTTTTGAGGAATCTCCACACTGACTTCCACAGTGGCTGTACCAGTCGACACTCCCACCAACAGTGAAGAAGGGTTCCTTTTTCCCCACAGCCCCTCCAACATTTGTTATTAGTTGATTTCTTTATAGTAGCCATTCTTTCTGGGGTGAGACGGTATCTCAGTGTTGTTTTAATTTGCATCTCTTGAATGACTAGTGATGTTGCACATTTTTTCATATATTTATTTGCCATTAGTATTTCTTCATCTGAGAAATGTGTATTCATCTCAGATGCCCATTTTTGGAGTGGGTCTTTAAGTTTGGGAGGTCTGATTTTTTTGAGTTCTTTATATATTCTTGATAGTAATCCTTTGTCTGAGGAACAGCTGGCAAACATTTTTTCCCATGTTGTTGGTTGTCTTTTCACCCTGTTGGTGGTTTCTCTTGCTGTGCAAAAGCTTTTTAATAAGATGAGATCCCAGTTATTGATTCTTTGGGATAGTTCCCGTCCCACGCTAACATCTTCAACAGATTTTTAAATAACTACTCTGCTGTGTAATTTGAGGCAAAAAAAAAAAAAAACCCCAAAAACATAAAACAAAAAGAAACCCTGGGCCTTGGCTTTCGGGTCCCTCATTGTGGAGCGATAGTCTAACAGTAGAGTGGGTTGTAGCCAGCACTACAAGGAAAGAAACATCTTTTAGAAAAATAAAAAGATCTATTTTATTTATTTATTTTTTGTGTGTTCGTTTTTTTGAGACAGAATCTTGCTATGTAGCCCAGGCTGGCCCCAAACTCATGATGATCTTCCTGCTTCAGCCTCCTGAGTGCTGGGATTACAGGCGTGAACCGCCGTGCCCCGCCTATTTTACATTTTTTTCAGGGACCTCCATTCTGCGTACCACCGAGTGATGGCACTTATACATATGATGTCTGAAATAGTCGAGCTTGTAGAAGCAGAGACAGAATGACAGCTCCTGAGCCCGAGCGAGGGGCAGCGGGAGATGTGTGCTGGCTCCAAAGTTTCAGTGCACACGATGAGTAAGCTCCTGAGGGCTGCTGTCCCACGTTGCACCTGCGGCTAACGCCGCTGCTCAGTACACAAACTCTGATGATGTATCTTGTGCTGTGTTCTTACTACAGTTAAAAGAGGATCATTAAGGGAGATTATGAACTGGAAAAAAGAAAGAAGGAAAGAAAGACAAGAAAGACTGGACTGGAATATAAAATGTCACAGTGCTTCTCGCGGTTGTCCTGTGTGTGCCGGGGTGGGAGGCAAAACACCTTTCATCTGTGGGTCAAGGTTAAAGAGGTTGAAACGCCTCTGCTCTACTTTTCTGAAATAAAACTCAAGCCGGAGCTGACATCTACATCGTATGATTTCAAGGGAGTTAGGCTTCCTTCTGGGTAAGCATCCTTCTCTCTATTTTTGCAAGGGGAACTCTGTGGCCCCTGAGCTCTTTCTCCGTGATGCGGGGGGAATGCACGGCTGCTCTGGTGGGTGCAGGACAAACCCCGTTCAGATTCCCACGCAGGAACCTGCTGGCTGGGCCTCAGCATGCGCCAGGGCTTAAACACCCCTCTGAAACTCGCACTGGAACGGAATTCCCATTGCAGCGGGACTGAGACACGGGGCCTCGAGCGGCGAGTGGACCGCAGAGATCACCCTCCGCACGACCGAGGCGGTGCTCCCGGGACGCTTAGTTTCCAGGACAGTGGGGGGTTCTGAGCTTGCCGGGCCCTGCCCCGTTCTCTCTGCCTCTCCCACCCCCTCAGCCTTCACCTGTTAGGACACAGCACCCAGGCCCTCGGCAGACGCGGCCCTCGATCGCGAACTTCCAGCCTGCAGCCCGTGGGCTGGCACTTTTCTTTTCTTTATTACGTATCCAGCCTGGGATGCTCTGCAGTAGCAGAAGCAAACAGAGCAGATCCTGCCATGAAGACGAAGCGAAGCATTGTCACGTGGAGTCGCATGGTGGCGGGGCCCAGGGCAGGTGGCTGCTAGACATGGCGAGGGCCACCCATTCGCGGCCACCTCTTGAGATCATTGTCTTCCTCTGTTGTCCGGGCGTCTGGGTTTAGGAATTGGAAGTGTCCCTCCCCAGTGTAACGCTGATGCTGAGCTGAACCCCAGAAGACCTGGACCCTCCCCGGAGCTGTCTGGGGAAAGGCTGGACTCCGCTGTCTCTCTCTTTCTGTTTACAACTGAGCTTACCTTACTATAAATGTTGGGGGGACGGTTTCTTAGGCCCCTGTGGGTCTCTGAGGCTTCCCTCCTCTGGCGGGGTGCCACCCTGGGACAGTGACAGCCAGAACAGTGACAGTGTATTGGGCACAGAGCAGGCCCGGGGCAGAGAGGCCTGGCCCCAGGTCTCCTCGCCCTTCCCTGCAGCTCCGACTCTTCCTGCTTCTTCCTCCTTCCTGCCCCAACCTGCTGCAGGCTCTTCCCACAGGAAAGGAACTGCCAGAGCGTGGCTAAGAGCAGCGCCACCCTGCTCCTGCTGGGGAAGTGAGGGACCAAACGTGCTCGAGGTCAGACAGACCCCAGGGCTGCTGTACAGCCCGTTAGGACCCACTCGCAGTAACAGCTTAGGGGACTGGCACGGTAAGATTGCCTTCGCTTGCTCCTTACTAGCTGTGGGACCTTGGCCGAGCCTGCAAACATTTGGCAGTCTCCTCAACTCACCCGTGAATTGAGCAAAACAGAGGCTGCCATTCACGGGGACTTTTAGGAATCAAAATTCAAGACACAAAAGGAGACCTTGAGACAGAGCCTAGCCGGTCTTGGCAGGTGACAGACAAATCCCTATGGTGTTTTCATCTTGTCTCCTCAGATGTTGTGCCTTAAGGATCAGAAAGGTGGTCGTTCTGTTAAAGGTAACAAGGTAAAGTTTCCCTTAAGTTAAAGTTAAAATTTCATGCCTTATAATACTTTTGAGTTGTGGGGAAAGTAAAGGGCAGGAATCAAGAAATCTGGGGTGCAGAGGCACCTTCTCAATGCCCTCTGGTCACTGTGTTCAGTACCTCGCTGCACAGGAGTGGAGGGGGAGTCCCCATGTCTGCTTGAAATCTGGCTTCTGAGTGGCCAGTGTAACGCTGGGCCCCATGAATGGTGCATTATTCTGTTTTAAGTTAACATTTTCAAACCCCAGAGGTTGGTTATTGCTTCCTAAGTCTTACTATAATGCTGCCTACTCAGAAATGGAGACAAATTAAATGTCCATCAAGTAATGAGTGGAGAAAATAAAATGAGATACATATGCGCAATGGAATATGATTCAGCCATGAAAAAGAGGAAGTCCTGTCATTTGTGACACATGGATCGTTATGTGACACAGCCACAGAAAGGCGAGTATCACATAACGTCAGCCACAGTTGGTTTCTAATGCAGCTGACATCCTAGAAGTCGAGAGTCGAAGGGTGGCGAACAGAGGCCGGGGAGTAGAGGGGAAATTGGAACACATGGTCAGTGTGCACTAAGCTGCAGTTGAATAAGAGCAAGACATTTTGGGGTGCTATGGTGCAGGAGGGTGACTACCTGGAACAGTAACGAGCTGTACATCTCAAAAAAGCCGGAAGGAAATCTATTGACAATTTTCACCATAAAGAAATGATCAATGCTGGAGGAGGGAGACCGACTCACCCTGACTGAAATATTACACAGTGAATGGAAACACTGAGTGTTACTCTACGGCTATGCACAATTTTTACATCTTTATCAGTTAAAAATTAAACAGGAAGAAACATGCTCTTTGTTCATCTGCTGGTAATTGCCTTTCTCCCTTGATTTGTGTCCCACCTGACGAGTCACAGAAGACAGGGACATGTTAGATGCAAAAATGGGATTGCTGAGGACGTGGGCAGCAGGAGCTGGGGTGAGGGTGGGCAGGGCCGGGGGAGCAGAGTGCTAGAGGCCCCTTTCCTGTCGTCCGCATGTGCTGTCCAGCGCGCCGTGTGAACCCCTCGTGGTGTCTGCGCTGAATGAAAGTGTAGAGTTGAACAAGGGAAATCTCACAGTTGCTGCCTCTTGAACAAGCAAGGCTGCTCCAGACCCAGGGTGAGAAGGGCACCTGCTTCCTCGACAGCCTTCGTGCATCTCGGAAGGAAAAGTCAAGGAAGGCTGCTGACGGCGTTTTGTGTCTGGGCTCAAGTGGCTGCAGGAGGTGCTTTCAAGGCTGAGAGCGGGTTGGGGTCAGACGTGATCGAGGACACACTGGGTCCGCATGGGGACTCGAACAATCTTATCTCATACAGCAAGAGGGCTCTGGCCCTGAAAGCAACCTGTTTGCTGGGATCTATCGCTCTGCAAGGCGGCTGCGCAGTGAACAGTGAAGGTCCCCGCAGGTCTACTGTCTCTGCTCCTGGGCAGGGGCTCCCTAGAGCAAACAGCAGTGTCGTGTTGACACCGATGGTCTTAGTTCTCCTAACTGTTTGATTCGTTAATGTGCATTTGAAGAAATAATACCAGCACGTCCAACTGCTGGCTTTGAAGATGGTATCATTTAGAGCAACACAGAAGTAGGTGGGGTTTAAAGTTAAAAACAAGTTGATTTATAGTACAACCACTATGGGAATCAGAATGGAGATTCCTCAAAAAACTAAAGCTAGAAACTCTATTGGACACAGCTATTCTTCTTCTAGGTATCTTCCCAAAAGAGTTAAAGACATCATGTTACAGTGATCCATGAATACCTAAGTTTGTAGCAGCACGACTCATGATAGCTAAATCATGAAGTGGCCTACATGCCCACTAACAGATGAGTGGATGAAAGAAAATGTGGTGTTTACTATGGAGTACACCATGGAGTACTACGCTGCCATAAAGAAGGACAGACTTGAGTCTTTTGTAGGAAAATGGATGCATCTTAAGACCATAATGTTAAGTGAAATGAATCAGACACACAAGCTTGAATAGCACATCGTTTCTCTTATACAAGAAACCCAAAGTATAAATAAAGAGCAAAATAAAACATAGGCAATAGAAAATAGGGAAATGGATCTTTAGCAAAAGGGAGGGGGACCAAGAGATGGAGGGAGGAAGGAAGAGAGGGGAAGGGGGTAAAAGAAAGAAGATGTGTTGTGCACACGCACCAACTCCCCCTGAGGAATGCCATTATTATTTTTTTTTTGGTGGGTACCAGGGGTCAACCTCAGGACCTCGCGCGCCAGCAGGTGCCCATGCCACTGAGCGATATCACCGGCCCTGTGTTTGTATGTGGGTTCCGGGAGTTGAACTCAGGATGTTGCGCTTGCCAGGCAGGCGCTTACGCCGCTAAGCCATTGCACTGGCCCGGAACGCCATTATTATGCACTGCAAACATGTACCAATGAAAACAAAAAGAGAAACTGAGTTGATTTAAAGAAAAACTCATTAAATAATTAGTTGTACAGATGGTGCTCAACCATGCTGGAAATTTTGACTCCCATGTATGAAAGACAGGTGCGAGAAGCACACCCAGTGCTCTCTGAGGGTCCTGCAGAGTCGAGGCTTAAGGACAGTCCTCCTTTGGGGACGGCGTGTCACTCACAGGGCCTCACAGAGAGCACAGGGAAGACAGCAGCCTGGCCCAGCTGGTGACCTGCACAGTGACCTGCACAGGCAGGGGCACGGAACCCCCAGGCTGAGCATCATTTCTGTTGTGCAAATGAGTAGAGAATCAGAAAAGTCCCCTTGGCTGGAAACAGACTTAGTGGTGGTTCTCCTTGGGGCTGAAGCTTTCAAACAGGAAGTACCAGCTGGTGTTGGAGGATGCCACACCAGGCAGATGTGTTCCCCAAGAGTGGCACCTGCCATTGCGGTCACCAGGCCTCAGGGAGAACAGGCCAAGTGCCAACAGAGCAATGCTGCAGAGGGAGCACATGCTGGACAGACAGAAGGGATGGGAAACAAAGGCAAGGGCTGAGCCTGAGCCATAGAACCTTCTGGAAAGGTCGGTGCAGGGCAGGAAAACACAGCCGTGTCTGTTCAAGAGGAAGTTAGGTTGAACTTAGGAGAGGAACATCGGGGCCAGACAGGGAGTGCCTTCCTCAGGTAGAAAGCCTGCAAGCCAGGCAGGATCCTGCAGGACGCACTGTCCTTTGGCGTGGAGAGTCCTGGTCTCAGGCCTACCAGGCAGCGGGCAGGGCCTTCAAGAGGGGAGAAAGCTTTTTTCTCAGGAGTGAGTTCTCATCTCATGACTGGGGTGATTATAACGCAAACTCCTCTCCTCCACTGGCCTCTGGCTCATGAACTCTTCTGCATGCTCTGTGTCCCCTTCTTCATAAGCTGAACCTCTGTGAGGCCCGCATTTGGAGCCGAGCACGTGTGGGTGCCGTGTGCTTGGACCTCCAGCTCCATGAGCTGAACAAGCCCCTTTCTTTGCAGAGTATCCATCCTCCAGGGTTTTGTAATAGCAACACGAAATGGACTACAAAAATTGCCTTTCCTCTGAGACAAGACCGAATACCGCTGGTATCCCGCACATTGGCGATTCCTAACGATTTAAACGCTGCAGCTTTGCTCAGCGCTCGGTCCTCCTTGTTGGCCTTTGTGGCCGGTCTCTCGCGGTGGCTGGGTCTGTTATCCAGGCAGACCATTCGAGTACAGGTAATTATCTCTTCATGCAACGCACAGGTTGCCACCCCTCTGAGCCTACGTCTTATGTCTGTACCTACCTCACGGTGGTATGGTGAAGTGCAAGCGGCAGAACATAGGCAGGGCGCCTGGCACACAGGAGATGTTAGTTATGGGGGGTGATTTTTGCTTTCCATGGACATGGGGCAAGGGAAAGGCCAAAGAATGAGAGATGACAGGGCAGAGGCCCTTGGGGGAGAAAGCACACACAGTTACTTCTGGGAGCCTATGGGGATGGGTCCCGGACACCTGTGGACCCCAAATCGCTTCTGTAAAGTGGTGCAGGCTTTGCGTAAAACCCGTGCATCTTCTCACATGGTCCGAACACCTCGAGATCACTTACGATGCCTGACGCGGTGCGAGTGCTATGCGAAGGGTTGTCGTACCGTGCTGTTGAGAGAATACGACAGGAGAAGTCCCTGTGTGCTCAGTACAGACATAACTCTTCCAGAAGTTTTCTGTCCAAGGCTGCCTGAATCCCTGCATGAGGAACACACTTGGTCGGGAATGGAGGGCTGGGTTCCCTATGTGGCCCTCACTCCCCTGCCAAAGCAGCAACAAACTCCCCAACTACTGGGGGTAGAGGTAGATGGGGAGAAGGAGGAGGAGGATTCTGGGCAGAAATGACACGCAAAGCTCAGTTTGTAGCCCTGGGCACACAGGAAGTGCCTGTGCTTTCGGGGAGTAATGGAATGCATTTTATGGGAGGAAGAGAGAGCTTGGGAAGAGGACAGAGCCAAGGTTGTGTGGGGAGGGGTGTCCTTGAGAAGGGGGAGACTTTAAAAAGTGTGTGACCTTCACCTGGGAAAATGTCAGGGGGGAAATAGTTATGACTGTACATACAACTACAATTGTGTGAAACATGCCCCTCCACTAACAATTCGAAGAAAATCTGGTACGACTAAGATTTTTTTTAAAGTACATTTTTAAACTTCAACTCATAAAAAGTAGAAAGAGCACAGTGAAATCATTTAAATTATTATTATTATTATTATTATTATTTTTTATGTGGGTACCGGGAGTCGAACTCAGGACCTTGCGCTTGCCAGGCAGACGCTTGTGCCACTGAGCTCTCTCACCGGCCCTAAATTATTTTTTAAAACAACAGGGAACACTGTTTTCCTTAGTTCCCAGGCTATTACATTTGATAAGGAAATATTTCTTATCCAGGTACAGTGGTGTACACCTGTAATCCCAGCTACATGGGAGGCTGAGGCAAGAAGATCACAAGTTTAAAGCCAGACTGGGTAGCACACCAAGATCCTGTCTCAGATTAAAATTTTTAAAAATGGGCTGAGTGTGTGTGTAGCTCAGTGGTAAAGCACTTGCCTAGCATGCCCTATTTAATCCCTAAGGAAATTTTTTTTCCCAATTTTGCTAATACTTATAAAGGCAATGTACACATTTATAATAACATTTAAAACAAAAACACCGAGCCCCTGGGTGGGCTGGGATGCTGGGTACAGCAGATTGAAGCCAGTGGCAGAAGGTGCTGTAGTCTGGGCCGGGAGCACCCTCCAAGGTCCCTGTTTTGAAGGCTTTGTCCCAAGCCCATAGCACTATTGGAAAGTGGTGGAGACTTCAGGGAGTGGGGCTTGGTGGGAGGAAGTTGAACGTTGGGGGCCTGGCTTCCAAAGAGCTACTGGGGCCCTCCCCTGCCTGTCTCTCTGTTTCCTGGCCACCTAGAGGTTAGCAGCATCAAGGCATGGCATGTGCTTCTGCCATGATGTGCTGTCTTGTCACAGAGTCAAAAGCACCAGGGCCTAGTTATATGGACTGAAAGCCCTGGAACCATGAGGCCACATGAACCATTCCTCCTTTCAGTGATAGAAAGCTGATGAACATGGAATGGCTTCTCTGAAGGTCTTATTTTTAAAACAATTCCCATGCAATTCTCCTGGTGCGGCCCTCCACTATGATCCTAGAACACATTCTATTTCTCCACATGCTAACGCACTCTATTCTAAGTACCTGCTCATCTGTTTCTCTTCCCTTGGACTACAAGCAGAAAAGGTAATAAATATTTGTTGAATTAGTGAATTCAACAACTATTTTTTGGATACTGTATTAGGTTTTTTTATTGCTATAACAAAATACTTGAAGCTGGATGCTTTATAAAGAAAAGAGGTTAATAGCTGGGTTTTGGGATTTCAAGAGCATGGTGCCAACATCTGCTCGGCCCTGGTGATGTCTCCCTGGGCAGCATCACATGGCAGATGGCATGGTGGCCACAGTGTGAGGAGAGGAAGGGATTGTGGCAAGACAGCCAGAGAGCAGGGAGGGACCTGCCTTGCTGTTTTATGACAGCTCACTTTGGTAGGAACAGACCAAGGACACTCAAAGAACAGTGCCCCACCTTCTAAGGGTTCCTTCACCTCTTGATGTCACCACACTGAGGACCAAGCCTCTCCTACGTGAACCAGCAGGGGACAAATCACATCCAAGCCACAGCAGATGCCCAGTGTGAGGCATCTGGATGCAGCAACAAGCACAGCCACAAGAGGAAACCCTCACTCCACGGAGCTTTCGCTGTAGGCAGAGGAAATGGATGACAAGGGCATACAGTTTGTAGGGTGTCAAATAGTGATGAGTCTGCGGGTGAGGAGCGCTCGGGCAGGGGCTGAGGGAGGAGCGGAAATGGGTCCTGGGCACCCCTAGCAGAGGAGCACTCAGTGGACAGAGCCCAGGGCAAGCGTCCTGGGCCGGGTGAGCCTGGTGTAGCACAGAGCCAGGGAGCAGGGGGCAGGAAGGGGGTGCAGTCCGGCCAGAGCAGATCAGACTGGGGCAGCTGGGCTGCAGACGCGCAGGACCCTGCAGCTCACCATGAGAACAGGGCCTTTGTCCCGAATGAGTTGAAAGTCGGTGTGGGGAGGATGGCTGGCAGAGAAGTGGCATGTCACAGTCCTGCTTTCCTCCAGGAAGAAGCACCCTGGCGGCTGGATCAAGGAGCCATGTGAGAAAGCAGAGTGGCGGACACTGTTGTCACAGTGCAGGTGGGAAATGATGTGTCTTCTGGAGGTGGCTGGAAGGTTGGGAGGCTGTGAAATGGGGGAGAAAGGAGATTTAGCAGGACCTCAAATGGTCATCCTGAGCACCTGGAAGTTTGGCCCTGCCCCGCCCCGCCGGGGAGGGGCAGCTGTGGGAGAAGCCATGTGAACAAGACCAGCAGTGTGGTTTTGGACGTACTAAGTTCGAGTTGCTTACTGTATTAGATATGCTTTTCTTGCTGGTGTTGGAGTCCTCATGGTTCCCAACAGCTGGGAGAGTAGGTAGTGTTCCTTTTTCAGTACTGCAGTCTAACAGGAACTGAGAGCTACGTAGCAGGGCAGGAGGAACTGAAACAGCACTGCGAGAGGTTTTGTGGAGACCCAGGGAAACAGGTTTGCATCCCACAGCCCAAGTCCTTCTGCAGCCCGTGGGTGTCTCCTGCAGTCTTCAGCAGCATCACAGGCCCAGCGGTCCTCAGTGTCACAGACCCTTGTACTTGGGAAATTCTGAAGAAGTTTGGAATTGGAAAGGGTATGTGGGCCCTGCGGGGGGAGACGGTCTGTCCCAGGCCCTGATGTCCCTGCAGGCCTTTGCTGAGTGTGCAGATTGTGCAACTGCCCCGTGTCCTGATGCTCAGTGGCTTCTCCGGCCACTTAGGGGGGGAAGTAGGTCAGAGTGCAGGAGACAGGCTTGTTGCTTCTTGTGCACCTGCTGGGCTCTTAGCCCTGTCTCCTGTCCCGTGATGCAGCCCCCCACACGTGTAGGTGTCATCTGGGACCCCCACGCCAGCCCCGTGTTATGTAGGGGCAGGCATTCATGCAAATGTGCTGATGCTGTTTTCCGTGTTATTAGTAGTGACGTCCTTTGTGACCCAAGAGGCTTGTGTCTTCTGCCGACATCAATGAAGCAGCAGCCATGTACGCTGGGCAAAGTTTCCCACTGTTCACACCTCTCCGCAGGCCTCGGCTCTCTGAAAATCGTCATCTACTGCCACATTCTGGGATCAACACGCAGTGTGGGGTGAAATATAAAGGGATCGGTGCAGATGCTCCAGGCCCAGATGGGGAGGCGTCCTCTTCCTCCTGGGGACTTTGTTTCCGAACGTAGTACTTGGTGGAGCAAGAGGAAGGAAGGGATCTCATGGAGATGCGGGATTAGACTAATTCCGAATTCCTGGCTGCTCTTTCACGCAACACGCCTTGTTGTGTCTACAATCAGGATTGAGCAGAGGATGGGGACAGGTGGAAAGGGCAGTTTTAGAAAAGAGGTGGCAGATAATGGCTGCTGAAAGAAAAGCCATTTGCTAAGGGATGGGCAGAGCCAGGCCGCAAAAAATTCAAGGTCTTCACTGACAAAGAATCCACCGGTCATTTACTTTTCACAGATTAAGACTGGGAAGGTCACTGGCTGGCTCAGCCCTCTTTGTTCAAGGTCGTGTTGAGCCCCTGCCTCCTCTGGGGGAGCTTTGGAGACCTAGAAGAGGCACTGATTGGATCGTCTAAGGCAGCACCAGGAGGGGGCATCGTTGCCACAAGCATCAACCTTTTAAGCATGTGCATTACCAATTTAGTGGCGTATTAAGTCCAGGAAGTACCACAGATCTGTTATTTATACTGTGTGCTGTGCAGTCTGTCTTCCTTTAACTGAAATTCATCCTTTTTGAGTTGATATTAGTGATCCAAAAGGGAGGGGGCACCTAAAGGTGCTTGTCTGGAGCCATCAGAGCAAAGAGCACACGGATTAGTCAATACTGCAGCAATAGCTTCAATCAAGTATTAGTGAAATCTCATTTCAACAGCCGTGACTTCACTGAGGGCTTTTCCAATCCCCCTTGACATTCCGCAGCCAAAATTTGTTCTCAGAGGGATGACGGAGGGGGTTGGAATGGCACTGTGACAAATGAAACATAAATATGCTGATGTTGGTGTAGATAGTTTGCGCCCATTTTTTCCCCCTCTGGGAACATGGAAAATATTTAAATCCAGTATTCTCTATAGCCCTCTGAGCTAGGTTGCCATCCCAAATAAGAAAAAGATAGGAAAATGGGAAGACGATGAAATTTAAAGGTGCCAGAAGCTACTTTGGAAGCTCTGTACTTCTATTCACATATGCCACTTTGATCTTATAGAATGTGTTGATTGAGTAAAAAAAAAAAAATTCCCATACAAAATAGTCTGCCTCATCTTAATATGCAAAATTTCTTATTACTCCTTTTACTCTCTGTTGCAACTGGTTCTATGAAAGGACAAGCTTGATATCTCAAAGTGAACTCGTCCTCCCTGTCTTGCAAATTAGATTCTAATTATTTCCATCCTCTTTTGCTTCCATGTCATACAATGAGAAATTCATTAATTGCACACAGTCTCTGAATCAAGGTTCTTGCACGAGGGTTGGGGAATTAATGGAAGTTTCCACATCATTTAAAGAATGAAGAGCACTGATACAGATGCGTATTGTTTCTACAGCAGGGATTTTGTGGGTGATCACTATCTCCCTGAATCCAAAGACAGCGAGATAATTATGTTCTTCTCTAGGGAATGGGCTGTTGAGAAAAACACTTCTGGTTTTGTTGCTGAGAAGTGCATTTGGGGTGGAAAGGGAAAAAATACTGCTTTCTCACGTGTCCTTGGGGGGGATGGACGGGGGTTAGAGGAAGGACGCATGTGTACCGTAGTTTTCTTTTCTTAGGTTCTGAGCCTTTTCTGTGGGTTCAGACCATCCTTGGGTTCTGCTTGGGGTAACCGACAGCCTGTTTCTCAAAGTACCCAGCTGGCAGGGGGTGGGTGCTGCCATCTGTCAGGAGGGCTCCACTCCTAGACACGGGGTCTGCCAACACCAGCCACACACGGCTGCTGAGCTCTCAGAAGGCAGCTAGGTCTGAATCGCAATGTGTGGCGAATGCAAAATGTGGCTTTGCCTTCAGTTGTTTCAGTTACCTACAGCCAGCTGCTGCCTGGAATGTTCCTAAGTTTGTGCTGTGTGCTCTTCCAGGGTGGCCAAGTCCCCCACCCAGGACGGGAACCAGCCCTTTGTCCCCAGGATCCATGCTGCATGTGCCGCCTTCCCCTTCGTCGCTTGGCAGCTGTCTCTGCTCTCAGTCAACCACTATGGCATCTCAGTGTCCCCGTTCAAGTGACCTTAAGTGGTGGCGGCTTCATGCTACATCGCAGTGCCTGTGTCCTTCACCCCTCCTCATCTCGCTGTGTTGGCTTTGTGTCATCTGTAGTCACCACAAGGACAAAGGTTACACTCTCCAGAGCATCTTCTGAGGAGACCTGGGTTAAGCTGGTGTGGGGACGCTACCACAGGTAGAAGGGAGCAGGAACACTAAGTGCGATCAGTGACCCGCAAGTGTACCCCTAAAGGATTTCTCCAGTTTAACCAGCGACTCGTTACCCAACTCCACCATTCATTCTGCACGGATAAGCATTCATGGAGGACTAACTTGTCCCAGTACTGGAATTCAAAACCCACCAAACTCGCTTTTCTAAACAATGGAACCCATGACCCATTTATAGGTGGGTCATAGCAGACATATTTTTCACTAAAATGACAGAATAAAAAATATAAGAAGCAATTAAAAAAAAGAAGAAGGGTGAATATAGTGCAATGAGATATGGGGAGGAAGAGACCACATTCACATACTTATATAGTATATCATTATAATCGTTGTTAATCTCTGACTGTACCTAAGTAATAATTAACCCTTATCATAGATATATATAGGAAAAGCATAGTACACACACACACATATATGGTATATATATATATATATATATATATATATATATATATATATAGTTTGGTTCTTGTCCAGTTCGGTTTGCCACTACAATTGTGGAAAGAAGTGAGTTTGTGAGCTGAGGTACCACTACCCACAGGTGTGCAGGAGGCCTCGGAGCCCAGCCAGAGAAGCTTCGTGAAGAACCCAGACCCTCACCCAGGCCACTGCATGGGACCCTCTGGAAATTTCTTGTAACAGGAAGAGGTAAACTCCACTCTTCAATCTCTAAAGCATGCCACTGTTTGTGTAGAAAATTGACATTATCCAAAGTTCAGTTCACTTCCTTTTGCCCAATTGCTATGGCATTTCCATATTTCCCCTTCTATTTTAAACATCCCTAAGAGTCTCCTCTGGATTTTATATTCTTGTTAAGATGTAATTCTTGCCACCTTGTGAACCTTTATTTTTATTTTTATTTTTTATTTTTTAAATTTTTTATATTTTGTGGGTACCGGGGGTCGAACTCAGGATCTTGTGTGCCAGCAGGTGCCCATGCTGCTGAGCGATATCACCGGCCCTTTTTTCGTATGTGGGTACCAGGAGTTGAACTCAGGACCTCGCGTTTGCCAGGCAGATGCTTATGCCGCTGAGCTGTCTCACTGGCCCCCACCTTGTGAACCTTTAAAAGTTTGTTTTAATTTAATTTAAATTTTTTGAGACAGGGTCTCACTAGTAGTTCGGACTGGCCTTGAACTCAAGACGATTCTCCCGCCTCAGCCACCTGAGTGCCGGTATTACAAGTATGTGCCACCACATTCAGCTGTGAACCTTTTATAAAAAGCTTATTTTGATAACTCTTTGGATCCAAACATGATTTGAGGGGCTTATGTTTTTTTTTCCCCCAGATTCTCCTCCTTTTTCATATTGATTCCTCCTCTCTCTCTCTCTCTCTCTCTCTCTCTCTCTCTCTCTCTGCCTCTCTGCCTAGGCTTTGGCAGCCTCAGCCTCCTAGTAGTCAGGATTCCAGGCTACCATGCTGGGCTTGACATTTCCTTTTTAAGAATACATCTTCTACTTACTCCAAGTCTTTTTTTCAGCATTGCTATTAGTAAAACCTGTGTCATGTAGCCACAGCGTCTTGTGTCCATGGCTTCCCTACAGTTAACTCAGCTAAGTAGGAGGCCATTCCCAAACGGTACATCCTGGTAAACGTCTTCAGAGTTTCCTTCTGTAGTAGCACCATGTTTCTTTAAAATGCAGAATGTTCTGGAATACTCTGATTCCCTGCCCAGACTTCCTGAAGGGCCGTGTCTTTGCTCTGCTTTTTTCTCTTCCTTGGTGTAGAGGAAAATTGTATGGCTATTGGCTGCCTCAGCCACAGGGACTCCTGGGTCTAAGAGGGCCCAGCCTTCCTTTATTGTTCCTGGTCCTTGGGGTAATTGGGAAATAGGCTTTAATGAGTAAACCCAAAGGCTTTCCATGTCTCCTCTAGCTGCGTCTACTCTGAATGCTTTAGGATCACAAAATGTAAATATTAGCCCAGTCAGTGATCTTTAAGATAACATACCAGCACATTCCTGCTCTGTCTACTCCTGAAAGAAAAATGAGACTTCAGATCCTTTGTGATAATTTTCCAGAGGAAAGGCTTTATGAGGAAAGAGTCTAAAGAGCTGACTCACACCAGGTAAGTCAGTGTTTCCGTTCATTTGATGATGACTAACGGCCTTCTCAGTGCAAAGCATAATGATTTAAAATTATTATATTGTGTATCCAAAAGATGGCAGCACCCCCTCTTCCTGTTTCCTGTCTTAGGACAGAATAGAAAGGTCATCTTGTTCTTGCTATACTTTTCCTTTCCTTACCACACAACAAAAACAGTGGGTGAAGGTCACATAAGCAAATTAGTAAAATATGCCCAGAGCCTCTTTGGTACAACGCTAATAATTTGATAGACACATGTACGGCAAAAGGCTGTGAGCTGCTTTCTGTTCTTGGGTTATTTTCTGACCGTGGGTGTTTGCTTCTGCTTCTGAATATTTAAAACGGTGACGGCAAAAACCTCCACAACATTTTCCAAATGAAGAAGACCCGTAGGTTTCCCTGAATGGTCAAAAGAATACTGCACAAACTTAAAATTCAGCAATCATCACAGTTTATTTCTTTTTTTTTTTTTATGTGGGTACCAGGGGTCGAACTCAGGACCTCGCGTGCCAGTAGGCGCCCGTGCCGCTGAGCGATATCACCGGCCCTTTCTTCGTATGTGGGTACCGGGAGTTGAACTCAGGACCTCATGCTTGCTAGGCAGACGCTTATGCTGCTGAGCTATCTCACCGGCCCCACAGTTTATTTCTTGGCCATTACATTTCCCAAAATCATTACTTTACGCACTCCATCTTGGTTTTTTGGAGACATCTACACAAAATTTTCCTTCATATTCCAGTTATTTTTTCGCCTCATACAATTTTCTCTAAAGTTAGGCTACTCACTGGTTACAGCATAGGTTTAGTTACTGGACTGTTAATTCTGGACTAATGTCCCTATTAGTTTTTTAACCATTACTGAGCTCTTTAAAAAATCATGATTTTAGGGCCGGTGAGATGGCTCAGCGGCGTAAGCGCCTGCCTGGCAAGCGCGAGGGCCCGAGTTCGACTCCCGGATCCCACATACGAAAAAAGGGGCCGGTGAGATCGCTCAGCGGCACGGGCACCTGCTGGCACGCGAGGTCCTGAGGTTGACCCCCGGTACCCACAAAAAAAAAAAAAAAAAGTCATGATTTTAATTCATCCTGTTCTGGGAGTTACTTGAAATCAGGTCGCTCTGTACAAAGGAAACTGGGGACATCCGTGTGATCCATTGTCTACTGTAGTTAGATGGGTCTGAGTTTACATCCAGACTTTGTTAGGTGCTGTGATTTCCAGCAAGTTGCTCAACCTTGGGGAAGTGTCATCGCAATGAATAATGGGGATAAAATACCCAATTTCCAGGCTCGTCGTGAGAATAAAGTGAAAGGTTCCCTATACTGTTCCCAACCAACCTGAGCCCCCCTCTTTCCTATTAAGAAGACAGACATGGATATGCACCATTATTGCTGCTGGGCTCGAAGAAGAAAATTAACCACAGGACTATACTTCTACAAATATTCCTTCTGTTCTTTAGGAACAACTATTTAATTGGTTTACATGTTCCCTACAGGCTATCGTTTAAATCATTCATTCAAGCAACATGTACACCAGTAACTGACGCTTAGGGCGGGCTTTCCTGTTTCTTTACGCGGATTAACTCCTTTAGTCCTCTCAGGCTCACCATGAAAAGATGCTGTCACCCCACTTTACCCCGGGGAGATGGAGTTACAGAGCTGCTGGGGAACTTCTTCAGTCACACGGCTAACAGCACGAAAAACCTAGGTGTCTGGGGTCTGGGGTCGCAGCCACTGTGCTAGCCACATCGCCATCTTCCCGATAGAAAACGAGGAAGTGCCTTGGAAGGGAGCCCCGCCCCCGCATCACCTCCGCTCCCTGGTATGAGGGAGTGGGTGAAGGGTTAAAAGAAGAAAGCACCGTAGAGAAAGACTGGAGAGGTTTCCCAAGGATGTGTCTAGGAAGAGCCAGCGGGACCTCGACAGCTGAGACTTGAACTCGGTCGAGAAAAAAGGAGAGACGACAAACAAGAGTACAGCTAAAACTGGTGAGGCCACACAGGATCCTGTTAGAGATGGCGGGAGTCCAGTCCTGAGAGTCTCCCATCAAGGCTGAGTTCCCTCGGGCGCTTCTCTTTGCTCACCGAGAAATCCCAATGGCATTTGGTTTTCTTCGAGGCCTCTATTCCCCATTTCTTGGTGGGCTATTATTCAACCACAAGGTGACCGCCTTTGGGGTGAGTGAGCCCCCTCCTTTCAGCCAGGGAACCCACTTCTCAGGTCCAAGAGGGTAACCTTGCTCATGTCCCATTGCCAAGCCTGAGTTACAGCGGGTGGAGGCAGGAGACGTCCAAGCTCACTTAGGCATAAAGCTTGAGTTGGGGTCTCGGTGTGGCCAGAGGCCACCAACGACACCACTAACTTGAGGAGATGGAGCCAGCTGTGTTTTGATGCCCTGTCCCCTGCCACTGTGTGGGCAACAGGACTCTGCTCCTCCACTGTCCACTGCCTTCTTTACCCCAGTCCCCACGGTGGGCTTTGGCCCAGCGCCTCCTGTTGCGACTCCTCCGAACACTTTCTGTGGTGCCCACTGGAGTCCCTTCATCCACCGTCGACTCCTCTCATCTGTTGTTTGATTTTAACATTAAAACAGAAGAAAGAGGTAGAGAGAAATGTTAGTCAAGTGTATTGAGTTCTTTTCTGTTTCCCCCTTTGTTTCAGGCTGAGGAAGTTGGTAGACCACTCTGAAAACTCCTTCACCGTGTTCTAGAACAGTTTTCCACCAGGGTTTGCCTGGGTGGTGTCGCGAGCCAGCAGAGACCGGAGCTGTGAAACTCGTCTCACTATTGAGCGCTGGTTAATACTGCGCAGCGGTCTCCGTGTTCACGGAGCAAACCCTGTGTGTGAGGAGGCAGATCGACTTCAGAAACAGCGCCTTTTCTGTGAGTTTGGACATAATCCATGGGTTTGGGGACCTGCGTTCCTCAATGCTATTGTTGGGAATGAGATCACATTAAAATTCTAGGAGGATAGCTTAGCAGCACCTATTAAAAAACTGAACAAGCATATATCCTATGACCCATCTCCCTTCATGGACTACCTTACACAAATACCATGACTAATGTACAAGCTGTGTGTGATTAGCCTTAAGAACAGTACATTTATTGAACCCTTACTATGTCGTATATGCTTTCAAATTCTTTAAATGTATTGAAAAGTCTTCCCAACAATCCTAAGAGGTAAATATTTATGACAAGATTATAGCCATCTTTAGATATCCTTGTTACATTTTAGGGTGGTTGCTCCTGCTAATTTGCAGAGAAGCGTGCCTTACGGTTAAGCCCGTTCACCATATGCTGCTTGTGGATAGAATACACACTTCAGAGCTGCCGGGAGCCTTACACGTCATGCAGACTGAACGATGAGGTCAGCGCCCTCGTGACAGTCACCTCTCTGGGCCCTGCCTCTGAACCCTGCTGCACTGGGAATCGAGCCTTTGGAGGACATTCCAGATCTAACCGCAACACAAGGTGAAATCTCAGCACCTTCCCAGGTCTTGACAGTTTCAGTGATGAACATGGGATTCTGATAAGGTTATAGCTTTCTGAAGAAGGCATGGAAAAGGTCCTCTGGACCAGGCGAGGTGAGATGAGAAGTCTTCCTGGGATTCGGTGCTGAACGCTCTTGCCCATGTGGTGGTGGGGGGTGCTTAGGGGCTCCCACGTCTCACCTCTGAATGAGTGTTGCTGTAGTTTGGATCTTAAATGTCCTCCAGTAGCCCAGGTGTTAAAAGCTTGGTCCCCAGCCCATGGTGCTACTGGGAGGTGGTGGGATCTTTCGGAGGTAGAGCCTTGGGGGAGGCAGTGAGGTCATTGGGGGCATGGCCTTGAAGAAGATAGGAGGAAATGAGGTCATGGGGGGTGGCATTGAATAAGACAGGGGGACCTGGCCCCTCCTGCTCTTCTGTCTTGTTTCCTGGCTATCATGAGGTGAGCAGCTTCCTCCCCACACACTCCTGCCATGATGTGCTGCCTCACCACAGGCCCAAAGGCAATGGGCCAACTAAACATGGATCGAAACCACCAAGAACTGTGAGCCAGAATAATCTCTTCTCTTTTTAAGCTGACGATTGCAGCAGGTATCTTGTTCCAGCCACAGAAAGCTGCCTGGCATGAATATTTAGATGCTGAGTGGCAATTGTTGGCTCGAGCCTTCCAGTGGCACTTTGCTTGCTGCTCACTTGCCTTCCGGTGGGAGGAGGAAGAGAGGTCCTCGTGCAGTCCCAGGCAAAGGCAATGTGCTCCGGTTGCTGGGTCAAAGCATCCCCAAAGCTAAAGCAAATGGTGCCAGCAGGTGGGACAGAGCTTTGGATGGTTGACACCTAGCAGGTGGTCACTTGGAGTTGAAAAGAAATGTGCCTTGCTTATGGGTTCAGACCTGCTCTCTTCTTGTGCCCTCTGATCCCCCTTTCCCTTGTCTCTGTCATCAGCTGCTTTAAAGGGGGCACATCAGAGGTGAGGCCAAAGTCGCTCTGCCCTCAAGGGCACAGAAGGTCGCCTACTTGTTAAGCCTGCTGGGGATTTAGTTGGTAGAGTTGCACGTAACTCAAAATTTCTGGCTCTGTTGATTTCAGGCATCTGAGTGAGCGTCACACCTGGTCCTGCAAGGAGAGGGCCCAGGGGTGCAGCAGGTGGGGCCGGGGCAGGGCTTCTCGCTGGGGACAGGAAGTTAGCCTGAAGTCCTGGCTGGGGTCTTTGGCCCTAGTCGCTGTACACTGTAGGACCCCGATCGGGGTGGTTTCTGTGTCCCTGCACATCCAAGGACACTGAGTTCTTGCCCCCGCCAGGTCGGGTATGAGAAACCCGTGGGATCTGTGGGTCCTACAGGCCCCATGACCTCTGAGCTACAAGCCGCTGTGGCTGAGAGGTTTTTGCCCACTGAAACTGCAGACAGAGAGGAGCCCAGCAAGGCCATAACCCTGAAGGGCCCGCTGGGGCCCTTCCTACAGCTGAACTGTAATGAACTTCTCTCTCTGCCGAGTCCGGCTTCCTCTGCCTTCTTACAGACTCCCGTGTGAAAAATCTCTGCGGCAGTCTTTCTCCATCTGGGGAGGTGGAGGCAGGACAGGAGGGCAGGGTGAGGAGCCGTCAGAGCAGCAGGGACCTGACCTTCGGCTCAGGGCAGACTCGACTAAGCTCCTGATCACAGTTCCTTCTCACCTCCCTTCTCCGCGCGTGGGCCTTCGTTTTGCCGATCTTAACGTGAAAAATGTGGATGAGTCCTTGCCAAGGACTGTGCTGTAAGACAGGGAAGGGCTGGGCCCAAGTCTGTTGGCAGTCAGGGTCCCCGCGGAGTGAACGCTGCCTTCTACCTGAGCTCAGGTTGCAGCTATGTGGAGGAAAGCGTCGGTGGTCGGGTAGAGGGGGGCAGTGAGCAGGTCGACACTGGTGGTCGTCAAATAGGAGCCGAGTGTTCTAGCACATTCCAGCAGCGACTGGCATGAGGACGGAGTGAGGGTGCAGCCTCTGTCCTCCTCCGAGGGTTGGTTGCCTTGGCAGCAGTTGGAGCCTTTTACTGCAGACTCCAAAAGGAACCGCGCTGCTCTGAATCACATTCAGCTTCCCACCTTTAGTGCTGTGAAACGAGCTTTTGAAGTAAAATATTCAGGGCTAGTAGCAGAGCCCTTCTGTCTGGTATCTTTTCTACAGACGTAAAAACAATACTTTCCTGCTTGCAACATGTATAGACTTTTCAAAAGAAGGTTTTATGTGGCTGTGGCCACTTCACTGGGTGAACATTACTGTGTAACAGCCCCGGAAATGCTCTTTATCTGGCCAGATAATTGTGAAACTGGGTTTCCTTTTGCACTTCAATCAAAAGACATTAGTTTGTTAAAGTTGCTACATGTCTTACTTCTCCCTGCCTTTTTCATCTGCAAATTTTTTTTTTTTATGTGGGTGCCGGGAGGCAAACTCAGGACCTCGCTCTTGCCAGCAGGTGCTTGTGCCACTGAGCGATATCACCGGCCCTTTTTTTCCTTTATGTAGGTACCGGGAGTCGAATTCAGGACCTCACGCTTGCCAGACAGGCGCTTATGCTGCTAAACCATCTCACCGGCCCAGCAAATTTTTAATAAATGACTTTTGGTCAACTGTTTTGTTTGAATATTGTGCTTCACATAAAAGGAAGAAAAGGAAATGAATATAAATCAGTATAATTTGATAATCCGGCACATGTTTGGGTAGTTTCATAAGTAAAGATGTTTTTAAGAGTTTTCTTGTAGAGGATAATAATAGCAATTACTTATTGATTTATTTATTTGGTCTTTTGAGACAGGGTCTCACTATGTAGTTCAGGCTGGCCTTGAACTCACTCTGTAGCCCAGGCTGACCTCGAACTCATACCACTCTTCCTGCCTCAGCCTCCCAAGTGCTGGGATTACAGGCGTGTGCCATTACGCCCAGCTAATAATAGTAATTAATGCCATTTATCAAAGACTTAATAATCTCTTCCAGGTACTTTGCCAAACACTGACAAAATTTTATATAGCCCCCAAATTAAGTTCATCAGGTGTTGAATCTTTGTTTTACATGTGCAAACCTGACAGCGATAGCATCTTTGCTAGGGCAGTGTGAAAATGTTTTTGTAACTCACTGTCTACCTAGTTTACTTTTGCTATTATGTATTTGGGTTTATCTTCTTTGGTGAGGAAGAAATTTCCAGAGGTTTGACATTTTTAGCAACAGATTTTTGAAGGTGGAGGATATGATTTTTATCTAGGGTTTGTAAAAATACTTACATTAATAAAAGCATTAGAGATATAAGTTCAGAAAGAGAAACAAAATCACTTTATTGGGAAGGGAAGAGAAATGGGAAATGGGGAATAAAAATCACTTTATTGGGAAAAGGAGAGAAAATAAGTAGGTAGGTAGCTACCTTGTTGGAGTAAGGTAGGGAGCCCAGAGCTGGCACTCAGGGCCTCCATTCTAAGCCTCTTTTACATGGCACAAAAGGGACTGTTCCCCTTGAGAGTTTTTACAACTTGATTGGTTATTTTGGGTTCCGAGACCCCTGATTTGGCCACTGCCTCTGTGGTCTCTTTGTGCTGTCCAGGTGCTTATTTTGTGAGGTTTACAGCAGGGTTACATTCAAGGCTGAGTTAGTAAAAAGGATACAGGTGTGTTTTAACGTATTAATATGGTAAGACTAGGGCCGGTGAGATGGCTCAGCGGCGTAAGCGCCCGCCTTGCAAGTTCGAGGGCCCGAGTTTGACTCCCGGATCCCACATACGAAAAAGGGGCCGGTGATATCGCTCAGCGACACGGGCGCCTGCTGGTGCGCGAGGTCCTGAGGTCGACCCCCCGGTACCCACACACACACAAAAAATATGGTAAGACTAATAAAATATATATGTACGTATGTACGTGAGTGTGTGTGTCCTGAGGTGTTAGCGTATGTTTTATATACAAAGTGAGTTTTTATGAAGAGACCCTTTAACTTCCCCTACACTCTGCTGATGGACATACAGGCAGGCGGCCTCCAAGATTTAGCTATTGTGAGCTGTGCTGCTGTAAACACGGGTGTGCACGAATCACTGTAAGATGATGACTTTAACTCTCTGGCGAGGATACCTAGAAGGGGAACAGCTGGGCGGAGTGGGATTTCTAGTTATAGTCTTTGAGGACTCTCCACACAGATCTCCACAGTGGTTGTACTAGTTCACCTCCCCCCAGCAGTGTAGAAAGGCGCCCTGCCCCCACAAGCTTGCCAGCATTTGCTGTTACTTGATTTCTTGATGATGGCTGTTCTTTCTGGGGTAAGTGGAATCTCCGTGCTGTTTTCGTTTGCATTTTTCTAATGGCCAGTGATGTTGGGCATTTCTTCACGTATGTATTGGCCATTTGCACTTCTTCTGAGAAGTGTCTATTGATTTCCCTTGCACCTCATAGGAAGCTGTGGCTGATGGAGCCAGGGCTCCTGTCATCTCCGGAAGCTGCGGTGCTGGGCCTCCAAGGTGGCTGTGACCTCCACAGAGGTCACCACAGTGCTTTCTGTCTAGAATTAGAAAGATGTCATGCAGAACGACGCCTGGCCTTCCCCCCTGAAAGCAGACACCCTGTGTCCTTCCTAAGGGCTGGTCCCCAGGTGCCTGCTGCCCCCGGGCCATGCACAGCTTTTCTTCAGTCCTTCAGGGACAAGGAGCCTCACCAGCAGCTCATCTGGGCCAGCTTTGAGCCTAGCGTGCGCCAGAGGGTGGGGGAAGCTGGCAAGGGGAGGGCGGCAGGAAGCCTTCCCATCTGGCACAGAGCCTGACCAAAGAGCCTGGCTCTCGCCGTCTGAGGAGTTGGAGTCTTGACTGCCCCGGTTTAATTAAACAAAATATCTGAAAACAAAGCCCCTAGATGGCAAGAAAGTTATTAAATATTCAAACTTGCTGCACCCAAAATCCTACTTAGTTGGTGATTAAGAGAAAAGGAACCACTGGACAAGTACTTAGGAGCAAGCGCATGCCGGTTATTACCATTGCTGACAGCCGTCCTGCCCTTGATTCTGAGTGTTTTCCTATTCGGAATTCAATACCGAGATTTTTTTTCCTATATAAATTGGAATAAAAAATCCAAGGCCATTTGGATATATGCAAATTTTGCACCTGAATATATACGAGGTATGTCCTGTTTTCTGTCTGCATCACTTTATTTTTATTTTGTATGATTTTATTTCGTGGTGGAAAGGTTGAACACAGGGCCTTCTGCATCATATCATATTTTGATTTTTTACTTCTATTTTTAATTTTATTGCATTAAGGACACCTTACATGATTTCTACCCTCTACCTCCAGGTTTTTAACTGCACAACTATCAGCACAGTGCCGTGTAATAGCCGATTTGGAGAGTCGCTCATCGCGTAGAACTGAAATTTTACACCTGTTGATCAGCAACCCTCCTCTTGCCCCACGCCTCGGCCCCTGGTGCCCACCGCTCTGTCCTCGCTCCTGCGAGTCTCGCTGTTTTCGGTGCCTTGTGTAAGTGGAATCACACAGGCTTTGACCCTGAGGCTGCCTTGGTGCACACAGCACATGCTGTTCTCCATCCAGGTTCACGTACATGGCTGCGCACAGCAGGACGTCCTTCCTTCAAGCCGAATGGTATTCCACTCTGCGTCTACACCACGCTTTAAAACCCGTTCATCTAGCAAGGGTGTTTAGGTTGTTTCCACATCTCGGCTGTTGTGACTCCTCCTCCTCCTCCTCCTCCTCCTTCTTCTTCCTCTTCTTCTTTGCCCTGCTTGGTACTGGGGATGGAACCCAGGGCTTCACATGTGCTAGGCAAGCAGTCCACCCAGCCACATCCCCAGCCCTTTCTATTTTTTGAGACAAGGTCTCACTAAGTTGCCTAGGCTGGCCTCAAATTTGTGATCCCCTGCCTCAGTATCCCAAGTAGCTAGGATTGCAGGCATATACCACCACGCCTGGCTGTTTTCGTGTTTCAAGATCGTTTTGGCGATTTGGAGTCTTTTGTGGCTCTGTAGGAATTTTAGAATTGTTTTTCTATTTCTATAAGAAATACCAGTGGGAGGGGCCGGTGAGATGGCTCAGCGGCGTAAGCGCCTGCCTTGCAAGCGCGAGGGCCCGAGTTCGACTCCCGGAACCCACATACGAAAAAAAAGGGGCCGGTGATATCGCTCAGTGGCACGGGTGCCTGTTGGCGTGTGAGGTCCTGAGGTCGTCCCCCTGGTACCCACCAAAAAAAAAAAAAAAAAAAAAAAAAAAAGAAATACCAGTGGGTTTTTGATAAGGGTTACATTGAATCTAGAGGTCACTTTGGATAGTAAGGGCATTTTAATAATATTTAGTCTTCTAATCCATGAACATGTTGCCTTTCTATTTGTCTGTGTCTTCCTTAATCTCTCAATAATATTTTACAGTTCCAGTGTGTAAGTCTTCCTTAGTTGAGTTTATTCAAGTATTTGTTCTTTTATATACTATTGTAAACAGGCTATTTCCCTGTTTTTTAATAGTTTATCAGTGTTTAGAAGCATAATTTATTTTTCAGCAATAAATCTGTTTAATAGCAGATTTCTAGACATCTCGTCTCGTAGATGATCAAACTGAGGACTTTGCTGTTGATTTTGTATCCTGCAACTTCACAGCGTTTGTTTATTAGATCTCACGGTGCCTTGGCAGCGTCTTTAGAGTTTTCTACATATAAAATCATGCCATCTGCAAATAGGGGTTTTACTTATTCCTTTCTGATTTGTGAGCCATCCCATTTCCTTGCCTAATTGCTCTGGCTCGGTCTCCAGGGCTGTGTTGAACAGAAAAGTCACAATGAGCACCCTGCCCTTCCTGTCCCTAAGGACCTGCAGCTTTGCACTACTGGGTGTGGTGTGGGCCGTTGGTTTTCCACAGGACCTTTGTCATGTTGAGGTAATTCCCATCTACTCCTTGTGCATTATGAGCCTGTAATCATGAAAGTGTGTTGAATTTTATCAAATGCTTTTCTCTGCATCTATTGAGGTAACCATATATGCATGAATATATATCTCTATCTTTATCATCTATCTATCTATCTATCATCTATATCAGAACCTTGGTTCATGAACTTAAAAATCCATGATTCTAGGAAAGATGGCCATAGTCATGTTCATGTTCATCACCTGATGCAGAGTTCATGAATGGAAGCAAAAATTTTTGACCAGAATCATGGAAAAAATTAAGTTTGTGACCAGAGGTACCACTGTATATATGCATATTTTCCATCATCCTGTTGCTGTGATGTCTCACAGCTGATTTTTGTACACTGAACCACCCTCGCATCTCGGGGATAAATCCCACGCGGTCGGGTGTGTGAACTTTCATGATGCAATTGGATTTGGGTTTGGTTTGTGAGTGTTTCATGGAGGACTTCCACAGATATATCCACCAAAGATATTCTTGTGGTGTCTTTGCCTGGATTTGGTGTCAAGGCAATGGTCATGCTGGGCTCATAAAATGAATTTGGAAGTGTTCCCTATCTTCTATGTCATTTTGTTGTTAACTTTTCTAACTTGGTATAAATGAAAAGAACAACAATGCAAAACAATATACTGATGCTGTAAGTGAGTAAGTAAGATCTGCTACAAAGGGGCCTGGCTGCCGTCACCAGGGGACAGGCTGTCAGAGAACAGCGACTGAAACTTACCAGAAAGGCAGAAGGCGAATTGCTCTTCGGGAAACTTGTGATTGACACAGCTTAATTTGGGCATTTGGTTGCCATCTTTTAATAAAACCAGCAAAAAAGCAGTAGCCACAACAGAGTATCGAAGTCCAAAATCAACTTCAGCTCAGATCCTGTGGCTTGTGTGTGGCCCCTGCTTGGGATAATTCTCTCAGTTCTTCCGGAAAGCAGGGAGCTTGGACAGGACTCTAAAGTAAAGCCCTCCCCGTGCCCTGCTCCTGGAGAAAATATGGTTTTTCCTGGTGTTTACTCGAATACAGACGCTCCTCGCCTCTGATGGGGTTTGCATCTTGATAAACCCATTGTAAGTGGGAAATACTGCAGGTGGGGAGCACCTGGAATACTTCTAACTTCCTGGAAATTCTCACGGGGCCTACGCTGTAGAGGGTGGGTGGTCCCCACCCCCTCACCAAGCCCGTGGCTGCTGCCCAGCGTCAGAGGATATCTTCCTGCATATTGCTAGCAAAAGTTCTACTCAGTGGAGCAGAGCGTGGTGGTGCATGCCTGTCATCCCAGCGCTCGGGAGGCTGAGGCAGGAGGATCACCACATGTTCAAGGCCAGGCTGGGGTACACAGTGAATTTGAGGCCAGCCTGAACTGCACAGTGAGGCCCTGTCTCAAACAACAACAACGACAACAATAACAACAACAACAACAAAAAAACCCAAACCCAGACCAATTCCTATATGTAGCCGTTTCCATCACTCCAGAAACGCCCTTCTGCCGCATCAGCCTTCTGCCACCATAAGGTTTGCTCTTGAGTTCACATGAATAGACTCACACCATATACACTCTTTTGTGGCTTTGTTTGCTCGTGTAATATTTTCACGATTCGTCTGTGTCTCAGTAACTTTGTCCTCTATTACCGACATATTTATTGCATAGACATACACAATTTGTTTTTCTCTCTCTTGTATGGAGGAATGAGCTTAGGGCCTTCACACTGAGCTAGATCTGCAAGGCCCTCCTTTCCCTTAAAAATGTTATTTTAATTTTGAGATAGGGTCTCACTAGGTCACTAAGTTGCCCTGGTGGGAACTGAACTTGCGATCCTCCTGCCTCGGCCTCCCAGAGTGTTGGGATTATAGACAGGTACCACCATGCCTGGCTCCAGGTCATCTCTTTTTTTTTTTTTTTTTGGTGTCGGGAATCGAACTCAGGACCTTGCGCTTGCCAGGCAGGCACTTGTGCCACTGAGCTATGTCCCCAGCCCTCCGGGTTGTCTCTTGATAAAGCAGATAGGGAATCTGTGGGCGCCCCAGTCCGGGACTCCCAGCCCTCGGAACAATAAGAAACCAATGTCCGTTCTTTATAAACTGCCCGCTCTAAGGGATTTCGTTACAGGAGCCCGAGCTAAGTGTGAGACATTACAAGAACTCTCCCCGGGGCCGTGGGGGAGATGGCGTGGCCCGTGGGCACCACTGGTCCCTGGGTCACAGCGCCCAAAGAAATGACTCTTCTCCTGACCACACGCGCGTGGCGTCAAGGGTTCGGCGCTGTTAAAACACGCGGGAAGCTGGAGCGCGCTCTTCTGAGCCCACGCACCGTGCGGGGGCCCGCGATGCGCAGTGGCCGCCGGGCGCGGGCTGCTGTGACCCAGGCACAGCTCCGCCAGGACGTGACCCACGCTTGCTCGCGCGGACGCCCCCCAGCCGTGAGCGGCGACGCCCCATTGTCCTCCACAGCGCCGGGCTCCACGGGAACTGGCCCGGGGCCTGGAAGTCGCGGAGAGGATCCCTGCGAGTGTAAGACGCTTAGAAGCCACAACCACCAAGGAATCAGAACCCAGACGCTCTCCGGTTAAGGGACTGTCGCCTTTCTGCTAGCAGCACGAGGCCCAGGCGCAGCCCCCGGAGATGTAGGCTGAGGCTTCTCGAGCAGCCAGCGAGTGAGATGACAGGGGCTGGACACGGATTTCCCGGCCCGTGTGGCGTAGAAAGTCCAGTCCCCGCCAGCGGTCAGGTGGAGGAAGACGATTATGGTGTGAGAACCCCAGGAAGGACTTCTCCGCCTGAATACCTAAATGTCACAGCTCGATCACGTCCGCTGGGAGAAGCTTAGCGACTTCGCAAGGGAGGAGGCCACGCTGTGGGAAAGGAGCCACAGCCTCGTCCTCCCCTGCCTCCCCTGCCCTGCCTTTCTCTTGTTTTTTTTTTAATCTATTTTTTTATTAGTCCATGTTTGCAGTACACAGGGATTACACTCACTGTGGGAATTGGCACATGTACACACCACATCTCAATTCTTTTTCTCCCCCTTCACCTCCACCCCCTTTAAAAAATTTTTTTTTGCCAGCATCAGATTCATTTATAAGTCCTTATCAAGTTCATTATCATAAACAGATAAACAGCTAGACTAACAGGCCAAAAAACATATAAAACACATAAGACAATTGTACTAAATCAAGGTACACTTTTAGACATCTTGTCCAGGCTGGATTATAATAACCTTTTTTCTCTCTCTTCTTTCCCTATTGTCTGTCTCTTATTTTGCTCTTTATTTTTACTTTCTCATATAAGAGAAACCATGTGATATCTGAGCTGTGTGTCTGATTTATCTCACTTAGCATTATGGTCTCAAGGTGCATCCCTTTCCTACGAACAACTCAAGTTTATCCTTCTTTCTGGCAGTGTAGTGCTCCATTGTGTGTGAATACCATATTTTTTTTATCCATGCATCTGTTGACGGACATCTAGGCCACTACGTTTCTTTTCTTGAGTTTGGAAAGCACTGGTGTGTTAGTCCCTGAACTAAGACCACATGTGGTCTTTCCTCTGAGCCAGACGGAAGTCAGCCAGGCCCCGAGACTGTCTTTCTGATTCCCTGAGCAGAGAGGGCTCTCATGGTGTCAGGGCCGAGCGCAGCCTTTCCGGTTAACAGTGGCAGATTCCCGGGCTGGGAGTCCCTAACATGGCCACCTCCAGGGCCTCTGCTGCCCCTTCCTGACGGCGAGCTTCCTGTGTGCTGGGGTGGGGGTGGGGGCTCCTGCCAGTGCTGGAATAAGCAGCCGAAGCCCAGGTGACAGGGGGGAAGGGACATCAACTGGTGTGACACAGGACCTCCTTGGGGACGGGAAAGGGCACATCTTCCTTGAGAAAGTCTATTTCTACTTGTTGGGAAAATTGTCATCATATACCAATTTTTGGTCACTCAAGGTACATTGCTTCCATGTGCTAGAAAGTTGTCACAGTGTATGCAGGCTGTCTACGGGGGAGCCTGGCCGTGTCCCTCCCGTCTGCAGTCCTTGACGTCCTCCAGAGTCTCCAGGGCCATGTGGACAAGTTCTGTAGAATGGCAGCTAAGATCTTTGGTGATCTGACCCTCCCTGCCTCTGCATCCTGTCCCTTGCTCCTCCACAGGGGGCTGTCCCAGTCGCTCCATAAGATCATGTCACTTCCCCAGTGTGTGCTGTGGCTTAGGCGACCCCCTCCAGCAGGTCCAACGCCCACCCTGCAGAGCTCCCCCTCCTGTTGAGTTTGTGTGTTAGTGTGGTGTGGGCTCCTGGAAGGGTGGGGGCTCCTCTCCCACTGCCCAGCCCTCTAGGCCCCCGTCCTCATTTTAGCCACATCTACCTTTACCATCCATGCCTTTACCCTTATGCCCAGCATAATATTTCACTGTTAGACTCTTCTGCTTAGAAAATACAAATTTCACTGGGTGTGGTGGTGCACACCTGTAATCCCAGCACTCGGGAAGATGAGGCAGGAGGATCGCCACAAGTTGGAGGCCAGCCTGGGCTACATAGAGAGACCCTGTCAAACAAACAAACAAACAAACAGACGCTAAAACGAACAGACAACCCCAGTGGAAATGCTTCCCCATGTGGGACACAATTGGGTGACAGTCAGCAGGAGGGGCTACTGAATTCTTGGACTGATAACAGTTTCTGGGTCCAGAAGGAAGGAAAATGCAAAGCTGTCAAAATACTGCAGGCCCAGAGGGACCTAGGACTGCTGCCAGCCCGGGTGACTCAGAGAGCGTCTCCATCAAGCTGGCGTCAACACAGGCAGACACTCAGGGATGACTCAGACCACCTGGGACACAGGCCTGTCTGGGTTCATAAATTTAAAATATGTGTTTCTCAGACTGCACCTGGTAAAAACACACCATTCCTTTGTGTCAGGTACAGATAAAAGAATTAAAAATTAAGAAATTATGTGTACCTCTACATTGTTCCCCAAAAGGATGTAAAGTGACTTACGGAGATATAAAGGTGATAGCAAGGAAACCTGAAATTAAAGTGGGAAAGAAAAAGGAAAAAGGGGAGCTGAGATGAGGAAATGAGACAGAGCCTGCGGTGGAAGGGTGCACAGGCCTTGAACTTGAGTCTTGAACTTTCCTCTTCCACTAGAGGAGAAGGACCTGGGACACTGACACCTGGCAGATGTCGGGCAGGAAGAGACGGAGCCATGAGCTGTGCTTGTGTGAAAAGGGACCAAGGCAGCAGAGGATAGCATGGGGCCGAGGGACCGGATGTGACAGGCACAGGCTCCTGTGCCCACGGAGGGTTCTGGAAGGAGCCCGCAGCTGTGGTTAGGCTGACCACTGTGGTCAGGCCAGCTGTGGTCAGGAGTTACTGACTGAACCTCAGAGACCCGAGGAAACGACAGCAAAATAAACTGAATCCTACCCTGTATTCCTATCCCAAGATTCGTTTATAGAATCTTTTACACGTGTCCCCTCATTGCCTAGTTTTTCACGTGCGTTAGCTAACACTACAAAATACTCACACACCTGTATTTGTAGAGAAGCTGCCCAGCCTTATAGGCAATTATAGATCTTAAAATACACTTCACGAGTTATTGATGAGTGGGACAGCTAGTGTAGTGGGTTGGAAAATGCCTTATCTTGTAGCCAGAACTTGGATTTAAAATCCAGCTGTTCAACGAATATGAGTATGAATGACCTTCACATAGGTGGGAAGATATAACTCGTACATGTCCTGCTCAGGGTGTGCTTAATAAGTGATGGTTAGTATTACTGAAAATAGCTTCTAACATTCCCACTGGAGTTGGCTTTTTGTATCCATAGACACCACATCTGTGACTGGATCAATCACAGATCAAAGACACTGAAGAAATCGTGTCTGTATGGAACACGTACACTTTTTCCTTGTCATTATTCCCTAAACAATTCAGTATAAAAACTATATACACAGTGTGGACATTGTAGTAAATGCTACAAGTCATCTCAGGGTGATTACAGTATACAAGAGGATGTGTGCAAGCTCTATGCAAACACTGCAACATTTTATATAAGGGACCTGCTATCCAGTTCTCTGTGGGATACCTAGGGACAACTATAGACCACTTCTTTGCCTTGAGCCCTAAGCCTGGGTCCAGTGGACCCATTCCTTATTTTCTACTGTAAATTTATACTTTAGCATTATAGTAGCTGGCTGTGTGTCTCATTACCTTTCCCTGAGGGATACAGGAAGCAATGTATGTGTTTACTTGGTATGATGAACATCAAGGAGTGTGCATGTGTGCAAAAGTGTCAAAATGCGATTTGGACCCACCTTTATGTTCTACCTGGTTTTGTGTATGTTTACCTGAGCATCACAGAGGGTCCAGTAGACCTACACCACTCCAGTATGTTAAAAAAAGTTTTCTTTTTATTTTTCTGGTAGAAGTAGCCCAATTCAGTATGATGGCACATGAAAAACCAGATTCGCAAATTTTGGAGGAGGTCAAAAGTGAATCATCAGATTACTCAGGCATGGATGATGAAGATGATCCATTATGGTAAAATACATGCTTTCATAACAGAAGAGTGGTGTGGGTGGATGGTGATGATGATGATAACTTTGACCTTGGCCATGTGAGCCGAAGTTCCTGTGACAGTGAAATGGAGCAAGAATCGACTGATACAGACACAGGGAATACAGGCCTCCTTGATTCAGTCGAGAAAGAAAACAGCAATGTGAATACCTATTTGACTAGTTGAAATGTTGTGAAATGGCCACACAACCAAATGAAATGATCCAATGTTAGAACTAGGCCCGAAAATGTAGTGAAGGTCTTGGCAGGGGTGGAAGGTATTGGACAGAATGCCGGCACTGCCATTCAGTGTTGGAAATTTTAACAGATGAAATGCTACAAGATGCTATGAAATACACAAAGGCTGAAATGTAAGTAAAATGTTCTGTATGCACCAATAGCCATATTCAAAAATGTATTTATTATGATACCTCACTGGCTGAACTGAAAGCATTCATAGGTCTGCTGTACTTAGCAAGGATTTCTCATGGTGATTGAGGGAACGTAAAAGACTTACAGGAAAGTGATGGGTCAAAATATGGCACAAAAATTTATGCCCTTGTAGATGCAAAGACTTATTATTCTTTCAATTTAGACATTTATCCTGAAACTCAGCCATCAGGTCCTTATTTGTATAGTAATAAAAAGAATAATGTTGTGAGCAGACTTGTTGTTCCCACCTCCCAAACTAATCCGAATGTGACGTTTGACAGTTGGTTTACCGGGTTCCAAGTGATGTTAAATTAGCTAATAGAGCACAAGTTGACCAGTGCAAGAACTGTACACAGGAACAAAGCAGAAATTCCAAATGAAATGTTGCAATTTCAAAACAGAGAATTGTATAGTACAATCTTTGGATTTCAGAAAGATATAACATTGGCCTTGTATATGGCAAAGAAAAGCAAACTGGGACTGCAGATGTCAACATTTCACCATGACGGAAATATTGATAGGGAAACTTCGACAAAACAGAAGCCTGAGATGGAAACTTTCAATGACAAAACTGAACGTGGAGTAGATGTTGTTGAGTTATGCAGCAACTATGATGTCACTTGAAATACAAAGCATTGGCCAATGGTTGTGTTTTTTTTTTTTTTGTGGGTACCAGGGTCGACCTCAGGACCTCGCTCGCCAGCAGGTGCCTGTGCCGCTGAGCGATATCACCGGCCCCTTTTATCATATGTGGGTTCCGGGAGTCGAACTCGGGCCCTTGCACTTGCCAGGCAGGCGCTTACGCCACTGAGCCATCTCACCGGCCCAGTTGTGTTTTACTTGATCCTAAACATGTGTGGCATAAATAGTTTGATAGTTTACAAAGAAAATAACAAGTGCAAAATACCACGGAAAAGTTTTCTGAGGATTGGGACTGGAATTTCCCCTCATTTTTTTGGCTCACATGCCAATCATCTGTTGTTTCATTACAGTATGTTTAAATGTGATTTGGTTTTTATTTTTCTTTCAGGTCCTGATATGTTTCTTTAATCTGAAGATGGTTTCCTTCTTCCATTCAGGAAAACCCCACCCTCAGTACTGTTTATTGAACCCAGGGCCTTCACACTGAGCTCTATCCCTGGTCCTTCTTTTACTTTTTATTTTGAGACAAGGTCTTGCTAAGTCACTAAATTGCCCAGGCTGACCTTGAAATTGTAATCCTCCTGCCTCAGCCTCCCACAGTGCTGGGATTACAGGCATGCACCACCACACCTGGCTGTGCTACACACTATTTTGGGATTTCTCATTCTATTCTTCACGTGTCTCAGCTGCTCTTTTCATCCATATGCTATAGAATATTTTAAGATTTATATTTCACTTCAATAATTTTCTTTATAATTGGGCCTCACATACTGTTTTCTCACCCAATGTATTTTTAATTTAAAAAACTGTATTTTTTATTTTCACAGTTTATATATGGTTCCCCTTCAAAGACATGTTCTGTTCTCACTTGATGTATGTTTTCTATACCTTTCTTAATCCCTTTGAATATTTTAAGCATGTTGTACAGTCTTTAGTGGATCCCCTCACCTTTAGCTTTGGGGCCTGTGGGTTCTCAGACTCAGGGTTCCTGTGACCGGCCCTGTCTCTGTGAGGTCTGTAACTTCTTGTGAATTTATCTTCAGGGAAGATACCAGGGCTTTTATTGCCAAGATCTGGGATGCTATGTGTTCCTTCTAGAGATTCTTACTGGGTTCTTGTTCTCCTGAACAAAGAATTGGACCAGATAAGGGCAAAAGGTAGTGTGGCTTTACATTTAGTAAAGGTGGGGAAAAAGTGTGGTCTGCAGAGTGAGAGCAGCCACTGAAAGAGAGAGCTCAGTGGCCACGAGGTTAATGCCTCGATCTTTTGTACACCCCACTCCTTGGCTGATGTCAGATCTAGGCCGTCCTATCAAAACCCTGCTTGATCTTGCACCAGAAATGAAGAAAAGCACTTTTTTTTTTTTTTTTTTTTGTGGGTACTGGGGGTCTACCTCAGGACCTCGCACGCCAGCAGGCGCCTGTGCTGCTGAGTGATATCACTGGCCCTTTTTTTGTATGTGGGATCCAGGAGTTGAACTCGGGCCCCCACGCTTGCCAGGCAGGCGCTTATGCCGCTGAGCCATCTCACCGGCCCCAGCACTTTCTGATTGGTCCCAGGTGCAGGGCTTGGGAACTGTTCTGTGCTTATGTCCTGGAGTTCTGTGATTGACAGGCCACGCCCACTTGCCCAGCCAGCTGGCCACGCCCTAATCTCCTGCCTCAAAGGTACCATGCATCCTGGGGTTCTAAATTCTCTGAGGCTGTCATGATAAAAAGCCATGGATAGGTGGCTTCAGCAATGACATTTCTTTTCTTCTGGTTCTGGAGGCTGGTGGCCTTGGATCAAGGTTTGGTTTCTCTTGAGGCCTTGTTTCTTGGCCTGCAGATGGCAGCCCTCTCCCTGCATCCTCACACTGTCTGTCCTCTGTGTGCACACATCCTGCTGTCACTGCCTCCTCTTACGGACACCAGTCACTACAACTTCATCAACCTTAGTTGTGTCCAGAAAGGCCCTGTCTATAAATAGAGTTCCATGGGGCCAGGGCTTGACCAGGGGAACCTGGGGGTGGGGCCACAATTCAATTCTCCACAAGGCAGAGTAAAGAGGTTGCCAGAGGCCAGCTCTGTGTGTGCTTCTGCTGTGCTTCCAGTCCCCCACCCATCCCAGAAGGTTTATGTTAATTTCTGAGTTTGGGGCTTTGGTGAAGTGCCCACATTGTAAGTTCGTACCTCTCACCTCTGTTTTGGTTTATTGGGGGCTCTTTCTCTGGGGGATTGGAGCGGGCCTGTTTCTTCCCCATGTGAATAGGAACAGCTTTTCAACCCATTGGGTCAGGAAGGAGGTGGCACTGGAATTGTCACTGTCTGTGGCCCCAGGATGATGCTCCCCTGTCTCCCAGCCAGCAGGGCTTTCGTCTGGGTAGGGGACCCTGGGCCACCCTGCTTTTGCTTTCATGTGTGTGCTTGTGTTACTAGGGACTGAACCCAGGGCCTTTGCACTGAGCTATGGCCGCAGCCCTTTTTAAATTTTTTATTCTGAGACAGGGTCTCGCTAAGTCACTCATGCTGGTTTTGAACTGGGGATCCTCCTGCCTCAGTCTGACTCCACTTTCCTTTCTATTCTGGGCCCCTTTTAAGCTTGTGAACCACCTACACATTTACATTTGTTTTTAGGGAGTTGTGTTGTGTCCCAAATGATTATGTTTAGAGAAAGATGGTGGGAGGAGGGCAATGAATCTCCTTCTTCCACATCAACTCAGTCCACTCTGTTGACTAAAACTCCAGCCCGTCCGTCTCTACCTGCCCCCGGAGAGGACCACAAGCAGTCACCAATGCCAAGCTCAAGTTCCCTGCTGTGCCCCCACTATAGGTGGGACATCCCCAATCTGAAAATCAAAACCTGAAATCCAAAAACTTAAATAAAAAAAAATTTTTTTTGCAGTGCTGAGAATTGTTACGGTTTGTGCCTGAATGTCCTTCCAAAGCTTTGTGCTGTGTTAGAGTTTTGCAGGGGTGGCTGAATCTAGAGTGTTTGTCACTGGGATTAAGGGTGTGTGATTAGTAAATCAGTGCACTGATTGGCTCGGCACCACCCTCATCCCAGCAGTCTGGATAAGACATAAGGGGCAGAAAGATGCTGTTAAGCCCCCTTATTGCTTTTGCTGTCTTCCGCCGCCATGAATGGTTGCCCCTCTGCCATGCGCCACCCTGCCTTGGAGCCAGTCGATTATGGACTGAAACCTCTACAAACTGTGAGCTAAATAAACCTTTCCCCCTTTTACTTTGGGTGTTGGGCATTTTGTCTCAGCAACGAGAGAAAAGTAACTAAGACAAGGATGAAACCCAGGTCTTGTGCAAGTGCTTCACCCTGAGCTACACTCCAGCCCTCAACTCCAAAACATTTTGAATGCTGACCCAACACCACCGTTAGAAAATCCCATGCGTGACTGCATGTGATAGGTCCCAGCCAAAATGCAGGTGCATGAAGAAAATAAAATTCTCTCCACGCTGGGTATAGAAGGTTTGTATGAAATACAAGTGAATTTCATGTTTAAACGTGGGCCTTATCCCCAAGATATATCATTATGTGTGTGCACATAACCCAAAGTCTGAAAAAGTCCAAAATCTAAAACACATCTGGCCTTTGGCATTTTGGATAAAAGTTGCTCAACCTGTATTCTCTAGTTTGCTAACAGAGAGATGCTTTTAAATCTTAGCTTATCTGGTAGAAACTCTTGGCAGATGGATGGTCAAACCGCTTACAGCTCCTGGGGAAGGGGTATCAGGTTCTTTCCTCCCCTTCCTTTCCTCAGAGAATGGGCCTTTTATTTCTCACTTCAATGTCTTAAAACAGCAAACTCAATGAGAAGAATTCTACTAAGGGAAAGGATTTTCTTTTCTCAATGACCATTACAATGTGGGGTTGGGGTGTGGAAAGACAGCCCAGCCTGGATATCCTGCCTGAGATATTTCTGTCAGAGGGGTCCTGGGATGTTTAGGAGAAGCCTGGCTTGGATGAAGACAATCACTGCTGACAGATGTGCTCAAGACGCTCCTCCAGGTCCCCAGGGAGCTCTGCGTGACAGCTGGTGAGCCAATCATGATGGCACAGCAGTCCCCGGGGGACCCACAGTGTAGACCCTGCACCATAGAGGCTGAGATAACCATAATTACGAAAATGGAAATGATGCCCAGAGCCAGCGATTTCTCAGCTCTATTTTCAGCAACACAGGTAGAATTGTATTCTAAGAAATCTGAGGCCCTGCAGTTTAAAGGTCTGCTGCTGATGTCAACATTCGGGGTGTCCTAAAAAATGACATTTTTGCCCTGTAAATTACTCCAACTGGAAAAGTTCATTTGGAGACTAAGAAAGATTCTACTCTTTCGTGGCTTAGTGGAACAAGCATCCCTTCCTTTGGGTGGAAAACTATTAGACAACAGCCTCCTGGGCTCAGGGCCAGAAGAGTCGGCAGCCTTGCGGGTGAGCCTCGGGGTGCTACGAACCGCCCTTTTATGACACCCTGAGCACTTGTGTTGCATTCTGAGGTCGGCTCTTTCCACCAAGAATGGAGATAATGACTTTTCCCCAGCGTACCGGACCTCTACGTCGACCGTGCTCTTCGACCATCCTGCTGCAAAAGGACAGAAAGATCAGTGACTGCTTTTGATGACTAGGATCAATGGCAAAAGTCCTGGCTTTGTCTCAGGTGTCCTGACTTGGTATACATGTATGGAAATGCTACCTTGTTCTCCATGGACGGGTACAATTATTATGCTTGATTCAAAATATATATGGATTTTTAAAGTCCAAAAATAGTCTGATCAAAAAATGAGCCAGCTACCCTCCAACCTAATGTTAAGAGCTCCGACTGTAAACAGGAAGTCTTGAAGCAGCACTCCAGACCCCACTGCAGTGCATTAGTAGCTTTGGGGTTTGGGGACTTCGGCCCTCATCTGGGATTCTAGAACCTTGGGCCATAACCAGAAGATCATACCGGTCTCATTCAGTGCTATTGGAGATGCTTTTTAAAACACAGCCTTTCGACAGCTCTCCGAGGCCTCACTGTCCTGCAACCCGCGAGGCTGGGGAAGGGGAGGCAGCAGAGGAGAAGTGGGTAGGGGCTGGGGAGAGCATCTGCGCGTGCGTGTGGGATTTTAGGCTCCTTCTGAAGAGTGAGGCCACGTGGGTTACTGGTCTGGAAGTGCTTGCTTGCCTTTGACCCAAAGTCACTATTCCTGACTCTTCTATCCATGCACTCCTATTCTGTGTTCAGTAGGTATAGATAGAAAAGATGTTCAGACAAAATGCTATTGAGAAACACTAAGCAAGATAAAGAGGACAGCAAGGGACAAGGGCCCTGTCCCCAGGCAAAGATGTGGCTGATGATGGACAAACATAAGTGGGTAAGGGATTCATGTTAAAGCTGTTAGGGAAAGACTACGGGGCTTTTTTCTTTCTTCCTTTGTTAATGGTACTCCACTTTTTGCATTTTTTCTTTTAACTGGTTTTATTTGTTTTTTAATTCCCCTATGATAAAAAGCTGAATACTCTAATTTCAAAGACAATGTATAGAGGAACACATGTGTTATGTCAGTTACCAAGAAGCAATTCTGTTCCCAGATGTCACAGGTTGGGTTTTGCGGAACAGACCAGTGTCTCAGTAGCTGGGGCCTGGGGGGCTGGGTATTCAGTGAGGATCAGATCGACTCCTAGGGGAAGAGGCGAGGGGAGCGGGCTGCTCCCTGGGGGAGGCCCAGCTGCTCTGCGGACAGCAGTGCCAAGCCTGTGGGAGCCCCGGAGTAGAGGGGCTCCCAGAGGGGCCATGTGGGTCTGCAACATCCGGTCTTTGTCCTCTACCTGCACCACACCATGAGGAGATGCCCTGGCTGGCAGTCCTGTGGCCTGTGACATAGTGACAGGAAGAGTTAAGGTACTTAAGAGCCAGAGAGTCCACAGGATTCAATGAACAAAAAACTAACACCAAGACTTAGCATATACTTATATAACATATATATATATATATATATATATATATATATATATATATATATATATGTATATGTATATAATAGGGATGGACTTGATAAAAAATCCACAAAACAGGCAGTAAATATATGAAAAGCTCAACCTCATTTGAAATTATAGAAATCAAAGTAATAAAACAATGAGATACCATTTTCTATTATTGTAATCAAAGAGGAAAAAGCCAGGTGTGGTGGTGCACGCACACCTGTAATCCCAGCACTCTGGGAGGCTGAAGCAAAGGGTTTCAAGTCCAAGCCCATCCCGGACAATTCGGTGAGACCCTGTCTCAAAAAAAAAAAAAAAAAAAAAAAAAAGTCAAAAGGCTGGGGATGTAGGTCAGTACCTGGTGCACGAAAGGTTGCTGGAGAACTTTAAAACCATGGCTGCTATGCTTCTAAAAGCCTGAAACCTTCTTTTCCAGATTTGTGTTTTCCTAAATAGGGCAGATCTGCAAAGATGGAACAAAGAGGAAACACCGAAAATAGCTCTCCCCAATTAGTGGTGGCCACACACATCTGGGAGGACAGCAATAGTTTCAGATGGTCCAGAGCATCACCGAGGTGCACGAGAACTCCCAGGGCACAGGCTCATTGGAAAGAGCCAGAAGAAGGGACTCGGCAGGGCTGGGGAGCAACTGCTGAATGTGACTCCGGGTGGGGGGTCCGGGGGAGTGGCTGTGCTCCCTCAACTCTTCCAGACCCAGCCACTGAGGAACTGGTTCTGCACACTTCGAGGTCTGCTTTTCTGCACAAAGGTGCAGGCACCAGGCTCCTTCTGGGCAGCGCATCCCGGTCTTGCTCTCCAGGGTGTAGGGAGGGGCCATCTGTGGGCTTTGGCTTGAGAGGCATGAGGGACGGCCACCACCAGGCTGCCAGGCATCACTCTGGGCTCTGGCCCAGCAACCAGCTGGTCACCTTCCCTGGGACAGTTGGCAGCTTCTTGGCTCAGCTTGGGCACAGGTGGCCAGTGCCAGTGCTGCCTCCCCTGGTGGGGAGGGATGGCAGTGACAGCTCTTGGGGACACCAGAGCTGTCTCCATCTGACCTGAAGGGCAGCTCCTCAACTCAAGGGCCCACGTCCTTTTAGTCACTGGCTTCCACGACCTTTTGCACTCTCACAGATCTGAGTTCTCTGCCCGCTCCCTGCACCCCCCATGTGCCAGGACAGTATTATGTGTCCTAAGCTGGTCCACCCCGGCCAGTGGCCAATGCCCGAGTCCTGGTGCCCGGCACCTCGCCAGGGCTACCTGTCTGACTGGCCTGTGTCCCTTCTGTGCCCTGTGCAGCACATGGAGCTTCTGGTATTTCTTTCCTTTCTGGCCATCCGCCACCTCTAAGTTCCCACCTACACTTGCCCTCTCTGTTTGGGGGCGCCCTTGGACCCCACACCCCAGACAGCCTCTTGCCCAGGACTCCTTGCTCTTGGAGCCCCATGCTTGCTCTTTGAGCTGCCAGCGGCCTGGGGTCAGACACTCCTGGCCCACCCAGGACCCGGATGTGGACCGGTGTGGAAGGCTGCCGTTGGAGGACCAAGGTGCCTGCTTCTTACTCTGCAGCTGGATCACACACGTTTTTGAGAATCAGTAAACCAGGGACACAGTTTTCTCAATGCTGTTCCTCAGCCTGCCCAAGGACGAGCCAACTGCTCTCTACTCCCTGATGGCTGGTCAGCTCACCAACCCCTGTGCCGGCTGCTCTGTGCTGTCCCCACAGCCCTCTTGGTGATGAATCTGTTGCCTTTGCTCTTCAGCAACATCCAACTGGCTGTCCGTCCAGGAGGGCCTGTGTGCGCAGATGACTAAGACTGCTCTCTCAGTCTCTGGACTCAGGGGTCCTGAGGTCCCACCCTGGCAAACAGGGATGCAGAACTAACAGCTGCTGGTCGTTTCACAGCTTGAATGGGTGAACGACCCCTCCACATGCAGCGCCCCCTGCAGGGGGTGACGCAGCGGGGGATGAATTCCCCCATGGAGTCTGAGTGTCTGATTGAGAGATGGGGAACATCACCTGAAGGGGTGTGAAGCATGAGGAGACAGAGCATGCAGGGGATAGAGATGCTGATTTGGCTGGGGAAACTGACACTTGGGGAGTTGGGGGCCCAAGGCTTGGGGTGGTGAATGGCGTGAACTCAGCTTTGCCAAGCACGCACTGCATGAACTCCCTGCGCCTCAGTTCCCTTGACTGGAAGGCAGAAATAATCATTTGTGCCTCCTCGATGGCCATGAGAAACACATGGGACAAGGCTTTGGGCACCCTGGCCACAGTCAATGGGGATCAAATAGAAGCTTTGGCTTTGCCAGCTTCACAGACCTGGGACACCTGCGCTGGCCCGAAACCAGGCGGGATATAGACACGCGGGCATGAAGCGTCCTCGGCAGTGTCTGGTACTTGGAGATACACGGCGTAGCTATCGTTCTTCAGGAGAGGGCGCCTCAGGAGGAATGAATCCCGTGCTTTTGCACTAAGGCTTAGTGAGGCCAAACCCAGCAAGGCCAGTTTGTACAAATGTCTTTTCCAGTGTAAGAGGGCTCTCAAACGACGACCACAAAGCTGCTAATAAAGAAAGGGAAGGCACAAAGTGTCACCAGGGGAAGGCTGTGGGGACTCACCTGCAGGTGGACAAGAGCAGACCTGCTGAAAAGGACCTTCCTCCCCAGGCCGCCAGGTGGCGATGAAGGCCCGCGGAAGTTCCAGTCCCCTGTCCCGTCCCCAGGCACCTGGGTAGTTCACTGGCTCAGCTCAAGGCAGCCTGCACCCCAACCCTAATAAACACCCTGTGCGTCCTCCCCACCTTCCTTCAGATATTTCCTGAAAGACAGCCATGTCTCAGGAAATACCAAAGAGTGCACAGAAGCCCCAACCCCACAGGCGACACAGGTGAGGTTGTCGCGCGCATCAGGAAGAGCCCCAGCAGGACTCCTGAGGTCTCCTTAAGCTCACGCCTGCTGATTCTCGGCCCAAAGCCGCTGGAACTGCACTGGGCTCAAGAAAGAAGTGATTCAGCAGCGCAGAATGGAAAGAGCGGGCTTTGCCGTCACGTGATTCTTGGCTCAGCCTCTCGCTGCCACGCTGCCACGCTTGTGCCATGCTCACGGCCACACAACCTCAGACAAGTTGTTGAATGTCTCTGAGCCTCGGGTCCTGCACTTGTAAAAGGTGAGTGGCTGCTGCAGGTTCAGAGAATGTGGCATTTAATAGGTGCTGAACTGGTGCCAGTACCTGCCCTGCGAGCTCTGGGTAGAGAAGGTGCAGAGTCGTGCCGCCCGTGACATCGCGCCCAGATTGGCTGGGAGATGGCTCTGTCCACCCAACACACACAGCTCTCCACACAGGGAGTGGCCGGTGACACGAGCACCTGTAAAAGCCAAAACTTTGGGGAACCAATGAGGAGTCTGAGAGATGCTGCCTTCCAGGCCAGACGATTCAGTGTGGCAGGTGTTTCCTGAGAGGGCCAGGCAGGGGAAGTGTGGCCGCAGCCAGGACTGGACGCGGTCCCCAGAGTGAAGCCACGCAGACAGTGGGGACGGGAGGGAGGCCTGGGAAGCCGTCCCTTTGGGCTGCGCGGCTTTGTTAATCGCACAGGGTGGCTGGTGATTGGGGATTGGGTTTGATGGCTCAGGGGTGGCGTTGACCGATGTGTGTGTTGAGGGGGCACCTGGAGGAATTGTTACATTGATTTCGACATGGTAGATTTTGCAGGAACTGTGGGTACTGCAGATGACCCCAATAAAGGACTGATCAGGGACTGTGAAGTTCGCTTTTGGAACTGGGATGGGACGTGTAAGGAGGGGCTTGGGCTCAGGTCTGTCACACTTGGCTACACATCCAGCGTCTCTTTTTATGGCCCAGTGACTTTAGGCAGGCACCCTGTGAGTTTTTATCTGTCTATGTTTGTGATATATGCTAATGACCTTCACTTTGGGCCCCATAGAGCACAGTTATCCTGTTCATTTGAGGGGACTGCACATCTCATTCTTGAATGAATCCTGTGAAATGCTGACTCGTTGAAAGGATTGGATAAAACTGTACGTATAACCTGTTCTAGAGCCAAGCCTAACCCACAAGAATCAGGAAGTAATAGCGACGATGATGATGGTGGTGGTTTTTATCCTCGAGAAAATGAGGCGTACATTTCAGTAGACGTTGATCTACTTTTTCCCCTTAAACCCACTTTACTTTCTAAGTAGCTTTTGTTGCAGAAGTACCAGGCTGTTTCTGAATCCTCCGTTGTCCTGGATATGCTGTCCTGAGTTATAATCTGGCCCAATTTCTTCAGTTTTCAAAAGAGAAAATACTGAGTCTGGAGAAGGCTTGCCGGTTCCTCCCGGGAAGATGAACAGCATTTCAGTGCCACGGTGCCCACACCACTTCTGCTGAACCGCGTATCTGTTTCCTTCCTGAGCTGTCTGCCGAGTGTTTCTGTGCTCCCTTGTAAAACTCTCCCTGCACAAAGCACCAGGCATGTGCACTTTTCTCCTGAAGAATCCACTGTGTGTGGTAATTCACCAAATGACCCTTTATCGAGCACCACTCTGTGTGTGCACAGAGCCCCGTAGTCTGCGGCATCTCATTTGATGTCTGGTCCTTCGTTAGGCCTTGGTGCTACCAGGGCAAGCTATCAAAAGCACGGTTTTAAAGAGTGGACTTGTAATATTTATTATACAAACAAGTGGGAATATATTTCTATGTGAATGTGTGATTGGTTCCCTAGGATGTGTGTGAGAAGTAAACGGCGAGCACAAAGCAACAAAAAGCACATTAGCTTTGCACCCACATAGCTATTGGAACTAAAACCAGTGCTAGCCTGCTGTTGGTGGAGTTCTGTGAGCTGTGAGCTGGTCGGGTGCATTGGCCAGCTTTCTGTTACTGTAACAAAATACCTGAGAGAATCAGCTTATAAAGAGGAAAGGTTTATTTTGGCCCATGGTTTTGGAGGGTCCAGTCCCTGGTTGGGTTGCTGGGGTGAAGCAGCACATCATGGTGGGGAGCCCATGGGGGAGCAAAGCTGCTCAGCTCATGGCTGGAGTGCAGGAAGGAAAGGGAGAGGAAGGATTGGGTCCTACCCTCCCCTCTAATGGCTCCCCAGTGACTGGAAGACCTCCTGCCAAGCCCCACTTTTAAATTGCACCTCCTCCTAACAGCACCATGGGCTGGGGTCCAAGCCTTTAACACTTGGGGTGACCTCGCAGATCCAAACTACAGCACATGGGTAAGGCAGAGAGTTTGGGCCACGGATAAACCAATTGTTCCCTACCACGCGTGGCCAAGTAGGACCTGTTCGTCCTTATGATTTCTGCCCCCGGTTTCTCCTGCTGTCCCTGCAGCCCAAGGCTAAGCAGGCCCCCACCTGGCCTGAGATCTCTTTAGTTCTGCTCCTTTGAGTCCAAGTTTATTGGGTAGACTTGACCTGTGTGCAGCATTTTGTTTAAAGAATTCATCGCAGAGCATAGCCTGGGCCGTGGCTGGAAATATAGTCAGAAGGGCTCCAGCTCCTGGGCCCTTTCTTTGCATCTTTCTGTCCCCGTGGAACTGGCTCTTCCCCATGCCCTCGGGCTCCTGTGCACTTTGTCCTTGGCCCAGCGTCCCCTCCTCCACAACTCCCTCCGCTATGCTAGGAAGAAAAGAACTGAGAGCGAAATCACCCTTTTTTCTACCTCCAGGGCATCAGCTTTGAAATCCTTTCCTATTGCCAGGGATCAGAATGTCCTTGGCTCCTTGTTTAAGTCATCTCAGGCACAGTGGCGCTGTGGAAGAGACACAAAAGCTCCCGGAACCTGCGGTTGCTAACTTTCTCTCTTTGTGTGTGGTGGTCTGCAACTGTGACAGCACTGGCCATGGCTTTGTGGGTGTTAGCTGGACTCCGGTGCTGTACCGAGTAGGTGGACAGCGTCACCCCATCCCATCATGGCTGTGACCCTGTGTGAAGGGTTTTAGCTCCGTGTTATGGGAAGGGAAGCGGGGTCTGGAGAGGTTGAGCACTGTGCTCAGCAGTGGCCCCGGGACTGGAGGCCGCAGAAGCCTCGCTCGCCTTTCCAATTCGCTCTGGGTTGCGCTTTGCTGTCCTGCGTAGCGTGGACCACATTCTGAGTCTTCTACACCTTCCCTATTGACTAGGTCTCCTGCATGCCCTCTTCCTCACCCTCGACGGAGCCTGCTGCTCTACCAGCTGGGATGCCTGCCAGCTTCCCGGGCACCCAGTGGCACAGAACAGTGCCCAGCGCATAGTAGATGCAGAACAAGCCTTTGTTACATGAATGAATAACAGGAGCCAAGGCAAAGTTCTGAACTAGATGGTTTACTGCAACTTCAGCATGAACTTAGAGGTTACCCAAGCCTTTGGCTTATTCATTTGCTTACTTATGTTTGCGGGGCTCAGGTGAGCTCAGCAAGTGCCCTCCTGCTGAGCCACCCACGTGGCCCCTGTCTGTTTTGAGGAGGACATTCAGCTCATCCCCTCCGTGTCCTGCGAGGACCTGTGTGGCTGAACCCGCTCCCTGGCCAGCTGTGGAGTCCTTTCTCTCCATCTTTCATGGGAGAGCCTCCAGGTGCTTGTGGCAGCCGAGATCCATACCCATCATGCGAGTCAGGTTCCTTGAACGCTGTCACAGAGCTCATTCGTGCCACCCAGGGAATCTTGATGTTGTCATTTCCGAGGCCACTCAGGGCCTCCCTGATTCTCGTTGCTGGATTTTTTCACAGCATGCCTTCATCTCTGTCTCTGCTCCCTGCTGTGTTTGTTAACAACAGACACGGCTCTCCCTCTTCCCAGCCTTCCGTGCCCACTGCCTTCCACAGTGAGCCCACCGATGACAGTGGCACGAGTGGGTTTCTGTGAGCGCCTGGAGCTGTGTTTGCGGGGCTCCGCATGTGGGTGGGTGTAGAGCATTTGCTGATCTCTGTGTGAGGGAGGCTGTTCCCGCCTCCCCACTGTCTGCACGATCCTTCCCTCTCTTCTGACGGTTGGTTTCCAGAACTTCCATATCCAGCCCTCGCACGGCCACCCGCCTGCCCGTGAGGGTGGCACGACGGGGGTTGTGATGGATGATGTTCTACAGACGAGTCGTCTGAGTCTTAGGGAGGCCACGTGTTCTTTCTAGGGTGACAGTATGGCTCAGAGGCAGAACTGGACCTGAAATTGGTGCTTCTGAGGCAGCTCTGGCCTCTCACTCTCAGTGCCCTGGCTGCATGGAGCAGGAGCCCTGGGGCTGGTTTCCAAGCTCAGTGGCACGCACAATTAGGTGCTTAATAAATGCTGGGTAAAGCTGGTGTTTCCGGAAGCTGAAGTAATGGCCCATGGAAATGGCATAAAAATAATCGAGCCAAGGGAACAAAAATATAATTCACAGTGCCCAGAGAGGCCCGGGGACATCACGTGAGACACGAGAAATAAACAGGAGGTCGGGGGAAAGAAGAGAACTTCTGGGCACAGGGGACGGGGGAACTGAGCAGAGAAGAAAGGAAGAAAGGGGAGCCCTGTCCCCAAGTGCTTCCCGCTTCCTAGTGAGTCATCTCCTTATTCCTCAGACCCAGCTTGGGAAGGGCTGGTAAAGTCCCCACACTATTGACGAACGCTCTGCACATCAGAGTTTAGAGCTTTCCCCTCCTGGCACCACTCAACCAGTGATTGGGAGAGCTGGATTTAAAAGCAGCTCCTCTGACTCTTAAAAGCTGAACTGATTTGGAGGGAGTATTGTCAGGATGGAGACAGGAGGCTGAGACAGGAGAATCCCAAGTTTGATACCAGGCTGAGCAACTTAATGAGACCCTGTCTTAAAATTTAAAATTTAAAAACTGAAAAAAGAAAGGCCAAGGATGTTGCTCAGAGCTCTCTGGGTTCAAAACCTAGTACCAGGGGTGGGTGAGGGAGGGTGGGGGATGAAGAAAAGAAAAAGGAAAAAAGAAGAAGGGTAATAACATTTCCCCCAGAGAATTACTTGAGGTTCAATGTACATGGTAAGACGCCTTTGTAAATGTTAGGGGGAAGGGAAGAGCTCTACATAGATGGAAATCTCCAGGATGGCTGTCAGGCTTTCACCCCATGTTGGGCCCAGCACCTGGCGTGTGCACGACTCTCAGCAGCCCCTGCCGGTCCCTTGATCCTTGTGCCACCTGCAGAGGAGGCTTCACGACCATAGGACAATGAGAAGGCTGAGGCAAGGAGACCTTCCTGATACAGCTAGTGCCTGTGGTTGTCCCCTTGAGACCACGGAGCTCACTCTTAGCCTTTGCAGCAGGAGCAGAGACTGGGCGACTAGGTGGCCGAAGTGCGTGGCTGAGCAGAGAGGAGGTGACCTTCCTTGGGGTGGTTTCCAAAGACAGGTGTGGCCCCCGGGCCTGGGAGAGAATCTCTGGGCCTTGGAATATCCTGTGGGATGAGTGTGACTTTGCCAACCTGGGGCCCTGACTTTGCCAACCTAGATAGCTGATGGTCACCGTGTCGTTTACGGTGGGGTCTTGGGCCATGCTCCGTCAGCTCAGCCTCTGTGGGGGCCGGAACCCCAGGAGCCTAGGACACAGGTCACAGGGAACCCATGTCTACATGACGGATCCTGGTGAAGTCCCTGCGGCCACGGCTGTGTGAGCCCCTCTGACGGGAAGTAATGTGGACAGCATAACTGGGGGCTGCAGGGTGACCCCCTCCTCTCACCCGAACGGTGGCCACAGCCCAGGGCTAACCCTCGTGCTGCTCCAGGGCTCACCGCGGGGCGGTGGTTGTGGCCAGCCTGCCTGCCTGAGGAAATTCCGCCAATTCCAAACCAAGATGCAGGTGCCCTGACCTCCCTGTGTACCCTGCAGTAATCTTTCTTCCCAGAAGCTCGCTGAAGATTCCTGAGCGGGGCTGCATCTCATGCGTACAAGCATAACGAGTGAATTATGGGGACAGACACCGTGATAGACACAGCAGATGTGGCTCAGCACCCCTTCCACCCTGCGGTCAACCCTGTAGGCTCTGGAGGCCCCATGGGAGGCACCTTAAAGTGGGGGGACATTTAAACATCTGCACCTACATTAGCACTCGGGCCGGTTTCTTTTCCCAGTGTGTACTTTTGCTTTAATAAACTTTGCCATCGTGGGCAACGTCCAATTCTTTGCTGCACATAGGAACCTGGGAAGCTATCGGGGACCCCATAACCCATGGTGAAAGATGGTGCCGTGTCATATTGTCGTGCACAGTTCCCAGTAGAAGTAGGCACGAGCTGCAAGACTGCAGGGAGGAGGCAGCGGGAAGCTCGCTCCTGGGGCTGCCCTAGCTACTCAGGTTCTCTGCTGATTTTCACCTGGATCCTCTCACTGTACCAACCCACGGCTATGAGCACAGCAGCTTTCCTGAGGCCTGGGGGTCCTTGTAGCGAAGGCCTGGATCTGGGGTTGGTCCCAGAGACCCTGCCAGTGGGAAGCCTGGGGTCCGCTGTCTCATGATGGGGAGGACAGACCTGGCCGTCTTTTGGAGCCACTGGCCTCCTTCTCCAGCATGGCCTCCCCTTCCCTGCCTGCCCAGGCGCCATCCCCAGGCTGAGGACCATAGGTCTGAGGAGCAGGTGTGATGGGGCTTCCTGAAGAGCAGCCATCTTTCAAAGGCACGCTGGGGTGATGGGGAGAGCAGGAAGCCGGCCTTTCTCCCAGCATATTTGCTTTCACTTCAGGAAATGGACTAAATTGAATCTGGAGGTCATACGATATTTGATTACTGAGCCAAGCACTGAGCTAGGGTTGCAAACAGTATTTATTTGCCTGCTCTTGTGAGAGAAGCCTGAGTCTGACTCACAGACACAGAGAAAGCACGGAGCGTCTCATGCTGCTCCCGCCAAGATGATGCGAAAACTGACACATCTTTCCCCTTTTTATTTCCAGTTCCTTCAAAAATACAAGACTTTCCCAGGCAGCCCCTGCTCTTTTAATGTGACCCTGCTCCTCTGGAAAGATCCCCCTTTTTGCTCCATCTGGCTGAAGTCTGTTTGGGCCCTGGGCTTGGCTGTCGCTTTCTCCCAGGACCACTTGATCCCCAAGCTCACGTGAGGTCGCCGTCTGTGGTGGCTCTGGAATATGTCAGTGTGACAAGGTGGGAGCCTTCTGGAATTCTTCTGGACTTCCCTTCCCTGTGTGTTTGCAGGCACTGGGAGCGGCACAAGAGGTTTCGGGTGGACGCGAGGTGGTGGTGACGGGCAGCAGCCGTGTTGGAGCTGACGTGCGGTCTCTCGCCCATGGCTCTCCTTGCTGGCACGACCAGGGGCTGCTGCACGCTCCGCAGTCCTCCTCCAGCCTCTCTGGGCCAGGCACGTGTGTTTCAGTGCACGACAAAGGAACTTGGCTTTGCTAACACCCACACCAAAACAGGCAACGAGACAGACACGGGCATCCGTCCGAACTACGGGCCCCGGTGGATGTGCGTTACAGCTTGTTTTTCCTCTCCCTCCATTACGTCCATCTTTTCTTTCCTGACTTCCATGTGGACCTCAGACCGCAACCTCAGATGTGAAGATTACAGCCTCATAGAGGCCTCCAGCTCCAGCCATTGCATAAGGCCAGCCCCTATAACAAATCTATCCAAATCAATCTTATCCACCCACTCATCCATCCACCCATCCTTTCATCTTTCCATCCATCCATCATCCATCCTTCCTCTCATCCATCCACATATCCTTCCCTCCTTCCATTTACCCATCAATCCACTCACTCATGTACCCTACCTACTGACCTATTTCTCTATCTCCTAATTTTTTTTTTTTTTTTTTGGTACCAGGAATCAAACTCAGGACCTTGTGCTTGCCAGGCAGGTGCTGTTCCGCTGAGCTATATCCCTGGCCCCTCTCCTAATGGTTTTTCTTCTCTGACTGAACCCTGATAGACTATCCTAATTGTTCCCTGAACTCTCTAAACTTTCCCCATCCTAACATTTACAACCCTGGCTGAAATTTCCTATAATTCCAAAATTATAAATAAATTCCCCTAACTCTTTAGCATTCTGTTAGTGCAACATCATTTTTACCTGTGTGAAGACAGTATTTCATGAAGGCAGGAAGTGGGTTTGGCTTGTTCTCAGCTGTAATCCCCCGGCTAACATAGTTCCCTGGTACATGACAGGTGTTCAATAAATATTTGATGCATGAACAATGGAATGATTTTTGTTTGCATCGAATCTCTTTTCCCTGTTCAGTAGGAATTTGCTTCGGCTATCAGGAACTAGAAAATAACCTCGTTTCATGTGCATACACAGGGTGAAAAAGGTCAATGTACAGCAATTGTGGGAAGAATCAAACATTTGTTTCTGGAACCTATTGGCAAACTAAAATGTTTTCTTTTGGTACTAGAATCTCATGCATAAATCATTCCCTGCTTTTACCTTTCAGCACATAAATGCTCACACGCATATGCTATTTCATTCATTTCTTCCTCTCCATTTCTTAAGTGTGTTCCAAGGATAAATCTAGACAGGGAAGCCAAAGCTTTTGGTATCTCTGACACCAAAGCCTGACTTCACTCACTGCGTGGCCTCAGAAAACTTCAGCTCTCAGTTTATCTTTCTGCAAAATTAGCAGATGGACCAGTAGGTTTCTAAAATGACCTCCAATGTTCTGGTTTGGCCATCAGAGTTTATCTTTATTTCTTCAGGCTGTCTTTTTCTCCCTTCTGCCTTGCCCATTTTGTGACCAAATAACATAATGTACAAAAAGTGTTTTGTGCTCATGAATAAAGAGAATATTTAAGGGCCATGTCTAAATTCCTGTTCTTGTGAGTTTTCCTTTTTGTAATGTTGTACAATATACACAACATTAAATTCACCCTTCTGATCATTTTTAAGGATATCAGTCAGTGGCATTACATACATCCACCATTCATCTCTGGAACATTTTATATCATCCCAAACAGACTCTACACCCACTGATCACAGTCTCCCCATTCACCTCCTCCCGAGCCTCTGGCAGAGACTATTTGACTTCCAGTGCTTATGACTTTAACTTCCAGTCCTTATGAATAGGTACCATGAAGAAAGCTAGTCACACAGTATAGTGCCTGGCTGTTTCACTTAGCATAACATTCTCACGGTTCAACTGCTTTGTAGGACAGGTCAGCATTTCCTTCCTTTTTGAGGCTGAGTAATATTCCATTTTGTGTCCCAATTTGTCCACTCATCTGTTGCTGGCCACACAAGCCATTGCCTCCTATTGGAAATTGTGAAAAATACTGCTATAGACACCAGTGTACAAGTACCTGTTTTGAGTTCCCACATTTAGTTCTCTTATGAATGTACCCAGAAGTGGGATTGCTGGGTCTTGTGGCAATTCTGGGTTAAATTTTTTAGGGACTTGCTATACTGTTTTTCACAGTGATGGAACCATTTTATACTGGATGAGGATTCCAATTTCTCTATATCCTCACCAACATTTGTTATATTCTGTTTTTTGATCATAGCCATCTAGATGAGGTCAATTTTTTCTTTTTAAATTCTGGGGTATTCCTACATGTTAAAGTCACAAACAAGTCTGGGAAGTTCAGATCAGGCAAATCTTACTGGAGCCTGAGCTCATCAGGGAGGCCTCTCCACCCCATTTCACTCTGCTGTGGCTTCCGGCTTTTGCTTTGGCTAGAACAACCCTCCAAGCCACACATTCGCATTTCCCTGAATGGTTAGGCACTGTGTGAGGCATGACAACCCACAGCTATTTACGCAGAGATCTTGGGTAAAAGCTAGGTGCTTTCATCTCAGAAAATGAACTTAGAAATTAAATTAATTTATATTCATATTTCAATAGAACCAGTGCTATCAATCCTTGTACTTGGGAGACTCATTTTTAGTCTTATCTTCTTGATGCGTGCTTTGAATGGCACTGCTTTCTCTAGGATTCTACTTCAAATTCAAAATAATAGCTGAATGCCTACAGGGGATTAGAATTCTCCCACTAAAAGGTTGTGATTCTTATTTATAAGAGAAGAGAATGAGATTCAGTTTTGTTGTTCCTCAAAATATGTCCATGCCTATAGTTTGGATCCTGAATGTCTCCCAAAGCCCCACGTGTTGAAGATTTGGTCCCCAGGGAGGTGCTCTTGGGAGGTGCTGGAACCTTTAAGAGGTGGGGCCAAGTGGGAGGAAGTGAGGTCGTGGGGGTGTGGCCTAGAAAGGGATTGTGGGACTCCAGCCCTTTCCTCTTCCTCTCCTTCGCTTCCTAGTCACAAGGTGAAAAGTTTTGCTCCTCTATGAGTTCCTACCACGATGCACTGCCTCACCACAGGCTCAAGGCCATGGGGCCAACTGATCATAGACTATCACACCAAAACTATTGGCCAGAGTAAACCTTTCTCTTTGTAAGATGATTATCTCAGGTATGTTTTAGAGTAGCAGAAAGCTGACCAACATGATCACTGACATCGGAATCCTCTGGGAAGTTTGTTTTATAAATGTGAAGACCAGGACTCACCATGGGTTTTTGTTTTACAAATGCCCCTGATAACTTCTGTGCACTCAGATGTCTAAAAACCACAGCTCGAGTGGCCAGTGGAGTCTGGACCGGAGCCCTGGTCCATTCCACACTCTTCACTGATGTAGGATGCTGTCAGTAGCACCTGATAGAGGCAGAGGCTGCTGGGAGTCATGGTCAGGAAGGTGGGTGAGGGAGGAAGAGGCCCCTGAGCAGCCCAACCTGGGGAAGATCAGCACTGGTGGGGCCGATGTCAGAGAGAGGCCACTGCTGGGTGGTGGAGGAGACGCTGCAATACTTTCATAGTCAGGCAGTCATGCGGAAGGGCTTAGATGCGTAGAGTTTGGAGGCCCTTGGGGTGAAGTTCAACTACTGTACTCCTGCTACACTGGCCTGGGAAAACAGCCTGCAGAGGACAGCAGTGTCCCAGCCTGGCCAGGTCCCCCTGCAGAGAAAGCTCATCTTCTAGAGGTCATGACTTACCTTTTGAGGGCAGATGCTTGTTTTTTTTTTTGTGGGAACCGGGGGTCGACCTCAGGACCTCGCGTGCCAGCAGGCGCCTGTGCCGCTGAGTGATATCACCGGCCCTTTTTTCGTATGTGGGTTCTGGGAGTCGAACTCAGGCCCTCGCACTTGCCAGGCAGGCGCTTATGCCGCTGAGCTATCTCACCGGCCCCAGATGCTTGTGTTTTTACTTTTCCTAATTTAATGCCTCCCGTATTAGTTATTATATTGCCATAACTAAATACTTGCAGCTGGGTACTTTATAAAGAAAAGAGGTTCTTTGGGCTCATAGTTTTAGAAGATAAAAGTCCCAAATCAGGGTGGCCCATCTGCTCAGCCTGTGGTGAGGACTCCCCCTGACTATGTCACAACGCATCAGAGAAGTGAGAAGGGAAATAGCCGGGCACAGAAGGGACCAAGTGTGTGGGGTGGCCTTGCTTTGTACAATAACCAATGCCCTCAAGCACTGACTCACTCAGAGAGCAGCACTCGCCCTTCCCAGGGGTCAACCCTCCAGTGAACCAACCGCCTTCCCATGAGGCCTCTCCTTGTAAAGGCTCCACTACCTCTTAACACTGGGACCCAGGCCTCTGACATGTGAACCCTTAGGGGACGACGCACAGCGATCCCTAAGGGAGAAAGTTCAGGGGACCTGCAAGACAGCCCGTGTCCTGCTCTCAGTCAGGTATACTTTTTAGGTTTCTGAGAAGGGTTCAAGCCAAACAGGCGGGGGCATCCTATCTGGCTGCCAAAACCCCACATTCGAGTGCTTGTTAGGGCCTCTGAAGGCTGCATACGAGCCTCTGATTACGCCGACAACTCTGGGCGTGGAATTCACGGTGATGCCAAGAACAGCAGCATTGGCTAGATTTGTGAACAAGTTGGAATCTTAATTTATTTTATTGTGGTAAAAGTATATATAACAAAATTTACCAACTTGGCTATTTTAAGTGTATAATTAAGTGGCATTAAGCACTTTGTTGTGCGACTATCATCACTATCCATTTCCAGAATTTTTCATCATCCCAAACTAAAACTCTGTACTCATTAAGCAGTGACTCCCCCCTCCCCTGGGACAGGAGATTTAGGGCGTGGCCAGCTGGGCAACTGGGCGTGAGCTGTCAATCACGGCGCCGCAGGACCCCCGCCCAGAGCTTCCCAAGCCCCACACCGGTGCCAGTCAGAAAGTGCTATCTTCAATTCTTCCGGTGCAGAGTCAGGCAGGTTTTAATGGAACAGCCTCGCTCTGATGGCAGCCTGAAGGACAGGGAGATACAGATGACCCAGGCCGTCAACCTCGTGGCCGCCGTGCATTCTCTCTCAGAGGCCGCTCTCACTGCACAGTGTACTTCTTCTCCTATCTTTAGTAGCTGTAGCACCTCACTACCTTTGTTACGTGTCTTGTCCGTTCTTTTTTCAGGACACCAAGGGCCTGGAAGGAGTCCACAGAGCCCCAGAACCCTGCTAACACCCTCGCCCCGCCTTTGGTGGCCACCGTCTTGCTTTCTGTCTCTGTGAATCTGAGCTCTCCAGAACATCTTTTGGTGGAACCAGACCAGATTCGTCCTTTTGCATCCCTCTTATCTCAGTTATCAGCGTTCATCCATATTGCCGCATGCATCATGATTTCACCGTTTTTTAAGGACGCACAGCATCCCGTTGTGTGGACAGACCACCTTCTGTTTGTCCCGTTCATCTTTCAGCTCAGGCATCTGGGTTGTTCTCATGCTTTGGTTACTGTGAACAATGATGTTACGAACAATTATGGACGAGTGGAGTCCCTGATTTCAGTTCTTTTAGAAATATACCTAGAAGTGGAGTTGCTGGATCATATGGTAATTGCTTGTTCAGTTTTTTGAGGAAGTGACAAACTGATTTCCTGGGTCTTAATTTTTTAAACTCCTTTATACCCGCATCTGGACCAGTAAGGTTTGATCATAGTTAGGTCCCGACTGGGCTCAGCACACTTGAAGGGTGGGACTGTGAGCATCTCGGGAGTGGACTGGGGTTCAAACTGAGGCTCTGAGACTGACCACCTCAACAGGGGCTTCCTCACCTGTGTGGGGAGCATGGTGCTCAGCTTCCCAGGATGGTTGGGGAAACTGAGGCAGATAAAGATTAGAATGCATCTAATGCAGTGGGTGCTGTAGAGTAGGAGCTCAACAGAGTTGAGTCCCCTTCACTTTTACGTTAGTACTCATCTGTGCCCTCTCTTTTTTCCCACCCTCTGCGGCCCCCAAAGGCTCCTCCCACAGTCTTCCCCAGAAACCTCCCTGCCTCAGCCCACCACCATCTCCAGGCTTCTGCCGGAAAAACACTCCCATCGAGGGGGACCAGAGGTCAAAGCTTAGGATGCAGGGCTCCCTAGGGTGTGTGGCTTCTCCACGACAATGCTTCAGACATGTGGGACGGACCCTGGAGGTCGGGACTAAGCGGGCGGCCTTCACCTGGAGTCCAGAGCCTGCTCGGAGCCCACTGCCTATGTCTTGGGCCTAGGACAGTGCTGGGGTGTGCACAGGACCATCAGCCCGAACACCGAACACACTGACATCGTCCGGTCAACAGAAGCTGAGGGCGACACATGTTTCTGACCAAACTACTCCGAGGCCAGGTGCTCTTTCCACCCCTGAAATGTCCATCTCACCACGCCTGGGAGATGCTGATTAGTGACAAATGGAAGCCGAAACCTTTCTGCTCGAGTGACCCAGCAGAGCCTGTTCTGAGTGGATCCTCCAGGCGAAGGTGGCCAGAACGTCCGAGGGCAAGAGAAAGCCCCATCGTCCTCTGGCTGCTGGTGTGCGAGGGCGAAGTGAATTCATTTCCACCAGAAATTCAGGCTGACGCACAATGTTTGGCTTACTCCCTGGCACGCACACTTGCCCAATGGATGTAGTTTGCATGCTAAAATATTGGCATTTCTGGAGCGTTTTGTGTATTAGAGGGACAAGTAAAATATTAGAAACTGGGACGGTTTCAGAGACACTAGACATATGGTACCCATGCTAGTGAAATTCCCTGCCAACTCCAGAAACAAAATCGAGTAGAATTTTTGGCGAGGTGAATTTGGAAGCATGGCCAGGAAGAGGATCCTTCCCGCCCTGCCCTCTTCCTATAGTGTCGGCCAGATGCTCCCCATGGGACAAATAGGACGGCCCAGGTGTGGCTAAGGAGCTGGTGCCACGCAGCAGCCGTGACAAGGCACGTGTGGCGCTCAGCTCTGCAGCTGTTGCTCTCATTCCGAACCTAGATGTGAAGTGAGGTGCAGCTCCAGCGCCTGTGCCCAGATCAGATAGAGAGTGTGGTTCCAGCCCATGGGGACAGTGCCTGAGGCCCTTGTTAGAGGGGGACCCGCCTTCTCGTCACTGAAGGACACCAGGCCTTCTCGCTCCCACAGGAGTGAGGCTCTGCAGGTTGAGTGGCCTCCTCTGGGGGCCGTTCCTTCCTCCCTCCCTCCCTTTCTTTCTTTCTTGCTTGCTTTCAAGATGAGGTCTGGCCCGGCTGGTCTCTCGCTGGTGGGCTTTAACAATTCCCTCATTTCCACCTCCCCAAGGAGCTAGAACTACAGGCATCAGAGCCACCACACCTGGCTTGGGTGGCTTTTAAACTTTAGATCCTATTTGATGAACCACACAGCAACCAAAGTTTGGGTGAGAAATATCCTCAATTTCACACACTATGTAGCCTCTTTGAAGCGGCCATGGGCTGTGTCAGTCAGGACAGGAGAGGTTATGCCGCAGAACAAAGAGGCCCTGGCGTCCTTCCACAGAGGTGCTTCTTGTTCATAGTGGTCATCTGATTCCAGTCAGCAGGCGTGGTGGGGGAATCTGCCCCAGACAGTCTCTCGGGAACCCAGGCTGGCAGAAGCTTGGCCACCTGCAGTGTGGCTGGTGGCCCAGGACAGAGAGGATTCAATAGGCCGGAAGAGCTCATGTCTGTGGTGTGGACCAGAAGTGCCACATATTATTTGTGCTCCCACTGGCCAGGGCCAGTCACACGCACAGTTCAATGGTGGGGTTGGCCACGAGGTGCCTGGAGCAACACACACATGAAGTACAATAGTGGCCTTTGCCATCAGAATATACTGCATCGCAAGCTGGAAAGGGTAGGAGGCTTTGACCCCCTTCTACTCAATCAAGCACATCACTGGGATGTCCCTGTCCTGAAAGGTGCAGGTGGCCCTCCAGAGGCTGGGCAAACCCTGAGGCAGTGTCATGTAAATGTAAGAGTGACACATGACTCCGCCACCAGCCTCTTGCCTTGTCTGCCAGGGCTCTGCTTCTGCCCTGAGGCCCGGGCTGGTGCGTGGGAGCATTGGTCAGAGAGGCACTGGGAGAGGACAGAGGACAGGCGAAGGGGGCGCCCTGGCTGGTGACTCCCGCCAGCCCCGAGGCCAGGCTCCCTCTGCTCCTCTGAAAGCTGACTGCCTTTTCTTTCTTTTAATAAGCTTTTCTAAATTACTACGTGTATTAATTGAGCAGTATCATGGGTTTCTTCGTGGTCTTTTCACACATGCAATCACAGGACGCTGGCTGCCCTTCCAGTCCGACCCGTTCTTAAAATTCAGTGGAGCCGAATTCACACTGGTGATTGAGCAGCTTCTTTTAAGGACATGCGCATCGCCCAAAAGATTCTCAAGTTCACAGCCACCGTGGACCCCGTCAGTCAGATTTTTTTCTTTTTTAACACCTAGCTGATCTTGGGGTTCAACTGAGGCCAGGGGGTAGTGGAACTAACTGGGGTGTCCCAGTGAAGGGCTTGGTTACCACTAGTAGCCTGGGGCCTGAGAAAGAAGCCACCAAGAGCAGAGAGGAGGGGACTGCTCTGAGCATTACCTAGGGCCGGCTCCCTGGGAAGGCGGGAGGTAGGCAGGAGTTTCCTCAGTTGCCGGGAAGCACCAGGCATGGTGCTTCACCTACACCTGGCTTGTTTTGTCCTCTTGGCGGCCCTAGGGCTTAGTTCCAGTATCCACCTCAACAAGAGCGTCAACGGAGTTGAGAGATGATAAGAAACCTGTTCCGGAATTATTTCCCATGGTTTGGAAGCTGGGAAAGGTGAGCTCAAGGTAATGGCAGGTCTGGTGCTGGTTTGTAGGTGGCTTCTTCTTGTATCTTTATGTGGAACAGAGCAGAAAAAGCAAGCAAGCTTCTCTCTCTCTTTCTCTCTACTGGGGACTGACCCCAGGGATTTCTCACTGATATATGTCCCCAGCCTTTTCATTAATTTTTTTTTTTTTTGAGACAGGGTCTTACTACATAGTTCAGGCTGCCCTTGAACTCACTATGTAGCCCAGGCTGGCATCAAACTCAGGGCAATCCTCCTGCCTAAGTCTCCTGAGTGCTGGGATTCCAAGCATGAACCATCATGCCTGGCCCAAGTAGTCTTAAAATGTTAGTCATCATTTCTGTGATACATAACTAAGAAATGACTCTGTAGTCTCGCCTAACTTCTTGGAGTGAAGAAGGGGAGTGCAGTGAGTATTCAAACCCTCCTCTTGCCTGGGTTTGACAAATGCCATGTGTTTTCCTGCCATCGATGGCAGGAGCTGGCTCAAGTGCTACCTACCGAAATCAGCTGGAGTGGGGCACGGTTTGGGGCATGAAATCCTGTGACAGCGCAGAGTGTTACAAGACACAGGGGTCACCTTTCTTATTGCAGCTTGCAGGTAGCACACCTGAGTTCCCCTGGGCTCCCGCTAACACTGGATCGGTGCGAGAGTCAGCGATGAACCGGTGGGAATCATTGAACCTGTCTAGGTCTCAAATGCTCTGAATCTGAGTCTGGGAAAGGAGTGCAATGAACCTCAGGATCTCTAAGTTTGCTCGGACTCTCAGTCTATGCTCCAGGAATCAGAGCGTGGGAAGAAGAGTTCACGATTACGTGAGGTGTGGGGTCTTTTAAATTAGGAGATGCGGCGTTCTGGCTGCCTTCTTGCCGCCAGGTGGACATCTGGTATATTATAGTCCAGGTGGCAACTGTCCCAGACAGAGTCATTTCTCAGAGCAGCAGAGAGGCCGTCCTTGGTTCTCTGGGGTTCTGGAAGGCAACAGAAGCAAGTGTAGGAAGCAAATAAACCATTTCATATCAACAAGGCCTGTTCCTTGCAAGGACTGAGCATCACTGTGTGTCCTACTAAGGCCTCTTTCAAGGGCGAAGGAGTCACAAGAAGCAAGGAAAACTCAGCAAAGGTTTCCTTTTCCCAGGCCCGCACACCTGAGGCCCTGTGCAGGATAAATTCATTGCTGCTGACATTTCCACACCTACACGTCCATGCTTCTGAAATGCTGGAAACCTTCCTGCTCAGACCCAACCTCCCATGCCACATGGAACCCCTGGGCTTCCCTACGACTTTCTCTTTGTTCAGATTCAATCTGTTTTGAGATCAATGATTGCTTGCTTGGGTCAGCTCTACAATTCATAAAGACAAAATCAAGTCATACCAAGTACTGGCACTGTGCAGGTGAACCAACCCATGGCATGAATTAGAGACCCCTTCTATTCTTCTTGGTTGAAATGGGTCCACATTGCATGCTTGCCTTCTTCCAGTCGTAGGTAAAAATCGAGAATGGGAGGAACAAACAGTGATTTCACCATCCATCCGTCCACATGGCTCTGCTTCAACAACTCCAATGCGAGCTAAAGATCATGACAAATAAAGATTCGCATTACAGTGGTCATGAAATGGTATTTTTTACTTCTTTGCTTTGGTTCAGTGCTGTGCATGCAGGCCGAGCCCTTTTCAAATTTTTAATTTTATTTGAGACAGGATCTCATTAAGTTGTTAAGTTACTCAGGCTGGGCAAGAATTTGTAATCCCAGAGTGCTGGGATTACAGGTGTGCACCGCCACACCTGGGAATTAGCCCACCTGACGGAAGTGTAGGACCACCCCCCCCCCCCCCCCCCCCGTCCTCGACTCAGCTGGGGCGCTTCTCCCTAAGCACTGTGCGGGGAACCTCTGGGGCTGAGGGCCCGTGCTGAAACCCAGTGTGGGGAGGGGTGCCTGCAGGCAGGGTTGGTTGGTAGCTGCATTTGGCTGGAGTTTCTGGACTGCAGAAAACAATCACAGAAGATAAGGGATCTGGCTCTAGAAAACCTGACCTTTAATCTCCCATTTATGTATTTATTTATATTTTATTATTTAAAATATTTTTATTTTATTAGTCTACGTTTGCAGTACATAATGATCACATTCACCCTGGGGAGATGGCCCCCGCACATGGGACATTTTCATTCTTTCTACATCCCCTTCTCCTTCCTCCCTGCATCTCTTGGTCCCCTTCCCCTGTCAGCTCTTAGACTCTGGGCTTTCATCAGTAGTCACTGGCAGGTTTTGCTACAATCAGCATGGTGCTTCAGGGAGAACAATGCCCGAGGAGATGTAAGCATTCATTTACAGATTACACACTTGGCCGGAAGCTGTGGGTCAGCAAGGAAGAGGTAAACATTCAAAGTCACAGAGAGAGAAGCTGCCCCTGGACCCTGATGGACTGGCTGCTCATTTGGCATTGATCGCCTCCTCTCCTGAGCTGTAATTACCATTTCCTAATTCCTAGCGGCTGTGACTAGATAACTAAATTACAGACTCTCCAGAACGAGTCAGTGGGTAATGAGTGGCAACTGCTCAGGGCATCTTTCTTATTAGAAATAATGACAAGACTGGAAATTAGGATGGAAATTGTATTAGTCTGTTTTCTGTTGCTATAGCAAAATACTCGAGTCTGGGTGCTTGGTAGAGAGAAGAGGTTGATTTAGCTAACAGTTTGTGGGGGGGTTAAAGTGCCAACGGTGTGCTGCTAGCTCTTGGGAGGTCCCGTGGCTGTGTCACCCTTTGGCAGATGGTATCGCATAGGGCACCTGTGAGAGGGCGGTTACATGGTGATCAGGAAGCCAGAGACCAGGGCAGGGTGAGGGGCAGGTTTGCTCTTCACGCCTCTCTGTGATTGGAGAAGGAACTGAGGGTCCCACACAGTGATGTTAACCTTCTCTGAGGGCAGAACTCCCAAGACCTAAACACCTCCCACTAGGCCCCACCTCTTAAAGGGCCCACGACCTCTCAAGACGGCCACACTGGGACCAAGCTTCCACCATATGAACCTTGAAGGACACAGTCACAATACTCCAAACAACTGCACAAAGCAAGGGGGAAAACCAGATTTGTGAACCTTTGGTTCTCAGTTTAAGGGAGTGGAGTTTGTGCAGTTTGCAGATATCTGTGTAGGGTTTGTATTTGTGATAGATGGAGTATGTGTGAAAAGTTACATCTATTTGTTTTAACAATTATTATTTTATGAACATATCTTTTTTTTTTTTTTGTGGGTACCGGGGGTCAACCTCAGGACCTCGTGCACCAGCAGGCGCCCGTGCCGCTGAGCAATATCACCGGCCCCTTTTTCGTATGTGGGATCCGGGAGTCGAACTCGGGACCTCGCGCTTGCCAGGCAGGCGCTTAAGCCACTGAGCCATCTCACCAGCCCCTTATGAACATATCTTTTAACCCAGAAAGTACACTTAAAAATCTGATCATGAGTAACAGCATACACAGAAATTGTTGATAGATTTGACTTCTTTATTTGCCAGAGTAATTACAGTGATTCCCAAATGAACAACTTGGACAGTGAAATCTCTTGTTAATGGGGTCAAAGTCTGCCAAGACTTTCTATCAAAATCCAAGCTTTCCTGCAGTGGCCAGCTTGCTGAAATACTAGACCTTGTTCCACCGTCTCCAGCATGCCTACTGCAGATTTAGAAGCAGCTCTCGAGCTGGAAAGGCCAGTCCAAAATTAGCCATTAGCAAACAAAGATCAGTCTTAACCAAATAAATGCAGACAAAGTATGCAATGTTTCAGGTAAAACCACCAAGGTGGCGTCAACTAGGAACTCTTACAGGCGTGGAAATCATTAATAAGGCCATGCTTCCCTCCTTTAGTTAAAGCAACCAATATTCCCTTGCACATGAAATGTGAATGGCTGTCATTTGTGTATTTCCGGATTTGATTCCGTCTTGACTGCTATTGGCTTCTCTGATGTTTCCTGTGTTTCCTCTGTGGAGAAAGGGATCGGGCTGGAACTGACTCAGGGCAGATGCATCTCAGGCAACTAGAGGAAAACAAAGGTCAGCATCATAGTGACAAATGACTCATGTTTTAAACTTACTCCAATAAGTCTAATACATCAAGTTTATTACTATTTTCTGTGTCTATTTTGTGTTGATTGTTGTCTTTTCAAAGAGAAACCAGAGGCTGGGTATGGTGGCGCACACCGTAATCCCAGCACTCGGGAGGCTGATGCAGGAGATTGCTGTGAGGTCGAGGCCAGCCTGGGCTACATAGCAAGACCCTGTCTCAAAAAACTGAAAAACAAGAACAAAAGCAGAGAGAACACCAGGCAAACCTCGGCTGAGCAGAGCGAGGTCCATCTGACCTCCAGCAGTTAGGAAGTGCACCACACTGCCAGAACCCAGAACTATCAAAAACCGAGAAGGAGGACAAGGTATGCGGGGTCTGACATTTTAAGGGGTCTGACAAGTGGCCAGGTAAGGCATGACATTTGAAGGGATGGGCACAGGGAGGTGGGCAAGCATGGCCCAGCTCAGCCTCAGCTTCCCCAGCAGGGAGCTGGCATTGCCCCAGGCTGCAAGCACAGGGAAGTGCGCTCGTTATCTGTCTCCATCACCAGAAGTCATTGCTAATGCCCATCCCTGCTCCTCACGTGGGTCAGGGGCCCTGCAGCACCTGCCAGCTCAGCGGAGGAACTGGGGGCAGAGGGTCCATGGGCACTGAGAGTCGATGTCTATCGGGGCCCACAAATTATAAATTGAGTCTAGAGGATGTCCAAGGCTGTCCTTTGAGCCAGATCGGAATGCGGACACTCCCTGATCTTTCCTCTGGTCACAGCTGGAAGCCCTAGGGCTAGTGACTGCTGTGGCACTCACAGGGCAAGATAAGACCTGCTGGAGACCATAAGGCACCTGGGGAAACTGCAGTTTCCTCATTGCCCCGTCTTGTCCTTGTCCTTGCAAGAATGCTTTGTCTTTCTTCCTAACCCACTATAGTTGCCATTACTGTTCCCGGAAACACCCACTGCCCTTCACGCATTGTCCTTGACTCAGATGTAATGAATAAATACCAGGGTTCTGGGTGCCTCGTGGCATTTTGTTCCTGAGAACAACTGGTCATCCCAGATCCCTGCCACACCGCTATTCTGTCTTTTGCTGTTTATTCTCACTGTACACTGTAACACTTGGTAGAAGATTGGGGACTCACTGCAGGGGTCCCCGATAATTGGTGCTGTGGAAAGGGTCTCCGATAGACATCCCTGGGGCAGACACCTGCTTGGCCCTGCTCCGTATTCAGCATCCCATCCCAGATTTCCCACCAGAGCCCTGGCATCACGCCATGGATCCGCCTGTGCCGAGCGGGAAGCCCTCTGGAGGTCCGTCAGCCACGCTGTTGGTGGCCTCAGTGGGACATGTGAGACCACTGTGAGCTGAGCTGTCACCAGCCCCATGGCAGTGGCTTCTGGCTGTGACCCTTCCTCAGGGGACATCCGGACCCCTGCTGCTTGGGTTGGCCTCTCCCACCGAGTTCTCCAAGTGCCTGCACCACAGCACTCACCATGCCATTCCCCTCCACTGTCTAGGCCACTCGGGGTGGCAGGGTTAGCACCTGAGCCCCTGCTCCTGCCAGGAACTCCCAGTGTCCCCACTGCCAGCCAGGGTGGGGCTGTTCTGAATCCCCAGCCAGTCCCTCAAATGCTCCTGTCCTCCCTGTGTTCTTCAGGTCCTCCAGGGAGCAGAGGCCAAAACAGGACTGACCTACACCTCAGTTACTGTGGGAGAGGCCTGGGAAGGCAGGAGTCCGGAGGACGAGACCCCGGGGAGGCCAGGGGAGGTGTGACCCCGGGGAGCAGGGCGGGGCGGGGATGCCTTGGTGGGAGCCTCCACCCTGGTGTGGAGCCCAGGGCAGCCGGGTGAGGCTGTCACTGCGCCTGCAGCCGCAGGCAGCCACAGGACTCAGGAGCGCCCGCCAGGTCGGCGTCCCACTGGGCGCGGTCGTGGGCCTCGGGGCCCACAGAGAACTCAGAAACTGGGTCTGGAGCAAGGCAGGGATGGCCTCAGCGTGTGTCACGGTCCCCCGCGGGCCTGTTCCCACACTTTCCCCAGCTGCCACACACCACATCCACACACAAAGGCACGGCACACATGCACACCACAGCACGCACGCACACATAGAAGTGTGCACACGCACACAGACACAGTGCACACACGCACACACGGACACAGGCACACCACACACACACACGCACAGAGAGTGTGCACACACGCACACACGGACACAGGCACACTGCACATACACACGCACAGAGAGTGTGCACACACGCACACACGGACACAGGCACACTTCCACACACACACACACACGGACATAGGCACACTGCACACACCTGCACAGACACACACGCACACATGGACACAGACACACTGCACACACCTGCACACACATGCACACACAGACACAGGCACACCGCACACACAGGCACACTGCCACACACGCACACACGGACACAGGCACACTGCACACACACACACAGAGCGTGCACACAACAGACAGACACGTACCACACACACAGAAAGACAAACACCACACACAGAGGCACAGACATCACACTGACACACACACACAGTCTCACAATGTAAAGTTTCTCTTTTGATGTTTTCACTACCATTTAAATGCTTTCACTAAGTAGAAAGCATCAGATTAAGCTGTTACAAGAATGTACCCTATGGCTAAATTGGAATCTAAATATGAATAAATCCCCTAATTTCAAATGTAATTTGAAAAACATGTGCAGATAATTAATTTCAGATGTTACAACTCAGCTGGACCTGGTGGTGCAGGCGGTCCCAGCACTCTGGGAGGCTGAGGCAAGAAGATCACAAGTTCCACTCGTGCCCGAGCAACTTTCTGACTTAGTAGATTCTGCCTCAAAACAAAAATAAAAACAAGGAATGGGCTGGGGACATAACTCAGTGCAAAGCCCCTTGGTTCGATCCCCAGTACCAAAACCAAAGAGTTAAAATCTCCTGTTTCGATGCTCACGGTCTCTGTTATGGCTGTGTCTCGATGTCCCCAAAGCCTCATGCAGTCGTAGGCGGGGCTTTTCAGAAGCGGCTGGATCTAGAGCGTGTGATTACTAAGTTAGTCCACTGGTTGGTTTGGCACAGTTCTGCTGGGATCAGGGGTGTGACGCTGGGATTGACTCATGGTGCGATGCTAGGATGAAGGTGAGTGCTCCCACCCTGAGGGCAGGGAGCCTGGATAAGATGTAAGGGACAGAAAGTGGTCACTCGTCACTGGCCGCTTGCTTGCTTTTACTGTCTTCTGCCTGCCACGGACTGTTTCTTCTCTGCCATCCCTCTGCCTTGCCACCCCACCTTGGAGCCAGTCAACTACGAACTGAAACCTCTACAAACCATGAGCTAAATAAACCTTTCCTCCTTTAACTTTGGGTGTCAGGTGTTTTGTCTCAGCAATGAGAAAAGTAACTAAGACTGTCTCCATGGTCTTGTCCCACACTACCTTGCAGTTCCATCATGAATCCCCGTGAGTCCTGGGCTTGGGCCACACACTCCGACCCGGGGTGATGACCGTGTCTCTCACTTCTGTGACGCTCACTTCCTTCTGTGGGGCATTTCCTCCCCACACAGCCCCGCCCCCCACCCAGAAGCACCGCTGCTCTCTTACTTCTGCTATCACGGAGCTGAAGGAGTCTCTTCCTACCAGGACAACAGGGACAGAAAGAAGCATCCTCTGGGCATGTGGCAGTGTGTTGGCCACTGTCCTCATCTGTCCCTGCTGCTATGATGAAACATCTGAGGTTGTGTGACTTGCAAAGCCCAGAAATGCACTCCCCACGGTTCTGGAGTCAGGAAGTTCTGGGTCACAGCCAGGAGTCTGGTGAGGGCTTGTTCTCCCCTTCAAGGTGGTGTCGTGCTATGTCCCCACAGGGGGAGGACAGGAAAGGAAGGGGCCTCGCTGTGACCTCTTCCCCCAGAGCACGGATCCATCCAGGAGGCGGGGCCCTCAGGACTTCATCACTTCCCCGAGGCCCCAGCTTTTCATGGAGTCACATCGGGGATCGATTCCAACAGAGAAAGTTGGGAAGGACACACGCGCACACACACGTGTCCCTGTGCCTGCGCAACCCAGCAGTACAAGCGCGCTCATCTTGTTTCCATGTAGTATTTGGTTTCCCCACTGCACAACCTCACTGCAAACCTAGTGGCTTAAAAAAATACACTTTTAAAAAATGTATTTGTTACCTCAGTGAGTTTGTTATCTCAGTTTGTGCGGATCAGCTGTCTGGACACAGTGTCACAGGGTCCTTGGCAAAACTACCATCCGGGTCTTGAGCAGGGCTAGGTCTCGGGGGAGGCTGCAGTGTGGAAGGGTCTCCTTGCAAACCCACTTTGCTTATAGGAAGAATGCATATAAAACTCACAGGAGTTGGCATCTTCAGAGCTTGCGAGGGTGCAGGATTCTCCTTCGGGCGTGCTAAGGAAATCAAGCCTTATGCAGTGTGGCATGGCCGCGGGAGTGACATCCCACCACACTGGCCCATTCTGTTGGTTGGGACACAGGGCACGGAAGGCTGCCTTAAGGTCCACTGGCCATGTGTATGGAGAAACAGCTCAGCCAGAGGATGCTGTGTTCTAAGTGGGATGAGGCAGACACCAGAATTCTAACAGGACCCGAAAGCCACCTTCCTGCTGCTGGGCCATGGTCATGGCTTCTGTGACAGGAGGGGTTGGAGAGACTGCAATGCTAAGGAAGTTTCAAATTCAGGATTCCTCAGTTGCACATCCTTAAGGTCTCAGGAGGGACCCGTGGGTGTGGGCCTAGGGCTTGGACATCAATGTAAAGCCACAAATACAAAACTCACTGGGACCTCGGAGCTTAGCTTCATGGTTGCGTGGTCTTCATTATCATGCTCTCGCCAGGGTTGCTGGTCTTTTTAGCCCATTATAGCCCCTGGGAAATAACTGTTCAAAAACATTGCACATCACGCAGTCAGCAGGGGCCCTGTGGGTGTGACGTGGCCCTCTGCAGTCTGCTTATCACCCCAACCCCAAGCATGGGGCTCTGTGGCTTCTGCTTCACCCACTCCTATGGTTTAGATTCAAAATGTCCCCAAAGTCCCATGTGTTTGAAAGATGATTGGATCTTGGGGGTGCTGTGCTCATCAGTGGACTCACCCATTGATGAGTTCATGGCTGAATATGCTGTAGGAAGTGGGGCCTGGTTGGAGGTGGTTCCCTGGGGTGTAACCAGTCCCTAGCGCCTCTCTTCTCAGTCTGCCTCCTGGCTGTCACGGGGTGAGCAGCTTTCCTCTACCAGGACCTTCCACCACACTGTGTCTGCCTTGGAACCAGCCAACTAGGGACTGATCCCACTGAAACCGTAAGCCAAATACACCTCTCCTCCTTTAAGTTGCAGGTGTTGGGTATTTGTCCTAGCAGTGGGAAAATGACCAAGACACCCTCCCATTGGCTTTCTCCTTCCCTCCTTCCCTCCTGTCCTCTTTTCCTTTCTCCTTGCTTCCTTCCCTCTTCTCACACCAGTGAGACGTTCACAGAATAAGCTTGTTGGCTTGATTTATTCTTTTTGCTTTACTCATCTGGCAAACCCCAATCCTAAATGAGACAAGGCCTGAACACCTGTACGCATTCCAGACACACACTGTATATTCTTTCTCTCTGCTCGAAAAGAATCTACCGGCTCCACCCTGCTCTGGTTCCACCGCTTCTGTGGGAGCCCCGTGCTGCCACAAGCTCCCTCTGTGGTGTCCCTCTGTCATCATACCCTCTCAGTTACCACCTCTGCTTGGCCTCGCACACCACTCCCCCCTTCCCCTTCTGCACACGACTGAGCTTCCCACTTTACAGAGAAAATAGAAGCCACCAGATGGAGACACGCCGGCCTCTCTCCCACGCCTCAGAGCCAGCCTTGCCTGCCCGCCCTCGTCCTCGTGGAGCAGCGCCCTCCCTCCGGGCTCGCTCTCCCTGGACTTAGGCGCCCCCGCCTGCCACCTTCTCATAATCCTCAACATGCATCGCCCTTCTTCCTGTGAATTATCTATTTATGTTTTATGTTCAAGCTTTTTCTTTCAAAGGGCCTTCTCGTTTGTTTTTAAATATCTGGACTCCAAGTAAAAAGAAGGGGAGGGACAGCTTGTCTCCCATCCTATTCTTGGCTCTGTGACTGCTTCGGGGCTGTGACACTGGTCCCGCTCTGCCCAGGGGCCTGAAGTCACTGCACTCCAGAGGGCTCATCCCCATCCAGAGGCCGGGCCTCTGGGCATCTGCCCCTCCCCAACATGCTCCCCTCCTGGCACCCGTGGGTGGCTCATTCAGCAACTGTGCCATCCCCACCTCACGTGATCCTTGGCAGAGGGGAGAAAGTAAGAATGCGTCCCGTGTTCCCGTGCCACCGAGTCTGGACAAGATGTCACCCACCCGTGGTCACCATTGCCAGCACTGTTGTTTGAAACAGAGACGTTGGGCAGAGCTCGGGCTGAGACGTCACTTTGCTATTGTGCGTGGCTGCAGAGGCAGGAAGGACCCAAGCTGGCAGCTGGGGCAGGGTTGAGTCCTGGGCCGCAGAGGCGAGTGGGCTGTGTCGCAGACTCGTGGGCGCCTTCGCGTATGTCCTCATTTCTCCCGGACCCGGCCTCCCCTCCCCAGTTCCACGTGGGAGGGCTTCAATGTGGATGATGTCACAGCGGCCTCCTCGACCCAGGTACCCCTCTCCCTCTGCCCTTCCTCTCGTCTAACAATCGCCTCCTTCTACTTCTTGCCATCTTTTAAGATTCTCCACACTGGGGAGAAAATACGTGACGTTCATCTTCCTGAGTCTGCTTGTTTCGCTCAATATGACATTCTCCAAATACTGTTTAGTCATGAAAACAGGGGAATTTTGTCATTTGCTCAGGGCTCTCGATATATCACTCTCATTGCAGCACGCGGAGTGGGTTCCATTGTCTGAGACTAAGAACACCAGCCAGGATGGGACCTAACTCGGTGCTGCCCCTCCTCCTTGGGCTTCGAGGCTCCTTCTCCCTGTCCCCTGGCCATAGCGGCAAGTGGCCCAGCGGCTCAGTCCTTGGCTCCGTCATCCTCCCGCAACTCTCCTGCCTCAGCCTCTTCTCCACAGGGGCTGCAGTCGGCTCCTCGGTGACCTCTGCCAGTTGCACCAGGCCAAGAGCTTCATGCTGCTGCTGCTAATACCACTCACCATGACACGGTGGCTTGGAGCAGCACCGCAACATCCCCTGGCTCGGTCACTCGAACAGCGCGTGCCCTGCAGCTCAGCCAGCCCCTGGGTGACATCCGGGTCTCCAGACTCCGCAGGCCATCGGTAGGACTCAGTTCCCATTTCCTGGCGGCTATCTGCAGCCTCTTGGTCCCTGGGGTCACCGCAAGCGTCCATGGGTCCGTCAGGCCTCTGGCTTCTCTTGCACTTTCATTTCTTTGCAGCTGGAGAAAGTTCTCTGCTTTGCATTCCTTTTGCAGTTTTTTACTGAGATGAAATTCACGTGACATAGACTTCAGCAGCTCACAGCATTCACCAGTGGCTTCCGGTCTCTTCACTGTGCTGTGTCACTGTCACTCTGGGACAGTTTCCTGACCCTCAAGGGGATCTCACTTCCTGTTCTCTCCATTCCCTGGCGGCTGCTAACTTATTCTCTGACTCTGCAGCTTTGCTTCTCTTGGACACTTCACATCACACAACAGGGGTGTGCTCCTGTCTGACTTTTTCTGCTTAGCACAGCATTTTCAAGGGTTCCCCACACCACACCATGAACCAGCCCTCCATTCCTTTTCGTGGCTGCATAGTATTCCCCACAATAGGTGTACCCTACTTGCTTCACCCACGCCGGCCTTGCCTGGACAGACTTTAGCCTAACAGCCCAGGCTGGCACTTGTGGGAATTTTAAGGAGCTGAACTGGGCCTGGTGGCACAAGCCCGTCATCCCAGCACTCTGAGAAGCTGAGCCAGAGGATCCCAAGTTCAAGCTCTGCCTGGGCAATGTAGCAACTCAGTGAGATCCTATCTCAAAGAATTAAATAGAAAAGTACTTGGGATGTAGCTCAGTGTGAAGGCCTTGGGTTCAATCCCCAGTATGGAAAGGGGCTGGGGGAGAAGTTGGGTATAGTGGGAGGCCTTTGGAGCACTGGGGTGTGTGGCCTCATGGGGGTAATGGGGACCTGGCCTGTCTGTCTGTCTGTCTGTCTGTGTCCTCTCTCAGAGAGACTCTATCTGGATTTGTTTGCCTTCCTGCCATCAAGAGTACAAGAAAAGTCCAAAAAAAGTAAAAAAATGAATTTATTCACAATTTTGTCAGCTTGGGAGTACAGCTGGTCCCCATCCATCTCACGGGGCAGAAACTCTCCGATTTCTAGAAGGCACAGAAAGAAAGCCAGGAAGGATGCATGTGCAGATCTAGCCAGGTTTTGGCCCACCAGAGGCCAGGAATGTCCTGTCTTCCCTGGGGGCAGGCTGGGGGTGCTGGTTTTTGCTCTCAGCTTATCTTTTTAAAAACAATCTTAATTTTTATTTTTTATATATTTTTACCATTGAAAGCATTTTTTTCAGTTTTTATTTTTTATTAGTATGTTTGTACCACATAATAATTGCATTCCTCGTGGGGAATGGTACATGTATACAACACATCTTAATTCTTTTTTATCCCATTGCCTTCCTTCCCCCCTCCATCTCTCGATTCCCTTCCCATTTGAGAAAGTGCTATCTCCTTACTTCCTATTATTTATCTTTTATTTTGCTCTTTATTTATATTTTGGGTTTCTCATATAAGAGAAACGATGTGATGTTTAAGCTTGTGTGTCTAATTTACTTCACTTATTTCTCAAAGTGCCTCCATTTTTCCTTTTTAAAACATCCTAATTTTTAAAGATCCATTTTAACCTCACCATGATGTACTGCCTTTCCCAAAGCAGCCAACTGACTATGTACTGGCATCCCCAAAACCGTGAGCCCAAATAAACCTGCTCTCTTTCTGACTTGCTTATCTCAGGTGTCTGTTTTATTTTATATTATGTTTTTAGGTGTCTGTTTTAGTAATAGAAAGTTGACTGACACACACAGCTGGTTGCCTGTTCTGCCCAGGGCTGCCGCCTGAGAGACTTTACCCACTTAACGAGATAGTTTTTTCCCCACCATCTCCCCTCACCCTCACAGCCTGTTGCTGTCTCCTCCCAGGAACCCCAAGCCTCAGTTCCTTTCTGTAGCTTAGGATGCTCTAGAAACTTCAAGTTCTTAAGCATACTTTCTCTTAGTCACTGATTTTGCGAGTGTCCCATGTGTGCACATAATAAGGGTGCAAGCCTTCCTGTTAATTCGCCTGCTGTCAGTGTATTCCAGAGCACGAATGGCAAGTTCCTTTGGGCCCTACATTCTCTATCACAGTGCAGCATCTACAGCAATATGATGACAATTCATCAATTTGTACCTCACAACTTTGCTGCATGCTGTGATCTAGAAGGAATGAGGTGAAGTTTATGTTTGAATGGTGGGGTGGGGGAGGGGTTGGTCGAGAAAGTAGTGGAGCGACCTGTAACGAGATGTCTCTAAGAGCAGCACTGTCTCCGTGCAGAGTGGATATATTCTTATGCTCAGGAGTGTCCATGCCATTTATAAATCATTTTAGCTGTATTTTAAAGTTAAGTGGGTTCCTTTGCTTAGGTGACAAGCTGAAATTATTGTTAAGAAAATTTGTTATTGTTTGTACTCAAAAGTAATAAAGCTGCTTTCTTAAAAAAAAAGAAAAGAAAAGAAGGAAAGGAAAACTGTGGAGAGTGGCTGAGCTGGAGATCGACCACACATTCGGGGCTAGAGCAAGGCCAACCCCAAGAACATGGAGCTCCAGAGGCGAGCCATGGAAACAAGTCACTGGGACTAGAGCAAGGCCAGTCCAGCAGGTGTCCGGCCTTGGTGTCCTTCCTGTTAACTACAGCACAGATCGCTCTGAGAATGTTTCGCTTCAGAGTTCTCAGCAAAACACTGAGGCCTTGCACTTTTGACTCTGCCTCGTGCTTCCCCCCTTTTTACTGTGTATAAATAAAGATGAAGACCATGCTGGGTTGTCGCTGCCTCTCCATTAGAGAGGTCAGGTCCCACCCAGTCCCAGCTTTCTTTTTGGTATGTGTCTAGTTTTTTCTTAATCTCCCGTCGCCCCTCTCAGGACCCCGATGACTGTGTGGGTCACGGCAGAAAACAATGTAGAGTGAAGAAAGATTGCGTGTTGCTCCTCCTCTGAAATAAAACACACTGCAAGATGCATAGACACTCTTTTGTGCCTAGGACCCATGTGCAGCTCTGATTTGACCTCTGAGGCATCAGATGGAGAACATAGCCCCTCTCACCCCTTCTGAGAGCAACTCGTGGAGCCCATCGTCTTGCACTGAGGCCCCACACCAGGTCCCACGCACTGTAACAAACTAAAAGGGAGTCACTCGCGCTGATGCCACATAAACTGAAACTTGAAGGAAGAAGATGGATCCCAAAACGATCAGTTTTTCCCCGAAGACGAGAGATTCTAGTCGTGTCAGCACTGTAAGGAAATCCTCTCTTTCGCTCTTATTTAAAAGTTACCTGGCATAGCTCTGAGCCCTGTTCTGACCAAATCATGATGATGAGTATTGGGGGGTGGGAAGGTGGGAGGGGAAAGAACCAACTTTTTCTATATTTCGTGTTGTATATTTCTTCAACATGTAACCAATCAGTATCTTGTCAATATAGTCAGCCAGTCGATGGACCTAAAAATAAAAATAAAAAAATAAAAGTTACCTGGCGTTGACTAGTTCTTTTCTGTTGTTTTTTTCCCTTTTTCTTTGGTTTCCCTTACCAAACCCACTGTCCTGCTCCTGTCCAGAGGGAGTTGAGATGAAATACATGCTTGTGTGATGGCGACAGTGATGTCAATGCCCAAACTGACAGGTGGGGATTGGCTTTTGTGGTTGTTACTTGTTTGAGTGGAGTCTGTCTATGTTGCCTGGGCTGATCTTGAAATTGTGACTCAAGTGATCTCCTGACTCAACTTGCCAAGTAGCTGGGGCTACAGACCAGTATCACCACAGGCTTGTTTTAAGTTTGGCCTAAAGCTGCCTCCATACATATTTTAAATTCGGCCTAAAGGCTTTTCCATACATAGTGAACTGTAACCTAACTTGATGTGTAAACAGACTGTAACCTACTTTCGTAACAAGTATCTCAGTCTCAGCCAATCACAAGCAGTCAACTGTTCAAACCATGGTCAAATATGACAGACAGGAGCTATAACCAATCTGGCCATGTCTCTGCCACTTCCCTTTCATCACTTCCTTTTCTCTGGCTATAAATAGAACCTGCCCATGTAGCAGGGCGATCACTGTGAAGCAATTTTGGGTCTAGTCTGTTCTTAGGTGTAAACCACTCCATGCTATAGTCCCAAATAAAGCCAATTCAGATCTACAAAACCAGATTTCTTACACTGTTCTCTTTTACCACAGAGTTGGAGGCAGCTTCCTCCCTGCTTCCGAGAGTGACTTCTGGCTTGAGAAAAGTTGCAGGGAGAAGGAGGCTGAGGCTGAATCGCCTTGTCTCTCTAGCTGAGTCCTCCTCGGTAGGTGGGCTCTCTCTGACACCTCTAGGCCCCGGGAGATGCTGTGAATAATGTGTAGTGAGAGTCCTACCCCTGGGTCTCAGTGTTGCCCTGCCACTTCAGTGTACAGAATTCCCCAGGGAAGGTTCACATTGGAGGAGGCCAGGTCATTGTCCCCAGGTCACACTCTGCTTCTGTGGCACCGCATTCCCACGCTCTGCAGAGAGCAGGAGATTTCCCAGGCTGGGAGGAAATTCGTCTGCCCTCCCCCTCCATTCTTTCTGAAGTCCTTTCCCCTTAAGCCTTTCCTCTCTGCAGTGCACTCCTCTCCTATAGAGAGTCGCAGCATCCTGCTCTGCCCCTGGGTCCTGCAAATTCTGACGTTTGCAGAATTTTAAAGGCTTATTTCTCAGCGTGGGAGACTGCTGAGATCTATAACCATACCTATCTGTAGTACTTGTATCTTTTGTTTCCTTGCCTTATAACAAAGACTTTTCTTCTCTCTCACCTTTGCTGCTCAAAATGTGTCCATAATTGGCATTCTTGTCTGGCCTTACCTGAGAGCTTGTTAAAAATGCTGGGACTCGGGGGCCGGTGAGATGGCTCAGCGGCGTAAGCGCCTGCCTTGCAAGCGCGAGGGCCCGAGTTCGACTCCTGGATCCCACATACAAAAAAGGGACCGGTGATATCGCTCAGCGGCACGGGCGCCTGCTGGCGCGCGAGGTCCTGAGGTCGACCCCCCGGTACCCACAAAAAAAAAAAAAAAAAAAAAAAAATGCTGGGACTCTAACTGCACCCCACACCTACAGAATAAGAATTTGCATTTTACAAGGTCCCAGGTGATTGTATGTACATCAAAGCTTGAAAAAGTCTGCTCTAAACAACCAGGTCAAGCGGTGTTTTGGAGCATGGAACAGGAAATGCAGGTTTCTAACTTTTAAGCCAGATAATTCTTTGCTGTGTAGGGCCATCCTGTACATTGTAAGATCTTTAGCAGCCTCTCTGAGATCTCTAACTACTAGAGCCTGAAGTACCATCTCTCTCTTGTCCCCTACAAGTCATGACAACCAAAATTGTCTCCAGATATTGTTGAATGTCACCCAGGGGACCAAATCACCCACCCACTCCCCAGCTGAGAACCGCTGGTTTAGTTTAATAAAGGCGAGAACGCGAGTCTTGTTGCTACTGAACTAACAGAGAAAGCACGGTTACAGTAGAGGCAGCTCATTGTTCTTTTGATATTTTCCTGAAAGTAGAAGGAAAGAGCAAATCTGCTGGGAATATCACATTTCAGACATTCCGAAAGGTCATGAGTGCTTCGGGAAAAACAAGCATCACTGAAATCCAAAACAGAAGCCAAAAGCTGTCTTTAGTGTTGCGGAGCTTTTGGTTTAAGGGCAGCCTGGGAATTTTCAGCTTCCCGACATTCTGCGAATCCAGCTGGGGGAGGCCATTGGCTGTTAAAGGAAGGTGAATGTTTACTTTGAGCACCTGAGGTTGGTGCCGTGGCTAATTTACCTGGGCTACTCTGTCTATGGCAATTTCTACCTAGAAAGGCCCTCAGAGCAATGAGTCAGTTCTGTGTTCATTCGCTCATTCATTCATCCACTGACCCTGAACTGAGTCAGGAGCGGTATGTCCTGGGTGAGGCAGATGGAGGGAGAGAGGACACAAACTCATTCCAGGAAGGACGCACCGGACTGCTAGTGGGGTACCCCATGGCCGTCACCACCATGATGATAGGATCTATTTATTGAGTAGTCTGTGCTTGTTGTACATAGTTCAAAATAATTCTAAGACATGGGGATGATGGCTCTGCTTTCCAGAGGAGGGAACCAGGAAGGATATGCAAGTTGTTCCACAGCCCGCAGATGATGGCAGAACAGGAGTGTGAGTCCATCCTGTGTTTAGCCCCCTGTAGAGAACATGCTGCCTCTGCCCACCCCAAACCCACCTCTTCCAAGCACACTGTTAAACTCACGGTCATACGCAGGTCAGAGAGCAGCCAGGATGAGAGGACACCTTGCCAAAGGTGCCTTGTGAGCCCTCCCGGAAGCACCAGGACTTGTGCGTGTGGCCCTCCCATTGCGGGGGACATCATCAGGGACACAAGGACCTGCAGCGGGAACTGAAAACCAGGCTCCACCTTGCCAGGGTTTGTGCTGTTTAAAAGCCCCTTTCTTCTCCTCCTCTATTTTACGTGTAAATCACAGGACTCCAAGTCCCCGGTAGTGGGAACCTGAGGGTGCTGCAGCAAACGTGAACACACAAATATCTGTCCAAACCCCTGGTTTCGGTTCTCTCGTATTTGTGCCCCAGAGTGGAATTGCGATGTCCGAGATAATTCCAAGTTCCGGGTTTTGAGTAATTACCAAACCGCTTTCCACCACAGTTGCACCACGTTCCAGTCCCACCAGGAATGCCCTTGGATTTCAATTTCTGTACATCCTGGCCAACATTTATTTTCTAGGTTTTTGATAGTAGCCACCCTAATGGGTGTGAACTGGTGTCTCATTGTAGTTTTGATTTGCATTCTCTAATGACTGGTGACGCTGAATATCTTTTCATGTGCTGTGGGCCCCAGTGCGTCTTTGGAGAAAAGCCTTCCCTAGTCCTTAGGTGTCTTTTTAATGAGATTTGTTATTGAGTTGTAAAAGTACTTTATATATTTTGGATATTAATCCCTCATCAGACAGATCATTTGCAAATATGTGCATTCATTCTATGGTTTGTCTTTTCACTCTCCTGGTAATCTCTTTTGATGTGCAAAAGTTTAATTCCGAGTTAGTCAAATTTACCTACTTTTCTTTTGTTTCCTATGCTTTGGAAGTCCTCCATGAAATCACTGCCATATCTAATTTTATGAAGCTTTTCGTTGTATTTTTTCCTCAGAGTTTTATAGTTGTATATGCAGAGTTGGGGTTTTAATCCAAGTTCAGTTAACTTTTGCATATGGAATAAGGTAAACGTCCACCTTCATTCTTTTGCATGTAGATACCGTAGGGGAGGGCAAATGTTTTCTCCCACCCATCTTAGGTTCTGAGGCCCTGCAAATAAGACTGACCCAAGACAGATGAAAGTGAGAAAAGCAAACAGAAGTCTGAAAAACAAAACAAAACAAAACAAACAAACAAACAAACAAACAAAAAACACAGAAGTCTGTCGCTGGGTGCATCGCACAGATGTACGCAGGAGTGCCCAGAGATGAATAACCCAAAGTTCTGGGAGATTTCATCCTAGGTTAACGAAAGAAAAAGGAGTTTGGAGCTTCAGGTGGGGGAGGCAAGTTGTAGAACGGTGAGCTGTAAAAGTATGGTCAATAAGGCTCGTTGGGCCGGTGAGATGGCTCAGCGGCGTATGCGCCTGCCTGGCAAGCGCGAGGGCCCGAGTTCGACTCCCGGATCCCACATACGAAAAAGGGGCCGGTGATATCGCTCAGCGGCACGGGCGCCTGCTGGCGCGTGAGGTCCTGAGGTCAATCCCCGGCATCCACAAAAAAAAAAAAAAAAAAAAAAAAAAAAGGCTCGTTTAGTAAGGTTGGTTATGCAAGGTTAGGTCAGTGCCTCCTCCGTGGAAAGAGTCAAGAGTCCTTCTCTTTATGGTGTGGGAGACAGGGGCATCTCTATAAATGGCAACTTCCTATATTTATACAAAGAAACATTGTACCCTGCTTTTAGAGCTTTTCTGGGGTCTGCTTGACCTTAATGGCCTTAGCTTGAAATAATCTATATGTTGAAATTTCATCCTTCGCTGTGTTCTCTGGCACCTCCAACATCCAGTTTTCCCACCATCCTTTGTTGAAAAGACTGTTCTCCCACTTAGCGACTTTTGCTCCCTTGTCAAAAATCAGAAGGATGTCCACTATCACTACTGCTGTGCAGTATGGTACTCCAAACATTAGTCAGAGCGATCAGGCAAGAGAAAGAAGTAAAACAGATATGGACAGTAAAGGAAGAAGTCAAATTATCACAACTTGCAGATGACATGATTCTTGGCATAGAAGACCCAAAAAGTTCCACAAAAAAAAGACTCCTAGAATTAATGGCCAAATTCAGCAGTGTAGCAGGATGCAAAATCAGCACATACAAAGCAATGGTGTTCCTGCACGCCAGTAACTAATTCACCAAGAAAGAAATTTGGAAAACCATACTATTCACATAGTAGCATCAGGAAAACAATATCATTCACAGTAGCATCAAGAAAAATTAAATACTTAGGAATTAACCTAACCAAGGAAGCAAAAGACCTCTACAACGAAAACTACAGCACTCTGAAAAAGATTGAAAAGAATATTAGAAAATGGAAAGATATCCCCTGTCCCTGTATAGGCAGAACTAATATAGTAAAAATGACCATACTTTCAAAACTGATATACAGATTTAATGCAATCCCAATTAAAATACCAATATCGTTCCTCATAGGATTAGAAAAAAACTATCCTAAAACTCACATGGAATCAGAAGAGACCCAGAATAGCAAGAACAATCCTGAGTAATAAGAGCAAAGTGGGAGGCATCACAAACCTGGACTTCAAGTTATGTTACAAAGATACAGTGATAAACACAGCATGGTACTGGCACAAAAGCAGACATGAGGATCAATGGGACAGAGCATCGGACACAGAAAGAGCCCCAGGCACATTCGGCCATCTGATCTTTGACAAAGGGGACAAAACATCCTCTGGAGGACAGATAGCCTCTTTAGCAAATGCTGTTGAGAAAACTGGCTATTTGTATGCAGAAGGCTGAAGCTAGACCCATATCTCTTACCATAGACTAAACTAAAATAAAAATGGATCAAAAATCTAAATAGTAACATGGTAACACTATTTACTTGCTGGAAGATAAAATAGGTAAAACTCTTGTAGTCATAGGTGTAGGCAGGGACTTTCTGAACAAAGCCCCAGCTGCACAAGAAAAAACACTGAGAATCAACAAATGGGATCGTATCAATTAAAAAGCTTTTGCACACCAAGGGAAACAGCTAACAGAGTGAAGAGACAACCTACAGAATGGGGAGAATTTTTTTGCTAGCTACACCTCATACAGAGGACTGATATCTAGAATATATAAAGAATTCAAAAATATTAGGCCCCCCAGTAAAAGACCCACTCACAAGATGGGGGAACTGAAATGAACAGACACCTCTCAGAAGAAGTACAATAAATACATGAAAAGATGCTCAGCCTCTCTGGCCATTAGAGAAAGGCATATTAAAACAACATCTAGATTCCATTTACTCCAAAGAATATCTATCATCAAGAAATCAAACAATAACAAATATTGGTGAGGCTATGGGGAGAAAAGAACCTTTCTACATTGTTGGTGGGAATATAAAATTAGAAATTCCATTCAACCCAGCTATCCCTCTTATGGGTACCTTCCTGAGAGAGTTAAAGACATCATATTGCGGTGATTGTATTTATACCAGCACAATTCATAATAGCTAAACCTTGGAAGCAGCCTACATGTCTATCAACAGAGGAATGGATAAAAAAAAATGTGGTATTTATACACCATGGAGCACTACTTTGCCATAAAGAAGGATAAACTTGAGTCATTTGTGGGAAAATGGATGCACCTTGAGACTATAATATTAAGTGAGATAAATCGGACCACAAGCTTAAATATTCACATATTCTTTTTTTTTTCTTTTTGAGACAGGGTCTCTCTATGTAGTTCAGGCTAGCCTTGAAGTCACTACATAGTGCAGACTGGTCTCGAACTTGTGGCGACCCTCCTGCCTCAGCCTCCTAAGTGCTGGGATTATAGGTGTGCGCCACCACACCCGGCTACAAGTTTATTTATTTATTTATTTATTGTGGGTACCGGGGGTCGATCTCAGGACCTCATGTGCCAGCAAGCGCCCATGCCGCTGAGCGATATCACCAGCCCTTTTTTTCGTATGTGGGTTCTGGGAGTCGAACTCGGGCCCTCGTGCTTGCCAAGCAGGCGCTTATGCCGCTGAGCCATCTCACTGGCCCCCAGCTACAAGTTTAAATATCATGTTGTTCTTCTTATATGAGAAACCCACGGTATAAATAAAAAGCAAAATAAAAGGTAATAGGAAACAGATCATTTGCAAATGGGAAGGGTCCAAGAGATGGAGGGAGAGGGGAAGGAAGGAAAAGAAGGGGACATAAAAAGAATTAAGATGTGTTATGTACCTGTACCAACTCCCCAGGAGGAATGTAATGTAATGCAAACATGGACTAAGAAAAATAAAAATTAAATGAATAAAGTGCTAATTGTCAGATTGCTGAAAAAAAAAATCAGGTGATCTTGTCTGTGGGAGTTTTTTTAGACTGTCTATTCTAGTCCATTGTCCTGTGTGTCTGTCCTTAGGCCAGTGCCACACTATTTTTGTTACTATGGCTTTGTAGTATGCTTTGAAATTGGGAAGTGTCAATGCTTGAACTTTGCTCTATTTTTGTCCAGATTGGTTTTGCTATTCAGAGCCTTTCAGATTCTGTTTGAATGTCAATGGGGGTCACTACTGGCATTAATGATATAACACCTAAGGTACTTTCTAGTATTCAAGTGTCATGGGTTCCATTTTATGCTTTGATTTTTCTTGACTAAATCATTCTCAGGGCTCAGAAAAGCTATCCCACAGTACTTGGAACTGAAGGAGACCAACTTGAAGGTGATCAAGTCCCTCATGTCCCAGGTGTCCTGCCTTATACCGGAAGGAAAAGAATGAAGACACAGAGAAGGCAAGAAACCTTTGAAATAGGCTTGCTGTGGCCCCCACTTTATTACCTTAGGTCAGAGCCTATTTTCACCCAAAAGCATGTCTGCGTGACTGTCCATTCTTCAGGGAACCTAAGCATAAAACACACTGATTTATCTAGAAGCAAGGATTTTGAAAGTTTTCACCACAAATATATTATAAATGTTTGAGGAAATAGATGCTTAACCTGATTTAAACTCTGTACAATGTATTCATGTATTTAAACATTGTATGGTAGCCCATAAATATGTCTTCATTGCTTAAGACTCCCCATATAAAACTTTGTAAATAAATTTGTTATGTTTCTGTTAATCTGCCCTTTCTTATGGGAGTGCTGGACATGAACCTTATGATGGGTGAGGACTAGATATTATTTTTTCTCCCTTACAGTATTCTACCAGCAGTCTACTTCATTGTTCTTGATTCTTTACCCTATTAATTAATAGAGCAATTTCACATGCCCCTGTCAAACTGAATTAAGTTTGACCTAAAGGCACTTCCATACATATTTTAAGTTTGGCCTAAATGTTTCTCCATACACAGTGAACTATAACCTAACATGATGTGTAAACAGACTGTATCCTGCAGTTGTAACAAGTAACTGAGTCTCAGCCAATCACAAGTGGCCAACTGTCCCAGATGTTCAAATAAGACAGCCAGGAGCTGTGACCAATCAGGCTGCCTGCTCTCACCTTTTTCTATATGTCACTTCCTTTTCTCTGCCTATAAATAAAAAACCACTCATGTGTTGAGAGGGGGTATTCTGAACTATTTGGGATCCTGGCTACTGCTCAATTCTATAATTGCAAATAAAGCCAAATAAGATCTGTAGAACTAGATTTGTTGTAATTGATTTTTAATACCTCAAAATTTCTATTGCATCTTCCTAGTTGAGGAGCATTATCTTCAAAGACTAGCTTTTGGTGGACTTTTTCTTTTATTCCTATCTTGAAATTTTTTTTCCTGATTTTTAATTAGAAAACTGTTATTATAGTAGTGAACGAATAGGCTTAATAAAATGGCACCCTTTGGTTCTGGCCCAGTGATCTGACATCACTGGCCAGAGATGGTACAGCCTGGCATGGAGGCTGCCTGGGCCTTTCCCTGGGCTCTGGCAGCGGGGAGAGTTGTGCTTCTTGCGAATATCTGCTTTGCTTTAGGTGCTGGAAGGAATTAAGGCCCTGTACAGTGGCATTTTCCCCCTCTGGAACTGTTATGGTATTCGTGTTATTCTAACCATAGTTTTTTTCCTTATCAATTGTTTTTCTGACATCAGCTCTCCTGTGTTTATCTTTAAATACTATATTTTTTGTAAAGCTGCCTCAAAACTTTATGGGACATAATTAATATAATAGACTTTTTTTTTTATGTGGGTACCGGGAGTCGACCTCAGGACCTCGCACTTGCAAGCGCTTGTGCCGCTGAGCGATATCACCGGCCCTTTTTTTCCTTTAAGTGGGTTCCGGGAGTTGAACTCAGGACCTCGTGCTTGCCGGGCAGGCACTTATGCTGCTGAGCCATCTCACTGGCCCAATATAATAGACTTTAAAAATGGATGGAGTTGTCATTCTCATCGAAACTGGGTCTCAGCTGTATCCTCCAGAGCCACACAAAACCAGTCCAGCTGTGATCGCCCGAAGCTGTGCCGGGATGAATCTGCATGAGCAAAACTTTTTATATATAAATAGGGAAACCAAACTCCCAAAAATAACTTCATCCCGCTCTACTCATCAGTGTGGCCAGTAGGGAGACCTATCAAGTATTTGTCATCACAAGTGCATGGAAGGGGCCTTATTTTCCCTCCCCTGTGCTTATGTTTAAACACTAAACTAGTTAATGCTACTGTGCCTGCCTTTATTTCCCAAAATAGTGTTTGTTTGGAGGGAATCTGGCTCTTACAATAAAACAGAAATGTAAAGGAAAACATTCTTAACCCTGTCAATTTTTTTCAAAAAAAGAATGAAGCAACCAAACGCAACTGTGGTCTTTGGCCCACTTTCTAGAGAGAAGAAAACAAGCATCTGCTGGTAACAGGCTGCTTTGGGACGGCTGATCACAGGGCCGAATGAAACACTCATAGTAATTACTGGCAGCCCCAAAATAGAACTTCAGCCGTGCTTTTGCTGTTGTCATGGTGACAGCCCCCAGCAGCCCACCCCTCTCCTGCCAAACCCATTGGGCACTGTCTGTGGCCTCCCATCTGCTGCACTTTACAGTGAAAGTAAAGGGACTGCTCATCTGTCAGGCGGAGGGGCGCACGCGTGCTGGGTACGAGGGGGAGGACAGGGCGAGGGTGGGAGGAACAGGGGCTGGGACAGCAGAGCAGCTGGCAGAGCAGCCCGGATCACCAGGCAGGTGCGGTCAAGGGGCCGGGAACGGATGCCCAGAGAAGGGGCCGGTGCCCCAGTGGGGATGAATGAGAGCCAGCCTGTGACAAGCAGGCCCTTCCTAGGCAGGGGGAAAAGTGCCCCCAGCCCCTGGTTTACCCAGACACTGTCCACAGGCGCCCGCTTCGGGTGGGCTGTTGAGTAATTTCCATGGGTTCCTTAGAGACACTCAAGTGGTGAAAGTCTTGCTGTTCTGCTAAACATCTAAGCGTTCAGCCAGAATGTCTGGCTTCCTTCCTTCAAAGACTGAAGAAGTGGAAACGGGCAGCTTGTGTTCCTTAGCGTCCTGTTCGCTTTGGAGCCGATGGCCTGAACACGGATTTGAGCACTGGTACTTGCTGCCGTCAGCAGGACCATCTCTCCAGGGGCCCCAGCGCTGCAAGCCAAGCAGCCTGCGCAGGGGAGGCCTGGCCGTCATGGCACCGGGAACTCTGGGAAGGGCACACGGAAGTGCTTTGGAAGAGGTGTGTGCGTGCTCGGGAAAAGGGTTCAAATTGCATATAAGCTAAAGCCTAGAGTTTTCGGAGGTTTTACTTCCTTGATATGTCTCTCCTATATCTTGCCGCCCTGTGGATCAGAGTGTTTGTGTAAAGGAGAGAGTTGATGTCATTTGTCATTTGCTGTGGCTGAGTCTAGAAGAGGAAGAGGTCCCGGTTTCTATGAACCAAAGCCTCAGGGCTGCCAGTTGGATGGCCGATGGGGGTGGCTTTCTTTCTGAGCTTTTGGGATGACATCAATCAATGCTGAGACCCCTGCCCTAGCGTATCCATGTCGATGGTGGTCATTCCACATCTGAGAGCTGGAATCTGCCGTGCATCACTACCTCAGCTCCCAGGACTCGTTACTAGTGTGACATTTGTAAGCAGAGCCCAGTTGGGGGTTGACAATCTGTACATGGGTTGGACTCGGTCTGTGAAATGGAATGATTTAGGGGCAGCAGTTCATTGGGTCAGAGTGATGGAACTGACAGCGCTTAGGGGTCCTCTAGTCGTGTTGGCAGGAAATGGAAGCAACAGGGAGCTGCCATTTTGTGGGGGAGCTGGGCCTGGAGTTCTAGTGTGCTCTCTGCCAACGCCCTCTGTGTGAGAGAGAGAGAGAGATAGAGAGAGAGAGAGAGAGAGAGCGACACAGGGTCCTGCCCCAGCCTCTGAGGCTGCTGGGTAGAGACACACGGGGCTCCTGCCTCTGTGGGTGTCGCATGGGGCTGCTGGGAGCAACCCGAACCCCTGCAGGCCATTAGCTGGAGCGGACACCTGTTCCAAAAGAGAGAGGAACAAGACAATGGGGAGCAAGTTCATTCACATGAATATTTCATACACGCGTGGGAGACGCCCTGGGGACGCGGAGTTCTCCGAGAAGCTTCCCTCTGGATCCCACCTTATATGGCATTTTCAACAAAGAACAGTACATTTTTAGAGAAGTGACAAGACAAAGGAAAAGGACTCTGAGTCCCTGCAGGTTGGGGGAAGGCAGGCAACGGGTGGAGAAAGGCTGGTGCGCGAGCTTCCTGGCGTAGCTGCGCTGGGCGCTGTCTCCAGGCCATGAGGGTGCAAGCTGCCCACTCTCTCCCTGGCGGAGGGGGCAGGGGAACTTTTCCCTTTGTAAAAGGGAGACAGAGGGAAGGCAGAGAGCTGTTCTGCCCCTGCTTCTTCTGTTTCCTCCGGCTTAGCCGCCCTTCAGACTGGGGGTGGTGTTGTCTGGTCTCCCACGGTGGCAGTCCAGTGCCCAGGTCCGAGTTTCTGCTCCACCCAGCTGCTAGCTCTGCACCCCTGGGAAAATCCCTTGCGCTCTTTCATCTCCTCCACTGTAACTTGGGGTGACCAGAGTCTTCCTTGGAGGGTTGCTTGGAGGGTGTCACACAGAAAGGCAAACATGTGACATCGGTGTCACTTACTCTCATCAATTAAGCAAATCCCCATGGCTCCTTCCCATGCTTGGTGCCCCTCACTGTCAGCCCCTGGACAGCCCCTCCAGGCTCTCAGGAGTGAGGGGCCGTGCCTCTCCTGCCAGGCAGCTGTCAGGTCCCTGTGGCAGATGGCCAGCATCCTCAGGCCATTAACATCTGACAGTCTTTGGGAACACCAGTGGCCCAGGCCTGTGTTGACCGACATGACGGCCACGTCAAACTCTGCCCTCCCAGCCATCACTGCCTGTCTTTATCTTTTTTTTTTTTTTTTTTTTTTTTTTTTTTTGTGGGTACCGGGGGGTCGACCTCAGGACCTCGCGCGCCAACAGGCGCCCGTGCCGCTGAGCGATATCACCGGCCCCTTTTTCGTATGTGGGATCCGGGAGTCGAACTCGGGCCCTCGCGCTTGCCGGGCAGGCGCTTAAGCTGCTGAGCCATCTCACCGGCTGTCTTTATCTTTTATGATAAATTCATTCAGCTAACGCATTTGAGCACCTACCACCTGCCCAGAACTATGGTCGCTGACAAAACCACAACACTGGAGAATATAGAATCCCCATCCTGAACTGCTGAGGGTGGCGATCTGCATGCCCAGACAGCAAGACCAGAAGAACAGTGAGAACTGGCCCTGGCATAGGAGTGGGGACATCACTGCCTTTCCAGGGCTGGCTGCCCCCAAGCACTGGGCAGACCCTCCCTGCAGGGCTCTGATGAGGGGCCAGGATCCTGACTTTGAAGATGGGGGAGCCAGGTCCCAAGAGGCCAATGCTGGACCAAGGTCACCCCCAGGACATGGACAGTGGGAGTCAAAATTTGCACACTTTACACATTACACTCAAATATGCAAATCTAACACACCCGTAGTCTGTGACAGCACTTCTGAGGTGCTGAGATTGCTGAGGACAGTGGCACCAACTTAAACACATCCCTTATCCCTCCAAGCATAACACAGGTTGCCACATATGCACTCCTTATTTTCCACTGTAAATTTGTACTTTAGTATAATAACAGTGGCTGTGTGTCTCAGTACCTGTCCCTGAGGGATACAGGAAGCAATCTTTGTGTTTTCCCACTTGATACGACAACATGCAAGGTGTGTGCACATGTGCAAAATTGTCAAACCAGGCTTTACATCCACATTATCCTCTGTGGAACAGTTTTTGTGTATGTTTACCTGAGCATCACAGAGGGTCCAATAGACCCACATCACTCCAGGATTTGTTAAAAATTTTTTTTCTTTTGATTGTTCTGGTAGAAGTAGCCCAATTCAGTACAATGGCACATGAAAAACCAGATTTGCAAGGTTTGAAGGAGGTCAAAAGTGAATTATCAGATTACTCGTGCATGGATGATGAAAATGACCCATTATGGTTAAATACATGCTTTCATAACAGAAGAGAGGTGTGACTGGATGATGAGGATGATGATATGATGATGATGATGATGATGACTTTGACCTTGGCCATGTGAGCAAAGTTCCTGTGACAGTGGAATGAAGCCAGAAGTGACTGATACAGACACAGGGAATGCAGACCTCCTTGATTCAGATGATGAAGAAAATAACAATATGGGTAGATATTTGATTAGTCAAAGTGTTGCAAAATGGCCATGCAACCAAATGAAATGATCCAATGTTAGAACTACTTCCTAAAATATAGTGAAGGTCTTGACAGAGGTGAAAGGTATTGGACAGAATGTCAGCACTGCCATTCAGTGTTGGAAATTGTAACAGATGAAATGCTACAAGATGCTGTGAAACACCCAAAGGCTGAAATGCAAGTAAAAACATTCTGTGAGCATCAATAGCCATATTCAAAAATGTATTTATTATGACACCTCACTAGCTGAACTGAAAGCATTCATAGATCAGTTGTACTTAGCAGGGATTTCTCATGGTGATCACAGGAATGTAAAAGACTTATGGAAAAGTGATGGGTCAAAATATGGCATAAAAATTTATGCCCTCGTAGATGCAAAGACTTATTATGCTTTCAGTTTAGACATTTATCCTGGAATCCAGCCATCAGGTCCTTATTTGTATAGTAATAAACAGAATGATGTTGTGAACAGACTTGTTGTTCCCATCTCCCAAACTAATTGGAATGTAACATTAGATAATTGGTTTAGCAGTTTCCAACTGATGTTACATTTGCTAACAGAGCACAAGTTGACCAGCACAGGAATTGTATGCAGGAACAGAGCAGAAATTCCAAATGAAATGTTGCAATTTCAAAGCGGAGAACTGTATAGTACAATCTTTGGATTTCAGAAAGATTTACATTGTCTTCATATATGGCAAAGAAAAACAAACTGGTACTGCTGATGTCAACATTGCATCATGATGGAAATACTGATAGGGAAACTTTGACAAAACAGAAGCCTGAGAAGGAAACTTCAACAACAAAACCAAATATGGAGTAGATGTTGTTGATGAGTTATGCAGCAATTATGATGTCACTTGGAAACACAAAGTGTTAGCCAATGGTCGTGTTTTACTCAATCCTAAACATGTGTCACATAAATAGTTTGATAGTTTACAAAGAAAATAACAAGTACAAAATACCACAGAGAAATTTTCTTAGAGGATTGGGACTGGAACTCATAAGTGATCACTTACAGCAGAGGAAAAGCAAAATGTTTCTGCACAGGGAACCACATAAAAAAATGTAAACCACATTGGTGAGCTGATAGGTAAACAGGTAGATGCAGCATCACAAAGACCTACTATGATAACAGGAAAACCAAAAAGATGTGAACTGTGCCCTACAGGAAAGGACAGGAAAGCAAAACATACATGCTATCAGTGTAAGTGATACTCTGTGTATGGAACATGCAGTTTTCATGTGTGAAGACTGCCTTGGGTGTGACAATTGAAGCAAAGGTTATTTTTGTTGCAGAGTTCTATTGGTATTTTCACTGTAGTTCACATAGATTTTTATTTCTGATGATATCTCTTAGGTTTGGTAAGCAAGTGAAGAGCTGATGTGAAAATGTTGATGTGTATTCTAAGCACTCATTACACATTTGATATTTTATTTTATTGACATCTTATTTTCTTATTATTTAGGTGTGACGATTGAAGTAAAGATTTTTTTGTTGAGTTCTATTGGTACTTTCATTGTAGTTCATATATGAATTTATTTCTCTCTCTTTTTTTTATGTGGGTACCAGGAGTCGACCTCAGGACCTTGCACTTACCAGCAAGCACTAGTGCCACTGAATGATATCACCGGCCCTTTTTTTCCTTTATGTGGGTTCTGGGAGTCAAACTCAGGACCTTACGCTTGCTGGGCAGGCACTTGTGCTGCTGAGCCATCTCACCGGCCCACAAATTTATTTCTGATGTTATCTTTTAGCTTTAGTAAGCAAGAACACAGCTGATGTGAAAATGTTGATGTTTATTCTAATATGTTTTCAGAATTTAATACTTTATTTTATTGATATCTTATGTTCCTGTTAACTACACATTACATAATATAATAAGAATCTCCTGACAAAATAGCAAAACCAGCCACAAGTATGTCCTACAAAAAGGCCAGGAAAGCAAAACACATGTGCTATCAGTGTAACTGATACTGTGTATGGAATGTGCTGTTGTCATGTGAGAGGCCTGCCATAGGTTTGATAATTAAAGTTTTTTTTTTTTTTTTTTTTTTTGTAGAGTGCTTATTGTGGATTAAATAATGGTCAACTTGTAACACCCAGTTGAACAGTGTCAGCATGGTGCTGGGTGTGGAGGGCCCACCTGAGGATTGTTGCCAGCAGCATAAAAGCAGAACTGGAGGGGAAGATGGTGTGCTGTTGATTCTCCTGGAGAAGCTTGTCACGCTGGCTTTCCTGATATGAACTTGACTGTTATTACTGGAGGAGCTCGGGTCCTCGCTGTCGCTGAGGATGGCTGTGGTTCTCTTTGGGGGAGCTTTGATCCTTACCTTGAGCGTCATTTCCTGGCTCCAGTGCAGATCCCTCAGCCTCCTGGCACAGATCCTTCATCCCACTGGCGCAGACTTTCTAGCTTCCACCACTGACCTTTGGGCCTTCCCAGTGCAGATCCTTGGTACAGACTCGCATGAGACATTGTCGTGGGCTCTAGGCCTCCAGCTGGACTCATGCAGGACATTGCCATGGGACCCAGGCCCTCAGCTGGATTCTGTGGGTCTTTAGTGCATGGACAGATTGCTTGAACTCTTCTGCATTTGACTTTTTGGGTGAATGTTATAAAATAATCCTATAAATTATGTGTCCTCTATTAAATCTTTTCCCTTGTAAACCCTGACTGCAACAGTGTTATTGGTATTTTCATTGTAGTTTATATGGGAATTTATTTCTGTTGGTTTTTTTCAGACTTTGTACACCAAATACCAGTCAATGTTGAAAATTTTGATGCTTTTTTATAAATACTCAATAAACACTAAAAAGGCAATATTTTATTTTTGTAATTTTTTCCTGTTAAGCACTCACTGTATAATATAATGAAACTCATAAAATTAAAATTAATAATTCAGGGCTTAAGAGTGAGATAGCTCAGCGGCATAAGTGCCTGCCTGGCAAGCGCGAGGGCCTGAGTTTGACTCCCGGTACTAACATACGAAAAAAGGGCTGGTGATATCGCTCAGCGGCATGGGCGCCTGCTGGCGCATGAGGTCCTGAGTTCGATCCCTGGTACCCACACAGAAAAAAATTAATAATTCATCAATAGAAATATTCTAAAGGATAAACGACACTCCCATGGTCATGTTGCAAAATGACAAAAAGTGTATTAGGCTCCTTAAGAGCAAGGTCAGCAGCAGGGGACATTTCTGTCAATGTGGGAGGTCCCCTAGAGTGGTGCTGTCGCCAGCTAGTTTGCATGAGCATACTCTACAAAGTTCAGGCAAAGAGGCGACTGCCTGACAACGCATCTGTTGGGACCTGTTCCACCGGCAAGCGACAGCCTAGAAAATTCTTTCTCTCCCCTTAAGCCAAATCCCTCCACGATCTCCAGAGCCACCTGAGCCGTTCACCCGCAGCTCAGGGCACCTAGGGGCTTGGGTTGTTGGTGACACCTGCTTCTCTCTTCTTTGGGTGAAAGCCCTCCTGGCTGACCTTCCAGGGTGGACAGGCTGCAGGGGAACAAACCTGTGTGGCGACAGGAGAGAGACCTCAGGAGGCGTGTCCCAGATGGTCACTGTGAGACACGGCAGGCCCAAGGCTGCCCCCGCCTTCCTCCCTGCTGTCCTGCTGCCCTGCCCCAGAGCATGGCTGCTCCAGGCACACAGAGGAGCAAAGACTGAGCTGGAGGTGGGGGAGTGGGAGTGCCTGGGGCAGGTGACCTCTCATCTGGCCTGAAGGTAAAGCGTGGAGCCAATCAGTTCCAAGTGGGGTCGTGTTGTGGGTAAAGGGGCTGCATGGGTGGGAGGCTGAGGTAGTAGGGTCAGAAGTTCGAACAGAGCCTGGGCAACTTAGGGACAGAGGCTCTGTTTCCAAAAAAAAAGTCTGTGTGGGAAATATAAATGTGAGGACGCAGGCTTGCGGTGCTGCATCTGTTTATTTACTCCGCAAGTAAAGGAGTAAATAAGGTGCAGGTGCCTTGCCAGGCCTGGGCTGAAAGCTGAGGGTGGAACAGCCTGTTGTCCCCACTTTAAACATTGTGTGTTTCCCTGTGGTGTCCACGAGGCCACCGGGCCACTCACTGCTGCGGGGACACCAGAGGTGAGCTGAGCTGGCATTGCAGGGGCTGGGTGCAGTTTGGACGGAACTGGTCTCAGTCCTCCAGTGCTGGCTCACAAACCATGCCACAACTCAAAGGTTTCAACAGAACCACTTGGTTTATTTCCTACCTCCTGACCGAGCTCAGTGGGTGGTTCTGCTTCGTGCAAGGTCAGCTGGGGCGACCATCGGGCTGGCTTGAGTTAGGAGCTTGGGGAGGTCCCAGTGGCTCACCTGTGGGTGAGCTGGGTGCTGGGCAGCCAGCGGCCCCTTTGTTCTCTCTTCCACCATCTCTCCCTCTCCCTCCAGCCTTGCGGGCTCTCCCTTTCCACATGGGGTCACCACATAGTCTCTTCCTGTGTTTCTCCAACAAGGAAGCCAGACTTCTCAAGAGGCGGTTCAAGGCTAAAAGTGTGTGATCCTGGAAAGGAGAAGGAGACCTGCCAAGGCATCTCAGGCCTGGAATTGGCACGGTGACCCCTCCACCACTTCCTTGTGGTTAGTGCAAGTCAGAAGCCAGCCCAGATTCAGTGTCAGAGGGGTCTCCCCAAGACGGGGACACCAGAAAGCCGGTTCACTGAGGTCATCTTTGTAGACCAACTACAATCTCAGTTACTATGGAAATGTGCAGAAAATGTAGAGTGGCTTGTAATGATATTTTATTTTCAGGGTTAACTATATATTTATATCACATTGTGTTGGGTCACTGGACACCACAGATGGCACCCACAGCCTTAAGGAGGAGAGGCTTAAGTTGGCTCTTGGCTCCAGTCCATGGTTGGCTGCACGCTATACTCCCCAGTGGATTCATCCATTGAGGAATGCAGTCACTGAATGAGATGTTAGGAGGAGGAGGGTGGGTCTCTGGGCCGTGACCTGGAAGGGTACATTCCCCTCCCGGCTCCTTCTTTCTTCTTCTGCTTCCTGGCTGCCATGGGGTGAGCTTTCCTTCACCAGGTTTCCCTCCCACCCTGCTTGTCTGCCTTGGAGCCCGCAACTATGCATGGACTGAACCCACTGAAGCCAAGAGCCAAATAAACCTCTGCTGCTTTACATTATGCTTGTCCCATATTTTGTTTCAGCAACGAAAAAGTGACTCACACAGCATGTAAAAATGTTTGGCCTACCGCAGTTGTTACTAAGAGTCACACAGTAAATAAGTGACTGCGTGCTGTGCAGGAGGTCTCGTCTTCTCTGGTGTGTTTGGTTTGGTCCCTGAATCACATTTTCTCAGTACAGTGCAGACCACAGGCCCATTTGAAGAGGATGCAATTTCTGTAAACTGCCAATATTTCTGGATACAAACACCACACAAAGAGCCTTTGAGCTGCATGAAGATTCAGAGTTGATGCTGGCCATTTCCTACTACATTATCTCACATTTTTTCATCTATAAAATATGAGTCAAAGTTTATGCTTCAAAGAGTAGTTACAAGGAATAAATGAGCTAAGTGTAAAAGCGCTTTGGACACAGCATGAAACAACTGCACCTCACTAGTTACTGTTATTACCATTCAAAATATGCTGGGGTCAGCCTTAGTGGTCCTATTGTCTATGTTCTCTACCTCTTTCGACTTTTTAAGAGGTCTTGGGAAATTCATTCTTAACGGAGATTTATTAAAGCACAGCTATTCTTTCCCCATTCTGTGGCAATAAGGGATGCATTACCTAAGCTTGGCTAACCTACCCACGGTGCTCAGTCACGCACGCCTTAGCACAGCTGCACACATCATTATGCTGCGTTCTTTACTATTTGTGAAATAGTTGCTGGCTACTAACGCGTCATCCTGTACACTGAAGTTAGTGGTGGGAAAGTTCTATTGTCACAGAAAATTGGATTCTGAAAATAGATAAATGTCCATATGCTTATTTTTGAAGTGGGGAGCATTCCTCTTTTGACAGAGCTGCTTTCAGTGGCTTGATCTCCCTTACAAAGTCACCGCCCTTGAACAACATCTGGTTACTTCACCAGATACACAGTGTCCCTGTCCCATGCCGGATAAAGGCTGAGGTTCTTGACTTGCAGGATTTTTGAATACTGCTATGGTTTGAGGAAGGGCCCCTTCAGGTCTACGTGCTGAAGCTTGGTCCCCACTCTGGCACTAAGCAGGGGGCGCCAGGCTGAAGGCTGCCAGCCACATGGGGGTGTGCCCTGGAGGGTTGGTGGGGCTCTGGCCCCTCCTCTCCCACTTGCTTCCTGGATCCCAGAAAGATGTGTTGTTCTGCCACAGGCTCAGAACTAGTGGGGTCAGCCGACCCCCAAAACAGTGAGGTAAAAGGAACCATTCCTCTTTTTATCTTGATTCATTGCAGGTGTTTGTTACAGTAACAGAAAGCTGACAGACGCAAATGCATAATATAAATAATACAAAATTCAGGAGGTTCAATAGGGTATAGAATAAACGACCTTCTTCTCTCCTCTCCCTCCAGCCATTGGTTCCCTTCCCTGCAGCAAATGGTGTTGATGGTTTCTTGCATAGAGCGTGTTGATATTTTATGTATATGTAACATTTATCTATATTGATCTTCACTTTTTGTGGTACTGGGGATTGAACTCAGGGCCTTGGCACTGAACTACACCCCAGACCTTTCATTTTCATGTTTTATTTTGAGACGGTTTTCATGTTTTGCTCAGTTGCCCAGGCTGGGCTCTAACTTGCAATACGCTTGCCTCAGCCTCCCGGGGTGCTGAGATTACAGCTAATCTTTATTTTTGCCTCATTATGGACTGACTTTGTGCCATCCCCATTTACACGCTGAAGTTCTAATTCTGGTACCTCTGAATGCAACCGCGTTTGGAGATCGGGTCTTTTAACAAGATAACTCAGGTAAGATGAGATCACGTGGGGGGGCCCTAAGCCAGTGGGACTGGGGTCCGTATAAGAAGAGACGAGGACGCAGTGGGCCGCGTGAAGACACAGGGAGAGACGGTCATCAGCCAGCTAAGGAGCGGGGCCTCAGGAGAAATCGGCCCTGGCCATACCTCAGTCTTGGATTTCTGGCCTCAGAATTATGAGAAAATACATTTCTTTAAGCCAACTAGGGAGTGGCGCCTGTTATGGAAGCTGAAACAAACTAACACACTCCCTCCTTTTACAAACTGGCAGCATGTGGTGTCCATTTTGCTGGGTCCTTCTTTACATTTTAGTGTATTTTAGAGAACTACACAAAAGTCCCTACTCCGTTTTATTTTTAGGGGTTCTGTTTAGTGTGTGGATGTAGTGTAATTATTTGAGTACCCTTCTATTGACAAACATTTAGATTATTTCTAATTTATAACCAAAAATATCACTGTTACAAAGATATAATTTGGTACATAGGTAATTTTACACCCCGGCAAATATATCTATAGCATCAATTTCTGAAAGTGCTATCGCTGGGCGTCAGGGCACACGCAGGAGAATTTCATCATCATTGCCAAATTGCCCTTGCCGGAGATGATGCAGATTGATGCCACCAGGCGGAGTGAGGGCACCAAATTCCCACTTCTCCCACAGAATTTGTCATCAAATTTCTCATTTTTACCAATTGGATGAGTAAAAACCTGTGCTTCAGGAAGTATTGCATTTCTCCTGGTATAAATGCTTTCATAAACTTAAAGGAGAGTTGTACTTTATTTTTTGGTTACATTCTTTTCCAACTTTTTGTCTTTTTCATAGTATAGATGTTCTTTATTTATTAGAAAGTCAGTCATTTTCTGTGCTAGGTGTTGCAAGTACTTTTACCAGTTTTTTTTTTTTTTTTTGCCACTGCTTTTGGGGAGGCTGTGTAGAAAATGTTGAGTTTAATACCATCACGTCAGAAGTCCTTTCGAAACACTGTGACGGCTCCTGACACTCCCCACCCAGATCAAGGCCACACTTGACAGCAGAGGCCTCCACCAGATGCCCCAGCTGCAGGCTCAGCTCGAGGGTCCCCAGGCCACCTTTTGTTCTGCCCAACTGGACACAGGTGCAGGGGCTGCTACAAGCTGCACAATTTTCTACACAATGAACCGATCTCAGGAAAAGCTATACCATTTTCAAATTTCAACTTTATTATAGCAAAGAGGACACAGATCAGAATTGAGCAAAAGAAGAGGCGTACTTGCAGTGGACAGTGGGGCTGGGACGCTGCGCCCCTGGCGGTCCGACTCCGTAGAGCCAGGGCGCCTCTGTCTCCTGGCACATCAGTGTGTGATAATACAGAGTTGCCAACTAGGGCTGGGCACCCGAGCTTCAGGTCCAGAGTTTCTATCAGTTGCTTTTCAAGGGTGTGACCAACTGATTCACTGGTCACGTGTTGGACTCGATCTCCTGCGCCCTTTCCCTCCCTGGAGGTCAGGCTGGTCCCCCTGGGCTCCAGGCTCCAGCCCTCTAATCGCAGGGCTGGGCTTCCAGAGTCCCCTCCCTCGCCACACTGTCTCGGAGCCCTCCCCGAGTCACCTTGTTCGCACAAACCATCAGGACCCGTGGGGGATGACAAAGACTTCCCTGTCCCCCAGGACAGTCCAAGGATTTGGGGTCACCTCCCAGGAACCAGAGGCCAGCCAGATCCTTCATGATGCAGACGTAGCCTCTGAATTTTGAATCATACATAGACGTTCTTCCCTTTTCTAACATCACAAGAGCAGACTGCCTGGGGTTCCCTCCGGTACCTGAAAGATCCCATTTGTTCTCACATATATTTCCAATCCATCTAGAAATTTCCATAGTTTAGACTGTGAACAGAATCATTTTTATCTTCTTCTAGGTAGTTCCCCCACACCATTTGTTGAATAAGCTATTTTTCCTCCACAGGTCGAAATGCCAACCTTATCCTGTCCCGAGCTCCCGTCTCTCTGCGGCTGTGTTTAGTCATCTCCGTGGTTCCGCTGATCTGTGTCTCCTGCGTTCGCGCCACAGTTTTAGTTACTGGGGTTTTATAATTTATTATTTCAAATTCATTTGAGTAGTGAATTTCCTAAATATTTAAAAAACATTCTTTTGGAACAAGATTTAAAATCAACCACCAGTGAAAGGTAAGATGCACAAACAGCTACCCAAGTAGCTTGAGAGCCGCTTAGCGGAAGAGCGGCTTCCTAGGAATTCTCTTACACACAACTCAACTTACAATGCTTTTCTACTTTGCCATGGTGTGAAAATGACACAAATTCAGTTGGAACCACACGCCAAAGTTCAAATTTTGATATTTTCCTGGACTAGTGATACGCCCTATGATCTTCTCCCAGGTGCCGGGCAGCAGCGTGGAACACAGCAGTCCCGGGCCCCTCCACAGTGGCTGGCTTGCTAAGTCAGAGTGTGAGGTCGCATGGGTGTATTAAATGCATTTTTGATTTGTGATATTTTCAATTTACAATAGGTTTATCAAGATGTAACCTCATCATACGTTGCTGAGCATCTGTACTTTACACTCCAGAATTGAAGGGAACTTAAAAGTGATAAAAGGTGGATGTGGTGGCTCACACCCATAATCTCAGCATGTGGGAGGCTGAGGCAAGAGGATTTCTGCAAGTTCAAGACCAGGTTGGGCTACATAGTTCAAGGCCAGCCTGGAATACATAGCAAACCCTGTCAAAAAAAAAAAAAAAAAAAAGAGAGAGAGAATTAAAAGGAACTCACAAAACTATGCCTTAAAATTTGTCCGTTAGATTGTGAACCTTACATTCTCTGAAGAAGCCACATGGATACTGAAGATGCCGCAGACAGCTCGCCCACTGCAGCCACAGGGAGATGGGAAATTGCAGGTCAAGAGCCAACGTCACTCCGCTCTTAGACTCTTCAGTAACCAGTTACCTAAACATTTGTGTCTGACTTACTGTTTTTGTATCTGATTTCTCATTCATTCTTGGGACGGATGAGGTGCCCGGGATGTGTTGCTGAGCTGAGGGACTTCCAGGCTCCACCAACTCTGGGGGTCAGGACGCCACCACCCCTGACACCTGCTGGAGCCATTTCTCACCTCACTGCTGCCGCCTGCCCCATGCTCTGCCAGTGGAACTGGGAGAAGCACTGATTTACGGCTTGCTTTGTCCTGTGACCACAAAAGCTCATGTGACCTCCTGCACGGTGGAGCATGCGATGCCAAGTAATGGGATCCCTGTTCCTGGGACCTGGTCACTCATGTGTAGCTCAGAATAAACTATTGTTTTTTGGGTTTTTTTTTGGTGGGTACTGGGGGTCGAACTCAGGACCTCGCATGCCAGCAGGCATCCATGCCGCTGAGCAGTATCACCGGCCCTTTTTTCGTATGTGGGTACTGGGAGTTGAACTCAGGACCTTGCACTTGCCAGGCAGGCGCTTATGCCGCTGAGCCATCTCACCGGCCCATAAACTATTTTCTTAGAAAGCACAGTCAATATTTTACATCAGCCACACAAAGTTACTTTGAATTAAATGGAAAATTTCCACCATCTTGGAGAGAGCCCAGCCAGTGGCAGCCTGGCCCCCACAGCCAGCAGGAGCACCTTAGGTGTTGTCTTAGTTACTTTTTTCATTGCGGAGACAAAATACCTGACACCTAAAGTTAAAGGAGCAAAGGTTTATTGTCACGCACAGTTTGTAGAAGTTTCAGTTCATAGTTGCCTGGCTCCAAGGCACAGTGGCATGGCGGAGGGGCATCGCAGAGGGAAACAGTTCATGGTGGGCAGAAAGCAGCAAAGCCTTCTTTGTAGCAAGGAAGCAGCAGCCACTGCCTGCCTCTCCCTTTTATCCTTGCCAGGCTACCTGCCATTTGGGTGGTGCCACCCATACCCAGGGAGGCCCTTCCCGTTGTCCACACCCAGAACTATGCCCAACCAATCAGTGGACTAATGTAGTAACCACACAGCCTTGATTCCAGGACCACACTCTAGATCCAGCCACCTCTGAAAGGCCCCACCTGTGACCACACGCAGCTTTGTAAGGAGAGGAAGAGAAGCTGAGTGGGCACGCTGGTCCGTCTCGCCCTCCGATGTCCTCCGCCATGTTATGACGCAGCAAGGAGGCCCTCACCAGATGCCAGGCTCTTGGAGTTCCCAGCCTCCAGAGCCGTGGACTACTGAAAAATCATGGCTAATAAATATACTCTCTTGAGCATTTTATTATAGCAATGGGACACAGACTAAGACCACAGCGTAAAAAGCTGAAGGAAGGAGGAAGGCACGCAGTAGTGGGTGCAGCCAGAGCACACTTCCCCCGGGAACTGTTTGTGATAAAGAAAATAAAACCTTAAAAAAACGGCCGGCCTGCACAATGCAACACGCGTTCCGCTTCTGTTATCTTGCTTGCACAACCCTCCCCAAAGCCTCATGTCTAACCATGCCCTGTTCTGCTTTGTAACTCAGCCTGTATGTTCTCGTTCTCCTGGGGCTCAGACTTCAGGGCGCCTAGCTCCTGAGTCCGCTGGCGTAATAAACTCTGAGTGCCGCTCGGTTCCTTGGTGGTGAGGCGTTTGCTGCAACACTCAGAGCGCAGGACTGGAGGGAGCAGGCCAGGGCCACAGGGGCCCAATCCCTGTGCCAAGGCCTCTGCAAGCAGGTCGTAAATTTCCTACGTTGGGGCCAAGCCTGCTGCTGACATGCTGATGGCTCAGTGAGAAAGATTTTAAAACTCACCCTATTGAGAGTTGGGGGTGTGTGTCCCCTGCCATTGACTGTAGCCTCTGTGACTGCTTGGCCAATGGATGCAGCAGATGCAGTGGTAGTGACATAGACCCAAGGAAACAAGTGGCTTCCGCTTCCTGTCCCTGGGGAGCTCCTTCCTCTTCTTGGAGCCCAGGGGCCATGCTGTGAGGAGTCCAACAGCTCATGGAGAGGCTGCAGAGAAAAACCCAAGTTCCAGGGGCTGACAGCCCTTGCTGAGCTCAGGGCCCACATCCAGCGCTGACGTGGTATCTGAGAAGTGGCCGTCCAGCCCGGGCTGCTCTGAACAGGGCTGCTGTGGACATTCGCATGCAAGTTTTGCACAGATGTATGCTTTCTTTACCCTTACATGTGGTCCCAGGAGTGGACTTGCTGGTCACGTGGCAACTATGTGACCACTGGAGGAAATGCCAGCTGGCCCCGCAGCAGCTGCATGAATGATTTGAGGCCAGCAAAGCATTTGAGGAACCGTGGGCCGCCTCAAGGCGGCTGTACCATGATCTGGTGACATTTTGTGAGGAGTCCAGTTCCCTACACCCCTGCCACACTTTCCTTATGTGTCTTTGTGAGTACAGCTGTCCTAGTGTGTGCAAAGTGGTGCCCTATGCTGGTTTGGGTTTGCACGTCCCTTGGCTAGGGACACTAGGCATTTTTTCATATGCTTATTGGTCATCTGCATATTTTCTTTGGAAAATGTCTACCCAGATCCTTGGCCCATTTTAAGTTGGGCCATATGTAGTTTTTTGAGTTGTAACAGTTCTTCATATTCTGAGTATCAATCCCGTATAAAATGCCTGATTTGCAAATATTATCTCCCCTTCTGTGTTTTGCCTTTTGAAAAAAAATTTTGAACCACAAGTTTTAAACTTCGAAGTCCAATCTGTCTCTGGTTTCTTTGTTTGGTTGTGTTTTAGGTATCATAGCTAAGAAACTATTGCCCAATCTAAGGTCATGAATATTTACATCTAGTTTGTTTTCTGAGAGTATTATAGTTTCCAGCTTATACAATTAGATTTGATCCATTCTGTTAGTTTTTATATACGGTGTGATGTAGAGCATCCAATTTCATTATTTTACATGTGGATATCCAGTTGTCCCAGAAACTTTTGTTGAAAAGACTATTCTTTTCCCCATAGAATGGTCCAGGTACTTTTTCTGAAAATCAATTGACTGCAAATGTGAAAGTTTATTTCTGGAATCTCAGTTCTACCCCATATGTCAATCCTTATGCCAGTAATGCATTGCCTTGCTTATTATAGTTTATTTAAGTGTTGAGTTCTCCAACTTTGTCCTTCTTTTTCAAGATTTTGGCTATTCAGAGTCTCTTCCATTTCCATAAGAATTTTAAGGATGATCCCATCGGTGTCTGAGCTGGGATTTCGATGGAGATTGGAGTCACTCTGGAAATCACCTTGGGTGGCATTGTTTTCTGACTGTGGAACATGAGATGTCTCTCTGCTTATTTTGGTCTTTAATTCCTTTCAACAATATTTTGTGATTTTCATTGCATAAGTTTTACACTTCTGCTAAATTTAAATTTACACTCAAGTATTTTATTTATTCACTTACTTACAGTGCATTAGTGAAGGACACTTCTTGCTCTTTTTGCTGCACCCGGAAGCCCTTCCTTAAGAGCTCTGCCATACTCCGGGATTCCAGTTACCTGAGAGTCGCAGGCTTCTCCAGTTAAGTCTAAGCCATTTCACAATTAATCAACTAGACATAAAGATCTTACATTGCTCTGGTCTAATAAAGTCTAACAACTTAAATTTATACTTTTGAGGGACTTATTTTTTATTTTAGAAAATGCTTTTTTAAACTTCTCTTTCCTGGTGCAAGCACAGTCAACAGGAAGATGAAATGTGGTTCACTGTACTTTCCTCAGACCCATCCTAAATAACCCCGTGTGAAGGAAAAATAAGGCAGAAATCCTTTCCCAGCTGCTCTCCTGGGGAGGAAGTCTCCTCTCAGGCTACTTCCGCCAGCCCTTCCAGCAACAGACTTTCAGAAGCAACATATGTGAATTTCAAGTTTCTTCCTTCTTGGGAATAATTAGAAAAAAGCACAAGATGGAGTTCAGAAATAGAAAAGAGAGATGATATAAAAGAAGAACAGTAAGATTTTTTTGCCAAGAAGCCTTGGGAAGAGGGCAGAGCAGAAGTAAAGGTCATTCTCATGACACCATCTAATCCTATTGCCTACCTGAGGCCTCACCTCCAAAGAACCTCTGGGGGCAAAGTTTCCAGCATTCTACTCTCCTGGGTGCCTATTACCTGCCATCTCCTGTCGTCCTTTCTTGTCCAGGTGTCAGTCCTCCCCCTACCCATAGACCCCTGAGTGACCAGAGGTGGAGGAGGTTATGGTAGATACTGACTGTGACCCCTCCTGGTTTCCTGACTGGTTGAGAGGACGACACGAGGACACAGGGAGAAGGAGACAAGGGAGTCGAGATAAGGAGAGAGGCAACTTTCTGCCACCCTAACGGGGACTCCTCTGGAACTGTGAGGAAGGACATTTGTGTCGCTCAGTCTGTGGTCCTTTGTTCTGGCCGCCCCAGCGCACACACGCATCAGGCCTTGTAGATCCACTGTGTCACCAACCACACCGCAAGGCTTGGGTGGGGACCGCAAGGCCGCGGATCCGGCAGGGAGGAGGGCACCTCCCCTTTCCGGCTCCCTCCCGGTAAGTGCCGTGAGGAGCCGCCCAGGGCTTTGCGGCCGGCACTGAGCACTCCGCTGAACACCTGAGGTCAGATGAGACCTCGCCCTCCAGCAGACAGACAGCGAGGAGGCGACGGCGCTGAAACGGCGGGAGCCGTGCACTTAAGTCCGAGATCTGTGGCGTGTGCGGCTCCCCCCGGGCAGCCCGGCGCCTGCTAGGCTGAGGCTCTGGAGGCAGGAGAGAGCACGCGGCTTCCCAGGGCTGTGCCACACCACTGGTGACACATGTCCCCAGAGAGCACTCAGGATGGTGTCTCCCACATGCAACCGCCATGGTTCTTGTGGTCCTTGTTCTTTCCATGGTCCTTGTTCTTTCCAGGTGAAGATGATGATTGGGGCAGGGGACAGGGGGCCTTCCCTACACCTCAGCCACGCACCGGCACCTGGAGGCTGAAGCCTGGGTCCCCCTTTCTGCAGCAGCAATTTAGGACTTGTCCAGCCTGTGGGTCATCGCCACCCTGTCCCACCAAGGCTGGGGAGGTGACTCTGATCTAGACAATGGCAGAGTTAACAAAAAGGATGAGAATAAGCCCATGATGGCTATCGTGATGGGGGCCCAGCCAGGCCTGTTCTTGTCACCCAAATGGCACCACAGCCCAGACCAAGGATGGTTCTGTTTGCTGTCACCCCCAGCACCCCTCGGAGAGGTGGCCTGGTAGGGGAGGGCAGTGGAGGTCAGGTAAGAATTCTCAGGGTGCAGCAGGCATAATAATCCCACAGGGCCAGCAGCCTCTCCCCTGGGGGCCCCCACATATTTGCCTCCTGGCAGGGACCTACTGTGCGCCATGGCAGGACAGGGGCGTGGAGGCCATGGGCTGGTGACTCTGGTGTAGCCTCAACAGATGACTTGGTCCTGTCCTCGAAGAGGAAAAGCTGATTTGCAATGAAAGAGTGAAGATTACACCCTCAGATGGAGCCTGTCTCTCCCGGGACACAGAAGGCTGGAGCCTAGCAGAGGGGACTTCGGGAGGCGGAATGCAGCCAGGGGACAACTCCGTGCCAAAGGGGACAGGAAGCCACACAGCAGAGAAAGGGCACAGGGCTTCAGGGGACATGGGCGGGTTTTGAGCAGTCTCATAGCAGGCAGGGAGCAAACACAGAAAGCCCAAGTAGCCCCGAGAGACAGTGACTATGGGACAGTAGTGGGACTGAGGGCTGGGGTGACAAAGTAAGCCCCTGGGCACAGTAAACTGTGGCCTCTGTGGCATGGCAAGTTTTGGCAGACCCGCCAGGAAATGCTGGCAAAACCACAGAAGCAGAGTGCTTGCCTGAAACGAGAAATCGTCACCAAGGGAAACATTTAAACAAGCCCTCTAGCCTGACCTGCTCTTAGTCAACCTGAAGTCACTAAACCTGAGAGTCACACACCTGGAAAACTCATCACCGGTTTTCCCACCGGCTTTGCTGCAGACAGTGCCTCTGATGGCTGGGCTGGGGACACAGTGGCCTGGGTCACTTCCCCGGGACCTGAAGGTCGCTTTTGCTGAGAACTCGGACTTCTCTCCACTTGCATCTGCAGACATCTGAGGGAGACGGAAATGGGGTAAAAGGCCTGGTGTCTGTCTTCATTGGTGTCTGCCCCCTTTGCTGTCCTGACCCTTGGGTCCCATTCTGCTCAGCTCTGCATGCAGACGCGCTGATCATTTCAAAAGTTGGCCGAACCTTGAGACCATACTCTTAAGTGGAATAAATCGGACACGCGTGTAAATACCACACTGTCTCTCCGGTGTGAGAAACCGAAAGCGTAAATAAGGACCAAAATGTGTAATAGCTATTGGGAAAGGGGAAGAAAATGTTCAAATGAGAAGGGGAACAAGGGAGCAGGGAGAGGGAAAGGAAAGAAAGGACCAGAAAAAAAAGAATAGAAGGAAAAAATAGAAACAAAGCTTTTGTAAATAAGGAGGGGAAGAGGAGTTGAAGAGAGGGGAGGGGAATGGGGAAAAAAGAAGAATCAAGATGTACAGGTCCAAACTCCCACGGTGAATGTGATCATTATGTACATCTAAAATGTGCCAATAAAATAAAAAATACGCACGCATAAAAGTTGGCTGAGACCATGCAGGGCTGGCTGGGCCGATGCCCGGTGGAGCTGGTCTGTTTCCTTTTTCTCTGTCCCTCTTCTCTGCGCCCACCCTTGTGTTTCCTCAGAAAAGCCAGCCAGCTCTAGGATGAGTTGACAGTGACCACCTGGGGGTCCAGGTCCGCCACAAGCAGAAACATCTCTTGGAACCACACCGGGGCCGTGGAAATTTCCAGACTGTAGCCATCCCCAGCAGCTCATAAAAACCTGCTGCACTCTCTGTCCTCCAAGCCACAGCTTGGTCACCTCTCCACCACCTGCTATCTCCTTTCACCCAAAGCTCCAGCTTGGCTGAAGCCACCTGCTGACAATAGAGCTTTGGCTGTGCAAGCAATATATGGCGCAGCCTCAGTTCTGCCTTCTCTGGGTCCAAACATCCTGTCGTCCAGTACCACTGGACTCAGGCAAGTCCCCAAGTCCCCAGGTCAGAGTGATCACAGCCACCCAGGGCTTCCATCCGCCATCAGTGAACCCTTTAAGGAGCTGTCTCCAGCTGGGCATGGTGGCACATGCCTATAATCCCAGCACTCAGGAGGCTGAGGCAGAAGGATTGCCATGAGTTTGAGCCCAGCCTGGGCTACATAGTGAGTTCAAGGGCAGCCTGCACTACATAGTGAGACCCTGCCTCAGAAAAAACAAAGGAGCCAACAAAAACCCCAAGAAACAGAACACTTAGAATCCAAGCTGGGTGTAGCAGTGCATACCTGCTATACTGGCTATCTGGGAGGCTGAGGCAGTGGGATCACAAGTTCAAGCCCAGCTAGATCCTGTCTCAAAAAATAAAAAGAGCTGGGAAGGTAGCTCAGTGCAAAGGCCCCGAGTTCAACCTCCAGTGCTGCAAACAAACACACAAATGAAATCTATGCATTTTACTGATTTCAGTTAGAACCCTATAAAATTCACACACACACACAGACACACAGACACACACACACACACACACTTTCAAGTGCCTGTTGCAGTTGGCTCCCCATATCCACGGGTTTTGCATCCATGGATTCAGCAGACTGCAGACGGAAAATATCTGGGAAGAGAAATTGCACCTGTACTAAACACAGGCAGACGTTTTCGTTGTCCCTTTCCCAAACAATGCAGAACCAACTATTTACGTAGCAACTGCACTGTGGTAGATCCCATAATATAGAGATTAAAGTTTCCATGCAAATGTGCGTAGACTGTACAGAGGACTCCTGCATATAAAGGACATGAGTGTCTGTGGATTTTGGTCTCTGGGGCGCTGGGAGCACTGTGACAAAGCATTGTGACAGGTGTCTCTAAGCCACAAGCACAAGTCCAACCAGAACCTGCCCAAAGGAAGCGCAGAAAGCGTTCATGGTGCAGACGTGGTCCCAAAGCCACGCTCAGGAGACACAGTGGTCACGTCCCGGGTGGCGCCGGTGCAGTGATGTCAGAGGCCGGAGGAAGGAAGACGACCTGTGTCTGGAAGAACTCATTAGGCTTCCCAGAGGGGACAGCGCTCGAGCCAGACTGGAAGAGCTGAGTGAGAGCACTCCGGGGAGAAGCAGCATCACGATAAAAGGCAGGGTGGCGGCGTGGCTGGGAAGAACTGAGTGTGGTTTGTCAGCCAGCAGCGGAGGGCTCTGAGCAGGGACTTCGCGGGGTAACTCACGGGTCAGACTCGGGCGGGGGAAGCCGGGAAGGTGGGGCCTGGCCTTCATCACCCTCTCTTTGCTGCCCAAGATCGATCTATGGGCTGAGGGCACTGGCATCACCCAGGAGCAAGTCAGAAAGGCAGAATCTCCAGCAGGCCAGACTGCTCATGGGTCAGAGCCTGCATTTTAACAAGATCCTAGGAGAATTCTCATGCACATCAAAGTTTAAAAAGCTCTGGCCTGCAGGTTAGATAATGGTCCTGTGTATGGGCAGGGGCTTCTGAATCAATCCTCTATCACAGACCTCAGCATCGCAAGGAGATGAGGGGTCTGCAGTGGCTGAGGGACCTGCTGGGAAAGCAGTCCGTTCTGGAGGGCGCGCTCTCGGGAGGGGAAGGGGTAAACAGTCTGAGACAGCAATGCCGTCACTCCTGCATTTCCCATTGGCGCCTTTCAAGCAAGGGCTCTGAGGTTAGTGACGATGGGATCGATACTCTTGTGCTGCAGTGGGTGGAAGCCAAGGTTATTTCATCTGAATAATTTATCATCCCCCAGCATTAGAAGGTGAAGGCTTGCCAACTATTACTGAGTTCTTTCAAAAATGCTACAGTATTTTTCTATCTTTTCCGGGCTCCCATTTTATGCTAGCTATCCATATTCTTTGCCTGACTTTGTCAAGATAATTCTAGATTTTTTTGGGGGGGGTGGGGGGACAGGTCTTGCTATGTAGTTCAGGCTGGCCTTGAACTCACTGTGTGGCCCAGACTGGCCTCAAACTCATGGCGATCCTCCTGCCTCAGCCTCCCAAGTGCTGGGATTACAGGTATGTGCCACAATGCCTGGCCAGATTTTTTTTTTAAAGCTATATTTGTTTTAACTCTGTGAATTCTCCCACTTTGGGTCTCCGTTTGGCCAGCACCGTGATCCCAGCTTGTCAACAACAACAACGAAGCAAGCGACAAGGGAATCGTGGTCCAGTGTTACTCAGAGGTCACCTCCCCCTACCCCATCCCAGGGGCTCAGCCTCACTGGGAAACCTGCACCCCCTTCCCAACGAGTGATGGTGAAATGGCAGCAAGGAAGGAAGCGTGGGCCATTCCCAATATGCTGAGAACTTAAGGAAGATGTTGGGATCGGTAACTTCTGTTCCACCCAGACTCGGAGCACTCAGGAGAGGGGCTGTGTTCTTCCCTCCCACAAACCTGACATCGGATCTCGGGGAAGCCCTGGTGGTCAGGAAAGAAGTCACGAACCTGCGTGGCAACACCGGAAAGGCTGAGTCCAGTTGCCCTGCGGCCCTGCTGTCAGTACTAGGAGGAGGCCTGCAGGGCCAGTACCGAGGGACACGGAGCCCCAGCACTGCCATAGGTGACCAGGCTGGCATGGGGACAACCTGGCCTGGGCATCTCTCCTGCCTCCTCCTGTTCCTCCTTGTACAGCTGAAGGATCTGGGCAAATTCTTTAATCCAAGTCTTGGTTCAGCATCTGCTTGATGTGGGTGGAGAGGGACTGCCGCAGGGGTCTGCAGGAACCACTGAGAGTCTCCTGAGGTGGGCAGGACAGCAGCGTTAACACCGGAGCCCACCGAGGGGTCCTGTGCTGTGAAGGACGCCCCACAGCCCGGAGGCCCTCAGTTAATCCACTTCTGGAGCCCCATTCCTCTTGTGCCAAGAAGCAAATGGGCTCCAGGCCTGTTCAGGGGCACTGAATAAGAACACAGAAGGAACTGAGTTTACTCTGAGTTTGTCCTTAGCAGTGGCTCCCCTTTCCTTGGCCTCCACTGGGCGCACAGGCTTGGGACACTGAGAGAGTCAGACCTAGAGCTGCTCAGGCTAATCCGCCATCACCGACGCCGGGAACTGGGCCTGACACCCACCCCCAGCCTCTTGTAGCAGGGCCTCTCTCCTCACAGGTTCTGAATCATCCGAGGAGAGGTTTTACCTGCTATACCAATTGGAATTTTTGCCATTTCTCCAGGAAAGGGGGGAAAGTGGTGGCTAGACTCCTTTCTTCACTTTCTTATGTGTGGTAAGATAGCTGTCCTGAACAACCTCCGAGGATACTCCAGAAGTCAAGATCTGAGGATGTTCAGAACTTTAGATTTTCTGGCACCCATGAGAATGTGCAAAGAATACTTCCAGTGTCGGCAAATGAATAATAGTAATGATAACAATAATAATGATAAAACTCTTCCAAGAATCTCAGAAACACAGTTTGAGAGGAATAAGATTGACATAGAATTCCTAGTCATGTCGTCATACCCCTGCTTACAAATTTATAACGCTGGTTTCCTATTTCTTTTTGAGAAAGAGTTTCACTAAGCAGTTCAGGCTGGCCTTGAACTCACTTTGTAGCCCAGGCTGGAGGTGGACTCACAGTGATCCTCCTGCCTCAGCCTCCTAAGTGCTGGGCTGACAGGCATGTGCCACCACACCCGGCCTCGTTTCCTATTTCTGTACATATCATTCATTCTTTCATTCATCCCGTATTTATAGAGAGCCTGTGCTTTCCTGGGCTGCCTGTAGGGTTACGGCAGAAAAACGAGAGAGCACAATGCCTGCCTCATGGAGCTTATCCTGCGGCACCTCTGTCCTCATAGTCCTCTCCAAACACTGGAATCCATCCCAATCGGAAGTCATTTAAAACGCTCCAGCGTCCTGATGACTCATCACAGAAACCCTGCGCTACGCTTGACCGTCAGTCTGAGTACGGAGCCTGCTGCCTCCCCTTGGGAGCATCGGAAAGATGGAGGAGCACAGTGGGTGAGTCTCTTCCAATCTGATAGCTCAGGCCGTGGCGCCCCAACTTACCGCGGTGGGCGGGTGGGACCTAGGATGAGTTACATAAGTGCTCTAACTCACCTGTCAAATGGGTTTGCCGCAAGGCTTCAGTGACTGGAATTTTGAGAAGCCCTGTTCAAGAACTAGCACAGCGCTATCCCATAAATGATGGTGATTACTGCTGTTCCTCCCTGTCCTTCGGGTGTAGCGGGGACCGTTCAGTGCTGAGATCTAAGTGAAGATGTACGGCTTCATAACTCTGTTCCCCCCAGACAAGTGCATGGTCCTGTCCTTACCTCGTGTTTGCACTTCTGCCCTGGTCCTCTGGTCCTCCTGAGGCGAGGATCTTGCCTTAATTGTTCAAGAAAAATTTCCTATCTATTTACATTATAAAATGTTTAGGCACAAAGAAAAGTTGAAGGAATTTCATGATGAACACCCACATGCCAACCACCTAGACTTTACTATTAATATTTTAGTATCCTTGTTTATCACATATTTATCTGTTTATCCATCCCTCCACCCATCCATCAATACATTTAAAATATTTGGTGCCTTTTTCTTTTGAAGTAAATTTTACAATCAATGCAATACTCAGATCTTTAAGATTATGATTGGCTTGGTTGTGATAGCTACCTAAATCTGCACTATCCAAACCTCTACCAAGGCATCGAATATTACTTTAATCCCAAGAATTCCCCTTTGGCCCTTTCCCAGGTAATTCCTAGTACTCCTCCTTTCCCAGGTATACCACGGATCTGATTTTTCTCTGTATTGTAATTTTCTTTAATTGTTTTGCTGGATATTTCTCTTTTTTCATGTATTCATTTGGCTTATTCTAGAATTTCAAATAAATGTAATTATACTACATTATAGTATTACAGTAGTGTACATTCTTTTTTTGTTTGGCTTTCACTTAGCATATTTTTGAGATTCATTCACATTTTATCAGTAATTTCTTCCTTTTTTAACTAAGAAACATTATATTGCATGAGTACACTGCAGTTTGTATATCCACTTACCCACTGATGAACACCTGGAGTTTCTGCTTTTGGATACTATGAATGTGAGCGTTCTTGTTGGCAAACATCTCATTTCTCTTGGATAAATGCCTATGGTGGACTCGATGAGCCACAGGATAGGTGTATGTTTAGTCTTAGAAACTGAGAGATACCAACAATATATAAGGTCCAGCTATTCCACATCTTCGCCAGCACTTGGTGGTGTTGGTGTTTTAAATTTCAGCCATTCTAGTGATTGTGTAGTAGTTATGTCCTTTTGTTTTAATTATTCTCATCTCTGATGACTGATGGTATTGAGCAATTTTTCAAGCATCTATTTGCGTATCTTCCTTATAAACTATCTGATCATATCCTTTGGCCTTTTAAAGATTGGGTTATCTTTTTATTATTCAGTTACAGAAGTTTTTTTTTTTTAATTCATCCTAGATACTGGTCTTTAGTTTTGTAAATGTTTTATCTAAGTCTCTGGCTTGCCTATTTTTTTTCTTTTTTTTTTTTTTTATGTGGGTACCAGGAGTCGACCTCAGGACCTCGCGTTTGCCAGCAAGCGCTTGTGTCGCTGAGCGATATCACCGGCCCATTTTTTCCTTTATGTGGGTTCCAGGAGTTGAACTCAGGACCTCGCGCTTGCCAGGCAGTGCTTATGCCGCTGAGCTATCTCACCGGCCCAGCTTGCCTATTTTTTAACAGACATTTATTGAACAAAAGTTTTGACCGAATCTATTAAATTTTTTCTCTTATGAATATTTTCTATTTCTTGTTTTAAAAATGTTTTCTTATGCTGGAGTTATAAACACATGCTTTCCTTAAAAGCTTTATTACGTTTACATTTACATTTACATTTACATTATGCTTCGGTTTATGCCCCATCTTGAGTAACATTTTCTGTGTGATGTGAGGTATTTGTTGAAATTCATTTCTATGTGAGAATTCTACACTATTTGTTAAAAGGTTTTCCTTTTGTATTGCCTTGCTTTGATATTTCTGTTGAAAATCGAATGAACTTTTGCTTCTGGCCAAGATCATGTAACAGGGATGAAATTTATCACTCAGCGTTAAAGCGCCGAACACCTGGAGAAACATCTGTGAAACAGTGGTAGGCTTGGAAAGTCATACCTGTGAGAGGAGAACCCACAACAGTGTCCATGTTGGAGAGACTCCCCACTGCAGCCCAGGGAGGGGAGACCCACAGCCTCCTGGGGCTGAGAAACCCAGGGGAAGATTCAAGAGGCAGAGGCAGCTAGAATCACCAGGACAGGGAGCAGAGGGGCCCGGACATGACCCTGATATGACCCGGAAGTGGACGCTCTCTTCTCCATGCTGGAGTCCATTTAGTCAGCCATAGCTGGGTCTGGGGTTGCTGCTCTGGTTTCCCTCGGGGCACATGGACTTCATCCCCTCTGGCTTGGCTCCTGTTGCCAGTGCCCTTTTGAGACCTGTGCTGTCCAAGGGCCTTTCCATTTGTTACTTCTCCTCCTCTGCCTGGGCCTCCCTTTTGGGCCTCTTGTTCTCTGTGCTGCTGGCCAATCTGCTTTGGGCTTTGGGATGTGGGTGTTCTCCCCTGTCCCTGTCCTTTCCTGCCTGGTGCCCACTCCAGGCTTCCCCTGAGCACCCCTCGGAGGCCCTTTGAAAAGAGCTAGCTTGTGTGTACGGATTCTCCATCCTTGGGTCCTGGGTTTTCAGTTACTCTGAATTACTGTGCTTTGGCCACACTTAGGAATTTATTAAAATATTAGGATCCTCAAAATAAAAGACCCAGTCAGAAAATGGGCAAGTGGAACGCATAGATGCTTCTCAGAGGAAGTTCAAATGTACATGAAAGGGCCGGTGAGATGGCTCAGCGGCTTAAGCGCCTGCCCGGCAAGCGCGAGGGCCCGAGTTCGACTCCCGGATCCCACATACGAAAAAGGGGCCGGTGACATCGCTCAGCGGCACGGGCGCCTGCTGGCGCGCGAGGTCCTGAGGTCGTCCCCCCGGTACCCACAAAAAAAAAAAAAAAAGAATTGAGATGTGCTATGCACATGTGCCAGCACACCATGAGGAATGCAATCATTACATACCGCAGACGTACTAATAAAAGTTTTGTAAAAAGAGTTCGTTGAAATTTTAGCTGCTTCTCTCCTACCTGCTTTTTCGGGGAGCGCATCTGCCAAAGACGAAACATCTCGTGCTCCGGGTTCCGGGAGCAGCGGCCGCCTCTGGAACTGCGGTCACGCCTTGGCGTCCCGGCCTCGCCCCGCCGGGCACAGGCGCAGCAGGGCTCCCCGGCGTCACCGCTCGCACGGAGAGCAGAGAGGACGAGCCGCGGACCCCGCCGCCCGCCGCGCAGCACCGGCCGTCGCGGTGTGGGTGGCGTGGGCCCGCGTCTGTCCGGCAGGGGAAGGCGGCGTCGCCCGCAGCACCGCAGACGCCCGGGCGGCAGAGGAGGTGCGCACCCCGGGCAGGGGCCCTGCCGCGTCACGGTGGGAGGAGGGAGCAAAGCTGTCCGCGTGGGGCCCTGGCCCTGCACCCCACGTTTCCTGCCTGCCGCCGGAGCTGCCCCACGGTCGTCAGCTACCTCGGAGCCCCAGACCTCCGGGGGACGCGAGCCAGCTGCCCGGGTTTTCTACCGGACAGCTCCCCGCACAGCGCAAGCCCAGGCAGTGGCCCTCCGGCTCCCATCGTCCCGTCGCAGCTCTGTCACACACTCCAGGAACGCGCTGCCTCCGTGTTGCTCATCAACCCCACAGCCCTGAGCGCGCGATGGTGACAAGGGCTCGGCCATCTCAGCATTCCCAGCCCCCAGCTCACGCCCAGCTTGGTAGGAGCCCAGTGAGCGGTGGGTGAACTGAAATCACATAACATGGCCCTGTATGCCCTGCCCAGGGAGCTGGCCGCTCTCTGGCTGCCACCCCTCAGGTCTGTCAAAAAGCCTGGCTATGGAGCTGGGCCTGGTGGGAGGCTGAGGCAGGAGGATCACTGTGAGTTCAAGGACAGCCTAGAGCGCATAGTGAGACCCTGCCTAAAAAAAAAAAAAAAAAAAAAAAAAAAAAAAAGGCTATCTGGGAGGTCAGCATACAGACTCCATCGTCATTTTGTTTGGTTTTTAACTGAAGAGAGCAGGCCACTTGATTCCAGGCAGTCACCATCTCCTGGAATTTGCAAGTCTCATCTTTTCTAAATGTTAACTTTTAGTAAGCTAAATTATTCATCCATTCCTCTAACCCAGTGACATTTTGATTGCTGCATTCGCCGTCTAAATTGCGAATGACGTCAGCTTCTGTGCGAGCCGCCCTGGACACAGTACTAGCGGCACTGGGGATGAGGAATCGCTTGAGCTGCAACACTGGCTTCACTGTGACTTTTACAGAGCGAGTAATTTCCGCCTAAACCCAGGAAACAACGGAGGCATCTGTTTCCAAATGAGACGTACTTTCCCACGGGAAGCGCTTGCAAACGTGTTCGGGCTCTCGCCTTTTGCCTTGCCCGCCCCCTTGTCCCTCATGGAAGCAGTAGTATCATGTTTTTCTAGATCGTAGCTCCGTCTGGGCCGGTGGAGCAAAGGCTGACCCGAAGTGTGAAGCTCTAACACCTTCCATCTGGCAGCTCGTTGTGGGAACTAAGGTCACCAGGTGAGAGCAGGAAGAAAGTTTATTTATGCATAGTTCAGCGATGACGCAGAGGTTCCAAAAAAAGACAACAACATGTGCCCGGGGTGATGTTTATGCGTAGTTTCAGTGGCTGAGCTAAAGGAGAAATGAAATGTGGCACGCTCGGGAGGGAGGCTCGGGATGGTTTCGGATATGAGGCTGGTTCGAGGAAGCTGAAGGGAGCGGCGAGCTGATGGGGAGACTTCCCAGTAGGAAACAGAGCCAGTGTCAGGGTGTGGGATTCGCTGGTGCCTCAGGAGAATCCATCATAAAACCTGTTTTCTTTCCTTTTTTTTTGAGACAGAATCTTGCTATGCAGTTCAGGCTGGCCTCGAAATCAAGGCGATCCTCCTGCCTCAGCCTCCCAAGTGCTGGGATTACAGGTGTGCACCACCACGCCCGGCCTGTATTGCCTTTTAAAAACGTACCCTGCATTTTCTCCCATATTTTAAAATGAGCCATCTCCCCCCCCAAAACCCAGCCTCTCTCCCCATCATGGGTCCATGTTTCTGTCTCCTCCCCTATTTGGACTCCCATCATTTCTTTTGTGATTTTCCTCCACAGCCCTCCCCACAACCCCTGAAGCGCTCTTCCACTCTGGCTGTCATCTGTCCCCCTTGGTCCCTCCCTGTCTGCCGGTGTGTGGTGAGCGGGCCGTTAGGAGGCTGCCTCAGAAGAAAGAAGGTGGCAAAGTCCGAGTATGGTGGGGCAGTTAGCAGAGAAAGGCGAAAATCCCCGTTTGTGTTCTCACGTTTTCATCAGCAGCGCACACTTAACGGATGTTTGAGACAGATGCACACACGGAAATTCTCTAAAGTTTAGCAAAATCAAGTATGAGCTGATGAACCATACTTCACGGTGAGCGTCAGACATAAGAACAAAGCACTCCTGGGCCTCTCGGGAGGTCACAGAAAGTGTCACCAGAGTAGGGATTGGTGCAGACTCAGGTCTGGAGAGGGCTGATGATTACAGGATTTGGATGCCTTTCAGTGAAAAAATATCTCAGTCCTACAAATGCATCCATTTCCCTAGTTCAACATCACTGCTCATTCGACAGATGCAAATTAAAACAATGCTGAGATTCCATCTCACCCCAGAAAGAATGGCTATCATCAAGAAATCAACCAATAACAAATGCTGGAGGGGCTGTGGGGAAAAAGGAACCCTTCTCCACTGTTGGTGGGAGTGTAGACTGGTGCAGCCACCATGGAGATCAGTGTGGAGATTCCTCAAAGAACTAGGACTAGCGGTCCCTTTTGACCCAGCTATTGACCCTCCTTGGTATCTTCCTGAAAGAATTAAAAGCATCGTACCACAGCGATATATACACACCCATGTATATAGCAGCATACTTTGTAATAGGCAAATCTTGGAAACAGCCCAGATGCCCATCAACCAATGAATGGATAAAGAAGATGTGGGTTTTTTTTTAATACAGTGGAGTACTACTCACCCATAAAGAAGGGTAAACTAATTTATAAATTAAACCCTACCATGGGTATGTATGTTTAGGGAAACACATTGTATACATAGGGTTTGCTGCTGTTGGCAGTTTCAGGCAAGGACAAAGAGGGATAGCAGTGGATGGCGGATGAGCACACAGGGAGGGGGAGGGGCCTCTCAAATCTCTGGGTCAGCCTCTTTAGGCCTGGACCTCGCTGGCTGCTGAATCTGTGTTCTGATGCACATGAGGCCATTTCTGGATTCTGACCCACTCTCTGCAGGCCAAACAGCACCTACCTGAGGTCCTCCCACCTGAGCCGATGAGAGCCATGTGGAGCCAGTGGTGGGGAGGGGGAGAAGCCTGGCAGAAAGAACCCTGCTTGGGGCCCTGCGTGCAGGGCCGTGGGTCAGTGCCACCCCTGCCAGCCCCTCCTCCTCAGTGCCCAGCTCCTTGGTGGCCCCCTGAGAAGCACCTGCCCCCTCTACTGGCCCAGGTCCGCTGTGGCCTCGGGGACAGCGGTGCAAGGGGCACCTTGGCCACCTTGGACGCAGCCGCCGCCCTGGCCGGACTCGGCCCCCAGAGCATGAAGCTTGCTTTCCTTCTCGTTTCAGGTCTCACCCCCTCTGTTTTTGAGCTTCGGGACTGGACAGCCTGTGAAACGGGAGCTCTGTGCGGCACTTGGCCAGTGTGTCCAGCGCTCTGCGCCTCTGATGTCCAGACAGCAGATTCGTCACCCAGTAAGGGTTCGCGACTCACATGCAGCACGCATGTGTTACGTGTGTGCAGCTGCTCTGTGCTGTGGGAAATCAAAGGGCGACAGGCGAGAAGGGTCCTGGTTTCTTCAGCTAAAACTGTGCAGAGTGGACTTCAGCCAGGAGTCCAGGGGTGCAGGGTCCACCCAGCAGCGAGGGTCTGAGCCTCCCTTGACCCTGACCTTCGGTGAACCCCTGAGGCTGTTTTCTGTGTTGTTGGCGATAGGGCTCGTACCTCAGCCTTGGGCCCTTGACTTCAGCGTGTCAGTGACCTTTGCTTTTTGCTTTTTAAGAAAAGTTCTCACTATGGTGCTGAGGCTGGCATCAAACTCCTGGACTCAAGGAATCCTCCTGCCTCAGCCTCCCCAGTAGCTAGGACTCCAGCCAGGGGCCACTGTGCCCAGAAATGACCTTCACTTTACAGCCTTTCTGACACTTGCTCTTGGTGTTGCTGAGTCGTTACCCAGAAGCACTCCATCCCTGAGATTGTAAACTTCAAATTTTCCTTAGGTTGTTTGCAAACGCGGCTAGGAAATCCTCAACTGCCATCAAATAGCACAAAGTTGTTCGGAAGGAAGCCTGTTCCAGGCCCCTCCCGGGGAGCGGTGGTGACGTGGCTACGTTCCAGCTCAAGGAGGTTTTAAAGTGGTCAATGCAACTGCTGACAACTGTCCTCAGACAAAGAGGGCAGTCCATTCTCTGCTCCTTCCTCCTTGTGGGTAGAATAGGGATGTAATGGCTGGCTGTTGAGCAGTCATTTTGGACCATGAGTTAAAAAGCTCTTGTGTTGAGGTAACAGTGCTACAATATAGAGGGGCCCTGGGTTCCTTATGACCCTGGATCTCCACGAGAGTTCTGCATTGCCTACATTTCTGAGAGAGAGAAATAAGCTCCAGTCTTGTTTAAGGCACTGTTCTTTTGGGTTTTCACAGCCCCTCACAGCCAATCTCAATCCTAATATTTATAGCCACTGCCTTGTTGAATTCTCCTTTCCCCATGGTATTTACACTTTAACCTCCTGGGGCCCTCAGCCCTCTTTCTTTCATTGCCTGTCTGTGGCATTTCCTTCTTTATCCAACATGCAATTCACATCGCGGGGTCGATCCGTGTGAATGACATGTGCTCCACTTACTGACCCTGAGTTGGCCACAACGCTGCAGTGCTCCTTGCTTTTGACGCAGCCTCTCAGCCTCAGGATCCCCTTGTCACTGTCAGGAAGCTCTGATGAGAGAGCCTCGCTGGATGCAGAAGGCCAGAGGGAAGGGCGAACCCTCCCGAGGCAGCGTCTTCCCAGCGGGGACGAAGCCAGCTGACACCCTGAGCAAACCATGCCTGCACGGGGTCCCTTGTGTGAGTTTTGCCACCAGCGTAGAACAAGGCCCCTCTCTGTGCTTCCTGGCTCCCTGCACCACAGCCATGGGATTGAGGCCTTGGTCCCCAGTGGCCTTGTTTGGGCTCTGGGTCTTGGGACATGGTAGGTGGCTAATAAGTATGTGTTGATTGACTGAGTATTGATCTGTAATTAGACTTTACACTGAAAACAGTCACCGAGCGATGGAGTTGGCTGGAGACACAGACCATAGCCACAGTGCGGGCGCAGGTGGAATGCAAGCTTCGCAGGGTCACTTAGCAACAGTTGGCACTGGAAGGGAAGGGGCACTGGGATTATGATGGCATCTGTGCTCCTGGTAAATGGCACCTGATGACAGGATGGCACGAGAGCCCTGCAGAGCTGTGCTGCAGCCTCGCTAGCCCCGCAGGCCTGGGAAATGGAGCAGGTGGGTGGAAATCACTGCTCCTGCCCCGGGTGCACCCGGCGGGGAGGAGTCCCTCAGAGACACGGCTGGGTCCAAGAGGAAGCACGGGTTTGGGGTTCCATGATCCCTGTGGGACATCAAGGTGGGGGAACCTGCTGGTGCCCAGGGGAGGCCTGTATCCATCATCTCGCTGGGCTCTCCAGAAGAGCTTCTCACTGGCCACAGCTCCGTTTTTTTGTGGCTCACACAGCCTTCCTCCTCCAAGCTTATTTCTTTGCAAATTCTCTCTTACTCTGATACACGTGGGCTATCATAGAAAAAGCCCCCTATGAACCAGGGAGCTGAGAGAATGGAGGTGGACAGGGGGTGGATGAGGTGAGGGGTGTGACCATCAATCCTGATGTGTCAGCCTCATTGGGTAAAGGGATGCCTAGCAGATTAGTAAAGCACTGTTCTGGGTGCATCTGTGTGGTCATGGGGATGACCCTGGAGTCTACATCTGGTCCCTGGCCCTTTCCTTTGTGGTGCTGTTCCCGGCTACCATGAACTAAGCAGCTTTGCTCCACTACACCCTTCTGCCATGATGATCCTCTTGGAGCCAGCTAACCATGGACTGAATCCCCTGAAACCATGAGCCAAGTAAATCTCTCTTTCTTTAAATTGTGGGTGTCAGGTAGTGTGTCCCAGCAATGGGAAAGTTGACTAACACAGGGGGAGGGAAGGACAGATGACTAGATAGACAGGAGAAATGAATAATAAGAAGAATTAAGCTAGGGATTTATTTTTAAAGCCAGGGGTTGAGGCAGAAGCATGTAGCATCCTTTCTCATCTGGTCAGCTGGTGGGACAAGTGCCTACTATCACCAAAGTCCCCCATAATTGGGATGGTAAGCACACCCAAACCAAGCCCTGCCCATTTGTTGTCTGATTGCCGTCATTGCTTCCTGACAGTTTCATTTCCACAATGAACAGAAAAATGGATATTGGAGAGTCGTGATGAGGGTAGGGATGAAATGTGCGTGTATTGCCTGTACGCGTGTTTATTCATGTGGGCCCCTGTTCTTAACAAAAGGTCACCTAATGGAAGAGAACCACGTGACTTGGAAAATGTCAGCACATTGGGAACCGCCCTGGCTCTGTCCCTACACTGCCTGCCCCACGGTGCAGCGGCTCTGGCTGGCACCGGTGTGTCTGCAGCCGCGTACGTGTGCACGTCACCTTCAAATTGCACCATGAGAAATCCTGGTGAGAGTCGACGCTGCAGCAGATGACAGGCTGGTGACTTTTGGGGTGTGGCAGGTCTGGTGACAAAGCAGTCTGCTCCATGAAGTCAGGAGCCTAGTTCTTTGGGTGCTGCTCTATGCCCAGCTATACACCAAGCACAGAACTCAAGCATTTGCAGAGGGCTGGGTGACAAGGACCACTGTGTGGGGCTCAGGGAGGACTTGTGTCTAGGACGAAGGTGTGTCTGTGTATGGGGCCCCCGGTGTGAAGCTGGCACCCTCACTCCCTGCAGAGCTTGCCCAGTCTCACCTGAAGAGGACAACGGAGCTCGCCTTCTCTCTGCTCTCTGATGTCACTGCTAAGTCACCGGTAGACTGGCCGCTCCCCACAGGACCCCCTTTAAGGGATGTCCCCAGTGACCTAGCTTTTCTCCATGAGGCCCCACCCCTCACAGTAACCGCCCCCCCCATAATGCCTAAGACACCTAGACTGCAGCAGTGAGGTGGAAGGTCCTGGTGCATGGCCATGTGCTCGGTAAATGACTGCCAGGTGCCTTTAATTCATTATAAACGTGGCCCTACCAGGTCCAGCCAATAACCTGGGCGCCGTGGTGGAGGTGGGCTCCCCAGAGGCGGGGGGAAGGGGGCTTCTGACACTTCTTCCTGAGACTAAAATAGCTCAGGACCTGCTCGGTGTCTCCTGCAGACCCCTCCAGGGGAGCCTGGGGGTGGGGGCACACTCCTGTGACCAGACCTGAGCGCAGGACAGCTGCATACACTCAGTCCCTAGGTCGTCCACGTGGCAAATGTATGAGGCTGTCCCTTTCCCTAGGGAAACCATCAATCCGTTCACAAACTGTAGCTCAGCGTGATGGTGCGCTGTGTGTTTATGTTAAGCAACAAGTCTCCGAGGTTACGTGGCTTGGGCTGTGTTCCTTGTATTTCATCTACTTTAAATTTTTAATTGGCAAGTAAAAATCGAACATGCTTAGTATGTTGTACAACATGATGCTTTGATATATATGTATATATACAGTGGAGTGGCTAAATCAAGCTAATTAACGTATCTATTACTTACCATGGCTTGTTTTTTTGTGGTGAGAACGTGTAAAATCTACTCTCTCAGCAATTTTCAATTACACAATGCATTATTAACTATAATCACCGTGCCGCACAATGCATATCCTGAACTGACTCCTCTTGGCTCATGGAGGTTACCCTTTGACGACAGCCCCCCAGGTCCTCCCCCAGCCCCTGCTAACAGCCATCTGATTCTCTCTTCTGTGCGTAAGTGAGATCACACAGGATTTGTCTTTCTGGGTTCATTGAGCTACATCTCCAGCCCCCCAGATACTATTTTTTTTTGTGGGTACCAGGGGTCGACCTCAGGACCTCGCGCACCAGCAGGCGCCCGTGCCGCTGAGCGATATCACCAGCCCTTTTCTTGTATGTGGGTTCTGGGATTCGAACTCGGGTCCACACATTTGCAAGGCAGGCGCTTAGGCTGCTGAGCCATCTCACTGGTCCCTATTCCTTACATTTTAACACAGTCCTCCCCCGCAGAATGGGGAGGGCTGGAAGTTAACATATTGGATCCAACTAGCACTAATCAAGGGCCCGCTGACTTTTCGCAGAGCACCGTGAAGTTACCAGGAGGACACCCCTCTGCCCTGCTGGTGCCCACACCGAGTGCGCCCGGGAAGCCCAACTTCATCAGTTCACAGCCCCGGGAGCCGCAAACCCCTCAGCCTCCGTCTCCTATGAGGCACAGGGCGAGGCCAGTGGAAGCTGTTAGCAGAACCCAGCCTTCCCTGGCCAGGGCACAGCGGCCTGCTGGGGACGCCACCTGCCCTGATGCCGCTCGCTGGGCTCCTGCCCAGCGGAAAGGGACGCTGGCGTTCCAAGTGCTGAGGCGGAGGCAGAGGTCCCGCCTTCCGACTCACGCGCCCTGTCCACGCACTTTATCGCCCACCTGGAGCAGCGATTCAAAGTCCATTTCACCTCCACTGAAATGCAAGGGCTGCGTGCTAACCAGATGCGGCTCCTGATGCTCCTAAGGGTGACGTCGTGTGGGGTTGCTAGGCAATGAGGCTGCGTGGGCATCACCTCCCTGTGTGCAGCGCCTGGTGTGATGCTGCACTCGGGTATCTGCAGCAGCCTTGCTGTGGCTGCCAGGGTCAGCCTTGGCTGCCCACCTGACCTTGGGGGTGGCAAGTTAATATGGTCACCGGCTGCTAACTCTTATGGGGAACTTGTGCCCTGAGTACAGTGTCCCAAATTGCACGTTAATGAGATCTGAGTGGTTCCGGCCCCTCCCCTAAGTGGGTCAGTGTAAATTTAGACGAGAGCTTTAGAGGTACCGAGAATTCAACTTCGTGTGGACTTTTCAGGACACAGCATCCTCGGGGGAAGACGTGCCTGTCTCATTAATGTGAGCTTTCGCTCTCACCGATCATGGGCTGGGCATGACCTCGGTGCTGGGGACCTTGAACAAGGCCAGAAGGGTGGGCGGGGCACCTTCTGTGTTCGAGAAGAATGGTGGCTTTGCCCACAGAAACACCCTCCACAGTCTGTGAGACACCCATGGGGCCAGCCCGGCAGGCTGATGGCCTCGACTCCCAAACGTCGCTGCAAACTAAGTGTATCTGCAGCCAGGACTCCGCTCAGCCCTGTGCCATCAGCAGGCCTGGGTCGGGAGCCGGGACCACAACCCTGGCTGCTTGTTCGTCACCAGGGAAAGCACTGAAAGACCCCCACGTGCACGCCCAGGAGGGTCCGATGGATTTGGTCCAGGCTGGGGCCTCACTGGCTGGGTGTCTGGAAGACGAGGCCAGGTCGGAAGGGTGCCCAGCACCAGTGAGCTCCCAGGAGGCCAGCAGGACGTGGTGCTCAGCAGAGGCTGGAGTGCCTGCTGCCTCGGGCACCTCCTAGGACACCGCAGCCACCGTGATGCCCGCTCCCTGGCTCACTCTGCTCTTCGCTGGTGGGGAGGAACACCCAGTGCTGTGCTTATTTGTCCCACAGCGAGCCCAGCACATCTGCCCTTGGTGGTAAGGAACTGGAAATTCCTTTTATTATAAAGATGAAGTCAATCCTTACCTCCTTACCCTGGGAGCCATTTGTGCGCCCTGTAGAAATGCCATCTCCTGCCTTGGTCTCTGTCCTTGATAGGATGCCTACATGAGAATCCCCATTTTGGGGGGAGTTGTTGGAGTCAGGATGGGGTAAAATATGCTGCATGAACAATCCCTGAACCTCAGCAGCTTGCCAAACCCAAGGCTGACTTTTCACGCACATAAAGCCAGTCTGTGTCCAGGGACTCAGGGACCTGGCCTGACTGATGCTTGCAGTTGGCTGGGCAGAAAAGGGGACCTGGACCATGGGCTGCTCTCAGAACTCCCAGCAGGAAGTGACACACTTGGCCACAGCTCACCTTTCATCAGCCAAAGAGCTGCAGTCACTTTCAAAAGAAGTGCAATTTTACTGCGTGTCCAGAGGGAGGAGAGTCCATGTGCACCGTTCTGAATATGAGCGAGACCAAACACATCTCCACGGGCAGCGCGTTTATCAGCACCGCCCTGAGGGCGCTGGCCTGTCTGGAGTGTGACCCACACGGAAACCCAGCAATGACAGCAGATGGGGTGGGGGGCATCTTTTATGGACTAGATGACAGGTGACTCTTTCCACACAATGTCACAGAAGGTCCACTGGATGCTGGCCACCACTTCTTCGGTGGTACTGGGGACTGAACTGAAGGCTTTTGCACTAAGCTGCATCCCTAGGTGTTTTTATATTTTAAATTTTGAGATGATCTCACTAAGTTGCTAAGTTGCAACCCATGCTGGGTTCAAATTTGCGACCCTCCTGCCTCAGCCGAGTGCTGCGATGTTGGCCACTCTGAAAGGATCACTCGTTGGCAGTATCACTAGGCTGGAGTATCGGCATGCATGGGCTTCTCTCCCCCACTTACCTTTGCAATAAAGACGAGCATGGTGTCACATTCGAGAAAAACACCAGCCCAAGAGCCAAAAGGAGTGGATAACTTGAATCACCTTGGGAAATCCCGCAGGAGCACCAGGCATCACCCACTGCGTACTTTTGGTGATGTCCTCTCTCCCCTCCTCCTCTCTTCTGGAGAAGCCTGATGCATTCTCCACGCTGCTCGCCCCCAGGGCAGCGGGGTCTTTCTAGGCCCCACAGGCGGAGTGGACCCCTCTGAGCTAATCTGCATCAGCAGATAGGACGATGGCACTTGGCATGCTGCACTGAGGCCTCCCGCGTGTCCTGTACAGTCACCGTATGTAACAAACCTTGTCGCAGGGCCTACACTTAGTGCATAACCAGCATTACCTCTTTAACCCTCGGAGCTCACCTATGAGGTGACCACGATTGTCGTTTCTACTCTGCACACGAAACACTGGCACTCAGGAGGGCCCTGGGCAGGAGCTGCCCCGGGCAGGTGGACCTGTGACGAGCTCAGGTGCTCCCGGGAGCCTCTGGGTTATGCTGGCCTTTGTATCCCACAGGACAGCTCAGTGCCTGGTCACCTGAATGTTTATCAGGTGACACACGTAGTAGTCCATGTGGCGAGCACCGTCATTTGAGGAGTCCATGGCCAGACCCCACTGTACACTGTTTCACGAATGACTGATTTTATTGGTGTTATCTAGGGTGAGTTCCCGACCAAAAACATGTAATCTGCATTTCAGATTACTGCTTATTCCCACTCCAGAACCCTGGATTAGAACTGCAACAGCTATTTTTAGGTGCATCTGATTTAACATCATTTCCTCAGCCCGTTTTTAAGGGATTTAAAATGATATCTGTGGGGACCATGGTGGGCAGGGCTGCTTGCAAACCTGGGCCTCTGCTGAGTGAAGAGTTCACCCCAGGATCACTGTGGGCATTCTGAGGCTTCGCTAGGATTCCTGGAGCCCTGGGGAGGTTTATTAACCTGCTGGAAGTCAGGAAAGTTTGTCTTTGCAATGGGCTGGTTCTCTCAAGCTCCTGGGAAGAATAAAGTCAGTGCCTCCTTATTATCTCAGATTGTGCTGTGCAGCCCCTGCCAACCCCACCCCCAGGAACTTCAGTTGTTTCCTTATTAAAATAAAAATCAGCTGGACAGGATGGCACACACCTGTAATCCCAGCACTCTGGGAGGCTGAGGCAGGAGGATTGCAAGCTCGAGCCCAACCTGGGCAACTTGGTGAGAACTTGTTTCAAAATAAAAAATTAAAAAGGGCTGGAGGTATAGTTCAGTTTGAAGGCCCTGGGTTCAACCCCCAGTTTCACAGTACCGCTCCCCCAAATTAAAAGAGCAAGCGCTCACCTTTATTAAACGACCAGCAATAGCTTAGAAGTTAAAGCATCTGAACTTGAGAAAACAAGGCAAAAAGGGCCTGGGAACCTTGCAGTGTAATCTTGAGGCCTGAGGAGGAGGGGGCAGTTTGGGGGTGTCCTGCAGTGACCTGTCCCCCTTGCTGGCCTCCAGGCGTCCACTCCTCTCTGCTCTAACGATCAGCCTGACTCCCTCCACTGGGCCCGGTCACTGTGACTGGTGCAGGGCCGGACAGATTTCCTCCAGGGCATGAGGGCCACTGGGCACTGGCCGGCTTCTGTGGGAGCTCCCGGTGAGAGATGACCTGTCCCTGAAATCGACAAGCACACAGGAGCCGCGGGGCATCACCGCCACCCCTGGGATGCTGGTCTGAGCGTAACGCCATACGGGACAGTGAGGAGGCGCAGGGCGCTGGCTGCGTGGCTTGGGGCTCTCAGGCATGAGGGCCAAGGGCCTCCCTTCTGCCAGCTGGTCACTTCACCTGGGCTCAGAGGAGCACAAAAACCATTCTCTTTGCTTCTGCCGTGATGCTGGGGATCGGACCCTGGGCCGCAAGCCTGCTGAGCATGTGCTGTACGGCTGAGCTCCCTCCCTGCCCCACAAACCTAACCCTGCAGCTGCGTCCAGAGCGGTGAAGTCAAATGTTGGTTTGCACTGAGAAATTTTCATTATGGTCAGATCTGCATAGCATTTGCCATTTAAACCATTTTCAAGCATACGGCGCAGTGGCGCTGGGGATGTTCACACACTGGGTATCCCCAACCACTGCCCCCTTCCAGGACTTTTCCTTCACCTGGAACTGGAACTCCACACCCATTCCACACGGAGCCCCACTCCCCCGCCCGCAGCCCCTGCCGACCACCATTCCACTTCCAGTCTGGGTCTGACTACCCTCGTGTCACACAGTACTAAGCAGACTCACACAACACTTGTGTTTTTGTGACTGGCTCATTTCACTGAGCATTATGTCTTCCGGTTGCTGCATGGGCTGGCATTCCCTCCTTTTCCAGGCCCAGTAATATTCCACGGTGTGTATGGGCCACATCTTGTTTAACTACTCACCTGTGGGTGGATGTTTGGGCTGTTTCCACTGTCTGGGCATTCTGAATGATGTGGCTATGAGCACTGGTGTGAAAATACCTGTTTGGGCTCTATTTCTTTACTCAACCCTCCAGTGGAACTGCTGCGTCACCTGTGATTCTGTGTAACTGTGAGGAGCTGCCACACTGCTGCCCATGGTGACTCACTTCGCTACACTTCACCAACTGTGCACAAGATTCCCATTTCCCCGTCCTCGCCCACACTTGATTTTTAAAAATATTCATTTAAAGGAGCAACTGGGGTGATGCCGGGACTGGAACTGGCTCCAGCGGCTCACCCAGGTGAGGAGGAATGAGTGGGCTTAGTGAAACCTCACAGCCGGAAGACCAGGCCCAGCTAGTTCCTTTCAAGCCCCTTGGCAGCAAGCATCTTGTTAAAGCACACCTACTCCTCGCCAGGTGTGGTGGTGCACACCTGCAATCGCAGCACCCTGGGAGGCTGAAGCAGGAGGGTCACCAGTTCCGGTCTACCTGGATAACTGAGTAACCCAGTGAGACATTGTCTCAAAACTAAAACAAGAGCTGGGGATGTAGCTCAGAGAGACGGTCCTGGTTCAACCCCCAGCACTGCAAATAAAAACAAAAATCCCACTCTAACTGGTACCGACAGGTGGGGCTGCATTAGAGCAGGAGCAGCCTCACTCCTGTGGGCTTGGGTGCAGCGGCTGCCACGTGACACCTGTGGCCAGTGTCCCTGCAGCCCCGGCCCTCCCTGCTTTGGCTCTTGTGATGGGAACAAAGCCGTCCCTTTGTCCCGGGACCTCTCAGGGAGATGGCAACACAGTGCTGTGCTGAGTGTCCCCATGGACGCGTGACCAGCTCCTCCCTGTCACACCACCTCCCACCCCCCCCGCTGGGGGATGGGAGCCATTGGGTGCTCAGAACGAGGGAGCCATGGGGGAGACAGACACGAGGCCACGCTGCCCCCTCGTAAAGGCTTTATTTCCACTTCCTCGTGGTCTGAGATAGATGCCGAGGCACCCTCGTTTGTCACAATTTGGCACCCTCATGACTCTCTGTAGTGTTTTTCCTTAAACAGAAAGATTCGGAGTGAGTGCTGTACATCGCCAGTTCATCTTTTCACAATAATTTAAAAAGGCTGCTGTTGGCGCGTTGCTGCTAGGAGACCAACAATAAAACAGCACAAGGACTGCAGGACAATCACAGGGGACCAGACAGACGACAGGAGCAGGTGAGGGGACAGCGGGGGCTCATGCAGCCGGACACGGCCAGGCGTGGGGTGTGGGCTACACCGCGGGCTTCGAGCTGAACGAGTTCTCTGTCCCCTCCCCAACCCGGTGACCCGCCTCCCCTGCCGCGGAGAGGCTGCCGGCTTCACGGCCTTCACCACGAAACGTCACCGCAGCAGACAGTCTGAAGCATTTAAAAAAATTCCTAAAAAAACATCAACACGGACAAAATAAAGTTAACTTAAAAACACTCTACATCCAATGTGGCGAGAAGCCCACCCCAAAGGGAACAGTGCGGTTTAACAGAAGCGCCTTTGGGGTTGGGAGTGAGGGGAGCAAGATCCCTTCAAAGGTGCACTTTTAAAACTTTTACATTTTATGTCTATTTATAACCTTATTTACCTTTTTGTTTTGTTTAATATACTGTGTGTAAAAAAGATGGAGACAAAAATAGTTTTCTGAGCTATGAAAAGAAGTAAGTTATTACAGGCACGTTTACTGTTCCATTCTAGAAACATCTCAGTGTCACAGGTTGGACATTCAGCAGCTGTGTTTTGTGAAAACGTCCTTTGACCTCGGGAAAACGACCCTCTCCTCCGGGCGGCGTCGGGCGCGTGATGGTGTGGCGCGTGACTCCGGGTGGTCCATGCAGGCTGGCATCACAGGTGTGGCTAATCCTCTGGCCCGTCCTCATCACCGTGCTCCTCCAGGGATGCGGGGACCCCGGGTGACCGAGACCCTGAGGCAGTGGGGACGGGAGGAGCCCACCGGGACGGAGGGCGACGGTTGGCTGGTCTCTCGGGCCTGGAGAAGCAGGGCTCTAGGGACGGGGCGAGCGCGGAACAGGGCAGTTCCTTGGGGCCGAGAGAGGGAGAGAGCGTTGTTAGACGGGCAGTCAGCAGATAAGCACGCCTGGCGTACCTCGCAGGCGCTCGGGTGTGACGGAAGGGACCGTGGGCCACACGGGAATGTGAACGAGCGTCATGCTCATGGAGAACAAATGTAAAATGACCAGGCAAGAGCTCAGCATGAGTGACACATGGGAAGACAGCAAGCTATGCTCGAAGGCGGCGAGCTGTGGGATGGTCTCCTTATGGACAGGTACCGCGGCCACCGCATCCATGCACCCCACCAGCCCTGTCACCGGATGACCTGCTGGCTAGGGAGAACTGCTGTCCTCCAGGGCCACGGTCTACTGGGGCACCAAGGTCCAGGGCTAGCATCGAGCTCACCCTGAAACCAGCTCTGCCACCGTATATCCATCCCTGCTGGCTGGCAGCAGCTGAGCCAACTCCCACAGACAGGAAAGCGCCATGGTGAGATTTCAGCTGAGGTCTCGCTGTCTTCAGCAGCTCTTCAGTGCAGCACAGGTTTATGAGCTGCAGCTGTCCCTGTCATTTGTGTCCCAGGCACCCTAACTTTCTGAGGCCCCCTCAGCCACAGCACGAGCCGCCCAGGATACCCCCTCTCCAGACCCGTTTTGTTTTGGAGAACATTTAGCTATCTGTCCTCAGCCCACGTGCTAGGTGACAAGGACACGCAGGCTCGGAAGCTGGTGACACACAGGAACATAGAAAGCTATGGCCCACGGGACCCAAGTGAGGGTCACCCCAAAGCTGATATGGGGATGCAGCAATGGGAGGCCTGGGAAGGGTGGTGCAGAATGAGGACCCCAAAGACATCGGGAAATGGGATGTGACAAGTGGCCTAGAGGACCAGAGGGAAGGGGAGGAGCCAGTGGGACGGCGACGCCATGGGGAGATGGAGGTGGCTATGAGGACGATGTGGGCCCAGGGCAGGGGAACTGCGGCGTGGGGAAGGGCAGTGGAGGCAGGGTGGGTTCCCTGCCTCATGGACACTGGCGACATTTCAGGCGACTGTCCCTTTGTGGGTGCCACCTGGTGTCTGGGAGGGGCCTCAGGGGGCAGCACCCAGGCTGAGGGAACTGTGACTCCCAGGCTGCGTCTCTCCTCACCCCCAGTGCCACTGAGTCACAAGCAAAGCCAGGGCTGTGTCCCCACCTCACCACCTCGGCCCACAGTGTGGGGACACTGGTTTGGGAAATCGGTTACCACTGTGCCTCCGCTTTGTTACTAAGCACAGTGAGTGCTGTGTGTGTCGCACGATGTGCACACGTGTGTGTGCTGTTTGCTGCCTGCTGCTGTGGGACTTTCCTAGGACAACACCCACCTCTTCCTTGCCAGGGCCTGCCTATGTGACCCAGTGTCACAGCCGCACATGCAAGCAGGCGAGGCTGTCCTCCCCAGGTGCCACCCTGGGTAGGGGCTGTGGGGCCTGGCATCTTGGCGCGCTGCCCTTGGAACCAACTGACTGTCCCCACGCACTGTCACCCTTCCCTGGGGACACGTCCTTCATCCCTGATGTCTGGCTGCAGTTTTCGCTTGGTGCTGAGGCCGAGGTGGTGGATGAGGGGTGGGGTGACCACGCCCTCACTTGAAGCCTGAGTTATCCTCCCTCCGGGCCTCACTCAGTCGGCTCCACAGGCTGTCCTGAGAGAAAGCCCCGAATCTCTGCAGCAGGGATGGCGTCACTGTTCATTCACTCAACGAGCATGTGCCAAGCACCCTGTCACCTCCGTTCTCACTGGCAGAGGAGCTATTCCTGGGGTTATTCCCTCTGGGTGACTGAAACAATGAGGGGATCCCACGTCACAGCCACATCTCATTCCAGTGAGTGGCAGCGCACGTCTGCGACTGGAAGGTGGCGAGCAGGTGGGCAGCCGAGGCTCTGGGGCCGACCGAGGCTGGAGGGACCCAAAGCCCCAAACCTGAGCCGTCCCTGCCCAGCCATCTCTCTCCTCCTTGGAAAGTGCACCGGCTGCCAGCTGCACAAAGGCAGAAATCCCAGCTGCTTCTCTGTCACCTAGGGACCCTCACCGAGTGGTCACCCTGGAGTGGCACAAATGGGGAGCTGGCCGGGCCCGGGACGAGTGTGGAGTGGACCCCCAGAGATGACGATGGTGTCAGACACACACATGACTGTCCAGATGCTGGGGCCTGGGCAGAGGCACTTACAGTGTGAGGCGGGCAGGGCTAGAGTCCCCACGGGGCAGTTAGTAAGACAGGTGGGCTCTGGACGGACAGAGAAGAGAAAAGCAAGCAGTTGGAAGGTGCGTTTTCAACAGCAGAACAGTCGAAGTTTCAAGCCAGGGACAGAGGGCGTTGCCTCCTCAAGGATTGCCACCAGGAAGGAACTGTCCTTCACCACCTGCCACAGAGACAAGGCCTCCGTCCTGGCACACAGAGTGACCAGCAGATGGGACCTGGGCTGGTACGCGGCCGAGTGTTCGCTGGTCACTACCATGGAGTACTGCTGCTCGCGCTGAGAGCCCCTCGGAGGAAGAGCGGTGGCACGTTCCCGCTCTTCCTTCGCCTCACGCCACACTGCTCCTCACAGCTGCTCTGCCCTGTGTGACCCACATCACCCGCGTCCAGACCTCCAGGCGGATGGTCAGGAGGGACCCGTGGCAGGAGCAGGAGCAACCTAGGAACCAGGAGTGGCTCTAGAGATGCAGGCACAGAGACCCAGAGCTGCCACATGCATATCTGTGGGGAGACGGGAGAGGTGCCCTCTGCACAGATGGGCTGGGTCTCCGGGTCAGTTCAAACAGAATGATCCCACTGCGGCGCAGAGAAGCCAGAGTCCCACTGGAGACGAGCCCATGAGGCTCCCGTGGGCGCGGGGCCCGGAAACTGTCGCCCTGCTCAGCAAAGCACCTTGTTCGGTAGCGAGTGCACCACACAGAGGCCCGAGGCCAGGGCAGCTTTGCAGGGCACCCCCCCAAGGGCTTCGGAGGGCACCCCAGGTCACCCACTAAGCCCCTTCCTTCCTGTTGTCACAGGTAGCTGGCAGCACCCACTGTCAGTAACTCAAAGCACCTTGTGGTCCCTGGATACTAACTGCAATTTAGTCTCCTCTACAGTAGATGCGCACACCCAGCCAGGAGGGACCGGGGGACGCTCTCATTTCAGAGGCCTCCTCGGGGCGGGAATGGCAGGGTGATCACATGTACGGAGCCTCCCAAGCCACCAGCACTTACCTGTGGGCTCCTGAGGACTGGTGGACAGAGGATCAAAGAGGACACCGTGTGTCACCTGAGCACACTCGCCCACCAGCACCTGTCCTCGGCGGGCGTCAATATTACCCCCAAGACCCGGGTCTCTGCAGCAGCAGGCGGGGCTCATGCCTGACCCGGTTCAGATTCAAACTCTGCATTCTGGGGGACACATTCCTGGGGGGCACTGAGGAGCCGACCCCTTTCCTCCCCCGTGGGAAATGTGGGTGTGGTGAAACAGGACACACTCCTTTCTCCTCTCCTCGTCCACAGGGTCAGGCTCTTGGGCCTTGTCACACGTGTGACCCCCCCCAGACAGACCTGCCCTCGCAGTGCGCGCAAGGTGACACGGCCCTGCCCCGGCCCGCGGCTTCGTCACACTTATCATTTGCTCCCTTCCGCTCACTCTCGGCACGGAAATGGAAACTGATTTTTGCAGTGACGTGGTACCCACAGGCCACATGGGGCCACGTGTCGGGACAGAGCAGGGCGCACTGATTGGCGATCAAGGGGATCCTCCGGCTGACTCATGCAGGATTCGGATTTGATCCACCCATGGCTTCCATGCGGGGGGACTGCCGGCCACCGTGATGGTGACTCCTGAGAGACCGGACAGGGAAGCCAACTTCCCAACAGGAGATGCGCACGTGTCCCAGGGGCCAAACGCTATCCCGCACCTCGGCCCCCTCGCCTCATGCACGCACCGGGTTACACGGAGACCGCAGACTGTGACCCCGTGCAAAGCCCAGATGAGGACGCCCCCAGCCCAGCGGGCGGAAGCTCACGCAGCCATGCCGAGTGGCGTTCTGAGCACAACACGACACTGTCTTTCAGAAGTTACTCGGGGCTGGGGCTGCTGCTTACTCCGTCCTCCGTGAATACCACCCTCCCCTGCTCCTGTACAGAACCCTGCGGACAGTGGTGCCCGAGACCCACATCTGGGCCCCCCGAGGGTCCCGTGGCATGGCAGCTAAGCGCGGGAGCGGGCTGGGACGGGCGTGGAATGCTCTGCACGCCTTACCTCCATGGCTCCCAGCTCGGCTGAGGCTATTTCTCCCATGAGGCTGTCGCTGGTGAGACTGGGGGGCCCATGGACCGCCTGCCTCTTGTCCTCCTTTAAGGCGTGCTCCAGCAGCTTCCGGTTGAGAATCCGGGCCACGCTCTCGGCCAGCGTGTAGCCAGGGGGTGCAGACAGGTCCTGCCTCATGGGCGTGCCCTCTCCCCCGTCCTCCCTGCCTGTGCCCAGGGGGCTGGGCGACCTTCCCCGGGAGCCGGGGCCTGTTTCCTGGCCTGGGCCCTGCTCGGGCTGGGGCTCTGCGGAGTGAGAGCGGCTCCCGGCCCGCGCACCCTTCTGGAAAGGGTCCTGCATGGCCGGGCTGTGGTCGATGATGTTGAAGAGGCTGGAGAGGCCGTCCGTGATGGTGGTATGCACGGGGCTCTCCCGCGTGGTGGTGGAGCGGGCCCAGGCCGACTCGCTAAACCCCTTCTGGCCACCCCCCACTGATGTCCTGCTGGCCAGCTGGTCAGCTTTGGGGAGGGGCTTCCTCTGCAGCTTTGGGGACCCATACTTGGGGGAGCAGCACGTGCGTTCGAACTTGGCCTGCACCTTCTCAATGGCGGGGGCCACCTGCCTGCTCCTAAGGCTCCGGGATGGGGATGACACTGGTGTGGCGCCGCCCCCTGCCTTTGGTGTGAGACATCTGTGGGGGCTGCTGGTGATGCCACCAGCACGCAGGGCTTCAGTCTGCAGGCCCACGCTGATGGTCTGGACGGTCTGCGTCCCCGTGGTGCGGGACTCGTTCGTCTGGCAGGCCATGTCCTTGACATGAGGCCGGGTGGGACTGGAGCACAGGGTGCTCCTGATGGAGAAGGCTGCCACCTTGGTGTCATCGCTCATGTTCTCAGACATGTCCAGGCTGTGCGGCGGGGCACAGGAGAGGTCGAGGGGGCACAGGGCCCCCTCCGCAAAGTCTCGGGGGTGTCGGGCAGGGGTGCAGGGCCACCTGCCCAGTGCGGGGGGTTCCTTGGTCTCTCCCAGGCTCCCTCTGGCTCTGCTCAAGGGCGGGGGAACCTCAGGGTCCGGCCAGCTCCTGCCCTCGCCACCCGCTGCAGGCCTGATGCTGTCCACCCTGCGGATGGCGGGCGGGCTGTGCAGCACGCACATCCCTGATGGCTCGGCGAGGACATGGCTGCACAGTGCCTGCTTCTGGCAGTGCTCTGGGCTGGTCATGGTGTCTGTGGTCATGGTGACACTCGTGGTCAGGTACCAGGAGGAGGTGGGGAAAGGCTCTGCTGGGTCCTCCTGCCCTGCCCGCCCGCCCTCGGTCCTGTCTGCCCAGGGGTCCGGGGTCCGCTCACGGCCAACCCTAGGGGGTGCCACGTAGTCCCAGCTCTTGCTGTTGAACTCCTCGATGTACTTCAAGTCATCGGGGGACAGGGGCGGGGTGACATCGTCCTTGCTGCTGGCTGGTGGCAGGCCCTTCTCCGGAAGGAAGGGGGAGACGTCCATCAGGCGCTGGAACTCGGACATGGAGGACACAGACACTACCCTGGAGAGAGGGGGAAGCAGAAGCTATGAGCACACAGCGGACGCCCCGTGCAGTGGGGGACATGCCTGTGAAGGCGGCCCCTCCACCTCAACCATCAGGACCCCCATAACTGTCCCCACAACCTCAGACTGGTCAGACCATGGAAATGGAAGGACTGGGGCTACATCTCCAATGCCACCCCTGCTGTGACCTCTGTGCCAAGCACCACGGCAGGTGCTCAGCATCCTGTGAGACAGACACCAGTGAGCTGGTGGGCGAGGGGAGAGATAGCTGCATCCCCGCCAGCCGCGGGCGGTGGTTGCCAAAGACCACGTCAGAGACACAGGAGAAAGGAGGGAAGTGGGACTCAGAGTCAGATGGGCACGGTCTCCAGATACTCACCTCTGGCCTCCCTTTCTACCTCCCACCCATCTCTCTCACACTGATAAGGACACACATGGAATTCTGCACTCAGCTCTGGGGACGACATTCTAACATAGCTATTTTTTGTTGGTTTTGAAAGTCTAGCTTCTTCCTTTGCTGCTTTTTTATTGGCGTATGCTTGCAATGCACAGTTTTTACACCAGTTTTGGGGAACTGGCACACATATATTTATAACATATCTTGATCCTCTCCAATCCCCGTTCCCCACCTACGGAGATCCAAATATTATTTCCACAAGAAGTGCGTGTGGACCCAGCCCACCAACAGGGCCCCGCTCCCACCCCTCTCTGCTCCTCTGCAGGCCCAGTCGTGTTCGTTTGTGCCCCCCTTCCCGTCCTAGGTAAGAGACATCCCCTGGAGACGTGGACTTAGGCATGGATTCTGGACACACTGGTGCCGTGCACACACTCCCAGGTGACGTGGATTCACTGAGGGTTCCTGTCTACCCGGGCAGGCACCAAGGGCTGCTGCGCATGTGGGCAACCCACCACTGCGCGGGCTGAGAGGGTGGTCGGGAAGGAGGCTGGGGCTGGAGGCTGGGGTGGGCACCGCAGCTACCGGCCCCCTGTGGGACACACACACGCTCCCCACGCCTCCTGAGATGGGCTCACAGCCTGGTTCCAGACCACGCCAGCCCTGCCCAGGGGCTCCAGATGGAGAACACGGAACCGCCTCTGCAGGGCCTGCTGAGGACAGCGAGGCCAGAACCAGGCTTCTGCCCGAGCACAGCTGAGGACCAGGGGCATCCAGGGGCGGGGGGCTACATGCCGCCAGGGTTCTGCTAAACACGGGGGAAGAGAGACGGCGGCAGGGACAGGAAGGAGAGACATCAGGCCCAGCAGCTTAGAAGCAGCACAGGTGCCCGCAGATGCAGAGGAGAAAGCGCGGAGGAGACGCAGCAGGGGCGGCAGGGCACCTTCTGCACGGAGCATCTGGGTGCCGCTTCTGGTCTACCGCGAGCGTGGGTGACTCTGGGAACTGAAGCAGCAAGCAAGGTTCTAAGCAGCAGCGACACCACAGGGAGGAAACAGCAGGGCAGGGCTTGGTGACACGAGCTGGCCAGCTCAGCCCTGCTCACAGGCTCTCCTGTGCGACACGAAGCACAGTACATGGCAGACAAACCCGTCTTCCTGTTCACGGATGAGGAAACTGAGGCACAGAGCCCTTAAGCCACCCACCCAAGGTCCGGGGCTCCTGAAAGGCAAGATGACACGGGCCCTCTGAGGCGGGGGAGACCATCCCCCACAGATGAGGATGAAGAGGCCAAGGCCCAGGAAGTTCCCGTAGAGGAAACACCACGCCCTCATCTAGAGCGGAAGGAAAACGGAAAGCCAGGGAGCGAGGCGGGAGCAGGGCACCGGCAAGTAACTGACACCGACCACTTCAACCCTGTGTGTTTTCTTCAGGGATCACTGCCAGGAAAAACCCAATAAATCCTTCTGGTGGAACTTTTAAACACTGTGTATCCCACGTCTCCTGCATCAAGGGGGGCTTTTTCCAGACTTTCCACCAGTTTTCCACAGACTTCGCAAAGACCACTGAACACAGCAGCCCACTGTACGATCAACGCCACTGCAACGGCAACATCCCCACTGCAGAGCTATAGAGGACACAGTGGCTCTGGCCTTTTGGCTGCTGATCCTCAAAGAGAACGCATTTATGGAACAGATAACGATAAGGCAACTACTTAATGTGAAGTCACAGACAGCATGAACAGGGGACTTTAGGACCAAGAGGAGCTGGTGTCCGTGATCCATGATTCCGGTCAATCTCACGCACCTTTGAAGATTCCTCTTGTGATTGTCTTCCTCCTGTAAAAGGGAAATAAGTTTGTCTGAAATCCATTAATTCTGGTCGCCCGGGAGCCTTGTTTTTGCTCTGCTCCGTGGGAAGACACCATTTAAAATTCGCACTGAGGCCACCCTGGGTTGGGAGCATCACCGCCCGCGTCCTGTGAAGGACAACGATAGAAGTCCACCATGTGACGAGGGGGCCGGCGCTTCTGCGGCCTGGGAGGAGCCAGTGGGAGAGAGAAACTGGCGATAAACCTGTCGAGGAGGAGGGAAGGGCCTCCCTGCCTCGGGAGTTCAAAGCCGGCTCTCTCTTGTAATAATCTGGGTGTGTGTGTGTGCTGGGAAGAGAGGGACGGGAAGGTGAGGTGAAGGGAGGTGGAGAAGGAGGCATTGGGAGACTCATGTCCCTTGGTCCCAATCTTGCTCCGGCAGTTGGTGTGACACCCGCCGGCATGTTATAAACCTTCTCAGGGTCAGAAGCACGGTCCAGCAGCCTCCCCTTAGGAAGAGGAGCGAGAGCCGAGCTAGCAGAGGGCAGAGCCACAGGGTCGCCTGCGAGAAGGCGCTCAGGCGCTGCCCGGCTGGGAAGAAGCTTGCAGTGGCCATGGGACGTGCTCCTGGGGACAGTAAACACTGGCAGTGTGTGCACCCTTGCCTTGGCTGTGACATGGCTGGAGCCGGGGCACGCGTCCATACGTCCCGCATCCTCTCTGCTCTGAAACCGGACCCTGTGAGATGGTACAAACGCTCCTAAATCTGAACCTGTCAGAGCTGACACCCCGAGACCCGGCTTCATGGACATGATATGAAGCACACTGTACAAATTACCTTTGGGCTGTGTGGGGCGGGATAGCTCTCATTACATATATTCAACTATCCCAGAATCTAGAAATCTGACTCCAAAGCCCCTCTGGGTGCCGGCACTTTGAATAAGGACACCCACCCTGCATAATTTCCCGACTGCAACAGCACCGTGCGACGCGAACTCTAAGGATTGCGTGTTTAGGACACCAAGTAACAGGCACGGCAACCGTTAAGCTGACTCACTAGCAATGATTCCTAGCAGCAATTTTTAAAATGAGGTTTTTGAAAACAACATAACCAGAAAAATGTAACTAACACCATGCCACAAACATTTCAGTATATAGCTTAATTCATCAATGGGGAACCTCATTTACACAGGGGTTTAGCATTGGATTTTCTCCCCCTCTGCCCAGAATAAGATATTTGCAGTATGCCAGTGCTAGTGGTGATACTTGCTGCTTCCAAATGTTAGGGAGTTTCCCGAATACAGAACTCTTTCAGTTACTGCTTTTCTAGAATCAGAAAACGGCATGCCGACTTCAGAGCTGCACACACACGAGTCACTTGCTTCCTCAAGTGTGTTGCGCTGGACAGCTCCTTCCCGAGCCCTTCTTTGGCAAAGGACACTTGCGGTGTTTCTGAACCCAAACGAGGTGGCAAAGTTGCACTGACCCCAGGTGCTTAGGGTCGGGGCCGGCAAGCCACCCCAGCACTGGGAAGAGTCCATCTTCAGGGAATTCCCAGGTTGGCCCTGGAGGCCACCAGGTTTGGGTCAAATGACAGCCCCTCATCCTGTAGCAGTTAACTACCATGGCTGACCAGAGTGGACAGAACCCAGGCTGACCTCGGGGAGGTGGTTCCTGAACATCCTCTCGGGCCTGCAGGGCGGGGGTGGCTCCTCCTGCTCATCATCCAGGGATAAGGCATCCAGGTAGAGGTTCTCGCTGGCCGAGCACCTGTCAGACTCCTTCAGCTTGGACAGTGGCCGGTCCTCAAACGACAGGGAGTCTGCGTCCAAGCAGGGCCACATGGGCACAGGCCGGGGCACGCGAGGCCCTCCCGGGTGGGAAGAGGGGCGCAGGTTGCCTTCTTTTTGATCACAGAGGAAACTGCTGCCTCTCTGGGGACTGTTCTCTTTCTGCAACTTGAAAATTTTAGAAATTTTAGAAATTTTAGAAAATTTTAGAAATCAGTAGCCTCCCATTTTGGTCTCATGGTTTTCTTAATACATCTCTAGCATGAAGAATGACACATGGGTCAATCTGAAAGACTCAGCAAAAAGCAAATGTTCTTAAAGTTCAAACTTAATTTCAGAACATAACACGTTACAAATGCTTTTAAAATAATCACAATTTTGTGGCACATGCCTGTTATCCCAGCACTTGGGAGGCTGAGGCAGGAGGATTGCTACAAGTTTGCAGCCAGCTTGGGCTATATTGTGAGTTCAAGCCCAGCCTGAACTACATCGTGAGACCTGTTTCAAAACACCAAGACAGCAGGAACAACAACAAAAAATCACAATTTTATTTGAAGTAGAAAAATCTGCATTCATCACACACAAACCTCAATTTATCTGGCCAAACGTGTACATGTATTATGTTGTTTTTCTTCATTTGTGTTTTAAAGTATGTTTTTGTATAGCTTTGAGTACTATGCTCATAGGAAATTATGTACTTATTTTAAAAAACTCAAACAGGGTTCAGACTCTCTTTGGGAATCACCCTCAGAGCTGCGGGCATGCTACTAGGACCCCATTCGTGCGATACCCTTCCAAGGTGAACCTGGTTTTCCTGAGAGCCCCAATCACCTGGAACAGGTCCCACACTCACCCTGCAATTACGCTGAGTTGTAACCGTTATAAACACAACTGCCACTTTGCTTGAGAGGATTAAAACTTAACTGTAACTGCAACCAAACAGCTGTCATGAATGACAGAGGGGGAAAAGCCACACACTTTCCAGGCCTACTTTTTGGTAAACTGAGGCAACAGTAGTGAGCAAGCTGTGGGGTTGGAGCCTGGGATCTGCAGCCTGTGGGCAGGGGTGGTTCCCAGCACACTGGAAAAGGGGCTGCTTGGCTTCGACCCGCAGGCCAGGGGCACATGATGCTGCCCTCCTCGCTCCTCTTGCCGTGTTAGGAGGGATCTCATGGCAGGAGCTTGGAAAGGAGCCCAAGTACCCTCTCAGGGGCTGTGGCCTGCCCCCCCCAGTCCTCCTTGCTGAACACCTCAGACGGCATTGCTGAGCCTCTGCTTGCCAGTGGGGTCTTTACCGGGGCACGAGCCCGCACGCTCTCCTGGACACTGTCTTCAATCTGTGAGCTACCCGAACGACAGGAGTGACATTTGGGGCTGACTTGAGCAGCGGCCACGTGAAGATTTTCAGTCAAGTGCTGGGATGGCACCAGGAAATTCCACAATACCTTGGACACAGACAGACTGGGTTTTTAAGAAAGCATCTTTACACTCGGCATCTCCATGCCCGAATGCGAGCCTTCAGCCCCAAGCCGATGGGAGCACGGCCTGCGACCCATCAGGAACAAAGCCGGGGGAGACGCCAGGGACAAGGGACTGTCACCCGCTTATTCCTTTCAGTCATCTGGGGGCAGTGGAACGAAAGTTTCAAGGAATTGTATTTACTCTATGAGAAAGACACAGATCCCAGCAGCTGGAGCTTAGATGCTGGAGTCTAAAGCAGGTTCACGGTCAAATTTGAGAACAAGCGAATCGCCTCGGGCTCCAGCTCAGCCCCCTCCGTCTGCAGTTCCCTTAAAGATGCTAAAGGCTTTCCGCAAGGAAAACAGAAGGGGACGCTTTTCATTGTGCTCACCCAATGCGTGTCAGCGCAACTTAGTTTCGACACATGATCATACCCGAGCTATTCTGGGCAGGGAATTAAAATGCAAGACTCACAGTGGGAGCTGTAAATGTGCACAGAGGAGAAGGGATGACTAAAGGGGAGAGCTATGAACAAGCGCGTCCTAACTCAGGAAAGTGGAATTTCAAAAATAAGCGCAGGCAGCCAGGAGCAGCCTGCACTAAGCTGCGAAGTGTTAGGTTTCCTAAAAGCGAACTGGAGCGGTTGGGCTGGGGCGCTCTGCTGCCCGGATGCCTCTGCAGTGCGGTAATAGAGCAGTGGGTCCTGCAGAGATAGGGTTTCTTGGGGCAGCCTCTGAGCCAGGCAGCAGCGCCTACTGTACTCGAAGCTTGCGGCAGAACTTCTCACGCAAATGGAAAATCAGTCAGATCTGCATTTCAAGTAACACAGGACACAAAAGGTCCTCAAGAGTGTCCCCTTACCTGGACTGGTCAAGGGAAAAAAGGTGGCTTTGTCAACAGGTTTTAAAAGGGCCTTTCATGCTGTAAGAGCAGCTGATTTAAGAAAGTTACTGGAAGAACAGGAGACGTGCGAGCTTCCTATTTAGCTCTGTAAGTACAGTGACAGGCGACTTTACGTGCTCACTAACTGGGAACTTCACGATTCGAAGAGAAATGTACTGCGACTTCATAAAACCTAACGACCCCTTGATCACGCAGGATGAGACAGACGAAGTACGCATGCGACCTCGCCCCGCTCCCACAGCCGCTCATCACAGCATATGTCTCATGTGGTGCAGAACTTATGTTGGAATTTAACGACACCGGACAAGTATGAAGCATGTGTTCTGGAAGTGGAAAATGGATTTAAGGCCACTTCTTGACCATCTGCACTGGGCTATCAAACCAAGGTTACGTGGCTCACTGAGCAGTCAGGTTTCGAGGACGCATTGTGAAGAACGTCCAGCCAGAGTTTTCGTGTATGCGGGGAATCCGCAGCTGCATGAACTCCAAGTGAAGGAGCAACCCAATGAGCGATAAGCAAAGCCCACAGGCTCCCCACACGCGTCTGAGGTCGTACCCCCTGCAGCCAGCTTCCTGTTTCACAGAGAACGCCTGTAACTGTCGCACCCACTTTCAGGATTGGGCACTGACATTTACAAAAGCTTGAAAAATGCTGAGACTTTTGGGGGAAAGGCTAGGCTTATTTCTGAAAGCCACCACTGTGTCTGAAGCATCTGTTCATTGTTAACAAATTCTCTTCTAAAACCGGCAGTGGAGTCACTGTACAAAATTCTGGCATCCCCCATACTGGCGTGAAGAGCGGGAGGAAACTCACGGGCCTCAGATCCACAGCGGCCCAGGCTGCTGACCTGCAGGACTCAGGCTCCATCCGGGACTGTCCCTTCAGCAGCTTGACCATCCGCATCTTCCCAAAATTCAGTCTCAGAACGAGGCGGCAACTCATCCCCAGGCCACTGACTCAGAAGGTGAGTGTCCCAGGTGTGTCTTACTCGTCTTTCTTCATTCCCAAAAGTGAAAGGAAAGCCTGAGAGACTTAATTTATACCAAGGTGTGACTTTCAAAATGAACGAAACCTATGCAAGACCAACAAGCCACTATGGCTTGTAGGCAAAGGGGACCCTCAAGGTCAGGACGGGAACATGGCAGCCTCACTGGGGTACACAGCAAGGGACCCTACAGCTGTGGCCAGGAAGGAAGGTCCCCGGCAACCAGCCACCTGCTGACTGTGACCTTGGTCAACTGAGGATGGCCATGAGTCATTGGGAACCATTCTTGTAAGAATCCATGCTACTTATTCCTCAAATTTCCACCTAACAGCAGGCCCCGTCCCCCAGCACAGGCCCACAGTCTGCACACGGGAGGCTACACCACGTTCCTCTTGCTAGGATTCGGGGAATTCTGAAATGAAGCCTTATCAAATATTAGCAAGGGGACAAAACTGCAGGAGTGACCACACCCAGGGAGGCCTTCTGCCTGCTTCCTGGCAGTGGCTTCGCGGCCCCAGGAGCCTGGTCTCTTTCTTCCGACCACTTAGTTCCTTCTCCCTCCTTCCCTGTCCTATATTACACTGAAACTCCCCACTGTCCGTAACACGGCTCAGAGCGCATCGCACCAGGCTCCCCTGGGGAGTTTAAGGGAGCAAGGAGGTAGTTTTTCCTGATCTCAATTCCTTATTGATTAATAATCTCCTGGAGGCCCAGTGAATGCATAAGTGTGACAGCCCGGAATAAATAAACAATAAAAACCCAGCCAGAGAGGGCTCTGAGTCTTCATCAGTATAATGTGGAAATTGCACCTGCGCATTGCTCAGGAACGACGGCCACCGTGTGAGCCATGCCGAGTCTGCCGCAGTGCGGAGGGTGACCATCCGGGCAGAGGAGAAGAGCTCCCCACTCCCGCTCCGCTCGGCTCCAAGTCCCTCAACGCGGGCTGGGCTGAGGACGACGTGCGCCTGGCATCCTCCCCTCCGTGGGTCCTCCGGGTCACAGCAGGTGCGGAGCCAGCTCTAGCGCTTCCAACCTCATCTGGCAACTGTTTCCCTAACAGCCTCGATCCCACTCCGGCTGGAGCAGTCGCTGTGACCGCACCTTCAGGGGCAAACTAAGCGTTCACTCACTCTGTGGCAGGAAGTGCCGGATGAGACCTGAAATGACCTTGTCTTGAAGTTTCACCTGCGAACTACTTTAAAAAGTGATCGTCTCCCCCCCACCCCAGGCGCAGAGCAATGGAAAGATCCGTGCGGTGCCAGCACAGGCGCAGGTCTCCTGAGCGAGAAATCCTAGGATCTGTGGGCATCTTTTTTTTTCTTTTGGTGGTGCTGGGGATTGAACTCAGGGCCTCTGCACTGAGCTACATCCCCAGCACTTTTTGAGATAGGGTCTTGCTAAGCTGTGCAGGCTGGGCTTAAAGTCGAGATCCTACTGCCTCAGCCTCCCAGAGTGCTGGGATGACAGGCGTGCACCCCCACCAAACCTTAGAAATTCTGTTATCTCCGCCTCTCCCTCTGGAGGCCCACGGGGCAGCCCATTCCTTCTCCGAGTGCTCACACTGCCGCTCTGGGTGGCCGTGGCCGCGGCTGTGCTTACCTGCTCTATCCTCCACACCAGCTCCTGCTGCTGCTGTTCCCACTCGCGCCGCTCGCGGTCCAGGCGTGCGAGCAGCTCCACCTTCTCCCGCCTCCAGTTCTTCTCGCTGTGGTGCATCTGCCAGCGCAGGTCCATGACCAGGCTGCGGCTGTCGGCCAGCAGCTTCTGGTGCGCCTCCCGCTCCCTCTTCAGCACGCTCCTGCTCTCTGTGGCGGCAGCACTGGGCTCACCCACGCTCCTCTCCATCTTCTCTTCCAGCTGCCGAGGAGAAAGACTTAGGGACCCCTCCCTGACAAGCGTGGCATCACGGGGTGAAGAGATTTGCACGTGGCCCCTGGACACCTGGCTAGGCCACAGGAGAAACCCATTTCATTTCTGAAGTCTGAATTAAGAACATTTGATACCCCGTAAAATAAAAGATGCAATCAAACGGTGGCCATCTGAAATGAACAGACACTTCCCAGAAGACCACATACAGATGGCCAATAAATACATGAAAAAAAGTTCAACATTGCTGGCCACTAGCGAGATGCAAATGAAAACAGCACTGAGATTCCATCTGACCCCAGAAAGAATGGCCATCATCAAGAAATCAAACCATGACAAGTGCTGGTGAGGCTGTGGGGGGAAAAGGAGCCCTGCTACACTATTGGTGAGAACAAAAACTATAGAAATCAGTATGGAGACTCCTCAAAAAACTAAAACTAGAAATTCCATTCGACCCAGCCATCCCCTTCTCGGTATCTGCCCAAAAGAGTTAAAGATGTCATATTACAGTGATCCATGCACACCCATATTTATAGCAGTGCAATTAATAGCAGCTATATCTTGGAAGCAGCCTGTATGTTCATCAACAGATGAATGGATAAAGAAAATGTGGTATTTACACACCCTGGAGTACTACTCTGCCATAAAGAAGGATACACTTGAGTCATTTATTGGAAAATGGATGTACCTTGAGATCATAATATTAAGTGAAATAAGTCAGACACACAAGCTTAAATATTGCATGGATTCTCTTATATGAGAAACTCAAAGTATAAATAAATTAAAGAGCAAGACAAAAGGTAATAGGAAATAGGAATATAATCTTTTGCAAAAGGGAAGGAGACCAAGAGATGGAGGGAGGGAAGGGAGAAGGGATGAACACGCTATGGTGCCCAGGATAGTCATGATCTTGTGATCCTCCCGCCTCAGCCTCCCAAGTGCTGGGATTTCAGGCATGTGCCACCACACCCAGCTAATCAGATACCTTTTAACTGTCCTGAAACCAGCTGCTTGAAGTCTTAAGCCAGTGAGCACTATTCTGAAAGCTCGTCTACCTGTATCAGGCTGCTAAGGATGTGCACGGTGAACCAGAAGTTCTTGCCTACAGGGGCTCAGGGGAGAAAACAAAGGCTGAGCCTCAGCTCTGTGAGTGGGGTGAACTCAGCTGCCCCGATCTGCATGGAGCAGGGAGCACGTTGGAGAGGAAGAAGAAGGAGGGCCTGGTGCCGGGCCGGGCAGGAACCCCTTAGGGAAGCCAGTGACACAGGCTTGGGTGGGGCGGAACAAGGTGAAGGGCAGAAACAGTGGGATGCTTCCTGGTCCGCTGGTCAAACGTGTGGCTTTGGGGAAAATAAACCTTTGCTTTCAAGGGGAAAGATAATGCAGGAACAAGTAGGAAAGATACAGCCACTGTTTGCAGAGGCCAGTGGGAGGTATGGGCTTCCAGCACCTTCCGGTTTACAGCGGCTGCCGGCAGCCCGTGTGGGCTGGGAGCCCAAGTCCTCGGTGACCCCGCAGTACGGTCTCTCTGGCTTCTGCCCCGGCCTCCGTTCGCTCTGAGTCTTCTTCTTTCTTCTCGGTCACACTCAGCCCCCAACCTGCACATCTCCGTCTGTCAGCTGCGCCCAATGCCAACTGCCACCAGCTTCCCAGTGACTCCTGGTGCTTGACTCTTAACGCCCTCCTCCCCTTCTTCACCTTGACCTCCGGAAAGCGCCCGACGCCCTGGGTGGCACCCAGAGCCTGGGCCTCGCCCCCTTCGTCTCAATGTCCCTTTCCTCTACCGATTTCCTGAGGACGAGTACTTCGGGTCCTTCCTTGGACCTCTCTCGGTCCATGAACAGTCCTGGAGATGCTGCGAGGTCCCCGCGTCGACACCCCCTTGTCCTCAGGTACAGCCATGTGTCACAGAAAGAGTTCCCTCGGCAGTGGCGCACACGTGTGACTGTGCTCTTGGAAGACTGTATCGCCGAGGGAGGACCCTGTGATGCTCATGTGGCGTTCACGATTGATTTCTCAGTCTGTGTCCCTGCTGTTTTTGACAGGTGGCTGTAAAGTCTTCAGCCCAGCCCTCTCCATCCGAGGACTTGTTGTGACAGCTCAAATCCAGCTTCTTCTCTCTCTTATTCCTGTCTCGGTGAAGGCACTGTCATCCGGGCACCAGCTCCGAAACCTGGGAGCCATGCTGGCTACTGACCGCCCACGGCATCTGCTACTTTCTACCCTCCGTGTTTTCTTCAGGTTTGTACCCGCTGTGCCCACGTCACCTGCTTCTCACTGGCTCCTCTGCAGCCTGGGGTTTCTGGACCCCTTTGACCACTGGGGAAGCCAGCGGCTCCTCCCCAGTATTACTGTGTGTGATTTCTGGGGGACTTGTCATCCGCGGTCATAGTCGCAGTGAGTGTTAGTGGACGTAAGGTGTGTCGAGGGGCTGGGATGCAGCTATAGGTAAAGCATGAGCTTAGTGTGCACTGAGAAAGCGCATCTTTTCCCTGCTCTAGTCGAGCAGCTCCCTGAAGACAATCTACAGCCCCAAGCCCATCCATTCGTTCACTTCTAACGGCTTCTACTCATCTCTACCTTGAAGCCAGAGCAATCATTTTAAAAAGGAGATCTAAAGTCCATGGTAAAATCAAGCTTGTAGTATCGACCGCTTCAATGCCCTCCCTGTCCCCCACGCCTGAGCTCCTCAGCTGGGCCACACGCCTTCCCTCACAAGGCCCCGTTGGGCCTGTTCTCCTGCATGTGGCGATCGCCACCTGCCTGTGACACCTTTGTGCAGTCTCCCTGAGCCCCCAGTTAGCTGATGGCCCATGGGCTCTTCCCACACTACTGCCCATGACAGTCCCTGTGCCCACTACCCATCAGAGAGAAAGGCCTTGCTGCTCGCTGGACCCTGAGCGCACACAATGTCTGATTCAGGCGCCAGTTGAAGGAATCACAAATTAGGGAAATGGCACTGTGTGGGCTCTGCCCCTGAGAGAAAACATTTGAATTTTAGCAGAACGGAACCGGTTGCACTGAAGTAGAAGAGGGTCAAGCTGGGATAATGACAGATGGACTGGCCCGGGCCACGTTCATGGCTTCCCTGGTTATACTCGTGTAAGAAACCACCTGGCCGATCTGGGCAGAGCCTAACCGCCTGGCCTTGGGGTTTGCTTCCTGGTGTGCGCTGACTCCCCGAGCCTTTACTGGTGGCGAATGTGTGGGTGGAAGCCAGGTTCCCAACCAAGCTGAGATGTTTTGAAACTGGCTCTAATCAGAGATTGTGCCTCCCCTCTTTAGCGTCTTACGTCTTGGAAAATATTTAGCTTCCCCACCCCGGGCGCCCTATACACACATCTTTAAATAGGTGGACAGGCGGCTCAGCCAGGGGCAGCCTCGCTCATTCTCCCCGTGCTGGCCCCACCTGAACACTGAGACAGACAGCGCCTCTGAGTAAGGATGCCCGGCAGGCAGCAGGCAGGGCCGTAACCGGACTTGACCCCCGCATCAGATGGGCTTGGCCTGGAAGGCTGCGCACCCCACAGCACTGCTGCCGGGCCAGGTGGCGGTGCAGGAGAGCAGGTGGGGCCCCGGGGCCAGCTGGCAGTGGTGAGGGATGTGTGGGTACCAGGAGAGCAACAGGCCCCTCTCCTCTTTTCTCCAGACTGTTTGAGAGATGTCTGCTTTCTTTGCTGTTTTCTTCTCTCGTGCCCAAGGCAGTTCACATGACCTTTACTGACTACAGCAGAGCCCAGGAAAGTGGTGACCTAAGACTCACAGACCCCTCCCCCCGGGACCCGGAGGTGGACAAGCCCCGAGCAGCAGACACTGCGGAGGCTGCGGATTACTCTTCAGTAATCCCAGGGGAGAAACCCTGGAAAAGGCTGGGGGCTCCGCTGGCAGGGTTGGGGGTGGGTGTGTGTGTGTGTCACACGCAGGAGGAGGCAAGGAGCTGGATTCTCTTCCTGTCCTGGTGCTAAGTGGCTCAAGATCTGAGACCAGTTCCTTCTTCTGGCCTCAGTTTCCCTTGGGGTGCAAGGAGGCTGGGGCTGATGATGGGTCCTGGGCAGGGACTACGAGTCTTTCCAGTACTGTGAGGCGTCTGAGGACATCGTGTGCCCGTGTTCCTCAGACAACCCCGGCCAGGCTGCTCTTGCATTCCCCTGACTAGAATTACGTCCGCTCAGTGTGATGACATCGTCACACTGGCTCCCTCCAACCTCGTGGAGGGCAGATGGGCCAATGACACCGTGATGTGTGCTGCTTGACAGGCACATTAGGAACCTGGGAGTGTTGGGGACCTCAGGGGCCAGGGAAGGCTGGTACTGTAAGAAGGGCTCTAGCTGCCACCCCCCTTTCTCCTGGACTGGGGCACTGTCTTCCCCTGTACCCCCAACCTGGGTGGTGGGACACCCTGGTCACCGGTACCTGCTCCAGGCGGCACTTGAGCACGGCCCACTCCACGTCCCAGGCTGCCTTGTCGCTGGCGTACTGCTGCTGCAGCCGCCTCCGGGCCAGCTCGTCCTCCCACAGCTCGGATCGGAAGTCCTCTAGCAGGGCCTTGAGTGCGCTGAACAGCTGCTGGTTCTCTACCACCTGTGGGGACAGTGGGTCAGGCTTGGCTACCATGGGAGCATTCTCCAGGTGGAGAAGGGGGCCCTGACAGTCAGGGGGTGGCGGCAAGAGGACCCCTGCTGCCCACAGCATCTGGGGCTGGGACAAAGGGGCTGCTGGTTCAGGGGGAACTGGGTCACCCTGGGCACCGGGCAGGTGTGCCCACAGGTGGAACTCAGGCCTGCACCCTGGGACCTGCAGCAGAGGCGCAGATGCAGGAAGTTCAAGAGGCCCGAGCAGGGCTGGCCAGTTGCCCTGTGGGACGTCAGGTGTCCACAGCTCAGGACTAGGCTGCCTCCACCTGGCGTGGGATGCAGACCTGAGAAAATGCACACACGCCCCTCCGTGCACACCATTTGTGCCAGCTGCTGAAGTAGAAAGGAGAGCACAGAGGCTGCCCACTCTCATAAACATGAGGTGGTTGTATCTGACCTGTGGTCACTGAGCGGAAGCTTGGCCATCCTGTGGGGGCAACTGATGGCTCACAGTGGAGACATATGCAACCTGGGTACAGCCGGGCCTTCCCTCCTCACTCAGCCCCATCGCAGCTGCCTCTACCTATCCCTCTTGTTCCTGTCACATCCGGGGGACAGAGCCCCACCCATGCTCAGACTCCAGCATCTGCACAACCCTGGGCTTATGTTAAGCACACGGACACATCTGGTCACCAGTGAAGGGGTTTTTATGGTGGCTCTGTTTATACCTCACATAAAAGCTGTTTTATGTTTTCTGAGCTCTACCTGGGCCTTCCAAGGCAAACTGTGAAACCACTATCCCTACATTAGCGTGCGTCAGTGCAGGTATTCTATCACAAAGTTTGTCCAGATGAACGAAGCACGCTACATCACATGGTTTCCTGTCTCGTCCAAACGAAAGCCCCAAAGTGTGCCCTGGGCCCAGCTCAGTTCTAAGGCCATCCAGTAACCCAGCAAACACACGCCCGGAAGTCCAAGCATCCGTGGGAAGAACCTCAGAGATTTCAGGTGTATGATTTTACATTTAAATAAAGTTGAATTAGTAAAGAGAAATCCTTTTATATGAGCAGATTAATTAACTGAAATTCCAGAGTTGTCCCCATAATTTAACTGAGTTATACCATCAGATACATAGGCTTTTGGTGGAGGAGAAAGGCCTAGTTATAAACATTTATTGCTCTTTGGTTTTTCTTGCCTTGAACACCAATTTTTAAACTACCATTTGAAAAATTCAGCAGCTAGAGAACCTTCTCAAAGCCCTGCACACCTTTCCACCACCTGAGTGTGAAGTGAGCGATGACCGCCTTCAGGGAGATTCCCGCTCCTCACTGGGGTAAGCGGTGACAAACGCACAGCCGTTTTTCAAAGCCCTACACCAAGAGTTTCTAAAAATTACATGTGTAAAAAAAGCAAAAATAAAATTACAGGACCGGTGAGATGGCTCAGCGGCTTAGGCGCCTGCCCGGCAAGCGCGAGGGCCCGAGTTCGACTCCCGGATCCCACATACGAAAAAGGGGCCGGTGATATCGCTCAGCGGCACGGGTGCCTGTTGGCGTGCGAGGTCCTGAGGTCGACCCCCCCGGTACCCACCAAAAAAAAAAAATAAATAAAAAAAAATAATAATAAAATTACATCAGTGCAGTTGAGTATTTCAACAATCTTTTCAGAAACACATCTTTGCATAGAACCTGCTGAAAAATTATGTATTTATGATAGATTTATTTAGTATTTTCACTCCAATAAAAAAGTCACTATTTTTTTGAATCAACAGAATTTTAAACATAAAAGAACAGTAAGTTTGATCCAGTTGTTGGAGCAATCATGCAGTTTTCACTAAAGAGGAGAAAGAAGCACGACACCTTGTCATCTGTAATCAACAGCCTCCGAGTAAGCGCTTCCATCCCAGATCCTCACGGTCTCTGCCAGGGCAGTTCTTACCCCCTACATTACATAATGCTAGTTGCATTGGAATTAGAACTTTATAGCCTTTTTTGTGATTGAAAATTTGGTTTCTCTGGAAGCAAAGCAAGTGCTTTTTTACTTTATTACATATCAGATTCAAAAAAAGTAAGGCTCAATGTTTCCATGCATGTTTGGGTCAGAGTAATCAATGCAATAGCTTGCGACCCTGGGCAAGATTAATCATCATGGAACAAGCTCCTGAATTGCTTGGGGGTGATGATGGCCAAAGAGAATGAGAGAGCCCAGAGCATCAATGCTACTGGTACTTGTTACCCTCATGGGCCAGGAACCACGGGTGGTGTGGCAGAGAGCCGGTGCAGCATTTGCCACAAATGCACTGACAGCCAGAAAGGCTGTCTGGTGACATTTCTGGAGACCCCGATGAGCCACGGGCAGGCACAACTCTTCTCAACAATTTTTATACACACATACAAAAAGCCCAGTCATGATAATCACTAATATTGTTTCCTACGGGCCTCTAAGACCTTGCTTGTATTTCTCCACCTGCCCGATGTTAAGGAAGTGAGGGCCTGAACCGTGCCCCAGGTCTGTGCCCCTGGAAACCAGACAAGCCGGGCTGGGAATATTCAAATTCTGACACAATACCATGCCGAGCCCCCGCCTTTCCTCTTCCACTCCGCTCCTCCCTTTGACCCTCTCCTTCGTTTCTTGCAACAGGGCCCTGAAGCCAGGGCCTCAAGCGAGCTGGGCAAGCACTCTACTACATCCCAACCCCTGGGGTTTTCTCTTAACTTTGCCTTAGAGAAGCCACCTAATGTCTGTGAGCCTACTGTCCTCTCCCATGCCACAGGAAACAAGATAGCAAGCCTGAAAGCCACTTCTCTCTCCTCCTTCCCTGGTGGTGCCCCTTGATGGGTTTCCGGTAAAAAGGTGACCCGAATCAAGAATCAAATTAACACTCAGACCCACTTAGTCTTCCTCCTACTGAAAGCCACATTGGGTTTGAAGCTGCTGAAGCTTTGATGCCCGGGGTCCAGCTACGTAGCCTTTGGGTGTGTGTTTTTAAGTATAAGTCAGTTTCAACGCAAAAGCCCAACTTTTCTATCTCTTCAGAGAGCAGCTTGTTGGTTTTCTAGAACAGAATCAGGATAAAACAGCTTCAGTACTTCCTTCTCCTGCATCGAAGGGCATGTCAGCCCTTCGTAGCTCATCTCTCTTGAGCAAGGCTTAAAATACTCCGAAAATTGAGACCAGGAGCCTGACTGAGATAACGTGTCACTTCACACAGCTTCGAGGTTGCTGCCTGGCGGTCACACTGCGATGTAAGCCTGCAGTAAATATCATCCACAAAAGTGACCGGGGAGTTAGGGCATAGGTGCTGTACCCAGAAACCTGAGTGACCATGCTGGTGCCTTTCGAAATCCCAGATTTCTAAGACAGGTGCATCAGGTGAAACCCTACCTCGGGGAACACTAAACCAGCATCGATCGACTCCATGCAGCTGCCCCAGAGCCATTAACCTTGGAGACAGATTTAACTGAGAGCTGGAGCAGACATACTGACCTGCTGCCACAAGCCAACCCACAAAAAGCCGGTCACAAAACAGAGGTGAGGGCCTCTGCCTCCTACTGACTGAGGTTATTCTGCACAGGCAGGGACTCTGCGATGCTCGGGGGACGACCCCCCACCCTGGGCGGAGCTCCTATTCGATACACACGGGGCGGGGGTCATGCACATCAATAAAGGCTACTCCTCTATCAGCAAGGACAAGACCCTCCCTGTGACACCAGCCAGAAATGATACATTCACATAGCCAGCAACATTTTCATAAATAAGTCATTTGTCATTTTTACCTTCATTGTTACATTCAGATTAATCTAAGATTCTTTTCTAAAACCACTGTTACCCCCACCCTCAGAAGAGAAGGCGAGCCACTAAAGGCTGCCTGAGGGCATCTTTCAGGACAGGCGCTTTTGGGAAGTGGGGATTCATTTACCAGGAGCCACCTGCGCTCTGGCCAAGGACGTGCCTGACCCGTGGTCCTGGAGTGCTCTGTGCCTTTGGTCACCACTGCTGTCACTGTCAGCGTCCCAAGAACAAATATTGGCTAGGGAAGAATCAATGAGGCCCATATTTAATAAGTGAACACTGAGTTATTTTTCAGAGGCTTAAATCCGGGCAGGTCTAAGGAAAATCCAGTGGCTATCTGGGAAGAAACCATAGACCAGGGAGGACTAGAGCTCTGTCACCCACTGTGAGGTGTGCCGTACCCTGCCAGCCGCGGAAGGGACGACGGGGCAGACAGAGTCCTCCCGCTAGGTCTCCCTGGGTACGTGTTAACTTGTACCTGCGTGTGTGCTAGGTTCCGAGCAACAGGAAGGACGGCAAACAGACCACAGGGACCAAATGCTCCATGACCGCCAGCCGGCTCCCCTTCCGTGGAGGGGAGCTCTCACCAGGGAGGCTGTGAAGCTTTGGAGCGTGGGGAAGAGACGAGCCTCACACGGAGGAGCTATCCAGGCTCAAGACGGAGCTTTCTTATTAACAGGACGCGGTGGCACTCAGTGGTGAGTGTTGCCTACCATGGTCCAGGCCCTGGGTTTGATCCCCAGCACACCACAAAAATAAACTAGGTCTCATCTGGCAGAGATGTTCTTTCTGGAAGCTTCTTTATCACAGGCAAGACAGAAAGGGGCAGCTGGATAGCCAGGAAGCTGGCCTGTGCGGACTGGAGTGTCTGACAGGCCAGGCTCCCAGGCCCTGTGGCTGGAGGAAGCTGACAGCCAGGGCTGCACCTGGCCCGGGGACAAAGGTCCCCAAGTGCGACTCAGGCCTGAGCCTGGACCAGGTGGGACTCTGCAGTGACCAGGAGCGGGTGAGGCCTTAAAGACAACTGGGGAACATCCTCCCTTTAGCTCTCGCTGTGGATGCTATGTTAGTTCTGCACTCCTGTACTTAGTTGTTTTAACAGGAGTGGCGCATCACCTCCCTGAATGAAAAAGGAACTTCTAATCATTAGTCCAGTGCCGAGACAATGAGCCGCTGGAACTATGGGGTCACGATTCCAGCACCATGGATCACCTGGGTTTAAACCCTGATTTCGGGAGTCACTGAGACACCTCCATGGCACAAGCAGCAGCGGCAGCACTGGCCCCTAATGCCTGGAGCAAAGAACAACCCGGCCACCACCACGCGACTGAGCAAAGATCAGGAAGCAGGGGCCATTGTCGGGACCCCGTCTGCCAAGCTGGTGGCTTTTCTGGAATGGTTCCCACGGCCGGTGAGTACGTGTTGTTCTTGGTAACCTGATCAACGATGCTATCCACCATGAGACGTGGAACGCGCCACAACCAAGACCCGGGGCCGAGGAGCTGCGCCGCTTGGCCAGTGGTCCTCGGGAAAGCCGCCTGGTCATGTTTCCTGTGAGCGCGTCCCTCTGCTCTGTCCTGGCTCTGCAGAGCAGCCTGTGAGACTCGCGCTGGCCCCTGCTCCAGGCCGCCTGGCCAGAAGCAGAGCTTCTCACGGAGCAGTCACTCTCAGGGCCCAGCTGTCACGTACAGTAGAGCCCGTTAATCCTCCACGGCCTGGGCAGGCAGACCTGCCTCTATCTGGACGCCTCGTCTGCCCACCCAGGCGCCTCTACTGCACTCGGTCCGTGCCAGAAAAGAAAATCACTAAATACAATGCGGGGAAGAACAGGAGGAAGAAGGAAGACAACATTAAACTCTGCTGAATGGGAAGTTCAGGCTGAGTGACGTTACATTATTTTCCACCCCAAGGGCCACATCTTCCATGACTGTGGTTTAGAAAACCAGGTGGGTTACAGTCTTTCCTTTCCCAAAACATCTGGCTGCAGGGGTGAGACGCCACCCTGGCGTGGTCAAGGAAGCCACCTAAGCTAATCGCAGTCACTTCAGAGGTCTGATCGTGACATCACTCCTAAAAATAAAAATATGACTAAGCTGAAGGCATTATTTGCAAAGCCATAGTCTAGTTCCTACCTAGATCATTGCTGGGAAACTTCTTCCACGATCTGAAATCTTCCTGTGGACAGTGGCCAGCGGCCAGCGACATACTTCCTAATGGTGTGGGCAAAGGTCCTTGGAAAGTGTCCTCTCTTCCCTGAGTCCCCATGCTTGGGGGACACGCGGGAGTGGACAGGTAGACAGGAGAGCGGCTGTGCAGGAAAATCGGACCCGCGCTCAGAACAACGCTGCTTCTCCTCATCTAGATCTGTACCAAAGCCCCAAGCTTTAATACAAGGCTCTGTCAGATGTGACGATGCACGTCTGTAATCCCAACATTTGGGAGGCTGAGGCAGGAGGATTGCTGCAAGTCTGAAGCCAGCCTGGACTACATAGTGAGTTCAAGGCCAGCCTGGACTGCACAGTGAGACCCTGTCTCACCCTGCCTCCCAAATTAAACCACAACAAAACAAAAAAGATGATACCTCAGGATCTCAATCTTCCAAATCTACCATAGCTTCTTTTTTGTATAAAAATGCATTTAGAAAAGGACATTACCAGTAGTATCATTTGGTTTATCAAGCCTGTCTATTCCTATGGTGCTCAGCGGCACTAATAACGACTGAGCATTGAACTCTTCCCTCTCTTCATGTACGATTTAATACTACTTTCAGAGGATCACCAAATACTTACATTTGGGACATCATGTTTCAAATGGCCTTAGAGAACCCAAAACCCTTTATACACACTGGGGACTTAAACACAGCGACATACTTGCTCTTTATCCCCCACTGCCCAGCCACACCGCCCAACCAGCCGTTCGGCCCCACATCCCGCCCGAGCTCTGCCTTGAGCTCTCTTTCTAGCCGTGGCAGAGCATCGCGTCCAGGCTCCCTCTCCTCTGGAAGATGGTCAGCCACTCAGGTCCACAGGAGACCTAGAATCTCTTTGCCTCCGAGATGGATGCGCCGGTCCCTTGGGGTCGCACCCCATCCACCTGCCCTTACACGGGTCCTCTTTCATGTGCACGCGGGAGCCAGAGTGTTCGGCGAGCGGCCGGCCGATGAGACTGCTAACAAAAGGTCCAGCAACTGTGAGCAGCCGCTGTGGCCGCGGCGAGGTGGAGGGTGTTTCTGTTACCGTGACACCGGCACTCGAGACAGGATGACGCAAGCGCAGCCGGGGAGGGACAGCACGGGGGACAGGCACCCACCTGCCTGTGGAGCGGCACCCCGTCCGCAGTCTGCAGCTGTGATGCCTGGTCGCCGATCTGCACTCGGGCGAGCAGAGAAGCCTCCCCCACCGGAAAGCCACAGCCTCGGTCACTGTCATCATGCTCTGGCCCGTCTGGCTGGTGGGCCCCCTGGATTCCAAGCTCCCCGAGCCCGGAGAGGGTCTCTGGATGCTCACCCTGAAATCAGCACACATGACACACAGCTTTGCCTGCAGCCTTTTGCCAGATGGCTTGATTTTTCCCTTTTTTGAAAAATAAGCTCTCGCTATGTTGTCATGTTGGCCTCGAACTCCTAAGCTCGAGTGATCCTCCTGCCTCAGCCTCCTGAGAACCTGGGAGGGCAGACTCCTGATTTGTATTGCTTGAAGATAGCTGCCCATTTATGCACTGTTGAGTCCCTTCCCTCCCAGCCTTTTCCCGAGATGTCCTGGTGGGCATTTCGCACACTGGCATCTCCTCCACCCAAACAGCACAGGGTAGTGCTCGATTACTGCAAGCACTAGCGAGAAGCCGTACTCCTCATAACTCTAATTTGCTTGTGGGTACCATTTTATAAATTAGAGGAGCAGAAATCCCAGAGTACTGATCAACAGGAACCTTAGTACTGCCTAACGATGACTTTTCACTTCGTGGGTACTGGGAAGTTGGTTGAAGTAATTTTTAAAGACTTTCTGCAACCTGAGGAAAGACAGCTACCTTTCACGGGATGGCTGAAAACTGCATACACGGCTGCCAGAGTGAAAAGCAGACAAAAGGTCTTTGGAGGCTCAAAGGAAACCAACTGTGGGGGCTCAGTAGCCCCAGGCCTGGGAGCCCGAGGTCACCCTCGCGTCAGCAATAAAACCCAATCAGAACGTGAGTCACTCTGCTCTGCTGCTGTCGCCCATCCGGGAACGGAGACACAACGGGCAGAACATGCAGGGAGGTCAGGGGTGGCTCAGTGGAGACCCCTGGAAGGCGCCGGGAACATGATGCTAGCAGCGGGGATGAAGTGGGGAGCAGGGTGAAGGCTCTGGAAGCAGCAAGGTTGGAAAACACAGGAAAGGACCTCGGGGTGACGACATCAATGAAATAAGAAGTCAACAGCAAAGGAGACGACAGCAAAACGGTTCCACGACGGAGTTACGGACCAGCTTGCTCTCAAAGCCAGGTCCTCAGCCACCAGCGGGGGTGTTTTCAAACGTAACCGGACACACCACTGCATTCCCATGCCTTGGATCAAACACACGAAATGACTTAAAGTAATGGATGTAGTTTTGTGTATGTGGAGGTACGCGTGGCATCAAGAAGAAACCAGACGCAAACGGAGGCACGCAGGGCCGCATTACCTCGGCGCCATCCTCCCCGCCGTCCCCCACCTGCTTCGCCTGCCGCCAGTGTTTCAGCAGCCGCCGGAGCTTGACGTAGAAGAGGAAGATGCTCTGCTTCAGCGCGCCCAGCTCCTGCTGCAGCAGCGTCCGCTCCTCACCCCAGGTACGCGCGTGCAGCGTACTCTGCAGCGCCAGGCTCTGCATCTCCAGCTCCTTCCAGCGCAGCGCGTGCAGGTGCTCCTCTTCCATCTTGAAAGGAACAGAGGGGGTGACAAGCAGCACTCCTCCTGCCGCCCACGCCCAGCTGGGGGCCCCACGTATGGACCCAACCCAACCCACACCATGCTGCCAAGAGCTGTAGAAGCCAGTGGTCCCTAGGGTGGGGTGACTCCGGACCTGGAGGCCACTTCCCCCACCTGTCCTTGAGAAGGCCAGCGCCGTCCCTAACCCTTCAGGACACTTGCTTACAGGGGACTCAAAGGCCACAGAAGTAGGTCCCCCCCCCGTGCCCGGGCTCAGCCACTGGTCTGTCCTGCTGTGAGGAAGTGGTGATCCCTCCCTCTCGCCTCCTGAGCCCCTGCGTCCCCACAGCCCCTGACAGAAGAGAACTCGAGCTAATGAGAGGGATGGTAAGAGGGAGGGACAGAGGGATGGAGGGAGGCCCACTGAGAGCCGGCGCTGCGAGGAGTTTGCCCCCAGTGTGGGGTAACCCATTTCCACACTGAGACTTGACACTCTAACCAGATCTGCATCTCTCCCGGGAGATAACAGCACTGCTGGTAAAGAAGTACCTCCCACCTCAATGTCAATTTCCTGCTTTTTGCTTTCTTTGAAACAGGGATCTTGTTATGTTGTTCAAGCTGGCCTCGAACTCCTGGACTCAAGTGATACTCTTGCCTCAGCCTCCCACGTAGCTGGGACTACAGGTGTGCACCACCAGGCCTGGCTAAGTTACTATTGTTAAAACACTTTGATAGCCTTTTTTCATGCAACAATTAGTATGATTAAGCAAAAGGGCACAAATTAAATCGTATTTTTCAGATAAGGTACAAGAATAAAATCTACAGTAGCTAAGATGACACACAAGATTGAAGGCTTCTGTTTCACACACTGAAAAGGCGGCTCGAGCAGCAGGCTCATCTTCGTCACCGCCCTCTCCTGACTTCATATGCTCGCTTGAGCCAAAGACCAAGGCAGTGATCTTTCTCCCTCGAGTACTGGATGAATTTGCAGGCACAGTGGATGAGGATGCTGGCTGCCTGAGGGTGACGCCAGTGGCTGGTGACAATGAAGGCCAGCGAGGCTGCAGCAGGGGGCCCTGGGGAGGCGCTGGGTACTGCACAGTGTCACGGCAGGTGTCTGACACCTGCTTGGTGTTGGGCTTCAGGTGGACAGTGGCGATGCTGTCCCTATGTCAGCAGCCCTCTGGGTCCCCCCACCGTTCTTCCCTGGAGACACTGAGGTGGGGCGGGGTGGGGCGGCTGGACGTGTGGAAACCCAGTGTCTGCTGCACCTTGCTGGCCGTGGTTTCCATTTCGACTGAGTCAGAAAGCCTCAGCTTCCTCAGGGGTGACACAAAGACAACACAGCTCCTCTCCAGCATGGTCACTGGTTGACCATATATGGTACGATGCCCAAACATTTTTTAATTAGTTAGGAATTTGTCTTCTGCGTAACATGCAGTTACTTCCCTCTGCTAATGACATTCCTGACCTCCAAGTGCATGTCTGGAAAGGGCTGTGCATCCCCCCAGAGAGGCGGGCAAGAACACTTGCTGCCATTCTATAAGCCGAGCGGGCAGCAGGCGATCCCTAATCGGGCTGTGACCCACTTAGACCCTGGTGGCCTCGGTCACACGGGGGCATGTGCGTACTGCACATGCTCCTTGCAGAATCAATCCCTGGGCACATTTTATAACGGCGTGGCTGCTTTGTTTTGTTTTAAACACGCAACAATCTTTCAAGAACAGACAAAGGGGAGAAGAGGTGCTACAGCACCGATGAAGCTGGAGATCTGTTCACAATTTAAATCGGATGTGGGGCGCAGGGGCTGGGGCCGCCTGCACCTGCAAACCCCTCATCCCGGGAACTCCAGGAACAGATCGGCGGATAAAGGACAATCACCCTGCAACAGGTTAATCTGGAGAAGCCAGAAGCTCCTCTTGCCTCCGCTCAAGCAGTGGCAGTATTTTGAAGACAACAGTTTAGAGTGAGCTGATGTTTCTGTCAGAAAATTCACCTGGTGTGACCACTGCGGCGACAGTCGCACTGCCTGTCTGGCTGGACTGAAGGCCCCTGCTTTGTCAGCTTCCGCTGGCCCTGCTGCAGGGACCGCAACGTGTAGTCGCCCCATCCCCAAGGGACTGCTTTCTGTGGTTTTAGCTACCTGTGATCATGCATGGCCCCATGTATCAAAGTAGAAATGCCAAAAACAGCCAACCTGTAAGCTTTAACTAACGCTCTATCATTGTAATGGCTCTGCTACCTCGCTGTTGCTCGTCTGTTCTGGTGCTCCGTTATAAGTTCGGCTTTATGTATGTACGGTGGAGGAAAACACGGTGTATGCAGGGCTGGGTACTGTGTGGTTTCAGGCATCTACAGAACGTCCCCCACAGATAGAGGGACACATCTAGAGGGGCCGTGTGACCCCTGTCAACCAGCGCCTGAGAAGACAGCTTTCTGTTTTCCCCTGGTACTGGGGATTGAGCCCAGGGCCTTCACACTGAGCTATATCTACACCCCATTTTTCATATTTTGAGACAGAGTTTCACTAAGTTACTAAGTTGTGCAGGCTGGGCTGGAACTTGGGTTCCTCCTGCCTCAGCCTCCCTCACTGGCATGTCCCACTGTGCCCAGCGCAGACGGGGGCTCTGCGCCGTGCTGGACTCCACGTGCATATTTACCTGCCGGATCTTGTCTGCCAGCGTCTCTGTCTCCTCTTGCCGCAGTCTGGTCGCTTGCGCGAGCTGGCCCTGAAGCTCCGCTACCGATACGTTCTGCTCAGGGAGAACAGGAGGGCCCCTGAGCTACCAGCAGGACAAAGGAAGGGCTTTAGTGGAAATGAGAATGCTGCCCCAGGTGACAACGCAGGACAGACACCGGCACAGCCAAAGACACACACGGAGCGACACGCATGGGCTGCAGCAGTGGAGTGACTATGGCGACGCCCAGGAGCCCTATGCCCTGGCTCCGTAGCCACCCGTGTGACCGGTGACGATGATGCCACTCACCCTGCATCTCCCACCCAGGAGGCTAGGTGGCTGCACGGGGATCTAGCACCTGAGTTCAGCCACCAGCATAACCACATGGCCACCCGAGAACAGGGGGCCAGAGCTCACAACAGAGTTCTGCCACCATGGTGGCTCCTGGGTGGCTCTAAGACACACTAGGAGTGGGGACCCTGGCGTGGCACCTGGGCTGAGCGTGACTGCACGCCCTTAGATTCACCCCCCCACGCCACGTGGGGTCTCCAACTGCACAGCCCATGTGTCCAGACGCTTGCTGATGAGAGGTCCCTGTCCCAACCCTAGCAGGGTGGCCCCGGTGCTCTGGTGACAGAGCTGGCTCACGGTGACAGCACTGCCGGGAGGATCTACATGGAGATCTGCTTATCACACAAGACGATCTATGTCGAGACGAGCTGCTACACCCTCGTTTACAACAGGTCAAGGAATCCTATGATTATTCTTTGTGGTAAGCTCTGCTTTTTATGTCTAAATGGACCCAGGACAGAGACCACAGTCATTACTTTTAAAATAAAATGTTTTTAGAGGCAGAAACATTGTCACACTAAAAATCTCAGGCATTGTTGAAATTTAACCTGACACTTTACTTGCTGGGTTGTGTGAGGTGAACACAGGTGATTCATCAAACTGGGAGCCAGAGGGGATGGTTGCCATAAAAACACATCACTCCACTGGCTCTTGCACCCCTCTAACCCATCTGTTCCACCTCCCTGAGGTCAGCGTGCTTCCTGGTCTGATGGAGCTGAGGCTGCCACAAGCATGGATCAGACCCCTGCAGCAGGGAACGCAGGAAAGCCAAGCGCGGAGACCCGCCCTAGATCACAGAAAGGAGACAAGAGCCAGAGTCCGAGACACACTGGGAATTCATCACCTCTGGGTAAAACTTTTGAAAGCTAGAGATTTAAACGCATCCTATTTTAAGAAACTCGAGAGCTTCTGAGAACATTAAACACTTCTTTGACTTGCTGGTTGTCAGAGGTTACTGTCGTCTTTTACATGTGGGATCTCTTTGAAAACAGGTGTTTACATGTTGAATTTCCCCATGACCAATTTTTCATTTCCAAAAGGCCTATTTGATTATGTTTTAAATGTGTGCAGTCCCCCTTGAGAATATAATATTAAGTGAAATAAATCAGACACACTAGCTGAAATATTATATGGTTTCTCTTGTAGGAGAAACCCAAAGTATAAATAAAAGAGGAAAATAAAAGACAGATGATAGGAAATGGAAAGAGATCTATAAATGAGGAGCAAGAGATGGAGGAAGGGGAGACGTGGACGAGCTGTGGAAAGAGTGGAGCGGCGTCTCGTGCATGTACCAACTCCCCACGAGGAACGGATCGTGAAGTAATGCAGATTAGTAAAAACGAAAACAACAGGCGCGCGCTGTTAGGACAGCGACTTACTCTTCCAGCACGTGTGCCTGCTGCCGACAGCTCTGAATGCACTTACTGGACAGGCGCTGCCTGATGATCCTCTTATCTGAAGTTCTGAGCACCCAGCCCTGCTGTCTGCCGGCTCCAGCTGCTGGTGGCTGCTTCGCGATGGTGTCTGAAGTTGTGTTGTGAGCCCACCTCCAGTGAGCAGTCAGTTATCTACGGTCTCAGCTACGCCTCGGCTGAGAACATGCCCCACTTTGGGTTTGCAGAAGGCAGCTATGTAACATGAGGTCCTGTCCTGGGGACTCAGGGGCCCACCTGGTGTCCAGTGCAAAGCCTGAGGCCACGAGGGCTGCCATGGCTCCTTCTACTCCAGCCTAGAGCCCATGTCGTGCGGCCAGGGTCCTGGTGCCGCTCTGCTGACCCACAGCCAGCAACAAATATCTCTTCTGTTTGTCACTTTCCTTCCCCATTGGTGCTGGGCCCAAGTCCCTGTCTCCTGTCCCTTGGTGCCACCAAAACCTGAGATTTCTGGTTAGCAACACTGCCAGTACCCCTACTCTACCCCAAAAGCCAGGGACGGCCAATGTCTTCAATTCTGCATAAATCCCAGCCCTCGGAGATCTCCCTACCTGAGCTCTGTGATAAAGGATGTTTTGTATTTCATGCAGCATTTTATTCAGCAGATACTGAGTGAGCCCAGCACTGTCCAGACACTGGGGTGAGGACAGTTATGAAACTGTCCAGCCCTGCCCATGGTTGCTACCTGCAGGCTGGTGCCTTCTGCTGAACATTTTCCGCTGGGGAACTTCCAGCTTTGCTTTTCAGTCACAGGTTACTCTGCAGATACAAACTCTGAAGAACCTCGTTTTAATGCATTAGGGACCAGCCAAAGCTTTCTATCGTTAGATGTCAAAACACACGCTCATACAGCTCACTGTTTAAGAGAAGCAAAGAGCAGCTAATTTAGTTTCTATATACAGGCTGCATATCCCTTAACCAAAACTCTCGGGACTGAAAGTGTCCTGGGTTTTGGACTATTTGCACATGCAAATGAGGTATCTGGGGAATGGGACTCTAGTCTGAACACAAAATCCATTTATGTTTTGTATACACCTTATACACACAGACTGCAGGTAACTTTGCAATGTTTTAATCATTTTGTGCACGAAGCAAAGTTTCACGGTGTTGAACTTTCCACTTACAAAGTTCTGTGGGTGCTCGAAGTTAAGGATATTGAAGGATTTCCGATTTCAGGTTAGAGATGCTCAAACTGCTTTCCTATTAACAAATATTCGAATTTTCTTATTTTAAACAAATAGCAAAGCCTCATACTTCAGCATCATCTGATCTGTGAGAACTGCACAGAGGACCCCAGGAAGAGAGCCTCAAGGCGCCAAGAGACGGTTCCGTCAGGGATCCCATTTCCCTACAGAGCCCCAGAGCCGGCTGTGGAGGCCACAGCCTGGTTGGCGACAGAAACGTGCTGGTCCTGCTGATCTCCCAGACCCTCACTGTCCTGTGGGGCCCACGTTAACACAATAGTAAAACTCCTGCGACATCCGCTCCTCGCTTGCCGGGATGCCCGTGTCACTCCAGTGTTACAATGAACACAACACAAACGCACAGAGGCAAAAGGTCCGGTCTCGAAGGACTCTACCCCCACACAACCACACAATTACGTACACCGGGGAACGCTGTCACATGAAACAAACACTTCCCTTTACCACCAAATCCCTCAAGATGTGACTGTGAAAGCCGCCCCACTCACTTACCTAAGATGCCGACTACGCAACGAACGCATCCACCTGGCCCTGTCGTGAAGGCCGTTTATTTAAACAAACGCCACCCTCTTGTTCCCCTGGCTGTCAGGACATTGTCTGGACATCCTGAAACCCACGACCCACACCCCCCGAGGCTGCAGCCCTCGCTGCTCATTTCCTGAACATCTCCAGAGAAGGTGGCTCATGACTTCTGTCCACATGAAGAAGACAATGTCACTTTCTCAATACGCAAAGAGCAACGCTTTTCACAGTGGTCACTGTAATGCCCACCAGCGCTACTCACCCAGGACCCCGCAGTCCCTGCTCTACCGAGACTCCATTTCTAGTAAGTTCCACCTTGTCCTGGCCAGGGCCATCACCAACTCTTTCAAAAGCAGCACAGGTGGGTCACACATGTGGACAAATACTTGGCATAGGCACCATGGGGTTTTATGGTGGCTGGCATTGCACAGCGGGGACACAAGGGATGGCAGATGTTTGTGTGCTTCCACGGTGAAGGGATAAAAGGAGGAGTGAGGGAGGAGAGCTCTTTGAGATTTCTGATGCAGAAACCCAATCTTACGGACTCCGGCTTGGCTTCTCTTCTGTGTGAAATCTGACCAGAGTCCACACTGGGCCACTTCTCATTCAGAACTATTTTTAAGGTGCCTGCACATTCCATATGAAATACTCTAGCGCGGCTCGCTCCGGACAAATGTGAATCTCTCAGCAGATTTCAAGGGACCGCAGGGCAGACCCAGGCACAGCGTGGGCATCATGCCAGCATCTCTGGAGGGGAACAGGCACCGCAAACACTTGTCCCTGGGAGTCCAGTTATTTTTTAAGCAGCCGATTTCTGCACAGGTGCAGGAATGGGTCGGCGGGTGCTAGTGGGTCCCGGCTGTTTGGAGGAAGCTGCACTTGGTACACTTTCCTGGCCCAGGGCTAGGTAAGGGTGGCCTCTGTGTAGCAGACTGACAATGGGTCATGAGTAAGAGCGGACCTTCCCTTTCTCTCCTTCACGGTGTCTGTTATTACTGCTGCCCTGGCGTTACCATTGGTAGCAGTCATCATGTTAAGCTGGTCCATATACCTCAATCTTCCAAAATAATTGCCTTTTTTCTCCTGTCACAAAAAATAAAAACTTTCAAGGCCAAAAACATAGAAAGCACTTCACAAATGGACACTGAGAAACTGCTCCTTCTCTTCCGCTTAAGTTCAGAATGTTTTCTTCGTTTATGCCGCTGACGCTGGGTCCCACCTGGCTGGCCTCTCCAGCACCCACTGCCCCCACTGTCTCGTCCACCCTACTTCACACACACTTGGTGCCTTTCAAGGTCTCTCCTCATTCAACAGCTCTTTGGTCCCAAGAACTGTCTGCGTACAACCACGTGAGGCCAGGGTGGGCGGTGTTTTTACTCCCGTTTAGCAGTTGGGAAAACAGGCCGGAGACTCCAGGAGAAATGGAGCTGTGGCCTTGGGGCTCTGATGTACCCGCTACCTGGAGCTCAGTGTGCAGCGTTAACCGCAGCTGGGAAACGCGTCTTCCTGAGGTCTCTGTCCTGGATAGGGGTCATGTGTGCCACGGGAAATGTGAATCACAGTGCGTCTGCGATGCACCCACAGCTCGCATCCTAGGGAAGACGCTGTGTGTGTGGCGGGTGAGCGAAGGCACTTCCTGGGAAGCGTCCTCAGTCAGAAGGCACCGCCTAGCTAACAAGGCCCCCAGATCTTTGCTCTTCTGTTTTGCTTTTGGTATCAAACCGAGGACCTCCCAACTTGTGATTCTGGAGCGAAAGCACACTGGAAGCAATGTGCTGTGATGGACGTCCGACTCCGTGTCCAGAGAGGTCACGTTTTTTGCACCCTGGACACTGTGTTCCCTCTATAGGGTCCACCTGCTCCCCGGGGACTGGTGCCAGCGTGGCCTGGTCCAGAATGTGAGGGGCGTCTCTGAGGGGTGTGCTTCCTCTGGGGCAGGGACTCAGCTGCTGCCTGCCTAGGTGGGCCTGGCCTCTCCGGGTCACAAGGATGAGGGGGCTGCACAAGATGCTCCTGAGCATTTGTCTTTTCTGGAGCTTTTCACGGTGAAATTCACATTCTCGTGCACATGTAGTCACAAAGGCAGAGAGACACGCTCTCATGGGGTGGGGACAGCCCCAAGTTAGAGCTGCCTGGGCTCTCCTGGCAGGGCTGCGGCCACATGCTGCCTACCCACCCACTCTGCAGGCCTTGGTCTCCACTTCCTAACCCATCTGCCTGGCTTTGCTGCAGGGTGAGCTTTTGTCCCCTTTGGCTACGACAGTCCCCACCTGTCCCTCACCCCATGCTTTGGCACTAATTGCTAACGTTGGGGCTGCATCCCTCTCTCAGGACAGCCTGCCGCTCTTACCCTGCCAAGGACCTGAGTGATGAGTGGGTGGCAGCCAGGGCTCACTCCTTGGGGACATCTTTCTGATCTTGGCGGGGTTATTTCTGTCTCAGAGCTCCCCTCTTATGGGACGGTAGACCCCTGCTGAACAATACAGGTACCCACACAGGTGGCTGCGGCTCTGTGTACATAGGGTTGCCATGCAATGGAGACAGCTGCCCGGGTCACAGGTGGGGAGTGGATGTCCCTGATTGTGCCACCAGACTAGAGCAGTCTACCTGGGGACCACAGGGTGGGTCACATGAGACACAGGTGATGAAGAACCAAGGAGGAGCTTTTTTTCCGGACTAGGAAAAAACCCCGCCTGGCTTTCCTCCCTGCTTTCTCCCAGATCCGCCCCACACACCCAGTCACACCTCCAGGCACCCATGGGTGCCACCCACAGGCACACAGCACATTCCCAGCAGGTGCATGCCCCTGGCTCCGTGTCCTCCTACCCTGCTCCCCGAGCCCCTGGCGCAGGCAGAAGTCCCATGAGCAGCCGAGAGCACAGGGCCTCAGCTCACTGACCTCGGGACTAGAGCAGCTCTGGCCTCCTGGCTGGTGGCTCCCGGCGTCCCCATCGGCCCGGCGGTGCAGCTCCCGCGCGGTGCGGAGGCGCAGGCTGTCATGCTCGTCTCCTCGGTCTGGCCTCAGCTGCCACTCCGGCTGGTCTCTCAGTCTGGACTGTGAGGTGCAGGGGAGAGTTTTGGATTTTTTTTTAAATTTTAATCAAAAAATCAGGGACAAGGGGCCGGGGGTTGGGGATGGGGGTCAAGATGACAAAAATGGACAAAGTAGATGACTAGAAAAAACTACCAGACAAGAAAAGTATGAACAGAGAAACTAGCTTGAACACAGCGGCATGAGAGCAAAGAGAGATGCAGATATGCAGAACAGCTGGAAGCAGAGAGGAAAAGAAGGGTGCAGACTGGAGTGACGGGGCACATGCAATGGGGAACGCAGTCACAACTTGACCACAAGCACACGGCCACATGGGACACAAAGACAGGGCTCTTCCTTCCTTACGTGCAGGTCGAGCAGCGCGAGCCCCATCCGGGCACAGCGGGCCACATGCCCGGGCCAGGCCAGGACATGGCCCTAGGAGTCAGGGCAGCAACAGCAGCGAATTTCCAGCAAAACGGGCTTCTCTCTCTCGGAGGGGGCTCCCGTGCCCGCTCTGCCTACTCTCCAGGGGCAGCGGGCGGCCCGGGCCCCCAAGGGCCACTCTGAGCCACAATGCACCCCTTGGGCACTAAACCCAGAGGGGCTAGGCGCTCAGCAGTGAGTCTGCTGCCCGTCCTGACTGTGAGGAGCTGGCACCATTTCTTAAACACCTCATTGCTTCTTCGCCGGGGCGGATGGTTGTTTGTGGCCAGGCCGGGCCGTGCAGATCCCTGGGGCCACAACAGGCTGAGCTTTGTGTCTCGAGAGGGCCGCAAAGCCACTGAGCAGTGGTGTGGTTAGAAACGACACGGGAGGACGGAGGAAGAAACGTGAAATAAAAGAGAACTCAAAAGCAAAACAGGAACCCAACCAAGAGCGAGGATTTGGTTGGCGCCGGAGGCTTTAGTGCAACGCAGGTCTGAGATCAGAGCCAGGCAGCCGTGAGCAGCGCGAGCCCCAGAGCAGCCAGGCCAGTGAGGAGGAGGAAGAGCGGGGCGGAGTGGGGAGGCAAGGCTGGGAGCCCCCTTACCTGCAAGTCTGGGCCCAGCTCCTTCCCCAGGTTCCCAATAGGAGAGTCCCGGCTCACGGAGGTCACAGTGGACAGGAAGCTGGACGACTCTGTGAGGTGTGGCACGGGCGACAGGCCGTCCCCCAGGCGGACCACCTGTTCCAGGAAGGCCTGCAGCTCCTTCCGGAAGGCCTTCATCTTCCCGTTGATGGTCCGCAGCAGGGGGGGCTCGTCCTGGCCCCCCCCGCCACTCTCGCCCTCACCCTGGAGCCCAGGAGAGTCCCGGAGGAAGCTGTCGGTGTCGGTGATGAGGTGCTCAATGGTGCGCTCCAGCCGCTGGGCCTCGTGCTTCAGGGTCACCAGGTACTCGGTGTTCTCGGGCGCCCTCAGGTCCGCCAGGCAGGGCTCACTGGTGTCCGACGGCTTCCCGCTCCCAAAGCCCGACGTCTTCTCGAACATCTCATCCGAGTCACTCTCCCCACCAACAGGGCCCTCCCGCTTGGGCTGGGGCAGGCGGCCGTCCTCCACGTCACTCTCCTTCCGGCCTGTGTCGCTCTCAGCATTGCTGTCTCGGGGGCTCGGGCTCTCACGCTGCAGCTTGAGCGCCTTCCTGCTTAGCTCGCTGATCTGTAGCCTCGCTGGCCGCAGCTCCTCCTGAACGGGGGCCATGCCGCCCTTCCCCATGCCATCCCCGAGCCACCCCGGCTCCTGGCAGGGCTCAAACTTGAACTTGCTCAGCTCGTGGGTCAGCTGCTGGTTGTGGGCCTCGATCTCGGAGATGGACCTCCGCAGCAGCGTGGCCTCCTCTTCCACAAACTGCAGGTGACGGCGCAGCTCGGCGCAGGACTCCAGGGAGTCCCCGAAGGGCGAGGTTGGGACGCTGGACACACGGGCCCGGCTAGCTCCCTCCTGCTCATGCTGGACCCGCATGTCCTCCATCTCTGCCTTGAGGCCCCGGTTCTCCACCTCCAGCTCCACGATCTTGCGGCCCAGGATGTTGGCTTCCTCCTCCACCAGCTTGAGCCGCAGCTTTAGCTCAGCCTCTCGAGTGCTGGGGGGCCCACCAGCCTCCCCCATGGGCAGGGGGCTGTCCACATCCCCATAGAGTGACTTGTACTTCTGCAGCTCCTGCTCCAGCTCATCCTTCTCCCTGTCCAGCTTGGCCATCTTCTTGCGCATCAGGGAGGCCTCCTCTTTGGCAAACTGAAGCTGGCACTTCAGGTCGGCACTGTCATCCTGCCAGGAGAGAACAGCCCGGGAGACGCGTTACTTGAAAATACCAAATGCTTATGTTTCTGATGTTCCCCTCGCACCTCGCCCCCAGTACGCACACACAAACACAAACACCGATCTTCCCATCGGCACTGTTGCAAAGTTATGCAGGGACAGCAGCCCGACAGAGCAGTGGCGACCAGGGGCTCTGTGGAGGGGACCTGGGAAAGGCCTACCACTTGGTACTTTATCATGGAAATACAAGAAACAGAAGGGTTAGTTTTTGAAAATCATGCACATGAAAGCCACCACACAGGTTATATATGGAGGAGGAGACGATGAAATGAAACCCAATGCCCACAGGTATTGCAGTGGCCCTGAGTGACCATGTGGATACAAACTGGTTCATCACCAGCACCCACTAGAGAGACACCAGGGCCCCTTAGCCAAGTATGGTGCAGCCAGAGGTCAGGGGCCACACCTCCACGACACCACTGGAATGGGGACACGACACCTGGCAGATGCCCAGCAGTCTGAGCCCAGCCCACCCAGCAATGGCTGAGGTCCCCAAGACAGGGCATCACAATGACGACATGGGGACAACACAATGAGGTGATGGGCAGGAGGGGCCTTCAGTCCTGAGCAGTGGCAGGGAGCGCTCATTGGTACCACAAAGCTGGACACCCGGCCACTCCAGCCTCTCGCCATCAAGGGCCCTTCAGAGCCTTTGGAGCTGTTCTTCTCCCCAGCTACTGCGACACAGCAGGTTAAACTCAAGGCCCAAGGCAGAAGCCACGTGCTGGACAGAGGAGTGGTCCTAGGCAGAAGCCCAACGGGGGCACCACAGGGCTCAGGAGGGTCCCCAAGGCAGGCTATGTCCCTGGTGGCCTGGGCTGCCTGGTGGAGGAGAGAAGGTGCTTTCCAGGCCAAGAGGGGCAGTCAGCACCGCCTCTCCAACACGGTCTTCATGCCTGATGCAGTGTGGACTCCGTCCTGACCTTAGAAAGCAATTTATCACTCATACTCAGTGAATGGGGATGGAACAGCAGCCACTTCATAGGTCATTCCTCTGACTACCACAATTCCAAAAGGCTGGAGGGAAGGATGAAGAAGTCAACAAAGGTGTCCCCACTGCAGGGTGAAATTGTCACCAGCGGCTCTGAGATGTGCCACCCAAGAGCAGCTCAGGCTCTCCCTGCACTCTGGAGCAAGCTGACCCTGCAGGGAAGGACCCAGCACCCCCCAGGGTACCCCCTGGCTCTCCTCCCTCAGCGCAAAACCAAGGAGGGGAAAGTCACAGCACGGAAGACTCCAGAAAAAGCCCTGACTGAGCATGCGGCTGGTGCAATGTGGACAGTGTGCCCTACAACTCTGCTGTGAGGGGCGATGTCCCCCGCTGCTGTCCCCCCTGACCGGGCTTGGAGCAGACACACTGCCCAGCACCCCAGCTTTGCTCCCCACCTTCTGGGGTCATGGTAAACCTGCTTCCTGGTGTCTAAATCAAGATCCTCAAGGTCAGTGGGAAGGTCACTGGAATCACACACAACAAGATGAGTTGTGATGGTGAATCGCCACACCCCGCCGCCCTGGAACCAGGCTTCTCTGCCTGAATGCAGTTGACATTGGAGAAAGAAGTCAGTGACGCTTTCATTTTCCTCGGTGTATGAGGAATAACCCATACATGTCACTCATCACATTAAGGGTTTGGTTTGGGTTTTGTTGGACAAATATAAGGGTTTCTAGGGGAATCTGGAACTAAGGGTGCTGGCCCTACTCAAACACTGGGCAAAATAGTTATCACTGACGCCAGGGTGGTAACCTTTTTAGGTAAAGGCCAACAGAGAGCATTCGAACTGTAAAAGACATGCACTGTGTCCAGCCTAATACTGAAGGAAAGCAGGCTTGCTCATTTGTTCACTCATACATTCTTTCAGCGAACGTTTACTGTGCCAGAGGTTGGCACGCTGTTTCTCAGAACCGTCCAAAGTAGCACAATCAAAAGCACCTTTCCAACCTTTTGTTAAACAAAGATGTGCAAGGAATCCAAATACACTGACAGGCCTCTGTGGTTCCAGTGAAGGAACGGAGTTCGCAGGAAGCTGAAATGCACACTTCTCAGCAGAAACAGGCGGTAGGGACCTCGTAGATGAATTCGTTCGGAGTTGGATACCACCCAGAAGCCTGGGAGGCCCTCGGCCCCTCCGTCCCCAGCAGCCAGCATTTGTGCATTGGTCAAAATCACCTGTGGGGCCCCTTTGCCTCCAAAGCAGAAGTCTGGGCAGCAGGGCCATCCAGCTGCAGGAACCCCTGCTGTGGCCAGCATGAGGAGGTGATGCGGCGGAGGCTGCCCAAGAGGTGCAGGCAGGGTGGAGCTCTCGCCTGGAACCAGGAGACCAGACTGGCAGAACCAGGGAGGAGGGTCTCTGAGAAGACCCGGACACTGCAGGGCTCCAGAGTGTTCTGTGCACCCAACCCGCAGGAAGGAGTCCCATGGGGCCCTCCAAACACCCTGCCTCTTGACAAGACCTGCCCTGTCCACCCGCACCCCACAAGCCCGACTACCGCCAACACCGTCCCATCTTCTGGAGCCCAGACCACGGCCCGTGGAAGCACACAGCTCCACGCACACCTGGGGAGTGGCGAATTCACAGATTACCTGAGAGTGACAAGATGTCCACAGTCTTCTGGTTCCCTAAAGAAATGAGCTACGTGGGGAGCAGGAACACCAGGGGATGACTGAGTGTACTGTCACTGCTACTCACACCTGGCTGCCACCAGGGCTGAAGCGGAGCTGGGAACATCGGGGAGAATGTGTGGGGATGGGGTGGACTCCTCCCTGAGGGCCACTGCACCCGGGCCCTGGAGGAGCTGCGCCTGGCCTGTCTACTCCTAAGAAAACAGGGGAGTCACAGCCATGGTTCAGCTGGCAGGAGGCTGGACACACCTGTCTTATCTCGTAACCAAAGACTCTGGAAACTAGCCAGCCGTGGCTCACGCCTGTTATCCCAGCACTCGCAAGGCTGAAGCAGGAGGACTGCAGCGAGTCTGAGGCCAGCCTGGGTGACACAGAGTTGAAGGCCAGCCTGAACTACATGGTGAGACCCTGTCGCAAAAAAAACAAAAAACAACTTTGGAACCTGCCTAGACTCCAGAGGAGACCCAGGCTGAGGCCTAAGTGTAGGGTACCAGAGCCCCCCAGACAGCTCCAGGAGGGCTGTGTGACAACTCTCCACGGGCACCGAGTCCTGCTGCGCAGAGAGGCAAGCATGGCAAGAGACAGACACACAGGGCCAGCACTGCCACCTCCAGCTGGAAGGGCCTTGTCAAGCCACAGAAATATATCGCATCACCATCACTATATATTCTTTGGCTTGCAAGGCTGCCGCGCAGCCAGCACCCCAGTGCTGACGGCCGCGTGCCTACCTTGCACCGGGGCGCCAGCTTCCTCTGGGTTTTGGTGGGCAGCCTGCAGTTCCCAAGGCACTCCGCTCCAGCTTGCTGCTGAACAGAAACTCTTTTCTCAATCACCCTGCAGGCAGGCAGAGGCGCCCTGCACCTGGGCCCCTGCGTCTGTACCCAGGAAGCAGAATGGCAGCTCCTGCGTTATAGGTCTCACCCCCAGGCAAATGCTGCTCCACCCAGTGCACTTGGCCGCAATCACCCTTGCAGGAAAAGCTCTTCGCTGCTCAAGAGCCAGAAAAGTGGAAACCTGTCCTAGGCCTGGGAGGGTGAAAGAGCCCGGCGCAAGGCATCGGGTCTCCCGGGTGAAGTTTGGGGGAGCAGAGGGTGGGTGAGACGGTTCGTCGCTGTACTCCCGGTGCTCACACTGCCCAGCCCTCCTCAGGTGACACTCTGGGGACTGTGAGTTTGGAGGATGCAGAAACCAGAGAGAATCAGAGGGAGCTGAGGTGTGTGGGTTCCACGGACAGGGCCGCTCCTCGGCCTCTTGGGCACCCTGACTCGGGCATCTCTCTTGGTACTGTGCAGGCGCTCGGAGTTCGGGGAGCTGATAATAACACCCTCAGCACCTGAAACTAGTGGCAATTAAAAAAAAAAAAAAAAAAAAAAAAGGAAGAAAGGAATCCAGCAAAACAACTTTTCAGAAAAGTCAAAACTGCTTTGAAGAACACATACTGTATGCGTAAATAGGGCTGAGATTTTACTGGTTTTTTCCCAGCCAGAATATTTTACTTCCCATCAGAACAATTTAAGGTAGTGTTCAGCTTGCACATCAAACATATGCGCGCGCACACACAAAACCCCAAAATCCAAAAACAAAACAAACAATCCCAACAGCTTGTAAAGGACCCTGCCCTCTCGTGGCTGTGTTATTTTACCACGTGACGACGTTGGAGGCTGGGCTGAGGGGTCCTGCTTGACCCTGGGCCTGCACCTCCTTAGGTTTCACACAAAGCCAGTTTGTTCTTCCTAGAGAAACCTCCCGCCTTTCACATGAGACAGACAAGAGGGAGAAGTTGTGGCTCTGGGAAAAAAAGGCTCACCCATGGAGTTGTGAAAGAGTGGGTGTTTGGACAGGTAATATATTTCTGAATGTTTTGAAGGCAAAGTTAATACTTGTTTGCCAAAATTCCAAATGTGATTGCTTCCTCTTCAGGAGCAGTGACCTCAGCATGAAAGCCTCGCTTACCTGGCTGAAGGCCTTCTTCTCTTTGTACATTTCCCGACTGCCTCTTCTCTTCAGGGAACTCTGGAACAGATCCAAATGACATGCTGTTACTGGGGTTCCAGGGGACAGCCAGCACCGCCCCCACTGGTGGGGGCACACAGGCACGAGACTGCTTTCCTCTAGAGTCAAGAAACGACTTTGTTCACAGTTCAGCATTGGAGTGGACACCGCTGGCGAGGACTTCCACCACTAAGACGCTTACCCATCCCATCTCAGATTCGGGGAGAGGGTCCTCAATGTCCAGTTTAATGAAAAAGCGGGCGGCCTGGACAACGTGAGCCACAGGAAGAAGGCAAGGAGAGGACAAAAGCAGAAGTTTCTGGACACATACGTGGTATTTCCAGAGTCCGCTTCTTTCCTAGTTATGTTTTGTTTGGGCTACTATCAAAATGAATGGGCGAGTCTGGTGGAGAGATAAAAAAGTGGTAGGCAGGGGGGAAAGTGGAAAAAAAAACAAACCACAAAAACCTGTTGCAAAGTTCTTGAACACCCCACTCCAATCCATGAATAAACCAACATCTTAGAGAGCAACATGGAAAATTAAAGCTGTTTATTCCTGTGTGAAGTGACCTTGGCTGTGTCCCCAGTGGGCTGGGTCCCTGCCTGGCTTTCCACAGAATCACCTGTCAGGATCAGAGTCCGTGGGCAAAGGGCTCTAGGACTCCTGTGGCTCCCCAATCCTTGATGCCCAGGTCCCTTGTAGGAAAGGCTGCAGCTGTGCAGACCCCACACGCATCTTCCAGTGGCTTCTGACACCGCATGCGGTGTAAACAGCTGCTAACACGGTGCTGTGTGTGGGATGAAGGCAGTTTTCTTCCCGAATGTCTTCACTTCATGCTTTGCCACACCCACAGACACACAAGCCTTGTGCATGGAGGGCTGGCTATCCAGGAAAAGGGCCGCAGCCAGGCCTCCTGGTACCCTCAGGGGCACACCTGTGCCTGTAAACTGCAAACCTGTCTGAAACACAAGCGTGACTCAGAATGACTGAAGGAGACCTGGGACAGGGTGCAGGACCCGGCTGCTCTGCGCTATCACAAGGCCTGCACACAGGTTCCGAAGAGGCAGCCCCAAGGCACACACAGGGTTTGCAGCCTCTCAGTGTGAAGAGAGTGCGTGAGTCCCGGGGGAGCCGGAAACCAGCAGATGGGAGGCCAGGCTCTGCAGCCAGCATTTGGACCCGGCAGCCACCACAGGTTCTCCCGACAGCCCTCTCCTCCCTCAGCAGCTTGGCTCCAACCTGGAAGCTCCAGCTGGACACCGCCCGGAGGTGGGCTGGAAGCCTGACCCGACGTGTGGCCTGTTGTGGTTACCCTGCATCACCACATTTTGGAAAGAAGGCAGTCAGAGCTCAAGTTTAGCTGGGCATGCTGGCACACCCCTGTAGTCCCAGCACTGCAGGTTTAGGCAGGATGATCACCTGGGCTACAAACTGAGTTCAAGGCCAACCTGCAATACAGAGTGAGACCCTGTCTTAAAAACTCAAGTTGCTTAAGTCAATGCTGTTCATATTTTAAGTGTCTCACTCTCAGAATGCTGGGCCTTGGCATTTACTGGAGGGATCTGAAGTTAAGAAACAATTACAATTCTGGCTGCCCCTTAGCTCCAGGAGGCTGGAGACGCGGGAAGAAAACAGACACCGAGAGAAATCCCAGGGAAGGGATGTGGGCCAGGGAGCCAGCGGGCAGCCAGGCGTGCCCTTGGGAGTGGGGACAGCGGCCCTGTCTGTAAGCCCTGGTGGCAGAGTTGGTTTCACTTCCTGCTGTCTTTTTGGTTGAACTACACTGAGAGCGAGTCTGCTGCAACAGGTAAAGCAAAGCCTGTCTGAGAGTGCTCTAGATGGTTTTGCCCACAATAAGGAGGTTTTCCAAGCTTTCCCCTTCACGCTACAGGAAGGAGATGCTTTTCTCTGAACGAGCCGAGAGAAGAGTGCCCCTGATGGGCACTGTCGAGAAGAGTTCCAAAGGGAAGCAGGCAGAGACGTTCCCTCAGCTAGCATGTAAGCAGTTCGAATCCAGGGCTGAAGAGCAGTCCAGGCCCTCGCTGAGCCCACCACATTCACCCGGGGAACAGAATACACATTCTGTACACGCAGGGGGACAACTAAACATTCAGGCATGAAAGGAAGGCTAGACGTGGAGAACAAAGGTGCTTAGCATCGGTGCAGAAGTGCACGTGGCTGTATTTGGAGCTGGAGGCCCATCACATTTTGGGGGAGGCTCCTGGGGATAGAGAAAGATGGGGAGCTGGTGTGGCTTCCTCCTGCCCCTCCTGGTGAGCCTTGCCCCTGCAGATGGCTGTGATCTCCAGCCCCAGTACCTGTGATCTTTCTAGCAAACCACAGAATGGGCAGGTAGGCGTGGAGCCCCCTCACCATGGCAGCGGGACTGGAAGCCACAGCAAGGGTTAAAGCTCACCAGAAATCCACAGGGCCTGCCTCAAGGGAATGGAACACCGAGGTCGGTGCTTCGGACAGGAAGGCGTTGTGTGACAAAGACATTGTGTTTTTCTCAAATCGTAAGTATGATGTCATTTTAAGTCCTCTCTATGTACGCAACACACATGCATGTATTATATACCTATTCACGTATGTGATACAGTATGTATGCAGTTATAGGTAACATGCCATAGGTAATATATTACGGACATATTGACAGATGTAATATATAGGTACCAAATCTGTACACAATATATTACACATATGTATGTGATTTTCTACATAATATATTACACTCAGTGTTTAAATGTGTTTAAGAGTGGTTGAGAGTTTGGAATGATTTGACAAAATGATTCAAAACGGTACCTAGATTAGAAGTTGGCAAACTATGCTCTCAGGATATATCAAGCTGCAGCGTGTTTTGTAAACAGCGTTTTATTCGAAGTCAGCGTCCTTTGATTGCTCTTCTATGGCTGCCTGTGCAACAAAGGCAAAGCTGAGCCCCAGTGATGCCAAAGCCCGGAATGTTCCCTCCCGGGCCCTTTTCGGAAAGAGTGTGCTGACCGTGATAGAGAAAAATAAACTGGTAGAAAGAGCCAAGAATACTGTGCCATGGAAGAATAATACAGCAGGTGGGCACTATCGGATCCAGGAATACAATGGCATGGTGCCGGAACACAGATACACTGGTTAATGGAACGAAATAGAAAGCTCAGAAATAGCTCTGAGAGCCTATGAGATTTTAAAAATCCATACAGGAAACCAGTGAGGAAAAAATGAGCTATCTGGGACGTCCTTGAAATAACTGTACAAGAATCCTGAGATTTAAAAAAATGTGAGATCCACACTACATATCAAAACAGGCCCTAGGACTGGTGAATTAAAAATTTAGATGCAAAAATTCATAAAGGAATTAGGAAAAACAATGAATTTCTATTTATTCTTGGAACATGTCCTTTCTAAATACAGAACAAAAGCAAAAACATTCACAAGAAAAGACTGTAGGCTGGCTAAAATTTTTATCGTTTTATCTATATCCAAAGAAACCACTTAATAGCATCAAAAGGCAAAGGATAAACCGGGAACAGAATCTTCGTCACGATAGAACACTATGCAAGCGACAGGATAACCACCTTCATAAGAAAATAGACACATGGCCAATAAACACGATCACTAGTAATTAGAACGAGATACCTTGTTTCCACTTAAAAGGTTTATAGGCTTCAAAGAAGTAGGGCACCCAGAGTCAGCAGGCACGCACAGAGGCGCGCACTCCCACGTGGATGCTTGGGCGTGGGGGGCAGCATTTTGAGTGATGGCGTCACCCCACCTCAGGCACGTGGCTGGGGACAGGTGCAGAGACACCGCCAGGATTCACAGCTCAAAGCGCTGCTACCGCACCTTTATAATCCTCAGTGAGCACCATGGAGGTCCTTTCTTCCTTATCTCATTCTGTGTATTTAGGGACCCAGGCAATACTTTTAGGTTTTTATCACGGGGAAGGGATCACTGCAGCCAAGCTCGTCTCAGTTGCTTTTACTCTTCTCTTGGTAAATTACCAAGACCTACAACCCTCTAGTACACATTCAGTCTCAAAACACAACAGTACTTTTGAATCATGAAAGATATAGGAAACACATACATTAAAAGGAGAATGCAAGTGAAATATACCATGTGCTTGGTGATCTCAGCATGATGATGTATCACGGGTGCACACAGGGAACTGGGCTGAAGGAATATACATCTAGATGTTCAAGAGTGATCGTCTTGAGGGGATAGAATTATAGGTGGTTTTAGTTTTCTTTTTGGTAGCTTTTCATAGTCCCTGAATTATCTACAGTGTGTACTATTTCCTTTAAAACAGGAAAAGAAAAATAAAAAAAAGGACCGAGGCACAGTGAGGTGGTACCGTGAGTGTTCAGCACATGCAAAGCACCCAGCACCTAAATAAATAAGGAGATAGAGTAAAAAAGCCAGGAAATTGAAATTTATATTTTCAAGATGTCAGAGGAAAGAGTGCATCCCTGCTCTCCTACGCGGGACTGCAGTGGTGTCTCGCTCACCCTCTGATCTCGTCCGGTGCGCTGGTACTGTTTTTATTAGCCCTGTCCTTCGGGTATAGCCATATACAGACAGTTGGTTAAAAAAACAGGAAGCCCCCTGAGGGTTGGGGAAACTGGCGGTGTACCACATGGAGCTTTGGCCTGTAACCAAGCAGTCATGAGGGACAATCACCGTGCCCAGTGTCTTGTCCAACGCAGAGAGCTGGCAGCCATGGGACCATGGGTCTGGGGGAAGGGGTGGGGGCGTGGGGGTAGGACCCTTTGTGTGCGCCCATCCAGGGAGCGGCTCCTCCAAGGGGCAACAAAAGGAGAGGGGAAATGCAGACAATCCAATGCTTAGCCCAGAGTGGGCGCCTGGTCCGTTGATAACTTCTACGCTTTCTTTTCAGTCTGGTCAAACTGCCAGCAAATCAACTCTACACTCCCATTCGAAAGGAGAAAAAAATTAAGTTTGTGAATCCAAATTAAATCCATCTAAGGCCAATGCATTTGCTGAGTCCTGAATATGATTAAGTAAAATATGCAGTTAGGCAGTGATTTGGACTTTCAAGTTAATTCTTAATGTTTCCTATTTTAGGTTTATTTCTTCCAAGTAACTTCAGGAAAACTGACAAGCTCAGCTTTGCTAAAGTGCCCAGAGACAGATTCTGGGCTTAAAACTTAGACTGGAAATAAGAAGAGGCTAATAAAAATCAGGACACTGTAAAGCATGGGTCAGTGTGAGAAAGCGACTACAGACATAGGCTGATTTGCAGAATGCTTATAGATACTAATTGTTCAGAAAATCTATTGTTTTCTTTCTTGGCTGATTTATAGCACACAGAGAAATAAAATCAGATAGAGCAGATGAAGGTGATAGGTTTTCTTTCCCCTTTGGGATGGGGTTGAGATTTCATCAATTCCCACTGAAACTCCACGAAGAGCTAAGGATGAGGATGACGGCCTCTTCCAGCTGGAAGGTCCTCCTCCTCCTCTTGCCTCCTCTTCCTCAACCCTTTAGCAGCTCCAGGGGAGAAAACAGCCTCCCTCCCCGCTAAGAGGACAAGGTTGACCGTAACAGCCACCATGAGCCGGCACTTGCCGAACTCTTCACACGTCTGTCAGAGGTGCACTGTTCACTGACCGTGACGCACACGCTGCAGCCTGGCGCCCAAGGCCAAGGGTTTAGGAGGGGAGGCCTTTGGGAGATGTGCTGAGGCAGCAGGTGAAGAGAACACGAAGCTTCCCCTCTCTGCTGGGGAGGGGTCAGCGAGAAGACAGCTGCCTGTGAGTCCCCAGAGACAGACTCTGGGAACCAACTGAGCTGGCCCCGGATGGTGAGGAATGATGTTTGCTGTTGAGGCCCGGCCTGCAGCCTCTGTTACAGCAGCAGAACTAAGGCAGTGTCTGGTCCAGGTCTTCTGCGAGGCATGCGCTGCTGTCACCGACTCACAGATGACGAAGGTCAGAAGGTCAGCAGGCTGAGGGTCTTTCAAGGTCCCCCAAACTTGGAGATGGGACAGCAAGCTGAAGCCACCTCCAGGCCTGTGCTCTTTGGACCTGGCCAGCAACTGTCTAGGCCTTGCATTGCCCAACCTCCTGAATTTGGGCTGTTTTCTACAGCTTTCTGAGTCTCTGGTTGCTGATTTTTCTATAAAAACAAAAACAAAACCCTCTGCCTTTCTTTAGCAAGAGCCCAAAGACCTATTCTAAGGCAGCTGCAAAGTGCTGCCTTCCGAGGCTCCTCAGGCGGGACTGTAAAGAGGATTTGCTGGCACCCTGCAGGTTTCTGAAAGCTCTGTGGCTGCAGACAGCAGAAGTCCTTATTTGGAAAAGTAAGATAGAAAACCATCACCAGTGGGCAAAATACCACAAAGTCAATGTGGAAAATTATACTGAGAGACTTTGGCTGAAGGACAGAACAGCAGTAAAAGGCAGCAAGTGGCTGCAGGCGCCAGGGGATGAGGGGGAGGGAAAGGCTGCGAGGTGATGACCTGGCCGGCCAGCCACAGCGCCCAGGGCCACGAGCCGGCAGGCGTCACAGACCCCGGCCCACCCACGCCCTCAAACCCACTTCCTCCCGGGAATACAGCGCACTGGCAAAGGCAACAGGTCACAGCGCAAGCACAGCTGGAGAACACGACACGCGTCTGCCCTGCACACCAGGCTGGCTGATTCGTTTAACACTAGACACTGGCAACACGAAGCCGAGCTACCGGAAAAGTGCCCCAACCATCCCTCCATGTGTGTGAACCACACGACACAAACTCAACCGAGGGTGATAAAGTGAAGCTGTAAGTTATAACTAATAAGCAAAGAGAAAAGCTAACAGGTACGGCCACTGCAAAACCATGATGACTGGGTGAAAAACAAAGTATCTTTCCCCTAAACTGCAAGAATCCCAACTCTGAAGGAGTACAGATGTGCGGGCACTCAGCACCTCCTCCAAGAATTATATCAAATGACAACCCAGTGTCAGAAGCCCCAGGAGGGGACCAATAAGTGGCCCGTGCACAGCCATAAAATTTAAAAACCTCTAGTAATGTATATCGCCTGCCTGTCAGAGCTGAAGATAAGGCTGTGTCTTTTAAAAAATAATCTGTCTGTGTCCTCCCACTAGTCTACTGGAGGGAAACACAACAAACCGTTGAGAGAGGCAAATTATTTCCTACTTTTATGAAATAGTATGAAAGCAAAGTACTCTGAAAACAAAACAGCTAACAAACATACAAATATAGTAAAATGTCCCCTTTTCAGAGAAAAGAGTCACTCATTTTTTTTTTTTTTTTTTTGTGGGTACCGGGGGGTCGACCTCAGGACCTCGCGCGCCAGCAGGCGCCCGTGCCGCTGAGCGATATCACCGGCCCCTTTTTCGTATGTGGGTTCCGGGAGTCGAACTCGGGCCCTCGCACTTGCCGGGCAGGCGCTTAAGCCGCTGAGCCATCTCACCGGCCCTAGTCACTCATTTTTAAGACGCATGTAATGTAAAAAATGTTTTAACTTTCAAATAGAGTTACATATGAAAAAGCTCTGCATTACCTCTGATACCATTTCATAATAATCTACGACCACACCCTACGTTCTAATTTGACTCTGGGTATTGTTTTATTTTTTTTTTTATTTTTATTTTTTTTGTGGGTACTGGGGGGTCGACCTCAGGACCTCATGCGCCAGCAGGCGCCCATGCCGCTGAGCGATATCACCGGCCCCTTTTTCGTATGTGGGATCCGGGAGTCGAACTCGGGCCCTCGCGCTTGCCGGGCAGGCGCTTAGGCCGCTGAGCCATCTCACCGGCCCTGGGTATTGTTTTAAATGGTAGAATAGATGGTCACAATTATAAAACTTTATGTGCACATTTGTTGAAACTCAGCAAATGTAAACTTAAGACCTGTGCATTTCAGTATCCATAAATTAACTAAAAGAATGCAAAGGAAAACTGAGCTCTAGGTAACAAAAGATGTAGTGAGGGGAAAGTGAATGTCTTTGATTTATTTTCATTTAAATAGATGGACAGATGACTAGATAGGTGAAAATAAAGTACAGAAAAATGTTAACACTGCATGGAGGTGGTAGGTATGTGGGTGCTCACTGACAGGTTATTTAAAGTTTAGGTTTGAAAACTCTTCACAGAGAAGTGCAGGGAAGAAAGCATTAGGCACCTAAGTTTTTAGTCGCTGAAAACAGTAAACATAATAATGCACAGCATTAAAAATTATAATTATAAAAACTTTTGAGGACATGGAAAAAATTTCATGAAATGACAATCTTTTAAATGTAGGATAAAAATCATATACTTAATAGAATCTCAAGAGGATTCAATATTTTGGTCTTGGAAGCATTTGGAAACTGACTCACCGAAGTGCTAACAAGTCTTAATCAGTGGGTAGAGGTGCGGGTGATTTTCTTTATCTTGATAGATGTTTTTTGTAGTTTTCAAAATTAATAGATGCTTCTCTATGTACAGTAAGGTTGCCCTGATAAATCCACCATAAAGTGAAAAAATACCCTAAGTCGGAAGTGCCTCTACTACAACTAACCCACTGCTCATCACAGCCAAGCAATGCAAGAGGCCGCAGATCATCATTTGCTCCCCACCACGACTTCGGGCTTGGGGGGTGGGGAGCATCGAAATACTCACCACCCCTAGCCCAGGCAGGGACCAAAATTCAAAATTCAAAGTTCCAAGTACAGCTCCTGCTAAACACACATCTGTTTCGTGCCACTGTAAAGCTGAAAAATCGTAAATTGAGCCATCCTCAAGTCGTGGACCATCTATACTGTTCTTTTTTTTTTTTTTTTTTTTTTTTTTTTTTTTGTGGGTACCGGGGGGACGACCTCAGGACCTCGCGCGCCAACAGGCACCCGTGCCGCTGAGCGATATCACCGGCCCCTTTTTCGTATGTGGGTTCCGGGAGTCGAACTCGGGCCTTCGCGCTTGCAAGGCAGGCGCTTAAGCCGCTGAGCCGTCTCACCGGCCCTATACTGTTCTTTCAAATAGGAAAAGATGTTATTTTTCACCACCTGGCACCCCGTGGAACCTTGGCCTTGCCTCACCGAGCAGTGACGGACGAGACTGCTGGCCATGAGCCAGAGGCGCTCAGGAAATGAAACCCAGATCAACCCAGGCCGGGAGAGCTCTGCGCTGCAGGAATCTCCATGTCTTCGCACTGGGGACAGGAGGGGCTGATGGACATCCAGGCCAACAAGTGGAACCGGGCTGAAGGCTCCGTACGGAGAAGCTCCCCCATGAGGTGAGGCTTACTCAGACCCCGTCTCACTTACCGACCCGCACCTGCCTAAGAGCCCTGTTACTGGGAGCCACGGCCTGGCTCCACCCATCACCCACCCAGCTGCTGAGAAACAGCTAACTGCCCCTGGCTGGCGTCCTGCATGAAAGGCCGTTCTGGTCCCTCAGGTAAATGGTGAGCAATTCTGATCTCCACGCAGTGGCCACTCATAGTCATCCCTCCAAACGCCTGCAGGGTGCTCTCTAGGTGATTTAAGGGCTCAGGGATATCACCCCACAGGTCCATGACTCTCACGGAACAAAAGCTCTCTCTGCTTTCCACCAGGCTCCTGTGACGGACAAGGGAGGCATCGGGGCTTCAGGGGAGGAGCTGGAAGCTGCCTGCTCACACAGCTGGAGAAAGCCCCAGAGGCAGTGTAGTTGCGCTGCTGCTGCACGTTTCCAACAAAGGTGACCGGGGAGCAGACCCAAGTCACCCCAGAACAACCCTGCCCTGGGGCCAGGGACCGGCAAAGAGCAGAACAGAGGGAGGGGCCGCCCTGATGGGCACCTACTCAACTGTGGGCACCTGCTGGCCCACAGCCCTGTCCTGCTGAGGCCTGGGACGGAAGAGGCCGAGCAGGCAAACAACCGTAGTTTCACGTGATGGAAACCAGATTCAGCAGCGTGGTTTTCTGTCTCCTTTAGGGAACACACAGGTTAAGATGTCTGATGCCCAAATGTGGGCTACCACACTAGTGTAGTCTTAGCTTACAACACAGAATGTTACAGTGTTTAAACTCAAGATCAGTTGTCAAATCAGGTGTTTCCACTGCAACCCCTCAACAGCTAAGGCAGGGAACCATTTATTTTTTGGAGGTACTAGGGATTGACCCCAGGACCTTTACACTGAGCTACATCCCTAGCCCTTTTTATTTTTTGAGACAGAGTCTCATTAAATTGCTAAATTGCCCAGGCTGGGCTGGAAATTACAGTCCTCCTGCCTCAGCCTCCCGGAGTGCTACAAGCCAGCTTAGCAATGATTTGAGCTACCACATTCTACAAGTCCCCCTCACCCACCCGAGGCCCAGCCCCTTGAGGCCGAGGGTGACTACAGGACAGAGCCCACAGGGTGTCCTTCCAGCAGCCTGGTGGGCAGAGAGTTGCAACTGCTGCTGCCTGGCTAGGGACAGGGACAGGGATGTAGAGGTGGCGGCCTTGCAAGGCATCATCCCGCGCACTGCTTGTCCGCACCTCCCCACCTGCTCTGCACGCCCCTCACTCCAGTCTTTTGTCTTCCGAATGACACTAAATCCATATGCAGCTTCCACGGAATTCTGGGCCTGCAAAGCCTGGGTGTTGCTGGGTCTCCTCTGCCAGCTCTAAGGTCCTGGGTGGCCCGGTGAGACACAGGAGAGCATGCTCCTGAGACCCAAGGCCGCTCCCAGGCAGGAGGGACCCTGAGTGCAATGGGCTGTCCCGAGCTGCCAGGGCTTGGAGGCAGGATGGGGGTGAGTAATGCCCGGAAGCCACCCGCCCCTCTTTCTGACAAGGCTGCCGCGGGTCTGGTGAGCCTGCGTCCTTCCTGTTCTTCCCGAGCCATCACCTGCCAAGGGTGAGAGTGCTGTCCCAGGTCCTTCTAAGGCCCAGAAGCTCCAGTGGCCAGGTACCCCAAGGATGTGAAAGGAAGGGGCCCCAGCATGCACAGCACCTTATTGCTGTCGCCTCCCGCTCTGTCCTCCTGTCCCTGAGGCTGGGCAGCATGAAGCCCGGGCACCAGAAGGACACTGAGGCTCATGGCAATTCCCTGCCTTGCCAACACCATGGGTGCAAGACGTGGCCCCTCATCCTGGACGCTCTGAGGGGCGCAGACACCGACGGCACTGGGACTTGCTGAGGAGGAGCCTTTGCTCCACAGTTACTTCCCACCCTCGGGAGAGCTCAGCACTGTGCGAGGGGTCTCCCCGTCTTTCCTCCCCCAGCGCCCCAGCCCCAGCACCACAGCAATGTGCACCGCCGCCCAGACCTGCTGGGGACACAGACTGGAGACGAAGGGAAGTGCCAGGAGCAAAAGCTTCCATGACGCACCCCCCAGATGTCACTTGCTGACCTTTCCTACCACACAGCTCACTCCAGCCATGGCCTCTTTCTCTGGGCCGCATCAACGCTCCTGTGGGCACCTTTCTCCTCATTATGCTCCAGTGATAGCACCTCTGGTGGCTGCGGGTCCCATGCATCACCACAACCGGCTCCTGAAAGCCTCCACAGAGCGCCATTAGAAAAACTCTGACAATTCACAGTTTGTTCAGCATTGATGATAAATTTAATTCTAAAATTGGCCCAAGACCTTCTTGGTGCTTTCTGCTTTCTGGGAAACAAGTGGAAGTGTGAAAGCTGTGCAGTGAAAGGAGCGGTGGGCTGTGGGCTGGGTGCAGTGCAGCACCTGCCCCGGGCCTGGCTCAGCCGTGCTGCAAACAAATGCAAAAGCCACCACGGTTTGTGCGCACATTCAGGTGTGTCACTGAGCCGGTGGCCTTGGGTGAGCTCCTGAGCTCTGGCCTTCCTAACACCTACCTTGCATAAAGGGTTCTTCAAAGATTAAATTAAATAATATTCTTTAAGAAGTGATAACCATAAAGAAGCAAACTTCAGCCTGCCAAGAAATTATGGTTCTTTTCTTAAGTTTTCAAGTGCTAATCACCCTTCATTTTTTTTCCAGTAGGGAAAAAGAGCTATTACTAATCATTCCAGCTTTCTTCTGTCTCTAGGAGAAAAATCAACGTTTACAAAGAAGTCTTTGTCACTGTGCATGGGAAACTGTCTCAAGCTGTTCAATCGCGCAGTTCCTGTGGATCCTTTCCTTTACATGGAAGAGGATCTAGGTGACGTAGAGCCCTAACTTCACCTCACAGGTCCTATCAAGTCTGTCAGGAAAATGTCTTACTACTGCCAGTTCATAATTCACAGGAGAAATTTTAACTTAGCAACAACAACCCAATTGTCTCCCACAATAGGAGGGGATTATTTCTGTCCTCTCAGGGAAATAAGGTCAGAGTTTCCACAGTACAGTTAAGAACGTGGAGAGCCAAGCGCAGAAGTGGTTTCACACGCAGTTCAGGAAGAGAGAAACGATGAGGCGCACGCTTGCTTGCGAGAGCCTGACTGTCCGGGACAGCCTCCTCTGTGACTGACAGGAGTTTTCTTCAACATGCGGAAATAAAATGCGTGAGGCTGAGAAAGACTGGCAGAGTGGAGGATAAATAAAAGCACTAAGTAGAGGAAAGGGAAACGAGGAAGAGAGACGGGAAAGCTCTCCCGCCTCATAGCCAGCCCCAGCCAGCCTGGCCCACGACGACCCTCCTCTGGCCCTGTGCCTTGCCTGGGTATTTTCTGCCTCTTTCTTTATTTCTAACCCACTGCTAAGTTTGGGGTTTCGGTTCTGAAACACAACTGAAAAGCAGACAGGGACGACTCGGCAGCTCCTGTCCTGGGCCTGCCTCCCTCGGGACAGACACGGGGCATCCGTTCTCACCGAGGCGCCGGGAGCGGACCCGAGGTGAGGCCGAGCTCGGGGCGAAGCTGTCTGCGCCGCTGGCGGGGAACCGCAGGCGCGCTGGGTGCCAGGGCAGAAGGGCAAACCCCAGCGATCAAGAAGAGAAAGGAGAGCAGCGAAAGGAAAAGAGAAAGAACGCGCAGGTACCGAAACACCATCCTGCCTGGAGACGCCACTGCGGCGACGCTGAGACGCGTCCTCCAAGCTCCGAGGTGGGGAGGGGACGGGCGCTGCTCCCCCCACGCCACGCCTCCTCACGGGTCTCCCACAGAACCTCACGCCTCGTGCCCGCTCCTCCATCTTGGCCGCCATGATTGCTGTTCATGTCTCCATCCCTGCGGAGGCACCCTGTCCTCAAGGGCAGGAGCCACACAGTCCTCACCCCACATCTGGAACCAGACAATCACAGGCATCATCTTCTCCATCTTCCTTCTCCTGAGCACCCCAACTGCTCCATCAAGAGCCCCATGGTGGCGGCTTCCTCAACGGTCCCGGAGGCAAGGGAAGCCACTGTGTCATCTCCATTGACTTAAAGTGATGCTTACATTCCTTTCCTGGGTGATGTACACGGTGACCTGTGTTCTGCAGCGTTTGCAAGCAGGTGGGTGGTGGTACCGTGAGGTCACACAATGCAAGCCCTAGTGCTCGCTTTCACGACAACATGGGGCACCACTCCTCAATTACCAAGTCTCAAAGAGGTATCAGTACGTCAAGGGTCACAGCAGCTTCCCCACGAGGTAGAACGACCCGAGTGTTGATTAACAGCTGCACACGTTATCATGGCGCAAAAAGGAATGAAATTCCAATACATAGCTTCACCCTGAAAACACTACTCTGGATGAAATAAACCAGATAAACAAGTACACATGTGGCCCAATTTCACCTCTACGAGATGCCTGGAACTCCCAGATTAACAGACAGCGAATGCAACAGAGCTGCCGGGCCGGGGGTGGCAGGGAGCACGGGCGCTACTGCTGAGTGGCGCCGGGCGTGGGAGAGTCCCTGGCATGCTGGGGGTGGCTGCCCAAGCCTGCGAATGATCCAACGCCACTGCATGATATGCTTCAAAGGGTTAAAATGGTAATTCCTACACTACCTATGTCCACTAAAATAAACTTTCAGAAACTCTAATCACAGCCACAGCAGTCTATTTTAAGTTCTTACTACAAAGCACCCTACATGAATGCTACACACAGATTGTCATAGCTTCTATTTGGGTGTCACTGTGTGGCCCGTGATTTATTTCACCTTCCATGCGTGTCATGCTATACATTCTCTTCTCTCTCCTTTTATGGCCACGAAGCTGACATTAGCTAGCACTGTTTTCCATCTGTAAAACACACATTTCGACCGACTCATACTGTTTATGCACATTTTGAAGGCAGTTCTTAAACAGAGACCAAGCTTTACACACATTTTTCACCACTGACCTACATTTTTTTTAAACAACAATATACACTTGAACATTTTATTTTCTAACACCTCTGGAGGTTGTTTCTACTCTGCCAACATTTCAAGTCAGGCTATTTTGATCAACTATTACACGTGGGTTTTCAATTTCTCAGACCTTAATTTATTCATGAAAATTTTTTCTAAAACTCAGCAGAAAATACTAGTTCGTGGAATTTTGTTTTGGTTTTGGTTTTTTGAGATAGTATTTTGCTATGCAGTTCAGGTCTTGAATTCACTATGTAGCCCAGGCTGGCCTTGAATACACAGCAATCCTCCTGCATCATCCTCCTGAATGCTGGGATTACAGGTGTGTACCACCATGCCAGGCTAGTTCATAGAATCATGAAGTTTTAAAACTTATAGGAAATACAAGTTTTGTTCTTGCAGGAAGGCCTTCTACAAGGTCTTATAAGTGCTTTCTTACACATGTAAATGCAGACAATTCACTGCTTCATGTGGAAATATGGGAAGAAGAAAGGAAAGGAGAAAGTAAGACAGAAAGAATGTGGGTAAGAGAGAGAGAGAGGAGAAGTCCTGGGCAGGCGCCAATCCTGGACACGGTGAGAGAACCACCTCCCCGAGCTGCTGTCCTGTGGGGCGCAGGATGCCATGCAGACACGATGACACACGCAGTGGGGACGTCATCAAGGACGGCGGGAGAGGCAGTGAACTCCCTCCTGCACCTGACACCTGGTCCAGCACAGCGGGCCCTCTCGTCCTGACCCCTAGGAGCAGGGTGACCCTATCCTCATCCACGTGGGAGCACACAGGCTCGGGACAGTCACCCAACCCAGAGGGTCTGAGAGGAAACCAGCATGGAGAAACTGAGGCTCTGGGCTGCAGGTGGACATGCAAAGTCACGGCACCCCAGAAGGGGACAGACAGTGAAATAACGCTGCGGCACTGATATCATAGGGGCTCAAAGGGGCACCAATGGGCTGTGCGCTCCCTGAACAGTCAAAGTTGAGTCCCAAGGGAACAAAGGACACTGGGCTCCCAACAGGGAACCTTGGGCCACTTCCCAGCGTGGCACTATGTGCTGGGCCAGCATGGCTGACCCTCCGGGACCCCAAGGCCTAAGATCCCTTGCAGGGCCCCTCAAATCACAAACCACATCACCCTCCTCGCACTCGCCCATGTGGACCAGCCCTGGGCTCCACCTTCTTCAGGCTCTGGGGTGCTGCAGACCATGCCCCAGTGGTTTCGGGACAACCAGTAGAAACAGAACCTATTACAGCGTCAGTGGTCATTCACGGCCACCACGCTGCTCTCCAGAAGTGTGTGCCAATTACACGATTCTCCGCAAACTGGGCCGGCGAGGACAGCTTGCTCTGAACAAGGGCCTCACTGTGGTGCTCTGCCTCCTGAGCCGCACTCTCGTCCCAGGAGATCGTGTTGGAGTCGCCTGGGACAATGAGAAGCTCTTCCAGGGCCCTGCTGCGGGCTCTCAGAGCAGCCCTGGGAGGGAGCAGGCGTGGCAAACCAAGGTCGGAGACAAAGGTTCAAGCGTGTGGATTCCTGGCAGTGTGGGAGAAGCCGCAAGTGACTCTGCAACCTCCGAGAGCCAGGGTTCCAGCCCGGTCATGGGGATCATGCTTTCCGGACTTTTCCTGACTTGGCTCGGACCCGAGAAGGGACAAGAGGACTGCGAGCCAGGGATGATCTTTAAAAGGCCTCACGCTTCCTTCTGCTTGAGAAGGGTTGTGGACACTAAGTGACAACGCTGTCCTGTGCAGAGAGACGCACTTGGTGGCCTGGCAGCACGAATCGCTATGAACCCAAAGGCATCCAGCAGCATGCGTGTGTGCGATCTGCCACTTCCATCCTCAGCTTTCTTTCTGAGGAAATTTCCTCAAAAAGCTCCTCAATGCAGAATTAAAAACACCATCTCCTCCTTTCCCACAACCCGTGCTGCACCCCATGTCATTTCCACCCCTGGACTCGGACTGTCCTGGGCTGACACTGGGGGAGGGACGCTGGCTCCATCTTACTACCTACAATGAGTAGATGGGAAAGAGGCATTTTGGGGAGAAACCCCCAACACTGCATGCTTGATGCTCTTCATCTCTACTCTGAATGCCCTATCCCCATGTCCCAGCAGGGTGTGCGACAGGAGAGTCTTGTTCCTGAATGTCACTCATTATTGTCTCCGCTGATCACAAACACCTGGTAACCACAAATGTCCGGTTCCCCGAGGTCCCCCGGCCCTGAGAGATGGGACAGCATCCATTAAGAGCTCCCAGGGAGAATTAACAGCCCAGAGGATGGTGGTGGCTGCTTACGCAAGAGCAGACTTTTAGAGCTTCATTAAGCCCGACAAGCTTAACTGGAACCCCAAAGCCAAAACACCATGCTTCGGCGCCCTCGAAATTTTATCCATTGTCTTCCGTAGCCCCAAATGCTGCAGATGAAGAAACCCCCAGGTAAGGGACACTGCTCTAATCTCTACAAGAAGGGAGGGTCACCTGAGATTATTTGCACTAAGGAGATGCGGGGTGAACCACGGCTGGGTGAGTGGTATCATTCCTGAGGGCGCGGGAGGGCTGCAGACATTCACTGCCCAAGTTGCCCCGACAACCCTCCCCCAAAGAGCAGCATGCCCTGCATCCTTCCATCATCTGTAGACAAAAGTAGCCAAGTCAGCCTTTAAAGCCCTACTGAGCCAAATCCATAGTACTAAATCCAGTTAAAGGACAAAAAGACGATGTCAAAAGAACCTGCACATTTTGTTATCGCTACCAACAATAAAAGACAGTGATCGTCTTCAACACACACAGTAAAAACCTGCTGCTTTTAAAGAACTATGAAACAATCAGATCACCTTATTAGGAGACACTATTCCTCCACGTCAAAAATGCAAATGACCTCCTTTTCCTACATGTGTACCTGCAAACTGGCCTCTGCATTTGCTGTAGATGCACGTCTGCAGGTTGACAAAGGGCAGATGGGACAAACACACCCCCTCCTATTCCAGGTCCCCTGGGCTCCAAGCCTACTCCTCGCTTCTGACTGAGCTCAGTGGGCAGCGGAGACTCAGCCTGGATCTTCAGGTCTCCTGCGCCCTGGCCTTCTCTGCTTCTTTGCCTGACCTGCATCTTCCATAAAGTGCATTGTGGGAACTTCCATAAAAGAAGCACCCTTTTGCAGGTGCACTGCCATTAGCCACCTTGGGTTCCTGGCAGCCAGGACACACCCCTTATTTCCCACAGGGACTGTTCCCTGACCCACACCCCAGGGAAGGAGGGACCCACATTGATTCCTGGGGAGTAAGAACTGCACCTGGAGATGTGAAAAACTAAGTACTAGAAAAACAGAGCTGACCATTCTAAGAGGGCTGTGATGTCCTAGTCTCCTGGAAGTTGTGGACCCAGGACAGGAACACGGTGGTGGACCATGGGACTTCCAGAGGGAGAACTGCACAGGCTGGAGTACCCTTATCTGAAATGCCTGGACTCAAAGTGTAGCGGGTTTCAGATTGTTCTCAGCTTTGGAATACGTGCACACTCCAAATAAGGTATCTTAGGGATGGGATCCAACCCTAAACACAAAATGTTTCATATTTGCATTATACACAGAGCCTGAAGATCATTTTATACAACAGGTTTAATAATTTTGTGCAGGAAACCAAGTTCCACAGCATGGGATTTCCACTTATGGCATAAGGCCACAAAAAGTTTCAGATCTGGGAGGCTTTGGGGTCTCAAATCAGGCACACTCTGAGCCCCCGTTAGTCTTTTAGAGAAGCCACCGCAATTTCTGCTTCTTAGGTGGAATTGCCAGGGTCCAGGCCGACCTTTTCCTGGAGACGGGACTCATGATGCCAGCCCTCGGGGACTCTTCTGAGGGCCTCTCTGGCTCCCTATTGCTGACACTACTCTCCTCCAATGTCACTGGGGGTCAGGCACCTCCCTCGCCCAGCCAGCGTCAAATGGATGCCCACGGCCGGCAGATGTAGCCACAAACCCAGCTGGTTCCATGGGAAGGAACCGTGAGGAGACCTCACCCACTGAACACATCTCTCGGGGCTCATCACACACAGCTCCTTTGGGGACCCCGGGGCATTTCCTTTTTTTAAAGGGGGATCTATGACCATATGCCAGATTCTTAAAGCAGCTGCATTCTGCATAAGGGAGAGGTCACCACAGAAAGAGGAAGACAGGCTCTCCTCCTTCATCCCCTCTCCCCCTCCCCCGCAGTCTCTACATCTTTCCTTTCCCCAAGAAGCCTGCCTCTGTCCTTCCGTCTTCCAGATGCGCTATCTAGGTGAGAATTTTACCCTCTTGCCTTGGATGTATTAACTCCTTGTTCGTGGCTAGCTTTTCTCAAGTGCAAACATGGCTAGGGCTATGAGTCCCCATGGCCTAGGAAGGCCCAGGACTCTGCCACAGATGCCAGCTGTATGAGGCAATCCTTCTGCCTCAGCCTCCTGGGATTACAGTGCCACCCATAAGCACGCGCCTCCTAGGACAGGGCTTGCCCCACATCACGCATGGCAATGCCCACCCTGAATGCCAACCCAAGGAACCGGGTGAGAACGATCCTGAGTGTTGAGTTACAGTGCGCTGCGCGGCCTCCGCAATCCTGCCCCACGCAGGGCTGTGCTCTCTCAAAGAGGGGAGGCGCTGTCCCTGAGAAGTGGCTTAGACTAAAAATAGTCACCTTCGGTCACAAAATAGGTCAAGTTATCTTGGGGGCCCCCGAGAGACAGCCTGGAACTTTCAGGAGCTGCGCTGGCTTGGGAAGGTTTTCGGGGCCAGGGCTGGTTCCTGGGCAGAAGGGCTGAAGAGGACCTGGGTGTGGTCCTGGCTGGAAGGATGGGCTACTGCTTCTAAAGAGCGGTGAGTACAGCAAGGCCAGGCTGGCCCGGCGTCACCATGCCCTGGCACTTAGCTGGAGCTAGGGAGGGGACAGGGACAGGGACTGTCACTCTGCTCCGCATGGACGTGGCTGCTTTCATCTCATCGTACAGCACAGCCACACCTGAATCCCAAAGGGCACAGCAACCCCAGTGTCAGAAAGCCTGGGTTCTGGACCCTGCCTGGGCCCTCATATGGCCTCAAGCGGGTCCCTCAGTGACCCTGAGACACGGCCGTTCCCTGGACGGAGAAGCTGCCACCTCACTCAGAGCAGGGGAGAGGAGACCAGGGCACAGAGCGCCCGGGGAACCTGCAGCATCACCAAGTGTGCAGCCGTCATCTCTGAAAGGCTCGAGGGTCTCCAGGGCAATGCAGCCCCGAGCCAGAGAAGGACCTGATGCTCACGGCCGGGGCTCTGGAAGCCAGGTGAGGGCAGACCAGACCCGGGCAGAACCGGTGAGACCTGCAGGTGCACCCTGCAGGAGTAAAGGGACGAGGGCGACACTGGGCACCTGGTGTTTTGCAGAAGGGAAATGCACATAGTGTATCACAGCGCTTAGGAACCTCGGAGTCTCCGGGTACAAAAATACAAATTCCAAAACATGCAAGCTTTTTTTTTTTTTGAGAGAAGGTCTTGCTATGTAGTCCAGGCTGTCCCTGAACTCACGGCAATCCTTCTGCCTCAGCCTCCTGGGGTTACAGCACCACCACAGCCAGCAATAATTGATAGAAATATTAAAAGCTGCTTCCCTGTCTTCCTACCCTACAAAGCCAGGTCGGGACTAACAACTTACTTCTTCCACATCCCAAACAGCTCCCGCAGAATGCCACGCACGCAGGCATTATTTTATGGATGCTTCCTTCAAAGTAATGGAAAGACAGAAGAAGCGGAGAAAAACCTGCACGCATAAGTCTGTAGGAAAAATGCTAAGACTTTTTTTTACAGTTTGAAATAAGAATTAACACATTTAAAATTTCAAACATGAACAAATAATATGCTGTGAAGTGGCTCTGTATGAACCAGTCAAAGTTGCAAGGCCCCTCTCCGACCGTGACCTGTTCTGTCGTGATTTCTGTACTTTTGTGTCAGTAGCAGACCGGTCCTGTGGGTCTCTCGTACTCCTACACATCCTGCCGGGCAGGGCACGCACAGGCACAGGCCAGCCTAGGACCATTCCTCAGGACTGTCCCCAGTGGGCCACCCTGAGGGACAAGCTGCTGTCCCCCTGTGCGCAGGAGCAGACCTGCTCGCTACAAAACGGGCGCAGCGGTGCACGCCTGACGCCCTAGCACGCCGGGAGACGGGGGCAAGTGAAGGGCAAGTTTGAGCCCAGCCTGGGGATTTAGTGACTCAGCGAGAACCTATTTCAAGGGAAAAAATAGAAAAAAAAGGGGGCTGTGGATGTAGCTCAGGGTGAAGGTCCTGGCTTCAATCCCAGCACCAAAGAAAGGTGGTGAGACAGCAACAAGACGGGCATCCCGCTGGACCCGGGGGTTGTGCCTGTTGGCAGTGGGGACCGATTGCCTACTGTGTCCTGGGTGACACTGTCCTTTGTCCTTGACCCAGGAGTCTCGGGCCTGCAGGACAGCTGATTAGCTTGTGAAAAGGACAGTCAAACCCCAGACCAGAAATATCTTTATTTCAACTAATGGTTGCTCCTAATCTTAATAAAGACAAAGTCTTTCCCATGCGCTGCCCAGGGCTCCAGGCCTCCTCATCCCAGCCCTCTTGGAGGGCTGTGTTTGTTCTGGTTTTTGAGAGGGTCTGGGATTACAGCCATGCACCGCCACGCCCGCTGTGCCGTGTTTTTAGAAAAACCTTTGTCCCCAGGGTGCCTGCACTGCAACAGCAGCTCCCCCAGCCCTGACACGTGGATGAATTCACTCGTCCTCATTTCTAGACCTCGCTGGGGATGACGCTTTTCAATCCCATTCTACTGGGATTAACAGTTGGTACGGCAGCAGGCGAGACTGTGGCAAAAACCTCCCACGCACCTGAGCACGGAAACGCCCTGCCCTCCACTACCTGGCTGCTCCGTGCGCTTTCCCCAGGCGCCGAGAGCCAACCGGGCCTCTCTGAAACTTCTCTCCAGATCTGATGCGGACGAACACATTCCAGCTGCTGAAGAAAACTGTGGCGCTTTCTCAAAATTTATTTTCTAGTTAAAACTTATGTTGATAACGATCAGCTCTCTTTCAGTTCTTATGCAGCCAGTACGTGGAAGCTTAAATATTAAAAAAAGAAACTAACAAATTTTACAAAGCTTATAATACTTAGATGGGGCTTACGAACAGTCACAACACTTATTCACAATGAGCTACTCAATGTCCCCGCTTAACCACTGGCCAAGGTCAGCTCTCACACTTGGTGCCACACCCTGCCAGGTCCCCTTGTCCCCAAGGCAGCTCTCCCTGCCAGCACCTCAGCTGTCCTGGAACCCTGGGTCCTCTCCACACCCTCTCTACCCTTCCCACCAAAGCCCCTTCCAGTTGCACCCACCTTTCCTTCTGTGTCTGGCGTCCCCACCCCACCAGGTGTTCAAGGCTTCCCGCTGGTTTGTGAAACAACTTTCAAAAGAGAGTCACACACTTACTCTGCTCCCGCTCAGAGCACCTGTGATCTAAGTTCATCTTCGTAATGACAACGCAAAGGGATGCTGCGGTTCTTTTTGGTAGTACTGGGGATTAAACCCAGGACCTGTGCGCACCAAGCAAGCACTACCATGGAGCTACATCCCCAGCCCAGGATTATTTTTAATGCCAGAACAGCAGCTGACCTCTCTCATCTGCACCCCGCACATCTGCCTGTCTAGCTGGTCTACGCTGGGTCTAGCTGGTCTACACTGGGTCTAGCTGGTCTACACTGGATCGGGGAGACTCAGGCCCTGAGTCATCTCCTGTTTCCTCAACTGCAGAAGGGCCTGGGGCCAAAGCCCCAGGAAGGAAAAGCTATCGCTTGGGGTATTGATGTATAGGAAATGGGTGTCCGACACAGTGTCCCAGAGAGAAGCGTAGCACAGAATCCGTGTTTCCAGCAGCCCCAGCTGTTCTGGAAGGATTTGCATAGAAGACTCACTAACATTTGAGCCAAACCAGAACAGTAGTGGCCAACATAGGAATAAAATATCGGCAGCGCCTGCCTGGCAAGCGCAAGATAGTGAGTTCGATTCCCGGTACCAAAAAAACCCAACAAAACAAAACAAAACATCAGGCTGCACCCCTGGGTGGTCGCCGAAAGAGGTGTGTTTAATGTCTGTGTGCACAAAACTTAACAACAGAGAAGGGGAGTGGTGTGTACCCCTCTGGGGCCTGCTTGTGACAGAACACACACGGGCTGTGTCCAAACGTTCCAGGATCCCTGGAAACATCCACGTGAAAATGACGTCAGGGGTGGCCTGCGCCTGACCATGTCCTCCCTCCTCAGCAGCATGCACACAGTGACGGTTCCTGTGCGGATGGAAAGGCTGCACACGGGTCACGGCACCTGCAGGCACATGTCCCTCCCGCCTGCCCTGCCCAGGGTCTGGGCTCCTGTCCTGAGAGCACAGGAGGGCACGGGGCCCCGTGACGTGGTATAGCTGTACAAACCTCTGCCCTCCCCGCATGACGCAGCTCCCTAGCAGCTTTGACAATGCACAACAGACAGGGACTCTGCAGGCGTCGAGCCTGGGAACAAGTCCAGGTTTTCTAGCAAGTCATGTCGCTGTCACGAAGACAAAAGTCACGCGGACCCTCGATGGTCACTGCAGTGCGTGCAGAAGGAAGGCTCTTAACCCTGTCGCAGCTCCTCCCTTGCCTGGGAAAGAACTCCCAAGCCTTCTGCGTCCTCTGGGTGTAGCATTAAGGTCCTTGTGTGAACCCCAGCAGAGGAGATAGCACTGGACAGTCCCCCCTGCCGTCCATCTGATGAGAGCACAGAAACTAGCGAGCCAGCTTGCTTCCTTCCTTCACACATCCGGCCCACTAGGCGACAAGCCTGCTGCACTGGCACTGGATGCCAGCCCTCTGCAGGATGCCGGGCACTCAGGGCAGCTGCGGGTGCCCAGTGGCAGGCTTGCTCTACGTCTGGGCTCTCTCCAGGGAGACACCAAGTGTTATCGCCGTAGAGCTAACAACTTTGCTCTATCCCGTGAGACACAGAAGAAACCCAAGAGCGGCCTTGGCAGTTCCGCGAGTCTCGGGGCAAAGCTTTACCTGGCTGGGGACAAGCCAGAGAGCCACTGCACTCTCTATAGCTGCACATGCACGAGCCACACAGTTCCTAAGTGACAGGACAGGCCCCATGCTCTAACAACGCCAAGCTCACGGCCTGGACACCATCTGCACGTCCCTGCTCCACTTCACATGAGACAGGCCATCTTTCCAGGTATCCAGCAGGCGGTGGGCCTCCGTGCTCTCTCCTGACCCTGTGGACTCATCTCTTCCACCTCTGCCTTCCCTCAGGTTCTCTTCTACCCACACAGGGCACTGCCGCCCCTCCCACTGCCCTCTCTCCCCACCCTGGTTACCCTCCATCCTGTACCTGGATCTGGCTGCTCCCCATTGGAAAGGCTGCCAGGGTGCCCACCACCTTCCCTGCATCCCCTGAGCCACAGCACTGGCCTGCCGGCCCCAGGCCCCTATAGAAGGGACACTGCACAGGGCAGGAAGCCCCAGGGATGGAAGCTGCTGCTAGCCCGTGGAAAGCACCACCTCTCATTGCTGCCAGACAAGCTCAGGAAGTGCCAGCGCCTCCCGGGCATCTGAGGCTAACCAGGGTCTCTGTTTAGAACAGAGCTAAAAGGAGAGATGAGGCGGCCCTGGGGGTGGGGAGAGCATCGTGCACCAGAGCTACAAGGACACTGCATTTGCCCTGGCCACCAGGAACTGCTCTGAAAGGAGTGAGCCTCTCAGGTGACCATGAGGTCCCCAAAAGGGGTCACACTGTGACCACAGAGGCCAGGACCGAGGGATACAGCTGCCGGTGTGGCCTGCCCAGGACTGCTGGCCAGGCCAGGTGCAGATAGTGGCACCAACACAACTGTCGCTGGAGCCCGCAAAGGGCGCGGCCCACTCACACACTGCTCTAAGGCTCCTGGCCCCAGATCTGGGAAAAATGCTTCTGTTCCTGAAGCCAGTCTGTGACCTACTGTCATGACAGAAAAGCCACAGAGCCAGTACTGGTGTCGCCCAGTGGGGCCCAGAGCACGCAAGGGGAGGAGGTATCAGCTGCCCCAGAGGACCAGCCGAACGGGGCCACTGTGATGACACTGGGGCCAGGGCACAGTGCCCAGCGTGAACGGGTGCATACAGAGAAATTGGCGAAATATAGAAAAAAATGAACACCATTCAAGTTGATGCTGACTCGCAGGTGGGGGTGTCATACACGGATCTTCCCGAAGCTCTGGCCACAGCTTGAGGCCACCAGCCCCAGTATCCCTGCAGAGGCCTCGAGTAGACATCAGAGTGGGGGAACGAACAGTGTGGCGGGGATATGGGCTCCCTTGACACCCAGTGTAGCCCAGCTCCTTGCAGAAAGTGGAAGGAAGCCACAGCATGAAAGGTGGGTGCCCTCGTCTCTAAGCAAGGGGCTGCGTGTCCACTCACCAAACCTCAGCACACTACGTTCTACATGGGACAGGGACTCAGCAGACTCACGAGACTCTCAAAAACCATCTACACTTGTTAACAGAAAAAACGAAGACAGAAGGAATGGAGATGAAAAGAAGACAAAAACCCCAAGGAGTGCTGAGCAGTGGGAGGGTGGGAACCAGGGGGGGTTTCTCCTCCAAGCATCTCCACCTCTACCCCCAGGGCGTCCGAGCTGAGAAACTGACAGTGAGGATGGTGCTGGTGAGGGGGAAACATACAGTGTCCCTCAAAGAAGAAGGAAAGCAGGGGCTATGCAAATTTGAGAGGTTTGAAAATATCCACGACGCTCAAAGCCTCTTTGCAAAAGAAGCTTTTCTGCAGAACGCATTATTACATCACTGGAAGGGAATGCGAGCTAGTGGAAAGGTAGAAGGAAGGGAGGAAGAGTCCCAGACAAAGAGGCAGAGACACAGCTGGTGACATGAGCCCAGCCAGCGCCTGGTGCACCGAGGAGGCTTGGCAGCTGGCAACCCTGCGGGGGACTCCGCTCACCGGCCACTTACCAGCCTGGAGACCAAGGCCACTCAGGCCTCTGTCTCCCTTGCTTAAAAATTCCCACTGCGTCAGGCTGCCAGGCAGATTACACAAAGACCAGCAGTGCCTATCACACAGCGGTGCACAATGAACGCGCTGCTCTGGGCCTCAGTTTCCCAACTCTGCCTACGTAAGATCAAACAGATGAGGTCCAACTCCACCAGCTCTCAAATGCTGTTTCCACACTGAGGTAACTCATTCAACTGCCCCAGAGGATTTCAACTCAGGAAGGCAACATGGTTTAACTGTGCTAAGTACAAAAGCAATGCTAATCACTCCTATTGCTAAGCTCAGAGCGGGAGCTGGAGGGAGATGGAAAAGGGACCAGTCATGTATCTTGGAAACTCATGGCTTTGCAGCGCCCCTTCCTTCCCTGCAAACTTGTTAAGGGAAAACTGTACAAATCACGGGCTCCGTCAGTTTGTTATTAGTATAGACTCTACACATTCTGCTTGAAAAATAAGAATCGAAAGTACTAAAGTTCACACGCTATACAGGTATCTCATGTGTGCTTTTCAGAAGCCAAGCAACAGGGAGGCAGGGAGGGAGGGGAAACAAACAAGACAGGACGTAGAGGGTGATTTGCCCTTCATTACGCTTTTCCCTCAAATGCTGTGTGTCTCTGAGCACGATTAAGAAAAACTCCAAACCCCGTACACGTCCCCTGCCTACCTCCTTGCCACATTGGGGGAGCTGGCGCTACTCAGAAGTGGCTTCCACCCCTCAGGGAGGACCAGGCCAGGCTCAGGCACAGAGGGGGTCCTGCCCCACCTTGGGGCTCCCAGAAAGTAGGGGCAGCCCATTGGGTCATGAGAGCAGACCCTGAAGGCCCTGACTACTGCCTCTCTACAGTGCCCTGAGACCTGGCCAGTGCCCACCTCTGGACAAGGCCAAGCCGGGAGAACACAGCCCTGGCTCCCAGCTGCCGCGAGCCAGCGGGCTTCAAAAGCCATTTAACTCTCCATTAACTTGATTTGATGAGTTCCTGGACGGTCACCAAGCGCACTGAGAAATGCGCTCCCGATCAGCAAGCACATCGTAATTTCCACATATCCATTAGCTGGCATGCTGGCCGGTGCTGCCTGTGCAACACTCAATCACTCTGCCTCTCCTCCCTGCGGCCACCCCTGGACTGTGTGCACTGCGGGTGCTCTCTGCAGTTCTCTTAGTAGCTGCAGGTCCCTTCCTCTTCCCTAGCCCCTTTTACTTAGATGCAGCACAGTTTGCTCTTGTCATTCATGTAATTTCTGTCCTGGAAAAGCAGCCAGTTCCTTCTGTTAATGAATCCAATTGAACCCCAGCCCTTAAACATTCTGCATGTTAACAATGGGATAAAAGGTACTTGCTATTCTAAGCCACTTATGTGCAGTTAGGAACACAGAAGCCAAAACAAAGAACTCTGATGGGTGAGTGAAACAAGAGCGTCCTCATTAATTCGCATGCCAGGCAGGGAAGGGGACAGCCAGACACAGACACTCACAGGAATCAACATCACTGCCGTGAACCAGGGACGCGGGTCCACAAGTCCACACGTCCACAGTCCCCTCTGCTGACAACCCCCGGCTCTTCCCCTTGCTGCCACTGCAGCCCCATCTGTGCGCACAGCTACCTGGGGCCAGGTCGCCTAACCTTTGGGCTCCGGTATTGCCCTTGGAGTAGGAGCTGGCTTAGAGCTGCGTGGGGGAAACAACACTGAATTTGTGCTGAGAAGTCCTGAGAGGCCAAAGACCTGTCTTGGTGGTCACTTTAATTCAAAAGTGGAAAAGCAACTCCTCAGGGTGACAGGGGTACAACAGTGCAGACCACACAGTCCCTGCCCCAAGGAAGCCTCCTTCCTGCAGCTACATCACTTCCTAAATGAATTATCTAGGATTCAGTTCCCTAATCTCCCTGGGCCTCAGCGTATCTGACCATAAGGGCGATAAAATAATCAATCAGCTTGTCTTACAGGGCCATTAAGTGCAAACAAAACCACTGCTTGGCCATTATCTTGTTGCTGAAGGATTTCTCCCGGTGAAGTGGATTCTTGCTTCCCTAACTAGAGGAGAAGGGTTTGAAATGAAGGCTCCCAGCACTGGAAGTGACGATACTCAAGGAGGTGGAGGTGCCAGGTGCTAACGGCCGCACTGTGGGCCTGTACTGAGTTACCACACCCGTAAATACGTACAGACAGCGCAGGTCAGCGTAGAAACGCAAACAGAAGACAAGGAGCGCAGCGAGACTTCAAAGTTTAAAATTGTTTGGTTAAAAAGAGGACAGGATTTGGGCACGTGAATAAACAACAAAGGTGAGTGAGTAAAAAGAGCCTGCACAACTAGTTCTTTACTAACTGGTTACTAAGACATTGGCCTCCAAACTGTGCAGGATGGGCGGGCGGAGACATTGCTGAGTTTCCACGGAGACAGCAGGGAAATGCACCTTCTCCCCCAACTGTCACCTCCAGAATGCCGGCTTCCCCCATATACTACAGTGAAAGTTACTTAAAACTTATGAGTTATTCCCAGAACTTTCCAGTTAATATTTCCAACCCACACTGACTGCAGGTAATGGAAGCTGGAAGAAGTGGAAGCACGGGTTGGGGAGTGGGGGTGGCACGGTGCTCGGACTTCTCTGAGTGTCGGACGGACACTGATGGTAACCCAGGACCGGAAAAGACCTCGCAGGCAGCTCAGGATCGCTCCTGAGCACCAAAGACAGGCCTGGGAAACGTCAGGGGTAAGACACTCACACTTCCAACAGAGTGTCATCTGTACTGCCTCTCCGCCCCAAGCACACACATGTGCATGCACCCACACACACGAACACACATGCGCACAAGCGCACAGGAACACGCACCCCGCTCACGCGTGGACGGCATGCTCGCACACTTTGTTAGATGAACACATGGCAGGACCAGAACAGGCCGGCCGCAGACCTTGGTGTGGTCTCCTAGGGCCAAGGGGTCGCTCACTTCGCTATAGTATGTGTCGCTCAAGGATTCGTCTTGTACTTTTCTTCTCCGTTGAGCCTGGTTCGCAGATGTTACTGATGCTGCAGGGTGAAGTCGGCCGCAAAGGACTCTCTGAGCCGCCTGCTCTCGCAGCAGCACCGGGGCCTTGTAAATGGGCCAGGGAGGCTTTGATGGGCTTTAACGGGCAGTGCTTGGGCCTGGGGTGCAGCTCAGCGGTACAGCACTTGCCTGGCATGTGTGAAGCCCTGGGTTCCACGCTGGGGAGGGGAAAGGTTCTTGGGTAAAACTGTGTGGCAGGAGGGGAAGGGAATCTTAAAAGAAGTAGCTCTAGGGGTGCACACCTGTAATCCCGGCACTTGGGAGGCTGAGGCAGGAGGATTGCCACAAGTCCGAGGCCAGCCTGAACTATGTAGTGAGACCCTGTCTCAGAAAAGAAGTAGCTCTATTTCCATTCTAAATGCAGAAGATTATACGAGGTCGACTAGCTCCCCACAGCTCCTCAAACGTAGTTTTTACATTGTGCTTCTTGGCCAACACATCAAAAATCATGCCATAAACCCACAGGTTTACAGGTACGTTAAAAGTACTTATACAGGGCTGGTGAGATGGCTCAGTGGCATAAGCACCTGCCTGGCAAGCGTGAGGTCCTGAGTTCGACTCCCAGTACCCACATAAAGGAAAAAAAAAAAAAAGTACCTATACAAAATAGTCTTGCCAGAGCAGATGGAAACCACCTGCTTAGCCATTCTTTGAGCTTCCTACTGTATGTAAAGTGGGAATACCTGTAAGGCCAAAGAATTGCTATTATATAGAGTTACTTCACAGGGACAAGGACTGTCTTACAGGAAATGGCTCATGTATAAATTAACAAACAAAACAAAACATATCAAAACTGCAGCAGTGAGCTCAGAGCCTGGGAGGAAAGTGGGGTCCCTAGGCTTGCAGTGAGACGATACCACCCCGCTGCACGGCACCCCCAGAACAGGCAGGGCTTACAAACGTGGACACAGAGGCCAGGACACACCTTTGGCAGGGAGAGGCTGCTGGCCACAAAATCACAGACTATGCTGCTGTTGCTCAAACAGCACTGAAGGAGAAATAAGTCAAAAACATGTATATTCTTTGGTTTATTTACATTTTGGTGGTGGGAAGGACGGAACTTGTTTATTCTTTCAGAGCAACTCGCACCGTAAGATTCACTACACGACAAGCCCGGTGTGGGGCTCAGGGCACAGCGCTGGCCACAGGTGTGCATGAGGCCCTGAGGTCCACCCCCAGCACCACCAAAAAGTAGAAAGGTTTCCTTGATGGCTGCCCAAACCAAATTCACTTTTTCTTCACGGTGCTGAAATAGCCCAAAAGAGCCACATTCGTTAAGAAAGCCAGCCACAGCCAGACATGGTGACACACACTTGTAATCCCAGTACTCTGGGAGGCTGAGGCAGGAAGATCAAGAGTTCGAGCCCAGCCAGGGCAACTTAGTGAGACTCTGCCTCAAAATATAAGAAAAGGGCTGGGGATGGCACTCAGTGTGAAGGCCTTGGATTCAATCCCTAGTATGAAAGACAGAGGCAGAGACAGTGAGAACACCAGCCGCACTGGTCGGATGGAGCCGTGGGCCAGGCAGCCGTGGCCTGGGTCTGGTGGCAGCTGTCTCCTACTGGTGGCGAGGGCACCAAGCACGCCCAGCGCCAGGCAGCTGTGCAGGGTCCCGGCGGGCCTCACCTGCTCGTGTGGCACACCACACCCAGAGCTGCCCGCGGCCCGTGCCTCTTGGCACGCCATCAACACCACCAACCCCTCGGCTGGCAGGCGCCTACTGTCCTCCCTCCACCACCTGCTTGGCATTTTAATGGTTTCTGCTCCTGTCACCTGCTGTCAACTGCATTCTGAAGAGAGTTCCAAGTGCACCCCAGCCCAGGGCAGCCAGCCCAGGTGCCGGTGCCACAGCCCCCCGCGCCTGCTGGCAGGTGATAACATTCCAAAAGCTGCTTGAATCAGCTCCGATTTGGGTTTTGTTGCTGTTTTATCTTTTGGTGCTGGGGACTGACCCAGGGCCTCACACAGCCTCAACACACACCTACCACTGAGCGAGCGACACCCCTTCTCCTCCCAGCTTTAAACAGAGACACCAAGTGACATCGCCAAGGAAACGCACTGCATCCTCTAAACCCACCCTGAAAAACTCCTTATACCTTAAGCTCTTTGCTCAATGTCCAAATCCAGCCTAGTGTGAGAGCTCAGAAAACTCTCTAGAATGACTACTGGTCACGCCACTGTGCCTGGCCTAAGATCAAAGTGAAGGAAGATAGGTGTGGTGTTGCACACCTGTAACCCCAGCACTCGGGAGGCTGAGGCAGGAGGATCGCTGCAAGTTCAAGGCAAGCCTGGGCTACATAGTGAGCTCAAGACCATCCTAGACTACACAGCGAGACCCCATCTCAAAACGAAGACAGTGAAGGGCAGCCCAGGCCCAGAACCTGACGGCCTCACCAAGAGCACACACAAACTCACCAAGGAGCTGCCTCCCAAAGTCACAGAAGTATTTGGAGTAGGAGATATCACAAGGCCTGTCGAAGGGAACTTCTAAAATACACTCACACCATGCTTCATCTATGAAGACACACTGTGAAGTTTTCTCTGAAATCAGCTGCAGGTCACGGTGATCTAACTGGCACCGTGTTTTCCCATCCTTTCCCGCTCACTCCTCACCCACGGCAGACGTGGTGCATACGGTTTGTCCAGAGGTGGCTGCTGGTCTGCCGGTGTGGCCCAGGATGGAACTGTGCAGGAGAATTCTAGAGTTTTCCCCTTCTCTATTTTGCACACGTTCAGCCTTCACACATACTGGTTGGTCCACTTGCACACACCGGCCTCCTAATGCCCGGGTTTCTTTTGAAGGGAAAGGTATTTTGATTAGAAAAGAAAGTGTCTGCTCCGTGTCCCCTACTGACACCAAGGTCGTCACCCCAGCAAGCTGCGTGACCCGCCCAGCTCCACGAGACAGAGGAAGTGGCTCCGTCACCCGGGAACACTTGGCTGCTGGCTCCACCTCCTGCACGGTGCCCGCCCCGGCCCACTATGGGGACTTAGACCTCGGGGGTCACTCTTCACTGTCCCCCTCACTGCCACCGGGGTGGGAGACCGTTCCCAGCCCAACCAGGTTCTAACAAGGGTCCTGTCCCGGGGACCCAAACAACCCGGCCACACTCCAGCAGCACAAGCTCTGCAAGGTCTGGAAGGCTGAGCCCTCTGGGCCAGAAAAAGGGAACAGGGTGGAGGAAAAGCCGACGTGGATGACAGCTCAGCTCTGATGAGCGGCGGGCGCCGAGGAGCCACCTTCCTGTGCCCGGAATCGCAGCAACACAAGCTGGAAACTGTGCTCGCTCACACGCTCAAGTAATTACACCGTGGCTGGGTCGTCTGGAGTCTCCGCTTTGACAGGAAGGGTCATTTGTCCAGACAAAGCCTCATCCTCACAAAACACCAGTTTGGGAAATTCGTATTCTACCTTTCATGAAATGAACAAACCCCAGCACCTCTCCTGGGTGGCAGTTTTAACCACAAGGCAGGGACGCCGCAGGTGTAGGCATCAAAATCCCAAGGCAGCCCAGTGCCAATCCAAAGTGCCCGGGGCCAAGATGCCCCCATGCCACCAGAGGCTGCAAAGTGATGGCCTGTGTGGCCTGGACATCAGACTCTTCTGCTGTGTGGCAGGGATGAGCAGTGCTGGGCAAAGAGCTGGATGGGAGGCGGGCGCTTATCCCCCAGCTCCGGCCTCAGGAAACCTGCCGTGCAGGAGGGAGCTCGTGCAGGAGCATCCTGGCGGCCGTTCTCTACCCTCCTGCAGACGAGGGCCCAAAGTCTGCGCCATCATTTTAAAGGTATTTGCAAGAGGCTGAGGACAAAGGTAAATGTACAGGGCCACCCGCGACTCCCCTTGTGGCTGACTCAGAAACGCAGGCCAGCACCCCCAGAAAACACTCAATGGGCAATGCTCTGGACTCGCGAGGACAGAGGACTGAGGACGGGGACCCAGATGTAGCCAGAGCGGAGCCGGAGGTTGCAGCCGACTCACAATCATTCAAACAAACCCTTCAAGACGCCACCCTGGATAGCAGCGCCTGGCAGCACCACTCGAACCCATGTGGGCGAGCGTGCTTCTCTCAGAGCCCTAGGCGGTGGAGGAAGAGTTCTCAGCTGGGGGTCACTTTGTCCCCCAGCTCTGCCCAAGGACACCTGGCCATGTCTAAAGACCTTTGCAATGGTCACATCCAATTGGTGGCATCGGGTGGGCAGAGCCCATGGAAACGGAGAGGGAGCCCTTGCTGCCACTACTTCAACTTTCCACAAGGAGTGGGCCAGTGAGATGGCTCAGCGGCATAAACGCCTGCCTAGCAAGCGCGAGGGCCCAAGTTCGACTCCCGGAACCCACATACGAAAAAAGGGCCGGTGATATTGCTCAGCGGCATGGGCACCTGCTGGCACGCACGGTCCTGAGGTCGACCCCCAGTACCCACAAAAAAAAAAAAAAAAAAGAAACTTTCCATAGGGAGAGATCCGCAGGCAGCAGGCGCTGACTCAGCCTACTGGTCCCCCCAGCGACTGTCCCTGAGGCCCGATACTGGGAGCCCTCGGTGACTAAAGGTGTGCTAAACACACACTCAAGTCCAAAGCCGCATGTGCTGCACACCATGCCATCATCGCTAAGTGTCCGTGCTTCCTAGATTTGAAAAAATGAATACATGGAGTATTTCTCAGCAGTGATTTTATTTCTCTTGTACGTGAAACAATCACTGCTGCCCTTGTGAATAAACAGAGAGGAGCTGTCCCCAAATTGTCAGCCTTCCCACGCCACTGGCCCTCGAGTTGAGTGTAATAGAGAAACACGCAGCAAGGGTCCGCCCCACGGCTGGGCACTAAACAACACACACGAACCCGCGTGGTGAATGAGCCGCGCCTGCAGACAAACAGTGCTGACGTTCAGCGCCCGCTGTCTGATGCTCGCACCCACACTTCCCACGCTCCCCATCCCGGAACAAGCGGCGTGGGTCACGAGAAAGTGCATCTGCGACATGATGAACCCTCAGGAACTCAGCCGCCCCACATGTAAAGAATTAACTGCAGGTCAGGGTGGCCCATGGCTAATCCCAGCGCTCTGAGAGGCTGAAGCAGGAGAACTGCAAGTTTGAGCCCAGCCTGGGCAACTTAGTGAGGCCCCGTCTCAAAATTTAAAATTTTTAAAAAGGACTGGGAATGTAGCTCAGTGTGAAGGCTGTGGGTTCAACCCCCATACCAAAAAACAAACTGCACAAACCACGAGGAAAAGGGTCTTGGGAGAGCTCAGGGTCTGCTTTCTCTGAGGCTCATCCTTAGTCACCAACTCAAGTGCTATTTGACTGACTGCTCAATGGTAACACATTCTGTTTGGTTGTTTCATGACTTGATGCCTTTGCAATGCTGAATAAATTTCGATGACAAGGAGAAAAAACCAAGTAAATTGCTTCTATTTGTTTCATAATCACACTGCTCTCGATGTGTGACGGCTCACCCGTGTCACAGAAACGCCACGAAAGTGCTCTCGGGAAACGGATCACACCACAGACTATTCCTTAAGCATTTCTACTTCTCTGAGTCTAGATTCCACACTCGCGGGTAAAAGTTACCTAAATCACAGCACATCAGTGACAGGACAGACGGCACAAACAGACCTCTAAGAGTCAAAAGAAAAGAGAACTACTTTCTATTTTATGCTACAAACATGATGCAATTAACCCTTCAGTGAAACTAAAATGATTCAGGAACACATGTGCTGTCTGTACTTTAATTATTTTTAAGAAAAATGACTTGAACACTGTCCATCTCACTAAAATTCACAGGTTCCAATACTCAAACATCAGTAGGTCCCATGTTGAAGCGCTACCTTCCCCATCAACAAAGAATCTAGTCGTGTAGTGGACAAGGAGTAATGAACGCCTGGATCTTAGATCTCTCCGGAAGTCTGCGAATGGCATCGCTGTTCCGAGGGGGCCATCCCGCCGCAGGATGCTGGCGTCTGCCCTCCGAGGCCGCTTGGGCATCACTGTGCCCTGGCTGTGCCTCCACGGGAAACATGCCAGGGGAGGAGGCACTGCTCTCCGGGGCCACTGGGTGTTTCACCACCCAGGCATGAGCCTGGCTGGCTGTTCAGGAAGCTGTGGAACAGAAGCCGCCCTGCTTATCGCCCAAATACAGATTTTGTGACTCACAGCCACTGTCAGAAAAACTTGGCCCAGAGTGGAATGACTGGTTTGTAGGAACTGACCCAGGGTGATCATTTACAGAGTCAGAAATTCCTCACCAAGAGAGTTTTAAATCATGTTATGGCCCTTTCTCAAGGGAAAATAAAGATAAATCATCCACTCACTCAACGAGTATTTACTGAGTGCTTGCTAGGGGCAGGGCTGTGTGGACACACACTCGCGTGTATCATATGGAAAGATGTGAGCGGTCCAAGATACCACTGAGGAACGGAAGGAGACTCAGATTGCAGGGCACAGAGACGATACACCCGGAAAGTACCTGCGGGACTCACCGTGCGGCTCAGGGATCACCGCTGCGGCTCTGGAGAGGCCAGGGAACAGAACCCAGAACAGACCCGCGCAGACGTGCCCACCTGGTTCCGACCAACTCAACATCACGAGCAGGTGTTGGACGTCCACAGGCAAAGAGAAAACAAAAACCTCCACTCAAGTATCACACCTGGTACAAAAACGAACTCAAACTGGATTGTGGACTTCAGTGTAAAATGTAAAACTATAAAACTTTCAGAGAAAAGAGAACATAATTTTGGAGTGTATGGCTAGGCACAGAAGGGTTAAGATCAACACCATAACAGGAAATATCCACAAAGAGAGTGCATCAAAACACAGAACCCTGGCCTTCAGAAGACCCCTCGAAGAGAATGAAAAGACAAGCTACATACAGAGGGGGACAGAGTATTGGCAAGCCAAAAGCTGACAAAGGACTAGTATGCAGAATAAATAAAGAACTCTCAGACTCAACAGTTTAAAAGAAAAAGTAAAATAAACAAGTGATCCAGTTAGAAAATGGGCGAGACGAGAGGAAAAGGAGGCACACTGGCAAATGGCAAATGGCAAGAAGTCCTAGAGCACCAGCCACTGGAGCGATGCAAATCCAGACCTCATTGAGATGCAGCCACTACCAGGGCGGCTGAACTGAAAACAGACATCACCACAGCCTGGGAGGATGCGAATCGGGACGGCAATGTGAAGTGGTGCAGCCGCTCTGCAGAGCAGCTCAGCACTTTCTGTAACAAAACAAAACAAAACAAAACAAAAAACTCAACATGCAGCCAGGTGTGGTGGAGCACTCTTGGAGGCTGAGGCAGGAGGACTGCAAATTTGAGCTCCGCCTGGGCAACTCAGTAAGACCCTGTATCAAAATTAAAAAAAAAAAAAAAAAATTTTAAGGGCTAGGGATGTAGCTCAGTGCAAAGGCCCTGCTAGGTTGAATGCTGTACTGTAAAAAACAAAACAAAACAAAAACCTTAATATACATAACCTACCACATGACCAGGAACTGTGAATAAAAACCTACGTCCCCTCGAAAACTTGCACACAAGTGCTCACGGCAACTGTACGGGTAATGGCCTGTGAAACAGGAAAACAAAACAAAAAGAGCCTGCTCTCTGTTCTCTGCTCGCGCCCAGACAGAGCACGTCCAGGACAGCTGCGTGGGGACTCTCACCCAGGCCGTCCTCCAACACCAGCTGGGTGTCCTACGGCGAAACTCAGCCCTACAGTGTCTTCCCAGAGACACCAGCAGGCCCCGGGCCGGGTCCCAGAAGTTCCCAGAGCCCCTCCCAGGGCCCGATCACCTGTGGCTCACAGAACTCTGGGACACTCCTGACTAGAAGTCACCACTCAGGAACACCTGAGCGGAAGGGACACCAGCCAGCAGGAGGCATCTCACGCTCCAGGCCCGCGTGGTCCGGCCACTGGCAGTTCTCAAACAGTCCCTGTGGGTTTCAACGGGGCGTCACAGCAAAGGCATGGTGGACTGCATCACGGGCCACTGAGGACCAACTGGACCTTGAGCCCTTGACCCCTCCCTGCTCTCCTCCTCAAGGCAGAGGCAGGGCTAAGGGTCCCCTTGGCCACCCCCCTGGGGCCAGCAGTGTCTCTTTAGTGTCCACAGAGATGCTTACCTCTCTATAGAGATTTAGGGTTGGGGGGGACAAACTGTGTGCATTTGGGGTTGACCACTGACAGCACAAACCACACAGATGGCAGCGGTCCCGGGAGCCCACACCACCCTTGGACATCGCAGCCACCTTAGTCTGCATAAGGACCCTTTAGGACACATGCACAGGAAACCGCCTCGGACGCGTGTCTCCAACTTCCCCTCTGTCGAGGTACGACGCTTCTTCCCTGAGCACTCACGCCCACGGTAAGTTTTCACTTAAAAGTTAGGCAATGTAAGGGATTAACAACAATCATAACAGAGCAATGACAGCAGTACGCTGTAATGAAATTATTAAAAGCTTTTGCATTGCTCTTTCCTGGAATGATGGGAGCCCTGGAAGCGAATCCCCAGATAAGACTGGCAGCTGCTCCTTCCCCAGCCCTTGCAAGTCCCACCGAGCAACCCGACTTTCACGATTTTGGAACACACCCATTTCCGTGCATCGAGTACCCTTCCCGTGAGGTCTGTTCTTGCTTTCCTTCCCCGACCCACTTTATTATGAATCAAGAGGAAAACAAAAAAACCTCACATGGCACTAAACCGCACAATTTGTGAAATCACACCTAGCTCATCTCCTTATCCACCCTAAAGAACAATTCAGTTTGTTTCCAATTTATAAGAAATATCAGAGGGCTGGGGGTAGATACAGTTGTGGCACTTGTCTCCCCACAACTCCACCCTTGGAGCTCTCCATGACAACCCTGCCATACTCCCATGGCGCATGCGAAACTATCCGCCCAGAGTTCCCAGGGAGCTGTGCCAGGCGTCCAGGGGGACGTGGCATTTCTGGGAGAATATACAGGATGGGCAAGACATGGGTGGCCAAGCAGGGGGCTGGGAAGAATGCAGGGAGCTGGGGACAGACGTGGCTCTGGGAGGAAGAGGGTTGGGGTGGCTAGGGTCAGCGGCAGAAGTTAGGGTTGGGTCAAGGTCAGGGTTGGAATAACAGTCAGGATCAGGGTACGAGTCGGGGTCAGGGTCAGGGTCAGGGCAAGCTGGCTTCCCTCCACTTCTGACCCCAGCTTCGTGAGCCTCTTCTTTGGCTCATGGGGAAAGAGCCTGAGGACGAGCAGGGAGATGTGGGTGACACAGTCCCTGCCCCCTCCCGCTGCTCATCTGAAGGCCGTTCAGCCCATCAAGCCCCAGCTCCTCCCTGTGTCCTGAGGGGTAGAGGGTAGGCCGATGACACCAAGGACGGCTTGGATCCTAAAGGCCCCCATGGCCCATGTTGAAGGCACAGCTGCCAGCTGTGTCACCGCTGGGAGGTGGGGGACCCTCAGGAGGGGACACTGGGACCAGGTCTCCTCCTCTCTAGCTGCTTCCCCGCCTGCTCCCGTCATGGTGGCCACCTCAACAGGCCCCAAGGCAATAGGCCTGGCACAGGGGACCGATGCCAAGATCCTGGGCCCTGTATGCCTCTCCTTCTTAGAAGCTGCTCATCCGGGGATTTAGTCACAGCAAGGGAGAGCTGGTGGACAGCCTGAGGTCATCGTCCTGCGGGGCCTTACACAGGAGAGGCCAACGCACCCCCCCCATGCAAGCCCCGGGGCATGATTGCACCTGTCCTTCCCTGTCCTCCCTCCGCACCAGCATTTCCTCCTCCCATCACAACACACCTCACACAATCTGGTCCTAAAACCTCCAACAGCCAGACTCGGGGAACCAGCACGCCTAAGAGACTAGCATGCTCCCTGCACTGGGCAGGGCCGGCATGCTTGGCTCCCCAGGAGGCAGCCCCAGAGGTCTCCTGCCATCTCCCTGTGACAATGACTGTCTTTTGGGGCCAGGGCCAGGGCCAGGTCTGTGAGTGATCAGAATTGTGATGGCTCCGCTCGTCCCGGCAGCAGCCCTGAATCAGCCGTTAGTGCTATTTACAGCTGAGCAAATCCTACAACCTGAGGCCGCTGGGAAACCAGTGCAGAAGTCTCACAGGAGGGCGTGTGAGCAGACCCCCGGGGCCGCCACAGAGACGCGCTCCCACGAGACCCACCGTGTGCGAGTGCCGGCGGCAGATCCGCCGCGCCAGGAACACCTGTGACGACAGTGACCTTCCACTGGCCAAAGACTTACAAGAAGAGATAGCAGCGAGGGCGGGGGGTGTGGCAGATTCTGTATTCCAGAAACCAAACGGAAACGTAATAGATGCATGAAACAGCAACTGACTTCTTTATAAAAGAGAACTAGTGCTGGGCTAAAGACGGCAGAAGTTATCCCGGATGGGGCACAGAGAGATAGAAAGACCTTTTATAAAAACGCAGAGAGACAGTAAGCAATGCAGAGGACGGGGTGGGAATGCAGGTGCGGGAGGCCCGGAAGAAGACCGACAGGAGCCTTACGGAGCCGCGGAGCGGGGCGCAGCACAGGAGACCGTCCTGGCTGGCAGGCCCGAGGGGCGGCTGCACCGCTCAACACGCTCCAGAGGGAAATGTACACAGGGAGACGGACAGTGAACGCTGCGCACAATGATGGTAAATCTAAATATACCAAGCCACAACTACAACACACCACACACACAGTATAAAAAACAAGAGTAGGGACTGCCAACAAAAACGGGCATTGCACTGACAGCACACTGCTCTACAGCAAAGTGACCCGAAAATAATGCGATATTATCCTCAGTGTTAGAATCCTGTGCCCAGCTCAGGACCTTTCAAGTCTGAATACGAAATAAAAGCATTTCCAGACAACGCCACTTCGTGAACCAAACTGCTCAGGGCTATGGAAAGCAACCCGGCAAACCTGCAAATTAATCTCAGTAAGCAGAACTGTATGTGTCCCCCAGACTGCAGCTCTGGAAGTCCCACCCTGGCTCCATCCCAGGAGCCATGGCTGGCAGCTCTGGCCCACACGGGAAGGAGCTCCTGCCCCGCCCCGCCCCGCCCAGACCTCATCCCGCTCTGGCTCCAAGGAGCATCCCCTGCCCTGGCCTTGCTTTCCGCGTCAAGAGCAGCCGTGACCATTTCTTCCTCCACATGGCCATGCCAGGCCCCACACAAACACACTGCAGTGTAAGCAGAAGAATCCTTACTTCAGCCTCGGTACCCATGCATTTCCCATTCGAGGGTTCGACCGCCCAGGGATTCAAAATCTTTTGTCTGTTTGGAACACGTACAGCCCTCTTTCCTCATCTTGATCCCTAAGCAAGGCAGCGTAACTCCTGTGTAAGTGGCACTCACACTGGGCCAAGCATGATAAGCCATCTGCAGGTGACTGCAGGTCCCCAAGTAGATGTGGGTAGTTACCTGCAGACATTAGGCCATTCTATGTAAGGGTTAGGTGTCTCCGGGGAGCTTGGAACCAGTTCTCCGAGGATACCGATGGATGACTATGTATTTATGTGTGTGTATAGATATATAGATACATATGTGTGTGTGTATACTTACATATTAGTATAAAAACATACGTGCATATCAAATTTATAAAATATACTTGAAACTGTTTTCTATACCCACAAGGTCAGGCTCCAGCTGGAAATCTTGAGAAGGGAAACAGTTACAACCTTGTGAACCCAAGTTAGACCCAAAGAAAAGGAGAGAATAAAAGCACCAAGAACTCTAAGCGCACAACTTGAGGGCAAATTCCCCGCCATGGGGCAAATCAACATGCAAGTGAAGGGACCAGGGTTCCCCACGTGAAGCCACCGGCAACCCCAGCAGGCGTGGTCACCTCAGCTCCTTGTTCTCAGCGGCTCCGTAGTTCACTCCCTCACCTCGCTTAGGTCCCGGCACCGGGCCCACAGAGACCTGGACAGACGAAACCCATCCTGCCCTGGAGCTCACCTTCCGGGGGCATCAGCGACAAAGGGACAGATGGAAGCAAGGACAGGAGGCAGACGGCCCTGGCCCGGGGCTCTGCACCTGTGATCTGGGCCCTGCTACCTGTGTGCCAGAACCGACACCTGGGGACGGGCCTGGGCCCGAGGTGCCGGGTGTCGCCTGGGCGAGAGGGACCCGGTGAACCAGGCCAGGTATCCCCCCAAACGGACTCCCACATGAGGCCCTCAGCAAGTAGCACACCGGCCTGTACCTGTGCCTTAAAGCCCTCGTTTTCCAAGAAAACACTCTGCTTTCTTCTTATAATGGAAGTTAGCAACAAATCAGGATTTACAGTGCCACGTGCAAATGAAAAGATACATATATATTCATTTTCTTTATGATTTTGCTAGGTTACTCTGCAAAGTTAAAAAATTACCCGTATTTAAATCGTGTTGGCTGAATAACAGATACAGGTAGAACAATTAGAGCTTTAATAGACAATGAAAATATACTTTCCAGCTCAATGGAAAAGAAGATTCAGGAAAAAAACTACTGCTTCACTCTGTATTCCAGTCATAATAGACCCATTTGGACCTTTTGAAGGAATCAAGCAGCCAGCTCACCTGAATAGAAATTCTAAGACACAGATTCAGGACAGGGCCTAACAGCCTTTTCTGTAAAGACCAGACAGGAAGTGTTCTGAATCTTCATTCCATAGTCGGGTGGGGGATAGATTTGTGCGTATTTGCTTGTCTGCAATGCTAGAAAAAAAATATAAAAACTACTCTGGCCTCCTGGGCCAGACACACTGTCAGTCATTTCTCAGCTCCGTTTTCCTCCGGCACAAGTACGGGGCACCCGGTGCCCAAGCTCCTGACAGCGAGGCCCGAGGCGAGGTCCGGTGCCGCATCTTACCTCCTTCAGCCTCTCGAGCTCGTTCTGCAGGGCCTGCCTGGATATCTCCACCTCGATCACTTGCTGTCGCAGCATCTCGTTTTCATCTTCGGCTCTCGCCCGCTTCCCCTCCACGGTCTCAAGCTCATGGTGCAGCCGGACAGACACATCTTTGGCTACCTGCATGGGCCACACAGTTTAATCATGAGGGTGCAAAGCGCAGGATGCTAAGGGAGGCAGGACCACGGAGAAGCAGGCTGCTACACCACACTGCAGAGGCCCTGGCCATAGCCAGCAGACCTGCATCGAACAGACGCAGGTATCATAGGCCAAGCACCTCTGACCTGCAAATCCAACACCTTACTCTAAAATCTGAACCACATCTGGTCCCAAGCATTCCCATAGGGGTTACTCTGTCTGTAGTTTAAAACATGAAATGAACCTTAGGAGGGAACGAGAACAGCAGCTGAACCTGGATTAAAGGGCCACTTTGGCTTTCTTAAGACAGGGTCTCACTCTATAGTTTAGGGTGCCTTCAACTCGCTATGCAGCCCAGGCTGGCCTTGAACTCATGGCAATTCTCCTGTCTCAGCCTTCTGAGTTCTGGGATTGCAGGCATGTGCCACTTTTTTTTTTTTAATGTGGGTACCGGGAGTCGAATTCAGGACCTCACGCTTGCCAGCAGGCGCTTTGCCACTGAGTGATATCACCGGCCCTTTTTTCCCTTTATGTGGGTACCGGGAGTCAAAGTCAGGACCTTGCGCTTGCCAGGCAGGCGCTTATGCCACTGAGCTATCTCATCGGCCCTTTTTTTTTTTAAGACAAAGTTCCACTGCATAGTAAAAGCCCATTTTGGACAGCCCTGTCTCCACACATCACCAAGAATGACAATTCTACCCAAGCTTTAAGGTAGAAAAGTAGTAGACAAATCAACATCTCTGTTGCCTGAGGTAGCAGCAAACCTGACTGCTAGAACAACAAATGAAATACTTCTGCATGCATATGTTTAATGTCACCAAGTTCTAAGCTGTCTACAGAGAGTTTAGTGTGGTTAGAATGTTGCGATGTTCAAAGCAATTAAACATTTGCACTTTCTAAAGGCACACAGGAAAAGAAACTTTGTAAGAGAAACAGAAATCTCCCTTTACACACTGAATAATGCTTTGCCAGGGGTTTATAACTTTGACAGAATTACAAGGATTCTGTGCCTGCTATGATGAAAGCTGGATGGGATTCCACAAGGGCTCCCGTAATAAGGACATTATGCATAATTCACCACTAGGTATGGGTTTGATAATTGGGTCACGACGAAGCTTTGCTGCCTCTACAGTGAGCAAAGATGTGAAGCCCTGGGTTCCTTCGCTTGGTCCCTTTCCTGCAGCAGTTATCCAAGACCTCGGACAGTTAACTCCAATCTTGCTCCTCCATCAGCAAAATCATCAGTGTGCAATCTCACTTGGACTATGGGATTCTCACCTTTTCTGCATCCTAGAAACCTAAATAACTGTAAAAACGTTAAGAGAGATGGCCAGCTTTTTAGAGCGGCCCTTCACTGAATCGAAATTCAATAGATTTTTTTTTTAAAAGCGCATTTCAGGTCTTTAGGAATCTCTGTACAATTTCCTTACAGCTGTCAGACTCAGTGGCAGGCGCTCATTCTTTTTTATTGTAGATTCATTCTCCAACCTCTTTTTTTTTTTAAGCTTTAGTTCAGCCTGTTTTAGGACAGATTTAAATCCTGGGCTGTCAAAGGCATACCACTACACATACTCTGTACACCAGAAAGCACATCGAGGGTATTTACGACGAAATCTGTGAGGACAGACGCAAGCAGGAAAGGAAGCTTGAGAACCATGCGTGAGGGCTGGGGCGACTGTCACTCCAGTGTAGCCAGAGATTTGCATGTTCAAAGCAGTTAAGCATGTTGACTTTCCAGAAGCAAAGGAGGAAAGAGACTTTGTAAGAACAAAAAGAAAAAGGAAACATTGTAGTAGGCACAAGGGGCCTGAGGTCAGGTTTTTGGTGGGCGCCCCGTCCTCCTGCCAACACCTGTACCACCCTCCAGCTCACCTTCAAGTCCTGCTCCAGGCTCCTGATGAGCTCACCGTCCACCTGCCCGGTCTCTGCTACTTTCAGGCTCTTCTGCTCAGCCTTCCGGAGTCGGTACTGTAGGATGCGGCAGTTTTTGTTAGCGCGGTCCAGCTCTCGCCGAAGTTCCTGCAGCTGGTACACGTCCTCTTCCAAGTAGCTGTCTCTCATCTCCTCCATCTCAGCTCGGAGTTCATCCAGCTCATCCTACGAAACCAGACAGCGCAGATGAACAAGCCACGCCCATGAGGAAGGGCGGCGACCCCCTCCCGTGTCCAGCACCCACCCTCCCTGCGCAGCGCTCAGCACCCGTCACCCGCACCCACCCGCGCGCTCAGGGAAACGCTGTTTGGTACCGGGAAGGGACCACATGCGACAGCCCCACTCACCAAATGTCTGGTCAAACCGCACAGACCCGGACACTAAAACCCAGCTTGGATTGTTCCCTGCGGCCTTGTGGGGAACTCCTCCTCCCCGTATTTCCTTACACGATCATAAACAGAACCAGTTCTACCGACAATTAAACCTTCAGATTCCAACCTAACATCGACCCGAATCTCTGTCTCTGAAGGATTGGGATGAATCTCACACACGCTGCCTTGGAAGGACATAAACTTTCGTGGGGAAATCGCCCTGAGATTACAGCTCACCTGCGACTGTCCCTGCAATCCCGCTCCACAATGCGAATCTCAGCACTAAGCGACGCTAGCTAAGGGTGAAACGTTTTTCCATTCAGATACACACTGGGTTTTTCCCACTCGCCCATCCCTTACTTCTTCCAACACCGACTCCTCTTTCTCATCCGCATGCAGGCCCTGAATACAGGACACCGACTGGGCGCTCCAGACGCCCTCGTGCGGACTGGGTTCCTGCACTGGGCCCCAGCAGACCAGACTAAAACTCAACATGGAGTGGCTCGGGCTAGTGGTCCCCATCACCAAACCAAAACTACGCCGTTAGCTGACCTTCAAGGGAATCAGGAGAGGGGTAAGAGCAACATTTCCCCAACAGGCCCAGCTGGACGGCATGATAGTGAAGTTCCCACTGCTTCAGTCCCTGAGGGGAAGGAGTCTGAAGTAATCCCGCGCCAACTCATCGGTTATTTTCCTCTGCTCCACCTCCCTGACCGCCTTTCAGGAAAGCAACTTTGAAACCACAGTCAGGTTTTGTTCCGGTTCTGTTCCTCAGCCCTCCTCGGCTATAAAACCAGCCTCCTCCGTTAGCCCACGGGAACAGGCTCTGGATTTCAGGGAATGGAGCACTGCCTAGTTGTAGAATTGCAAATAAAGCCAATTAAAATCTCTAAACTAACCAGCTGTATTTCTGACTTTTGACAGGGAGAACCCCAGCTGCCACGTTGGCCCCAGCCTGGTCCAGGCCTCCATTCCTTCCGAAGGGGTGCCAGGCCTCCCTTGGCCTCCAATCCTCTCCCACCGTCCTCCACCCCACAGTCAGCCTTTAATCCACAAATCAGACACTCCACCCCCTGCCCACACCTGCGGGACTTCCTCTCCATCCTCCGGCCACACCCATGGGGGCTCACAGAGCCCCAGGGCACCACCTGCTAGTCCCTGTCCCCAGTAGGGAGCCTGGGCGGAAGCTGGAAGTTGCAGGTGAAGCCCCCCTCGCACCCCCTCCAGCCCCATGTGTAGTCCCTGCCTTCTCTATTTTCTTCCTACCTCTCATATCTGCTACTACTGTTGGTGCATCTTCCGCTATTCACCGTTCATCACTTACACTTAAAGGTCAGCCCCAAGGAGTCAAGCCGCGCCTGCTTGCCCCAGTGCACCCAGGGCACAGAAGCCAACCCTGATGAAAACAAGGCGCGCAGATGACGAAAGTCGGACCTGACCGCACCACGGCTTTGTCCAGTCTTGCAGCCCAAGTATGAAAACTTCCCACTCCACAGGTGTAGCTGCAGTTCACGGTCACACATTCCCCTGGATGTCGCAGATTTCAGTAAGGAGCATTGTGGAAGGAAGACTAGGGAAAACATTCTAGAAATTGCCTGGATTTTGTCAGAGTCGGCCATCCCCATTCCTCTTGTTCAATCATTTTGAGGCGCGAGGAGAAAGCTCGCTCCCGAACTTGGCCTAACTTGTCAGCTCTTGCCCTGCTCTTCAGTTTGCTCCTGGAGTCTCGCCACTCTCACCCACCCTGCACTGGTTCTTAAAACCAGGATTTCTTGCTATAAAGAGCAAGAGTTTCCCAACATCAGAGTCCTGCGCAGACAGGACCCTGCACAGCAAGAAATGTAAGCAGGAGTTTACCCTGAGTAAGAGTAAAGGACGTAAACAACTTGGGGAAAAATGACTGGCACAGAGAGCAGGGGCAGGTACTGCTCCAGTCCGCTTCACAATAAGGGCAGCGGCTCCCCACACCCTCACCATCAGGGGAAGGTCCTGCTCCTGCCCGGACCCCACCCGGAGGTGCTCAGTGGACTCCCAGGGAGAACACGGGTTACAGAAGAAAGCCTCACTTTGACCAGGTGTCAAATAAGTAACTGCTCTTCTCAGCTTCTCAGTGTTCTTATGGAATTTCCAGACCAATGATGAAAATGTCATTAAAAATATAAGTTGTTCTCACATGTCCTAACATAAATTGTAACAGTGGAGGTGGCCTGAGGGTTGCCGAATTTCATTTCTCACCTCCCTCGTGGAGATTCTTCCTATACATCTCGTTCCTGGAAGGAAAACCTGCTGGGACTGGCAGTGACCAGATGTCAGAGCCCACAGCTGGCTGGCTCTGGAGCGGCAACCGGACGCAGCTCATCCAGCAAAGTGCTGGCCACCCCTTGGCCGGGAGGAGGCTGCCACCGTGCCGAGCATCTGCACTGCGCTGTGGTGATGGGCAGTGACCCCAACCATCCCACGCTGGAGGAGCCCCAGGGTGGCTGGAAGCTTTAGAATGGGCCTTACGGCTGTCATTCTTTCCATAAAGAGCAGAAAGTGAGTCCTGAATCTTCAAAAATCAAGATCTAAGTTCACTCCTGTCCCATCCATGAATCTGAGAAAGTCTAAGAGCAATGCCTGTTTCTGAGTACAATCAGAAGGTAACTGTCTCACTGAGTGGCTAATAAAAAATCATTTAATACAAGCAATAATCACTGCGTGTGTATCACTAAGTCAAGATACACATATAAACCACAGTGGCTGTGGCTCTTCTGACCACAGAAGGAATCGTGTGACTGCTTTTCCCTTCTATAAAGTGTGTCCATAAAAGCCAAACTCATCAACGACTAAAACTATCTATTACTCAAACAAAACTTCTTAAAATGTGATTCAGCCATAAGAAGATGCAAGATAGAGCTTTCAGGTATAAAGATATCTCTAGTTTTCAGCTTCTGCAGCAGGGAGATGCTCACACGGTATAGAGATGTGTAAACAGGCTGAAAAAACCTGCTCAGGGGCTAGACATGCCTATACCTCCCAATCACTGAGCAGGCAAAGATGTAAACAGCTGAGATTTCTTTGGTACAAATAACCACCAACATTAGCTGCACTGGAAGGAAAATTAGGGATAGGCCATAACTGTATGCATTTGAATCACTGCTTTCATAACTCATACTTATCTAAAATGTTAATGTTTTTTATGAAGCACTTTGCTGTCACTACTAACCCTCAATAACCCTGGTGGGAACAGACTGCGCACATTTTAGAGATGGGGCACAAAGTGACGCTAGCTAACATGGCCCAGCCTCAGAAAGCAGACGGAAGTTAGGCTGCAAACGCATGCAGTCTGGCTCCCAAGCACACACAGGCGGGCGCTCTCCAGTGAGAACAAAGTTCATCCCACAGGCAGAGCAAACGGACCTGCGCTGTACCTCTAAAAGCCAGCACTAGTGTAACTCATCCTAGGGGCAGCCGCACACTTACAGCCTGACAACTGTCAGAACGCAAGCCATGCACAGGGCCTCGAGTCCGGGATGGCAGAGCGGTAAGATGCCCCTTCCGAAGGAAGGCGGATGCTTGGGGGTCTGCCCACATGTCCGTGGCAAACAGGACCGAAGCCAATGTTTCAAACCCACAGCATCTGGAGAAAGCAATTCTCAGGTTCTGTCAAACAGGTTTCAAGAGAAGCAAATTAGGACCCATGTTAAGTTGGCAGAGCCACTTGGAAACGAAAGCAACTGTGATTATTCAGATCAGGTCACCACAGATAGTGATTTTCCAGTGAACACTCCATTAATTTCCAGGGGACATGCTCTCCGGAACCTTGAAGAGGCCCCGCACTCAGACGGTTAAGAAAATCAAGTCAGACAGAACAGACGGTGTTTCTGGCAGATATAAGGCAGAGATAGCAAAGAAAAGTGGGAATTGGTGTTGTCTTTTTACACAAGAAAATTAGTAAGAAAAAACTCCTTAATCAACAGTTTTATACTGAATTAATACCAGACCTGCCAGATATTTAAACACTAGGCCATTGTCTTATTAAAAAACTAGTTTTCAATATATTTTTCAAATATTTTACATAAAATGGATTTCTGAAGGGTTGTGAAATGATCCAACTATTTCCTCTGCCTACAGATAATAAAGCAAGCTCTATTATAGACATTATATTATATATTATGTACTTATATATTTCAAATATGTATTTTATATACTTACATATAAAAATATACTACATATATGTATAGTTGAAGGAATAACAAGGTACAGTACCATGTGTGCAACTGAATAAACCAACACAAAAATTAAATTTCAATAAAAACCCTCTAGAACAGTGTTATACATAAACATAAAATAAAAACCAAATCCATGATTTCTTAATAACAAAAACTAGATCGTTCTGATGATTGTATTTAAACCTCAATCTCTCGCAAACAACCTCAAATCAATAACTCCCCTATTTTAACAGCTCCTCTTTAAACAGACCTACTTGGACGGCAGCAGCTGCCTGTCCTCTGGCTCCCGTTGCTGTAATTCCATCTCGCGGGAGCTGCGGGCAGGACGACTATCTTTTGTGATGTGCAAATAATCCGCCTCATGTCCACATCCCCCTGGACAATGGAAATGTTCTCCACAAGTCCCAGCTGTAGCCAAGGAGGCGCAGGGCTGCGACCATTGTTTACCGAGTGATGGCGCAGCCGGCAGCTGACAGCTCTCGGCCCTGGTCAGCATCATCCTGCCACGACGACAACGATGACCCTGGCCAGGCTTTCGTAGGCTAATCGGCCCCAGGTGAGGAGCAGGATGGCAAGGCGGAGCAGTGAGGAGCCTGCAACCTCCAAAGCCAGACCTCAGGGCTGGGCATGGAGCTCTGTGCTTGCACTCGAGGTCCTGGGCTCCATCCCCAGCACTAACTGCCCCCCAAACCTCCGTGATCTCTTTTAGGAAATCGATCCCCAAAGAAGGCAAAGTAATCTGCCCTGATAGGTAATGCCAACTTGTTTTCTTTTCACCCAAAGTAGTTATTCTGAAATAACTGGAGAAGTGGAGCAAAGAGAAATGCCCTTCCCACCCCAAGCCTGGCCCACCCTGTGGGACAGGACAGGGCCCGCCGTTTGGGGCAGGCTCCGAATGCACCACCACTGAGGCCGCGACGGCACTCTCAAGGCAGCCCAATAAACTCAAAGTGACTGCATCCTCCTGAAAAGCCCCGGAAACAGAGGACATAATTAATAAGTTGACAACGCGCACCCAGGCTCGTCTGATTTCCCGGGGCACTGGAGCAGAAAGGTTTCAGCAGCGCAGCAAGCAGGAGGTTCGCCAGTGCCTGCAAGTGGGTCCTCAGCACAAGAGCTGTGCCTCAGTCTGAGAAAGAAGCCGAGATCACTGAACTTGGCTGCTCGCCTTCACTTCTGAGCTCTTCCCGCTACCTTTGGGTTGTGTCCATGCAGAAGCCAGCCACCGCAACAGAGGCTCTGTGGATTTTTCACCCAGTGTCCCCAGGGCCCTTTGATGAAGAGATAGAAATTAGGGGCAGGGACAACCCCACCCTCTCCACCCAGCACAACAGAAGGCACGCTAAAAACACAGAGAGTTCCATGTCCATTTCCCAATCAATAAGACAACCTCCTAGGGTTACGCTGGCCTCAGTTTTCTGTTCGATCGTGCTCCGGAGCCATGACAGTCTTGCACCACAGTGATGACCACAGTGGCCCAGGAAAAAATGTGCAACCCTCCAGAATATATCCAAGCAAAATCTCCAGGCCGGGCTTCTGCTGGTTAGATAACATCTGAACAGACGGATGCTATATCTAATCTCGAGAGTTCTGTGCAGCATTTCCCAAGAAAGTAGTAGGTCAAGGATACGCTTTTATCTCCATCTAAAAAAAGTACCCCGAGTACATCGACAACAAAAAGAGAAGTGTAAGTGTGGGTTTATAATGTGCATACCCTAAGCACAGTGCACCAAGAAAGGCAAGACTTTCGCCTCTGCTCTGCTCCCCAAGGGCACCGGCGCCAGGGGCCCGATTTTGCACAAGGAGGCAGCTCACGGCCGGCAGAAGTTCATGAGGATTCTTGTATTTCTCTCCCAAAACGTGCTACTGGAACCTAAGCTTTTGAAGGACCAAGCAGGTACATCACGCACCTACACACACAATACTCTGGTCCCAAGTCTCCACCCACTTCTCACTCCGGCTGTCAGAGGAAAAGCCAGGCCATGGGCTCAGGCTCTGTAAACAGATGGCATGACACCTTCCCCCCAGGAAACGGCAACTGAACATCTTCTGCAAATGACACCAGGCTCGGTCTGCAGGGCCCCTGGCTCATAGGCTAGCGGAGCAGGTTCATTATGGCCCTTTCATCTCCGAAGAAAACAGCCCTGCAGAAAGCTCAACACGGGGACCATGCTGAGCTAATAAACATCTCCGCAGAGCAGGCCGAGGACCCAGCCTTGCTGGAAATGGGGCAGCCGGGTAGCAAAGTCCAAAGGGTGTGAGCTGCAGAGGCAGCACAAACAGAAGCAGTGCCACTCAGTGGCAGAGTGACCTTGAGCAAGTCCCTGAAGTTCCCGGTTCTCCACATCCTTGTCTGTGGAGTTGAAGTTGTGACAAATGTAACAACAGAGGCTGGGGGTGGAGTGGAGTGGGGGCAGCGCTGGCTCTTTGAGGCCTTGGGCTCCAGCCCCAGTGCTGTGTCACAAGGAGAAAATACCCTGAAATGCCAGCTTCCTCGCAGGCTCCAGGATGGACACCCACTTCCTTCACTGAGACTCTAACCATGGGAAAGGATAATGCAAGCAGCCAGGACTGAAGAACGAACTTTGAAACGATGTCAAACTGCCTCCTTTAAGATCAAAGATGTAACAAGAAACATATATATATATATATATATATATATATATATATATATATTTTTTTTTTTTTTTTTTTTTTTTTTTTTTTTGTGGGTACCCGGGGTCGACCTCAGGACCTCGTGCACCAGCAGGCGCCCGTGCCGCTGAGCGATATCACCGGCCCATCTTTTCTTTAAAGAAGCTCCATTTTCTGCTGCTCACCCTTCTTAATTTGGACACACAGCAGGACTACAACTTAGGCTATTTCTCACCCTCAGGGAGCTGACATTCGTCAGGGACTTACAAGATGGATTTGCAGGAGACAACCACAGAGAACATAGTTGCTTTTCTCCCCAGCACCTCTGAATTTCACTCTGCTGTGGCTTATGTAAGAGCCAGTGACAAAAGCAAACCAAGGCGCTGTTCGAAACATTTCCATCAAGTCCTGGTCTGGTCCGCCCTCTCCTCTCTCTCGCTGGCTCTCCCTGCCTCATTCTATGAGCAACATAAGGTAAGCACTGGCCTCAGCTGGTGGGAGGAACTCTGGCTAAGAGACCCGGGTTTAGGAGAACCCAGAGCGGCCCATCTCACCACCACCCCCTTAAAAACCCAATCCTCAGTCCCGCGGGTTGAAAAGTGGACCCCATCAAGTGGGTTCATCATACGCACAGAAACGGCTCAAAGCATGTAACCCACTGGTAAAGCAAGGGTGCTCACCGAGATCCTAACAGGTGCAGAAGTAGCTCTAGACCCCTGGTGTTCTGCAGGAACCTGAGGATTATAAGCACTTGTTCTCCTAGGGCCCCCTCATCTCTCCAGTCCCATCAACTGTCCTGACCCCCAACCTAGTCCAAAGCTCTGTGCTGCAGCCCAGACCTCCTCCACGGAGACAGATGGAGCCCGAAGAAGCACTGCTCGCTAGCAAGCCTAAGAGGCCCCGCCAGCAGGCTGCCCGAGGGTACTGAGAGTGCGGCAGAGGCTGCAATTCCTTGGAAAGAGCTGGCCTGGCCTCTCTGGAGCCAGGACGGCCAGGGCCGTCTTGACCCCAGGCCACGCTCAGGGACCTTTCTGAACGGAAAGCGGTCAGGCCCCATCCGACTGTGTGTGAGGGCCAGAGGAGGCACCAAAGGCCCCTGGCGGTTTCGGCAATTTTAGGAAGAGGACTGGCCAGTCTGCAGCCAGGGCCACCGCACTGGCCCCAGCTGACACGCATGTGCACGCGCCCGGCCAGAGTTGGGCAGCGAGGGACAACCCCCTCCAACAGGTGATGTCAACTGAGGTACCCAAAACGATCAGAGCCACCTGTCCCCAAACCAACTGACAAAAGGAAAAAGCATCAGCGAACACCATCAAGATATCTGAGAACGAGGAGAATGAGGACCACGCAGGTCCGGCTGCGCCCTCCCGAAGTTTCAGCTTAAGTTTCCAAAACCTAGCAAACATGGGGCAGGTAGGAGGTGGGGACCCCGGGAACCCCGTACCCCTAGCCCGCTCACCTTGAGGTAGTCGTTCTCCGAGCGCAGCTCCTCCATCTCCCGCAGCAGCTCCTCCTCCTCCAACCCCGGCCCGAGCCGCGGCTGCTCACCCAGGCCGGGCTCCTGCGGGGTCCCCGGGACCGCTCGCTCGGGCGGCACGCGCCCCCCACCATTCTCCACCGCGCCGCGCCCCGGGGACCCCAAGGGGACCACGCCGGGGCTGCTGCGGCCCCCAAGGCCAGCGGCGGGCGTGGCGAGGTGCGCGGGGGCCTCGGGGCTGCCGGGCGGCGCCCCCCGAGTGTGCGCTCTCCGCGCGGGCTCGCGGTCGCTGGAACCGGTGCCGGACTCAGCGTCGCTGCCGGCGGCGGGCGGCGGGCGCTGCTCGTCGGACAGCGGCTCGGAGGCGCAGTCGGAGAGATCGGAGCTGCTGTCCGTGTGGCCGGCGCGCGCGCCGGGGGTCACGGCGAGGGTCGCGTTGGGGGCGCGGGCGGCGGGGCCGGGGGAGGCGAGGGCTCGCGCCGGGGGCGCCCCGGGGCCGCGCTTAGCCCTGCGGACCTTGGCGGCGGCGCTGGGCGGCGAGGGCCCCGGCGGCTTCGCGGCGCGGGGCAGTGGCTCGTTGGGCACCGCGTGCGCCGCCCTGCGGGCTCCCGGGGTGGCCTTGGCGCCGCCCGCCGTCTTGGCCCCGGCGCCTGGCGGCGGCTTGTCCTTCGCGCCCGGGACAGCGACACCCCGCCGGGAGAAGCGGCCCGGCTGCGCAGGGGGCGCCGGCGACGACGGCGGGCGGCCGGCGAGAACCGAGGCGCTTGGCGCGGCGGGCGCGGGGCCCGGGGCCCGGGGCGCTGGGCGGGCGGGCGAGGGCGCACGGTGCGGCCGCCTGCGCTCGGCCGGCGGGCGCACCGGGAGCTGGTGGCGGGCGCCGGGCAGCTGCGGCTTGGCGTCCGGGACGCCGCCCGCGGGGCCGCTCAGTGTCTCCATGGCCCGCGCCGGGTCGGCGGGCAGCTGCGCGCGCGGAGAGCGCTGAGAGCGGCGGGCGCGTGCAGCCTCTCCGCGCGCCAGCTCATCGCGGGCCCCGCCGGCCCGTGCGCCCCGCGCCGCCGCCGTGCCCGCCCCGCCCGCCGGCCCCGCCCCGCCGAGGCGCCCGGCTCGCCGCGCCGCCGCGCTCCCCACGCTGAGGTCACCGGCGCCCGCGTCTCCGGCGCCCGCGTCTCCGGCACAGCCGCGCGGCGGATCGCGCTCCGCTTGGTCTGGCTGCGGCGCGCGCCCGGCTCCCGCTCCCCGCCCACCGCCGCCTGGGCCTGCGCCCTCCCGCGGGACGACCTGCACGCGCGCGCCCGCCGCCCGGCGCGCACGCCCCGCCTCCCGTCAGCCGGCACCGGAGGGACGGGGCGGGGCGAGGGCGGGGTCCAGGGGCGGGGTCTAGGTTTCCTGGGCGGGGTCTGGGCTCCGAGAGGCGGAGTCTGCTCTCAGGACGGAGGTTTAGCTCCCTAGGGCGGGGTCTGGGCTTCTGTGGGCGTGGTCTCGCTCCCGGGGGTGGGGTCTGGTTCCTGTGGTGGGACCTGGTTTTCGAGGACGGGGCCTTGCTCCGGAGAGCGGGTCTGACTTCTGGGGCGGGGCCTGGGTTCCGGGATGAGTTTCTGGGCTCCAGGGGCGGTGTCTGTTTCCTGGGGTGTGGCCATCCTCAGGGGGCGGACGTGGTCTCCCGGGGTCTGTTTCTAGGCTCCCAGGGGCGGGGCCGCTCTCAAAGGGCGGGGCCTGGCCCCCTCGGAGGCGGAGCCTAAGCTTCGGAGTGGAGGCGGGGTCTGCTCCGCGGCGGGGCCTGCTCCGGGGCGGGGCCAGATGTCACCACGTGTCCCAGCCGGCCTGGGACCCTCCTTGAGCTTTGTGGCCCTGGGGTGCTGCCAGGCGCTGGGGAGCAGGGGAACCACAGAGGCGAAGCGGGGTGGGAGATCCCTGCGGAGACAGGTCGGGAGGCGCGTCGGCCCCTCAGTGGGGTGTCACGGGGAGTAGGCCCGACGCCCGCCGCCCCGGCGCGTCCCCGAGGACAGAGGGTGTGCGATGTCCCCGCGCGGCCGCGAGCTCGGGGAGGAGCCACGCGGGACAGGAGCGCGAGTGGACGAGCCGGGCCTGGTGACGGGGGCCGGCACCGTGTTGGCGATTCCCAGCCCCGTGCGGAGGACGCGCACACCGGCCCGGGTCCCCTCTCCGTGAGCCCGGGCGTCTGGGTGGTCAGCGGCCCTGCACCCACGCGCGGCCACGCGAGACCCCGCCCGTGGGCTGCGAAGGGCCTCGCAGATCTGAGCCCGGGCCGGGTGCTGCTACTACCGAGGCTGGGGGCGGCCTCGTCCTGAAGCCCGGCCTTGACCTTGGGGCGGCCTGCTCGACCACAGCCTTGGACACGCGGGCCTGGTCCGCACGGCCGAGGACACCGGTGGGCTCTGTTGCGGGCGTGGGTGACCCGGAGTGGCCACCGCCGCCGCCTCGCGCGCTCCCTAGAGGGCGCCGGCCCTGCCCTGGCCGGTGCCCGCGCCCCTGGGCAGCGAGGAGGACGCGCGGCTGCCCAGCTCCTTGGCGAGGCCGGCGCGGGGTCCCAGCTGGGCTCGGGCCGCCTTCTTGCCCGCGTTCACTGCCCGCGCTGTCAGGGGAGCCCTGCTCGTCCAAAAGTGTTTAAAGTCAGATGTGATTTCCGGGCTTCAGCTATGCTGCCTGGGTCTGGCCCTGAGGAGGCACTGAGAGGAGACCAGAGACGACCAGGAAGGGAGAAACGGAGGCATGCCCTGTCCCTCCGCCTCGGGTGGCTTCTCCTGCTCCTTCGTGGAGGCTCTGAGGATGCAGCTGTCCCTGGGAGGTCGCTCTTTCTGGTACCTTTTTGCCCTCGTGCTGCCTTACAGTCAAAGGTGATAGTGGAAGCCGAGCGTGGTGGTGAACACCTGTCATTCCAGCACTCTGGAGGCTGAGGCAGGAGTCTTCCAAGTTTGAGCCCAACCTGGGCAACTTAGCGAGATCCTGTCTCAAAAAAACAAAAACAAACAAAAAACAAACCACCAGAAAACAGGCTGAGGGTGTAACTCAGTGCAAAAGTCTTGGGTTTGATCCCTAGTGCTGGGGAAAAAAACAAAAAACAAACAAACAAACAAAATTACATGCTCCAGGTTCTGATTTCTCATTCTACTGCAGGGCTTTCTGCGAGGGCCTGGGACCTGCAAGGCTGCAGAAGCCAGTGGCTCTGCATGACCTCAAGTAAGACATTCTTTTCTTTTCTTTTTCTTATCTTTTCTTTAAAACAAAGTCTTGCTGTGCGCTCAGGCCTGGCATCTATGCTCCTGGGCTCAAGTGATCCTCCTGCCTCAGCCTCCTGAACAGCTGGGGCTACAGGCATGTGCCACTGTGCCTGGCATATTGGGAGATCTTCAACGCATCTTTAATCTGTGATCATCACATCCCTGAGTCTGTGCCGCCCAAGGCCTTGGAGTCCCCGACTCAGCACACCTGTGTCTTCCTGGCCGCAGGGGCACTCGAGCACTTCCTTATGCATTTCCTCCTGTCTTTGTGCACAGCTTTGCCTACTGAAATACACATTATTTTGTTAAAAACTGCTGTCTTATTTCCTGTTTAATGTTACCATGACAGCACTTTTTAAAAATATATGTCCAGGGAAGCGGTGCATACGGGGACTCTCACTTCAAGGGAAGGACGAGGAAGGGCTGAGGGCTCCCGACCCAGCGGGGCATCCTGCAGCGCGCCCCCTGGCGGCCGGTGTTGGGATGGCACAGTAGGTACAAGCAGGTGTGCACCCCAGGTAGGTAGGATGGGTCGGGGTTGAGTATAATTTAAAATAGTTTTGGGTGATTCTAAGAGACTTCTTTCACCAGTGTGCAGCCTCCCTCACAGGCTTTGGCATGTTTGCTCAACTTGAAATTAAAGATTTAGACTCCTTTCTACTAGCAACATAACTGCTAAAAATTTTTAATTATATATTTTTAAAGTTCTGAGATTATTTTTTTTGGCAGTACTGGGAATTGAACCCAAGGCCTTCATATTGAGCTACATCCCCAGCCTCTATTTTATTTTACTTTTTATTTTGACACAGAGACTTGCTAAATTGCCCAGGCTGGGCTCAAACTTGCAATCCCCCTGCCTGGGCCTCAGAGTGCTGGGAATTCAGGCACAAATCACTACGCCCACCGGGGCTTCTGAGATTGATGAACAGGGAAACTTCGCTTAAGTAAGGAAACTCTAATCAAATTCTCTCCCTTCCTGGCCAGTAGTAGTGGCTTCTGAAAACTCCAGGGTAATTAATGAGTTAGGGGCCGCCTCTTCACACCTTTCACCACGCAGGTTCTGAAATGCGCAGCATGCCCTGTGATTACTTCTACTGCAACTCACCATTACTTATTCCTCTTGCTGCAAAGTCATTGCCTTTGGGTATGTCTTAGTGGTAGTGCTCTTGCCTAGCATGTGAGGCCCTAGGTGAGATGGGGCGCAAAATAGAAGATGGTAGTCATCACTTCTTCCTGTCACCAGGTGCTTGCCTGTAATCCCAGTACTCGGGAGGCTGAGGCAGGAGGATCGCCATGAGTTTGAGGCCAGGCTGGACGACATAGTGAGATGTGGTCTCAACAACAACAAAAAAAAAAAAATTAAAGACTGCAAACCTAGGGAAACCCCCAACACTGAGCCGCCTCCCACTAAGAGGACAGCATCTGGGTCCTGTGGACACTCCCTGTGAGCCCGGGGCTCACAGAGCCACACTGTCCTGGTCCTGCAGTGACAGGGCGCAGCCTGAATTCTCAAGATTCCCTTTGCTCTCGGGGACAGCATGAATGACCCTGGGCTGGGGAGAGGGGAGCTGCTAGCAGGAGGGGTGTTATGGGGGGTAGGGGAGCACCTGCTGTTTATTCTGTTGCATTTAGTAGGACAGACACTTAAGGCTGACGTAGACCGCAAGAGATTTTCTTTTTCTTTTTCTTTTTTTTTTTTTTTTTGCAATGCTGGGAGCAAACTCAAGTCCTCAAGCAGACTAGGCAGGTGCTTTAGCCCCGAACCCGAAAGGGGGCTTTGAACTGAGCTAAAATCACCAGCAAGATTGTATGTGTGCTGGATGTGGTGGTGCACACCTGTAATCCCAGCACTCAGGAGGCTGAGGCAGGAGGATCTCCATGAGTTTGAGTCTAGCCTGGGCTACATAGTGAGTTCAAGAGAGAGACCTTGTCTCAAAAAACAAAGGCGTGCGTGTATGTGTCTCCACCAGAAATCTGTGCTGTCAGACGCCAGGGCCTGCTAGTGGACTCCTGCTACCACCCAAGTCTCACCCATTCAGCAAATGAATTTCCCAAACCCAGAGGACCCCACGATGCCCCCTTGGGCCTTGTCCCCGCCTAGGCTCCTTAAGGACCTGAGCGATGAGCAAGGATGGCAACTGCATGCCACCTGCTGAGGCCATGGCGTGGCCATGGGCACTGGGGACACGGGCGTCTCTACGCCATGCGTGAGCTCAGCTGCTGCACGAGGCTCGGCAAGGAACTGGCCAGTCGCTCCCCACACCTGCTTTGATGTGGGCCCAGCCGGGAGGCCTTCTGTTTGAGGACAGGACTCTGTCCCTAAGCTGTAGGTGTCAGGGTGGTTCCCTAGTCTGGCTCAGCTTCCTGGGGCTCCCGGGAGCCCCTCCTTAACCTCCTGGGGGGCGCAGCGTGGGGTCACTGCGGCTCCAGGGGGCGGCAACTGCACAAGCCCCTGAGTGGAGCTTGGCTGTGCGGGTGAACCCTGTCCAGCGCCTGTCCCCCGGGATAAATCACTGATCACAGTGATGCCACGAGGGGACAACACCGTGCACAGCCGGCTTGGGAATGTGTCCCCTTCCTGCCATGCACCCGACCGAGGTCCATCCCAGAGGGCATCTGACAACTGTCTCTGCGATCTTCAGTGTCCTCCAGGTGGGATCCTTTGGGGTTTTGGGTGGGTTGTTTTTTGGGCTTTTGAGACAGGGTCTCACTAGGTAGTTCAGGCTGGCCTGGAACTCAATATATGGCCTCAAACTGGTGGTGATCCTCCTGCCTCAGCCTCCTGAGTGCTGGGATTATAGGTGTGTACACGCTGCTTGTTTTATTTGTTGAGTTGAGGTTTCTCTATGTTGCTCAGGCCTGCCTCTAAGTCCAGCTCCTCCTGCCTCAACCTCTCGAACATGTTGGCAGTGCTGGACCCTACCCCAGAGGTTCTGTCAGTGGGCCTGGGCAGGACGGAGTCAGCAGAAGACCACATCTGAGCCGCCACCTCAAGGCGTGGCAGCTGGTCCTTGCTGAAGCCAGTTTTGCAGACAGGGCGAGCACGAAGTCCCGTGCAATCCTGCATCCCATGGAGAAGGCCGTGGGAGAGCGATGCCGCGTATCAAGGTAGAGAAAGGGTGTTCCATGATTTGACCAGAGGCAGCCGGGACAGGGGGGTAGAGTAAGGCTCGCTCCATCTTGCGTGACTGGGAGGGTGGGCGATAGGTTCCCAGAACAAGTTTTCATCTCGTTAAGGTTTCTCGCTGACTCCTTTCAATAGAGTGTTAATTTCGTCCCAGAAAAATAGTGGGAATCACATCGCACAAAATGAGGTTCTACTGTGGATCAGGTTCAGGACCCACTGACTGACTGACTGATGGTGGTGCTGGGGATTGAACCCAGGGCCTTCAGACTGAACCACATCCCCAGCTCTTTTGTTTAAATTTTTATTTTGAGATAGGATCTTGCTAAGTTGCCCAGGCTGGGCTCGAACTTGTGATCCTCCTGCCTCAGCCTCTCAGTGGGCTGGGATGACAAGTGTGCACCGCCACAGCCAGCAGGGACCCGTGTTCTTCTGCATCAGCACGGGAGTTAGTGGTTGGGAGAGTGACGGTGCCTGACCTCAGATGCAGTCTGGGCAGTTGGGGCTGGCGGCCAAGGAGCAGGCAAGGAGAGCTGAGGAGGGCCATGACCAGGTGAGGTTTGTGTCCCGAGGCTTCTTCTGTTGGAGGCTTGGTCCTTCTGTGGCCATGTGGCTGGTGACGGGACCTTAGAGGTCAGGGCCTTCAGGGCAGCCCTTAGGTGGCCGTGGACGTAGCAGCAGTGGGACCCTGAGCACTCGTGAAAATGCTATGGGTTGTATCTGGATGTCCCCCAAAGCCTCGTGCCGTCAAAGGGGAGCTTGTGGAAGTGATAGGATTACGAGGTGTTAGGGCTACAAGTGCTGTTAGGTCTGGTCTGAAGAGGCGGTCACGGAGTGTGGCCTGCAAGGATTCCTCTGCCTCCCCCCGACTTCCTGTCCGCCATGATGTGAGCAGCTTCTCCTCCGCCAGACCCTCTGCCTCACAGCCTCCCTTGGAGCCAGCAGACTCTGGTGTGACCTTCCCTGTCACACCCCGGTGACCTGACAGACAGCACATCTAACTATGAACCCAGCAGTAGACTAATCCCCCACGAGCATGGCTTCCCCCGATCCAGTGACCTCCCAAGAGCCCACTTACGGCCGCATGAGGCTTTGGGTGACATCTAGATATAAACCACAACACCAAGCAACAGCAGAGACTGTCGCTTCTCGACCTCATCCTTTTCCCCAAGAGCTCGTCAGGGCCTCGGGATGGGCCGAGGGCTCCGGCCATGCCTGAGCCGGGGGCAGAGCGGGGGCAGAGATGCCCCCCCACCAGCTAAGGCCACACAGCTGAGCTCCTTCCACCTCCGCCTCACAGAGCAGGTGGCATCTGCAGCTCCGAAGCCCAGGGCCCCGGGGAACAGTGACATGATGCTTCTTCACACTGCTCACAAGTGTGACCGTCTCATCGAAAATCACCTTTTTAAAGAAAAGGTGACAGAAAACGATGGCTGTGAGAATTGTACCTCGGTCTCAAGGGTCTGAACTGTATCATTTACTAGAGTCCAAGGCTGCAGATTTAATAGTATGTATTTTCTGGGCCAATTTGTGGAGAAAGAAACTCCTGTAATGTCACACTGGCTCCAGTCCTTGCCTCGGCAAGCTGACTTTGGGAGACTCTTGTGTCCTCTGCCCCTCCACTCTTCCTTCCTTCTTTCTTCTGGTTGTTCTTTGTAAAATTTCAATCTTACCCATTCATTTTTTTACAGGTAGCATTTTTGACTTGTGCTATGTTTGGCTCTTGAACATCCCCAAAGGGCCCTGAGTTGAAGGCTTGGTCCTCTGACCAAGGTGCTATTGGGAGGTGGAGCCTCCTGGGAGGAAGTGAGGCCACTGGGGTGTGGCCTTGAAGAGGACAGTGGGGAGGAAGTGAGGTCATTGGGGGTGTGGCCTTGAAGAGGACAGTGGGGAGGAAGTGAAGTCATTGGGGTTGTGGCCTTGAAGAGGACAGTGGGGAGGAAGTGAGGTCATTGGAGGTGTGGCCTTGAGGGGATGTTGGGACCAAGCCCTTCCTTTTCCATCTCCCTGGCCATGAGGTGAATGGCTTCTTCCTCCATGCATCCTTCACCATGACATGCTGCCTCACCACAGGCCCAAAACCAAGAAGACCAACTGACAATAGACTGGAAACTCTGAAACCATAAGCCACAATAAACCTTTCCTCCTCCTAAATTGATTACCTCAGGTATTTGGTCATAGCAGTGGAAAGCTGACCAACACAATTTGGCTTGATGCTATGCTAAAAGACAAGGAGGCAACTGACCGTGAAGGGATGTGCAGGACATGGCTCCTTCCAGTCCTCTGGGTGTGCTCACAGCCCTTACTGGAGTCTGCAGTGTGACAGTGACCATACAAGAGTACCTGCAAGTTCAGGGGTGCCCTGGCTTCCCCATGGCCGGCCCATCTGTGGGAAGGGGCTGTCTGGTTTAGTTTCAAGATGTTGCATTTGTGCCCAGAATTCCATTAGCCAGACATACAAAGACTGATAAAATATGTGGTGAATGTTTAAATTTTAAAACTATTATAGTAAAAAACATGTTGCCACAAATCCCCCTCAAAATCTCACCCTTCCTTCAAACACTCATCCTATCATTCTTGCCACTTTTTTCTTTTCTTTTCTTTTCTTTTTTTTGAGACAGGGTTTCACTTGTAACCCAGGCTGGCCTTGAACTTGCAGCAATCCTCCTGCCTCAGCCTCCTGGGTACTGGGATCACAGGTGTGCGCCTCCACACCCAGCTTCTTGCCACTTTCTGAAGCAGCTCTGGAGTCTTCTTTCCTGAGTGTCTTTATGATGTTTGATCAACAATATGGCAACTGCTGCCCTCAAGTGCCGCCAAAGGAAAAGCAGGCTCCTAAAAACGCTGTGTCCTCACCCGCCTTATTCACAGGATCTGGTATAGTAAGACTCCTGGCTCTTCCCCAAAGTCCAAATGAGCATGAAAGGTGAACATTTTGAATCAATTCGGGACTTCAAGGCAGCCAGGACAGCACAGCTGAAGACTTTACTTCCTGAAGGTCAAAAAGAATCTTTGCTCGTCAGACGCTTACTGATGAGTAAGCTGCTAGTCCCGGCCACGGGTCAGGTTGTTGTCGCCTGCGAGGCTCTGGGAGAGAGAAGACTGAGACCCTCCTCCGGCGCGACCCTGTGGGGTCGTTTTCAGCCCAAGGTAGGAAGATCGGGAGGCCGTGGTTGCCTGTGCTTATGCTTAGTCATTTCCTGTGTCTACACCAGAGACTCCTAAAAGAAGTCATTTATTTTCATTTTCTTTATTCGTATTTTCTTGGTGTCAAGGACTGAACCCGGGGAGAAGCACACACGGTCTGTGCTCTGCTGAGCCGCACCCCAGCTCTTCCTAGGAGGGTTTAGACGAGGGAACTGGAGGGACAGATGCTAGCTAAGAAGTTAAACCTTCGCTTTGGGGTTAGCTATGGTGGTTGGTTGGTTGGTTTTGTGTTTTTGTTGGTGTTGTCATTGTTATTTTATTTTCTGTTTTTTTGAGACAGAGTCTCACTATGTAGCCCAGGCTGGCCTCAAACTTGAGGAGATCCTCCCACCTCAGCCTCCTGAGCGCTGGGATTACAGTCATGCACCACCACGCCCAGCTTGGCTGTGGTGTTTTAAAGCATGTGACCAATTATGTGGACTAACATTTTGTCCACTAGCTGGAAGGAACATCTGTGCCCCTGCCCTGGTCTCCCTCCCCACGGATCTGTTCTCATCCACTTTAGGAAGAAAAGCTGTCCAGCACTGATTCCTTTTGGGTTTTGTTTTCTGCTTTGAACTGGCATTTAAGCTACTCAGGAGTTTCCTTCCTTCTTTCTTTATTTCTTTTATTTCTCGTTGGTTGTTTGAAACAGGCTCTTGCTACGTAGGTTAGGCTGGACTTGAACTCACTATGTAGCCCAAGCTCATCTCAAACCCATGGAGACCCTCCTGCCTCAGCCTTCCAAGTGCTGGGACTACAGGGGTGGGCCACCACACTCAGCAGTTTCCTGAATTTGAAAATAACCTTCTCTTTGGTGACAAGGGGCAGTGGCTATCACACTTCAGTGTGCCTAGGCATCACCCAAGGGTCTGTCCAGACACCGCGGCTGGACCAGTCCTGGGGCCCTGGGGGCTCAGCAGGTAAGGGGGGCTATGATCCAGCAAGGCTGCAGGCACTGCTGCAGGGGCTCGGAGAAGCCCCTGGCTAGACAGGTACAGGTAGGGCTGGCCTGGTGACCCCCGCTGCAGTGGGCCGCCTGCTACCTGGGCCCCCAGGCCTGGTTCTGTGGGCGCTGGGGAGGTGAGCAGTGCCTTGATCTGTCAGAGGACACAGCAGCAACAACTTGGTTTACAGATTTGTGTATGTGTGTTTGTTTCTGTGTTTTGCAGTATTGGGGATTGAACCCAGGGCCTTCCCACCGGGCCCCAGCCTTTTTTAAAAAATTTATTTTGAGACAGGGTCTTGCTAAGTCTCTACATTGCCTGGGCTGGGCTTGCACTTGGGTTCCTCCTGCCTCAGCCTCCTGAGTGCTGGGATCACAGGCGTGTGTCGCTGTGCCGGGCTGGTTTGCAGTTCCTAACTGGCTTTCTTTTTACCACTCTAGAACTGGGCAATACTTCTTCCCATGCAACGGAGCAAGTGTCCCAGGGCTGCGTGTCGCAGGCCGGTTTTACAGACGAGAAGGCTGGGTGGAGACAGAGAACGCAGGGTGGGTCAGTCTTTTCTCAGCTGTTTTGCTTGTGTGCAGAACACACACACACACACACACACACACACACACACACGGCACAGTAGGGCAATAGCTGAATGCTGACCCTCTCGATTCTTTTTGTAGGAAGTGAAGGATTAAAACGAGAGCTCTGCGCTCTCCTGGCCCTCAGCCTGCTTGAGAAATGCAGCCTCTCTCATTCTGTTTTGTCGGGGGTGGGGTGGGGTCTGAGCATGACTTAGTTCAGGACATGGAGCTTTAGCGCAAGTGACTCCATTTTCATTTTTATTTTATTTCTTTTACTTTGAGAAAGGGTCTCCCTATGCAGCCCAAGCTAGCCTCAAACTCTGGGTGATCCTCCCGCTTCAGCCTCTCGACTGCTGAGATTACAGGCGTGTGGCACCACGCCCTGCTCTCCGTTTTCATTTTCCCCTTGTCAGTGGGGCCAGTGCAGGAGCCTCGTCCAGAGCAATGGCCGGCAGTAAGGTTCCTCTAACACGTCTGCAAGGGGAGCACAGACCCACGCAAAGCCATCTCCCGACGGTTTACAGGCGTCTCGTTCAATCACAGAGTGTGATGGGAAAGAGTCTGAGCCCCGGACCGAACCACTGTGCAGGTTCTGTGAGTCAGAAACCTCCCTGCAAGGCTTCCCGCCTCTGCGATTTCCTTTTCACTGCATCTTGCAGGGTCCTGTTTACTTATCAAAGCAGGTGGTCACCGGGCGTGGTGGGGCACGCCTGTAACCCTAGCACTCAGGAAGCTGAGGCAGGAGGATTGCTATGGGTTGGAGCCCAGCCTGGGCTACATAGTGAATTCAAGGGCAGCCTGAACTGCATAGCGAGACCCTATCTCAAAAAAAAAAAAAAGCAAAAAAACCAGGTGGCGTCTTGCTCCTCGAAGAACTTCTCTTTGCTCAGCCCTGAGCTACCCCAGGAGAAAGCAGGCCAGAGCCCCCGCACCCTGCAGTCATTGGCACCAGAACAGCAGGGTCACTCAGGGCGAGGGGCTCAGGGAGTAGCCCACACTGCAGGTGTGGCCCCCAGAACTAACATCCATTTCGTAAATTTCCTTTGCCATTTTACAGGCAGTTATGCAGTGGAGGACTGAAAGTGTTTCATAAGTTAAATATTTCTGCTGGCTATGGTGGCGCATATCTGTAATCCCAGAACTCTGGAGGCTGAGGCAGGAGGATCACCATGAGTTTGAGCCCTGCCTGGGTTACATAATGAGTTCAAGGCTAGCTTGAACTACACAGTAAGACCCTGTCTCAAAACAACAACGACAACAAGTCTTTCTTCAATTAAAACAAAAATCCTATGGATTCAAGGAAACATCGCACATCTTATTTTACAGCAGCTGGAAAAACTGGAAACGCTCATATTTTTCATATCTAAGTGCAAACATTCACTCTCGTCAGTCTGATTAAAGCCGAGAGCTTCATCACCAAGGCTTTCTGGATTAAAACTGTAACCTTAGAGACGAGGTTGACTCATGGACCAGGGCGAACGCACGCTAGACAGATTCCTCTGGCTTGGAGGTGGAAGCCAGGGCGAGCGGAAGTCTCTCCTGCCCGGGTTATAGGTGTGAGGACGGAGCCGAGGGATTGGAGGGAAAAATACCCTTGCTGAGTTGGAGCAAACAAACACACAGCAGGCAAAGCTCCTCCTCTCTGCACCAAGGATGAGGATGGAGCCCAGGGCCTCCGCGCGCTAGGCCAGGTGGGCGCCCTGCCCGGCCTGTGGGCCGGTTTCTCCTTGGGTCGGAGATGGAGAACAGATTTGCCACAGGGCTGGGGTAGGGCTCTGGGTGGAGCGTGGGTTCCATCCCTAGCTCTGCAAAAAGATGGCAAAGGAAAGAAAAAAAAGGAAGCCTACGAGAAAGATAATAAACACAAGTACCAGCTCTCGAATTTCTTGTCTGCTCTCCTCTCCCGCCCGCCCTCCGGAGCTCTTGTGGACCGTTTTGCTCCCCACAGGCCTGAGCTTCTCTTTTTCTCCACTCCCTTCTCCCCAGCTGCGATGACTGTGCTAACCCTTCTGTCTCTTACTAATACTGCCCCTCTCAGAGCCTGGGTCCTTCTGGTATAAAATGAGGGCGCTGATGCAATTGCCTTCTCCCACCGAGGTTTTCTTGATCCAACCTAAAGCCTTGGGGACAGGCGGACACTGCCCAGGACATGGTTCAGATGCCAAGGCCTTGATCCCAGCAGGGCTGAAGGAGTGGATGGAGAAAGCACAGCACGGCCCTGGGGGAGAGCGAGTTTGGTCCAGGAAAGGTGGCAGCTGGCACCCCTGACTGCGCCCCACCTGCGCATCATTTCCTCCTCTCCGAGCCCTGGTCCCCGTAACCCATCACGCTGACCCCATCACACGGCACGCCTCTCTGCCCAGGGTGGCCTGGGCTTTCCTGACCCCCAGGGGGGTGTAACACAGGCAGCCTCACTTCGCGTGCTGGTCTTTTTCTGTGCGCGCACGCGTGCTGCTGGGGGTGGAACCCAGGCCCTTCACACTACGCTACTTCCCCGGCTCTGATTTATTTATTTTTATTTTTAGGCGGGGTCTCACTAAGTAGCTAATTTGCCCAGCTGGGCTCAAATTTGTAACCCTGCTGCCTCAGCCTCCCAGAGGGAGGGCTAGAATTATAGGTGTGATTATTTTTGTGTTCTTTATTGCATTTGTTCACAGCGCGGGAGTTTTTAATTTTGATGACGTCTAATGTGTCTATGTTTTTCTTTTGCTGCCTCTGTAGTTGGTGCGTTTCAGTTTCTCGTTCCTGGGACACAGCACTCAGGCAGGAGTTAGGGGAGCAGAGGTTTATCTGGGGCACAGTTTGCGGAGGTTTCAGTCCGCAGTTGCTGGCTCCCAGGCCAGGCAGGTGGCAGAGGGGGATGGCGGGAAGCACACAGCACAGCACCCTGCTCTGCCGACTTTTCTCTAGAAAGGCCCCAGCCCGTGGGGAGCCTCAGACTCGGGGGAGGCTGCCCCCCATCTTCCAGATCCGCCCCAGACTGAGCCCAGCCCTGCCCTTGTGTTTGTCACCAGCCTCCGGCGTGGCCTGGACAGGTCACCTCACTGCTCTGAGTCGCCATCCTGGGCAGAAACCATGGCTGGCGGGGTCAGTGAGAAGTCACCCGTCGGAGAAGGGCGTGGACAGCAGCCGGAGTCCCAGGTTAGCAGGGCCATTGCGACCCTGAAAAGGGGGACTGTGGGATCCAGGAACGCCGAGGCCTCGGCCTGCCACCACCTAGTCCTGCCCCAGCCTGGCACTTTGCATACAGCTGAGAGCTGGCCCCTCGGAAGTCACCGCTGCCACCCGCACACAGCGCAGGGACACAGAGGAGCGGCTGTCGCCAGAGGTGCAGCAGGAAGACTGCGCGGTCCCTGGTCCCTTGTCCTGGCCCTCTCTGCCCCGCCCTTTTCATTTGTAATTTTAATTAACATAACCGGACTGGGAGCCCAAGGTCTCAAGTTTAGCGCTCAACTGCAGGCTCTTCAGGGACATGGGAGAAAGAAACGACAGCCGAAGTTAGAAACCGTAGGGCTTGCACAAGGTGACCGTAAGAGCGCACTGTGACCACCACTTGCAGAACAGGAGCGCTTTCTCCTCCAGGAGCAGATGCACTGCAGGGAGCGCCGTGAGGCCAGAGGTCCGCACCCTCATCCCCGGCGATCTATCCGATTAGCCTGCGACCCGACCTGTGGGGCCCCAGAGCCCAGCTGCAAGCTCTAATCCATGAGAAAGGGTGCGGCTTCCAATCCCTGCCAGCCCCAGGGAGGGCCGGTTACCCAGGAGAGAGCTGGGCTGTTTTCCGGGGTGAAATTCACAGGGAGGCTGCAGGAGGGAATAAATGAAAATGAGCCTGGGGTTCTCCCTCGCAAAGGCTCACCCCAGGCGGGCTCAAGCACATGGCCACGGGCGGAGCTGCGGGACCAGCTTCCTGCCCTCCCGCTAGTGCCGCCCCGGCAAGTTTGACTGCTCGCTACTTATTACTCAGTTTGTTATGACGATTAACGCGGTGCTCACTACAACACCACAAGGACGCCTGTGCGGAAAGGCGCGGCCTCAGAATTGTAGAGAAGCAGCAGTTTCGCAGACATTCTGCGAGGTGGTGGCAACCTGAGAGTGAAGTGTTTTGCAAAGCATGGCAGTGACCATTGTATGGTAACCTCCGGGGTTAACGCCCACGTCTGCGTAGATTTTCACGTGGGAGTTTTCTTAGGATACACAGGTCTCATGGGAAGCATCCAGGAGGCCGTGTGGAATCCCAGACAGCCAGAAATGAGGTCAGAGAGACTCCCCGCCCTGCCCCAAGTGTGCGCAGCTCCCAGGCCGCTCTTGGCAGGAGAGCTTTTCAGTGGTGCTGGGATGGAGCCCAGGGCTTTGTGTGTGCAAGGCAAGCCCAAGCTGCTGCTGCTTTTCTTTTAAAGCTCCTCCTTCCAGAAGTTGGTCTGGACAGATGACAGTTAATTTGTCATTGTAACTGGATTAGGAGAGCCCTAGAGCAGCGGCAGGATCATGGGGCCGCTGCACTCATCCATGGATTAACCATAGCAGCTCACAGCTGCGTGTGCTACAGGGGATGGGGCTGCGTGGAGGTGGTCACCAGGGTGGCCTTTGGAGGGTGTTTCCCTCGCTGGCCTCTTCCCTGTGCTCTGCTCTAGCCACCATGAGGTGAGCACCTGTCCTCTGCCATGCTCTTCTGCCATGATGTTTCTGCTTTTGGAGCCAGCCAACCATGGACTGAATCCCTGAAACTGTGAGCCAAATGCACTTCTCCTCCTTTAGCTTGGGGGTGCCAGGCATCGTGTCCCGGCATGGAACAGCTGCCCAGCACACCTCCAGCATCGGAGCCAACGGAGACACAACCGGCGAGCACCTGGGAGAAGCCCAACAGCAAGATGCCTGTGAGTCATTTGTATGATATTCCCAGGACTGAAAACTGGCCCACGGCAGAAGCCAGGTGGCGCCTTTGGAGGGGAGGGAAGAGTGAGTTCAAATAGAACAGGAAAAATGCTTTTGCAGACATGCTAGGTGCTAAAACCAAGCCAGGGTGGGAAGTAGTACATAAGATGTAAAACCATGAACACAGTGATCTGAGACTTAAGGGATTGTGCCAGTTTTCAGCAGCTGGAGCCAGGACAGGGTCTGGGCTTTGTCACCCGGTTGACCTGGGCAAGTCCACAGATACCTCTGAGTTCTTGGTGGGCTTCCCCTTTATGCAAATAGGGGATCGGGACAGTTGTCCTGTCACTCACCTGGCCTGGCACCAGACTTAAACTGTGCAGTGGGAAGACTCGGTCGGCATCCCATCAGATGTAAACGAAGGATTAAAAAAGTGTCTGCAGTGCTCATCCCTAAGCCTGAGGTCATTCGGGGTCCTGTGCTCTGTGCACGTCCTCTGGGTTTTTATGACCTTTGATATGTCCTGCCTCCTTGGGTGTCCAGTGCGCCCTAGCCCGAATTCCTGCCTCACCACAGACCCTTGAGTCACCCTGGGGACTTCCACATGGCCACTCAGAAGTCCTGGAGAGCCAATTGGCAGCTCTAGTTCCTGGGGACGGAGGCTGTGGTCACTACCAAGGTGGCGATGGCCGGTCCTGAGGGAGGGGTGCGGGCAGAGGCTGGGCGAGGGCAGTGGGGTCAGAACGATGCTGGCCCTGGGTGCATCTGGCTTCCACCTGGCTCCTGGGGATGGAAACTTCTCCGGCGTCCATCACCGCGCCTTGACAACCAGTGAGGACCCCCCGCACCCCCCCATGGCTGTCAGTGTCGTGTCGTGAGCAGGGTCCCACTGGGCACAGGATGTACCTTCTCAACCTTGATAATCTGCAGGCGCCGGGAAGCGGGCTGCGCAGGGGGGATCTGGTCCTGGGGCAGGCGGTGGCAGCTGGGAAATGGAGCTGCCCGGGACCACAGTTTGGCCACCAGTGGGTCCCTGGCTCTGCTCCCTGCTTGCCCTCCCCTGGGAGCTGTCTGTCCTGGGGACAGCACGGAGACCCTTTGTCACCAAGCAGTTTCCAGGAGCGTGGCGCGCCGTGCTGTGCCGTGTGAAGCTGCTCAGCAGAGACGCATTAGAGGAGAAACATCGCAGCAGCGCCGCTGAGCCCGCCCAGGACGAGGAGCCACCCCACGGCCGAGAGCAGCAAGGTGTGACAGCACGACTGGGCAGCTGAGGGGCAAAGCTGCCCAGGGCCCCCTCCATTTCTCAGTGTCCTTCTCTCCCCTTCTCCCAGCCCAGTTCCTCCTGCAGTCCCAAGACCACGGGACGTCGTCACCTCGCTGTCACTGACATTCACTCCAGACTTGCAGACAGCTGGCTCCAAGGACAGGGGCATTCCACACGGAGTAATCACCTGTTGACCCACAACGGGACATGGGGACATGGATGTCACCCCATAGACGGCTGTCAAGGCGCGGGGGACACAGAGCTGGCAGGGTCCATCCAGACCCAGAGGGCAGCCGTGAGACCACTGGGTCACTAAGGCCAGGGAGGTCAGGGCTGGACGTACGCCCGAGGCCCCAGCGCACCTGAACCCGGGTCTGGTGGGATGTGGGTTGCTGTGGAAACAACACAGCCTCGGGGACAGGTGGGATGCGGGTCCAGAAGGAGGAGGAAGGGGGGGGAAGAGGGGGGAGGGGAGGAGCAGGAAGAGGGGAGGCCAAGCAGCTGTGAGTCCAAGCGAGGGGAGTGGGGGTGCGGGGCCTGGGGGATGCAGAGGCAGCCGCAGAAATATGTGGGACTCACTGCATTTTTTTCTAAAAAAGAAAAAAAAAATCCTAGATGGTGATGAGGATGAAAAAAATCTCATGATGGAGGAAAGGAAAAGAAACAGAAAAACCTGGCAGGGCCGCTGGCCGGGGATGAGGAGGGAGAGGAAGTCACCTCGGTGGGACCTGAAGACGCCGCCAGGGACGGGGAGGGCGCAGGAGAGGGGAGAGGGCGAGGGCGGCGACTGGAGCCTGGGAGCCGGGGAGGCGGGGAGGCGGGGAGGCGGGGAGACGGGCTCCACCCGGCGCCTGCGCTGCCCACCGGCTGGAGTGACCTTCGGGCAGAGCCCGCGGCTGGGACGACACAGCCTGGGGCGCCGGGCAGTCCCGGAGTCAGCGCTGCAAACTTACAATGTCATCGTCGGCGCTCTGGCGCCTCCTAGTGGCCATTTTGCACTGTTGCAGCAGCTCTTTGGTGATTGGGTCTTCCACTAAGTCCACTGTTTCCCAAGTGATGGGAGGTGGCTTCATGAATGTCCCCACTACAGGAAGGTACAGAAAATAAAATGAAGCGAGTCCGGGCTTGGAGTGTCTTCCACAGCATCCCCTCACCAGCAGTAATACTGGTTCTACAAGGGGTTCCCAAGGTTGTTCATGTCACATGAAGGTCTGACCGCACAGAGGACAGCTCCTGGGAGCCACGGCCGCTGCGTTTTAATCCCACTCTGCTGGGGCTGTGTTGGCCTAGGAAGTGATATCAGAGAGGCCACAGGTGCGACTTTGGACTCTGTGCCACAGGGCTTCCGATGAAGCTGAGCAGCAGGTGGGAGGCTGTGTCCCCTGGCAGCAGGTCTTAGTCACTTTCTTGTCGCTGAGACACAATAGCTGCCACCCACAACTCTAAGGAGGAGGTTTATTTTGGTCAGCTGGCTCCAAGGCAGGGTGGCATGGCAGAGGGGAAACAGCCCATGGCAGGGCAGCCAGGAAGCAGAGAGATCAAGGGAGGAGGAGGGAGAGAGACCCTTCCAGGCCACGCCTCAGTACCCACCACCTCCCACCAGGCCTCACCTCCCAGTGTCACATTTAGCTCTAAATTCATCAGTGGACTAATCTACTATGAGTGTCACACCCAGGAGCCAATCACCTCCCCAAAGCCCCACCAACGAGCACATGAGGCTTTGGAGGACAGCTAGAAATAAACCATACACGGCAGCTTGGAGTGTCACAGTGTGTGCCACTGATTAAGAGCAATCCATATGTTTTAAAAGCACCAAGCAGATGGCAGGACTGCTGTCATTTCTGGCGGAGAATAAAAACCCTAATGGAAATGCTAGAGTGAAAGCCTGACTACCACCCAGGTCTCAGTGTCTGACTTCTTCACTCTCACTTAGACTCCTATTTGCTTTGGTGAAATTTACTTTGGGATCAGCCATGGGGGTGGAGTGGGGCAAGAAAGTGGCAAAGCCAGCAACATTTAAAAGACAAACCAGAGGTTTTAGCTGGCAGCCTTTATTTTGCAGTCTTGTTTATTCTTCACAACAATCCTATCATCTACATCAGCAGGCCCGGATGGCTTAGGCACTTGCCAAAGAAAGATTTTTCCTTATGTTTTCTTCTAGAAGATTTTCAGCTTTAGGTGTCATAAGTTTATGATTTGGAGTTGGTTTTAAAATGTTTTTTTTTTTTTTTTTGTGGGTACCGGGGGTCGACCTCAGGATCTCGCGCGCCAGCAGGGGCCTCTGCCGCTGAGCGATATCACTGGCCCTTTTTTCGTATGTGGGATCCAGGAGTCGAACTCGGGCCCTCGCGCTTGCCAGGCAGGCGCTTACACCACTGAGCCATCTCACCAGCCCTTAAAATGTATTTTTATGCCCGTAATCCCAGCTTAGGAGGCTGAAGCAGGAGGATTGCCGTGAGTTTGAGGCCAGCCTGGAATACAAAGACCCTGTCTCAAACAAACAAACGAACAACAACAACAAAAAAAACTATTTTTAACTGATACATAAAAACATAAAATTGTACATATCTGTGGGATATGAGTTAGTTTTTTGTACAAGACATATGGTTTGAAGTTCTCTTGCTTATGAATAACTCATTATTCTTAGCACTATGTTAAAAAAAAATCCTTTCTGCATCGAATTGCCTCTTTCTGAATTCTTTAAAAACCCACCCAGTACTTCTGGGTCTATTTCTTGACTCATTTGTTTGTTCCTTCTCCCACACTGTCTTCGTTAATGTGGATTTGTAATTAAATCTTGTAGTTGGGTATGGTAGAGTAGGTCTTCCAACTTTGTTGTTCTTCAAAACCACTTTGGCTATTCTAGTTCCTTTGTTTTTAGATATAAAGTTTAGAATTACCTTGTTGATTTCTACACACACACACACACACACACACACACACACACACACACAATCCTGGAGAGATTTTGACTGGGTTGGCATTGAATCAGTAGAAAAGTCAGGAGGGAATGAATTCTTACCAAACCCTGAAAATTCCATCTCTATTTAGGCTTTTGTTAGAACTTTTTTGTACTAAAAAGTTCTGAGTTCTTTTTTGGGCAGTGGGTGCTGTTTAAACATTACTTTAAAATATTCAATCTTCAAATGTTTATTGCTAGAAAATAAAAATACAAGTAATTTTTGTATACTGACCTCATGTCCTGCCACCAGCCTGGCAGAATCTTCTGCCTCTATGAATTTGAGCAAGCCAGGTCACTTCGATGAGGACGTATGTGGAACCACACATTATTTGTCCTTTCATGATCAGCTTATTTCATTTAGTATAATGTCCTCAAAGTTCACCCATGTCATAGCGTGCGCATAATTTCTTTCCATGTTAAGGTTACAACCTTAACCGTTCCCCCGTGTGCACGGACGACATTCTGTTTACCCACGTATCCGTCAGTGGGCACTGACGTGGCGTTGCTTCTGTTTTAGCGACTGTGAATGATACTGCTGGGACACTGATGTGCAAATCCGTTTATACACAGATACACAACTCTTTCAAGCACACACCCAGAAATGGAACTGCCATGTCATATGGCCATTCTACGTTTAACTTTCTGAGTAATCATCATACCATTTTCCACGATGGCTGCACAATTTTACACTCCCATCAGCAGTGCATCGGGTTCCAATTTCTGCACCCACACTTGCTATTTCTATTTTTGGTTTGTTTTGATAACAGGCATCCTAGTGGGGTGCAGTGGCTGTCACTCGCACCTCCCTAATGACGAACAGTCTTAAGCATCTCTCCACGTGTTTGCTGGCCTCTGTATGGCTTTGGAGAAATGTTGATTTAAATTCTTGGCCCATTGTTTATTGGGTTTCATTTTTCATTGTTGTTGAGCTGTATAGATAGAGTTTTTTTCCTATTGTTTTTATGCTCTTAATCTCATTGGTTTATGCTATATCCTTATTTCTTCCTTCTGCTTTCGTTGAGTTTAATTTACTTGTTTTCTAGTTTCTTAAAATGAAAACTTCAGTTATCTGAGACTTTTCCTTTTCTAACTTAAGTCCTTAATGCTGTCCATTTTCCTCCATGCACTACTACTCCATGCTCCAGGAATGACAGGCGCTCTTGTGGGACACGACACATGGCTGCTCGGACCTTGCTCCAGTTACAGGAACGGTGGCGACATCCATCTGTGCCCAACATCCCTTGTGACAAGGTATGGAATAATCCGCCTTCCCCTGCTCACCTCCCCTTAGCATCCCAAGGATGTGCTGGAACAGCAAGAGGTGCCACGATGTCCCTGAGGACAAAGCAGCCCCTGACCCAATCTTCTATTAGGAAGCAGTCCCCGAGAACCCCACAGAGAAGGCTCAAAAATGCTCCCCACAGCCCAGGTGAATGCGCCCCACCCGCACTCTTCCCAGAGAAGACACTGACGCCAGGCCCATCCTTCTGCTCCCCGGCCAATCCGATCTTCCCCGTCGGCTTCCTTGTAGCCACCCCCCCCCAGCCTTCCGTTTCCTCTTCCTTCTCACTGGGTGCTTTTGCCTGTACATCAGAGCCGCGCTGTGGGTTTTAATTTCTATCATCACTGAAGCAAGCTCCCCCCGCATCCTGGGTCAGCGACATCCCACACATTTTGATGTACTTGCATTTGTATTCCATTTGAAATATTTTCAAATTCCCTTTTTTGGACACATGGGTTATTTTGAAGTGTACTTTTTCTTTTTTAAAACCACACATTTGGAGATTTTCTAGATATTTTTCTTTTGTTATTCTAGTGTAATTTGGTTGTGGCACAGTAAAATACATGGTTTCTTTTCTTTTGATTTTTGTTAAAGTTTGTTTCATGGCCCGGAATAGGATTTATCTTGTTGACTGTTTCATGTGTTTTAGATGAACGTGCTCTCCACCTGTGACAGAGGTCAGCTAGGTGAAGGTTAGCATGGTCACCCAGGTCAGTTAGGCCTTCTAGAGCCTCCCTGCTTTTCTAGCTACTTGTTCTATCGATGACAGAGAATTGTGGATTCATTTCTCCTTTTAGTTTTATTGATGTTTGCTTTATGTATTTTGAAGCTCTGTTGGTAATTACACATAAGATTGTTGTCTTAAGAGATTGACCCTCATTATGTAATACTCCTTTTTCCCAGTAATATATGTTATTTTGTAATATCCATTCTCTTCTTTGGTGGTGCTGGGGATTGAACCCAGGGCCTCATGCCTGTCAGGCAAACATTCTTCCTCTTCCAAACACTTTTCATATGTCTTTGTCCATCCGGTGGGTCTACTGCAGTTGGCATATATTCAGGTCTTGCTTTTTTATGCACTGTGATAATCTCTGTCTTGTAATTGCTGAGTTTAAACTGTTTCTAGTTAATGTTATTCATCTGCTTCAATGAAACTCGCCATCTTGCTATCTAGTTTCTTCTGAGTTTGCTTTCAAAAGACCTTTAAAAGCAGTGCTTGTGCTAAAACCACACTAGCGACATTAGCAAAGTAAAGTGCCCATAATAACACAGGATTTGGGGCCATCCTCCAGTGGGTGAGAACCACAGCCCACTGGGGGTTGTTACAGGGAGATAAGGAACGTGTTACAAGCCAGCGAAACGTTTGTCAATCTTTTCAAAGGCGTCTACAGAATGGGCTTCCAGGCCAGCTCTGCTCCTCGTGAGCGCGGATTCGGACAGGTTTCCTAATTTCCCCGAGACTCAGTTAAACAGGAAAATAACGCATGCTGCCAGCATTTAAATGAGCTACCTCTAGGGTCTTGGGCAGAGCTGAGAGAAAATCTCTCCATTTGGGCAAGTGCTACAAAGAAACGAATGGGATTTCTGGATGTGTTTTCATGACGAAAGGAGAGTGAGTAGAGTAAGTTTGTGGACATGGTGGTAACAGAGAGAATTAGAACATGTGCATGAAGCAGGGACCATTGCAAGCATGCAACGAGAGACTGGGCGTGGTGGCGCCTGCCTGTAGTCTCAGCACTCAGGAGGCTGTGCCAGGAGCATTTCTGCATGGTCAAGGCCAGCTGGGCTACCTAGAGGGACCCTGTCTCAAAACAACAGCAAAAAAGCAAGTGAGGGCCCACGGGGCTTCCACCAGCGCAGAAGGTTGGTGAGAAGAGGGTTTGACTCAGGGGGCGGGGAGACCGGCCGGATGGAACCAGAGGAGGAGCCGTCTAGGACCACTGCTGATTTGGGACTTGGGGATCTGGGCGGACGGCGGCTCCTTTCACTGGGTGCAGAGAAGAGCTGCAACCTGGAAGGGCTGGCTCTCCTCCAGCAGAAGGCAGTGTCGGTTTGAAACGAGTGGCAGTCACTTCTGGGGTCCCTGTGACATGCCAGCAGGTAGCCTGCTGGCTGTGCCTGGTGCTCGGGGGTCTGTGCGGGAGGCGGGATGAATCTCCCTTGCGGATTAGCAAAGCACACCACTGGGTGTGTCCAGATGGGTCACGGGGTGTGACCTTGGGGACTGCATCTGATTCCTGCCTTTCCGACCGCTGCTTCCCGCAGCATCTCTGCTGCACCAAGCCCCTCCACCATGATGCTTCTGCCTGGAGCCAGCCGACCGTGGACTGAGTACCCTGAAACCATGAGCCACACAAACCTCTTCTTTAGGCTGTGGGTGTTGGGTATTTTTCCAGAAACAGGACAGCTAATACAGCTGGGATGAGTGAGGGTGCTTTCAGCTGCCAGGAGGAAAATCCCAATGGAAAGTGGTATAAACGGTTCCTGCCTCACCTGGGCAGGCCATCAAAGGCTCAGGATGGACAGGTGACTTCAGAGGCTCTAAAGCTGAAGGGCCTGCAGAACCCCGGACGGCTCAAAATGGCTGTGGTGGTTCTGGTTCTGGGCAGTCTGTGGCACTGACCAAGCCCCGAGGTATCAAAGTGCCTCTCGCCTAAGCTGCTAGCAGGCTTGAGTTCATGCTCATCACCCCTACAGTGTCACAAAGGGACAGTGCTCCCATGGTGGCAGAGGCCAGGCCAGTCACCCCACAGCAGGAGGAAGACACAGCCTCCCCAGAGCACTTGGCCACTCGTGACCTCACAGAAATGAAGGCAGCAAGAGATGACTTGAATAGAAGCCGGCAAACCTCCTCCTCCCCAGAGCACGAAGACAAGCAGAGGAAGGGAGCCTTTCTAGAATATTCTGTGGTACTTACGCTAGGGGCCATGGGGGCCAAAGGAGGAATCTGGAGACACAGCATATGTATTACTGTTATTATGATCATTTAAAAAAAAGATCAGTTGAGGTGTAGCTCAGTGGTAGAGCACTTGCCTAGCATGTACTGATCCCCGGCGATGCCAAAGATGAACTGGTAGAACAGGAATAAGGCCTGGGATCTAACAACTAGCCCTGTTCCAATGTCAGTTTCCTGGCTTTGATCACAGGACTGCAAAAATACATTGTGTGTAAATAAAAAGATTTCAGTGCAACATACTTCTCAGCTGCACACGGGACATTCTCCAAAACAGACCACATACTAGCTCATAGAACCTGCTTAAGTAAGTGCAAAGGAATTGAAATTATCCCATGTATATTATCAGACTATAGTGCAATGAAATTGGAAATCAATGGCCAAAGAAACCACAAGAACTTTCTAAACACATGGAAATTAAATAGCACCCTACTGAACAACCAATGGGTCACAGATGAAATTAAAGAAGAAATTAGACAGTTTCTGCAACTGAATGATAATGACAGTACAACATACCGGAACTTATGGGATACAATGAAAGCAGTCCTAAGAGGGAAATTTATAGCATTAAATTCCTATATCAGGAAAACAGAGCAAGCACAAATAAACAATCTAATGGTGAACCTCAAACTTCCAGAAAAAGAAGAGCAGGTTAAGCCAAAAGCTCGTACAAGGGAGGAAATTATAAAGATCAGAGCAGAAATTAATGTATTGGAGACTAAAAAAACAATACAAAGATTCAACAAATCAAAGAGTTGGTTCTTTGAAAGATTAAATAAAATCGACAAACCCTTATCCAACCTTATTAAAAAAAGGAAAGAAAGTACTCAAATCCACGCAATTAAGAATGAAAAGGGTGATATCACAACGGACCCTGCAGAAATCCAGAAGATCATCTATACCTACTTTGAAAACTTGTATTCTAATAAGATGGAAAATGCAGAAGAAATGGACAGATTCCTAGATACATATGAATTACCAAAGCACAACCAAGAAGATATAAAAATCCTAAATAAACCAATAACAATCAATGAAATAGAAGATGTAATTAAAAACCTCCCAACAAAGAAAAGCCCAGGCCCTGATGGATTCACTGCTGAATTCTACAAGAAATTTAGAGAAGACCTAACACCACTACTTCTCAAACTCTTTAACGAAATTGAAAGGGAAGCAATACTCCCAAATTTATTCCTGGAAGCAAGCATTACCCTGATACCAAAACCAGAGAAGGACCCAACTAAGAAAGAACTACAGACCAACCTCCCTAATGAACATAGATGCAAAAATCCTCAGTAAGATACTGGCAAACAGAATGCAGCAAATCATCAAGATTATACACCATGACCAAGTTGGATTCATCCCAGGGATGCAGGGATGGTTCAATATACATAAATCAATAAATGTAATACACCATATTAACAGAACCAAGGACAAAAATCATATGATCATCTCAATAGATGCAGAAAAAGCTTTTGACAAAGTCCAGCACCCATTCATGATAAAAACCCTACAGAAGATTGGAATAGATGGTCTTTATTTCAATCTGATAAAAGCTATCTATGACAAACCAACAGCCAATATCATACTAAATGGACAAAAACCGAAAGCTTTCACTCTAAAATCAGGAACAAGACAAGGATGTCCACTGTCCCCACTCTTATTCAACATAGTCCTGGAAACTTTAGCCAGAGCAATTAGACAAGAGAAAGAAATAAAAGGAATAATGATTGGAAAGGAAGAAGTTAAATTATCATTATTTGCAGACGACATGATACTCTACATAGAAGACCCCAAAAACTCCACTAAAAAATTGCTAGATTTAATAAGCAAATTCAGTAGTGTAGCTGGATACAAAGTCAGCACTCAAAAATCAATAGCCTTCCTGTACACCAATAACAAACTCACTGAGAGAGAAATTAGGGAAACACCTTTCACAATAACATCCAAAAAAATGAAATACCTAGGAATCAATCTCACAAAGGAAGTAAAAGACCTCTACACTGAAAACTACAGTACTCTGAAAAAGGAGACTGAAGAGGATATCAGAAAATGGAAAGATATCCCTTGCTCTTGGGTCAGAAGAACCAATATAGTGAAAATGGCCATACTTCCAAAATTGTTATACAGATTTAATGCAATTCCGATCAAAATTCCAACAACATATCTCACAGAATTAGAGAAAACAATCCTAAAATTTATCTGGAACCAGAAGAGACCTAGAATAGCAAAGGCAATTCTGGGCAACAAAAGCAAGGCAGGGGCATCACAATCCCTGATTTGAAATTATACTATAAAGCTACTGTGATAAAAACAGCGTGGTATTGGAAAAAAAAATACAGACCTTAAGATCAATGGAACAGATTAGAAGATGCAGAAACAACTCCAGACATACTAAGCCACCTTATCTTTGACAAAGGTGCCAAACACATTCACTGGAAGAAAGCATCTTTAATAAATGGTGCTGGAAAAATTGGCTCTACACATGCCGAAGATTAAAATTAGACCCATATCTTTCACTGTGCACTAAACTAAATTCAAAATGGATCAAAGAACTAAATATTAAAACAGAAACATTAAATCTCCTGGAAAATAGAATAGGTAAAACTCTTGAAGACATTGGTGTAGGCAAAGACTTTATGAATAAAACCCCCATCGCACAGGAAGTAGCACAAAGAATCAACAACTGGGATCTCATCTTATTAAAAAGCTTTTGCACAGCAAGAGAAACCACCAACAGAGTGAAGAGACAACCCACAACGTGGGAAAAAATGTTTGCCATCTGTTCCTCAGACAAAGGATTACTATTGAGAACATACAAAGAACTCAAAAAAATCAGACCTCCCAAATTTAAAGTAATGGTTGAAGCAAGAGAAACCACCAACAGAGTGAAGAGACAACCCACAACATGGGAAAAACTGTTTGCCAGCTGTTCCTCAGACAAAGGATTACTATCGAGAACATACAAAGAACTCAAAAAAATCAGACCTCCCAAATTTAAAGACCCAATCCAAAAATGGGCATCTGAGATGAATAAACACTTCTCAGATGAAGAAATACAAATGGCAAATAAATATATGAAAAAATGTTCAACATCACTGGTCATTTGAGAGATGCAAATTAAAACAGCACTGAGATTTCATCTCACCCCAGAAAGAATGGCTATTACCAAGAAATCAACTAATAACAAATGCTGGAGGGGCTGTGGGGAAAAAGGAACCCTTCTTCACTGTTGGTGGGAGTGTGCACTGGTACAGCCACTGTGGAAATCAGTGTGGAGACTCCTCAAAACACTAGGGTTGGAGGTCCCATTTGACCCAGCTATTCCCCTTCTGGGCATCTTCCCAGAAGAATTAAAAACATCGTACCACAGCGATGTATGTGCACCCATGTTTATAGCAGCACAATTTGTAAGAGCTAGATCGTGGAAACCACCCTAATGCCCATTAACCGAGGAATGGATAAAAAAGATGTGGTATTTCTATACAATGGAGTACTACTCAGCCATAAAGAAGGATAAACTGGAAACTTTTATAGGTAAATGGATGCAACTCGAGAAAATACTCACAAGCGAAATAAACCGGATGCACATTTGTAAACATCGTATTGTCTCCCTAGTATGAAAATGCAATTTCACTGTGACTATTCCATTCCTTAGTCTTCTATTTTTACCTAGCTTTTACATGGCTTAATCTTATACTGAGTAATATTTTTCTCCAAAAGGTATTTGTACATTCTCTAATGCTTGAGTTTGTTAATACATGAGAATGTTTACTTGTTGTCTTTAAAAAAAATAAAATAAATAATTAAAAAAAAAAATCCGAGTGGGAAATCACTGCATTGCAGGGGGGAAGCTGTATTGCTCATCCAGACAACCTAAAAAAAAAAAAAAAAAAAAAAAGATTACAGTGCAAGACACATTGCCGCAAGTCCCTCTCAGGATCCTCCCCTTTTCTCCTCGCACATGCATCCCATCATCTCACCGTTCTCTGAAGCAGTTCTGGAGTCCTCTTCCTGAGCGTCTCTATGAGGTGTGATAAAAAATGTGCTTAATGTTGCCACCGAGTGCCCCGTGGGGGACAGAGAAGATGGGGAGAGGGTGGAGAAGACCCTGCCACTCCCTGCTGCTTTACAAGGGGTCACTGCCCCCTCCACCAAGTTCAGCCCCAACTCTGTCCACGGACCAGAAATGCCTCTTTGTGGCCACAACAGCTATGGATCTGAGATCTCTGGTGTAGAGTTTTTGAGATGGGCTCACTGTGTAGTCCAGGCAGGTCTTGAACTATGTAGCCCAGGCTGGCCTTGAACTCACAATGTTCCTCCTGCCTCAGCCTCCTGAGTGTTGGGATCACAGGTGTGCACCACCATGCCCAGTGAGGAAGGTATTTTTAAACAGGGGTTCACAATAGCAACCCGTGACACCAAGCAAAGCAGCTGCCACCCTGGCCGGGGGGCTTCAGAGCTCAGAGGACCCTCGCAAACCTGGGGCACAGGGACTTTCACAGGCAGGCCAGCGGGCGCTGGGCGGCCCAGCAGTAGGACAGCGAGCAGCCAGACGCGCATCAGGACTGGAGTCCGGCCCCAAGCCAAGTCCTTCCCTCCATCCCGCTCATAGGAGAGGAGGCTTTGGAGACGTGGTTTCCAGGTCACAGGTGTGACTCACAGGCAGCCCCGAGCAGCCCCAGGGCATGGGGGCCGGGCTCTCGCCACACAGTCCGGCTGCCTCGAGCTCAGTCCTCGGCCCTGGGCTTTAATACCAGGCGTCCGCCCCTTGCTGCCACTTCCCCGGTCCAGGGAGAGCGCCCAGGGCCTCCCGCTGCACTCCATCCCAGCACTTCTGATGTTTTCTTTGGAGACAAGGTCTCTCGAAGCTGTGCAGGCTGGCTCAAACTTGAGACCCTCCGTCTCAGCCCCTGCAGGGGCTGGGGTTATGGGCGTGCACCAAGCCTTGTCACGCACTCGGTAAGTGCACGATTCAGCACATTCTGTGCATGAAAACTGGCGCCACCATCACCAGGTGGTTCCCGGCTGACACTCAGCACCCAGGGGCACCGACCTCCAGCCTCCCTCCTCCCAGGACTGGCAGCCACTACCTGTCCATCTGCAGGAATCTGACCACTCACCTGGACCCTCACAAAGGTGGCACCCACATCTGTCCTTCCTGACTGGCTTACTTCACTCAGTGCGGTGACCTCCAGCTCACCAAGTGCTCCAGGAGACGGCACTGTGTCCCTTTTCCTTCTTCCAGGCTGAGCACTATTCCACTGCTGACAGTTTATCCTCCAAGCTGCTGATGAAGGCGGGTTGCTCCCTGTGGGCCGCTGGGAGCCAGGCTCTCGTGGACCCCGGCGTCAGCGCCTGACCTGCTCTTCCGAGTCCTTGCGCCTAGAGGCCCCGAGGCGAACCCTTCAGGGCCGCCGGGCTGTGCCCCACCACGGAGAACGTTCGACTTTTCCCCCTCAAAGCAGCCCGAAGACGGAGACGTGCTGTCCGTGAGGAGCTCTGTCACACGCACGGTTTATAACTGCGTAAATAAATGCGGCAACTCCACAACTGTCATTCATAAATACAAAACTTTATTTGCACTTCATTAGTGTAGAAAGACCACGATGCTCATCCCACGACACTCAGGACACGGCAAGTTACTCAAACACGGACTATTCACCTTGACTAAACAGCACAGTGCACTTTAATAAAAGATATACCGAAGGGTCCACAATTCATATCAGACCAAAAAAAAAAAGCACAGTCTAGGCGTGTGGCCACGGGCCCCGCCGCCGGAGGGAGAGTCGCGTCCTTACAAGGACACGGAGCACTTCAGCAAAACACCCGCGTGCTCTTCGACACGGTGAAGCGCATCGCTCCAAAATCCCCTTGAACAGGATTTGTTCAGGACAGCAGCGTTGTTTTAAACTCTTTTTCTATCGTTCCCAAAACACTTCTTTCTCTACTGAATCTCCGTGGTTCTTAGCAGCCCAGGACTCGTCTGTCCGTCAGGAAAGGGCAGATCGGAGCCCCAGACCAGGTCGACCCCTCCTCACTAGAGGAGCCCCCCTCCTCCCAGCAGAGCGTAACCTGCAGCGACGCTCCGGAGCGAGCGCGCTCCACGCTCAGAGGCCCTGCAGCGGAAACGTCTTGTAAATAAAGAGGAAGCACTTAACATAGCTTTGTTCTCAGAAAGTCTTTAGTTTTACAAATTTTCTTTAAAACAGTAAGCAAAGCACCACGTTCTCTCTTCTTAGCAGAATATCTTCTGTCCTCACAGTATCATTAGCAAGGACAATTGTATTATTTAGGAACATTATACCTTTCCTCTCGCCTACTCTTCGTATCAGAAGTACTATGCTCCCCGGGGTGTGGACATGAGCCGCCGGGGAAATCAGTGAAACTGAATTTGGAGGGAAACAGGTAACGTATGACCCAGACTTACCCAGGACTGCATATTTGCATATTTACAAGTTAGTGTATAGCTCTGACTTGGATTACAAAGTGCAAAAGGAAATTGTCAAAATGATTGTAGTGCAGGAGAGCACGCTGCCCCTCTCAGGAGGGCCACTCTGTCGCCGGTCCGGGCGCAGATCAGCAGCAGCGCACATGCGGCCGCGGTGGGGGCAGCTCAGGCGGGATCTCGGGCTCCGGCTGCAGCGAGAGGATGCTGTTGGACAGCTCGTTCCTCAGGACGTCCAGCGGCATCTGCAGGGTGAGGCAGATGTGAACGTGAGTGACTCTGATGGGGAGAGGGCAACACCTCGAAAACCGAGCAGCTACATAGAGGATAAAGTGCTGCTTCACAGAGCGCCAAGAGGGCGGCGTGCTCGGGGGCGGAGCCTTCCCTAGCAAGCACAGGGCCCGAGGCTTGGCCCAGCATCGCAAAAACAAACAAAACAAAACAAAAAAAGTATGGCTTAAGACTCTCTGACCACCAATGGTTAGACATGAAAACATTAAACAAAACCAAACCAGTGAGCAGGTTTGGGGCACTGCAAGTCACAACATGAACGGCACCTGACACTCTTATCAACACTGATTTTCACAGAGCCCAATATAATGAAATTTTATACATTAACGAATGCACAAAAAAGGTCTCAGTATTCTAAGGAATTATATGCTTACTAAAAAAACAAAGAGCCGGGCATGGTGGCACATGCCTATAATCCCAGCACTTGGGAGGCTGAGGCAGGAGGATTGCTGCAAGTTTGAGGCCAGCCTGGGCTGCTACATAATGTGTTTAAGGCCAGCATGAACTACCGAGACCCCCTCTCAAAAAGAAAACAATTAAAAAAAAAAAAAAAAAAAAAAAAAGAAGGACCCTCTCCCGGCAATCCTGTGAACAACCATTTAATGAGAAGCTGCTAATGAACTGAGAATCGCATCAGCTGCCTCCATAACTGGGGTTCCGCATCTGTAGATCCCAGCCAGCTCAGAGCAAAAGTATTTGGGAATAAAAACGTGTCTGCACTGGACACGCAGACCTTTCCTTCTTGTCATCATTCCCCGAACAAGCCAGTGTACCAGCTGTCTACACGGCGCTGGCCCTGCACTGGGCATCAGCAGTCACGGGGCGGCCGAAGGTGTGCAGAGGCCTGCGTGCAGATCCACACAGCTCCCAAGCCGTTTCCCATCAGGGCCTGGGCGTGGCTGAGTTCACCATCCTCAGGGGTCCTGCAGCCAATCTCCAGCAGGTTCCGAGGGGAAACTGAATTATTTTAAGCTCTTACTGAAACCTTGGAATGTAGCCTAAAGATGACGCCTGTTACGGCTTATGTCTAGAGGACCCCAAAGCCTCCCGCCTCACGGGCTCATTGCCGGGCTTTTGGTACTGGACAGTGGGTGTGTGCTACCGGACCGTGGGCGTGGGGTACTGGATTAGTCCACTGATGGGTTTATAGCTGGGTGTGTTGGTGGGTGGTGAAGCCTGTTGGGAGGAGGTGGTCACTGTGGTCATCGTGGAAGGTTACCTCCCTCTTCCCTTGATCTCTCTGCTTCCTGCCTGCCCTGCCATGGACTGTTTCTCCTCTGTGATGCCCCTCTACCCTGCCGCCCTGCCTTGGAGCCAGCCGACTATGGACTGAAACCTCCACGAACTGAGAACTGAACTAAACCTTTCCTCCTCTAACTTGGGGGTTTGGGGTAATTGTCCCAGCCATGCGAAAGTAACTAAGACAACCCCCAAAGAAATGACTGCTGCTCAGTGAAGCTCCACACTGACTCCTGGTAGCAGCCCACAGGGCCTCGAGAGAGGAGAGCCCAGGCGTGGGGCTTTGGGGAAGGCGCCCGCCAGGGCTGTCCTTGCTGGACACCTGCCTGCTTCTCCAGCTCCCCTCTGGCTACAGTGAACTTAATGCATGTGGGGAAATAGGAAGAAATAAAGCAAGTGTCCAATAACCATGCCATGGACATCAGATGGCTGGATAGCAGTGCTGGGACAGCCAGGGCTCTATACCCCGAGCCACACCGGACCCGCGGGCGATTTCACGCCCATGTGGGCCATACCACCAACTACACCCTTAGGCTAAGCGGGCCTGCTGCCCATTGGCCCCAGGTCACCAAAGCCCCGGGGACCATCCCACTCGGCCCAGTCAGCACCGGTACTGGCTCCTGCGCCTAAGTGCAAGGACCAGGCCTTTGCTTCTAAATAAAACATCTTCAACACGAAGCAACAAAGGAAACAATGTCTTTCACACAAAACCCTCTTGGGAGGTAGCATTTAGACCCTTTTACCTTCTTCAGGATGTCGTCGACCAGCTTCAGGAATATCTCGTCCACGTTGAAGTTATCCTTGGCGCTGGCTTCACAGAACCGCATCCCGGTTATTTGCTGTGCGAACTGTGAAGACACAGACAGACACACACACATGCACACACGCAGACACACACACACGCACACGCACGCCCGTGTCTGGCATGGGCACAGCGCAGACCTGTGCCTGCCCGAGGCCCGGTGTCAGAGGGGTCCTGGCCCCGGGGCTTCAGCGTGAAGGGAGGGGACTGAGGGGCTGCGGAGTCCCAGTTACACTCAAACACCGGGCTCACAAGGACAACAGACCCCTACAATAGAATAACAAAAGCAAAAAACGAACAGACGCCCCAGGCTGACATCAGGACCTAGAGTTTAGCGGCCCGCCCGAGTCTCTCAGAGCAAGAGCGGCGACTCCGGACGTGAACCCTTGCTTCTCCACAACCGAGTCCCTAGCACAGGTCAGGGAAGCAGAGAGTATACTGGAGGAAGAGGAAACCACAAAAGCGCCTTCACCACGTAACAAGGACGGTCCTCAGTATAAAGGCCAGCGAGGTAATCACACAGTCCACACTCATGTGCTCTTTCCTTCTACTTCAAAGTGAGTCTAAAGGAGCAAGAAGTTAGGAAACAAAGCCAACGTGGGAAGGTGTGACCGCGGCCACTGCGCGCACAGTCGTTTCTCAGTGTGTGAAGGGGCAGGAGCCCTCTGTGGGGACAGCGCTCACCTTTTCACCCTGCTGCCGGCTGATCTCCCGGTCCATCTCGCAGTCCAGCTTGTTTCCCACCAGGAGGAGCTCGGCGTCTTCCGATGCGTACTGCGGGTTTGCAAAGATGCCAGCATCACAGGCTGCCCGGCCCTCCGATGCAGGATGGCCAGGAGGCTCCACGGCCCTGGAAGGCACCTTGCTTCACGCACAGAGCCACTGTGATCCCAGCCTTGGCCCGGCCTTCCCGGACTCCAGCCACAGAAGAGGTCAAAAATAGGCAGAGCGGCACAGGGATGGCAGCCGCCAACTGAGAAATCCCTACGGCTCAGGAAAACGGACAGCGTGAGATGAGATGCATAAAACACAGCCCTCAACAGCAAAAACAAAGTCTTGTTCTTTGGAAGGACATTTAGTGACACAGAATGAAAAACTAAGCCGGGGCCAAGATTTTAAATATACTTTTGTTCTTTTCTTGATTTTCCAAATTTCTATAATGAAGGTGCTATTAAATTTTTTTTTCCAGTACTGGGGACTGAATCCAGACCTTTTTTTTTTTTTAATTTTTGAGACGAGGTCTTCCTAAGTTGACCAGCTTGGCTTGAACTTTTAGTGATCCTCCCGCCTCAGCCTCTCCGCGTGCTGTGATTACAGGTGTGTACCACCATGCCGAGCTAAAGTTCCATTAATTTTATAATCGGGAAAAAGAGTTAAGTTATTTTTGTTTTTCAAAAATATAGTTACAACAGGATTTCTTTCTTTAAAAAGGCCAAAACCTTGAGTAACTCATGTAATTCTGTGCATTTCTGAGAAGGTGCTGGGTGCCCTGCTCGGGTGGCTGCCTGAACAGTGTGGCCCAGGCCCTGCGTGCACCCCGTGAGCACCTGAGAAACAATAGCTCTATTTGAACCCGGGCACCGCACAGGACACCAGGCCAAGGGGTTGCACCACCCCTAAGACCGCGGTGAGGCTCACACTCAAGCCCCTGATGGGCCCTGGGAGTTTGGGAGACTTCCTCCTGCTTCACATTCTCTAATGAGGACGGCCCCTTTCTAATTTCGTCAGGTGTGCACTTTGAGGCTTCGAAACTGAGCATGTGCTCCACGGGCCACAACCTTCAACTGGGGATTTACCAGAAGGGCTTAAAGAGTATTCTGGAGGCTGAGGCAGGACGACCTCAAATGTTCAAATCCAGCCCTGGCAACTTAGTGAGCCCTGTCTCAAAAAATAACACTGGGGGGCCGGTGAGACGGCTCAGCGGCTTAAGCGCCTGCCTTGCAAGCGCGAAGGCCCGAGTTCGACTCCCGGAACCCACATACGAAAAAGGGGCCGGTGATATCGCTCAGCGGCACGGGTGCCTGTTGGTGCGCGAGGTCCTGAGGTCGTCCCCCCGGTACCCACAAAAAAAAAAAAAAAAAAAAAAAAAATAACACTGGGCTGGGGATGGAACTCAGGACAAAGGCCTGGGTTCCGTCCCCAGCACTGCTGGGATATTGTGAGCCGAAGGAAAAGCCTGTGCAGAATGAGGAGCTGGCAGACAGCTCTGACACCAAGGGCCAGAGTCCAGTGGATGACCAGGCCCCCGGGCTGCCCAGGCCCCCGGGCTGCCCACGACCCCGTGGAGAAGGCCATCGCTGCTGTGCACGGGGCGATGTGCACTTGACCTTGCGTGGGAGGAAGCTCGCCTGGCGTGGCTCCCAGCAGCAGCCAGACCCAGCGGAAGGAGCACGCTGGCTCTGAGTCTGGCGCCGAGCAGAAAACCTGGTCGTTACTTGTGAGCGGACTCTGGGTATTTACTCCTCAGTGCCTTGTGCATAACACAGGACCTGTCCCTGCCCCAGGACCACGGTGTGCATTAGATGGCACTGGGCCACCAAGCACGCTGGGCCACGTCCCCCAGGAGCAGCAGTCACCCTCGGGAGAGTGGCGCACCTTATCGATCATCTTCATCCACTTGGGCAAGTCGTCGAAGGTCTCCTTCTTGGTGATGTCATACACGAGGATGATCCCCTTGGCACTCCTGTAGTAGGCTGAGGTAATGCTGTTGAATCTCTCCTGACCTGCCGTGTCCCTAGGAAACCATGGCACCAGTCAGTCCCCAGCCTCGGCCCAGTGAGGTGAGGTGGGCGGGGACCCCACCATCCTGGGGGAGTGCTGGTGGCCGCACGGTGACACAGCAGGCAAAGTCGGGGACTTGAACCACACGAGCTACAGGCCCTGCTCCACCTGGTCAGCAGCTACTCGCATCCCTGGAGTGACCGTCCAGGGTGACCCGCCCCACAGCCTGACACCGCGACAAGACGGGACCCACATATTTACACAGCCGCTGCTCCCCACTTCAACTCATTCCTTAAATTCCATCTCTTCGTCCTGGCTCTGACAGCCTGAGTCGGGAAAGCTGCTCCCCCCAGGGCCCACTGCGCAGTCCGGGGTATGCGGCTGGCCGCCTTTCTCCTCCACTCCCCTCGGCCTCCTCCACGTCAGCCCCACGCAAACCCCACCACACTCCGCTTTTACAGAGCTTTTACAGAGGTTAGATGACCACGAGGTCTGAGCCCACCTTCCCCTTCCTGCGAAGATACAACACGCATCTCCGCCTTCAGCCCCGCCGACCTGGGGACAAAGAAATTCCTGCAGCTGTGTAGTGGACCAGCCGGCATGGCCCAATCGCCCTGCGCTCACTCCGGCTTCTTTCCCAGCTTTGGGCACAAACTGCTCTGCGATGCTGCCTCCGAGGCCTGTTCCTGCTCGCACAACCATGCCCGGACTCCTCCAGACCCTGCCTGGCCACATCTCCCGCATCCCCTGAAATGATGTCGTTAGAAGTCCAGAGGCAGGGCCGACTTTGGCGGTGAAGCTCTACCTGCTCCGTGTCACCCACTCCAGGGAGAGATGGAAAGGGACAGAGCCTGACACCAAGCTAAGAGGCTGAAGGGCCGGAGCCCAGGAAGACGGGCCAGGGGCAGCTGAGGCCTGCACATGCAACCGAGCCCCGCATCTGCCTCAGGCCTGGCTCCTCTCATACCAACACGACACTGCCCAGCTCCCAGTGACTCCCGGGACAGCGCCGGGCACACGCATGAGACCTCACTGGCTTGCCGGGCACTGACTCATGCAGAGGGACTAAGTACAGAGCAGACGAAAGGGCTCATTTTCAAGACCACTGATAAGCAGGGAACTGAAAAATGTGGCAATGACAAAGAGGTGAAGTGAAAATGTGACAAAGGGGCCGGTGAGATGGCTCAGCGGCATAAGCGCCTGCCCGGCAAGCGCGAGGGCCCGAGTTCGACTCCCGGATCCCACATACGAAAAAGGGGCCGGTGATATCGCTCAGTGGCACGGGCGCCTGCTGGCACGCGAGGTCCTGAGGTCGACCCCCGGTAGCCACAAAAAAAAAAAAAAAAAAAAGAAAGAAAGAAACTGTGACAAAGACAGCTGCAGCTTTCTATCCTTCACACTTTTAGGAAACTGCAGCAAATAATATTTTCTTACATTGGCTACAAACAAATTATCATGAAAGAAAGCATTTGTTCTAGCCAGGCCCTCTGTGAAACTGAGTCCATCCTCATGCTTCCTGGAGGGTGACTGCGGCCATGCTGGCTGCTGCTATGCCCTCAACTGGCCAGAGAACCAGGACAATGTGCTGTGACACAGCGCAACAGCAATATAAGCCGCATGGTCCAGGCCCAGCATTCCTAATCCAAGAACACAAAATGCAAAAAAGGAAAAAAAAGAAAAAAAAAAAAGGCATGATGACACACTTCTAATACCAGCACTTGGGGAGGCTGAGGCAGGAGGATCTCTGCAAGTTTGAGGCCTGGGCTACTGGGCTAGTAGCAAGACCCCGTCTCACCAAAAAAAAAAAAAAAAAAAGAAGACAAAAGAACACACACAAAACACCCCTAAATGCTATATAATCTGCAACTTTCTGAGCGTCAACATAATGCCACAGGTGGAGAATTCCAGGCCTGACCTCCTGATGGTTGCTGCACTAAAGATACCGTATAAAATTTCCCAGGGTCCTGTGTGTAAGGTGCACAGGAAGCAGCAGTGAGCTCTGTGTTCAGACTTGGCTCCTGTCGCCAAGGCACGTCACTGTGTGCCAGTACTCCAGAACCCAAACACTGCCGGCCCGAGCACTCAGGGACGCTCCCCGAGCTACAGGCCAGGCCCGCTCCTCCCATCTCCGAAGTGAGACCTCTCAGGAGACAGAAGTCTCACACCGCGGATTCTGTGAGGAGCACGTGGTCCCCGCTCCGCCACCCCCGCCAGTCCCCACCAACAGCTCGGCGAGACTGTGAACACTAGCAGGGGGCGTGGGTGCTGGAGTGAGAGCCCAGCTGTACCCTGCACTGCCGGGCAGAGGGGCAGGGAGGTACCTGGACATTCAGACACACTTCTACAAACCGGGTCCCCTCCCCAGAGAGTCATCTGCAGATGTGCCACAGCCATCGGGCACATCTGTCATCCACAAAGCAAGGCTTCACACACGGTCTGGTATTAGCTACCTTACCCTCCTCATCAAAAAGTACCCACACAGCCAGCCATGGTGGGACACACCTGCGTTTGCAGTACTCTGGGAGGCTGAGGCAGGAGGATTACAAGTTCAAGCCCAGCCTGGGCAACTTAGTGAGCCCCTAAAATAAAAGTAAAAACAGGGCTGGGGATGTGGCTTGGTGCGAAGGCCCAGGGCTCACCCCCCAGGCCCAGGAGGCAGGTGCAGAGGTGGAAGTATCCCAGCCCCTTCCAAGGTGGTCTTTCCCTCAAAGCCTGGGATCAGAAATAGCAGCTCGTGTACGGTCACTGGGATGGGCAGCAAGGGAGCCAAGTCTGCCGCCTTCCCCAGGGGAGAGGGAGCGACAGGTACTTCCTGCTGTTCAGATACCCAGACAGGACTGTTAGCGTTTCACAATCAAGCCGAAGCTCAAACTACGACAACTAAAACACAACAAAATAGCAACCAGCAAGTCTTGGCCCTCGGCCGGGCCCCGGGCGGGTGTGTGGGGGGTTGTTACCTCGAATGCCTCTGGCGGGGCTGCAGCGGCACGGGACAGGGACACGGATGAAGATGGAGACACGGCACTGACACTCAGTGTTAGGTGACGGTGGTGCCACAGATGGAGAGCGGTTAGCGCGATGGAAGCAGACACACAGATGTGGACAGACAGTCAGAACGAGGGCACCTACGAGAGGGTTAGTAGGCTGAGTGCGGCTGGCCCACGCTGGCCCCATCCCCTCCTCCAGAGAGGCGGCCAGCCACCTGCATGCTTCTGCTGCGCTTTGAGACAGGGTCTTGCTAAGTTGCTGTTTCCCAGGCTGGGCTTGAACTTGCCATCCTCCTGCCTCAGCCTCCCAAAGTGCCAGGTTTGACAGGTGTGCGCCACCGCACCTGGCCACAAAGGGGCTTCTCTCCAGGGCCCATCTACGAGGTAGGAGAGCCAGCCTGGCCATGCACATGTGGGCTCTCCCTGGACACCACTGCAGGGAGCACTTTTCAGGACAAGATGCCAAGCAGGTGGGCAGCTGCTGCGGTGACGCAGCTCAGTGCATGCAAACGACCTGCAGGCAGAGGCAAAGGCGCTGTGGAGCACTCAGGACAGGGACACAGCGCCGCGCATGCGGATGGGATGCCGTACACAGCTAAGCCCAGCACATGTGTGTGGGTGTCGCACACACACAGACACGCACAGACAGCATGCAACGGAGTAAGCTGCCACTTACCAGATCTGTAATCTGATTTTCTTTCCTCTTAGCTCTACGGTTTTGATTTTGAAGTCAACACCTGTAAAGAAAACAAACATGAAGCAAAACCCAGAAAGATGCATTTTGTCATAAAAAGCTATTTGTGTACTTTGGAATCATTACCAGAAAAATAAAAAAACCTGCGTCACGAAATCTCAGGGATGAGGGAGGAGTGCAGGGGCTCCACGGGAGTCGCCACGGCGTTGGGCGAGCCCCTCCGCCCAGCCAGAGTCTGCGATCACAGCACAGCTCGCGACGCCACAGCTCTGTGCAGAGACTGCGTACAAACTGTGGTCTTGCTCTGTAGCCCAGGCTGAGCTCACACTCGTGGCAATCCTCCTGCCTCAGCCTCTCTAGGTACTGAGATTACAGGTGTGCGCCACCATGCCCAGCACTAAATCACATGTAATAATTACACTAACAAATGGTGTTATCTTGGGGGATTCTTAAAGGGAACACTGGAAACCTTCCTTCATCTGAATCTGGAAATTACTACATTAAATTTCCTAGTACTCTCAAAAAATTTTGGTAACTATAAATACAACTTATTTATCATATAGCCCATAGCAAGAGGAATATTACAAGATTTAATCTTATACTAAGCAAATTAAGATGTAGCTAGGGATATAGCTCAGTGGCACAGTGCCTGCCTGGCAAGCGCAAGGTCCTGAGTTCAATTCCCGCTAAAAGAAAAAAAAAAAAAAAGATGTGTTATATACATGTGCCAACTCCCACGATGAGTGTAAAAATTATGTACCAATTAAAAAATTAAAAAAGAAAGAAAAAAGTATTTCTACATTGAAGTAAAATGGAGCAATTAATAAAATTAAGACTCTTCTTTGAAAAAAGTTACTAAGCAAACCATGATGTATCATCTTTGAATTCAGCCTCTAAAGCTTTAGATGCTTGCTGAAAGCCAAGTTTGCACTTATGCACGTTACCACACAGGTGGAGGGGTGTGTGGGCGGACACGTGTGAGTGTGTACGCACGCACGTGCACAGTTCCATGTTGCTGTGGTCCCTAAGGATGGGACGCACGTCCCCAGGCTCCTGCACCAGCCCTGGTCTCCGTCTCCCTCGCTTCCCTCCTTCCCGTCCATGTTTTGATCTGCTGTGGCTCTGGTCCAACTGTGCTCGCAAGATCCCTGCTCTGGGGGCACCCGGGGCCCTGCGGCACACATGCAGAGGGCGGTAGCGAGCACAGCCTCACAGACCTCCCCGCGCACGCTCAGCCTGCGGACTGCAGTGTCATCCGGACAGCACAACTGTGCACTGGGCGATCACGCTGGTGACTTCGTGCTTGCCGAGTCTGTGGAGGTCTTTCAATCTACATCAGTGTGGCTCCTGGAAGGGCGCAGGCCATAGGCTGCTGTCCCCGTCATCCCGGACTTAGATGCTATATCTGTGTCACTGGACTTCTGGAACCGAATTTCCTCCAGTAATGATGACAACAGTGGACACCTGTCACACAAACACGACCCACAGTCCGGCGAGGCGGGGACTGTCCCCCGCCCCCCTGCAATGGGGATGACACGGGCAGGGATGGCACGAGGTAATTTGCCTACAGTCCTGCCACAAGCTGGGGGAACATTGGAGCCAAGGCTCAAGGTCACAAGGGTCCCCGTGCCAGGCTGGGATGAGAGTCGGGTGCGTGGATGAAGCAGGGAGTTCTGCGTACCCTGCTGGGAGGACAGCCCCGCGCCCTGGCCTTCTCCGGTCATCTCCCAACTCTGCCCTTGGCGGGAGGAATCCCGTTCAGGGTGCTGACAAGGCCTCTCCGTCCTTCTTACAAACATTACTGTTTCCTTTTGCCGGGCCAGAAGTAACAGCAGGGAAAACAGCAAAAATACAGACCCTTCTCTCTCCCCGTCCCTTTGTGGGCCTGCCAGCCCAGGACCTCCCGGGACACGTCCAGTGGGGGCTTTAGGAGGCCTGAGGTGGCCTCAACCCACCTTGCTGTGAAGTTACCGCTGTGGCACAGCGACTGCCTTCACTTGGACACGATCTTCCTGAAGGACAAGGCTTTGGGCCTTCTCAGTGTATGGTGACAAGCTAAATGAAGGAAGTGCCACGGTCGCACAGAGAGAGGCCACTCCAAACCTCAGAAGCGAGTGTCTACCGGCAGAGGGGACCTGCTGGCGAGAGCCACGACGTTTGTCTTGTCCAGCCTTTACCCCAGGCTGTGTCCCGACGGCTCTGCGAGGCCAAGGCTGGCACCACAACTGCACGACACTGTGAGTGTCCTGGGAGCAGGGTCAGCAGTGCAGGAAGCCCACATGCATCACTGCAGACGTGGACATGCCCGCTCTCACTCCAGGCCAGGCAAGCACAGAGCACCCCTCACCTGCCCTGACAAGAGGAGCAAGGACACACCACGCCTGACCTGGGCTGTCCCTCGGAACATGGGACACGCCAGAGAAGTGTACCCGCAAGCGAAGGCCCAGTTCCAGAGTGTCCTCGGTGTCGGCCGTACTCTGGGCACTCTCCTGAGCACAGCGGGCACAGCCCCCTGCTGCCCCTCCTACGACTTTCTGAAGCAGATGTGACACGGACGCTGGTTTCCAGGTGAACAACTGAAGCAGCCAGCAAGGCTGTCCCTGCCGAGGTAGGAGCTGGCTGTCCGCCTTCTGCTGCAGTTTCCCCTCTACTGGCCGTGAGGATGGCAGAGCAAGGGAAGGAGGCAGGGCCCACATTTGACTTAAAAAAGCAGTGCGTGCATCTCTAGCAAATGCTAAGACCCCAGGAGCGAGACCGCTTGCTGCCCACCACTGCCGGCCCCTGGTCATGCGGGGAGGCACGTATCTAGAGGCAGGCCGGGGAAGAAGCCCGATCTCAGGGCCTAGGCGGCCACCGGCGCGCTCCTCGTGGTCAGCTCTCCTGCTGCTGGGGCGCCGTGCCAGGGAGCACGGCAGGGAGGACCTGCACTTCGCCCAGGTGGTGTCCTGCCGTTCTGAGGTCACACTCACCACACACGTCGCTGTGTCTCTTCGAGGGCAAGGACTTGGGGGGATTGCTTCAGGGTCTTTGCATTTACAGTGTAAATCAGGAGCGGGCCGTGGGGAGGTCACTGGTGGCTGTGGAAGTCACAGGTTTCTCTCTCTGGGTGGAAACTAAAGATGGATGCGGATGGTGGGCAGTGGCTCTTCAGCCGATCGATCGATCAGCAAGAGCAAGAGGGTGCTGACACCACACACGGGGCCGAGCGGTGGACAGGGCAGCGCGTCTGAGGAACAGCAACGCCCCTCGCTCACGGGGCCTGCACTGTGCCACCCACCCCATCCAGGCCCAGCCTGCAGAGCCCCGGCTTCTGGACCCGGCAGGGGCTGGGCCTGGGGTTTCCTCTATCAGCTCTTCCCCCAGGCCAGCCTGGGTGGTGCTGAGGCTGGGCTGTCTTGTTTTGTAAACTAAGAAGGTGTTGTGTAAGGGCTGGAAACCCAGCAGCCGCACAGTGGGGGAGGCGTCCAGCTGTCCAGCCTAATGAATATGCATGTCACTCCCTGAAGCCCAAGCCATACTTCCTGGTTTTAAAGGATAAGGGCTTTAAAAACCACAATCACACTCAGCTAAGGGCACTGTTTTTGGCCAGTAGTCTAGGTTTTCCATCTACTTCCCAAATGTCAAAGCTGTGCAACAGAAGGACAAAGGGGAATAACCAGTTGCTCCTCTGCTAAAGCACAATGGCACTGCCTCTGTCCCAACCTTTATTACGTCTCCCCGTGACTCAGGCCCCCGCAGGCACTCGCCAGGCGGGCAGGTATCCGGCGAGTCTGTGAGACGGCTACAGGAATGAGAGGCTCTCTTGGGAAGCCTGGCCTCAGCCAGCGCTCCCTGAAGCACAGCAGCTGGACAGCTTCCCGGTCACCTGCCCCACATCCACGCCAGGCCCCATATCTGCCCGAGCTGCCTGGCAGGTCCCTGCCTGCAGAGGAATGGCTGCCCTGAGTCTGGCTGCACGGGGCGCTGGAGCCAGGCCTTTAGCCAGATTGTTCTTCAGCTAAACAACCGACCCAACTGCATCTGCAAACTTTCTCTGAGAGAGCTCGATTCCCCAAAGAGGACACAGCCCAGCCTGCGAGTTTGCCCACTGTGTCCCACACACCCTAAGACTGGAGCCTGAGAACCATCCGAGCTCTTCCTCCCTGGGTCCTAGGGTGACATCGCCCCTGTGGCTGTCTGTGGGCCGTTCTTCACCGGAAGCCGCTGGGTGGATGCATGCAGCTCCTGAAGTGGGAATCTGGATGGTTCCCCTAATTCTCTTTTTTTTTTTTTTTTTTTTTTTTGGGTACCAGGGGTCGACTTCAGGACCTTGCATGCCAGCAGGCGCCTGTGCCGCTGAGTGATATCACCGGCCCTTTTTTCGTATGTGGGTTCCAGGAGTCGAACTCGGGCCCTCACGCTTGCCAGGCAGGCGCTTATGCCGCTGAGCCATCTCACCAGCCCCCCTAATTCTCTTTCTGAAGAGATACCTGGGTCAGGGCGTGGACAACTGCGCATAAATACAAAAGAGAAAGTCAAGCGCGCAGCTGAGAACCGTGATCTGGCACGAGATGTTCTTTCTGAGCTTCTAACCCTAACCTCCAGTCTCTGAGTTTCCAGAATAAAGTACGTGCAGTCAAAGACACCTGTGACCACCTGCTCCTGGCCTCCCCACCGGCCCGCCTCGGCCCCGGCTTCCAGAGCACCCTCATCTCCACACACTTGAGGGGACAGCCCTCCAGGGACACCACAGGGACACGCCAGCACCTGAGTTGGCAGCGCCTCCTGTGGGGCCAGCCCGGGAAGCTGAGCCACTGCTGTGAATGAGAGAAAAAGCAGTAACGTTTGCAGAACAAAATGTAAAGAACTTTGAAATTCCCCTTATTTAAAAAAAATTTTTTTTTTGAGAAGTTGGTGATAGTGGATTTTAAAAAATATCTTTGTACTTGGCAAAGAAAACTGGCAATCCTAGTTGGCCTCCAGCACTCTGGGTAGGAAATCTGACTGGCCAGGAACACCCGAATTCTCGTCCAGACAGCTTATACTTACTCTTCCTATATTTTAATATACTTGCTTTGGGAAATTTCATAAATACATGAAAAAGTTTATGATATCTGAATGATAGGATATACAGTTCGGAGTATTCCCTACCTGAAATGCTTGGGACCAGAAAGGCTCTGTATTTTGTAGTTTTCTGGGTTTTTGAGTATCTGCAGACACATAGAGATGTGATTTTGTGCACCGCAGTCAGCGCGCCTGTGTTTTGACCAGGGCCCATCCTGTAAGGTCAGGTGTGCAGCCCCCACTGCGGCATTGCACCAGGGCTCAGGGTTTGCGCTTTTCGGATTAGGGATGCTCAAGCTGTCTAGGAACAAATGCGATTCTTAGAAACCCAAAAGGACAGGGACAAGTGATGGATGGGGCATTGCTACCGAAGGTCAGCTGATACCACAGGACAATCACGTCACCAGGGCAGGCACAGGCACTGAGGTAGGAAGTGAGGAAAGGGTTCACCGGGTCCGATCCATAGACGTGCCTAGCCGTATTCTCGACAGAGCACACTCAGTGTCAGCTCTAGAGGAAGCTAAGGAGCAGGCAGGGACAGAAGGACCAGTGTCCAAGGGAGGAAGTTCTTACCTCCCTGAGCCCCTGTTTCCATCTGGAAGTGGGGTCACTTTCAGCCGTCAGTGAGGCCCTGGGCTGGTACCCAGTGAGCACTCTGCAAACAGCAGCGGCTAGGACTACCTGATGTGCACAGACAGCTAAATGACTACTCAAAGTCACCGGCAAGTGCGGCAGAGCCTAAAGCAAGAGCCCAGGTTCTCACTGTTGCCGTAGTGCCGTTAGGGAGGGTATACATGCACATACACGCAGTACATGCAGATGTAGAGGTGCAGGTACACAGCTCCGGGGACTGACCCCAGGCCTTCGCCCTGAGCTACGCCCCTGGTCCTTTTACGTTTCATTCCAACACAGGGTCTCATTAGGCCGCCAGGCCGGACTCTAACTTATGATCCTCCTGCCTTGGCCCCTCAAAGTGCCACAATTACAGGTGTGCGCCACCACACCCAGCTGTAACTATATATTTTTTGTTTTTTCTAAAGTATGCTTTTTTTTTTTTTTTTCTTTTGGCAGTGCTAGAAAATCAAACCCAGGTCCTGGTACGTGCTAGGCACTGAGCTACACCCCCGTCCCTGAAGTATACTTTTAAAAAGGTTTACTCATCAGTCTATGCTAAGTCTAGTGGGAGTCAAATAGAAGGAAGATAGACCAAGAACTTGGCTATGCCAGGCAGAAGTGGTTTGTGCATCTTCCACCCAGGAAGTTAGGGCGTGCCATGTGCCTGTGGACATGCACCCACACACCCCGGTACCTTGGTGGATAATTAAGTGTACTTAGACGCGTGCGTCACTACCAAAAAAAGTGGACTAAGTATATTGTAAATTTCTAATGCAAACTAACATTTTTCCACCTCAAACTTTAAAAAACCTGCTCCTGTACTTTTTAAAGAACCTGTCAAATGATGAATCAAAAAGAAACTGGTCAAAAGGAAAGAGAGACTGGAATAGGGAAAAGAAAGAAGGGAAAGGGAAAAAAAATTGTATATATATATAAGATGGTTAAGATAGATACACTCCCAATTTTACTTAGTTCATTGAAGAGTAAGGTTTGTGCCAATAATGTTTGGACAATTTAATGCTAATGTCTGGTATTCTGAATAACTAACTTAAAGATAGTAATACGTAATGTATTAACCATTGTTACCCCCCTATTATGTTGTTTTGAAAATTTGTTCTTCTTTTGATTTGTTTTGTTTTTTCTTCTCTTTAAAATTAAAAAAAACAAAACAAACAAAAAAAACAAACCATAAAGAACCTGTCAAATCATGCAGGTTATATCAGACTAAGAAACTCAATTCCAGGACTAAAAACTCCATTTGAAAGACATACTTCCTTCTAGATAATTTCCATTACAAAGGTAATGATTAAAATTAATCTTTGTAGTTTTTCATACCCTTGTGGCTTTCGTATCTTTTAAACCAATCAGTTTCTGATTTGATTAATATGAAAGAACCCCAGCATTTTGCTGACTTCTAATTTTACGCAATAGCGCCTGCTCTCCAAGCCTTAAGGATGTCCACTACTTCCTGCGGCAGAAAGCCCAAGGGAGTTGGGTCAGCTTAGAAAGACGCTTGGGTGACCCTCTTCCTTCCAGCTCTGGTCTTTTCCAGCTGTGCTGCCAGAAGCAGCAGGCAAGCTCTGACAGGGCACCAGAAGACCCTGTCCCCAAGGGCTCGCAGTGCGACCTGGAGAGGAAACTAGAAAAACTGGCCCCAGAAGGACCCAGGTGCTCACTGCCCAAAGGGTAGCCCCACAGTTAAACACCACTTTTCTAAAGGAGCTCCAGGCTCCTCACAGCATTCCCAAAAGGAGGAAGCTCACCTGCCCAGCCCTCACCCCCACCCTAGAGAGGAGGCGAGGCACCGGCTTCCCAAACACTCCATGCAAATCTCTACCACTGCCCTCCCTCCACTTCCAGACAGAGCCCAGTGCTGCTCACCACTGGGTCCTGTGCGCAGCCCGACACCAGAAGAGTGCCAGGGACAGGCGACTCAGGCAGGACCGGAAAGGGGCTGGAGAGACTGCTTAGTGTCTTCGTGCGCTGGATCAGGCCATGGGTTATCACTTTTCTCAGAACTTTCCATAATCAGAAACATTTGAGCCAAACACAACAGGCTGGGCATGGAGGAAGCAAAAACGAGCAAGACCGAAATTCAACCACATTCAGCGTGGGGAGATGGAAGCTGTGTATGCCCAGGTATTTATGTTTGTTGAGGGGGCAGAGAAGCAAGCTGCCTGGTTTCCTGGTTTTTTGCTCATTCTCAAGTATGCTATGTAGTCTTAGGTTAGCTCACTGTCTTTGGCCTCATGTTTTATGGAGAAGCCGTTAGGCTGCAGGTGCCCACAGGTAGTGTAGTGTCCATGCTCCTGGCCACGACAGCCAAGGTCTCCACACACCCATTCCGCAGCACCCAAGCAACCTCTGTCAGGCTGGGGTGCCTTCCCCTGAGCCTGGCTGGGAAATCTCTTCCTCGCCTCACCCCTCCCAGTGCTAAAGTGACCTCCACTCACCTGCTGCTCGCCCTCCCCCACCTGTGCCTTCACAGCACCCCACCTATTAGCAAGCTCTCTGGCTTCTCTTCAGCCCACAGTGCAACTGTACTATCTTGCGTTTTTATATACTAAGTGCGGGGCCATAAAAGATGCATCACTTTGAAATGTTCTTAATTCTACTGTATTTATGTCAGATACCAAAGAAAACAACATAAACCTTGTTTCCTGGCTGAATAACTCCCTGTAGTCTTATAATCCAAGATTGGATATTTGAAACAGGTTCAGTTATGTCCCTGACTAACATTTAAAAAGCCAACAGGGTGCAGAGAGCATAAATATTTCCAAACGATCCAATCTAAAAAAAATTACAGGAAGTTCTCAAAAATGAAACAAAGAGACAATACAAAAATTACAGGTTTAATTTTCCAGTAAGACATTTTAAACATAGTACTGTTTTATTACATGACAATTTATCAATTTAAAATTCCTTATGGAGATTCCCTGTAAATTCTTTTTTTTTTCCTGGTACAGGGAATAGAACTCAGGACCTTGAGCTTGCCAGGCTGGCGCTAATGACTCTGAGCCTTATCCCCGGCCCTCCCTGTAAATTCTTTATGCATATTCTCTAACTTCCCTACGGAACCACTTCATCTCAAAATGTTAACTATTGGGCCGGTGAGATGGCTCAGAGGCTTAAGCGCCTGCCCGGGAAGCGCGAGGGCCCGAGTTCGACTCCCGGAACCCACATACGAAAAAGGGGCCGGTGATATCGCTCAGCGGCACGGGCGCCTGCTGGCGCGCGAGGTCCTGAGGTCGACCCCCCGGTAACCACAAAAAAAAAAAAAAAAAAAAAAAATGTTAACTATCACTGGTTACAATTTTAAATATAAATTATGTGGGAGAACACTTAAATTCTCTATGTCAAATCTCCAAACTATTTTCTGCCCCCCCATCTCTCCTGCTCACCACCAAGGTGCCTGCTCTTTATTCTAAAGAGCCACTCATCTTCCGGCTGCCCCTGGCTTTGGCAGCTTGGAAGGGATTTTCCACTGAAATGTGGCCCACACCCACCTGCCAAACCTTAACGTCAAGACCCATGAGTCGGACTTCCTTAAAATATTTCCCTCAGCAGTTTCAAGTTTAGATCCCGAGGACATTAACCTTGGCACTGACTTTCTTGCATTTTAGCGACCTGGGTGGCACTGGAGGAATCGTCCCCAGTGTAGCCAGCACCGAGTTATTTGAGGTCAAGGATAAACACCGCTGTAGTCTCTCTGCCCCGCAAGGATAGTTACATCAGGAAACTTGAGAGTAGCTTTAGTCTTAATATTCTGGCAGGGAGACTTTGGCGCCATCGTGTCCAGGCATCACGAAAGTGGGCTCACTCCGAGAACGTCAGCCCTGGCTTCACTGAAAACACCTCGCCTCCGTAAGGCAAAGCGAGGAGGGGCCGCCCTCGGTGTAGACGACGCAGGGCACGAGCCGGGAGGGCCTCGCCCCCACCCGAGACGCGGACCTGCGAGGAGTCCGCCGGGGCGGCGCACCCCGATCCACACCGATCGCCGCGGGCCCGACCCGTTTCCGACCGGGGGGGCCGGGTGCAGCCCGGACCGGAACCACACCGACCGCCCAGGCGCCGCGGTCCCGGCCCGCTGGACGCGACTCACCCACGGTGGACTTGCAGGCCTCGCAGAAGGTGTCGTCGGTGAAGCGCTCCATGAGGCTGGTCTTGCCCACGCCGCGCGAGCCGATGATGATGACCTGCAGCTTGAAGTCGGCCGGCCGCGGCGGCTGCTTCCTGCGCCGGGGCTGGGCGCCCGCGGCCCGCCTCTCCATGCGCGCGCCCGGGCCCGCGCCCCGGCCCCGCGTCCGCCGCCGCCCGGCTGCGCGCCCCGGCTCCCGGCCCGGCCCACCCCGTCTCCGTCCCCGATCCCGGCCCCGTCCCTGCCCCGCTGCGGGTCCGCGCCGCCGCCGCCGCGAGAGGAGGCCGGGAAGCGGGTTCTGCGCAGGAGCGGCGGCGGCACCGCGGCGAGCGCGGGAGCGGGCGCCGGCGCCCCCTGCCGGCCGGAGGCCCGCGCGGCCCGCGGCGTCCACTCGGCGTCGTCCGCAAAGTCAGCGGGCAGCGCGGGTCCCCGGGCCGCGGGCGGGCTGAGCGCGAACCGGGCCGGCGAGGGCGGCTCCAAAGTTCGGGAAAGACGGATCGGGCGGTCCCGGTGCGGACCCGTGCCAGACTCGCTCTGCAGATGCCTGGGCGCGAACCTGATCCTCGGAACACCGGGTCCCGAACCGGATCGGAGCTGGCGCGCCCCGCGGGCAGGCTGCCCAGACCCCGGCGCCGGGACGGGAGCGGGGTGGGCTCGGCCAGGGCGCCGTACGGGGCGGCACTCGCCGCGGCGGAGGGAGGTGCACGGAGTTCACGTTGGTAAGACAAGCAGAAGGAATCAGACTGGAATTTTACTTTATTTTATTTTATTTTGTTATTCTATTCTATTCTATTCTACTTTATTTTATTTTATTTTATTTTATTTTCATTTTTAACAAAGTGTCCTGCTTTCTTGGTGGAGCCAGCCCTGGGCTCCCACATGCCAGGCAGAAGGCTCTGCACTGATCGACGTCCACCTCTAGCACCGAAGAGCATTTAAGCAGATTTCTCACGTGCTGTAATGGAACGAGAACAGCGACCCTCTCTCTTCCTGTAGTGCTGCCTGGAAAAATCAACTAACACCGTGCAGTCTGTGGGGAGCCCTCACGCACTGTACAAATGTGCCGTATTTAGCTGACTCATGCATGATTTTCCAGGACTACGGCAGTTTTCCAAAGTAAGACAGATCCGTGAAGGTAATTTTTATTTTTATTTTATTTTATTTTATTTTTGGTACTGGGGATTGAACCCAGGGCCTTCACGCTGAACTACATCCCCAGCCCTTTTTTATTTTTCTGAGACAGGTCTCGCTAAGTCACTAAGTTGCCCAGGCTGGGCTTGTACCTGTGATTCTCCTGCTTCAGCCTCCCGATATGCTAAATGATGGGTGTGTGCCCTGTTGCCCAGCTTTCAGAGGAAATCTTAAATGTTTTACTTTGGTGCAGCCTGGCTTCCAGCATGTCCTGCTCTGATAGGCAGAGGAGCTGCACGGCTTGTAGGGTTGAAAACCTTCTTGTCCAAAATAACCTATCTCCCCCAGAAAGCAGTGTGTAAGTTCTTCCCTAGAATAATGGCTAGAAGGGCACCCTGAGGCTGTGCCTGGTACCCAGCAGCTGTTCCTAAGTATTGTCACTTCCTTCTGTGACATTTTCACAGCTGTCTGTGCTGATGAAGTGGGCTGGCTCCTTGGGCCTGGTCCTAAGTCCGGGCTGTGAGCCCAGGGGAACCTCAACAACCCACTTTTTCAATAGCTCCTCTTTCCACCACTTGGTAAGGCCCCCTTTCTTTACCACCCTCAATGCCATCACTGTCACACAGGCAGAGAAGTGTCAAGGTTTACAAAGGCCAGAGCCAGAAGAGGACTGAGCAGAACACCGTCAAGGATGGACTGGGGTCAACAGGCGAAGGAAGGGACGCAGGGAAGAGCCCTGGGCAGGGGGCGGCTGGGGATCTGAGACAGTGGGGTCCTGGGCAAGCAGGATTGTGCCTTACAGAGGAGGGAGTAACCAGTAGGGCTCAGTGTCCAGGACAGCAGGCGAAATGCGACCCTCCTTTGTGTGGCAGCGGGCACCCAGCAGTGATTGTACTGGCTCTAACAGTATGATGTGGCCTTGGTGACCAACGGGCACACGTGTGATTGTTGTATGGCTGTTAAAAAGGCTTGCCCCAGAGCTGGGCGTGGTGGCGCACACCTGTAATCCCAGTGCTTGGGTGGCTGAGGCAAGAAGATCATTAGCGAGACCGTCAGCCTGAACTACACAGTGAGACCGTCTCAAAAACAAACAAAACAAAACAAAGTTTCTCAGAACACTGAAAACATGCTATCAGTTATAAATATTTAAGAAACGGAAAAAAGTAGAATTAGTATTTATTTAGGACACTGTAATTTAAAACACCAAAAATATTGAGAATTAGGTAGGTTTTCAGGGGAAGAACATATCAAGATTAATTAGAATTGTGCTTGTCTCCTTGTAACTTATGATGAGAAGTGAGCATGAATTTTTAAAACAAGTTTATTTTAACTGATACATAAACATACAAATTATACACATTTATGTGGTACCTGGATGTTTGATACACGTCTACATTGGGTAATGTCTAAATCAGGTTAAACATATCTCCTCAAATATTTATCATTTCTTTATGGTGAAAACATTCAAAATCCTTTCCTCAAGTTTTTTTGTTTTTGTTTTTTGAGATAGGGTCTCACTATGTCGTCCAGGCTGGCCTGAAACTCTCTGTGATCCTCCTGCCTCAGCCCCCCACCAAGTGCTGGGACGACACGCCCCACTTCCTCTGGCTTTTTTGAAAGGTTCACTACACTGTTTTCCCCGGTGTCACACTCTTGTCAAGTACTGTGTGAGCTGGGTACTCCTTTTTGGGGGCTGGTGCTGATGGGAAGTCCCCACCTCCAAGCCCCTGTATGGAGCAAGAAATACCCGGCTGACTGGTCCTCTGGTGCCCAGCTGTTGCACACCTGTTCTTCACAGAGAGCACCAGTTCTGTAAATAACCACCATCCTGACCTCCAAACCTGGTGCCCGGCCACCCTGTCCTGCCCAATCACATGGCCCGACTGTCCCTGGGAGGCAGAAGGCGGGGTGTCCTGCTTGTAGAGCTCCGGGGCCACAGGACATGGCTGTGGCCTTGGCACCTCTGGGCACTGGAGGTGCTGAAATCAGCAGTGACAGATATCTGCACGTCAAAGTTGCATGGAGAGGCTGTTGTGTTCAAGCTCTAAACACGAGAGTGGATCAGATTGTGCTGGGCTGAGGGACACACGTGGGGTGAAGGCACAGACGTTCGAGCAGGAGGTCCCCATGGGGACACACATTTAGCCCACGGCACGTGGAGGTGCCTCCAGAGATGTCACCTGATTGTCCCCACTCCCTTGTTCTCTATCCTAACCAAACTCCAAGAACTCCTGTGTTTCAGGTAAAGCGTGCTCAAGCAGCAGGACTGGGGGTGGGGGGTGATTTTCTGAGCCAGTCACTGGGATTTTATTCTCGTGGTCAGTCAGCAGCTTAGGGAATTCAGGTCACCAAACTCTGGTCAATGAGACATGAAGGGGATCTTTAGAAGGATAGTGGCTTCAGGTAAAATGTTACCTATTAAAAAAAAAAAAAGACCTCAGGAAGAGCTAATTCCCTTCCTGCCCGGGGACGTCGTGTGTGATGCGCACAGTTGCGGCCACCTCTTGTGACCATGAGGGAGTACGAGCGATGTCCTGAGGCAGATCAGGAAGGTGGAAATTCTGGGGACTTCATGGAGTCACCCAATTAACCAGAGACGGAGACTTTCTACAGAGAGATGTCTTACCAGGCAGGTAACCCGCTCCCTTCTTGCTTTAGCATTTCTTTTTGTTTTTTTTTTTGGTACGGAATCTAACTCAGGGCTTCGTGCTTACCAGGCAGGCGCTGTGCCACTGAGCTACATCCCCGGCCCTTGCTTTAGCATTAGGAGCTCAGCTTTTTCTTTCTTGTTTTTTGTTTTTTGTTTTGTTTTGTTTTGTTTTGTTGAGACAGGGTCTTGCCATGTAGTTCAAACTGTCCTTGAACTCACTATGTAGCCCAGGCTGGCCTTGATCACACAGCGATCCTCCTGCCTCAGTCTCCCGAGTGCTGGGATTACAGGCGTGCCCCACCATGCCCCTCTGGGATTACTCACCTCTAAAAAATATAGTGGGTACCTCAGTTCAGGAATTTAATTCTTTCCACAATTCTGGTCGCAAACCGAATTGGATGAGCACCACATCAAATTTCCCCATGAAGTCAACATTGAACCTATCACTGAGTTTAATTCGATTCTCGACTACTTCGGTTTGTGACCAGAATCGTGGGAAGAATCAAGTTTGTGAACCAAGGCACCACTGTGCGATGCACCCGCTTTTCACTTTAGTGGTCAGTGACGGATGGCTTGTGACATGCGTGTGACTGCTCCTCGTACACACCCGTGTCCTGGGCCTGCTGCGGAGACACCTGTCAGGTGGCTATGAGGGGAGAGTGGCAGGTGGGCCACGCTGCAGAGCACAAACTCAATGGATTTCCCCCCCGGAAACCAAAGTCAGGTCTCCCGGCTGTGGCGACTAGAATACAGAGCCTTGTCCGTGACCTTGGAGTGGTCCAGGTTTTGTGGGGGCTTGAAACTTACAATTTTGGGGGTTCCTCATTAAGAAAAGAAATGTCTTGGTCCTCTTCCCATTTGCAAAAGATTGATCTCCCTGTTTCCTGTTATCTATCCTTTATTTTACTCTTTACTTTGGGTCTCTCCTCTGAGAGGAACCGCGAGATATGGAAGCTCGTGTGTCTGATTTATTTCGGTGGGGGAAGGGAACATAAAAAGGATGAAGATGTGCTCGGCAGTGCACCAGCGCCCTGTGATGAACGTGATCATTATGTACTGCGAATGTATACTAAAAAAGTTTTTTTAAATTTAAAAAATAAGCAGAAATTCTATGACTGAAATGTAATCCACGTACCATGCAATTATCCTTTTAAGGTATGCAGCTTGGCAGTGTCTAGTGTATCCACAGGGCTGTGCAAACACCACCACTCAGTTCCAGAACGTTCTCATCTCCCCCGCAGAACACCCTATCCCGAGGCAGTCAGCCCGCACTGCCCCCGGCTTGGGCAGCTCCGAATCTGTTTTCTGTCCCTAGAGTTGCCTGTTGTAGACATTTCATATAAATGAGGCCACACTTGTAAAAAAAAGTCAAAATACGAAGCAGAGCTGTTGAGCACCGTGAAGGCGCCAAGCTGTGTCCCCTTCCTGCTCACGACCTAGCCTCCCGGTCCGTGGGTTCCAGCAGGAGACGTGGGACTCGGGTCAGCAACTCAGGGAGAAAGCAGAGGTGTCCACTGGCTCCTGCCAGGACGCTGTGCTACCCCTCGCTGGCTTCCGTCTTGCTCCTGGCACAGGAAGCAATGCGAGCTCAGTGTCTGCCTCGGACTCCCAGGGTGGCGCAGGGCTGGGCTGGGTGGGCGCTGCTCTGGGGACCCCCGAGCTTGGAAGCCTCTGTCCCACCTGTCCCCAGAGGGCCTGCAAGCTCGCATGCCCCACCGTGCCCAGAGCTCCTTCCTCTGCCCTGGCTGGAGACACAGCCTGTCCTCGGAGCTGTCCATTGCAAGCGACCCTGAGAAGCTGGCCTGGAAACAGAGCCTCTATCACCCTGCTCAGCAGAGGCCCCCAAGAATCAATGGCTGGTGAAAATTCAGTGTGAGGGATAATTTCAAATGATAAGATAAATAACAACTCATAGATTTAAAATAGCTAATACTCCCTGAAACATGCTTTTAAACTTGGTATTTTTTAAACAAGTAACTGCCTGGATCATTTCTATAACTTCTTATTACACTGATTGGCCACTTCTATTTGGTTACATGACAATGATTTTGTAATGTCATCTTCATTATGGAGATTACTGAGATGGAGCCTTTTCTTTAGCAAGGCTGAGTGGAATTATTTATGATTTCGTGACTGCGAGTGGGCATGAGTACCCTTGGCTTCATAGCTGGCTGTCTCCGTTGATAGCTGTGCAGTAGACTTGGGTCCCACAAACCCAGCGATGGTTGTTTTGTTTGTTTGTTTGTTTTTTGTGGTACTGGGGATGGAACCCAGGGTCTTGATACTGACCTACATCTCCAGCTCTTTTTATCTTTTATTTTGAAACAGTGTCTCACTAAGTCACTCATTTGCCCAGGCTGGGCTCTGACTTGTGATCCTCCTGCCTCAACCTCCCAGATTACATCGAGATGAGGTCATGCTGGAGTAGGGGGCCTAATGCCCTTTCCCTGGTGGCCCTACAGGAAGAAAAGACGCCCAGGGGGATAGCACTGTGGGACAGCAGAGGCAGAAAGGCTGAGTGCCATGGCCATGCACTGAGTGATGCCCACGATGGCAATCTAGGCACGGTGAGAACCTTGTGGCGGATGGCACCAGAGTCACAGGAGTGTGAGCAGGGGTCAGAGAGGTCACAGGACAGGGCAGGGTGGGGAGCAGGGTGCAGAGGTCAGTGACAGCCATCCACCTGGCCCATCTCTTACAGGCCCGCCACCTCTTAATGTAATAGAAATTTTATTTTATTTTTATTTATTTATTTATTTTTTTGTGGGTACCAGGGGTCAAACTTAGGACCTTGTGCGCCAGCAGGTGCCCGTGCCACTGAGCGATATCACTGGCCCTTTTTTCATACGTGGGTACCAGGAGTCAAACTCAGGACCTCGCACTTGCCAGGCAGGCACTTATGCTGCTGAGCCATCTCACCGGCCCAGAAATTTTAGAAAACTAACAGCCTGACACCATGATAAGACGGGCTGTGCTAGCCTAGCCTGTTTCACTGTTAGACCATCAGACTCAGCCAGCCTTGCTCTGGCACGTTAACTGCAACTCAGATAATTTGGCCCAGCAGCACTACCCAGCCTGTGAATGTATCTTATTTCAAGGACTTTCTGCTTGGGACAGACTGGCCCAGCCAAGGATGTGCTTGATTTTACTCACCCGTTCAGCCCCAGCTCCTTCCCTAGACTTTCCTACCTCATGATAAACAACTCCCCCTAACAAAACCTGCCTAACAACGTGTGCCAAAACATATGTAGCCAATTATAAAATAATCTGCTATCAGCTTGTACTTCCTGCTTACACAATGTATATAAGTTGCTGTTTTACTCTAAGTCGGGGCAGGTGATTTGGACCTGGTTCCCACCAGCCCACTGGTGTTAATAAAAGTTGCCTTCCAACTCCTTAGTGCAGAGAGTCTTCCATTTGGTTCAGTATTGGTTTCTGCAACATTAACGCCTCCACAAGGGAATCGAGCCACCACACGTCCCCTTGGGGCCAGCCATGTGCAAACCATGGTGCTTCCTGCCCACAAACAGGAAACAGCTCTCTGCTCATTTATTCTTCTTTTGCCCCCTCTCCTTCTCTCCCTCCCTTTTCCTTCCTTTCTCCTCTCTCCCCCTCCCTCCCTTCTTTCCTTCTTTTCCCCAGCTGGGTCTCACTCCCTTGCCCTTGACCTCAAACTCTGAACCCTCCCACCTCTCCCTGGATGGGATTACCAGATTGACCACCATACCATTCTGCTTTGATATCTTTCCCCAGCTTTGTGGTTTTCCTCACATAGATCTTGTTCCTATTTTGTTCACTTTATCCTTAAGTATTTAATTTGGGAGGCAGGTAGGGTGCACTAATGCAAATTTCCCCATAAGGGCAATATTGAATCCAACCGTTGAATTTGATTTGGTTCTTGCCCACTTCGGTTTATGATCAGAACCATGGAAAGAATCAAGTTCATGAACTGAGGCTACACTGTACTTCATACACTTATTTTTTGTGGTGGGAACACTTAAAATCTACTCTTTTTTTTCTTTACGTGGGTACCAGGAACTGAACTCAGGACCTTGCACTTGCCAGGCAGGCGCTTATGCCGCTGAGCTATATCACTGGCCCTGAAATCCACTCTTTTAGCAATTTTCAAGAACATAATATAGTTATTAACTATAGTCACCATGCTGTATCTAGTGTACTGAGTTTTAATCATGAATGGGTGTTGGATTTCATCAAATGCTTTACTGTATCTCTTGATATTATCCTGTGATTTTTCTTCCTTAGCTTTCAATGTGATAGATTACCTTAATTGATTTTCAATTTTTTTTTTAAAAACAGGATGTTGCTAGGTAGTTGTCAGGCAAAGTCTCTCGTTGCTGAGACAAAATACCTAACGCCCAAAATTAAGGAAGGAAAGGTTTATTTAGCTCACAGTTTGTGGAGGTTTCAGTCCATAATCAGCTGGCTCCAAGGCAGGGTGGCGCGGCACAGGGGCAACCATTCATGGCGGCGGAAGACAGCAAAGCAGCAAGAGCAAAAGGAGGGGCAGAGCAAGCCTCTTTTCCTCCCTTATATTGTAAGCAGGTTACCCGCCCTCGGGTGGGTGCAGCACTCACACCATCTCTGTGCCCTCCTCCTGCACAATCAGGATGTTTACAAAGCGAGGCCCCTGGCCGGCGGCTGAGTTGCTTAGTTAAACTTCTAAACTTCTCAAGTTGACACACTGTATCAACAATTACAGTATTCAAGGCTGGCCTTGAACTCATTGTGTAGCCCAGGCTGGCCTCCCTCCTGCCTCAGCCTCCCGAGTGCTGGGATTATAGGCGGGCGCCACCACACCCAGCCTTTTTTGAATGTTAAAATAGCTATGTATACTGGAATAAGTTCCACTTGACTATAATTCCTTTTTGACATGGTTGGATTTGATTTGTTAATATTTTGTTGAGAATTTTTGCACTTCCATTCAAGTAGTTTTTTCTCAGTTTGTTTGTTTGTTGTAGATTTGTCTGGTTTAGCATTTGTGTGACATTAGCCTGATAGAGCAGGCCCTTCTGTCTTCTGAAAGCAACCGTGAAGAACTAGGGTGCTTTCTTCCCTCAGGGTTTGACAGAATCCATCTGTCAGTGCATCAGGCTCTAGTGCCTTCTGTGTGGGGAGGTTATTGATTATTGATTCCGTTTCTTTAATAGTTGTATGTCTATTCAGATTGCTTACTTCTGGTTGTGTGAATTTGGGCACATTGTGGCTCTCAAGGGATTGGTCCATATCATCCAGGTTATATCAAATTTGTGGGCCTTGAATTATTCATAGTATTTCTAGATTCTTCTTCTTTTTTTTAAGTTTTTTTTTTTTTTTTTTTGAGGCAGGATTTTGAGCTGTTACCCAAGCTGGTCTTGAACTCCTGGGCTCAAGCACTCCTCCTGCCTCAGCCTCCCAGGTGCTGTGGTTATAGGCATGTGTCACCATACCCAGCTTTGATTACCCTGATGTTTATAGGATTCATACTGATCCCTCCCTTTCATTTCTGATAGTAGTGACATGTATCTCCTCTTTTTTACTTAGCCTGGTTATCAATTTTATTGAAATTTTCAAAGAACCAGCTTTCGATTTCATTGACTTTCTCCATTGATTCCTTTCTTCAGTTTTATTGATTTCTGCTCTAATTTTTGTCACTTATTTTGTCTACCTTTTTGAGTTAATTTCCTCTTCATTTTCTGATACCCTAACATGGAAGCTTAGATGATCAATTTTAGATCTTTGCAGTACTTTCACTGCATCATACCCATTTTGATAAGTCTGCTTTTGTTGTATTCATTTAGCTGAGAATACTTTTAAATTTCTCTTGAAATTGCCTTTTTATCTGTAGTTTAGAAGTATGTTGTTTAACTGCCAAATATTTGGGGATTTTCCAACTATGTTATTGATTTCTAGTTTAACCTCATTGTGGTCTGGGAGTAGGTATTTCATGATTTCTAATCTAAATTTGTTAAGATTTATACCAATGAACGTGGCAGTCTTGGTGCCTGTTCCGCATCTGTTGGGGAAGAATGTGTGCTGTTCTGCTGAGGTAGTTTTTAGCCGTCTGTCACATCCGGGGGTTAGTGGGGTGTTGAGCTCAGCTGTGTCCTTCTGGACTTTCTGCTTGCTGCATCTGTCCATTTCTTTCACTCAAATGTCATCCTTTAGTTTTCCTTGAGAAAAATCAAGTACATGTCCAGGAAAGTGCATCTAACATGGCAAACTCCAGAAAGCAGGGACCCCACTACACGGAGGCTGGCCTGCATCATGGTAAGCTCTGGTGTGTCACATGGAAGTCACAGGTGGGCTCTGATTGAAGAAGGGGAAGCCTGAAGAAGGCCGAGCTCAGTTCCATTGACACCTGGGATTGCGGAGTGGACTCTGGTGCTGTTTCAGGCAGCAGTAACATTCACTCTCGCATTTGGGAAGAAATCACAGGGCAGCTTTCGCCAAAAGCATAATTATCCATGTCAGGAATTGTTTGACTGGAAGGAGCAGAAATCTACCACAGTTGTCAGAAGCTGGAATTGGTTATCTCTTCCTTCACGGTGGGGAGGTGTAACCGGGCCCTGGGAGGAGCCACAGTGAGAATATGGAGAGCCAGAAAAGGAGTCTGCTCCGCGTGGCGGCGCACGCCTGCGATCCCAGCACTTGGAAGGCTGGGGCAGGAGGATCGCCATGAGTTCAGGGCCGGCCTGGGTAATACGGCGAGATCCTGTTTCAGAAAACAAAAACAAACAAACCAACAAAAACAGCAAAAAGAAAGAGAGGTGGCCCCTCCACCTGTGGAGCGGATCCCGTCTCCACTCTTTCGGATGAGTCACTGCTCCTCTGCGCCTCTCGGTGTCCTGCTCAGTTCTTCCTTTAGGACACCAGGAACCTGGACAGGACCCCAACCCGGTAATGATGCTTTCTGGAGCAGCAGCGCCACTGGAAAGAGAAAGAAAGAAAGAGAAAGAAAGAAGGAAAGAAAGAGAGAGAGAGAGAGAGAGAAAGAGAGGGAGAGAGAGAGAGAAAGAAAGAAAGAAAGAAAGAAAAAGAAAGAGAGAGAGAGAGAGAGAAAGAAAGAGAAAGAAGAAACTCGGGGGCATCCCCAGCGAGATGCAGCTCACCCTGCTGCTCAGCTCTTCTTCTCTGTGTTTGCCACACTTCAAATAAACTTTCCCCGTGCGCTGCGGCAGTCTCGACTCCCCGTTTTCCGCTAAGAGCTTCACTCCTTCATTCTTCGCCAGAGTGAGAGCAGGGACCTGGAGAGAGGTGGCGGGTTATTCCGGGGGCCCTCACCCCCAGACCCCCCGCTGGACTCGACAGGGAGGGGCAGCCTCTCCTACACTGGGACCGGTTTGTTCCGGATCAGTTGGACAAATAGTGCAGTCCTTAGGGAAAACAGTCTGCAGGGTCCTCACAAAATTACCAGTAGGACTACCCATCGAGTGGACGCTCCCTCCCGAAATTGCTCCCGGAGGGAACGAGCTCGGGGTCTTGAGGAGCTGTCTGTCTGCCTGTGTCTATCGCAGCTTCATTCACAACAGCTAAGATGTGGACTCAATCCACACATGCACTTAATGGGTGAATAAGAAGATGGTGCTATGTACGCACCGTGGAATACGACTCAGCCTTAAAAAAGGAAATCTTAGGGGGCGTGGTGGTGCACACCTGTAATCCCAGAGCTTGGTGGGCTGAGGCAGGAGGATCACTACAATCAAGACCAGCCTGGGCTACATAGTGAGTCTGAGGCTAGCCTGGAATACATAGGAAGATCCTGTCTCAAAAAACCAAAAAACAAACAAACAAACAGACAGATGAAAAACAACCCCAACCAACCAAACAAACAAAAAAAAAAAATCTGCAATTTGTTTCACTTAAATAACATATTAAAAAAATAAATATCACTTTTTCTTCAAAGAATTTCTCAATCTTTTGATGTTTCCCTGTGCATTCGTACGTTACATTTTTTGTTAGTGCATCGTTTTTCTTATAATGTTAATTTTACTTAAACTCTGATTCCAAGTTAGTGCTGAGCAAATGCATTTGAAAGCAGGTAGTTTAAGAAATAATACTTTTGGCTGGAAATCTAAGACATGTATCTTAATTTATAGTTTCAGAGATTTCCAAATGGGTGAGCCATGGCCTGACGGTACCAGCACTGCCTTCCTGAGAGCCAGCCGGAGCTTCGGACTTATCAGTGGCAAAGGTGCTCCTGACGCACGCTGATAGCATCTGAAGCAGCAAAGCAGTTCTATTTTGTTTGTTTATTGAGACAGGTATATAGTTCGGGCTGTCCTTGAACTTACTGTGTAGCCCAGGAGAGCTTTGAACTCGAGTCAATCCTCCTCAGCCTCCTGAGTGCTGGGATTACATGCATGTGTCACCATGTCCAGCTTAAAGTTGTTGTATAGTTCTTAAATGTCAGCAAAGTGTTCAGTGTCCCGAGAGTTTTTGCTGCTGTGTTCTGACATGTTTGAAAATGTGTAAAGCCAGGAGCGCAGTGAGCCAGTGAGTGCTCCTGTTGCAGTTAATTCTATTTTCCAGGCGTATGTGTGGCCTGCCAAGTATTTCTGTCTAAATCCTATTTTGGTATCAGTCTTCAAGAATATACCTAAATTCTCATTAGTCCTGTTCCGTTCTGGGCAAAATCCCCCCCATGCTCTCACAGGGAGGACTTGACCCTTGGAAATCCAGAAATCAAACAGAAATTATCTGCTTTGTGTGGTACCATCTAGGATTTTTTTAAAAAGTGCTGGGGATCAAATCCAGGGGCTCACGTGTACTACGCAAACTGTACCGCTGAGCTACATCCCCGGCTTTTTTTTTTTTTTTTAATAGAGCCTCATTAAATTGCTCAGACTGGCTTTGGGCCTGTGATCCTCCTGCATCAGCCTCTTGAGTAGCTGGGATTATAGGTGTGGTCCTGTGTCAGGCACAACTGGGGTTTTATTTAAAACAAATGTGTAGTATTTTGCATTTCTCACTTTAGTCATTTAATTCACTCACCATTTCCATTACATTTCTATGTGGTTTGGTGCTTCATCGTCTAAGTAATGTGTAGTATTTCACATTGATCCTTCTGTGTTAATGTTCCCTTGTGATGGCATTAAAATTCACCATTGTCGCTGCCGGCTGGAGAAAATTCTCAGTACCACATTCATAAAAGCTCTTAGATGCCCCTCTGAACTCTAGACATCACCCAGAAGGGAAAAACCTGTTCCAGGTATAGAATAAACTCATTGCGCCAATCCTGCTTTTTATTTTCATGTAGTATCTGCCCGATTGGCTGGACAATTACGTTCTTTTCGCATTTTTACCTCTAAATACTTCACACTGCTGGAAATGCACATTGCTCGTATTTCATGTTTACAAAGCAGTGTGAGGACTGCTGACAATCCCGTGCTCATTCTCACTTTTGGGTGGGTTTATTTTTATCTCTAGAGGCTCTGTTGATTTTGTTTTTCCCCTCCATTTGAGAAGAATTTGTGTCTTATTTCTAAGTCTTTCTAGCAGATGACTTTAAGAATGTTTCCAACAAGAGTTTGCCGCAAGAATCCAGCTTTTTATGTTCAAATCATCAGGCCAGCTCATGGCTAGGCAGAAACTGCTTTTGGCTTGTTTACTTTAAAAACCCGTAATGAGTGCGCTTTTGATACACTATGAATGTCCCTCCTGGGGAGCTGGTCCACAGCATATCGCATCTTAATCCTTTCATTCCCCTTCCCCTCCTCTCTCTTACACCTGTGGACCTGGATTTGGCTTAGGGCATCGTCATTAACCTTTGTCTCCCAGTGTTTCTGGAAACACATCAGTTTTGGCGGACGCAGAGTCACAGCCTTGGGACCCGTGCCACTTGCTGGGGACACAGCCATCCCTTCTCTGAGTGGCTTCATTTTATTCTCACCTCTTACTTGTTTCCCTCAAAGATTTACATAATGGTCACAATAACTTTAAGACTTGTCTTTTCTATTTTCTGATTCTGATGCTTCAATTTTTTCCCACCCTCCGAGGAGAAAGAACAAGGACGTACTGATGGCCCCTGACTCATGATGGTTTGACTTCGCATTTTGACTTTACCAAAGTGATGCGCATCATAGGAGCCATTCTGTGAATTTTGAGTTTGACTCTTTTCCTGAGCCAGTGCTCCACGGTTTGATCCTCTCTCGATGCCGGGGCAGCAGCAGCCATTGCAGAGCCTAGTGGCTGTTATGGGGAACCACCCTGGCTCTGTGGTGCGCATGCAGTAGGCGGGGTGCATCGTAGGGATTTTCAATTTAAGATGCTTTCAATTTATGGTGTGTTTGCCAGGCTGTAACCCCACGGGAAAACAAGGATTATCTGCAATGATTCGATATTTTATTTTAGAATTTTAACTTAAAAATATCTTGGGCCGGTGAGATGGCTCAGCGGCTTAAGCGCCTGCCCGGCAAGCGCGAGGGCCCGAGTTTGACTCCCGGATCCCACATATGAAAAAGGGGCCGGTGATATCGCTCAGCGGCACGGGTGCCTGCTGGCGCACGAGGTCCTGAGGTCGACCCCCCGGTACCCACAAAAAAAAAAAAAAAAAAATCTTTAGCAAACTTCTCCATTAAATTAAATTAATTAATTAATTAATTAATTTTGTGGGTACTGGGGATAGACCTCAGGACCTCGTGCGCCAGCAGGCGCCCGTGCTGCTGAGCGATATCACTGGCCCTTTTTTCGTATGTGGGTTCCAGGAGTCGAACTCAGGCCCTCGCGCTTGCCAGGCAGGGGCGTACGCTGCTGAGCCATCTCACCGGCCCAACTTCTCCATTTTAACAACACTCACTTTTTCACTGTAAAAATTTTTCATAAGTGCAATAGTTATCTGCACAATTGCAGGGCTATAAAACATTATTTGTGGATTATTAGTGACAAATCAAAGGTTTTTGTCTTAGGAATTTGATTGGCATCCTAATAGAAGTAGGTGTAAATTGGAAGCTCACTTTTTTATTATTCAGATACAGTAAAATGCTGGTGGATGATGTAAGATGCAATATGAAATGTAAATTTTAGTCAGCACGCTAATAGCAAAGGAGGTTAATATTTTTTAAAACTGCTGATTGGTCCATCTGACTGAAAAACAGCTTCTTGTTTAAAAGCACAGATTTATCTAGATGGGCTGCATGAAGGAGTTTGGATTACTGATAGATTTCTTTTTCATAAAGTAATGAAGAAACATTGTATTTTACGCTGTTGGAAAAAGTCACTTTTTTCTCCATCAGAAATTATCAGTGCACCCGGATTTTGTTAAGACACGTTGCTGCCACCTCCTGGAAAATGGCATCATGATGCTACAAACTGCCTCTCTCTGAAGTGGACAAAGTCACACAAAGTGCACAATTATACAGATGTCCTTCATGTGAGCGGCTGCCCCTTTGTGGGCAGTGTCCCTGTGCAGTGCACGGCCTGCACAGCTGTACCCTCAGCTTAGCTGTTTTCTCGGTCCAGTCCTAAGGGATTTTCTGGAGAGTTTCCTTGTCATAAGGGAGACTCTGGGGAGGTACTTGGGTTTTCCTTTGCCTAATAACAGTAGAGGGGATGGTGGGGGAGCAGCCTGCCGATTTGAAGATAGGGACGGGGAGGTTGCAGATAGAAAGTGGGCAGAGATCCTTCTATCCTTGAGTTATGCTATAAATTACTTGTGCTTTATTGTTGTTATTATTATTATTATTGTTGTTGTTGTTGTTGTTGTTGTTATTGAGGCAGGGTCTTGCTATTTAGCCCAGGCTGGCCTGTAACTCATGGTGATCCTCCTGCCTCAGCTTCCTGGAGTGCTGGGATTACAGGTGTGTACCACCACACCCAGTTTACTTGCACATTTTAAACCAGCCCTCCTCAAGACATGGTCCAGAGAGGAGGTGGTGAGGAGGTAACACAGGGGCCCAAATGTCCACCTCCGCCTCCTTTTCCCTTCTTTCTGTTGCCCAGGGGTGCAAGCATCTTCTGCTCCCTGCTCCTCATTCCCCAACTCTCTCACTGCTGGCCTTCAGGGTGGACAGGATCCCCAGACACGAGCTCTGCATCTCACAGTGCATGTGTCCCCTCGTCCAGCTCAGGGACAGAGCAATGGTGCAAGGCTGGTGACTTGGGAGGAGGCCACAGGCTTTGGGTGACTTGGTGACAGCAGACTGGCCCAACTCTAGTTCTGGATCAAGGTCACTGGACTTCGCATTTAAATCATCAGAAGCTTGCAAAGAATTTCATACCTGGATCTACAGCATCCCCAAGTCCCATATGCCAAGGCTTGGCCCAATCCCAGGGTGCTGTTGGGAGGTGGAGGAGCCTTTAAGAAGCAGAGCTGGTAGGAGGAAGTGAGGTCACTGGGGGCGTGGCCAAGGAGGGGAAGTGGGACCCTGGTCCTTCCCCTTCCTGTCTCTCCCTCTTAGTTTCCTGTCTCCATGGGATGAGCAGCCTGTTTTGCTATGTGCTTCTGCCTGGATGCACTGCCTCCCACAGCCCAGAAGCAAGGGACAACTGAACATAGGCCAAGACCTCCAAAACTGTGAGCCAATAACCACTCCTCTTTTTTAATTGTCGTCTCACGTGTTTCATTATAGTAATGGAAATCTGATGAACCCACTGTCTACCCTGATTTCCTCACAAGAGAACCATGGGAACTTTTAAATCATAGATTGGCCACCAGGTCTGGAAACATCAATGCTATTTTATCACACAGCATAGGGTAATAATAAGCCATGCATTGTGTATCCAATGATTGTGTGAGTTTCCTGTTGTTGCCTACAAATTGCCATGAGCTTAGCGACTTATAAAAACAAATTTAATGCTGGGTATAGTGGTGTACACCTGTAATCCCAGCACTCAGGGAGGATGAGGCAGGAGGACTGCAAATTCAAGGCCAACTTAGTAGGTGCAATGCTGTCCTGGACTACATAGCAAGATGCTGTCTCAAAAACAAAAACAAAAAACCCCCACATGACTTTTATTTATATATTATCTAATGTTCTGAAAGTCTGGATTCCAAAATGGTTTTTATGGGGCTGAAATCAAAAAGTTGGCAGGGCTATGCTCCTTCCTGAGGCTCCAGGGGGAAACCCTTCCTTGGAGTCCTGGTCTTCAGATCCCACTCTCCTTCCTTGGCTTGTGGCCCCACCTCCATCTCCCTTGCGTGTGCCTCCCACCTTCCTCTCTGTTCTGCCTCCTCCCTGTAATGCTCACCTGTCTGCTTCCCTGTGTAATGGTTCCTGTGCTGACATCAGGCCCTTCCAGGTCAGCTTGGGAAAACCTCTGCCAAGGCCCCGGTGCTGAGTATGGTCACAGAGTCCCTGCATGCTTCCAGGACTGGTGTGTGCACATCTTTGGAGGTCGTAATCCTATCCCATGATGCTTCTAGTCTTGATGATCATTCTAGGTTTGAAATAAAACTGATGCATTCAGAGAATCCAGGCTTGTCCTGAGGTGCTGAGTATGCCAGAAAGTCAGGAGAGAAGCTCAGTGTCTTCTTCAAGTTTCTAGTGGACACTTGAAGGAAAGTAGAAAGAAAGCCAGGCTGGTGACACAGGTGTGTAATCCCAGCACTTGAGGGGGCCGAGGCAGGAGGATCCCAAGTGTGAGCCCAGCCTAGGTAACTTAGTGACTTAGTGAGGCCTTGTCTCAAAATAAAAAATAAAAAGGGTTGGGAATATAGCTCAATGCAAAGGCCCTGGGTTCAATCCTGAGCGTCTCTCACACACACACTCACACACACACACACTCCCCAACCCTTTTCTCTCAGAGGCAGATTTGAGACCTAGATCTCCTCTCTCCACACTCAGCCACCTTGAGAATAAACTCTTCCTTTTTTGCAAAATTTGTTATTTCAGCTACTGGCACATTATTACTGGTTCAGTAATAAGAAATTCAGAGGCGATTGGCAGGATACAGGAGGATGTGCCCAGGTCATGGACAAGTAGGATGCCCTCCTTCATGAAACGTGAGCATTGGTGGGTTTTGGAATCTTCAGGGATTCCTGGAACCAGTCCCCTGTGGACACCCAGGGACAGCTGTATTTTTTTCATCTTATAAATTGTAAACAAAAGTCTGTCACCACCAACGATTTCTGTAGTGAGGGTAGAGAGTGTGTGTGTGTGTGTTTTGAGACAGCATCTTGCTGTGTAGTTCTGGCTGGGCTTAAACTTACTGTGTAGCTCAGGCTGCCCTCAAACTCATGGTGATCCTCCTGCCTCAGCCTCCAGATTGCTGGAGCCCAGTGTGAAGGTGGTTCGACAGTCCAAAACAGGCTTTGGAAATATGATGGAAGAGACGTCGGCAATGCACGTGTTACTCTGGAAACAGAAAAGCTGGTATTACGTGTGCTGCGTTGCAGAACAGCAGATGCCACACAAATGAAAACTGATTTCAAAAGGCCTGAGAGGCCACGCTCATTCACAGAGGGCCCTGAGCCCTGAAAATGAGAGCGGAGACTTCTGACTCTGAGCCAGCGTCGCTTCTGCTGAGCCACGGTTCAGGCCCGAAGCACCCCACGGCTCGGCTTCCCCATCACGCCCAGCAGCAGGGGAAATTCTGCGGGGTACTCCAAGCTGACCTCAAGGTGTTATTTCTTCACACTTTTTTATTGGCCAAGTCTCTTCTATTACCAGAACTGATCCCGAACGAACAGGGTGACTCTGGTTTAAAAAATACTGGGAGGTTTGTACCCGCTGGCGTAGATCTGTCACTGCCTGGGTCTTTGTGTAGAGCTTTTGCTGCAGTGCAGGGCTTTGGATAAGGAAGTGTCCGGGACTTCAGATGGGACCCGAAGTCTGCCTAGGTGACACGGGCACGTGGTGGGGCTGGGCTGGAACTTGGGGTGGCACGCTTGCCCAGCCTCTGTGAGGGGCTGGGTCCCATCCTGCACACCCTGAACTAACACTAGGGAAGCCTGCAGGGCAGGTGCGTGGCCACCGACCAAGGAAGCGTGGACTGTCACCAAGAGGGAGACTCTAACAAATGCTCAATGTTTCAAATATGCAAAGTAGACTTTTTAACTTTCAATTAATGTAACAAATATGTAAAGAGACAACCCTCAAAAAGAGACGGGGGGGGAGGAAGGGGGAGAGAGAGAAAGACGTAGAGAGGGAAGATGTGTACAGACTGGAAGAGTGGGAGACACAAGGGACAGGGTGTGGGGTGTGTGGCTCTGTACCCATTAAACGGACTCTGTCTTCTCCGTACACCTTAAACGGACTCTGTCTTCTCAGTGTGAAGGCGCTGGGTGCCATCTCGGTGCTGCAAGAAACAAACAAACCACTCCCTGCCACAAAAACACAACCACAGCACAAACAGTAACGCTCCTTCCCCAGCTGCTGGAAGCCGCTGTTTCCCGGTCTGTGTGACTCCCTGTTTTGGGGACTCAACTAAGCAGAACCACACAGTGTTTGTTGTTTGTATCGGCCTCCTCCACATAGCCCTCAACCTAGCAGGCTCAAGGCTCCTCTGTGGGCTAGCGGGTGTCAACATCCTTCCTATCTAAGGCTGGATCACACCCCGTGGTGTGTGTCTGCTGCCTTTTGCCCACCTGACCACCTGCTGAAGGGCATGTGGGTTGCTTCCACATTGTGGCTCTGGTGAACAATGCCATCATGAACACAGGGGCTCACACATCTCTTAGAGACCCGGCTTCCCCTTCTTTGGCATACTCACCCAGACGTGGAATTGCTGGATCTTATGATAATTGCATTTTAATTGTTTGAGGAGCTGCTACATCGTCTTTCATTGGAGTGTCTTACAAGAGTTCTCATTTTGCCACATGTTCACCAACACTTGGTGTTTCCGGTTATGTTTTGTGCTGGTGATTGCTAGTCATCATCCTTAGGGTGCAAGGTGGGGTCCCATTGTGGTTTTGGTTTGCATTTCCTGAACAATGGTGTTGTTGGGTGTCTTGTCACGTACTTATCCTATTTACTTATCTAGTAAGCGAGTCCTTTGTCTATGTTCAGTGTCTATGTTTAGTTTAGTTTCTGTTGCTGAGTTGTAGAGTTCTTTAAATATTCCAGATATCCCCTATCAGATACCCGATTTACAAATGTTCCCTCCCTTTCTTTGGATGGCCTTTTCACTCTGCTGGTTGTGTCCTTTGACACATAGTTTGAAATCTTGATGTAATCGAATTTATCTGTTTTCTTCTGTGTGGCCTGTGGTTTTGGTGTCATGTCCAAAAATAGTTGTCAAAGTGTTCAACGCTGCTATGAGGCAAATGGTAAAAGCCAGGGCCTTGAGGGTCAGGTCTCTGATCAGTTCCGAGTTACGTTTTGCACAGCAGAGGTATAAGGCAAGGGTCCTGCTTCGTTCTTTTGCATGCGGACGCTCAGCTTTCCCAGCTCATTTGTTGAAAAGACCATCCTTTCCCCACGGACCCACGGCATCCTTGTAGAAAATCATCAGCTACACAGTGTGGGTTTATCTGTGGGCTGTTCACTTTGTCCCATTGGCTGCTCTGTCTGTGGCTCGGTGACTACACCACTTTGCTACTATGACTTTGTAGGAATTTTGAAATCAGAAAGTGTGAAACCTCCAACTTGTGTATCTTTTCCAAGATTGTGTTGGCAGTTCAGGATCCCTCGAGATTCCATCTGAATTTCAGGATTTTGCAAAAAAAAAAGAAAAAAAAAAGTCATTGGGATTTTTGGTAAAGATTGCAATGAAACTATAGGCTGCTTTGGATCATATTAACATCTTAAAGAAATTAAGTCTGCCAGGCCACGACCGTAGGATGTCTTTGTACTTACTGGTGTTTCCTTTAGTTTCAGTCAACATTTCCTAGTTTTCGGTGTACAAATTTCTCATCCCCTTGGTTAAATTTATTACTAAGTATTTTATTTATCTTACTGCTCTGTAAATAGGATAGTTTTCTTCTCCAGAGTGGGGTTCATTGTTCCTGCACAGAAACACAATTGATTTTTGCAAGTTGATTTTGTATCCTGCAACTTCGCTGAACTCCTGTATTAGTTCTGAGTATAACTTTTAAAAAGATTTGCAAACTGTCTTCTCCCCATCTATTAAGAGACCGTGGTGACTGCTCTTTGCATCCAGCAAACACTGAATCCAGAGCTACAGGGAATGCTCGCCACTGCACGCCGGCGATGGACGGGTACAGAAAGCCGCTCTCGATGGCCAGGGTGCTTTGAATCAGCCAGTTATGCAAACTCAAGTGTCGGCTTCTGATATTTCAGGTGGAAAATGTCAACAGAAGAGAGGGACAGAGGAACGTTCAAGAGGCCTTTGTGGGTGTTTTCCTTTTGCTTAGTGTTAAAATGCGGCGCCAGATAAGGTGAAGTTGTGCTTCTCCCAGCGCTCAGAACTTCACAGCAAATGCCGAGCGATGGTTCTAGGCAACTGCGTTGCTTTGTGGGCTGCCCTGCCGCACTGTCAATGAGCCGTAAACAGTTTTCTAATTTAGGGCGGACAGCGAGGTTTTGATGCTGAGGAAGGCAGCTTTACATCATCTGTGACTGGAATCCCTTTCTGAGAACGCAGGAACAGGGACTTTGCAGTATCCATTGGGAGCCACACCTCAATGTGAGCAGGGTGGGGCCCTGCGTGTGACCTCAAGGAGAGGAGGTGACTGAAAAAGAGGAATCACTGTTTGCCGCACGGCTCAGGGTCTGCGGGACACCTTCACCTGGGCCCAGGAGTGGGCTTTCCTCACGGTGGGAGGCCAGGGACTGGAGCAGGTGGGGACGGTGGCCGCCCCGTGGTTCGGAGTATGAGAGAGCACGCGGCAGGGCCCAGGCTCTCTGGAGCCCCGTCTCTCCTTCCCCGGAGGGGCCTTGGGGCCCTGCTGTAATAACTATTTACTTCCCTTTCTGGTGACTCAAGCAGACGTCCACTCCCATAATGACAGGTCCCGAGGCTGGGCCAGGTCAGAGGCAGACTGACTCATCGTTTGATGGGGTCAGCCTTCAGCTGTGTGTGCCCTTGGCTGAGCTTCCATGGTCACAGGAATACGGAGCCCCTCACCATTCTGCACCCCTCTGTCAGGCTGTGCCTGGTCTTCCTTCCCATGCCTCAACCCTGGCTGCCCTTCCAGCCTCTCCTGAGGGAAGCTGAAGAGCCCTTTGATCTGCACTCCTCCTCCCGACGGCCCACCCGGGAGGTTCCCCTCGACCCGCTCTATCACCTGCGCCGTGCCTGGCTTTGCCTGCCCGAGAACCAAATGATCCTTTTCCTTGGGTCTGCTCACCTCGGTTCACTTCCTTCATGTGATCACCTCAGCTCCTCCTTGTATTATTCTACATCATAAGAAAAATACCGACACCCGTACTGTTATTCCCCATTGAAAATTATGTACAACGTTGTCTGTCACGATCCCTCTCCCCAAAAGGACACATGATTTCAACCATGTCAGCACACACATCTGGAAATAGTACCTTTCCAGCGTCTAGATCGCTTTGACCTGCTTGTTTATCCCATTGCTGTAAGTGTCTCACCTTCCTATTGCTATTTTCTAATGCATTTCTTTTATTTTGGTTAAAATTTGTTGAAACTCTTTATTTCAAATTTAGAAGGAAGTTGTAAGTTCAGGACACACCTATCTTTTCCCAGGCCATCTGAAAATGATTTGCCCATACGATGCCCCATTCCTACTACCTAATTCTCGAACCCCCTTTACCTTTTGCCAAGTGGAAAGTGATCAAAGGATGGTGTGTGTGGGGGAGGCCAAGGGGACGTAAAAAGAATCAAGATGTATTATATACAGGTACGAACACCCCACAATGAATGTACTCATTATGAACAGCAAACACATACTGATAAAAATAAAAATAAAAATTAACTCAACCCAGCGCCTCTCACTGCAGTCAGCTGAACATCGATGTCTCTTTCCGCCTTGAATAGTTCTTCCATCTTCCCTTGGCTTTTGTGGCCTTGGCTGTGGGGGCCACGGGCTGGTTCTTTAGGGGAATATCGTACTGTTCAGGTCACTCTGCGGATCCCTCGAGGTTAAATTCAGACTGTGCCCTTTGCGAGAGTGTCCTGGAGGGACTTCCTTACATTCTCTTTGGTCCTCCCGTGGGGCACATTCCAGGGAGTCTTGTTCCTGATGATGTTTCCTGCTACTGCCTGATGGAGTGGTGTCAGCCAGCTTCTCCTCTCTAAAGTTATTCTTTCTATCCCTTGATAAAAAAATAGGTATTTTGGGAGGAGATCCTCTGAGACTATGTAAATATCTGGTTCCTTGTGAAACCTTGAAGTTGCTGGCTTACTTTCTGATTTCTGTCAGCATGTGCCCGTTTTACGATCTCTTACCACCATGAACTATTTGCATGCTCCAGAGTCCTCTGTCAGGTCAGTACGGATCTCTCCTAGCTGGCTCTGTCCCTCCAATAGGTCCTCTCCTTTCTGAGCTCTGCCTGGTTTTCAGGCACAAGAGACAATTTCCGCCTCCTTTTGTGCATCACCTGCCCCAGCCTCAGAATCAGCCTGTTAGGAGGACCAATTACAAGGTTCTTTCTCATGGAAAATGGTGTTTAGAAACCAAGTTGTAGATACTGTGTGTGCTCACTGCTCTTGGGTATATGATGTCCAGGCCTCTCAGCACCTGGAATACAGGTATGTGTACACACACACACACACACACACGTGTGCACATCTACATTTGCTCTTCATTGTTATATCTCTGTACTGAAAAGCTTGATGGTTCTCATTCTAAGAGACAGCACTTATCCTGCTGCCCCACCCCCCCGCCACGTTATCCTTCTGTTATAGCTTGGATCTAGATGTCCCCTCAAAGCTTCCTTTTCAGAGGTGGCTGGATCATGGGTGTGTGATGCTGGTTAGGGTGTGAATGTGGGTAAGGGTGTGTGATAACTGAATTGATTTAGCAGAGTTCTGGGTGTGGATAATGGAAGGTCCACCCTGGGTGTGAGTGGCACCAATCAATAGGCTTGTAGCCTGGATGGAATAAAAGGGACAGAGAGAAGGCAGGCTGGCTGCTTTACCACTTCCTGCCTACCCTGCCACAGACTGTTTCTCCTCTGCCATGCCCCTCTGCCATGCTGCCTGCCTTGGGGCCAGCTCACAATGGACTGAACCTCTACAAACTGTGAGCTGAAATAAATCTTTCCTCTTTTAACTTGTGGGTGTCGGGTGTTTTATCTCAGCAACGAGAAAGTACCTAAGAGACTGTCTATATTGACATGTTTGGCCACTTTCCCAAGCTGTCCCCCATCTTGCACTGCTGTCCTTCAACATGTAGATGCCCTTCTCCCCCACCAGCTAGCCCCTCAGGCTGGCCTCTGTACCCCGAGGCCTGATACCCAGGCCTGGCTGGTCCCTGTGGGGACACTGCCACCCTCCTCAGGGCTCTGAGGATACCACTGAGCTCTCACCTGGGTGGATACCTACTCTGCCTGGCTCTATGAGCTTTGGACTTTCTTGTCTGTGAAGGGAAGGAAGAGCAGAGGCAGAGCCCTGTGCCCGTCCTGTGCAGTGCCCACCTCTCCACAGCCCTCTCTCCTGGCTGCCGGATCCAGGAGATTCATTCCACCACCTACCATTGCCCTGCAGACCACTCTTGGGGACCCTGGGATGTGGAGGAGGGAGAAATAGGGGTGCACCAGGAGGAAGGGTGAAGGATGTGGGGTCAACCTAAGATGACAGCCAAGGGACTTGAAGAGCAGTGCTACTCCTTAAAAATGTGACCCTCGCTCATGTCTCTATGCCGTAGCTCATGGGGAAAGATCATCAAGATCTCTTAAAAATATTTGCCTTTCTGCATTAACCTATGCCAGTGTTATTTAGAAATTATTTTCTAGTTTTTTAAAAAAAGTGATAGCTTGCACTTAAACATTTTAACATATGTTATGGAACATTTTCATATGGAGCATATGCTCTGGTTGGGATCCTGAGTGTCCCCAAAGGCCCCTGTCAAAGGCTGGATCCCCAGTGTGGTGCCAGTGGGAGGTGCTGGGGACCTTTAGGGGGGCCGGGGGTGTGGGTCCTGGGCCAGTCCTTGAAGGGGACGGTGGGACCCCAGCCCCTTCCTGTCTCTGCCAGCGCACGGATGTGAGTGGCTCTGCTCCTCCATGCGGCCCCACCATGCATGCCACCTTGTGCAGCCTGAAGCAAGGGACCCAGTCGGTCACAGACTGGAGTCTCCAAAGCTGTGAGCCAAAGCACGCTTCTTCTTTTTGCAGGTTTTTAGGTATTTCAGCGATCAGTTAGTCAGGAAGCTAACACCCATGTCACAGAAAACTGAATTACTAAATATCTTTTTCTCTTTCTTTTTTTTTTTTTTTTTTGTTTGGTTTTTTGGAGACAGGATCTTGTTATATAGTTCAGGCTCCCCTTGAGCTCACTATGTAGTCCAGGATGGCCTTGATCTTGTGGTGCACCTCCTGCCTCAGCCTTCCAGAATCCTGGGATTACAGATGTGCGCTGCCACTCCCGGCTTCACCTTCCCTTTTAAATTCAGGCTTACTGCAAAGCACTTGGAAATTCCACTTTGAATTGCTCCATATCGTATCTCCTTTGTCCCCACACCAGGCTGTGTGACCACCGCAGAGTCCTCGTCCACAAAGATGAGGTGCAGGTTGGTTTGGTTTGGGAAGAACGACAAGACCCGAATACATCTCGCCACCAGAGCACGGTTGATTGTCTTTGTCATCATAAGCTTCAGACGCACACTTCTGATACAATGGATCTGAAACACAATATTACAGTCCTGCCTGCACTTACACACATAGGTCATCTTCATTTTCATTTCTTTAGGACAGCAAAAAGATGATAACTGGCCAGAAAATTAAATTAGCCAGATCAACAAGAAAAAGAGGCACGTGACTTTTATTTCTACCTCTAATAGAATGATGACTAATAAGAGACATTAAATAGGAATTTTCAAAATCTGCTTTCCTGGCCTGACACATTGTTGAGCTGCATAAGCACACATTTTTGTGGGTGACTTAAATGATTATCTGGTAATGAAATCAGCTGTTTTGTTTCATAGATCTTGTTTGTCAATTTAGAGATTACACACATGATGCCTAACAGCTGGCTGATTATGCTAATTCTGGAGACACAATCTCTCAGTCACCTTATAAATAGATTAAGTTTCTTTAACATTAAACCATTGTTTAAAAATAGGAAGGCACAGTCTGGTGTCTGGTCCTAAAATAGCACAGCCTGTTAGATGACACAGGAACAGGATCAATGGTGTCTCTACTTTCACTCATGGATGGGACAGTTTGTCTGTCCCTGGTGGCATGGAGGACAGGAAGGTGGGTGGGTGTATCAGTCAGGGTTTACAGAGAAACAAATGTAACACCAGATACACAAATGTGTAAGAAATTACGAGCTTGGCTTACGATGGTCACCGCAGAGCTGGGTGAGGAAGCACGCAGAGGGCGTCTGCACACTGGAGACCGAGGATCTGGTCCAAGGCCTGGAGCTCACTGCAGTGCCCCATGGAGTCCATATCAAGGGGTGATGGGTCTGCAATGGAAGGCTGAAGAATCTATGCTAGAGGCTGAAGGATTGGCACCAAAAGCTAAACAGTCTAGGATGGAAGCCAGGAGACGACGTCCAAGCTGAAGGTGAAGACTGGAGCTCCTTCGAAGAGCAAAAACAGATCTGTCCTTCCTCGTTTCCCCTTTATACCGTCTAGGTGACGAGCTGCCCTAGGGTGGGTCCTCTACACCCTAGGGTGTAGAATTGCTGAGCTGATTTAGTTAAGCTTCTGAACTTCTCAAGTTGACACACTCAATCAACCATTGCAGTGGGGAGGAGGTCATTGTTTGGAGGGAGAGTCCCCCTCCATGGGAACATCGGGGATAGCTCCTGTAGGGTTTCCTCTCTTTTTTGTCTCTTAGCTGCAGTCAGTTTTGATGAAATATCTGTCCAATGTCACTTGTTTTTTCCTGCACTGCACAACCCTCTGGAAATGAGAGACCATGTTATCATTCATCAGATTCAACGCTCTGTTCATTACAGTTTTGTTGGGGTGATGCTTCTCAAAGAAATCCTGGCTCTCATTCCATTTTTCTGTAGTGAATTTTATCACATCACTGCCGACCTCCTCCCCGTCTTCCTTCCTCAGTGGATGCCCCTCAGCAAGTGCCTTCTGCGGCTCACTCTGGGGTTCAGTGAGTTCTTCCACCATCAGCTCCTCCTTACCATCCTCAGCAAGCTCCACTGTCTGCACCGCCGATGTCCAGACCCACACTCTTGCCCGTGGACACCATCTCCTCTACTCCCTGAGCATCAGACCCCGCAAAGTCATGATCAGTGACACATCTGGCCACAGCTTCCTCCAGGCTGAGTCTGAGGTCTGGTGCGTGACCTCTTCCCAGGCTTTGTCAGTGAAGTGGAGGCATGCAGGACACTGAATTGTTCTTCCAGACTCTTTCAGAGTTGATGGCGTCTCTTCAGTGATGTTAAAACACCTGGTGAAGGACGCCTTTGTGTAGTTTCTTGAAGTTGCAGATCACTTGCTGGTCCATGGGCTGCGAGAGAGGTGTCATGTTGGGAGATGAACTTGACCTTCCTGAAGTCACACTCAATGTCCCTGTCATCCACTGAGGCCGGGGGGTGCCAGGCACTGTCCATCAGAAGGCACCTTTCCGGCAGTTGGATATCAGAAAGATATTTCTTAACTCTTGGTGTGAACACCTCATGCAGCCACTTCATGGACAATTGCCTTGTGACCCAAGCTTTCCCACTGACCCTTTGCATGACAGGCACCTGGCCTTGTTCACATTCTGTTCCTTGAATGCTGAGGGTCTGGGAATGGTCCACTAGTAGTGGCTCAGTCTTCAGATCTGTGCTGCGTTCACACACAGGAAAAGGGTCACTCTGTCTGTCCTCCGTGGCCTTGTGTCCCGGCAGCGCCTTTTCCTCCTGTGTGATACAGGCTCTGTGCAGCGTCCTCCTCCGGAAGAGCCCTGCCCCACTGCCGTTGCACACTTGTTGAGTGATGTATCCTCTGCTTTCGTGGATTCCGTGAATTCTTTCTTGTAGGCATCCGCAGTGGCCCTGTCAGAACTGGAATTCTCACCCTGTCTCATCACACTATGAACACCACTTCTCTTGAGGAATTTATCAAACACCCTCTGCTGGCCTTAAATTCATCGCTTGTTGCATGTGTAGAGGGGTCTTCTTACGGTAAATCACTGTGAAAGTCCCTGGCTTTTTCACAGATCGTAGCTTCACTAATGCTATCACCTGCCAGCTGTTCCTCAACCACACTAACAAAAGCTTTTCCACCTCTTCCAGCACTGTGTCCTCTGCTTGGTTAACATCGTTACTCCTTTTGCCACATTAGCTCCTTTGATGGCATCTTTATTCTTCAAGCAGTCAAGATTATCGACTTCACCATCTTATACTCCAAGGCCAGATCAGTCACAGGAACACCACGCTCAAGCTTTTCTACGATTTCCTTCTTCACTTCAATGGTTATTTTCTTCCAAACCTTCTTACCATTCCAGCTCTGCACATTCCTGTCAGCTTCATTAGCGCCCTGCATATTTGGTCACCTTCATTACCACTCTGCACTTCCTTTATACCACCATGCTTGCTCTGCACTTTCTTTGGAGCCATGCTGGATTGAATAATACTGCCCAGTCCTGTATATGCTAAAAAGCACACACAAATGCTTCACAGCAAGTGTGCACAGGTCTTTCTGCGACCACAATCTTGACTGAAAGAAGCCATGACCACATGTCAGGGTGGGGAAGACGGCTGCAGTCATGTTTGTCATCTGATTTGGAGTTCACAAATGGAAGCAAAATTTTGCTGAACACTTCTATTCATAAACTAAACTGTTAATGAACAGAAGCATTCACGAACCAAAGTATTACTGTATTAGCTTGGTGAGAAACCCTCTTTCATTTGGGGACTGTATCAGGAATAGGTGTCACCACATTTAATAGAAAACTGGCACACTAAAAATGGCTTTAAAAGGTAGTTTATTTGTGCTCTGAAGTTAGGTAACTGAGGCCTTTCAAGTCATTAGGGACCAGGCTCCATCCAGTTCTCTTTGAGCTCATGAACAAAAAGGCTGCTGGAGCTCCAGCCATTGTATTCATAGTTCAGGCAACAATACTGAGAAAGGGGGAATTCTCCCTTGAAAAAAAGCTTCCGGAAGTCCCACACAACACTTCCTCTCATAGCTTATTAACTCTTAGCCATTACTTAGTACAAGGGAAACTGGAAATGTGGTCTTTGAGCTGGGTGTGTATTCACCCTGGTGGGCTGGTAAGGCAGTGTTGTCAGTCCCTCTGCTTCTGGAAAAGAGGCAAGACAGAGACAGACAGAAAGAGGCAGAGATGAGGGGTCTCTCTCTCTGTCTCTGTCTCTCTCTGTCTCTGTCTCTGTCTGTCTGTCTGTCCCTCTCTCTCCATGTGCATCAGTTAGTATATGCTTACAGTGGCCGCCTGTGAAGTCAGGTGTTTAACAGTACAAAAGGGCCATCTGTGCATTGAAGATGCGAAGGATTCAGTCCGAAGTCGAAGGCCTGGAGCTCACTGCAGAGTCCCATGCGAGTCCACATCAGGAGGTTGGAGGGTCTGCACTGGAAGCCTGGAGAAGGGTGTCCAAAGGCGAAGGTGAAGACTGGAATCCTCTGGAGAAGCAGAAGTGAGACTTCCTCCTCTTTCCCTTTTTATTCCATCCAAGCTCCTAAGCTATTGGTTGGTGCCACCCACACCCAGGGCAGGTCTTCCTCCCTCAGTTGGCAGCCTATGTGTCAATCATCCACAGACCTGCCCAGAACTGTGCTCTACTAACCTGCTAGGTGGTTCTTATTCAAGTTGACACCACAGTTAGCTGTCACATCATGTGACCCTGCTGCTGCCTTGGGACTCTGCTGGCAAGAAGGCCATTGCCAGATGAGGGTATTTGACCTTGGGCCAGAACCCAGGAGTGAAAATAAACCTTTAAAAAATTAGCCTGCCTTGGGTATTTCATCACAATAACAGAAACAATGTGTCCTAGGAAGCCGCTTGGGGAGCACCCGGGATGGGGTCCCTCTGCCTAGTTCTCCCGAGTCACTCACTGCTCAGGGCGCTTCCCTGGGGAACTCCTGCCCTGCATTCTGGGGGCGGCAGCCAGCTTTTCAACTCCTCCTGGGGACATGCAGGGTTGTGGCTTCCCCCTCTCCGCCAGATCAGTTACCACTTCTCTTCCAGGAATCGGCTGAAATCCCTTGGCTCTGTGTGCGTGTTCCTGTTTCCTTATTCTCTTCATTTATTTTGCTAGCAAATGGAATTATTCAACATCTTAATATTTATTTTGACAGAAGGGCATATTACTAATTACACACAGTTCTTTAACATTATCCATGATGTTCAGTAGCAGTAGAAAATAAAGGACTATACAAAGTAAGAAATTCTAAGAACCAAAAAAGAGAAGGCAAAGAAATCTTAACCTCGTTACTGAATGTGTTCTTTTTAGTGGTATTGGTACTCTCAGCTACAGCTTTCGTGTGTGGACTGGACTGGAGGAAAGCACACGAGAAAATACAGAGATTTCTGTACCTGTGAGGTGCGGGTCCCAGGACCCCACAGAGAGCAGCTCCTTGGACACGCAGCTCCCCTGTACAAAATGGTATCAGACCCCCACACATCCTACCAGATCTTTCAAATCGTCTCTAGATGACTTATACTAACGAGGTGGTGATGCCAGGGGAAGGAATCATGGCACGGGAATATAAGTCTGCGCACACTCAGGACAGATTCGGTGTCTTCTCTGAATATTTTCGACCTGTGGTTGGTTGAACCTGTGGGCGCAGAGCCACAATGGGCGCTGGCTGTGGGTCTGCTTTGGGAAGTGGGTTTATCATCGCCGAGGAAGTGGCTTGGGGGAAGCTGCGGCAGAACCCCATGTCGTCGGATTTGGTGCTCTGGCTTTGAACACCACACACCCTGTGTGTTTCCCTGTGAGGTGCTGAGATGTTCCCAGATGCATCAGGGATCTCGCTGGAAATGTCTGGCCTAACTGTAGCCACAAGGGAAGTTGGACTTATGCAGAAGGTGGAGAGTTTCAGGGTCTCTCCAGAGGGCTGGTCCCAAGAGCAGGGGCAGGCAGTGGGCTTGCTCTATGGGAGGGAGGAGGCAAGACCACAAAGTGAGATCACACAGTACAGTGGTTAAAATTTTTAAAAATTTATTACAGTAAAAAAGACATTGCCATGAATCTCCCTCAGAATCCTGCCCCTCACGCTGAGCACACTCATCTCATTGCTCTTGCTCCTTCCTGAAGCAGCTCTGGAGTCCTCTTTCCTGTCCTTAGCTGTGCTGTGTGGCTGCCTCAATGTCCTGAATGGATTTAAAACATTTTCTTTTTGTGGTCATTTTGACTCTGGGGAAAAGCCAGAAGTCACAGGGTGCCTGTTATGACTTGTATCTAGAATGTCCCCCCAAACCTCATGCAGTCATAGGTAGAGAGTTTTGAAGGTGGCTGGATTAGGGTGTGTGATGCTAGGATTAAGGGGGCCCCAACCTGGGTGCGGGTGGCGCTGCCCAAATAGCAGGTAGCCTGGATGAAATACATAGGCAGGCTTTGTTGCTATTGCTAATGCTGCTGCTTTTGCTGCTTGCTACTTGTTTCTTCCTGCCTGCCCTGCCATGGACTGTTTCTCCTCTGCAGTGTCCTTTACCATGCCACCTTGCCTTGGAGTTAGACAACTATGGACTGAAACCTTTACAGACTGTGAGCTGAAATAAACTTTTCTTCCTTTATCTTTGGGTTTCAGGTATTTTGTCTCAGCAACAAGAAAACGTAACTAAGACAGGTGCCAGATCCAGTGAGTATGGAAGAGGACACACTGTCATGTTTTCTAAGCCTGCCTTTCCTTTGGATGCCACTCAGCAGCAGCATTCACCATATTTGTGATCACCCCTTGTAAAAACACTCAGGAAAGAGGACTTCCAGAAATGCTCCAGAGAGTGGCAAGAACAATAAGATAAGCGTGTTGAAAGCAAGGGGGAAGGTTTTGAGGGGAATTAACACCACTATGACTTTTACTGTAATCAATTTTTAAAAAGTTTAAACGCTCATCATATTTTGTGATCACACTGTGTACGCCAACCACAAAAGTGAGAATATTTAGCTCTGCTCTGCATTTAAAAGAAAAGGAACTGCCTGAGACGCTGCTGGGACAACAGGGGGAAGTGTTAGGTCCTCTTCCTGGATTCCAGCTGGTGTCCTTGAGTAGTAGGTGCTGGGTGACAACACCAGGGCTGTATGCACATGCCAGGAGTTCGTGGGGTGAATGTTAGGTGAGTTCCTTGCACTGTTAGTTTGAAAATTCCAGATTTAAAAAAGTAAAATTTAAAAGTATGCTGAGGTAAACAACAAACTTTAATATTTGAAAAGAATGTTTCTTGCCAGAACAGCTTTTTGGTGGTGGTGTTTTTGAGTGCTGGGACCTAACCCGAGGTCCATGCCCGGCAAGTGCTCTACACCAAGCAACACCCCACTCACCCTCTTCTAGAGCAGCAGACTGGGCTCACTTTGTGAAATTGTGGCTGAGGCAGCTGAAAGAAAGAGGAAAAGCAAGGAGAATGCACTGGAGAAGCGGCATCTCCTGAGAGCCACAGAGCCCTCTCTGCCTGGTTTTCTCCGGTGCTCATCTTCCTCCTTCCAATGGCCAAACACCCAGACCCAAGCCACCTTCCTGTCCTCTAGATAGAGGGGATCACCCCACATTCCTCTCTAGAAGAGCCAGGGATCTTAGGGCTGTGACTCCCCTCTGCTGCGGCACAGACCCGAGGCCCCATCTTGAGACGATGCTCTCTCAGAATTCAAGGAGGAAGGAAGGAGCTAATGGTCTAGGCTGCATTCCCCTCTGCATGTCACTGAGTGGTAGAGGACAGCAAGGTACAAGCTCTCTAGTTCATATACATCTTGGCACGAACATGGAGGAGTGAGAAAAACATAAAAAGCAGACAAGAGGCCCTATTGATGCTTTGGGTCTTCACCGCTGGAGTGGCCAGGTACAGCCTGTTCTCCTGTGCTTACTGTGGTTGTTACTTCTGAGGTGTTGACTTGAGTAAGAACCGGCCAGCAGATTAAGGGTCTGGGTTACGTCTTTGGGTGATTGACACATAGGCCACAAACTGAGGAGGGAAGACCCACCCCAGATGTGGGGTAGCACCAGCCGATAGGCCTGTAGCCTGAACAGAGTAGAGAGGGAAAGAAGATGGAAGTGTGCCCTTTTTTTCTTCAGAGGAGCCTGTCTTCACCATTGCCATCAGTTGTTGGTCTCCAGGCTTTCAGCACAGACTCTTCAGCCTTCCAATGCTAACTTCTTGGCTTTCCAGCACAGATGCACATGGCGACTCTGCAGCGAGGCCCAGGTCAACCTTCTACTGCTGCTCTCTAGCTCTCCATCATGCAGGCAACCGTATTGGATTTTTCTGCGTCTGGTTCCCCAGCTAGCCATTGGGAGTCCTCCCCTTCTGATCCTCATAAATCCCTTATATAATTTTACATATATTTTAACTGAATCTCTTCCTGTAGTGAACCCTAACTGATACACTTATGTTAGCCATGGCTTTTCCACCTGTCTCTGAAGTTTTCCTGAAAGAGGGCACTCAGACACCTGCGCTGCTGCGAACAAGTTGGGGAAGTCAGGGATCTGGAGCCTGCAGGTACTAGAGGAGCTAGATTACTTCCACTTTTAGTTACATCACCCAAAATATATTTGCCACAGATGGTGGTGTCAGTACACATCCACACGTATGCATTAGTACAGTGCACATATATGTAAGGTGTATTACAACAGAAAAGTGTTCACCTGAGCTCCTGAAGGTGTGCCTGCACACACACTCACTTATATTTTTAGGAGCAGCTGGTGCACACACATATGTGCCAATTTACAGATACAGACGTGATTAAAATGTGCATGGTGATTGTGTCAGTTAGCTTGCTGTTACTATGATAAAATACCCAGGAGAGTTAGCTTACAAAAAGAAATGATTTGTCTTGGTTCACTGATTTAAATTCCAGCCCATAATCAGTTGGCCCCATTGCTTGGGGTCTGTGGCAAGGCAGCACATCATGGCAGGGTGTGTGGCAGAGCAAACCTGCTCATCTCATGGCAGGAAGCAAAAACCATGGAAGGGGCAGGCATGGAATCGGTGTGCATTTTGTCTTTAAGATGTTGTCTGCTTCCATGCTTGAAAGCACATTCCGAAAACGATTCATCATATCCAAGTCCTCCACCTCCTCTTCTCAAAGCACATACTAAGAGAAAAAATGATGAGCAGACAGATAAGGTTATTCTGCCCTTATTTGTGGCTACTAGCAGGGCATTGAGGGATATGTCCAGGACTCCTGCACAGGAAGTTGCTGGAACAACAGGTAAGAAGATTTCTTTTGCACTGTCTACCTGCCTTTTGTGGAAAGCTATTTTTGGGGTCAAGAAACTGTTTCGTAAAGCCAGAATATTCCTCCTGGTCCTGCAGGCCACATCTCCTTCTGCTCTCTTTTTCTGGGAGCCATCTGGACAGGGGTCTTTGGGTCATGTATGGATGGCCCTTGGCCAGCTGGTTCCTTGTGGACACTCTTGGGAGAGTGTATCCTGGATTCTTCCAGCTGCTGGTGGCTTCCTGCATTCTTTAGCTCTCTCTTTCCATTTCCATAGTGCATCCCTCCAGTCTCTGCTGTCATTGTCACCATGCCTTCTCCTCTGACCTTGTGATTACATCAGGCAACCTGGATAATTCAGGATAATCCCAAATCTTAGGATCCTTAACATAATCACAACTGCAAAGTCCCTTTTGCTGTATCGAATCTGTTCTGCTAGTGAACCCTAGCCAACACCCTTATTTTAGCCATGGAGTTTTCTTCTACCTGCCTCTGAAGCTCTCCTGGAAGAGGGCACTCAGACACTTCAGATGCTGAAAATGCATTGGGGGAACATTATGGTTTATATCTGGATGTCCCTCCAAAGCCTCATGCCCTCATAGGTGGGGCTTTTCAGAGCTGACTGGATCAGAAAGCAATGCTCACAGTTCTGGGGATTAGACATGCACCTATTTGGAAGAAAGGCCACGGTAGAAGCCACCACTAGAGGTAGGTGGCACAGGTCAGTGAGTGACTGAAAGATACTACCCCGACCTCGGTGTAACAGGAGTTAGTGAGAAAGGAGTTAAGATTCATTAGGCAGTAAGGACAGCAGCCACAGAATGGAGTCAGGAAGCCCAAAATGGAGTCTGCTGAGTCATGACCCTCCAGCAACCTCACAAAAACATCTGCCAGATGTCCTGCAGCTGTCTGGGTTCTCCCCAGAGCATGACCAGGCAGGCCGTTGGCTCAAGGGTGCATGGGCACTGTACGAATGCTGTGTAGATTGGACCTTGAAAAGTGTGTAGTCTCCTATAGGGTAGAGATTATATTGCTTATGCAGTGGTCGGAGCTCCCTTCTAAACCCCTTAACAGCTTCTAGACAAAAAGCCTTCTTGAGTATCCTGCTCAGAACCCCCTCCAGGCTGGTGGGAGCTTTACTTCTTTGCCTTTATATGTTTTATTTTCTTGCCTTTTTATCTTTTAAAAAAATTTGCTTGCACTCAACCTCCTCTGTCCGTGATTTCAATCTTTATCACCATGGGACATGATCCTGATGTTCTGGTATTACCTGGACCAGAGGTCCAATCAGGCTTCTTCCCTGCTGCTGATCTCCCAGCTCTATGGGCCACAGTGGGTTTATATTAGGTTATCATATAATTTATATGTAAATATTCACCTTGTAAAAATAAAAATATTCTTTTGCTTTGTTTTTTGTGGTGCTGGGGATTGAACCCAGGGCCTTGTGTGTGCAAGGCAAGAGTTCTACCACTGAGCCACATCCCTAGCCCCGAAATATTCTTGATAGAGCTAAGTCCTGTGGCTACCTCCCCCGACCCCGATCCTCTCTTCATCGCCCTCTCCCACCTCACAGGTCAACACTGTTCTTTGCTTGATAGACATCACAGTGTCTGCATTTACGCAAGTTTATTACCATAGAAAGCATAGCCTTGGGCCGGTGAGATGGCTCAGCGGCGTAAGCGCCTGCCTTACAAGCGCGGGGCCCGAGTTCGACTCCCGGAACCCACATACGAAAAAGGGGCCGGTGATATCGCTCAGCGGCACGGGCGCCTGCTGGCGCGCGAGGTCCTGAGGTTGACCCCCCGGTACCCACAAAAAAAAAAAAAAAAAAAAAAAGAAAGCATAGCCTTGTATATGGCTTTCCTGAATGTAAATAGTATTTTATACAATTCTGCCAGATGTTTTTGTTACTCATCAGAGTCTCTGAGATCTTTCCATGCTAGCACATTTAGGTGCAATTCATCCTTCCCAAATACTGCACAATATTCTATAGTCTATTTTCTATTCTTCTATTCTATTCTATTCTATTCTATTCTATTCTATTCTCTGTTTTATTCTATGGTGTATTTGTCTTCTTGGCATGTACTGTAACAAAATACCAGAAACTCAGTGCTTAAAACAAAACAATGGACATTTATTCTCATCTCTATGGAAGCTAGAAGTCCAAAATCAAAGCATTGGGAGGACTACACTTTCTCTCCGAGGGTTCAGGGGACATCTTAACTTCTCCCAGCTTCTGGGGACTGTTGCTACTCCTTGGACTGAAAAGATATCAGTCCAGGGGCCGTTGAGATAGCTCAGCAGCATAAGCACCTGCCTGGCAAGTGCGAGGTCCTGAGTTCGATCCCCGGTACCCACAAAAAAAAAAAAAAAAAAAAAAAAAGAAGATATCAGTCCAGTCTCTGCCTCCATCTTCACATGGCTTATGCCCTAAGTGACTCTCTCCTGTCTCCTATTCTCCTCTGAGGACATTGGCCATTGGGAAGAGACAAAAGGAGGAGAGTACATTCTTTCCATATAAGACAATGTCCTACAACTATTGCAGTCACTTCTCACATTCCATTGGCTGAATCTTGGTCTCATGGCTCCACTCAGCCTCAAGGGAGCCTGGGAAATGTAGTCCTTAGCTGGGTATCTAGAGATTCTGCTATTGCTTAAGCAATATGGAATAGATATGGGGATAACTGGTAGCCTCTGCCACCCTAGGGATTTCTTCAGTGTAAGTACCCAGAGCAGAATGGCTAGTCATGAGGACAGGCTCATTTAAATTGTGGTAGTGTCAAATTATCCTTGAATGTTGTCATGTAGATTTGCATGCCCACCAATAAGGTTGAGAATATCTTCTTCTGTACCATCACCAACCATTAATGAAAACAAATTAAAAATTTTTTGCCATTACAGTGGTGAGAAATGACATCTTTTTAAAATGTTTTCATTTCCATGATTTTTAGTGAAGTTGAGTATCAGTTAACATATTTATTGGTCATTTCTATTTCACCTTCTCTGATTTTTCTTTTTTTCCCCCCTTCTTCATGTCTTCCTACTAAATTGTGGTCTTTTTGTAGGTGACTAGAAGGAGTTCCTTACAATATGTTCAGTATTAATATTTGTCTGTCATAACTGTTACAAATATTTCCGCCGATTTTGCACTCTTTCCATTTTGTTTTAGGGTATATTTTGTCATAACAAATGTTTTAAAAATGTGTTATTTGTGTTATCTAAAAAGTGTTCATTTTAAAAAGCAAACTTTGTTTCTAAACTTTTTGTTCCATAAAGCTAGAAAATTCTGGAATGATTGGAAAGAGTTTTGTCCCTCAGGAATGACTGGAAAGAGTCCTGTCCCCTAGTCTAAGTAATGAGGACATAGAAAGCCAGGTCATATCTCATAGCCTCAGTTCATCTGATTCTTCCGTGTCATCATCAGTCAAATGAATGACAGAGCTTTTTTTGTTTTTGTTTTCATTTTTGTTTTTGTTTTGGACAACCCTTGGAGACTCTAAGCATCTAGTTATAAGGAGAAGGTCTTCCATGTTATCTTTTAGAGTCTCTGTGAGCTTCAGGGAACTCACAAACATAGAAAGAGCCTTCTGAGTGGGCAAAATTTGCTGTACATAGGTTACAGAGGTATAATACAATAGGACCAGTGCCAGAGCCCTCTTTGAATAAAATTAGATGGAAGAGGTTGAATCTTTTCAGTCGTTCCTGCTGGCAGGGGTTATGGTTTAAATCTGGACGTCACCCTAAAACCTCATGCAGTCGTAGGCAGGACCTTTGAAAGGTGATCCATCACAGGAGCTTATAGCTGACTTGCTGTTGGTCAGAAGAGGTCGGTCACTATGGGTGAGACCCAGAAGGTTCTCTCTCTCTTCCTTGCTCCTCCTTCACGCTCTGCTTCCCAGTCACCAAGATACGAGAAGCTCCTCCTGTCAGTGCTCCTCTGCCCTGCTGTCCTGCCTGGGAACCAGCTGAGCATGCAGTGTAAACTTGAACCTAAACAACCCTCTCCTTTTTTAAGTTTCACATGTTGGGTATTTGTCCCAGCAAGGAGGAAAGTAACTACAACACAGGCATGTCACAGAGTCAGGGAGGAGTGGAATTTCAGCTATGTCTCTCATGATGAGCACTTGTGAGGGTCCCATTTCCTCCCCTGGAGAGGGGACAATCTGAGATCATTCTTTCTGGAGTCACTGGAGGATGCAGTAGATGTCAGTTGTTAATCATGCACTTTCCAGCTGGTGGAAGAAGAAGTACGAGGACAAGATACTAATGTAAGTGCTAGCAAACCAACGGGTGCACTTGTCTATTTGTCCACAAATTTTTATTGAGTGTGTCCTCTAGGCCAGGCATGTGTAGAGTAAGGACAGCCGGAGAAGTGTGACTCCCAACCTGGGGACATGTGAGATGAAGTATTGTGTCTCATGACCTAAGAGTCTAAAATAGATAAGTTGTTCTACTGAATAAATGTCATTTCATTTTAATTGAAAGAAGAGCACTGTGGCCATGTCAGGACATTATTATAGCGCTGCTATACATATGCACCGGGGGGGAAAATATCTACCACCTAAAGACAAATGCTATGGTTTAGGTCCCCTAAAGGCCCATGTGTTAAAGACATGGACCCCAGGTGTGCTGAGGTTGGGAGGTGGAGGAACCTTAAGAGGCGGAGTCTAATCGGAGGAAGTGATGTCATGGGGCGTGGCCTTGAGGGGGACTCCAGCTGTTTGCTTCCTGTTTCTCTCCTTTACTTCTTGACTGCCCTGAAGAGAGCAGCCTTGCCCACCACACACTCTGGCCAAATGCATTGTTCTCACAAGCCCACAGCAACAGACCAAGCAACCGCGGACCAAAATCTCAGAAACTGGGAGCCAAAATAAACCCTTCCTCCTTATAAGTTGATTATCTCAGGTATTTTGTCATAGCAATGGGAAGCTAACCCAACAACTCCTGGCAGATGTCCAAGAGCTAAGGAAATAAGTAAGTTGGAATGCATCTGGTTTCCTCCTTGTTCGTCTGAGCTTGCACGGTCCGGCAGCCTCAAAACACGCAGGTCCTGAGAGGCAGTGGCTGCATCTTGGAGAGGCGGCAGGGCTGACGGTCCTGTTCTCTAAGACAAACTTCTGGGCTTCGGTGGGCGCGGCGGTGGACGGGGAGCAATCAAGCAATTGCTGTAGGTCAGGGACTCTGCTTCGGTTATCTCTTGTATGTCTTGAGGCGCCACACTGGTCCCCTTCCCTACGTCCCTGATCTCTAACCTCTCTGCTATGACCAACGCCTCCATGCCGGTCTTCTCCACTGGGATCTCCACTGCATGTCCCGGCGAAGCGTCGTCTTGAGCTATGAGGGACTGCTCGATGACGACATTCTCAACTCTCAGTCCCTCTGTTTGGAACAGAGGGTCTCTGGCCATTGTGGGGTCCGGGCTGAGCACCCTGATGTGACACGGGAGTCTCGTGACCTGGCACAGCTCCTGCAGCTTCCCCACTGCAGGGTCCACAACCAACTCCAGGAAGTCACCTTGTGCAAATAGAGGGAACGTGGCGAGGGCGTGGGTGGCGATATTTTGGCACTGGAGGACGTCGACTCTGTGCCGCTCACCTTGGAGCTCAGCAGTAACCACACTCTGCTGCAGAGCCACGAAGCACTCGTTGGCCGCGAACGATGCAAACGGCTCTGCAGGGGAGGTGTAATCCCTGTGGGCCCGAAACCGGACCTGTCCCTGCCGCATGGCCAAGGCGACGTCAGAAACCATGCGGAAATACCGGCCTCCCCAGAGCACCGAGCCCCAGTAGGTGGCGGGGATGAGGAAGCGGCGCCCCATCTTCCCTCCAGAGAGCTCCGTGGCCAGGAACTTGCGTACTTCGCTGGTCCTGAGGACGGTCAGGAGCTGCCCGCACTGCAGCGGGAAGGGCTCTGCCGTGACCACGCTCGTGATCCTGATTCGCAGCGGGAAGCGGGTTTTCTCCATGCTGTAGATTTGTCTCATTGTCGTGAATTTACCTGGATGCTGTCTTAGACCCGTAACATCGGTAACGCGGATGTCCAGGCAGGAGGGGATGGTGATCTCATGTTCACCTGGGGGAGCAAGAAGGGGGCGGTCAGCATGAGGTTCTTGCCCGCGCTTGATTCGCGTGTCACAGCGTGTGTCAGAGAATCACAAAGCCTACGCTGCTAGGAAACTCAGTGAGATGCCAGCACGGAAGGACCCGGCTGCCGGCGACTCAAACCCTCCTTCGCCACGTCTGCTTTGAGTGCGCACAGTATGAAAAGATACACAGGAAGGGTCGGTGAGATAGCTTAGCGGCATAAGCGCCTGCCGGGCAAGCGCGAGGTCCTGAGATCGACGCCCGGTACCCACAAAAAAAAAAAAAAAAAGATACACAGGAAGCTCTGGAAATCACATCTTCATAAGGACCTAGGGGCGCCATGGTGCACATTCAAAGAGAACATGCGCTGAGGTGAGTGACAATAGTGTGCACTGCAAAGCGACAGCCCATGACAGCTGATCTCATACTCTCACAGCTGTAATCCGCACCCATCCTCGCGGTGACCTCAAGGCAGTCACAGGGCTCTTACCATCCCCATCCGTACACAAGAACTCAAGTCATGCACAGCACCGGGGAGAGTGACACACCCAGGAGGGTCCTTGGAGGCACCGTTAGCAAACATCAGGCGCTGTTATCGCCTTTGGTCTGAAGGCACCACGGAAGGTGGTTGGCAGAACCCGAGCTGTGCGGTTGGCGCTTTCGGCAGAGGGTCACAGCCAGCCTGGCAGTCTGCCTGGAGCCCACGCCTTCCCCTCTCAGGGCTGCTGGCCTCTGAGAACCTGGCTGTCTTTGCTGAGCTTAATCTGAAACCAGACAGCAAGGGAGGGGGTTATACCAGCCTCCAAGGCACAGAGGGATGGAGGGGCGCAGAAGGGTCAGGACGTTTGTCTGAGGCTGAGGCAGGAAGGTGCAGGAAGGTGCACCTCTACATTCTGGTATGGGGGACCGAGTGTCACTGCAGCCCAAAGCTGTCTCTGCTGTTTCTGGTTCCGTCTTCTATGAAGATGGAAGTCACGATGTGTCACTATGGAGGCGATGGCTTTTGGAGCACCTCGGTACAGTTATTTAAGCTCCAAGAATTCTAAATGGAAAAGGGCTTTGAGTAAGCAGTAAAGAGACTGAACATTTATAGCACAACAAGCAAGCAGCTGTTCATCGTCTCCCCACATTTCCTTTCTAGGTTTTCATGTAAAATGAAAATTTACAATGATTAGAAGGAAGTTTAAATGTATCATTTGTGTGACCAAGCAGACAGTCATTTCCCACCAGTTGGGTTTTGGTCTGAAGCCTGCAGGCTGACACAGATCCTTTGACTTCTGGAACATGGCAGATGTCATGAAAGCAAGGTCAACTCTGACCTCAGCCTAACTGGGGAGGAGTTACCCTAAAGCAAAATATTCGAATCTGGTTACATCCAGTTGACCCCTGGAAACAGAAATTGCAGCCACATTCTTTTTAAGCATCTCATAAATGGCAGCATGTACTCCAAAGGGAACTGAAAACCTGAATCAAGTGTGTTCAAAGTCAGTGGTTTTAGGGGAATCTGCACATGATCATTCAAACTTTGTAAGAAGCCAAAAAGTGAGAATTTCCTTAATAAAACTCCAAGAGCCCGCACATGGCCCGCTTCTGTACTGCCAGCTACTGAGGAAGCTGAGGCAGGAGAATGGCTTGAGACTAGGAGTTGGAGATTAGCCTGGTCAACTTACCAAGTCCCTATCTCAAAAAATGAAACTTCAAAGACTGTCAACTTAAGACATAAAATTCACTTTAAAAGTATGGGAAACCATGAAAGCATGGGAGGGCTGAGCACATGGCTTGGCACCTGCTGCCCTCCTTCTGGAATTGGACAGTGGCAGAGGCCTCAGGATGCCCGGCAGTTAGGAGGACACTCTGACCAGAGATCTTCAGCCAGCGAACTGAGAAAATAAGCCATCCTGTGGTGGTTTTGGAGATTTGGAGGTCTTAGGTGGTAGCTGTCGCTTGTATGATATCAATGGCGTTTTGAAAGATGAAATACGTTTATTACTGTTATTTTAAAATAAATCTGTGAATATTTTTCAGTTTCTCAGTTCTAATTTCTACCACGGAAACTTTGATAGATACAGCCCACAGAAACTAATTTAGACAATCCCGCCACCCTTGCTAGGGTTGTAACCTGAACTATAAACTCTCTCAGATCTTTATTTTCTGAATCTGATGAATAACAATCACACTGACCTCAGCAGGTTATTGAGATGAACTCAATGGCGGTTTTAAAACTGGTTTTGTGGTCTGGGAATCTATGTTGGTCTGACCGGGCCACCTCTGGTAGCAGAACCACCAAAGATCTCCTCCAAAGACCTCCGTAAGAGCCTAGTGTTGGTCTCTGTCACACTCGGTCCTCCTGCACGTCCCACCGTGCTCAGGCGTGTCTCAGCCAGGACCTGGGCTGTGTGCTCACACTGCTAGGCACCTCGATAGGGAAGGCCAGGCATTTGACCCAAGGTTGAAAAGCACGGCTTATGTGTACTGTAATGGTGTGTGCTGTCTGCCAGTGTCGTGGAGCTAGCATCTTTTTCTTTTTTTGGGGACAGCGTCATACTTTGTTGCCCAGGCTGGTCCTGAACTCTGAGGTTCAAGTGAGCCTCCAGCCTCAGCCTCCTGACTATCTGGGACTGCAGGCACGCACCCCCATGCCCAACAGCAGCATACTTTCAATCATAATGTTCATTCTTCTTAGTACAGATTATGGAAGGCCAGAAGCTGTAAATACCTGACGCAGAGGAACAAACACGAGGAGGAACTGTTCATCATGTTTAGATTAGGAAGAAGAAATGAGATTCAGTTTTAAATCCACATACCCAGCCCAGAGAGATGTTCTGGAGTCCACCATGCATACAAAGCACCTGTACTCAGCAGGGCCGCCCATTCCTCTCCGAGAGCCCTGCTGGGGACCATGACACCGTTGACTAATCACTTCTGTGCTTATCAGTGTTGTCATCGTTACTCAAAAGAGGGAGCAGAGGAGAGTGACAAATGGTCATGAGATGCCTGCCCTGATGGAGGAAGGATTGTGGGGGGCTGGTTTACACTTAGTCTGCATACGGCCAGTAAACAAAGGCAGAGGAAATCAAAGCAAAGCTTCTCCCGTAAACCCAACAATCAAAAACACACAACTCAGGCCCTCCCGAGACTCCAAATTAGTCTTTTACAAACATTGCCACCTGAAAGAGATCTTCCAGCAAGCTCAAATTTAAGCCTGATATAAATTTATGCCTAATATAATATTTCTTTTCTGCAAAAGAAAATAAAATGATGCAGTCCGTGAACAGATAGAAAAGGGCACTGGAGTTTGGCATTCACTTGGACTATAAACAAAATCATAAAATTAATGTGCAGCACGGGACTGGCCTTTATGACAACATCTAAGAAAATGCGCCAATTATAAATTTGCTCAAAGAATAAACTATTTTTTCCTGCCTAGAACCCATCCAGCTGTCACCTTGAAATGAATATTTATTAAGGGAATCAAATAAAAGCATTTGGAGTCCACTAAAGGAATGTGTTTAAATGTAGATGACAACAATATAATAGGTGACAGGATGACTGGGTTTTTAAAATAATAGAATAAATTCTATTCTATTGTTTGGGAAGAGTTGTTAGGAGTATGTTTTTGGCATCTTTTGGTTCTTCTTAAATCAAGATGTGAGGTCAGTGAAGTAAGAGGTAGGCACTTCCTGGAAATGGGATCTTGGCAGCTATTTCTGGGGTACCCACTCATCAGTCTGCAGAACTGTGGGCCCGGCTAGTCCCCTGCACTGGAGAGGCAACTGTGTGTTGGATGACAGGGTCTCCTCGAGGCAGGCAGTGTCCTTGATTAGTGTGCCTGCTGTACTGCTCTGCTGTGGCTTGGATATGGTTTGTGCATGGCCCCTAAGGTCCATGTGTTGGATGCCTGGTCCCCAGTAAGTGCACGTTAAGAGGTGGTGGTGCCTTTAAGAGGCGGGGCCTAGTGGGAGGTCATTAGGTCATTGGGAGTGGTGCCTTCTGGAAAAGTTAAGATAGTTTTCCTGGGGTCCTGTTTTGTCCTCAGGAGAGGGTCATTATAGAAGAGTAACCTGTCTTGCTGTGTGATCTTTCTCCCTGGCATGCACCTGCCATAATGCCATCTGCCGTGGAGCCTTTACCAGAGATGGTCCCAGGCCACGTGGATTTTCAGCCTCCAAAACAGTGAGCCATGCAAACCTGTTTTCTTTATGAATCTCCCAGCCTTCAGTATTGTAGCAACAGAAAACAGCCGCGTGCATGCTCCCACTCACTTCACCTTACTCACCTGGCAGAAGTGCCATCGCCAAGAAAGAGGGGTGCAGAACAAGGTGACCACCGATGAGCTCAGGGATGTGGGGACTGAGAGTCCTCAGGCTGTGCCCTGCTGCCACCCTGACCCTGCGTTTCCTGCCTGTGAACAGCTTCCACCTCACGATGGTGTCGACGGTGTAGAGCCGGTCATCCCGGCACTCCTGGAACTGGCCCCAGCAGTCCATTGGGAGCAGGAGCTGCAGCGGGGGCTCATTCCTCACCAACTCGCATCTCAGCAGCCTCTCCCCTTGCCGATCTTCAAGGCCAATCAAGGACAATGTTTGTCTTTCCTTGAGCACCAGGGGCAGCTCTGCTGTGGAGATGGGGACCAAGTTCTTGAAGCAGGGAGGGCTTCTGTGGGTCGCAGGACCCTGGGGAACACGGACAGAGTGGACTAAATCGGCCACTGTTTTGAAGGGGACTGGATCTGCAATCAGCTGGAACTGTCCTGCAGAGAAAGCAACAGAAAACAATGCTTAAATTATTCCACCAATGAGAATGGTATAAGAACCGTGACTCCAAACCCAGCGCCATTTGGAAGTATGTGTTTGTTATTACTGCTTTTTAAATGTAACTCTCTTCCTCTAACCTGCTGAATTTGAGGAACCCATGGGCCTCCCTCAGACTCTCCACTCTGCCCCGGGCAGGCCTTCACATCTCTCCCATTTGCTGTGAAATGCTTTCTGTATCTCAGTCTTGTCTTTCCCCAAATACCACACACCATTTCCTGTGTTCCGAATCTGCTGGTATTTCCCTATCACCACTAGATCGCATCCCTATTCCTATGTGTGCCCTGGGGCCCCACCTCCCATCACTATCCCAGCACCTGCTCCAAAATGGAGGCATGCCTGGCAGTCTCCTCCTGAACATGCCCTTGCCCCTCCTTCCCCTGCCTGGAACTCTCTCTGCCCTCTCCTGGAATTGCCAGAGGTCTTGATGCCCTGGAAAGATCCTGTTCCCGTGTTACGGTTTGGACCTCAGATGTCCCCCAAAGGCTATGTGCTGAGGACTTGGTCCCAAGCTGGCACTGCTGCTGGGAAGTGATGGGAACTTTAGGAGGTGGGGCCAAGTGGGAAGAAGTGAGGTCCCTGGGGGCATGACCCGGAAGGGTGTGTTGGGACCCATCCCTTCCTCACACTCTCCCCCTCTTGTTCACCACGAGGTGAGCCACTTTGCTCTACTATATGTTCCCAGCCATGATGTTCTACCTCACCACAGGCCCAGAAGCAATGGAGCCAAGTGGCATGGACTGAAACCTCTGAAATCATGAACCAGAAGAGGCCTTTCCTCCTTTAAGTTGATTATCTCAGGTGTGTTGTCACATCAGTGGAATACCTCTGCAGGAGGACTTTTATCCACCCAGGGATTGCATCTCTCTGGGACTGCACGTCAGGCCTTCCCAGCTTCTGTTTAGTTCATGTCAATGAGGTCTTCAGAGTTCCTGGGATCACAGTTTCTGCAGGCACAACCATGGCCTGAGGAGACCAGTGTTGGCTGCTATCTCAGGCAGTGTGAGGGACATCAGTGCCCTGTGACTGTGGCCACCCAACTGGCAGCTCAAAATTGATCCTGCAGGTGCTGAGGTGTAGATCAGGCCATGCCTGAAACTAGAGCTTATCCCTGGACTCTTCAGTTATATGAATCAAAAACTGTCTTTCCAGGTCTAAGGCAGTTAGAACAAAGTGAATTTCTGTCATTGGCAACCAAAAGAATCCTGAGGTTCCCTTCTTGTCACTGCAGTCATTATTATTTCCCCTCAATCTCCTTATTTTCTGGAAGGTTCTGTGCCCCTTTAGTAGTGTGCACATGTACCTTCCTCCTGTGCACAAGGTCATTTATCCCTCAATCCAAAGAGCCTCTAAAATGTTCTTTCTGATTGGAAACTTTCATGGGTCAAAGGATCTTTCCCCACATAATAAAGCCACAGTGTTCTCAGTCACATCAATAAATATCTGGCTGTTAGTCAACTTTCCATTACTGTCACAATAGTTGAGATGATCAATTTAGAAAGAGGAAAGGTTTATTTTAGCCCAGAGTTTTGGAGGTTTCAGTCCATGATTGGCTGGATCTATTTTAGGCATCAAGTGGTGGTGGGGGAGCACATCTTGGTAAGAGGTATGGTGGACCAAACTGGTTCACTTTGTGGTAGCAAAGCAGAAAAGAAGGGGGCCCCATAATCCCCCTCAAGGTCATCCCTCCAATGACCTAAAGGCCTCCTACCAGGCACCACTTCTTAAAGGTTCCCACCTCCCAATAGTGCCAAGCTGGGGACAAAGTCCTTAACACATAAGCCTTTGGAGGCCACTCCAGACCCAAGCTATAGCACCCACCAAATGAGAAAAACCCCACCAAATTCAGCAAAGAAAGATATCACTAAAAGAGAGCCAGGCACATTGCTAGTAAATATTTGCACAGTATTGGCTGGTGTACACTAGCATGTCTATGTAGATGCACTGCAATTTCTTTCTTTAGAAAGTCTCAGCCCACCATTTCTGAACCTGTACTCCAAGCCACTGGGTTGGACACATGACCCAAGTTAGCCAATCAGAGGAGCCCATTTCCTGGGCCCTGGTGATTGGTTCAGAGATGGACATGTGATCCAAAGAGGCCCTATTAGCATTTACTAGGACTTAGTATTTTAATTACTGGGATGGTACACTAACACAACACATGGTACATTGTTCACAGCCATCTCCCACATGATAAAGGAAGTTATGTACAATACATATGAATGAAGCCAACAGGTAAAAGCGAAGCCAAGAAATTGACAATAAAAGAGACAGGGAGTGACTTTATCGTTTAGGCTCTTAGAAGTACCCCAAACTGGGCAGCTTAGGTGCAATAGACACAAGACTGTTTCTCACAGTTTTGGAAACTGGAAAGTTCAAGACCAAGGTTCTGGGCGGTGAGATGGCTCAGCGGCGTAAGCGCCTGCCTGGCAAGCGCAAGGTCCTGAGTTCGACTCCCGGAACCCACATACGAAAAAAGGGCCGGTGATATCGCTCAGCGGCACAGGTGCCTGCTGGCGCGCGAGGTCCTGAGGTCGACCCCTGGTACCCACGAGAAAAAAGAAAAAAAAAAAAAGACCGAGGTTCCAACAGATTCCTCGTGTCATGAGGAACCACTTCCTGGTTTGTGGACAGCTGTCTTTCTCTTTTGTTAGGATACTAATCCTTATCAGGAGGGCTGCACCCTCATGACCTAATCACCTCCTAATACCGTCACCTGGGGGTTAGGGGCTCAACACATAAGTGGTGGGGGCACGGACATCCAGGCCGCAGCAGGGAGAGAAAGAGAGAGAAGGAGGGAAGAAAAGAGTTAGCAATAACAGATACAGCCTCTGGATCCACTTGAAACCATGATCCCGCAAGCCTGGTTACAGGACCAGGGTCTTCCCCTTTCTATCTAAGCCATTTTAATTGGTTTTCTGTCACTTGCACCTGAAAGAGTCTTTGCTGATGAATAGGCCTCTCCCTTCACTGAGAACGGACAGCTCTGGAACCGACCAGCGCTCCTATCTTGGTCCCTGATTGTGCGTGTGTTTGTGCATGCGTGCGTGCGTGCATGTGTGCATGTATGTGCATGTGTGAGACGCCACATCTGTGCATGACAAATGTTTAGTAATGGTAATAGCAGCTCTTTGACCACATGTGACTGGAACAACTGAAGATTTGGGAGTTTTACTTTAAAAAAGAGTATTTCTTCAGAGTTATTAAGAATACTCATTACAATAGCAGGGGACTTTATTTTCTGTTTGATTTTCATCGATAAGCTCTTTTCTTTTCTTTCATTGTTTCCTGTCTTTTTTCTGTGGTACTGGGGATTGAAGCCAGGGCCTTCACACTGAGGAGCACCCTGCGTTATTTTAAAATGTTGGGATAGAGCCTCTGCCAAGTCTTTAAGTTGTCCAGGCTGGACTCAAACTTTTGATTCAGCTGCTTCAGCTTCCCAAAGTGCTGTTTTTTTTTCTCATTTATTTATTATTTATTTATTAGCCCATGTTTGCAGTACATAATGAATACGTTCCTTGTGGGAAATTGGTACAGGCACATAACACATCTTAATTCTTTTTTCATCCCCTCCACCCTCCCTTCAGGGATATTTTATTTTTAAAAGCAAAAGGTAATGCTCCTCCCACCAAAAGCCCAGATAACAAAAAAGTAAATTGGACTTCATCAAAATTAAAAACTTGTTCATCAAAGAACACTGTCAAGAAAGTGAAAAGACAACCAAAAGAATGGGAGAAAATGTTTGCAAATTATATACCCGATGAGGGATTTAAATCTAGATAAGGGATTAAAATCTAGAATATATAAGAATATATAACTCTAGAATAAATCTCTTCCTTACAGGAAAAATGATATGTTTATTGTTTAAGAAAAAGGAAAGAAAAAAAGAAAGTTAAGTACAAAAAGAAAATCAACATTGCCTAATACCACCACTGAGCAATAATTAGAGCTAACTTCGGCTTTATACTCCGAAGTGTTTTTTTCTAAGTATGAGTACATAGTCACAAAGAATAAGCTCTCATATTGTTTTATAATTTTTCAACCTATCTGCGTAGTGAACGTTTGTCTATAACTTGAGGTATTCTTTGACTACCATAAATTTTAGGGTGCGTTTATATTTCATCATTATGGGCTATCTTTTTGGGGGAGGGATATTTAGTTTGTTTTTCATTTTTCACTATAATGGAAAGTTATTTAATGAACATTCTTGTCATAGAATCTACATGCATGTTTGAAAATATGCTCAAATTATAAGTTACCAGATGTGGAATGCTAGGCTCAAAAACTTTTTAAAAAAAGTTTAAAAAAATTTAAAAAGCAACATTCTCTCATTACATGAAATGTACAAAATATGTAAAAGTTGAGTCAGAATTAGCCCTACTGACATCTCTTCTAAAACTCTGAAATATTTTATTTTACTTTCTTCCGGTGTTTTGTCTGTACATTAAAAAAACATTATAATTGATCATGATTTTGACGATTTTGTGTTCAGTCGTTTTCGCCTTCCATTATGTGACGGGGTAATTCACGTTTGCTCCCTATTTTCCCTCATTCTTTGTGTATTTCAATTCTCAACCTCAAGGATTTTCCCAGAGGAAAAATGAGAGCTGCCTAAACGCTGTTGTTGCTTATGACAAACAAGCGGCCCAGCGCTGCAAGTGCTTTGGAGGAGACTGGGCCTCAGCTCTGTGGAGCCTGAGGGTGAGGCTGTGGCCTGGAGAGGAGGCCCCGCCTGGGGACAGGATGGTGCTGTGGGCAGAGTCTGCCCTGCCAGGGAGCTCGGGCCCCTCTCTGTGGGGAATTCCGGGTGCACGGGGCACACGAGGCCCCTGTTCTCATCAGGTTTGTCATGGAGTGGGGAGAGGATGGGAATGAGTGTGGAAATGACTGGCCCCGGACTGGCCCTCAGCAAGGCCACCAGGGCAGAGGCACAGCTGGGACCAAGGCTAAGGGAGGACCAAGCCCAGAACAGGTGCTGAACCAGGGGAAGCTGCCGTGGAGAGGGTGGGAAGGGGAAGGCGGAGGGGAGGCAGGACACAGCCCCGAGGAGAAACTGAGGTCAGGGTGAGGAAGGTGACAGGCCAGGTTGGGGCACGGGGGACAGTCAGCCTCAGGGCAGGCTTGGGGTTCACATCACATAAGCTTTTATGTGATAGGGGAGGGTGAGGAAGAGGCGGGAACCGAGGAGCGGCACTGGAGCCACTCTGTGGGTGGGCGTGGGACTAACGGGGCTGGGCAGGGCTGAGGGAGGGACAGACAATGCCAGGGACATTTCCTGCCACCACCGGATGTGCAGACTGGATTTGGACTTCAGTTCATTTAAGGACACAAGGAAATATCCCTGTCTCCCCCCAGTTCATGGGTCGGCTCAGGCTGAGGTTTGGATATGCGTCCCTCTGAGGCCCGTGTGTTAAGGCTCAGTCCCTGGCCCACGAGGTGCTTGAGTGCTTCTGGCTACTGGGGGCCTTTGAAGAGGATGGTGGGACCTCTGCTCCTTCCTCTTCCTCTCTCTCTTTCTCTTCTGGGCCATGGGGAATGGTTACACCTCCCACCAGGATGTGCTTCCTCCCGGAAGACCCCAGAGCAACAGGCCAATCCATCATGGAGTGAAACCTCTGATCGGAGCCCACACGAACATTTCCTGTTTATAAGTTGGTATCTCTGTGTTTGTTACAGTAGTGGGAAGCTGACTGTTGGAAATGACTTCTTTGCAGTGCTGTTATTGCTGTTACCATTTGGTGTTCCAATCGGTGACCGGAATTTAGTTGCCCATTCTTTGGACTGAAATAAAGGTATAAATACTAAAATATTTGACCGCTGAACATTTTGGTTGTCTTCAGTTTTTCATAGTAAATAACCACTGTGTTGAACCTATTTGTGTTCATCTCCTTGTATTCTCACAGGATGTATTTTGGCTGCGGAAGGACTGAATTAATTTTAAGGGTACTCCTATACATTGCTACGCTGTCGCCAAAGCAATCTAAACCATCAGCGCAGTATCGAGTGTGACTTTATTCTTGCTGATATTGGGTCTTCTCAGTTCTGGGACTCCCTGTTCTGGGTGCGGCTTCTAGGAAACCCGACTTAGAAGGTGTGGTGCAGGACGGTGCTGGAAGTGGACTCCAGAGATGGGACTCTTGGTTTGGGTCACCCCGCAGCCGGCCTGCAGGGAGGCCCCATCCCCGGTGGCAGGTGGAGTGGCCTGGTGTGTCATGGCTCCACGTTTTCTGCAACTGTGGGACCAAGATCACCCTTCTTGCAGTGTCCAGTAGTGTGTCCCCATTTCCATCTGGGACCTCAGAAACACCTTTAGCGTCCACCGTCCTGCCAACAGCCCCTTCATGGAAACCTCTGCTTTTTCTAGCTTATGCTTTGGAATTCTTCCAGCTCTATCTGTTACCCAATCCCAAAGCCACTTCCATATTTCTAGGTATTTGCTATGGCAGCACCCTGCACCCCAGGACCAAAATCCCAGCAGCAGTGGCAGCTGATAGCTTGAAAGTGGGGCTTCAGGCCTATACCCATAAAGACTTGAATTCTGCCCCACCCAGGAAGCTCAGAAGAGAACCCCAAGTGCCACATAAGACATCTTGGCCAACACCATGATTTTATCTTGGGGAGACGCTCAGGAGAGAGTCTAGCCATGTTGGGTTCAGATTTCTGACTGACAGAAACTGTGTGATAATAAATGTGTGTTGTCGCAGTTTTTAAGTTTGTGGACACTTATTTTGCAGAGCAGGAAGCTCGTACAGTGCTGGAGGAGGGGTCGGCACTGCGGAGAGGCTCTGTGAGGCCTTCCTTTCGCAGGTCAGGGCCGCAGTGGGAAATGGTGTGGGAGAACCTGGCTCCCTAATGGCTCAGAGGGGAGAGGCAAGGGGAGCTGAGAATGGACAGCAGAAGATGGAAAAAATATTCGTAACACATTCGCACCCTCATCGCCTAGTCATCTCCCCAAGTCCCCACCTCCTGACGCCATCGCCGTGGTGGTGGGGAGCTGAAGGTCTGAGGTTAGGGGGACACAATGTTTAGACTATAGTGTTAGGTGGATAACACAAAAAGTTCTTATACATTAAAAAAGAAAAGGTACTCAATTTTAAAATAGGCAAAGGACATGAACAAGCATCTTACAGAATTTAAATAACCAATAACTACATACCTCACTAAAAGTCACCAAAAAATCAAAATGTGATATCATCATTCAGCTACCTAACAGGCAATAGTTTTTTTTTCTTATAATTTTTGTTACAAGAAGGCAGAGACACAGCAAGTCTCGGCCCACTCTTTGGTAATATTTAACTTGCCTTTAACATGTATATATAACCAAAGCTTTCCAGGGCAGTGAAACTCTGATGCTACCACGGTGGCCATGTGTCATTATACACTCGTGGAAACCCACACATGTACAACGCCAAGGGTGAGTCCTAACTGTAGACTTTGTATTTGATAGCGAGGTGTCACAAATTTAAGTTCATCGTTTGTAACAAATATACCACTCTGGTTAGGGCTGTTGGTAGTGGGGGAGGTTGGGGAATCTCTGCACCTGCCACTCAATTTAAGTGCAAATCTAAAGCTCTAAACATGGTTAATAAAAGAAGTTTTATTTATTTATTTATTTTTTTGTGGGTACCGGGGGGTCGACCTCAGGACCTCACGCGCCAGCAGGCGCCCGTGCCGCTGAGCGATATCACCGGCCCCTTTTTCGTATGTGGGATCCGGGAGTCGAACTTGGGCCCTCGCGCTTGCAAGGCAGGCGCTTAAACCGCTGAGCCATCTCACCAGCCCATAAAAGAAGTTTTAAATACATGTCTAACGCGCTGTCTGGCAACCCATTCTTTCAGATGTTTATTCCAAAGAAGTCATCAGAGATGTAAACTAAGCTTTCTAGATGCATATATTCCCTGAGCCATTATTTACAGCTGGATAAATACACATTCAACGTGCAATTATTTGGGGACAGTGAGTAACTGTTGGTGTGGCTACAGGATGGAATCACGCAGACTTTAATAATCACGGGCAGACTTAAAACTGGGATGGGGTGTGTGTGTATATACAAGACACAGGCACCCACAGAGCAAGCCTGTAAGAACCCACGGCTGTCTCTAGGCGATACAGCTGCACATGATCTTACTTCCCTTTGTACTTTTCTGTATTGTTTAAATTTAATTTTACAACAAATGCGTAACATATCCTTTCTTCCAAGCAATAAAGTTACCCAAATTATTTCCATTGGATTAGTACTCTTTGTACAGTGTGACATTCTAGTTTGCAACAAACTAAATAATGCTAGAAAATTGTGATGCAACAGAAATTGAATGTTAATTTTTTTTAAAAAAGAATATCTTTATTATTTTGTGTGAAAAGTACACTCTAACTTCTACTGGCTTCCGGTGGATTGTTGGAAGGCTGGTAGTACTCATTCGGGAGGTAAAAACAGTGTATTACAGACATAATATAGCTTAGGTTGTTCTTGAACAAAGAGTAGCAGAATTTAGTACAGTCTGGGGGGAAAAAAATCTCAATTTGAAGGCTTCATTTTTCACAGTCAGAAATGATTAGTTAAGACTTACAGTCGGAGCACTTTAGTGGGCTGGAAGCTATTGGGTTGTGTTTTTTAGCAACGTATAATTTGAAAATTAAAACGATTTGTTCATTTTCGTTTAGGTAGCAGTTTTGCAAATTAAATTGTTTAAGATGAAAGTGTGTGAGTAAGCACCATGTCTTCTTTTTAATCCAATTGTAGTTTCCAAATTCACTTTTAATATACAGAGAAGCTGGAAATTAGCCTGATACCTAATGGGGCAGAAAACTTACTTATCTTGATGAGAAGAAGAAAGGAGTTGGGGAAGCTGCCTAATTTTACATTTAAAAAATGACAGCAAAGTACTTCTTGTAGGAACTACTCTGGGTGTGGTGCACTGTTGGTGGGTTCTCTGCCTCCCCCTTCTGCACTTGGCCCTTCTCCCACAGGAAGGCAGACTCAGCGAGCTGGGTCCCAGGCCTTTTGAAGGACTACAGAGCCCCAGAACTTTGACGCCCCCTGCAGGAACTTTCCTGTTTCCCATCATTAACTATTTTCTTCCACTTCATGGACACCCTCCAGCATGGAACCAACTGTCCAACTATTGGAAATCAGACCTTCAGTTCCCAATGGCTTTTCATTTTCTAAAAACTTCTGATTAACCTATATTAATTGTACATACGAATGGGGTTTGGTGGGATGCTTCAATATGTTCGTATTGCATGTACTGATAAAACCCTGTGTACCTTTATCAACCCAACCCCCTCCCCAACTCTGGCAACCCCAACTTCCTGGGATTCAGTTACTCTCTTAGGATGACGGGGTTATTTTCATTCCTTCCAGACAGGCTCCCCCACCAGAGGGAAAGCTTGAGTCACTGACATCCTAACAGGTTTCCTACTGCTTTGGCTGCCTTCCTTTGGGTCTTTCTTTGCTCCCTGACCACAAACTCTTGGGGCTTCTCAAGACTCAGGCAATTCGGACCCAGCTTCTCTCTTCTTCCCAGACGATCATCTGGTCCCTCGAACTGAAGGATTATCTTTATGCTGCTTTCTCCCACATGCATACCCGTACCTAGATTTCTCCCTTGAAATATTAACCAACAGCTCCGGGTTCTGCAGGGGGACCTTGTCCTAGCCCAGTGTGTTAGAATGGAGGCTGCAGTGGGGGGATTGACGCCCAACCTTTTCATTCACAGTGAAGGATTTCAGACTGCAGGGTTCAGGGTGATGTGCACCTGGCACTTTCAGACCATCTGTGGTCATATTTGTCTTAAAAACTGTGAATTGCATGTCCTAAAAATCTCCTGACTTCGCCCAAGCCAGCTTTCTCCTCTCCAGCTTTCCTTTTGGTTGTAAATGGTGCTGTGATTCCCAGGCCTGTTCTTAAGCCAGAAACTGGGCTTTCATTATGAGTCGCATCAGTAGTTCCTCTCAGTTCTCCTAAAAGACAACTGGAGTTTGTCCTTTCCTCTCGAGGGCCACCATCTTTACCTTGTCCAGGCCATGACTATGGAGAGCTCAGACCACAACAGTGGCTTCTTTTCAGCCTAGCTTTGCTCCAACGTGTTCACCAAAAATCTGCAAACGTGACTGCTCTGGGTTGAATGTGCCCCTCAAAAGTTCATGCTTGGGACACTTATTCCCAATTGTACATGGAGATAAGGTGTCAGGGGGTTGATTAGGGTCAGCTGTAGTCATCAGGGTGGAACCTTGTCATGGCATCAGCGGCTCTCCAGAGGAGGAAGAGGGACCCGGGCTAGCACACTCACTGTCCTGCCATGTGGTGGCCTCTGCCACATTACGACACAACACAGAGGCCCTTGCCAAGTGCCAGTGCCATCTCCTGAGTGTCCCATCCTCTAGACCCATGAGCTAACTAAACCTCTATCCTTTATAAATGACTCTGTCTTGCATGTTTTGTTATAGTCATGGAAGACTGAATAGGGCAGTGACCATCTGCGAGTGTAGCTTAGAACACAAAAGGACCTAAGGCTCAGGGCAGGAGAGCGAGGAGCTGAGGGTGCTGATGCACAGACCTATTGCTTGGGGGGTCCCCAGTTACCCTGTGCACACACCTGGGTTCCAGAATGAAGGTAGGAGGGGATGTCCCTTGGCTGGTGGCTTCAGGTTGTGACAGTTCTGGGTCACTCGCCAGTTCTGTGAGCTGAGATATGGCCCTGAAGACCTGCACCTGGGAATGGTAGGCTGGATGGAGGGCCTCCAGGGCCCCTCTCAGCTCTGTCACTTGGTCCTTCTGTGTCCAGCTGCACGTCCTACCCAGAGCCCTTCCTCGTGGCCAGAACGTCTGTAAATGAACATTGTTTTGTGTCACCGAGGCCCCCGCTGGCCTAACGCATCTATGTGAGGTGACAGCTTCTCTTTGTCCTTCTCTCACCCTCTCTTTCCTCCTGGCAGCCTTTGTCCCCGGTGAGACTTCTTGGCCGTCGAAGACCCTTGATGTCAGACACCGCTTCCATACCCTGTGTGGACAGGAATGAGTGTAAACTCTATTCTCCCGCTTTCACTAAAACCCTGGCTCTTGGTCATGAAGAAGGGCCTGGCTGGCCTCCCAGGTGTGTGTGGAGAACAAAGCAACCCATCGGCAGACAGCAGAAAGTCCCTGCCCAGAAGTCCACAAGCTAGAAAGTAAACGAAAAGGGGAACGAACTCAGCAGGCTAGAGGAAGAGGAAAGGTGAGTGTATCTATCACTTTTCCACCACTGGGGCGGAATGCCTGACATCCACGGTTTAAGGGAGGAAAGGTTTCTTTTGGCTCCAGGTTTCAGTCCGTGGTCAGCTGGTTTCATTGCTGTGGGCCTGAGGCGAGGCAGAAACAATCTGGTGCTGGAGGAAAGCTGCTCACGTCATGGCGGCCAGGAAGCAGAGAGAGGAGGAGGGAGCCAGAGAGGGGAAGGGGCCGGGGATAGGCACCCCCACAGGGCCCCGCTTCCTGCAACTGGACACCACCTCCTTAGCGCCTATTCAGCTCCGAGTGCTTCAGTGGACCCCATCACCTCTCTAGGCCACACTCTGAACGCTGCTGGCTTAGGGGTCCAGCCCTCAACACTCGAGTCTCTGGGGGACACTTCCTGCCTGACCACAACATTCTGCCTTCCCTGGGCTTGTGCCAGAGACACAGGGAGCGCTCAGAAACGGTCACGCCAGGACCAAGTGGAGCTGGCAGGAGGGCTGTCTGCACCCACTGACTAGGGGACAATGACCCCACGCCCTATCCAATCCATGGGCTGAGCTACTCCATGCTCCCGTGCAACGGACACCAGGGTTTTGCTTGCAGAGAAGTCGCAGCAGGGGAAATTTTGCCTTGGGGCACTAGGCACCGTGACTCCAGGAGTGAAGTACTTACAAGAGCGCGAGTGGATGATAGGCTGCGTTCCAACCAATGAGGACCCACCCTGCACCCCAACTTGGCTCTGAGGGTGCGCACAGATAGGCGTTTGCACTGTGAAGGGCTCATTAAGTGTTCAACACCAGGTATGAAGAGAAGGCACCATGGAATGAGCTTTCAGAACAACAAGGGAGAACAGATTTGTTTGTTTGCAGTACTGGGGAGGAGACCAGGCTCTCGCACACGCCAGGCGAGCGCTCTCCCTCTCGGCTATTGCCGCAGCCCAGGAATAGATTCTGAACTCCTCTAAATAACAGAAAGGCAGTAGACAAAGATCAGGAATCAGAATGGCAATAGACTTTACCATGACGACAAGTGACATTAGAGAAACAAAGGGGCAGTGTCCTTAAAATGGAGCGGGGAAATCCTCCTCCACTGCATAGCACTATGGTCAAAACGTGTGTCCCCCCAAACTCGTAGGGGAACTCTCACCACCAAGGTGATGCCGTCAGGAGGTGGGGACTTGGGGAGGCGATTAGGTGACAAGGGTGCCACTCCCATGAGTGGGAATAGTGGGTTGTCTTGCCCCTCCCACAAGGTAAAAACCCAACACAACCGTGCCACCTAGGGATCCGGAAGTGGCCCTCAGCAGACACTGCATCTGTCAGGACACTCATCGAGGAGTCCAGCCTCCGGGACTGTGAGAAATCAGTTGGTGGCATTTTGTTATAGCATCCAGCATGGAGTAAGATATCTGGTCAATCCAGCACTTGGGAGGCTGAGGCAGGAAGATTGCCATGAGTTCGAGGCCAGCCTGGGCTACATAGTGAGTTCAAGGCCAGACATCAAGATTCTGTCTCAGAAAAAAAAAGAAAGTAAGAAAGATGTATCTCAGATTTCACTGTCACTGTATTTATTAGTCTCGTTTACTTCCAGCTTTTGAGTTATGATGCTAAGAAGTTTACAAAGATACTTAAGATCAGTGGGATGCAGTATAGCAGTACAACTCCGCATGCCCCTATCTTGAGTGACAGCCTAATAAATTGTTGGAACTGGGTTTCAGCTGCAGACCCGGCTTTGCCACCCAAAGGGCTGCACCTGCCACCCCTACCCCATCCCCATCCTGGCCGTGTCCTCAAGTCTGCACCTCGTCAGGCCGAAGCCACGGCAGCCGCGGCCGCGATGATATCGCAGCCCCAGCCAACTCCAACAAATCCCTGTGCACCTGCTGTGTCTAGAAGGACAGCTGCAGTGCCCCGCTGCTGATCGGTCACCTCCGCAGTGCCCTAGATGCAGCCTGGAAGCAGCGCCCGGGGACAGCGCCCCTGAGCCGAACTCCTGGGCAGTGCTCCTGGGCAGCCTGAGCAGGCTCGTTCACCCTCCTTCGGTACGGTGTCTGTAAGCACAGAATGCTCTTTTTACCTTTTTTTTTTTTTTTTTTTTGGTGCTTTTGTGACAGGGTCTCACTATGTAATTCAGGCTGGCCTTGAACTCATTCTGTAGCCCAGGCTTTGAACTCGTGGTGATCCTCCTGCCTCAGCCTCCAAAGGGCTGGAACTATGGACATGTGCCACCACGCCCAGGAAGAACAGTGCATTTATGGAAGAGATGAAAAATACTACCGGATAACTGACCCAGAAATACTACCGAGCAACCAAAATTGTCAGATTAAAAGGATATTTTTCCTCTAAAAAAAAAAGATATCTGGTCAAATTGCTGATCAGTTTTGGAAGCGACCTATATGACCATCAACAGAGAAATGGATAAAGAAAATACGACATTTTTACACAACGGAGTACTACTCTGCCACAAGGATAGACTCGAGGAATTTGTAGGAAAATGGGTGCACCTCGAGACCATAATCTTAAGTGAAATAAATCAGACACACAGTCTTAAATGTTGCATGGTTTCTCTTATATGAGAAAACCAAATTATAAATAAAAGATAGATAATGGGAAACAGAGAGATAGATCTTTTGCAAATAGGAAAGGGACCAAGAGATGGAGGAAGGGGAAGGAAAGGAAGGGGATATAAAAAGAATTAAGTGTGTTATGTACTTGTACTAACTCTCCACAATGAATGTGATCATTATGTGCTGCAACCATGTACTAACAAAAATAAAAATTAAAAAAGAATAAGGGCAGGGTAAAGGAATTTTACCTGTATAAGGCCTCAAATTTTACTTTCCATGTACTTTTTCTAAGGAAGCAAGTGGAAGAGGTCCCTTCCTCAAATCAGGAAGCAGCTGAGAAGAGGCACATATGGGTCCCCCCTGGGAAACAGGGGCAGAGTGTTGGGGGGGGGCGCTGGGGAAGGAGCCAAAGGGAACAAGGGGCTGGCTTCTGCGGGGTGGGGGGAGTCTTAGGAAAACAGGCAAAATCGAACAGATCTGAAGCATTTGAATGGACTGCTGGAAAATTGGATAAATCAATAATAGATACAAAGAAAATCAAGACAAAAAAGCTACAAAAGAAGGGAAATTTAGCTATTATACTATATATGGCTCAGCTGTGAATAATTTAATTATTGTAATGTAAATTGTGTGTATTTATGTGGTTTGAGGTAAAAAAAATCTCTACATATTCATCTATAAAAGAAACCAAAAGTACTATCTAAAAAAAAATCAAGAAATAGTATACATTTACGTATCTGCAAATTCCACATCTGGATTCAACTGAGAATTGAAAATATTTGGCAAGAAAAAATTGCATCTCTATTTAACTTGTGGGGTCATTATTCTGTAAACAACACAGCATAACAATTACGTACATTGCATTTACGCTGCAGTAGGTATCACAAGTCATCTAGAGATGGTTTAAAGCACACAGGAAAGTGTGCATAGGTTACATGCAAATACTGTGTCATTTTATGTAAAGGACGTGAGCACCCACAAATTTTGGTATCCACAGGGGGTCCTGGAACCAGTCCTTTGTGGATACTGAGGGATGCTTGTGTTCACATTTTATTTAGAAATATGGAGGCAAAATCCAGAAGGAAGTGATAAATGAGCTCTTGTCTTCTAAGGAGTCAGAACTGTGGTGGAGGAGGGACATCTCTTGTTTTTTATAAGCCTTATGGAATGATGTTTAAAGTGTTTGTATAAATAAAAGTCCATGGAAGGGAAGAAGGGAAAAGGAGCAAGACAGGGAGAAAGGAAGGAGAAAGGGAGAAAAGGAGTTTGATGAATTAGTGCATATTGAGATGATTCTGATTCTAGATGGTTCAGTGAAGTCTTAGTTACTTTCTTGTTGCTGGGACAAAATACCCAACAATCACAAATTAAAGGAGGAGAGGTTTATTTTGGCTCAGTGTGTAGAGGTTTCAGTCCATAGTTGACTGGTTCTAAGGCAGGGTGGCATGGCAGAGGGGCATCACAGAGGAGAAACAGTCCATAGCATGGCAGGCAGGAGGCAGCAGCAGCAGAATCGAGCCTCCTTTTATATTCCACCCAGGCTACAAGCATATTAGTTGGTGTCACCCACACCCACAGTGAGGCTTCTGCCTTCAATAAATCCATTCAGCCACATTCGGAATCATGCTAATCCAATCAGTGGGCTGACCCAGAATCACACACCCTAGATCCAGCCATCTCTGAAAAGCCCCACCTATGAGCACATGAGGCTTTGGGGGGACATCTAGATACAAACCATAACAAGCCCATTCCTAGGAGCATTCACATTTCAAATGATGACAAGAAATGCCATTTATATTCAAACCCAAGGAAGTGAGCCAGGCCCTGTAGTGGGTGAGTAGGGGTCTGCGTGGAGCCATGTGGACTGAGGGGCTCCCCAGGCCCTTGTAAGCCACAGCTAAGTGCAAGAGGCAGTGGGGTGGCTGAGCTAAGGAGGGGAGAGACTGGTAGAGTGGAATGCTCTGCTGGGGTTGGGGTGCAGGGCTGGGGTGCAGCTCAGAGGTAGAGTGCATGCCAAGCCGGGGTGAGGCCCAGGGCTCCAGCCTCAGCACCTGGAGAAACAACAGGAAGAGTTATTTGTTAACCTCTGGGGCTGCTCACAGGCCTGATGGGGAGAGTGCTGAGTGAGGGCTTGGGAAGCAGGTTGGGAACCCTGTCCCTGGGCTGATTCATTTGGGGTGGATGGCATCTGTCATGAAAGGCCTGGGAATTCAAGCTCCACCCATCAAGCTCTGCTGGAGACTTGGCCACTCACTGAGGATAGGGTGGTGATGATCCTGAGTCCTTTCTGATGATCGCGTGTCCTGTGGGTAACCCAAAGCTAGGGTGATACCTCACCCTGACCGCCACACCTGCTGAAGGCTCCCACTCTGTGAAAGACTTGAGTTGGGGGAAGGGAAGAGATGCAGTGCTAAGCTAGCTTAGGAAGCGGGGCTGTGTGATAGAGAGGTTTATATTGGCTCAGGGTTGCAGTCCCTGGTTGGCTGGCTCCAAGGAAGGACCTGGGTGGGGGAAACCTACTGAAATCATGGCAGCAGGAAACAGAGAGTGAAAGGAGGAGCAAGGGAGGGAGATAAACACTTCCAGGGCACGCCCCCAGGGATCTACCTCTAACCAAGCACCCCTCCTAACAGCACATTTAACATATTCAATATGGCGTCACATGATCCAGTCACCACTGAAATCCATGAAGCTTTGGGGGACACCCCAGATGTAAACCGTAACACCATTATTATTACAACCTGTATTTTAAAAAACTATAGCAGTCCCCCCTTACCGTGGACTAAGGCTGCCATGAATGCCTGAATCAATAAATGTGCTTGTCAGCTTTGAATTACTGTAACAAAATATCTGAGAGAATCAACTTACAGAGAGGAAATGTTGATTTTTGGCTCATAATTTTAGGGGTTGAGTCCATGGTTAGTGGGTCTCATTGCTTTTAGGCCCTGTAGCACAAAAGTGCTCAACTGGCGGCAGCCGGGAGATAAAGATGAGGGGCTGGGGGGGCTGATCTGGCCTTCAAGACCACACCCCCAGTGACCTCACTTCCTCCCAAGAGGCTCCACTTCCTGAAGGTCCCACCATGTCCCAACAGCACCATTGGTGAGGGATCAAGCAGTCAACATACAGACATTTGGGGATATTCAAGATCTAAACTATAGCGATAACTAATAATAAAATAACATAATTATAGCAATATATGATAATAAAAGTCACTTGAATGTGGTATCTTGTCAAAATATTTTATTTTAACCTTTTCACTTAAAGGAAGCATTTAATAGCTTCTCTTTGGCATGTTCAAATTGTCAGCATCACTAGACTAGGTTTTGTTTTGTTTTGTTTTGTTTTGAGACAGGGTCTCACTATGTAGTTCAGGCTGGACTTGAACTCACTATGTAGCCCAGGCTAGCCTCAAACTCATGGAGATCCTCCTGCCTCAGCCTCCTGAGTGCTGGGATTACAGGTGTGCACCACCATGCCTGGCAGCATCACTAGCCTTGTGTGTCAGGGCCATGATTAAGTAAAACACAGGCAACTTGAACCCCAGCCCTGGGGTACTGGACATCTGACCAGATTATCCAGGCAGTAGCCTGTGGCTGATGGGCAGGTAGCATGGAAATGCTGGATAAAAGGGTGATTAACGTCCTGGGCAGAGGTGAGGGGGAATGCAACAAGAGATCATCGTGCTGCTTAGACGTGAAACCTAGGAATGTTTTATTCCCAGAATTTGTCATTTAATAACTCTGGACCATGGATGACTATTGGTAATTGCAGAAAGCAAAATCCAAGACAAAGGAGGGTAACATCACATAAGAAGACAGAAAAGAGAACTGAAAACTACACATGAGATAGTGACAGACATAGGAGTGTAAGTAATTTGTCTCCCTTTTACTGATTCTGTTCCAAACTTATGTAATGAACACGCATTGCTTTTTAATGGAAAGTATAATAAATATGCAAAAACTCCTGCACTATCAATAGGCTTGTACATTGAAATTGGGTTAGTAGTACACAACCTCTACAAAGATACTCCAAAATTTTAAGTCCTGTATAGCTATTTTTGTTTCCAGCTCCTATATCGAATATTGAATTTTTAGAAAATTCATTAAAAAAATTCAAAGATCATGGTGTCTACCTAGAGAATTAGTGTAGGTCTCCTGCTATCCACATTCTCTGCTAGAAGTTTCCTGTTTATTCTGAGTGTTTCAAGAAGTTACTATACCATGCATTCCTTTTAAGTGATTCGACAAAGATTTTTATTCGTTGTTCTCCAAGGTGCACAGCAGTCATTATTAACAAACCCAGCTGTCACTCAGCCCGGAGCGCATCAAACCCGAAGGCTCGCAGGGCGTCGGCAGACAGCTGGGTGCGAGTCCCTGAAAGCAAGAGAATGCCGGGCTGGCGGGAGGCGCGTAAATATCGCATCGTGGACGCGGGCGTGACCCACACTCCTTGACAGAACCGTGAAAACGCAAGCCGCCTGACGTCCTCCTGAAATTCCCCGTCCCAGAGCTCACCAGGCTCCGGGCTTGGAGCAGGGCTGCAAATTCCGAAAGGTCCCATGTGTGTTGTCCCTGCTTTCTTGTCACATAGAAAAGACTGGGTGGCACTTTCTCTGGTGCAGGACCGCAGAGCGACGAATACGCTCTTCTTTCGGTAGACCCAAGATTTCCCCGAGCCCAAGTTGTCACCACTTCCGGAAAGCTGCCCTCCTCGCTGCCCTCCTCTCTTTCTGGACCACTCACCTTCTGCTCAGAAGAGGTGCAGAACCCCTAGCCCAGCGCAGGAGAGGCCTGCACCCCCCCGGCATTCCGTCCCTGGGACAGTACCGCGCGGCACCACTAGATGGCGCGGCAGGCACACAAAGGCGGCAACGCCCGCGCGCCTGGCTCTGCCGGAGGCCGACGCGCTGTTTTAGACACATCGGATCTTCATTTACTAGCAGGCGACTTTGGGGCGCCAACACTATAGAGAGCACCTCTGTAAACAGACGTCTTGTACACAGCTGCTCTGGGCACCACCATTTTTTTCTTCCCTTCCAAACATTGCTTAAGTTGGGGGAAAATAAGCTGTGCTTAAAATCGGGGAGCAGATCTGCTCTGTAAACCCCCAAGAAGACATTCGACACCGCAGTTTTCAAAGTGCGTTGGTTTGTGCTGTGAAGGGCAGAAGCGCATGGCTCCTGGAGGCCTGATTCGATTGAAAAGCACTGAATTCAAGAACTCAGGGCCAAGGTCGGTGCTTGTGTGTGTGTGTGTGTGTGTGTGTGTGTGTCCTGAGCTGTCCTGGCCAGGCTGCCACGAAGCACCTGCTGGTCCACTGCCCACCGTGGCCACGAGGCCGTGTGGACCCTGGAGGAGGGCCTGGCTGGAGACCAGGTGACCGCAGATGAACAGGAGATGGGAGTGGCATCAAGGGCTGCAGACTGATGGGGGCAGGCATCTGGTAAGAGGCACACTGTCACCTGTCAGCCCTCCCTCCCTGACACCTGGAGGGAGATTGGACACATCGTCCTGTGGCACCCTGGATTGTCTTAGGGCACCCAGAGGACGAGGACTTGTATTAGTGCAGGGTCACTGGAGGTGGGAGAGCCAGAGCAGAGCATCCCACTCTAGGACCTGCGCCCAGCCTCAGGCCGTCCTCTCCCCCAGGACCTTTGCCTCAGGCCCTCAGAGCAACCTCAGCCTCCTCCTGAGAACCCTCAGGCCCCTGGTGCACCTGGGCCAGACCCCCCACCCTCGGCCCGCTTCCCTGCATCCTGAGCACGAGGACCCTGCACTCAGTGCAGCAGCAGACTGGCCCTCATCAGTGCCCTCCAGCTCCTCCGTCACAGGCCCGGCCCCAGACACAGGGTTGGTGCACTCTCGGGGAACAGGGCTGCTGGGCCTCAGGGGTCCCCTGTGTCAGAAGGCAGCGGTGACTACCCAGCAGGGATCTGGATGGCCTGTAGACAATCACATGTGTCCAGGGTCCCAAGAAACTCTCCTGTGGTCTTGTTACTGTTTTGTAGTTTTTCTGTTATTAGCATTTTTAATTTTTAATGGGTAACTAGAAATTGTACATATTCATAATCTGTAGACCCTGACATTTTGAAACTTCTGTATGTGCAGAGTGACTACATCAAGCTAATTAACACATGCATCACCCCACATTCTTATCTTTTTGTGGTGTTTTTGTGTGTGCGTGTGGTAAGACCACTTAAAATACACTCTTTCAGCAATTTTCAAGTGTAAGTTATTAACTAAAGTTTCCCCTTATCTGAGATTCTGCAGTTTCAGTTACCTGTAGGCAAATGTGATCTAAAAACATTAAATAGAAAATTCTGGAAATAATTCATAAATTTAAATTGTACGTCATTATGATGAGCACGATGAAATCTCTCCTCATCACCCGCTGTCCTGCCCATACGTGACTCACTTCTGTGTCCAGTGGATCCGCGCTGTTTATGCTACCTGCCCATTAGTAACAAGTTATCTCAGTTATGAGACCCACTGTCGCAGTATGGCAGTGCTTGTGTCCCAGGGACACTTATTTTACTTAATAATGACCCAAAGCACAAGAGTCGTGATGCTGGCAATTGTATCACAGCAAGTGGTTGTAATCATTCTATTTTATTATTGTTGTTAATCTCTTACTATATCCAGTTTGTAAATTAAATTTTATTGCAGGTGCGTACGGTATTATAGGCAGAAACGGTACATCAGGTCTCAGTGCTATCTGTAGTTTCAAGCATCCGTGGGACATTTTGGAATGATCCCAAGGATAAAGGGGACCACTGCGTATTCACCAAGTTGACAATCCATGTCTGGAATTTATTCCACCTGTCTGACTGAATTTTTATCCCCTTCCTTTAACAATCTTATTGTTATGGTGCTTGTTGCTTACTCACAGCAGATGTTCTCCCACCAGCTACACAGTCACCAACCCCTCAGTTTCCTGTTTGCTTACCTCCAAGTTTGTATGAATGTGTCAGGGGAAATACCATGTGCGTGCCTCATTTCTACCTAGGTCTATTAAATATGAAAGTTACCCTTCCGGAAAAATCCAGAGGCCTGGAAGAGCTCTCCTCTCCCCCACTGCCCCAGCCTGTCTCTGTCTCTCTGGAGTGGCCGTCCCTGGAAAGCAAACACGGCCCCTCGGGACAGGAAGTGGTAGCTGTGGTCTGCGGCTGGTCCAGTGCCTGGTGGGATTTAGTGCTGGCTTCCGGGCGTGTGTGGGGTGGTGAGAGCAGAGTGAGTCCGAAGAGTTGGTGGGCAAACCAGCTTTCCCAGGCTTCCTGGCCCTCAGACCACTACACTGCGGGCTCCTTATTTCTGTCAGTTCCAAAGATGGTGAGAAAGAACACAAGGGTCGATCATTTCCCCAGACCGTGCAGTGAGTGGAATTTCCTGGTACCTCCTGCCTAATTTTTCCACTGTTCCCTGGTTGCCACCCCCTCTCCCTTCCTGAAGAATGAAGCTGTATCAGTCCCACCTTCTCCCAAGTATGCATCTTCAATCTTTCCCTCTCTGCCAGCTCTTTCTCTACAACAGATAGGTAAGAAGGCAGGAGGATGGATGGATGGATGGATGGATGGATGGATGGACAGATAGGTATTTCCTTCTTAGGAAAAATCCCCAAACACAAGTCTTTTGCTAGGACAGCTCTCTCAGCCTCTCCCAGCCTGGCTGAGTGTGCCTGCTGCCTACACCCCCTCCCCACCTCCACACCTCCTCTCTCTCCCCTTTTTCTCTGTGTCCTGCTGGAGACTTTAGCCATTCAGCTGAAACTGATCTCCCCAAGGCCAAATTGTAGCTAAATTAGGTGCTCATCAAGCGTACAGCCTTGGCACTCTTGACCAAACCCATTTTCTTAGTCCACCACTTAGAGTCCACCCTGCGGATTTTTTTTTCTGGTCTTTCTTTTGAAATGCTCCTTCCCAGGTGCTTTGGAAGCCTCCTCTTCCTCTTGCTGCCTCTTAAATGCAGGCATCGCCTTGAGCCCTGTGTCTCCGACCTGTACCTCTTCACCCTTTCCTTGCACAAGCTCAGCCTTCCGTGTGGCCTGGCACCACCCAGGGGCCTCTCCTCCCCTCCCGAAGAACACTCGTGAGCCATAGGACCACCCACCCTGCTGCTGGGGGCCACTCTGCCCGGGGATCCCAGAGGTTCCACACCCAGAGTCCAAGCTGACCTTGCCATCGCTAGTTCCCACCTGCACCTGGGAACCCCAACACCTCAGGGGTGCCCCGTCAGCCACGTCTGTAAGGATGGGCCCTTCATAACCAGCCAGCTGACCAGTTGTGTGGTCTTGTCTTTGGCTGCCACCAGAGCACCTTCACGCAAGGTAAGAGGAGTTCCTGGGGTTGCCCTGCAGGTCCAGCTTGGGTGTGCTGGTAGGGTTTGCTGTTCCTAGCTTGGCCTCCTTCAGGCAGCTGGAGACCCGACTTGCCATCTCTTCCTCCCTGGACCACTTCCTGGCTCGGTTGAGCGCCCCCATGGTATGCCAGTAATGCCAAGGTGCTTGGCCCTGCCGTAGAGGATGGGAGTTCCTTGGGATCCTGGTGTTTGGGGGAACTGTGTGTCTGCAGTGCCCGGCACAGAGCTTAGCACCAGGCAGGCGCTGAGCACCAGCTTGATCTCAGCCGTTTAGGCTGCACTCAACAGGATGCAAGGCCGGATGTGCACAGCCCTGGCTCAGCAGCTTAGCAGCTGAGCGGCCTTTGTCCTCATTTCTGAGTCCATAAACCAGGATGGTGATTTTAAATGAGTCAGCCCTTGTCAAGCAGTTAACTAGTGGCTGGCCCTCAGTAAGTATTATTTTCAAGCTGTAATCTATTTTCTGTAAGGATCTGCTGATGAAGCCCATAGGGGAAATGGCTTGGCCCTGTGGAGTGGTTGGAGAGTAGGAGTGAGGACAGGGAAGAAGAAAGGACAAGAGAGAGTGGAGGTGTCATAGTTTGGATCTAGAATGTCCCTTGAAGGCCCATGTACAGAAGGCTTGGTGCCCAGCTCATGGCCCTATTGGGAGGGGGTGGACGTTTAGGAAGAGGGCCCTAGTGGGAGGAAGTGAGGTCACTGGGGGTGTGGCTTGAAGTAGATATTGAGACTGTGGGAACTTCCTGTCTCTTTTTCCCATTTCCCAGCAGCCACCAGGATATGAGCAGTCTCCTCTGCCACACACTCCCACTGTGATAGGCTGTGCCACCCCTGAGACCCTGAGCCCAAACAAACCTCTCCTCCTTTTCAGTTATTGTCTCAGGTATTTTGTCACAGTAATAGAAAGCTGACCAACAAGGGAAAAAAGGCAAACTTTGGGAAAACAGATCAATCATTTATCCTTGTGTAAAAAAAGTAGAGACTTCCATTACTTCTTCCCAATATCATCTTGGGGTGTGTGTGTGTGTGTGTGTGTGTGTGTGTGTGCGCACTGTAAAGGCTACAGTTTGGTATCAGGAACTTGAACACGGGTCTATAAAAGGATATAGCTTGTTATTTATGTACCTTAAATCTAGATTCTTCATTTAAAAATCAAAGATTATGATGCTTCTTTTAAGAATTAATTTACTTCATACGAATTAAATTATGGTTTTAAAGATTTTCCTCAATCTCTTTTGGAAAAGTATTTATGTAAGGATAAAGCATTATGATGATATTATTTGAATCAGCACTATAAGCCTCAAACTATGCATCTTGTTGTGTTTATAAAATACGTTTTTAATCTTTTCTCCCCTGGCTATCCTAGATGTCAGGAGAATGGTAAACTATACTGAAGAATGAGAAAAAGAAATGGAAACTGAGTCAAATATTGAAGCAAATTAAAAGAAGTACTACATAGATATCTACTAGGAGGAAATAGAGATAAAGGTATGTGGAAGTTATTTTATTTCCCATAATAATCACTTTGTGAATTATTTTTCAGACTAAAGACTGTCCAGTCCAACAGCAACAAAAAGCAAATTATTTTTCTTAGTTAAATTCTCTAGACGAGGTAGTGCTGGTGCAGTAAGGGACCCACTTCCTTCCCCTCATAGGACAGTTCTGTCTGGGTGCGTAGGTTCTGCTGCCTCCTCCCGGACTGGGCCACAGAGGGCGAGGACGGCTTGTCTTAGCTCAGCTGAGAGGTGGGCTTGGGGAGGCTCGGTTTACTGGTAGCCACTCTGGAGACTTCTTAGTTGTGACTGAATCTGCACACTTCTCTTTTCAGCCCGCAGTGCCCTGTGAAAGACTGCCCAGCCTGGACAGCATTTGTGGGTCATCAGGGGACAGGCGCTGTGGCCTTGGCTTCCTTCTCAGGCCATCAGTGCATCCTCAGTGATAGGGAAAGAAGAATGGCACGGGAAGAATAGGGAGCAGTGACTTCAGTCCTGAAGGACGTGGAAGGGGAAGGGGAGCTGAGGGGACCCTGTGCCCTGGCACGGGGAGCAGAGCTGTGCCCCGGCCGGCCGCCCTTCCTGGGAACCACATGATGGGAGGCCGGGCATCCTGGTCTGTCCTATCGTCAGCACCGTTCCCCAACCATGAACTACCGTCCAGGCTCGAGGGTCATTCCAGAAAGGCACTCGCTACTAGTCTGTTATTCATTCCATTAGTTTTCCTGAGTAAATTCAAACTCGTTGGCTCTTCAGAGTAAATCCATATAGTTTTTCCTGAGTCTTGGTTTTTTCTCTGCTGCTCTGGCTGCTGCCCTCAAAAGACCCAACCTGGTTTTCTAAGATGATGACCGTGGATTAGAGACTCGCATAATCAGAAGGAGGCCACCTCAGCTGACCAACTTGCATATTTGAAGATGTAACAGCACCGCCTCCAGTCTCCGAGGAGTTCAATGAATCTCGCCTGCTGATGACTCGGAAGGAAAATGTGTTCCTGAGTGCAAAGAATCATCCGGTTTTCATTACCTCCCGGGGCGGAGCCTGCGGAGACGGCTGAGTCGGCCGCAGAGTTCGCTGATGAGAACAGCGGTTGAAATGGCCCCGCGCCATTCGCCCTGGGCTCTAGGGAAACCCCGGACACAGCGCCCTCCTCGAAGGCACGCTCTGCGGTTTCCCCGTCATTCCTTCCCCTTCTCGGAAAGGCCCCCAAACGGGGTGTCTGGGCCACAGACCCGGATCTCTTGCTTTCTTATTATCCCATGCCTGAATAGACCCACGCGGCCGTATTTGAACAAACACGAAGTACAATATCATCGGTTCTAAACAGAAAGTCTGTTTCCTAATTTTTTATGGAGAACTGTGTGACTTTGTAATTAGGGAAAAGATAAAATTTTTGTTTTTAACTGACAAATAAGAATTGTGTGTATTTGTGGGGTACAGTGTGATGCTTCCATCGACATATGCATTATAGAAAGGTTCAGTCAAGATCATCATCAGACCCATACCTTGCTGATTTATACCTTTTGTGTGGTCTGGATATTGAAAGTCTATTTTAGCAATTTTGAAATGTACAAGGCACTCTTATCACCTGTGGCCCCCACACAGTACAGATTGCTGGAGCTCCCGCCCCCAGCCTGACTCACTCTGTGCTTCAGTGACCGGCACCCCCCTTCTCACCCCTCTGAGTCTATGCACAACCCCTTTCTATCCTCTGTTTCCACGAGTCCCAGGTATAAGTGACATCGTGTAGTATTTGTCCTTCTGCGCCTGGCTGACTTCACTTAGCGTAACGCCCTCCAGTTCAGTCTGTGGGATTTCGAATGATAGGACTGCCTTCTTTTTCAAGGCTGTATGATATTCTACTGTGTGTATGTACTCATCTTCTTCAGCCACTCCTCCATTCATTGGCGCTTAGGTTGCTTCTATGTCTTGAGTATTGTGAATTATGATGAAGAAAATAGGGAAATCTTAACATGAAAATTAGAAGAGTCTTCCTGATAGGTCACAACAGAGGAGGACGCAGGACTTCAGTAAGAAACATGACTCTGCCCCCACCATAGCTCATGTGTTCGGTCAGCTAGCAACACCGGAGAGGAATGTAGTGGTTTATGGGCTTGGATTGTTGCTGGAGCCAAAGGGCACAGCCGGGTCCAAGCCAGGCATCAAAAGATCAGGGGCCGGGCCAGGTTTTCATAAGAGGCCCCACTGTAGCTACTTCCTGTCGGCCAGCCAGGCTTGCACAGTGGCCGCTTCCTTGAGCCTTCAGAGCGGCCGTGCCTCCCTGGGTCTGTCAGCTGTGCTGTGGGAACCATGGGCTGCCAGCGGGTCACAGACTTAGCCACGCAATTTCCTGAGACGTGGGGGACTTTCTGGGTGTGGCGGGCCCTGGGAGATGGCATGGATCCATTGGAAAAGTGGTGTTTTTTTTTCTGGAGACTACGGAGGTTTTGAAAACAGTGGGCTCTGAATCAACCTTCTTTAGACTGTGAGAAAGGGGGAGTCCTTTCGTCTACGCTGCCCCATGGCCTTCCATTCAGTGAGGCCTCCTCTGTGCTGGCCACTGTGCTACACACTTGGTGAGCACGGCCTCAGCCTTCTGACACACCCGGAAGCCTCAGTACCTAGGCACATGGGTGAGGAGCAGGCTCAGGAGTGGCCCAATGAAAGCTGACGTCCCAGAAGGGAACCCTGCAGCGCGGTGCTGGAGGATTTGCACGGCTGGCGGGGGTTCCCACAGTGGGGTCCTGGCTCCCACAGCCCCTGCTGCAGGACGGCCCTGGGTGGCCATGGCAGTGCCCCTGGGTAACCCTGGACCGTGCCATGCTGCCCTTCACACGGACACCAGGGATCAGTGAGGGCAAAGCCAGGCTTGAGGGTTGGCCCTGCTGGATGCATGAATGAAGCCTTAGGGAGCCATTAATTCATACAGTACATATTCACTGTTTCTGTGTGTTCACCTGAGAACCAAGGCCGACAAGATCTTATTTCCTGTGAAAGCATTTGTCTTGAGGGACAGTGATATGGTTTCCTGCGTCATGGACAGTGTCCACAGCCAGGTGTGGCAGTGCAGGTGGCTGCTAAGCACCAGGGACGGGAGGACACCCACTCAGAGTCCTCTCCTGTCACTCACGTGTCTGCACCTCTGTCCTGCCACACAGGCCCTCTTCTAGCATGCTCAGTTCCTGTCATCTACAGCGTCTCCGGCTGATCACAAGTTCAGCCCCTGAAGCAGCCCCTGTGCCCCAGCTCAGCACCTTGTACAATTTAAGGGCCCCGCAGACATTTATGGGCCCCGCCAGTGTCCTTCCCAGTTTGGTGGTTCTCCGGATGGCTTTGTGCTTGTCTCAACTGTCCAGCTAGGAAGCGTTATGCAATGCCAGACCTCTCTTCCTTGTGATGGGAGTTGGACTGCAGCCAGCAGAGGCCACGCTGGGCCTAAGACAGCTCGGGAAGGGGCAGTTGCACCAGTGTTTTCGAGTCTCTGCCCAGGCTGGCCCCAGAGTGCAGGGTGTCGTTTCAGGGGAGCTACCGGCATAGCCACCGTCAAAGTCCTCCTCACTGCAAAAGCAGGAAGCAGGATTCTGCACCTTGGAAGAGGCTGGAGAGGCTATGGGAGGGCAGGGCTCTCCAGACCCCCGGCCAGCTGCGAGGTCCAGTGAGCTCTGCGTGGAGCTGGGAGACGGCTGGAAACACAGGCGCTGCAGCTGGTGTCCACAGAGCCCGTGTGGAGCGGCGGTGCTGCTCGGGAGAGAGCCCGGGAGAAGGCAGGCAGGGGCCGCCGTAGACCCCAGCGCTGACTCAAACCCGACGCATCCCGGTTTTCGCCACTGAGCCCCGGGTGGTTGGGCGTTGTGGGGTTGGTCTGCTCGGTGTCTGGTCTTACACAGGGACGATCGCATGCCTTCTCCCACTCCCAGGCCACGGCTGAGCCACCCTGCTCTGGTGACAGCAGCCGGAGCAGACGCCAAGGGTGCTCCGAGAGCCCAGGAGCTGGGAAAGTCAGGGAAGCCAGGTACCAAGTGGGTTCTGCCACTGGGGAAGAGAGGCCATGGCACTTCATTTGCTAAGACCCAGCAGACAGACACGTGACAAGGACAGGTGTTACAAGGGCCAACGGGATGGAGCAAGGGGCGGCGGCTCTTCCGCAGGAAGGAGGCGGTGACTCAGCCAAAGCAGAGCAAGTCCTCCCTCTTATTTGCTCTGTAGATGCCGTCAGCCATCTTGATCCCAGCAGAGCGCCGCCCGGGATGAGAAGACGCCACACACAGCTGCGACCCAGTCATTTGTCACACGTGCCACCCTCTACCAAGGCCCACGCTTTCGGGGAAGCCAACAGCATGCATGACATGCTGGCGAATGCTTGCTTCTAGAAGCTTTAGCCCTTTCTGGAGACTCCCCCCCGCATGACTGTCTAAGCTTTTTTTTTTTTTTTTTTTTGGTGGGTACCAGAGGGTCGACCTCAGGACCTCGCGCGCCAGCAGGCGCCGTGCCGCTGAGCGATATCACCGGCCCTTTTTTCGTATGTGGGATCCGGGAGTCGAACTCGGGCCCTCGCGCTTGCAAGGCAGGCGCTTAAGCTGCTGAGCCATCTCACCGGCCCTGTCTAAGCTTTTGTTACCCCCTTTCCTTTGCTCAGCACCTGGATCTTGGAGAAGCAAATCATCAGCATCTTATTCCCCGTCTATTTTATCCTTTCTCTTTCAGCGGAAAGACCAAGTTCAGGGAAGCACCCGTCCCCAGCGCTCCCCACCAGCCCGGATTCACCTTAATAACACTAAGGACAGTACAGCCTGGCCGCTGCAAGACTCACTGTCACTAGGAACAGAACATCTCTCTCCTGGATAACGTTTTCCAGCCTGAAGCTACTGCACTGGGGACGGTGACTGATGCGGTCCCCTCCTGTGCTCCTAGCGTGCACTCCCAGAGGACAGCGCCCCGTTATCCAAGAGCTCATGCTGCTATCTGGTGCTCTGGGAGGAGTGTTCAGCGGCTTCCCTGCAGGGTCCCCTCCACCTGCTGTTCTATTTTACAGTCCACTTCCCTCCATCCCAGCGACAGACACATCAGCACGTTCAGCTACGCGCGGCGCAGTGGCTCCCACAGGCCCCTGGCACGGTGCGTTAGGCAGCGGGCCAGCAGGTTCCATCCGAGGAAGCGCTCCATCTCATCAGCTCCGCCCTGCACAGCAAAATGCCTGGTCATCTAGGTTACAGCAATCAGGGCAGAATGGCGCCAGCTGCAGCGGGAGCTGCACTAGATTCCGAGCCGCGGATGATGCTGTTCTGTGAACTGTGGCGTTGTAAAGCAGGGCTGACGCAGGACGGCTGTGGGTTGATCCCGTCTGGGTTCTCACGCCTTTGTTCTGCATAGGAACCTGGGAAACGCTTCCAGGAGTCAGCCTTAGATCACCCACTGTCGCAATGAAGCTCTTCTCTGGGCTTAATGGCAAAACAACACGCTCTGAGGATCAGCAAAAAATGCATTTTTCTCTACTCTGAATTCTAGTAGGGGCTTTAAGAGTCAAGTAGGATTTGAAAGCTGAGAAATCTTTTTATCTTTTAAGTTAACAAACTGGGCTCGAGAAAAGACATCGGAATGCCCATAGTGACCGGGCTCAGGTGGGTGGTAGGAGATAAATTGCTCTATGAGGCTGGCATTGATTCTCCATCCATTCAATTTTTTTTTTTTTTTTTTTGTGGGTACCGGGGGTCGACCTCAGGACCTCGCGCGCCAGCAGGGGCCCGTGTCGCTGAGCGATATCACCGGCCCTTTTTTCGTATGTGGGTTCCGGGAGTCGAACTTGGGCCCTCACGCTTGCCAGGCAGGCGCTTACGCCGCTGAGCCACCTCACTGGCCCCTCAATTTTCAGTAAGTCATTTGTTTTCTTAATTGGGAGAAAGCTATGGGACCCAATGGGTTGGACTTCTCGATGGTTGGACTTCTCGGTGATGACCCAGGAATTGATCTCCGTGGGTGCCGTAGCTCAGCTCAACACGCTGGGTCCACCATGTGTCTGCTGTGTGCCAGGGCTGAGGCTGGTCCTGGAACCTCCTGGGTGGGCGGAGAAGGGTAGACAGTGGTGCTGTGTCGGTACCGCGAGAGCGGTGCCCGTGTCACTTGGCCCTCATTCTGGTCTGGGAGCCTCCTGGGTGACGTGGTGCTGAACTGCACCTGGGTCTTTACCATACATGCCCAGGTTGTGGACATGCAAAGTTGGGTTCTGGAGGGTGCTGCTCTCTGCTTGGCTGGCACAGCGACCACACACCCACGGTAAGCCCAGCAGGGCAGAGCTGGCCACAGGGACCTCTGGAACTGGACTTCAAGACCTGGGCCTGTAGCAGGGCACAGAGAGTCCTGGAAAAGCCCACAAGAGGGGAGAGAGCCTATGGGAAGGCAGTGGACCAGGACGGGGAGCCTGCTGGAGTCCCCCAGGCCCATGGAGCTTCCAACCTCTGGGACACAGTAGGCATCTGACAATCTGCTGGGCCCTTGCAACACACTAGGCTGAGTTGACTTCTGGGCTTCTATAGATTTGGCAGGGCCTCCGCGGGCTGTGTGGTCCCTGTGTCCCTTCCCTGTGGATGGGTTTCCTGCAATGGGGGCTCTCAGGATGCAAATGTCAACCCAGGAGGGCTAACAGGAAGGGCCTCACTTCCTGCAGAGCATCTCTCAATACCCAAGCCAGGGTGTGGCCAGAAACCCTGGGGGCTTGCTCCCTGCGCACCCCTCTGCCCTATCTCCGAATGCAGCTGACCACCGGGCGTCCTCCATCCCTCCCTGCCGACCACTTTTGGAATAAGTGGCTGCCCATTTGCTCCATCCCCAAGTAGGCTGTTCGTGTGGTTTTCATCCCTCTGCCAGTGGGCTGTGGTCTCCAGGGAAAGCTGGCTTCATCCACCTGAGGGCCAGTGCTTGCCTCTCGACCATGATTGGCCAGGAACCCGGGCCCAAGCTTCTTGGTAACCAGCATCCCAGTCACCGGGAGGGATCAGGAATGGGGAATGGCCACGAGATTCCAGGGCAGGGTTTGTGGGCACTTAGAATTATTTTTGCTATTGAGAGCGAGCCACAGGCTCATTTATCATGTCACTAATGGCAGGACTTCCTTCCCTTTGAAGGCTGGATAATGTCTATTGGATGTGTGAGGTGTGATAAAAGAAAATACAGTGAATGTTGAAATAAAAATTAAAACATTTATAACAGTAGAAGACACATTGCCATTAATTTCTCTCAAAATCCTCTCCCTCACATCAAACACGCTTATCCCACTTTTCTTGTCACTTTCCAAAGCAGTTGTGGAAGTCCTCTTTCATGAATATCTTTTCATGGCTGCCTCAATGTCCTGAGTGGATTCAAAAGGTTTGTGGGAATTTCTATCCAATAAAAACATGACACTGTGTCCTCATCCACCTTATCACCAGATCTGTCACTGTATGACTTCTGGCTCTTCCCCAAAGTCAAAATGACCATGAAGGGAAAATGTTTTGAATTGATTCAGGACTTCAAGGCAGCCAGGACAGCACAGCTAAAGACACTCAGGAAAGAGGACTCCAGAACCGCTGCAGAAAGTGGCAAGAATGATGGGATGAGTGTGTTCAAAGCGAGGGGGAGGACTTTGAGGAGGATTGATGACAATGTGCCTTTTACTGCAATAAATTTTTAAACATTCATTGTATTTTTCGATGCCATATAGAGCACATTTTCCTTATGCAGTTATTCAAAACACTCTATCATAGATTTAATTGTTTTCTTGCTCAAAATTTGGATATGATTTTAACCATATTATTACAAGTACCTATTTCCTGTTGTCTAAGGAAACGTGCTACCCATTGAAACCAGCCAGAGGACAGTGCAGATGGGTTTCCGGTCTACAGGCAGGCAATTGTGGGGCTGGATTGAACACGGCAGCCCGCCCCACAGTTCTGACTCCCCTAATAATCCAAACAGCCACCTCACATGAGCAAGTGTCCCCAGCATGTGTGGATGGAGGTGACCTGGGTCCAAGACACAGGTCTATTAAAAAGTGCCAGCTCTTAGCGAAGAAAATGCGAGAACATAAATCACATGTTGCTTTACATGGAAATTGCCTGTTAAATTTTAATATCAACCGCGCAAGCTCCCCTCCTTCCTTCTCCCATTATACCGCGAGGAGAACGTTTCTGGCTTCCGGCATGGGGGCCTCTACCCCAGAAGGAGGGAGGAGCTGTAGATTCGTTTGTCCCATTCCCCAAAGCGATATAAAAATAGTAAAGGTAGTCAATGGTGATTGATGAGTTTCAATAACATAAATAATGGTTGTAATTGCAATTGAAAGAGGAATATTTTCCACTTTGATTAATCTGACCCTCTGGGCCACCATTAACAGAGAGGCATGCTGGGAATGGCTAATCAGAAAGTGGATGCAGAGGGCTAGGTCTGCCACCAGGTGTCCACTCTGCCTAGCCCTAGCGATGCCCTTGCTCTCTCCCTCTGCCAACCCACCTGGCTTTTCCAGCGTAGCCCGGAAGATGCCTCTGTTCAATAGGAGACATCACGTGTCACCCGCAAACCCCACTCTTGGGGCCACGACCACTGGAGAACAGTTGGCTTGCGCTTCAAATGCTGCCCTGGGAGATGCTAAAGCTCTATGTGGGTGACTTGGCTGGGTGGCTGCATTGCTATCCCCACTCCCAGATCACAAGGCAGAGGCATGGATCGGTCAGTGATGTCCCCAGCCAGAGCACAGGAGGCACTACCAGAGGTGATGTGTCCCTCCAAATCCCATATTCCCAGGGTCACTCTGGGGGGACTCCTGGAAGTGCTCCTTTCCTGCTCCTTGTCTTCTTCGTTGTCCTCTGGCCCCCAGCCCCACTACCTCCTTGCACCATCTCTCTTATAACTCTACCCTTCTCCTACCCTGCCTGCCCCTACTGCAGAGCCGCTGCTGCTTCTGATTACCCATTTAGGTCTCTGCAGATGCCAAGTTCCTCGTGTGTGTGTGATTGAACCCAGGGCCTTTACACTGGGCTACATCCCCAGCCCTTTTTTTATTTTGAGAAAGGTTCTCCCTGTTGTTAAGTTGCCCAGGCTGGGCTTGCACTTGCCATCCTCCTGCCTCAGCCTCTAAAAGTTCTGGGATTCCAGGTGTGCAACACTATGCCCAGCTCTAAGTTCCTGTAATATGACAGGGGCAGGTCTTGAAGCCAGGGTGGCAGGGACAGAGTCCAGGGCCTGAGGCAGGGGCCAGCCCCTGTGACTGCTCCTGGCCAGCACCCCACCTGCTCCCTGGGGAGGCCAGCCTGAGTGCAGTCGCAGCGGAGTGGGGACACAGCAGACCCTCTTGGCAGCTTCCTCCCAGAGCCTGTTCTCAGCACTTTCCTGCCCACAAGCTGACCCTGGAACTCATGCCCTATCCAAGATGCACACTAAAGGGGATTGTCTCTCAAGAAGAACATTTCCCACCTAGCTGGGCAGAGAGGTGTAGAGAAGAAAAAGGCTGGGTTCCACGTCAGGCCTGGAAGACAGATGGTAGCTGGGGCTGGTCACCAGGCGGGGCTGGTCACCAGGCGGGACTGGAGGGATGTCAGCCCTGGGGGAACAATCTTAGGAGACTCAGCCTTCCAGGCTGACCCCAATCCTGGAAATATTTTTCCAGAACCTGAAAACACCTGGGCAAGCCGGGCGTGGTGGTGCACACTATAATCCCAGCACTTGGGAGGCTGAGGCAGGAGGATTGCTGTGAGTTTGAGGCCAGCCTGGGCTACTTAGTGAGTCCAAAGCTGGCCTGAACTACACAGTGAGACCCTATCTCAAAAAAACAAAAGCAAACTAACAAAAAACAAATACCTTGGCATAGATGATGCATCAAAAAGAGGCGCTCAGTCCTCTCTGGGGAATACGTGCCTGAAAGCCTTCACTCCAGTTCTGGGGGAGGTGGGAAGTATGTGTTTCCATCCAGTCTGGAAACCAGAGCTCTGAGTCTATTTGCAGAGGAATGTAGAAGCCACTTGAAAGAAGGAAGCTTATTTTTAACCAGTTTTCTTCCCCTCTATTTAGTGGTACTATTTAATGGCTCTGTGTCAATGTCAAAGCATTCTAACATTTTATCAATAAAAAGGCATTTAAAACACCCTCTTGAGATTGTGCTCCAAATTTACCACCGACCCTCATAATTCTGGCACCTTCCCTCCGTACTTGGTGTTGATCCTTAGTTGAACCCAGGTCTGAGATGCCTCCTGGAGCCCCGCAGTTCTGCTGGGTTTGCAAAGCGGCCTGGCCTTGGAGAGAGCTTTCGCAGTAATGCTGCAGCCACAAAGCTCCGCTGGTACCGGTTCCGACTTTCAGTGATGGAGAAAAGAGGGTTCCGCTGTGCCATGCTCTGAGCTCCAGAGCCTACGCTCGACTTATCCATTTTTCGAAACAAGCCCCGACAATCCCTCTTGTGGATCAGTCTGCCTCCCTCTCTCTCAGTCCGCATCTCCACGTCCCCCTCCAGCGCTGTGCGCTGTTTCTCTTTGTCCTTCCCTCTTTATTTCCCCCTCCTGTTATTCTCTTCTGTCTCTCTGAATGGATCCCAGTGTAGATATGAAATTCACGTAGACTTTGTTTTCTTCATTGCATAGGCTCTTCTCCAGTTACAAAAGACGAGTGGGGTATTTGTATTCTTCTTTCGGTCTCAAAAACAACAGAGCAGGGCCGGTGAGATGGCTCAGCGGCTTAAGCGCCTGCCCTGCAAGCGCGAAGGCCCGAGTTCGACTCCCGGCACCCACATACGAAAAAGGGGCCGGTGATATCGCTCAGCGGCACGGGCGCCTGCTGGCGCTCGAGGTCCTGAGGTCGACCCCCCGGTACCCACCAAAAAAAAAAAAAAAAAAAAAAAAAACAACAGAGCAGCCCCATAATTGAGTTCCAGTGCTCTCCTCTGTGGCTCCTGACTCGGGAGTCCATGGCTTTCTCTGCTTGCTTGGGGACACTGCTGATCACACCAGTACGAGACGGAGAGGCTCAGGCCTACTGCAGACATCTCCAGCAAGCGCGGCAAGCATCTGTGAGAGGTTTGCGGGTGGATGTGGGAGAAGCCGGCACAGGATTGGGCAGTCTGCTTCCCATGCCTGTCACTGAGAGACTCCCATTTGCTGTTTTCCGACTAAGCCCCATTTCAGCTGGTGACCCGGCTTCCTTTTATGACTCTGCCTGGCAAAACTAAACAACAACGATCCTCCCTCCCACTCTCATACTTGCCCAAACCCAAGGAGTGGCTCGGAGACACAAAGCACAGCGAAAGTGAGAATTTAACGTTGGTCTTGCAAGACTGCATGTCTGGTAGGCAGGCAAAGCCAGGGCGGTTCCGGCAGGCATTTTATTCCCCGGTGCACAGCTCTCTCCCTGCAGGTCCTCACTGAATACTGGCTGAGTACTATTGGGCGAATACTCCTTCTGGACATCACCTAGTGTTTATCATTTCCTTACAGGGTATTCTTTTCTCTCCCTTCTCCACTCACATCTACATCTCTCCACAAAGACTTTCTTAATAGTTTCTTTCTCCCCCAATATCCTGTTTGCTGAGGGACCTCCCCAGCTTCACGTCCAGAAGCTGTTAGGCAAGACTAACTGCTAATAATTTTCCACTCAGAGTTAGCTACTTTGTCTGGAAAATAGACCACTTTGATTTTGTTTTTCTTACAACACACATGCTTATATTCCGTAAATGTTCTCAAAAACCAACGCAAAACAGTGAGCACACTGTGATAAAAACAGTGTGGTACTGGCAAAAAAACAGACCCGAAGATCAATGGAACAGATTAGAAGATGCAGAAACAACTCCAGACATACTAAGCCACCTTATATTTGACAGAGGTGCCAAACACATTCACTGGAAGAAAGATAGCCTCTTTAATAAATGGTGCTGGAAAAACTAGCTCTGCACATGTCGAAAATTAAAACTAGACCCATATTTTTCACCATGCACTAAACTAAATTCAAAATGGATCAGAGATCTTTATCTTTATAAATATAAATCTTTATTATATCTTTAAATATTAAAACAGAAACATTAAATCTGCTGGAAGGTAGGATAGGTAAAACCCTTGAAGACATTGGTGTAGGCAAAGACTTTATGAATAAAACCTCAACCACACAGGAACTATCACAAAGAATCAACAACTGGGATCTCATCTTATTAAAAAGCTTTTGCACAGCAAGAGAAACCACCAACAGAGTGAAGAGACAACCCACAACGTGGGAAAAAATGTTTGCCAGCTGCTCCTCAGACAAAGGATTACTATCGAGAACATACAAAGAACTCAAAAAAATCAGACCTCACAAATTTAAAGACCCACTCCAAAAATGGGCATCTGAGATGAATACAACACATTTCTCAGATGAAGAAATACTAATGGCAAATAAATATACAAAAAAAGTGCAACATCACTAGTCATTCGAGAGATGCAAATTAAAACAACACTGAGATACCATCTCACCCCAGAAAGAATGGCTATTATCAAGAAATCAACTAATAACAAGTGCTGGAGGGGCTGTGGGGAAAAAGGAACCCTTCTCCACTGTCGGTGGGAGTGTCGACTGGTACAGCCACTGTGGAAGTCAGTGTGGAGATTCCTCAAAAAACTAGGGTTGGAGGTCCCATTTGACCCAGCTATTCCCCTTCTGGGCATCTTTCCAGAAGAATTAAAAACATCGTACCACAGCGATCTATGTGCACCCATGTTTATAGCAGCACAATTTGTAATAGCCAGATCTTGGAAACCACCCAAATGCCCATCAACTGAGGAATGGATAAAAAAGATGTGGTATTTTTATACAGTGGAGTACTATTCAGCCATAAAGAAGGATAAACTGGAGAGCTTTATAGGTAAATGGATGCAACTTGAGAAAATACTCAAGTGAAATAAACCGGACGCACATGTGTAAACATCGTATTGTCTCCCTAGTGTGAGAAACTGAAAGAGTAAATAAGATCCAAAATGTACAAGAGATATGGTGAATCAGAAAGAAACTGGTCAAAAGGAAAGAGAGACTGGGATGGGGGAATGGTGAAAAGAAAGAAGGGAAAAGAAATAAATTGTATTTATATATAAGATGGTTAAGATAGATACACTACCAATTTTGCTTAGTTCATTGAAGAGAAAGGTTTGTGCCAGTAATGTTTGGACATTGAATGCTGATATCTTGTACCCTGAGTAACTAATTTAAAGATAACAATACGTAATGTATTAACCATTGTTACCTTCCTACTATGTTGTTTTGAAATTTTGTTCTTTTTTGTTTTTGTTGTTTCTTCTCTTTAAAATTAAAAAAAAAAAAAACCAGTGAGCACGGTACCTTCATATCCAAGAGGAATATTGACCGTCCCCAAAGCCTTTTCACCATCAACCACTTCTGCTTGGACACGGGAGGGTACAAGGTCAACAACCGTCATGATGTCCCCATTAGACAGTGACAGGTTGTTCAGTGACCCTGAAAGAAAGTCATTCAAGAGTTGAAGTTATGTTCAAAGATCTGTATGTATCTAGTATTTCTATTGGTAAATAAAAACTTTAAGCAAAATGTGGTTATTCAAACTTGTTAAATCTGACATAGAAGACAAACAAATTCTCCTCTAGAACCAAAGAGAGAAAGACCACTGTTTGGGTCCTTCTGTATCTTTTATAGAGGCAAAAATTTAAGTAGGTCACAATGTGTAATTCATCCTAAAACGCTTTGAGATGACTTTCCTTCAAGAAGTGACAGTCAGGGGCCAGTGAGATGGCTCAGCAGCATAAGCACCTGCCTGGCAAGCATGAGGTCCTGAGTTTGACTCCTGGTACCCACATAAAGGAAAAAAAGGGCCGGTGATATCGCTCAGCGGCACGAGCGCTTGCTGGCAAGCGTGAGGTCCTGAGTTCGACTCCCAGTACCCACATTAAAAAAAAAAAAAAAAGAAGTGACAGTCATGATTTGCCCTGCCCCGTGGACAGAGGATGACATCAGTTTCAGCAGCTGGTCCCCTTTCCCCTCTCGCAACGTGGCAGAGTAGGTGGCTGGACAGCTTTCTGCCACATGGGCTGAATTCCACTAGCCACAAAAAATGCAATACCATCCACAGGATTTGTTTTTCTTGTTATCATCAAGCTCACAAAAGACAATTCTTCAGGATCACACTTATCTATGCCTTAGATTCCATGCCAAACTGCAGTAATTTCTTAGCAGAGTGAGAAATATTCACTGCTTCAGAATAACATTTTCCCCCTTTCTAGGCAATTGCTAAACTTCAAATAGCCATGGTGAATAGCTTCCCTCCACACCCTCCTGTCAAATTTAAAAAAAAGCACAAAATTTTCAACTAGCAGGAAATATGACAACATATACCACATTTAACACTGAGCAGAGAATCTTAAGATTGTGTGTTTCATTCTGCCCAGGGATAAGGAAAACGTCTTAGTAAATAAATATGTCTTCCATAAAAAGAGCATTTTTTCTCTTTTCTAATTCTCTGCCATCTCAGGAAAGGGAATTTTCCCCTTGAAGTTGTTAAAAAGAAACACAGACAGGATTGTTTTCTAGAGAAATCATTCAAATGGAATGACTCTTAATTCTTCATTGCACACGATTACTTGGAGATGATCTAGAACCCAAGACTGCCCTCCTTCACCCCAATTCCTGAAGCCCTATAACCAGGAATGCTAAGCAGTCCTACATTTCTTCCAGGACTTGACAGAATTCCCTACTGGAATCAGGTAACGTCTCTCCTACCTGAAAAATAGTTTCCTTCGGTCACCTCCACTTTTCTAGGCAAAGAGTTTGGATTTAAGGAATTGATGTAAGAATTCCAAGTTTGATCCATGGTGTCTAAGGTAATTTCTCCTGGAGAACATAGCACTGCTCAAGGAAGTGAACTGTGGACAGAAACTGTCCCTTGCCAGCAGGTGATCAGCCAGGGGACAGTGACCCTGACTGCTGCGATAGGAAGAACACGGAAGTAAGTAGCTCCACTGGCTAGGAGGAGAGGTCATGGTATGGGATTGACCGCTGGGTGGGGCAGCCCCTGATCTTCTGGGAAACACTCTCGCCCAGCCCTTGGGGAGTGTCTTTCAGTTTAAAGACTTCCATACATTCATCCAACTGTTGACATGCAGGTTTGGGATGGGGTTGACTGTCTGTATTTCTGGAAGGCTGCTAGGTGACACTGGCATGGCTGGTCCTTGGGCCACTCTTTGAGGAGAAAGTCCCAGAGTGCACTAGGGGTGCTTCCCTAGGGTGGTCTGCAGGTCCACGGTGTCTGCTTCACCTGTGGGCTGGTTAGGTGCGGCAGCAAGCCCAGCCCACCTGTTACGCGGTGAGCTCCGAGGGGACGCACCTCTGATGTGGACGAGCTCGTTAGGGATTCAGAGTCTCAGGCTCCACTGGACATTCTGAACCAGAGGCTCCCTTCCCTGCTCCAGAGCGGCGATGACAGCCTGGAGCTCTCGGAGGTGACACACTTCAAAGCTCAGAGCTGAGCCCCCCCCAAGCTGGTCTCCAGGGCCACCTGCTGGACCACACGCCCCACCCACCGCAGTCCCCACCTGCACTGCACTCTGCTTGCAAGCCAGCTTTCTACCTTTTGTTCTGATACTTTTTCTTTTTTATTTGATTAGAAGAACCACGTATATCATTTTTTTTTATGTGGGTACTGGGAGTCAAACTCAGGACCTAGCGCTTGCCAGCAGGCGCTTGTGCAGTTGAGCGATATCACCGGCCCTTTTTTTCCTTATGTGGGTAGCGGGAGTTGAACTCAGGACCTCGCGCTACAAACCACATATATATCTAATGTGAAGAATTAAAAGGTAAAGAAGAGAACAGCCCCCTCAAATCTCACCTCCCTTATTTATACTTTTGGTATTTTCTTCTAGCCTTTCCCTCTGTGCAATGCTAGAATTCCACTTTTTTTTTCATTTGATATTGCTTTTGGCTTTAAAAGCACTTCATAAAAATAATTTTAATTCCTATACTTAAATAGTAGATGTTAATAAACTCTTTTGTACTAATGTTAGACATTGGGTCATTTACATTTTTTTCTATACATGCAGGAAAGATCTTTATATTCATTTTTTATTTCCTATGGATAAAGCCCTGCAAGTGTAATTACAGTAATTACTGGGCTAAATGATTTTCATGTTTGTAAGGCTTTTGTTATCTAATGCCAAATTGCTTTTCAGAAAGTTTTAAATAGTTGAGACTCTCACTTATGTACCGAGGCTCCACTCACCCTCCCCAGCTTTGGGAGCGTTTGCTGACATGGAGAAGGACATATGTCTGTCCTTGCTGCTTTCGTTTCTTTATGTAGTGATGCACACCCATTCCTTTGCACAACTATTCATTTGCACACATGGTCTCCTTGGAATGGTACCTGTGAGTTTCTCACATCCTAAGGCAATGTCACTTTTCCCTCCACATCTGCTCCTTAAAATCTTCCTTCATCTCTGGGCGTCTAATGGCCATGGCCAGACCAGCCTTTCTCTGCAGGGTGGCCTCACATGCCCAGGGCTGCGCTCCCCTGCACCAGGCCTGCATCCAGACCTGGCCCTGGTCACAGGAAGCTAATTCTGCAGCCCAGCCTGATGGTCACTGCAGCCCATCTCTTACCTGTAGTCTCGAGTGAGTGTCAGAAGGGCCCCTAATATGTAAATCATGTGTGTGTGTGGCGGTGCACGCACAGGCCCGGAAAGGATGCCTTTTCTCCTGGTGATGCAGGCATGCAGACCTTGGTGAGGAGAAAGGGCTGGATTTCAGCCCCACTTGCCTGTGGGCCAGGTGGCCTCACACAGCAGCAACCTGGCAAAGCGTCCCTGAGCAGTGAGCTCCATCTGAGGGTTCTTCATGAAACCTCCCTGGACGTGAGAAGGAAGAGCTTCCTCTCTCCCCGATGCCAGTGACCTCTCTCTACAGCACCCTTTCTCTCTTCACATCTCAGCAACATTCCCCCTCATGATGGGTACTGAGTGAAGGGCTGTCCCGCTGGAGATTTCCGTCGCCATGGCAGCTGCTCACTGTAACTTCCTGCCGTCTCGTCGCTCCTTTCATTCTCCATCTGGATTTCCTAGCTGACATCATCTCTAAATGCCAACATCGCCCCTCGCCACCCCGCTGTTGCTGGTGGCCTGGCATTGGTGCCCACCCACGTCTACCTTAGGGAAGAAGCAGCTGCCGCACCCTGATACACGCAGGTCCCTGCCTCAAGCCCGAGGAGGAGCGTAGGAGAAGAGCGTAGGTTGCTGGCTTAGAGAAAAGAACCAGCGAAGAAAAACAACTTGTCTTGAGTAATGACTGGAAAGATGGAGAAGTCATGGCCATCAGGTCTACATGACAGTCACCTCGGAGAGGAACTCCATGGCAGATCTTCTTTCTGGTGTTAAAGATCATTAGAAATAAACAGAAATGACAGCCGGTGTTGCAAACCTGCTGTGGCTGCACTGGGTCTGTGAGTCATGCTTGCAATTACAACAGGGATCTGATGGTGGTGAGGTCGATTCGGCTGCTGCTGGTAGCTGAAAAAACAAGGCAAGTCACTGGGATTATGCTTTTTCTTCTGTAAGTTTAGTTTCTAAATGAATGGCTGGGCTGCTTATACCCACACCAAAAAGTAGCATTTCAGTGACAACTTCCTTAGTCTTCTCTAACATTCCCTGGGGTAGGGCAGGGGACGTCTCTTAGTCCATTTCCTGTGACCTTAACCAAGTCCCTAAGACCAGCTAATTTATAAAGAAGTCTGTTTGGCTCAGGGTTTTGTAGGCTGAGGTCCAAGAGCTGGCGCTGCCACCTTGTGAGGCTTTCTTGCTGCAACCTAACACGGCAGAAAGCGTGACGCAGAGAGACAGAGCAAGCACGCCAGGTGGACGCTCCTCTTCTGTCATCGCCAGTACCATCATGGACACCATCCTCATGACAGCGTCTCCAAGGCGTCACCACCGAGTACCATCTGTGAGTGTAGAACTTGGGGATTAAGTTCCAATGTGAGTTTTGGAGGGGACATTTAACCATGGCAGGGCAGGCCTGCTGGACTAGTGTGAGAGAGACGGGGAGGAAAAGCTTTCTGGGGCTACAGAGCCCCGGTTCTCTGGTCACTTGGAGTGTCTGCTCTGTTCCAGCCCCCCGCCTGTGACATCAGGCTTAGGCATGATGGCCATCATCAGACGGCTATGAGGGGAACATCTCTCCATGTATGTCCTTAACGGCAAGCCCAAAGAGCAGCCGTGAGCTTGAAATACAAACCCAAGTCTGAAAAAGATGCTCAGAACCATCCGTCCACAGAATTGAAAAACAAAACTAGACCAAGAAACTGAATTTGAAGGAGGCCAGGTGACTGGGTTGATTGTATTGGCTGCTTTTTCGTGATTGTATTGGCTGTATTGACACGATTTTCTTTCTTTATGGGAAACAACTTTCAGTCAAGTAAAAGATTCGAACAAACTAATAAAAGTGAACTTTGAGTCCTCTTGGTGGCTGAATCATATCGGGATGGGGTTTTTATAGGTGTGGACTTCCTGCATAGGCCAGAATTCAGTACAATTCTGAAAATATTCTAAGCAACCCTGTTTTTTAACAAATGGTCTCCTCGTGTTTACGCTGCTCTTCAAAACTTTCAGCACAGTCCATAGACGGTGTCTCGTTTGTGTTTCATATATTGTCAGGTTTCTGCTTGACAATGATCATTATCTGGAATCATTGTATAAATTCTCCCTCATAAAACAATGACACTAATTCCAACACGAAATTATATTAGAGCAAGTCACACCAGCGAAGGTGAAAGGCTTGTGGGTCACCGTGTTGTGGAAACCGCCATCTTTGCAGGGTTTAGGTCCTGCATAGAGGTGTTGGGCAGCCTTTCCTGAAACGCAGAGAGCCGTGGTGGGGAGACAGACTGACCCCTGCCTCCACGCTCAGTGGGGGACTCCAAATTCACATGTCACGGCCCGGGCAGAGTGCTCTGACCTGCAGAGAGCTATGGTGAATGGGTGTTGAGGAAGGGAAGTGGGACAAGTGCTGTATAACAGCAGCAACTCCATGGCCACCCGTAACCAGGGGTGGGAGGGATTTCACAGGTTTCTCCCATAATTGAAAGGACCTGAAGTTCAGCCCAACTTCTCACCTGACAAGTGGGCACATTTCACCTGTGCAAATGCACAGGGGCTCAACGGCAGAAAGACCAAAGGAACTTGGTGAGTTATCACATGAGAGGAGATGTACGTTTCCATCTTGCCAAATTTCACTCCAATCCCAGAGGCTTTGCACAAAATGACCTTGGGCTGTCCAGTCACCCAAGGAAGGTCCCAGGGCCTCATCACTCATTATCTGGAGCTCTGGAGGAGGAAAGGGTGCCCTTTTTGTCCCTAAGCCAACATCTTCAGAGAGGGAACTGCCGCTCTTTTGTTGTTGTTTTCCAGCTCCACTTACGACACTCGGGGTTACTGTTCTGGCAGAAACCACAGTACCCAGCACCGTGGCTGTTCCCATTCTGTTTGCCTATGCACCTTGCTCAAGGGATGCAGAACTTGCCACTGCTTGGGATTTTGCAGCAGGCAGTGGACACAAGACCGTTTCTGGCCAATGAGATGGAGGGACGTCGGTGGTCGGAATGTGGCTGCACAGGACTGGCTGGAGTGACTACTTGCGAATGGAAGGCAACACGCAGGAGGACAGAAACAAACCTCAGGGGACGGCCAAGCACCACACAGAGCCCCAGACCTCACCGACACCACTGAACAGTGAGACCAACGCCAGATCTTCTCATTTCCAACCTTCCTGTCTGTGAAGGAAACAAACCCCTCTTTAACTCCTCATTGGGCATCTTACCGTTTTTGGCTAAACACGCCCTATCATTCAATTACTGACCCTCTTACAATGGGACCCTCAGTTTACACTTTATGCCTCCCTCCACATGGAGGAGCATGTAGGAAGACAGAAATCAAGAGGATAATATTGGTTATATTGGAGGTACAGGGCGAGATCAAATGTAAAAAGGGAAGAGAAAACAAAACATTTAAATGATTTAAAAGTAAAAGTTAATAAAAATCTTTAAAAGAAAAATAAAATATTGCTAAATATATATATTATATGTGCATGTTTCATTGTTAACACTTTATAATGACAAATATTTGAAAGTAATGGTTCAGCTAAAGGGGTTTGGTACTTGCAAAAATGGAAGTTTTTGAGGCTGTTGACGACTTGACGTAGGTGTGTTGGTAAACGTGTGTGTGCGTGCGTGCATGTGTATATTACGTGGTATATACAGGTGGCCCTCTGTACCTTTCCACAGCTGCGGATTCAATCAACTATGGATTAAAAATATTTGGAAAAAAAATTGCATCATTACTGAATGTCCACATAGTTATTTTTGTCATTACTCCCTAAACAATGCAGCTGCATTTACATCGTGTTGGGTATTATAGTAATCTACAGACGATTCCAAGTGTGTGAGAGAACGTGTGTATACTGTGCGAATACTCTGCCATTCCACATAACCGACTTGAGCATCCATGGATATATATCCAGGGACCGACATCCCGAGGATACTGAGAACAACGGTATGTGTGTGTGTGAAACACATATTATAGAATCTCATCTGTTTTTATGTCTGTGTGCAGGAAAAGCAGCCTAATTGGATGACAAAAACAATAATAGCGGTGTCCTGGCTGTGGTATGATGGGTCATTTTCTCTTACAGTTTATTGTTTACTCAAATACTGTAGTTTTTTACATTAGCCTGTATTAATTCTATGATATAGGAAAATTGGGGGAAACCCCAAAGATGCCCTCCATGAGCAAGTGTTGTCTCTCTCCCAGCAGGTTAGAGCCCTGAGGCCCAGCACAAAATTTGGGTGGGGAGGGAAGGGGACTCCTCAGGTGACAGGCCTGGCGCTCAGACCCCAACCCCTCAGGACCTTCCTGCCAGGATGATGATGGGATTAGTCAGACTGCAAAACTGTGTGGTAAAACTCCACTAGCTCCTTGGAGATACCAGGGTATAAATGTAACATGTTAATACATTATTATGGCTTTCCCATCCTGGCTGGGGCTGCAAAATCAAGATTATCAAATATTATAGGCCTTATGCTCTATTTTTATTACCTGGGCACCAGAGAATAAATTTAAATGGGAGAAGCTGAAAAGTAAGACCTCTCTCCTACCGATTGAAACAAGAATTCTGCTCTAAACTTTGAGAACAGTGTATATCCTTTCTAGGTGAAAAATGGCTTAGAAATTTAGATTCATGTAGAAGGGCTTCTGCAAAGGTTGTAAAAATAGCCTCTTTATGGAGCTGATCCCTCCTTGGGAAATTTTGTCGAATGAAATTTAATGGGAACTAGTTGCAGCTGAAGTAGAATTTTTCTCCCTGTCACTTTCCATTGGACCTAAGTACATATCTGTCTCTTTCTCATCTATTTCAAAACATGATTTTAAAATATTGAAGTAATATTTCTTTCCCTTCAAAGAATGCTTGTTTCAAGCAGGAACCTAAGATACTTTTCTCCCCCAGCATTTAATCTGTAATTTTGTAGGTAACACTCATTTGCAGATTGGAGAAAGTGCCTTTTATTCTTCTCGAAGTGTTAAAGCAATTTAGATTAATGGGCCTTGGACTCTTTGATACCCATTTTTAAGGCATTTCGAAATCTGTAGACGATACCCTTTCATATGTGATAAGTAAAAATCTTGGCAGATGAAAGCCTTTTCTTTTCCTTTTTGTTTTTGCATAAAAGAAATCTTCAGAACTGCAGAAAAACTGCAGAGGTGAGAGAAAGAGCTTCCCGGCTGCAGAATGCTTCTCCGCCCTCCTATGGGCAGGGACACTCACAGCTGTTCAAAGGGAATGGGTGACACTTTGGGGTCCTAGCTCCCAGACAGGGCGAAAGGAGCCTGGGCTGCCGGTGGGGACTCACACCGTGCTTTTACTCCTCGGTGGCCACCGCTGCTCCACACAGAACGAGTTTACCGAGCCTGACACCACCTCACCTGTCACTGCCCATCGGACTCCACAGGGACACCTGTTCTCTGACGAGGGTGACCCAGACGTCCAGGAGAGGTTGTTCCCTAGAGTCCCAGTGCTGCAGACAGGGGTGGACACTGCCATGCAGAGGAAGTTGGGGCCACTGATGGCTGCTCCCTTCTTTTTGATGAAGACCTCTCAGAATTCGTGGATGCCCCTGCAGGGGAAGGGAAGCTGAGGGAGATCTCACCTGACTGTAGGCATCGCTCGAGCTCTCTCTCTGTGTGTGTGTGTGTGTGTGTGTGTGTGTGTACGTGTTTGTGTCTGTCTGACTGGAAGGATGGTTATTAAGGACAGGAGGAAAAAGGCCAAGAAGTCACACAGTGTTTTCCTATGTGGGTCACAGACTCAACCTTTTCCTTGACGGAGACAAATGCCCGGATGTGGGGGAGTTATAATTTGGTGCCTAAGTGATGCAAGAAAAGATACCATTAAAAATTAAGGACCTACAGGGTAAAAGATAAAAATAAAGTCACAGGGATCAGCAGCATTTAAAAGTTGCAAGCACAAAGATGATCACAAGAACAAGTCTTTAAAATTTCCCAAGGACCAAAAGAAAATTAAAAACTTAAAAGAGCAAAAGAACACATTACACAGAAAAAGAGCACATCACCATTAACATAATGTGCTGATTTTAACATAAAATAATATGACATAAAGGGGCAAAAAGAAAAATGGTCAAGAAAAAACAAAACAAAACAAAACAAAACAAAACAAAAACGAACACAGACTCATAGCCTCTAGATAGTGCAATTTGACTGACTGAGCTGCTGTGGTATGAAGCCACCCTCTAGATGGTATTTGTCAGGAGAGCCCTAGGAATCTGATACAATAATTATAATAAGTAAATCAGTATCTTGCTTAAAAGTAACAAAAGAGACAAATGATTAGCCAACTTAGAAAAGAAAAAAATGAGAGGTATAGAAAGACCAAACATATGAACTAAGAAATGGCAAAGGTGAAATAACTTGATACAGAAGAAATTTAACCTCAAGACTATGAGGCTCTCTGAAAATGTATTTGGAACTTAGTGGAAATGGATAATTTCCTAAAGAAATACAATTTACCAAAGTGGATCTGATTAGAAACAGAAACAGACCAATTTCTGTAGCAGAAAGGGAGGAAGTTATCAAAAAAATACCACACACACACACACACACACACACACACACGGTTTCATAGGACAATTCTGGCAAACCTTCGAAGATTAGATAACTCCTCGTGCTCCTTCGGTTGTCCTAGAGCATTATAAAAGACCTTTGTAACTCACATTATGAAGCAAGAATAGTACTGATGTCTAAATCTGATTTTAAACATTCAAAACAGGGAAAATAAAAAACGTCACTTATGAATATTGATGTAAATTTTCTAGATAAAATTTTTTCAAATCATGTATCACATTAAAACCCTGGCCCTAATCCTAGATAATCTTTTAGGTCTATGAGCCCTGAAATGGTGTGGATTTGTACTTCACTGACTCACCCATTGCTTTGGTGCAGTTTGTGTGGTGATAACAAAACTCCTGTGTTTCCCAAGTAGAAACAAGGTCATTGGGTTGGGCCCCTAATCCAGTTTGACTGGTTGTTGTAGTCAAGGTTTACAAGGGAAAAGATTTAATACAGGACACAAAATTTATAGGATTATTTCATAATAGTCACCCAAAGAGTCAAATGCAAGAGTGTGGGAGATCTGTCCATGCACTAGAGACCCAAAGAATACAGCTGAGGGGGCCTGGATCCCACGGCAATGTCCTGCACGAGTCCAGCTGGGGGCCTAGAGCCCACGACAACGTCTAGCCCAATGCAAGTCTGTATCAAGGATTCTGCACTGGGAAGGCCCAAAGGTCAGTGGTGGAAGCTAGAAAGTCTGCGCCAGCGGGGTGAAGGATCTGTGCCAGCAGCTGAGCGATCTGCACTGGAGACAGGAAGCGATGCTCAAGGTAAGGACCAGAGCTCCTCTGATGAGAACAGCTGAGTTCATATCAGGAAAGCCAGTGTGACAAGCTTCTCCAGGAGGATCAACAGCACCATCTTCCCCTCCAGTTCTCCTTTTATGCTGTTGGCAACAATCCTCAGGGGCGCCCTCCACACCCAGCACCACGCTGACTCAGTTCAGCTGGGCGTTACAGTTGACCATTAGTTAATCCACCACACTGGTTATTCTCACAGAGGGGAAATTTGGAGACTGACTCACATATAGGGAGAAGTGGAGATGTTCTTAGTCCTGTGACCTTGAGCAGGCTACTCACTCTGAATTTCAGTATCCTAAAGAATGAAACCAAAAAGAAGAATCACGCCACTTAGTACCAGGGCTAACAGTGAATCGGGTGGCTTTGACGGCCTGAGGCTGAACTCTGTCCTCACTTGCTATCTGTGACACCTTGGCACTTTCCCTGGGCTATCTCTAGGTCTTGGTTTCCTTATCTATAAAGCGAGGGTAACAACAGTGCTAATGTGACGTGGCTTGCGTAGGTTCCATGGTACCAGTGGAGGACCGGGCATTGCACTTAGTGAGCACTCACTACGGAGTGTTAGTGATCATTAGCTGGACAGGTTGCAAGGTTCAGGGCCCACGGGCGCCTACATAGTACCTGGCCCACGGGAGACACCAAAGGTCAGCCCGATAGGGCCTCTCAGCCCAGTCTCTTTTCCAACCCAGTCGGTCTACACAGCGAGCTGGAAGGGGAGACCAGATCCGATTGGCTCAGCATGGACCGAATAGGAGACTGCAGATTGGCCGCATGGGGCCTGGTCTCCTCACAGCCAAATGAAGACTCCGAGGTCCTTCTCACACTGTGCCGCTGTAGTCCGTTTTCTGTTATTGTAAGAAAATACCTGAGGCTTGGTACTATGTGAGGAAAAGAGGGGTTTTTAGCTCAGAGTTTTGTAGGCTGAAAGTTCACGATCGGGCAGCCGCATCTGCCTGGTGTCTGGCGATGGCATCATGGTGGATCAATCACAATGGCGGGAGTGTGTGCAGATGAAGCACACGTCAACTCGAGTGCATCTTCATGGCAGAATAGCACTCCCTTGTGTATAAACTCAAATCATTTGTAGGAAAATGGAGGCACCTTGAGACCATCATGTTGCATGAAATAAACCAGACACGCAAGTTTATTTATTTATTTATTTTGGGCTTTTTTTGAGACAGGGTCTCCCTATGTAGCCCATGTAGCCCAGGTTGGCCTCAAACTCATGGTGATCCTCCTGCCTCAGTCTCCTGAGTGCTGGGATTGCAGGCGTGCGCCACCACGCCCAGTTTCAGACACACAAGTTTAAATATCACATGTTTTTTTTTCCATGAGAAACCCAAAGTACAAACACATTAAAGAGCAAAATAAAAAATGATAGGAAACAGGGAGATAGATTTTTTTTTTTTTTACGTGTGTACCAGGAGTCAAACTCGGGACCTTGTGCTTGCGAGCAGGCGCTTGTGCCACTGAGCGATATTACCGGCCCTTTTCCTTTCCTTTATGTGGGTACCTGGGAGTCGAACTCAGGACCTCATGCTTGCCAGGCAGGCATTTATGCTGCTGAGCCATCTCAGCGGCTCCAAGATAGGTCTTTTGCAGATGGGAAGGGGACCAAGAGATGGACGGGGGGGCAGGAGGGGGAGGGGGAGGGGGACGAAGAAAAGAATGAGGATGCGTGATGTTCATGCACCACCTCCCCACGAGGAATGCGCTCATTCTGTACTGCAAACACGGACTACTGAAAATAAAATTTAAAAAGCACATGATGAGAGGAAGCGAGAGGGAGTAAGGGCCAGGCTTGCTCCTTTTAAAACAACTCGCTCTTGCAGAAACTAACTAATCCCTCCGAGCCTGGAGCCCCAATAAGCTAATTCCTTCCGGTTCGCCCACCGCTTGAAGGTCCCAATACCCCAATCCAGCCACTCTGGGGACAAAGCTGGCGGTGCGCGGCCTTCTGGGAGGCGCAAAGCGACACTTCCGTCCTGTCCACCCTCCCCTCGCGAATACAAATGCCAGGCCAGGCGAGACCAGCCTTCAAAACCCAGCAGCTTTCAAGGTGTGCTTCCCAGGGAAGGTGCTGAGAAAAGCCTGAAAAGACAAAATAAGTGGGAAAAAGTAATCAAAGAACAGAAGCCAGTGTCAGGAAGGGGAACAAGGAGAGAAAAGACATCTCTAATGTGTCAGACCAGTTAGCAGAATGAGAGAAGGGGACAGGGAAGACTTGGGACGCCCAAGGCGGCCAGGCCGGGGGCCGGGAGGAAGGACAGGAGCAGGGAGAGCCAGCCGCCTGCGCCCAGCAGGGCCGGGGTCCCAGCGCCCAGGACTCCGGACCCTCCCGCTCTGCATGTCTGTCCTGCCAAGAAGGCGCTTAGGGGGGACGTACATGGGGGTCCTGGGCTCCGCTGCACAAAAGGAGATGAGGATGACACTCCCAGGCAGCCTGTGACGACGGATCTTCCTGCTGTCTTCTCTCTTTCGTGTCCTTTGGGATGAATGAGACAAGCGAGTCCCTAATGCCAGGTTCTTTACAGAGAACAGCACGTGGAGTCCTCCCCACGGCGCTGTGCGGGAGATGGCGCCCAGCTCATCTGCAGAGGAGCAAGTGGGGGTGCAGAGAGGAAGTGACTGCTAAGGTCCCTCCACGGGGCCACCTGGACCACTTCTGCAGCTGTCCTTCCCTGGGGGCACAGCTCTTTGGCATTTTTTTTTTTTTAATGTGGGTACCAGGAGTCAAACTCAGGACCTTGCGCTTGCAAGCAGGCGCTTGTGCCGCTCAGCTATCTCACCGGCCCCCTTGGTTATTGTTTTTTAAAAATTATATTAGCAGTTCATTTATTTTATATCACTGTAAACTACTGCTTGGTGGACAGGGAGAGAGAACTGCTGTGTCATTCAGGATATTCACTTGATTGACTGAGATTTAATGAGTGGAAATAATACTTCCAGTGTATATATATTATCAGGTAATATATATTGAAAACAAGCTAGTCAAAAGTCAAACATCTGTGGAGACATATCCGTTTGTGTGGGAAAATTGCTCATTCTGATGTGAATTTACTGACATAATCCATCTCTCCATATTTACAAATTGGCTTTGACATCTGTGGTCCTTTGCTATGGCACTTGCGCTGCAGCTGAGGGCCCAGCACACCCACACCAGCGTCCACTTGCTCCTTGCTCTTGAGCACCAGGGCTGCAGACCACACCAAGGACATGGTGACTGCAGAGTGTGCAATGAGTCTATTAAAGCAGGGAAATTTGTGGCTGAAGAGGTCACGCTTGTGTCACCTACAAGATGGCAGGGCCAGGCCAAGCTCCCGTGGCTCCCCCTATGGGAACACAGCCCCTGTGCCCTGGAGGGAGCAGCCATGTGCCCCTCCGCAGCCGGCAGTGTGCCTCGACATCCCCACAAGGAGTGTTTGGCAGCCTGAGGAGCATAAAGCGGGAAGCCCTGAGCTGCTTGTAAAGTGCTAAGTGCTTTTCCTGCTGGGTAAGTTGGAATGCAAATGTCAGAGAAGACACTTGACAGTTTTTGGAATACAGGGAACTTCGGGGCTCATACCTGAGGCACTCTAGGGATCAGATGTCTTTTGTTGGATCCCTATCTTAGTTTTTCTCAACTTTCTCCCTCTTCTCCCATGTCCAGCTTCTCCAGGCTGGCTTCCTTGGTAGCCAGTGGCTCTGATGGTGACAAGCCTCACAGATACCATACCATCCAGGCAAAGAAGAACTTCTCTCCTCCAAACTAGCTAAGAACTGAGCTTCACTCTAATTGGACCACAGCAGCTCTCATGCCTGAGGTCACATGGTTGGGATTAAACCAATCAGATTCGGACCTGGTCAGTCCCACAGAGGGTCTGCAGTGCACACAGGATCTCCTTTTGTCCCCCAGCAACTCCTTGCCAGAGTCATTCATTTTCCTCCCTTACAGGTGGAGGGACTCAGGCTGACAGGCAGAGGAAGTGACATGTCCAAGATCACATGGCTTCTGAGAGAAGCTTGGAGTGAACCCAAATGTGGCTCCCCGGTCACCCCAGAGTGACTGTGTCTTCCCACCTCCTGTTTTAGAGATGGTTAAGTTCATGGTTGAAAGTAGGGTACCCATTTGGTGGTGTGTGGTGGCAGTAGGCTGGAGTTACCTGGAAAGGAGCACTTTTAGAAGAGAAATGGCCAAAGAAAGGGTGAGGGTTGGCCCACGAGAGGACTGCGGGACCCATCAGGAAGTGGGGGTCAGGTGCCAAGGGGCTGCGAGCTGGGGCCGACTTCAGTGGGAGGGCGGGGGAGGGGTGCCTCCTGAAACCCAGGACACAGAGCCACAGAACTCAGGTGGTCACGCAGTGGGCAGGTTAAACCTGAGATCTGGGCATTCATTCCTGAAGGTCAACCATCACATCGCACAGAACTGAGACCACTGTTCCAAGATGCACCATTTTGTGGCTCACTGAGTAGGAGAAACACTGCCAAGAAAACTGGTACGGACTTCTCTGTCACTTCATGTTTTCCTTTCAAGTGGTTGGAAGAGCAGTTTGGGGTGTCCTAGACATGGACTTATCACGTCGCTCTGACGCTCATGTATAAGTAGGCAAACTACATCAGTTACGACATTTCTCAAACTTCTCCACACCCAGCTTCTACACCCAACTATGTGGGATCCCTTTTGGGCTCAGAGCCTGAGGCTGTGTTTTCCACAGTGCCTGGGCTCTAAGGGGCTGTGGTGATGTGACACTTCTTATAAAAGTGTGTGCAATGAAAATGGTGGGCGGCTATGTGTTGGGACCGGGACCTAGGAGACCGAACTGATAGTGTTCATCGTAGTAACTGAGTTTAGCTGGTTGCAGACGCCCCCGTAGCGTGTTACCTGGTTAAGCTGTAGACAACAACCCTGCTAAGCTGTGGCCAGCTGACGGTTGATTAAGTTGGCCGTGATCAATTAAGCTGTTGCAAGGCCTTGCCTTTGTTTGCCTGTAAGTGCCGTCTGCTTATGCTGTGGGCTGGAGCTCCCTGCACCTGCTGTGGTTCTGGAAATTGTGTGACTTGCAAGTCACTTTTGTTCTGTCCACATAAACTCTACTCCATTTAGTCAGCATAAGGACTTTCCTTTTTTTTTTTTTTTTTTCTCATGCAAAGGGCAAGGGGTTTTATTATCCAAGCATGCGTGGGGCTCACTGAACACGCAGGAACAGTGGGCCCCGAGGTTTGTCTGTGCAGGGCTTATATGTCTATAGAACAAAGGGAGGAGGGGTCTTTGCAAGCGCGGTTACAGAAGCAGATAGCATTGGTTAGTTTAAACAGCTTTTTACATTCATTGGGAGAAGACACTCATACGGGAGTTTTTAGGCTGGCCGACCCAGCCGGGAGGATGTTTCCTAATATGGGCAGCAGGTGTTTAGGAAAGGGATACTTTGTAAATTCTTTAGCCATGGAGTTGTTTTTATCTTTTAGCCTAGATCCCTGGTTGCTCTGTTCTCACTCTTATCTAACTTAGGCAGCTTTAAATTGTAACAGCTCAGTTCCCGGAACCTTGGGAGGAGGGGGACAGCATGGACCGTGCATTCCCCGAAGGGAAATTTTCTCTTACATTCCCCTCTTTTTGTTTTTGTGAATCTCTAATCTTAGAGATTGGAGTGTCCATTTTTAGGATCATCTAGAGCTGCATATTGTTGTCTAATCAGCATTAGTTTTACATTGTCAATCTGGTTATATATTTGAAGCTGGGAATAGGTATGGGTTTATCTCCTGAAATAATGTCTAAATCAGGCAAAAGAGAAGTTAAGACACATAACCCAGTCCAGTTTACAGGAAGGAGAGTGAAAGCCAGATTTTTGGCTTTCAGGCCACTCATCACAGGTGGGGGCAGCAATATTAATAACATCAGTGACATTAACACATACGTGGTCAAGCAGAACATTTTTTAGCTTAATCTTTAGGGTGTTGGTTCCCCTTTCCATCGTTCACTTATCTGGTTCTGTGGGTGAAGAGACTGAGGTCGGCAGCACTTTGAAGTGGCTATGGTGGATCCAGGCGGTCTTTCCAGAAATCGCCTGAAGAGTACCTGGGTACTTGGCTCCACCGCTTGAGCAGGTTTTGTGGTCGGTGGGTCAGGTGGTGGGTGTTTTTGGCGGAACACCAGATGGATGGAGGAGAGCACGGGCTGTAGAGCCTGAAGGGACTTAACAAGATCCTGATTAGTAAGATCTGTAATCTCTAGTTTAGGTAACGGAGGGGTAGGTCAGCCAAACATGGCTTCAAAGGGGAAATTTCCGATACATAGGAAGTGCATCTGGCCCGGAGGAGAGCAAAGGGGAGGAGGCTACACAGGGTGAGGGCGGTGACCAGAGTCATGTTGGTGTTTAGCTGCAGCAGCTTTTGCTGAAGTCTCTTGGTGCATCGAGGTCTGAAGGTCTCTGGGGCAGACGGTCACACTTCTGCAAGCTCAGGTGTCCATATCTTGATTTGGGAGCATTGAATCCATGGAGCACAGCCTGTAACTTTAAGAGCAGTGGGAGTGGTTAGGATCACCTCGTTGGGTCCCTCCCACTTTGGTTGGAGAGGCTCCTCTTTTAGGCTGTAATCAGGACTTGGTCTCCCGGATTTGAAGGAGTGGACTGGCGTGGGCATGGGGATCAGATGTCTCCATAACAGTCTGTTGAAGTTTCTGAAGCATCTGGTGCAGCGCCTTTATCTGTTGGTGCAAGTTCAAAGTTTCCATCTCCTGTAATCTATTTAAAACAGGTATCAGTGGGGGAGGCTCCCAAACATTATCTCAAATGGAGTTAGTCCACCTCAGTACAGTGTGCACCGCAACTGAAGAGGGCTGCTGGGAGCACAGTAACCCAGTTAGCCCCAGTCTCTTGGCACAACTTTGTCAGGGTGGTTTTTAAAGTACAGTTTTGTCTTTTTACTTGGCTTGAGCTTTGTGGCCAATATATAGTATGGAGTTTTTATTTTAGCCCCAGCACTGCTGTAAGGCCTTTGACCATTTTACCCACAAAAGCAGGTCCATTATCTGAACTTACCGTTATGGGGAGCCCATACCATAGAATGATCAGCTCCATCAAAGCTTTTATCATCTCTCTCGATGTTTCAGTCTTAGTGGGGAGGTCTCCACCCATCCTGAATAGGTACAAATCAAAACTACTAAGTATCTCTTATTTCCGCTGGTGGGTTTAATTTTATAAAATCCACTTTAACATCTTTAGATTGCACAGTTCCTTGTCTCCTGACACCTAGTCGTTGTGTTGCCAGGAGACAGGGTTGTTGTGGGATCAGTTAGTGCCCCTCTCAGTCACCGAAGCACATCAGGTCCATATCACAAACTGTCTCAGGAAGCAGAGCCTCTGTCTGGATGGTTCGCTCTAAGGTGACAACCGTTGCTCTCACCCTCCAAACCCCATTGATTACCATGCTGCTGCCATCTGAAAAGAGGGTTAGGTCCGGGTCCTGAAGGGGCACATCCTGCAAGTCTGGTCGGGCTGAGTACACCATCTCAATGGCTTCAGCACAGTCATGTTCAGGTGGCTCCAGGGAAGTGGGCAAAAGAGAGGCAGGATTAATAGCTTGCACAGTCTTGATAATTAACCTGGGGTCTTCTAACAAGGTCCCTTGGTACTGGGCCAACCTGGTTCCTGAGATCCATTTACCTCCAGGTCTCTCAATAAAGTCTCTATTGCATGGGGCACAAACACACTTACCTTTTGTCCCAAAGTCAATTTGTCAGCGTTTTTTACTAGAATGGCTGTGGTGGCAGTCGAACGCAGGCAGGAAGGCCATCCTGCTGCCACGGAGTCCAGTCTCTTAGCTAAATATGCCACAGGGCGTTTCCAGGGTCCCAGTGTTTGTGTAAGAACACCCTGATCAATGCCATCCTTTTCATGGACAAACAGCTGGAAGGATTTCGTGATGTCAGGTAGTGCCAAGGTGGGGGCGCTTACCAGTCTGTCTTTCAAATCCTCAAAAGCAGCCTGTCGTTTAGGATTTTACTCCAACAGAGGGCTATTTCCTCCTTTTAAAGCCTCATAGAGGGGCTTCGCTATTGCTGCAAAATTAGGGACCCAAAGGCGACATTACCCAAAGGCCACAGTACCCAATGGTTCCCAGAAATTCCCTCAACTCCTTTCTGGTCACCGGCACTTGGAGGCCCTGAATGGCCTGAGTGCATGAGATTGGCAGAGAGCGTGTTCCATCCTTTAATATAAATCCTAGAAACTTAGCAGTCTGCACACAAATTTGAGCTTTTTAGTCAATTATCTTTATCTAGTACATAGGATGCTTTTATCTAATTTGTCTTTTAATAGGACATCACTGAAGAAATTTTATGACATTATCTGGACTGTTTAATATCTAGGCATCTCTAAGTACTGTGGCATATATAGCATATACATCACATAGGTCTTTTTGTTAAAAATTATCATTTGGGGCCGGTGAGATGGCTCAGCGGCTTAAGCGCCTGCCCTGCAAGCGCGAAGGCCCGAGTTCGACTCCCGGCACCCACATACGAAAAAGGGGCCGGTGATATCGCTCAGCGGCACGGGCGCCTGCTGGCGCACGAGGTCCTGAGGTCGACCCCCCGGTACCCACCAAAAAAAAAAAAAAAAAAAAAATTATCATTTGACTGGTGACCTTATATTAGTATGAACCTCTTATCATAAATATCTGGAGCACAAGCAAAGGTAGGTGTCTGAATCCCGAGAGGCAGCTGTTGAGGTCTTCCCACGCAGGGGGCGATCCCCGATCTCGCTGGGGCCTCCAAAATGTTAGGGTCGGGACGCCCGCCGCGTGAAGGAAGACTCCAAGAAGCGTTCTCTCATGCAAAGGGCAAGGGGTTTTATTATCCAAGCATGCGTGGGGCTCACTGAACACGCAGGAACAGTGGGCCAAGGACTTTCCTTTTGATTGGTCTCAGCCTGGCAGCAGGATCCAAGCCGGAGCTGCAGCGGCCTCGGGAGCATCAAGTTACCAGAGCAGGTCCCTCCGAGTCACCGTGCCTACCAGGCCTTGCTGCCTGCCTTCTCGCTGCCTCTGGTTCCTGGGTAAGTTCTCGCTTGGATCCTGAGTTGTGTTAGAAGCTAAGTTTGTTTGAGGAAACATTTGGGTCTGGACTGCCCTGGGAGTTGTGGTGGAAACAGAATGGAGACATCTGGGGAGGGCTCTGTGTCTGGCTGGTTCAGAGAGACACTGACCTGGGTTTGGTAAGAAAAGACTGGGTCCCGTGCTGTGCTGGCTGCCTTGATGGACGTCTCCCTGTCATGGCCATTTTAACTTTGGGGAAGACCCAGAAGTTGGACGGTGCCAGATCCAGCGAATAAGGTGGATGGGGACACCGTCATGGTTTTACAAGCCTGCCTTTCCATTGGATGGCACTGGGCAATAGCATTCGCTATTGGATTTTTGATCATATCTTGTAAAGACACTCAGGAAAGAGGACTTCCACAACTGCTGCAGAAGGTGACAGGAATGATGGGATGAGTATGTTCCAAGTGAAGGGAAGTATTTTGAGGGGAATTAATGGCAATGGGCCTTTCGCTGTAATACATTAAAAAAAAATTAAACATGCACCTTATTTTTTGATCAGCCCTTGTTTGCTCTGAAAGAGAACACAATCTTGGCTCGGTCCCAAGGTCATTTTGTACTAGGAGACAGCATATGATTTTGGGGGGCTTTGCAGTGGCTGCTTCAGACAAAATGGACTGGAATACACTTTTATGTTATTGTACTTATTTCAAGCAAGAGTTATGAACTATTTTGAAAATTTTCCTAAAATCAAATTCCACATGAACTCTTTGGACCTTGAGCTCTTTGAACTTTGGGAATGTTCCAGAAGGGCCCCTGGGGCACCTGAACACGGAGGCTATTAAATTAGACCTATTTGATATCTTGTTTTTGGGAAGTATTATCAAAAAATGGTGGTGGATCTTCATTGAGTTGTGTTTGTCTAAATGTATTAGTAGATTCAAAAATTGTGTGGGATTCATAGAGGTCTGATAGTCCTGGTTTAATGTCTTTGGTTACGGCCCTAGTTACTGTCTTAGTGTCATGTGTGCTAGAGAAAACCAAGTTTCCTGGTCAACTGCGTCGTATCATAAGGAAATCTCAGCAGAATTGTGGTCACTGTTGTTCTGAGTTTTGTTTCACACGTGCTATGGATTGATTCTGGCCTGAAACATTTCGTCTTCAAGGAGACTCACAAAAAGGACTGATATGTACAGGTTTTGGATAACTTGGAGATCACATCATTGGACTGGGTCAGAATTTCTAGAACTCTAACGAAGAGACAGGTGGTCCACAAGATTGCTGACCCAACACCAGGCAGAATGCTTCGGCAGAGTTAGCCAGTGCTGGGTTGCTGAGATGTGTGATTGAAGGAAGTCCTCGGAACTGACCCAAGTCAGCTCACCTGCTCTGTTTAGTGGACAGGGCCACACACCTGGGCGGGAGAAACAAAAGTACTATTTGAAAGTAAATAAGTGCTAAGCGTGGGCTCATGGAGGGCTTGGGCAGCTGCGTGCTCTTTCCTGAATATTTAAAGCCTTCATTATTAAGTTCTGGGATTTTTGTGTGCTTCTTGAAACTTATTTGTATGTGTTTAGGAAGTATGTACAATACAGTAATTGGATATTTGTATACAATGTCAAACCAAGGTAAGCAACACTTCCATCTTGAGCGTTAGTCGCTTCTACGTGCTGGGAACTCTCATGCTCTTTTCTAGTTATCTTGAAATTATCATGTTGTTTTAGACATTAACTTCTATATTGTGCTACAGAAGTCCATAACTAAGTCCTCCTGTCTGATTTGGTGTCCCTTTTCTAACCGTTTCTGTCCGCTTCCATACAACTCTTCTAGTCTCTAGTGACCACTATTCCACTCTGCTCATTTATGAGGTTCACATTTTAGTTTCATTTATTTGAGAACATGTATTTGTATCTGACATATTTCATTTAACATAATGTTCTCCAGCTCCACCCATGTTGCTGAAAATGACAGGATTTCATCCTCTTTATGGCTGTATAATATTCCAGTACACAAGTATACCACCTTTCTTTATCTGTTCGCCTATTGACTCCATATCTTGGCTGTTGTGAATAGTGATGCAATAAACACAGGAGTGCAGAGGTCTTGTTATGATTCCTCTGGGACGTATATCCAGTAGTGGGATAGTTGGCCCATGTGGTATTTCTATTTCTACAGAATGGAATCTCCATGCTGTTTTCTAGAGGGGCTGTACTAATTTCCATTTCCACCAACTGTGTCTCTGCTCTCCCCTGTCTTCACATTCTCACCAGTGTTTATTGTGGCTTTTGATCACAGCTATCCTATCTGACATGAAGACAATATCTCATTGTGGTTTTGATTTGCATTTCGCTCATTAGTAATACAGAGCATTTTTTCATGTAATCCTTGGCTGTTAGTATGTCTGAGAAACATCTACTCAGATCCCATTTTTAATTGGATTGTTTCGAGTTTCTTTTTTTTTTTTTTTTGTGGGTATCGGGGGTTGACCTCAGGACCTTGCGCACCAACAGGCACCTGTGCCGCTGAGCGATATCACTGGCCCTTTTTTTGTATGTGGGTTCCGGGTCGAACTCGGGCCCTCGCGCTTGCCAGGCAGGCGCTTACGCTGCTGAGCCATCTCACCGGCCCTCGAGTTTCTTATATATTCTGGATACTAATCTTCATCAGAGGAATAGCTTGCAGATATCTTTCCTCATTGTGCAGCTTGTCTTTTCACTGTGATTATTTCCTTTGCTGTGCAGAAGCTTCTTTGATAGAATTCGATTTGTCTGCTTTTATTCTTGTTGCCTATGCTTTTGTGTTCCTATTGAAATATTCACTATTTACACCAACATCTTGAAGTGATTCTTCTGTGTGTTTCTATAGTAATTTCATAGTTTCAGGTCTTGCATGTAGGTCTTTGATCCGTTTTTGGGTTGTGTGCATGCGTGTGCACCTGCATGGAGCGAGAGGGTAGGAATCTAGTTCATTCTGCATGTGGACATCCAGTTTTGCTAGCACCCTTTACTTAGGAGGCTGTCCTTTGTCAAATCAGTTAGCTGTAAGTGTGTGGATGGATTTCTGGATTCTCCATCCTGTCCCACTGGTCTTTGTGGCTGTTTTTATGCCAGTACCATGCTGTTTTAGTTGCCATAGCTTTCAGTGTGTTTTGCCATTGGGTTTTGTAGTTTCTCCAGCTTTTTTTTTTTATTTTAGGATTATTTGGCTATTTTTGGTCTTCCATGGTTCCATATAAATTTTTGGATTCTTTATTTCTGTGAGAGGGACGGCACTGAATTTGTAGATCGCTTTGACTTGTGTGGTCATTTAAATGCCATTAATCCAACCCGTACCCACGGGATACCTTTCCCTCTTTTCTGTGTCCTTTATAACTTCTGTAGTCTGTAACTCATATGGGATAGACAAAATAATACAAGTCAGGGAAAATTCACGTGACTGTTCGGAGAAAGACTGGCCTTAAACCCTGTTGGAAGGAACTATGCCAAGTTCTTCTCATCACCCACATTGCAGTAAAACTTAGGACCCCCATGCCTTGGCTCCATTCACCTGTTGGAGGCTTCAAGGCAACCAACTCCCCCCACACCAGACGACATCTTAAGATGTGGACAGCTTCACTCAAGCTGTCAGAATCAGATGCTCTGTCATAAGACTTGTGCTCTTTCACTTTTCGCTGGGCCCACCGAGGGAGACCTTGCCAGGCTTAGACTCACAGTGAGCTTTCTAGACCCCGCCCTCACTCTCAGTTTGGTGCTAACTTACTAACAGAACAGCGTGGGGACCGCAGGTGCTCATACTTCAGTTGCATATGGAGAAATACATTAGCTGGTGTAGGGCCTTGGTTACAAGAAAAATAACAAAGCGGCTGCTTGGGTAGAGTGAATACCTCCTACCTACCTGTTCTTCAGTCGTCTGGTTTGGAGTTGGTTGCTTTATGGGCACCTCGCTGAGGAGCTGCTCTAAACTCTTGGCCTCATCTTTCCAACCATCGTAATTGGCCCCTGGTGGACCACGTCCGCAGGTCTCGTGTCTGTGCAGCCACCTGCTGTGATCTATGGTCTCTGCGGCTGGAATGACAAGAGCTCAAACGCCCGATCACGAGGACATTCTAACCCAGGGATGTCGAACCTTATAGAGCATCCATTCAACAGCAAACAGCCAGCTGTGGCACGCGTGCCCTGGGTTCACCAACACTGCACTGTTGAGACAGGAAACCCAGGACGGTGGCAGCCGAGCGTGGCTCTGAGCCTAAGCTGTGGATGAACTCTCCCTCGGGGGAGCAGGAGCACAAGAAGGGTGACAGGGGAGTTAAAGGATGGAGGCCATGGGATTGGGACGGGGCATCTGCCTTGGGCCCAACGGAACCAAACCATTAGGAATTAATCATAGTAACCAAGGTCCAGCTGGTCACAGAGGGCCTGTAGCTGGCTGACTGAAGCTGTAACCAGTTGGCTGGTGGATTCACTAGGCTGTGGCCAATTAAGTTGTTTTTTGTGCCTCACTGTGGTTTTCCTATTAATTCTGTCTGATTGCATTGTTTGGAGTTCTCAGAACCTGCTCTGGTTCTGGGAGATGCCTGATTCATGAACCATTTTTATTTTGCTTTGCTGAAATAAACTCTACTAAAGTGAATTGGTCTAAGGAATTTTCCTCTTACAAGTATATCCCGAATATGGAGATTTCTTGGCCTTTGGGCTGCACTTCTGGGTATGGGGTGGGGCAGTTTTACTATTGCTTTGTGGTGCCTTCCTTTAGCCCTGCATAGCACTTGGCTGTTGCTTTGCAGAAAACCACGACATTCAGTGAGAAACAGTCGCTACAGTCAGACTCATACCTACTCCCACGCTCCATGTCCAGGCTCATGACTTACTTCTGTTTTTCTTTTCAAGGCTGAATCATAGTTAACATTTTGAGGATACTGTAAAATAGCAATTAAACTCACCATGTGTCCTACCAATAAAGTCCCCTAAAGTGACAGCCTGTGAAATGCTTGCTCGAGTAAGCACAGGCCAGTTGGCCACTGTGGCAGGTTATACCTGTCACCTGCCTAACTGACTAAGAAACACCCCATTAGAATCCTGCAGTGTGACTTCTAGGTGTGACTCAGGTGGCAGCGACACAGGCGCACCTTACTCAGCAGGGCGAGGGTGCCACACAGGCAGGAGAGGCGGAGGCCAGCAGTGGTCAGGCCTGCATGTCAGACTCTGCTGGGGACTTGAACAATAACCAAGTCAGGCCACCTCCCCGGAGGTTCTTGTGACATATCTGGAGTGGAGCTCCCTGCATCCCGATGGCTTAAATGCTCCTCAGATGACCTTCTAAGTTGCCACAGAGATGAGTGGCCACCTGAGGCCCCAAGGTTTCTGGGGAGAAGAGCACTCCGTAGGGCTGCCTGGCCTGAGAGCTGGCTCCCCCACAGTACTCTCCCAGGGGGCAATGTTGTCCTGGCCTCTCTGGATCCCATGACCCAGTGGGAAGGGAGGGTGTGCCTATTCCCTGGGGACCAGACCTCTGACGTCATGCAGTCCCCATTGGTTGTTGTCCTGCTGCCTTGCCATGTGTATGTGCAAATATTATTCAGCCTTAAAAAGGGAGGACATTGATTTGCAGTGGGTGAGGCCTGAGGTCAGCCATGGATGGAGAAATACGGCATGTAGGCCTGCTTGGGGGGGTCCAAGGGAGATTTTTGCGGGTGAGGTCCCCATGTTAGAGAACACATGTATGCAAGTCATCAGCAACAACAGCAGGCAGCATGGAGCAGAGCAGAGTGCAAGAGTGCAAAAGTGCAAGAGCAGCCTGCATCTTAATTGTATAATTCTTATACAGGTTGTTATCTCGTATTTACATTCTTACATAATGCCATAACAAGTGCGTGCATGTTTAACTGTGCTGAGTCACGGTTACATAACTGTATCCCATTGTGCACCTGCAGTAGACTAGCAGGGTCACATCCTCAGGTGTCCTCAGATGCTCCTGAGCTTTGAAGCAGTCTGAGTGGTTCCCCACATGGTCTGATTCCTTGAGAGAGGTCAAGGTCTCTGAGTGGTCCAGAGTGGTTGAGTTCACAGAGCTAAAGCAAAATGGGGTTTCCAGGGCTGGGGTGGAGGGAGGAGAGCTGAGGTTTCGGGCTGTGGAGTGGCAGTGGGGGAGGGTGGGAAGATTCTAGAGATGAGCGGTGGAGATGGTTATACAATAGTGAGAATGCACTGGCGCCTCCTTTGCATGGCAAAAATGGTAACATTTATGCAACGGCTATTTTACCACAACAAAGAAGAGACTCTTGAGGCCAATGTCACAGTTGCAGAGCCACCTCTCCATGTTATTGGTGGGTTACAGATTTGTCTAAGCTCTGCAGCTGCTAAGTCTCAAGTGAGGGGCTTTTCCCTCTGAGAACGAGGGGCTTACCTGACTTATGAAGCAAAACACTTTGTTATAACAGCCACTTAAGTACCGACAATTAAAACCAATGCCTATTACACGGTCATTTAAACGTGTGACAATTCACTAATGCTTTTATCAGCTAAAGGGATCAGAAAGAGAGGTGAGCTATGTTTAACTGATATACATACTTTAAAATGAGGGTAATGACCAATTAATTGGTGTTTTATGAAATACAGACATTCAGTTAGCATGAGAGAGAGAAGTAGACTTGGGCAGATGGGCACGGACCCCTCATTAAGTTGTCAGATGAGCAGAAAGCTGGGCCTTCTGCCTTGGGCTGGTCACACACACACCAAATCCGATAGACTTCTAGCACTTCAGAAGTCTCTGGCCCAGGAAAGGGTGCGGCAACCTTCTGTGGATCCGAGGGGCCCGTTCCCTTGGCTGGCAGGTCCCCAGGAGGCCAGCATAGCTGAGGGCTGGAATTCCAGCACAGGCTGAAGTTCACGGAGGCTGTGGGTCTTTTCCATGGTCCTGGGCCCTGCTGGGGTCACCCAGAGGGGTGGCTCTTGGCTGATCTCTAATGTCGCCAGCTCCTACTTCCTGGAGGTGGCAGGTGGGCCTAAAGAGGCCTGCTGTGGCTTCCATGTGGTTTGTGTGTAGCCCCTGGAGGTTCATGTGCAGAAAGTCTGGTCCCTGGGGTGGTGGCTGGGAGGTGGTGTAGCCTGGTGGGAGGTTACTGGGTCCGTCCTGCAGAGATTCATGCTAGTCTTTGGAGAGAGTCCGTTGTTACACAGTGAGGCCACCCGTGCACTTGGCCCCTTCTGTACAGGCTGGGCACCTTGCCATTGCTCTGTCCTGCTGTGAGACAGCCAGGGGCTCCTCACCAGGACACTGGCACATGTCGTTGGTCCCCTCCACCCAGTAGAATCGAGATCTGAACCTCTTTATAAAGTTCCAGTAGCAGGGGTTTTGTTACGGCTACACAACATGCACCAGCACAGGTAAGGGCCAGGTCCCCTCTCACGCCAGCTGAAACCTGGAAAGGGTTATCTTGAGGTGGCTCCCACACCTCCCAGCTGGGCCCCTGGTCCTGACTTGGGAGTGCATGGGCTCAGCATTGTCACACTGCTAAGCCCGCCCTCAGGTCACAGCCACTCACCAGCCAGAAGACCCGGGTCTTCCCTGTAGAGGGGGGCAAGCACGTTGGCTTCCTGTGGTCCTTTTGGAGTCATGAATGGCTCTGTCTACACCAGCTGGAGCTTCTCTGCCAGGAGCAAGGGCCTGCTTTCAGGACTGCTCTCACAGAGTCAGTGCCATAGCCATGCGTTCCCGCTATTGCTTACATTAGTGTAGGGGGCCCAGGGCAGCTTGATGTTGCTGTAATGAACCAGGAGAAGACCTTGCTGACCGCCAAGTGTGGTGTTGGGCCCAGTGGGGACACTTGGTGTTCCCTGGGCCCAGACAGCTGTTGCTGGACCCTGAAGGTCTGGGGATATCGCAGGCATAGAAATGGCCACAGGAGCCAGAGTCTGCGCTGGCCTCGCTGCCCAGGTGCAGCCGCTGAGAGCAGCTGCTTCCCACGCCTGCCCCCTGTGGTTTGTTACATGAGTTAAAATTGCCTTTACCACAAGCTTGCTTTTCTGCTGGACACTTTCCGTGGGCACAGTTCCTTACCTAGGATACCTCAGTGGCTGTTTCACTTTCCCGCAGCTCTTAGCTTTCATGGTGCCTTCCTATGTGGGGGAGACCTGCCTCAGAGACCTGAGGAAACTGAGGCAAGGAGGAAGGAGGCCCACGGCTGGTGGTGGCTAGTGTCCTCTTATCTCTGTGTCACAGAGGCAGCAGTGCCTGTGGCATAGCTCCTGTCTCTCGGAAGAGAAGGGGCAGGGAATCACTGTCCTGTTCTCTTTCCAAGGTCTTCTCCGGGTCACCTGGCACCTAAGGGTGATTTATGCTCATGCAACTGCAAGGGTGGCTCAACTTCTCTTACAGCAAAAGCTGGAGGGGTTCAGTAGCCCCCCATTCCACTAGCACAATCACATTAAATGGGACAATCACATTAAAATGGTTCTGTGAGGCCAGATTTTTTTCTTTAGCAGGTTCCAGCTCAGCGCCACTACAGCAGGAGCTGGAAACTTGGGGCAGGATTGAAGGCAGGGAGCTAGGGCTAGCACAGGTCCCCTTCCTGGCAGAAGCCCCTCAGCACTTCCTAAAAAGGAGGGAAGCAGACGGGAAGGCCCGGGGGTCAGGAAGGACACATCATAACGGGATCAGAGGGCCGACGCTCACCTCTGCTGCCCACTGGGTTCTTGAAGAGGAGACCCCTGGGAGCTAGGAGGCTGGGGGCACCATGGGCTGTGCTGAGCTGGAAGGCTCCAGACCTGCTCTGGGGACGGTGAGGAAGCTTCGGCCTGTGCAGATGCCCTGTGTTGAGACATCCAGGTCTCCAGGCTTGTTACCCTAAGCCCTTTATCTCACCATGGAGGGAGGGGAAGGTGTTTGGTTTTGTTTTATCAAGGAAATATACACAGCACAAAATTTACCATTGGCATCATGTTTAGGTGCACAGTTTGGTGTGTCAAGAACATGTTTGTGCAGTCATCACCATCCATTTCTAGAACTTTCTCCTCGCCCTGAAATTCTCCCTGTTCATCAGCCCCCAGTGACCATTGTCCAGATGTACCCCAATCTGTGGAACCACAGCCTTTGTCCTTTTGTGCCTGACTCGCGTGGCATGATGTCTTGTGCAGCACGCATCAGGATTCCCTTCTTAATGCCACATGATATTCTGTCCTATGGATATGCGCCCTTCTCTTTCTGCATTCATTGGCTGCAGGCCACTGGGGCGCTTTCCACCTTTCCACCATGGTGAACCACACTGCTGGGAATACAGGCGAGCACGTATCTGCTTTCATTTCTCCTGGGTTTACAGTTGTGTGTTTTGGTCAGCAGTGGGTTGCATATGCATTGGTGACCCCTGGATTATATGGCCCAGTGACATCACAGCTGTCCTAGTTTTGTTTACGCAGTGAAGTCACCTAATAACACGTGTGACACTAAGCAATGCATGCCTGTTATACCCAGAAGTGGGATTGCTGGATTATATGACAATTCTGTTTAACGTTCAGAAACCACACACTGACATGAATGAATTGCACGTAGGGAAGGGATCCATTGTGATACTGTCATATACGCTTATAGGGTGCACTGATCCGATGCAGTCTCCTTTCTTCTACCCCCTCCCCAACCCCCTTCCCGACCCCTAGTAACCACCTTCTGCTTTTTAGCTTCCACATATGAGAGAGAACATTTGGTCCTTGTCTTCCTCTGTCTGGCCTATTTCAGTTACCGTAATGTCCTGCAGTTCCATCCATTCTGCTGTAAACAGGACTTTATTCTTTATGGCTGCACAGCCCTCTGCATATATGGAGCACATTTCCCCATCTACCTGTTAATGGGCAGCCAGGCTGATTTTGTGTCTTAGCTACTGTGAATAATGCTGTAATAAACACGGGTGTGCAGGGTCTCTTTGGTGTGCTCATTTCATTTCCTTTGGCTGTATACCCAGGAGTGGGATTGCCGGATCACATGCTAGATCTATTTTCAGTTTTTTGAGGAATCTCCAAACTGTTCTCCATAATGGCTGTACTAAATTACATCCTGATCAATATTCTAGAAAAGTTCCTTTTTCTCTGCATGGTTGCCAGCATTTTATTTATAAATAGCCTTCTAACTGGGATGAGATGATATCTCAGTGTGGTTTTGATTTGTGTTTCCCTGATAGGTAACGATACCAAGAATTTTTCATATATTTGTTAGACATCCATACATCTTCTTTTGGAAAGTGTCTATTCAGACTACTTGCTCATTTTTTTTTTGTGGGTACCGGGGGTCGAACTCAGGACCTAGTGCGCGAGCAGGTGCCTGTGCCACTGAGCGATATCACCGGCCTTTTTTTTCGTATGTGGGTACCAGGAGTCGAACTCAGGACCTCACGCTTGCCAGGCAGGCAAGCTATCTCATCGGCCCTACTTGCTCATTTTTTTTTTTTTTTTTTTTTTTTTTTTTTTTTTTGGGTACCGGGCGGTCGACCTCAGGACCTCGCGCACCAACAGGCGCCCGTGCCGCTGAGCGATATCACCGGCCCCTTTTTCGTATGTGGGATCCGGGAGTCGAACTCGGGCCCTCGCGCTTGCAAGGCAGGCGCTTATGCCACTGAGCCATCTCACCAGCCCCACTTGCTCATTTTTGAATTGCAGTACATGTTTTTTTGAGGTTGTTTGAGATCCTTATGGACTCAGGAACTTAACCCTCTGTCAGGTGAGTAGTTAGCGGATGTTTTCTCCCATTCCATAGGTGTCTTCTCACCTGTTGATTGTTGTCTTTGCTGTGAAGAAACTTTTTAGTTTGATGGAATTCCATTTGTCAATTTTTGCTTGTGTTTCAGGTACTTTTGGGGTTCTATCCAGGAAAGCATTGACTGTACCAATGTCTTAAGGGGCTCCCTGAATACTCTTTTAGTAGTTTCAGAGCTTTAGGTCTTATGTTTAAATCTTTGATCCATTTTGAGTTGATTTTTGTCCAGAGTAAGAGATGGGGGGGCAAGTTTCAACCTCCTGCAGATGGATATCCGGTTTCCTGGCGCCACTTATTGAAGAGGCTGTCCCTTCTCCAATATATTTGATTGGTGCTTTGTTAAAAAACAGTTGCCTGTAGGTTTATGGGCTCATGTCTGGGATATCTACTCTGTGCAATTGATCTCTGTGTCTGTTTTTATACCCTGTTTTCATTCCTATGGCACTGTAGTATATTTTGAAGTCAGGTATTATGATAACTCCAACTTTGTTCTTTTTGCTCCAGATTGCTTGTTAGTAGCAGTATCAGGTTTGCATTTAAAAATCTCCAAAAAGCCATGTGCTAAGGGCTTGGTCACCAGCCTGTGATGCTACTGGGAGGTGGGTGCAACCTTTGGGAGGTGGAGCCCAGCAGAAGGAAGTGAGGTCACTGGGAGCGTGGTCTTGAATGGGATAGTGGGACTCTGGTACTTTTCTCTCTTTGCTTCCCAGCTGCCATGAGGCAAAGAAGTTTTCGTCCAACATGCACTTCTGCTGCCATGATGTACCGCGCTGCCACAGGTCCAAAGCAATAGGACCAAGTGACTGGGGACTGAAACTTCTGAGCCCTGAGGCAGAATGAGTATTTGCTGTTTTAAAGTCATTTATCTCAGGTGTTTTATCACAACAACAGAAAGCCAACATAAAACTGGTTCCAAGAAGAAGGGTCTTGCGAACATACCTGACATTGTGGTTTGGAAGCCTTTGCAACAGGCTTATGGGAGGAGATTTGCAGTTTGGAGAAGCAGGCTAGAGAAAGCTGAGGACATTGTGGGCATGCAGACTGGGTGACATTAGAGGGAGTCAGAAGATAAGACTACTGATAGGAATGCCTAGAGACAAGGTCAGCCTCATGAGGTTTCAGATGGAAATGAGGACTCATTTAGGAATTGGACTAGAAGTGATTCCCATTACATTTTGGTGAAGAATTGGTCTCCATTTGTCCATGCCCTGACATGTGGGAGGCTGGACTTAAAGATGACAGGTTAATTTGGTGGAAGATATTTCAAAGCATCACAGCATTCAGGCTGGGTATTGCTGGCTCCTTTAGCCAGAATTACGGTGAGCATCAGGAACAAAATATAGAGTAAAAAACTTGGAAAACTTGCAGTTTTGTCAAACAAGAATGCATGTTCAATTTCAAGTCAAGAGGGTACCCTTGCTAAAAAGATTAAAGTCATTTTAAAAGGCAAGTACTTTGCACTGGGACAACTGTAAAGATGCCTTAAGGGCATCTCAGGAATGGGCAAGATCCCACTCATTGCAAGCTCCAGGCTCAATACTGCAAATGTTTAAACTTGTTTCAAAGACTGTGTCTTGAGAAGAAAGCCCCAAGACACTCTGCTCCAGGGAGTTTGTTCCCTGTGTTCAGCCATCCCAGCACTCAGAGGCTGCTGCAGGTCTGATCCTAAGAGGCCCAGGTACTGGTCTCACTGTTGGTGCAGCTTGGCATCATCCATGTGGTGCTGGATTTGCAGGCATGCTGAGGTTGCCATGGAGATTTCAAAGGAAGCCTGGGCCGTCAGGCAGTGTATGACAGGGTTACAGTCCCAGCAAGCAACCCCTAAACCAGAGTGATGAGTGAGAATGAAGCTGCTGTGGAGACCCCCAGGTGCTAGAGATGCCAGGAGTGTGGAAGCCTGCTGAGGAAAGCTGCAGGCAGTGAGCAGAGCTGGCCCAAGAGAAACCACGTGGGCTGCACCCAGCAAGGCACTAGGGGTGGAGATACCCAAGGCCTTTCAGCCCCCACATAACCATGTGCCCCAGGCTGGACACAGAACTCAGGGTTTAATGTTTTTCCTGCTGAGTTCTGGTTGTGCTGTAGTCTGACCTCCAGTTTCTATGCCCTATTCCTCTCTTTCGGAATGGGAATATTTATCCGATGTCATCGTATCTTAGAAGTATGCAACTTGTCTTTTGATTATTTTTTTAACAGGGGCTCGCAGCTAAGAGTTTACCTTGAGTCTCAGAGGAGACTTCGACTTTTTAGCAATTCTAGAACTATTAAGAGTCTGGAGATCCTTGGAAATTAAACATATTTTCTGTTGTGAGATGGACATGAGCCTTTTGTAGCCAGAACCGGAAGGTAATGATTGGATTTGAAATGTCACCCAGAGGCCATGTAGTAAGGTCTTCGTTGCCTGCCTGAAGCACTATGGGAAGGTGGTGCAACTGTTGGGAGGTGGGACCTAGTAGGAGGGACTTAGGTCATTTGGGGCATAGCCTCAAAGGAAATAGTGGGGTCCTGGCATTTTCCTGTCTCTACCTCCTGGCTGTGATGAGGTGGAGTCTTTCTCCACCATGTGCCTCTGTCATGATGTAGTGTGCCTCTGTCGTGATGTAATGTGCCTCTGTCATGATGTAATGTGCCTCTGTCGTGATGTAATGTGTCTCCACAGGCCCAAAACTACAGGGCCAGGAGACCATGGACTGAAACTTCTGAAACCCTGGGCCAAAATAAGTTGGTCCTCCTTGTATGTTTAATCTCAGAAAACAATAGAAAAGTAACAAATGCATGGAGTCTTTTGTGTTTCCATGCACATTTTAGGATTGGTTTTCCTAGTTCTGTGAAGAATGTCGCTGATATATTGATGGGGACTGCATTACACTGTAATTTTCACTGTGGAGATCTTTCACATCCTTGGTTTAGTTTATTCCTAAGTGGTATTTTGTTGTTGTTGTTTTTGGTGGCTATTGTGAATGAGATTATCTTCATGATTTCTTTCTCAGAAAGTTGGTTATTAATGTATAGAAAAGGTACTGATTTTTTTGTATTTTGATTTTTATATCCTAATTTACTGACTTTTCTTCCCGGTTCTAACAGTCTTTTGATGGAATTTTAAAGCTTTTCTATATATAGAATTATACTGCAAATGGATGGCTGGACTTGTCTCCCTGTTTGTGTGCCTTTTATTTCTTTCTCTTGTCCAATTGCTCTTGCTAAAACTTCTGGTATACATTGAATAAGAACAATGAGCAAGCTCAGTCTTGTTTTGGTCCTTGATTATTGAGTAAATGCTTTCAGCCTTCCACCTTTCAATATGTTAGTGGCTGTGGGTTTGTCATACATAGGCTTTATTTTGTTAAGGTACCTCATTTATTCATCAAGGGATGTTGAATTTTATCAAATGTTTTTTTTTCAGCATCTATAATGATCATATTTTATCCCTCATTCTGTGATATATGATGTATTTATTAATTTGCATATGTTGAACCATCCTTTCATCCTTGAAATATAATGAGATCATGATGATGTATTTTTGATATGCTATTGAATTCAATTTGCTAGTATTTTGTTGGGAATATTTTCATCTAGGATTATCAGTGATATATATATATTTTTTTGTGGGTACCGGGGGTCGGCCTCAGGACCACGCGTGCCAGCAGGCACCCATGCCACTGAGCGATATCACCGGCCCTTTTTTCGTACGTGGGTTCCGGAAGTCGAACTCAGGACCTCGTGCTTGCCAGGCAGGCGCTTATGCTGCTGAGCCATCTCACCGGCCCCTATCAGTGATATTGATCTGTTACTTGTCATTATTGCATCTTTGTCTGGTTTAGATAACATGTCAGTGCCAGGCTAAGAGAGTGAGTTTGGAACGATTACTTCTCTTACAATTCTTTGGAATTATTTGAGATCAATTGGCCTTATTTCTCTAAAAGTTTGGCAAAGTTCACTGAAGCTATCTGACCCTAGGATTTTCTCTGTTGGGAGACTTACTGATTCTCAGTGCTTATTGGTCTCGTTGTTACTGGTCTATTCAGTCTTTTTGTGTCCTCATTGTTTAATTTTATTAGGTCATTGTCCATTTCTTCTAGGTTTTCCAAATTCTTAGCATAGTTTTTCATTATCCTAATGATCCTTTATATTTCCGTGGTATCAGTTGTAATGCCTCCTTTTCCATGTCTTATATTAACTTACCTGGACCTTATTTTCTCAGTTAGTCTAGCTAACAGTTTATCAATTTTTTGTCTGTTTTCAAATAAACAACTATTTGCTTCTTTGCTATTTTGTATTTTAGTGTGTGTTTTTTTCTCTGCTCTGATCTTTGTTATCTTTCCTTCTAATAATTTTGAGTTTGTTTTTTTCTTGCTTTCCTAAGTCCTTGAGATGCATCGTTAGGTTCATTATTTGAAATTTTTATTTTATGGATGCAGGCATTGGTGCTATAAATTTGTGTTATGGTTCAGATATAAACTATCTCCCCAAAGACTGATGTGTTTGGAAGATGACTGGGTTGTGGGAGTGCGACGCTCATCACTGGCTTCCTCCATTCGTGAGTTCATAGCTGAAGGTGTTGTAAGGAGGTGGGGCCTGGTTGGAGATGGGTCCTTGGGGGAATGACCTGGAAGGGTGTATTTTTGTCCCTAGCTTCTTCCTTCACACACTGCTTCTTGGCCACCATGCAGTGAACAGCCGTCTTCTGCCTGCCATGCTGTTCTCACTGGAGCCAGTCAAGCACGGGCTGAGTCCCTTGCAACTGTCCTCAGGTTGCAAGTGCCGAGTACTATTCTCAGAAATGGGAAAGTGGCTAAGACAGAAATTAGTGTCAAGTGTGTGGTTGTTTCTGTGACTGTACCTGACCATGTGGTTTAGAAGCCTTTGGAACTGGTTTGTGGGAGGAGTTTGGAAAGGTGTGGAGATGCTGGCTAGAGAAGCCCTAGAACTCTGTAAACCTAGCTTGATGGATGACTCTGGTTGGAGCTCAGAAAACCAGAATGCTGACAGGAATGGGGACAGTTAGCACCAGGTTCAAGAGTGTTCAGCTGGGAACGAGAACTCTACTGGGAACTGGAAAGGAAGCATCTGCAAACTTGGGGAAAGGAAAGCTTGGTTGCTGAAAAGATTGACACTAAAAAACAGCCAAGTACTTTGTGTCAGGGCAATAGGAAAGATGGCTTGATGGCATCTCAGTAACCAGCAAGGCCCCACCCTTCACAGGCTCAAGAGTACAAAACTGTAAAGCTTGCATTTGAGAAGAGTCCCTGGGCCCTTGGCTTGAGCAGGGCTGTTATGGCTGTGTCTAGATGTCCCCCAAAGCCTCATGTGGTCATAGGCAGGGCTTTTTCAGAGGTGGCTGGATCTAGAGAGTGTGATGCTGGGATTAAGGGTGTGTGATTACTAAGGTTGTTCCACCATGGATGTGAATGCTACCTACCTTAAGGGCAGGTAGCCTGGATAAGATATAAGGGACAGAAAGCGCACTGCTGCTTGTTGTGTGTTGCTTATGGATGTTGCTGCTGCTCGTCTTCTGCACTGCAATGCCCTTTTGCCATCCACCCTGCCTTGGAGCCAGCTGATTACGGACTGAGACCTCTACAAATTGTGAGCCATAATAAACCTTTCCTCCTTTAACTTTGCGTATTGGGTATTTTGTCTCAGTAATGAGAAAAGTAACTAAGACAAGGGCTGTGTAGGAAATTGGTTTCCCTGGATTTGTTTCACAGTGCTTAGGCATCCATGTACTCAAAAGGATTCTGCAGCCATGATCCAAGAAGGCTGGCTACTGTTTGAGTTGGTGGCAGACCTTTGCATCACCAACATGGTACTTGTTTTATAGGTATGCAGCATGCAAGAGTTAGGTGTCATGGAAGCTTTCATCTAGATTTCAGAAAAAGGCCTGGAAGGCCAGGATTGTGCTCCTGAGAGGGCAACGCATAAAGCCAAAGATGTGGTGGAGACCCCAGAAGTAGGAAGGTGGAATGTCTACTGAGGAAAACAGCAGCCAGTGAGTAGAGCCACCATACGAGAGAGGCCATGAAGCTACAATCAGCAATCTGTAGGGTGGGGCCTCCTAAGCACTTGGAGTTCACATTGCACCTCAACTTGCCCCAGGTGCTAGACATGGAGCTACAGGATTTAATGTTTGCCGTGCAGGGTTTTAGTTTTGTTTAGATCCCATTCCTTCCCATGACCCATCTCTCCCTTTTGGAATAGGAATGTTGGAAGTATTTAACTTGTTTTTTGATATTTATTTTTACAGGGGCTTATAACTAAGAGTTCGCCTAGAGTCTCAGAGGAAATTTTGGAATTGGACCTTTCAATAATGCTAGAACTTTTAAGATTTTGTCAACTTTTAGAGATGGACTAAATTCATTTTGCACAGTGAAATGGACATTAGTCTTTTGGGTGCCAGAGGCAGATTGTTATGATTTAGATCTAAAAATATCCACCCAAGTCTCCTGTGTTTGGAAGGTGAATGGATAGCAGGGGTGCTATACTCATCACTGGACCCATCCATTGGTGAATTCAGTTGGTGAATGTGGTGTTTGGAAGCGGAGCCTTGTTGGAAGTGGGTTATTAGGGGCATGACCTGAAAGGGTGTATTCTTCTTCCTGGGTACCATGCAGTGAGCAGTTTTCTTCCACCATGCTATTCTGCCATGCCATTTCTGCCCTGAAGTCAGCTAGCAACGGACTGAGTCCACTGAAACTGTGAGCCAAATTACACCTCTCTTCAAGTTGTGGGTCTTCAAGTTGTGTCAGTGGTGAGAAAGTAGCTAGTACAACTTGCCTCTTCATACTTCTGTGGCTGCATCACACCAGTTTTTGTATATTGTGTTCCTATTTTCATTTGTCTGTGAATTTTTAAAAAATTCCCTTCTGTTTTTCTTGATGACACAGTTCACTCAAAACTATGTTGTTCAGTCTCCATGCATTTGTGTAATTTCTAAAATTGATTTTGTTGCTCACTTCTAGTTTTATTCCATTGTAATCAGAAAAGAGAAAGGATATGATTTTAGTATTTTTGAATATTTGAATATTTAAAAAATACTTGAATATTCAAATATTTGGAGACCTTCTTATGGCCTAATATATGGTCTATTCCATAGAAAGTTCCCTGTACTGATGAAAACAATGTGTATACCATAGCTGTTGAATGGAGTATTCTGTAATTGTCTGTTAAGTCAATTTGATTTATAGTATACTTTAAGTCTGTTTCTTAGATTTTGTTTTTGTTTGTTTTGCTTTGGATCATTTATCCACTGATAAAAGCAGGGTGTTGAAATCCCCCACTATTATTGTATTGGAGCCTATTTCCTCTTTTAGGTCTGATGTTTATTTTATAAAATTGGCGCTTTGACATTAGGTTTATATAGATTTATAATCATTATATGTTCTTACTGAATTGGTCCCGTGACCATTACCTGTGACCTTTCTCTTTTCTTATTATTATGTTAGATATAAAGATAGATGCTCCTGCTCATCTTAGGTTTCTGTTTGCTTAGAATATCATTTTTCATCTTTTCACTTTCAATCTGTATCTTTACTGGTGGAGTTTCTTTCAGGCATATATTGGGTTTTTAAAAAAAATCATTCAGCCAGTCTCTGTCATTTAATTGGAGAATTTAATCCATCCACATTCAACATTATTATTGGTAGGTAAGGACTTCTCTCTTTTTGTTGTTTTTTCTCTTTTTGTGGTTTTTGTTTTGAATTTTCTTTATTCTTTTCTTCCCCTCTTGTCCATTGTATTAGTCATGTTTTCATTGCTGGGATAAAGTCCCTGGCATATACAACTTACCACATTCATGACAGGGCCGTAACTCATGTGTCTCACAGCAGGCAGTCTGAACCACCGGTGGTACACGCGTGACTTCCCATCAGGTGGCACTGGATAGTCCCATTGGGTGGTACAAGCTGTCCCATGGGACAGTCATGCACATACCACCGGTGGTTCAAGCTGGCAAGAATATATTAAAGGAGAAAAGGTTTATTTTGACTCATGGTTTCAGAGGTTTCAGTTCATGGTCAGCTGGCTCCAAGGTGGACAGAATATGGCAGAAGGGCCTGGCCAAGGAAAGCTGCTAATCTCATGGCACCCAGGAAATAGAGACTGGACCAGGGTCAAAAATATACTCTTCCAGGTCACACCCCAGTGACCCACCTCCCCTACTAGGCTCCATCTCCTAACAGCACATACAGCTAATCCACTGATTGCCTCAATCCAACCTCCTGCTGAAAGATCTGCCACTAAACAAGGAGACTTTGGGGAACACTGAAGGTTTAAAACACAGCATCCTCCTTTCTGCACGGAAAATGTTTGATTCTTTTCTACTTGTCTCTTGTGTATCTACTCTTCCAGTGAGGTTTATGTTATCACATGCTTTCATGGTGCTAGTTATCTTTCACTTCCAGATGTAGTACTTCTTAATCATCTTTTGTAAAGTTGGTCTGGTGCTCATAAATTCCCACAGGTTTTGCTTCTCTTAGAAGGTCTTGTTTCTTTTTCATTTCTGAAGGATAGCTTTGCTAGGAATGGTAGTCTTGGTTGGCAGATTTTTTTTTTTTTTTTTTTTTTTTTTGAGACAGAGTCTCACTAGCTATGTTCTTCAGGCTGGACTTGAACTCACTATGTAGTTCAGGCTGGCCTCAAACTTGCACTGATCCCCCTGCCTCAGCCTCCTGAGTGCTGGAATTACAGGCATGTGTCACCACACCTGGCTAGTTGGTAGTTATTTTGTTTCTGAAATTGGAATCCATAATTCCTTTTACTTTTGACCTGTAAGATTTCTGATGAGAAATTTGGTACTGTAATGAGGGTATCCTTAAATGTGACTTGCTACTTTTCTCTTGAAGAATTAAGAAGTTTTTCTTATCTTAAACTTTTGACTATAATATTCCATGGTGAAGATCTTCTCTAGTCAGGTCTGTTTGGAGTCCTATAAGTCTTAATGGGATCTCTGTGTCTTTCACAATATTAGGGAAGTTTTCTGCTATTATTTCATCTAATACATTCTCCATGATGTTAACTTTATTCTTCTTGCCTTCAAGTATCCCATAAATGTACATGTATGTTTGTTTAATTGTATCCCATGGGTCTTTTTTTTTTTTTTTTTTTTTGGTGTACCGTGGATCAAACCCAGGGGTATTCTACCACTGAGCTATATCCCCAGTTCATTTTTTAATGTTTTTATTTTGAGATGTAGTCTCATTATGTTGCCTAGGCTGGCCTCAATCTGGCAATCCTCCTGCCTCAGCTTGTTGACTCGCTGGCATGTGCCACAGAACCAGGTTACTGTCAGTGTTTAATGCTCTCTTCATTCTTTCTTATTTTTCTTTTCTTTTTGCCTGACTCAGATATTTTTAAAGATCTGTTTTTGATGTTTTCAACTGTGTATATTTGACTTATTGAGAGCTTCATTTCAAAGATTTCTGTTTGTTTTTTTCAAAATATCTGTCTCTAGGTTGAGTTTCTCATTCATTTTCACCATTGTCTTCCTAATCTTACTTAACCGTTTATCTGTGTTCTCTTGGATTTCATTAAGCTTTTAAAATAATCATTCTTTTACATTCTTTATCAGGCATTTTATCCATTTTGATTTCTTGGATCTGTTGCTACCACTATTCTTTTAGAGGCATCATATTACTGTTTTTGTTTCTTACACCATCGCGTTGGTATTTTAGCTTCTGGCGCATCAGGTTTCCGTACCCCGTTTCCGAGGCGGCTTCTTAGGCAGCAGCTTCTCCCGAGGCTGTGTCTGCAGGGTTGCGTCCTTACGCAGCATCGGCTGTTTCCAGGTGTGCACCACAGCAAAGTCCCTCTGTTGTCCTTTGGCAGTGATTACTGATTCTGGGCACAGCGTGCACCACGGAGGAGGCGGAGACCCACTGTCTCCGGGGCCACATGAGAGTGGGGCCGCTGTCGCAGTTCAGGCAGGCGCGCGCACCCCGTGGCGCGTGCGGGGAGCTCTCGGTGTGGCTGCTGCTACCACGGGAGTGGTGGGGTTTGCTCAGGCGCTGCTGGCGCTGGCTCTGCCACTAGGAAGCCTCTGCGCTGGGGCCCCAGCAAGGGAGGGCCCTGAAGCCCCTGTGCTGCGGCCGGTGAGTAGTGTGGCCCCGACGCGGCCCCGGGAGGGGCCGTGGGATCTGCAGCACCGTGGTGGTGCTCTGCCTTCGTCCCGACAGCAGTGATGGTGTGGGGTGCGCGGAGCAGCATAGGTGTGGTGGCAACAGGGACAGTGGTCTTCCCCACTGGCAGGGCCACTGCACGCACAGGAGTGGGACTGTGATTGCAAAGTTCTTTTTACTCCTGTTTGGCTGTGTGTTCCCGGGCAGCTGGGGACGGCTGGAGCCAGGGCTTTTGCTCTCTCAACTCCTTCAGTTGCAGCGAATGCCCAGGCACTGTGATTTCCAGAGCCACGGCGCTGCTCAAAGACCCTCAGCGCACCCTGTCAGTGTGTCCCCTCCCTGCCCTTCAGTAGTAGGTGCCTGAGCGTAGTGCAAGTGGGAGCAGCAGCAGGGCCAGTGTGGCATCTGCCTTAGTGCAGGCACTGGCACTGTGCCACACATGGTTGGCCATGCCCCTGGTCTCAGGGCAAACACCCGACCTCTTCCTTCTTCAGGGTGGTACCCTCCCTCTGTCCTCATCCATGTCGCCACATCTGTCCTCTGCTCTGTAGGGCAGCCAGTGGGTTTAGGTCACAGTCACTGTTGAACTGGGTTGAGTTCATGAGTCAGCCAGTGCCCAAGCCATATTGGTTCTCTGTATTCTAAGTTTAGTTTTTAAGGCATCTCCACTGGTCCACAGAGCATGTGTGCTGTTTTACATTTCTACTGGCAGTGTACTAAGGGTTCTAGTGCCTCCACATCCTCACAATAGTTCTTTTATTTTCATAGCCATATAAGTGAGTATATGATGATACCTCCATTGGTTTGGAGGAAGAAAGCATTTAAGAGGTGTTTAATCATCTTTCCATGTAGGGACAAAGTATCTGACATACATAATTTAAATGATGAAGGGTTTCTTTTTGGATCACAGTTTCAGATGGTTCAGTTCATGGTTGGCTGACTCAAAGGTGAAACATTATGGCAGAAGAAAGCTGCTCATCTCATCTCAGGAAGCAGAGTATGGCAAGAGTGTCAGAGAGGAAGGAACCGGGGACCAGAAATAATCCCCACGATCCACCCAGACACACCTAGAAATGTGCTTCACTAATTTTGGGATCTTTTAAGACAGTCAAGTTGGTAATCAAGATTAATCATCAAAACAGGTGAACACTGAGAGCAGCAGTAGAAGAAGTCCTTCCCAGGTTTCTTTGTTCTTCCCATGAAATTGCCTCTTCCTTCTCCACAGACCACCTGGGAATTCATGTACGGGCCTCCTCCTGCCCCTTCCCCCAAAGAGGTGGGTTATTTGGGTTGGACTGGGTAGAGGGAAAAGCCTAATTAGGGAGAAACAATTATCCATGATGGTGGTAATTACCCATTTTTAGACCTTGTTTAATAACAATAGAATAACAGGGACAACAGCAGGTGATTGAGCTCTTACTGTTTATTCTGTACTGAACTTTATTTCATTTAGGTATCAGAACAATTCCATTTTAAAGATGGACTGGGTGGGGTTGGGCTCAAGATGACACAGAGTAGAGAGGGATGCTGAGACCTGAACTTGGGCCTATCTTGAGTCCATACCCTCAACCTCATCCCCTCATGTGGGTCAGCAGAAATCGACACACGGTGTTGGCACCTGATGGACGCCTTGTGACTGGTGGTAAGTTAGTTCTCCTGTGGCTTTTGTGCTTGGACATCACCAAGCTGCCCAAGAGCCACCCGCCTACACTGTGGATTTCTGTGTTGGCATCGCGTTTCAGAAGAGGAAGAGGTCTTACAAGTGGACTGTGCACAGATAAGGACCAGAAGGGGAAGCGGTGTAAATGACTGGCACATCTTCTGTGAGAAGGACAGTGTTGTGTAATAGTTTGTCTGGTCTTTGTCTAAGATTCCTGCCATGGAATTTCATTTCATTTCATTTCCCATGAAATACTTGGGATTCCCAGATAGAAGTATCTTCATTATTCAAAAGCTCCATGAGTTTATGTTAATGAGATGACTGACTCATAGAGGGGTCCTAGCTGGCTTCAGAATGGGGGCTGATCATCCGGAAGACAACCACACCAGGAGAGGGTCAGCACTGTGGGCAAACCTGAGCTCTGACGAAGGTCAAAGAGCTGGAGATGAGGGTTCATTCCTGTGGCCAGTGATTTAATCAATTATGTCTGCCTGAGGAAGCTCCAGTAAAAAAACTCTGGACACTGATGCTCAGTGAGGCTGCCTGGTTCATGAATGCACTTTCTAAACTCGTATTTTATTATTTTTAATATATATTTGAGCTGACATAGTAATTGTACATATTGACTTTTCAATACACGTGTATTCAGTGTATGATGTGTAAGATCAGATTCGGGTAACTGGTAGCCATCATCTCAGACAGCTATCATTTCTTTGTATTGGGAACATACTAAATGCTCTCTATGACTGTTTTGAAAGATCAAATTTACTGTTATCAACCCTAGTTATCATATTATGCTGTAAAACATTAGAAATTATTCCTACCCAACTGCACCCTAGTACCTGTTGATATCCTCTCTCCATCCCTCCTTCCCCCTACTCTTCTCAGGGGTAACCATTATTCTGGTCTCTGTTTTTGTGATCAACTTCTTCTTCTTTTTTTTTTTTTTTTAATATGAGGGTACTGGGTGTCGAACTCAGGACCTCACGCTTGCCAGGCAGGCACTTACGCCACTGAGATATGTCACCGGCCCGTCAACTTCTAAGCAACTAAATACAAGTGAGAACACGTGTTTGTCTTTCCGTGTCTGATTTACTTCCTTTAACATAATGTACTCCAGTACCACCCATTTTGCTGAAAACAACAGAATTTCATTCTTTTTTTATGGCTGATGAACATTCCACTGTGTTTATGCCACATTTTCTTTATCCATTCACCGATGGGTACCGTGGTCGACAGTGTATCTCAGGCTGCAGTGACCAGTGCCGCAACAAATGTGCGAGCGTGAGTGTCTCTTCAACACTTCCTGGGTACAGACCCAGTAGCGAGATTGCTGGAGCACGTGGTAGCTCTGTTTCTAGTTTTTTTGAGGAATCTGCATACTGCGTTCTACAATGGCCGCACTAATTTACACACCCGCCACTGTGTCTGAGACCCGTCCCTTTCCTCCGCAACCTTGCCAGCATTTGCTATTTTTTCCTTTTGTTCATAGTTATTCTAACTGAGGTGAGGTGTTAGCTCCTACTTCTGATTTGGACTTCCTAGATGATTTTCAAAGAGCATTTAAAAAATACACTCATTGGCCATTTGTATATCTTCTGTTTTTTAGATTTGTAAAATTAAGTTTATTGGTACAATTTAGATATACATAATGATCACATTCTCATAGAGAATTTATACCTGTACATGATATATCCTGGTTCTTCTTTTTTTTCCCCAATCCCCTCCCCTCCAACCCCGCTTCCCTTCCTTATTTACAAAGCTTTGTTTCCGTTTTATACTTATTATCATTTTTATTTTCCCTCCTCCTCCCTCCCTAGTTCCCCTTTCTTTTGAACAATTTCTTCCTGTTTCACAATACCTTTTATACACTTTATAAAAGTATTTACCCTTTTGGTTTCTTTCATCCTATTAGAAAGCTTTTGCATGGCAAAAGAAATTACCAAGAGTGAAAAGACAATCCACAGAATGGGAAAAAATTTTAGCCAGTTGTCCCTCAGACAAAGGACTAATATCTAGAACATATAAAGAAATGAAAAAAAATTAGATCCCCCAAATTTAAAGACCCAATCCAAAAATGGGCATCTGAGGTGAATACACACTTCTCAGATGAATATATACAAATGGCAAATAAATATATGAAAAAATGTTCAACATCATTGGTCATTTGAGAAATGCAAATTAAAACAACACTGAGATTCCATCTCACCCCAGAAAGAATGGCTGTCATCAAGAAATCAACCAGTAACAAATGCTGGAGGGGCTGGAGGGAAAAGGAACCCTTCTCTACTGTTGGAGTGTAGACTGGTGCAACCACAGTGGCAATCAGTGTGGAGATTCCTCAAAAAGCTAGGATTAGAGGTACCATTTGATCCAGCTATTCCTCTTTTGGGTATCCTCCTGGAAGAATTAAAAACATCATACCACAGCGATATGTGCACCCATGTTTATAGCAGCAGTTTGTAATAGGTAAATTTGTAAACAACTCAAATGCCCATCAACTGAGGAATAGATAAAAAAAAGATGTGGTTTTTTTTAAATACAATGGAGTACTACTCAGCCATAAAGAAGGATAAGCTTGAGACATTCCTAGGTAAATGGATGCACCTTGAGACCATACTCTTAAGTGAAATAAATCAGACACGTGTAAATATTGCATTATTTCTTTGGTGTATACCTTCTTTTGAGAAATATCTATTTAGGGTATTGCCTATAGTTTAATTAGAGTTTTTTCTGTTTTCTTTCCTTCCATTCCTCTTTCTTCCTTCCTTTCTTCCTCTTTTTCTGTTGAGTTCCTTAGATAGTCTAGAAGTTCATCCCTTATCAAAAGAATATTTTGCAAATATTTTCTCCATTTCATAGGTTGTCTTTTCATTCTGTTGATTGATTCCTTTGATGCTAGAAGCTTTTTAGTTTGATGTAATCCCATCTGTCAAGTTTTGCTTTGTTGCCTGTTGTTTTGGAATCATGTCCAAAAAAATCTTTGAGTAGACAAGAGTCCTGCAGTGTTTTCCTTGTTTTCTGGTGGTGGGTTCACAGTTCCAGGGCTTATATTTAAATCTTTGACCTATTTTGAGTTGATTTCTGTACAGGGTGAGAGGGATTTCATTTGTTCTGCATATGAATATCCAGCTTTTCCAGTAGTGGTTAGCAAAGAGTCTTTCCTTTCTCCAGTGCATTTTCTGGTTGCCTATGCTAAAAAATCAGTTGGCTGTAAATATGTGGATTTCTTTGAGTTCACTGTTCTGGTCTAATGTGTCTGTTTCTATGCCAGTGCCATGCTATTTTGGTTACTGTAGCTTTGTAGTATGTTTTGAAGTCAATATTTTTGATGTCTCCAGCCTTGTTCTTTTTGTTCAGTGTTGATTTGTCTATTTCTGGTATGTTGTGATTTTTGTGCACATTTTAGGAGTGTTTTACTATGTCTGTGAAGAATATTATTGATATTTTCATAGGAATTGCAATGAATCTGTAGATTGCTTTCTGTAATATGGACACTTTAACAATCTCCCTTCATGTTCAAGCTGTGTCTTTACTGGTAAAGTATTTAGGGAGGATATCATTGGGTCTTTTGTTCAAAAAATCTGTTCAATTGGGCATGGTGGTGCACACCTATAATCCCAGGACTTGGGAGACTGAGGCAGGAGGATCGCCATGAATTCAAGGCCAGCCTCAGCTACAATAGTGAGTTCAAGGCCAGCCTGAACTATATAGCAAGACCTTGTTTCAAAAAACAAACAAACAAAAAAAGTCTGTTCCGCCAAGTCTCCATCTTTCATTTGGGGAGTTTAATCTGTTTGTGATGAGTAAAGACATACTCCTCCATTGTGTTATTTATTTCTTTTGGTTATTTTTGTATATCTTTTGTTCCTTTCTTCCACTCTTGTCCATTTGTTTTGGTGTTTTTTATTGAAGGGGTTGATTCTTTTCTTTCTCTTGTGTCTCTGCTGTGCTCTTGAGTTCTGTACCTTCCTGCGTCTTTACTGTGATTGTGTTAGTGGCTTTCTGTCACAAACCCCTCAGAGAGTGAACTCACAGGAGAAGGGTTATTCAGGCCACAGTTTCAAAGGCTCCAGTGCATGACCTGTCATTTCGGTTACCTTTAAGCCTGCAGCAAGGCAGCATGTGGTGGCAGGGAGTGCAGAAAAGGCAGAATCATTCTTCTCGTGGCTGGGAAGTGAGAAAGAGAAAGTGGGACTGGGGTCCTGCAGTCTCTTTACAGGATGCCCCTAGTGACCTAAAGATTCCTGCCATGTCCCACCTCTTAAAGGCCCTGCCACATCCCAGGAGAGTCACACTGGGGACCAGGCCTGTGGGAGACACCCACCCAAACTGTAGCCGTGTCAGCTCTCATTCTGCCGCTTGTGGAGTGGGACTCCTGGGCATCTCTTGTAGGTCTAAGCCGGTAGTGCTGTAACCCGTGCTGGGTAGAGCGCTTCTGGTTGGCAGTTGTTTTCCTCTTCCCAGGACCGAGTGTGTAACCCCATTGCCTCCCAGCCCGCGAGGTCTCGGTTGAGAAGCTCATGTGGACGCCTCGGAGAATGAGCTAACACTTTTCTCTTGCCATTCTTAAGATCTTTCTTTCAACACAGTGGCTATAATGTGCTTTGGAGAGGATCATTTTTGCTTGATCTGTTAAGTGTCCTTTGAACTTTTTAGACTCAGATATCTTTATCTTTCCCAAGATTTGGAAAGCTGTCAGCAATTATTTAATTGAAGATGTTGTCTATGCTTTTCCTTCCTTTTCTCATTCTAAAATACCCATACTATGGATGTTTGATTAATTGTGTCCCAGAAGGCTTTTCTTTGGTGTTCTTTACTCTTTTATTTTTCCCTGTTTGGCTGGCTATTTCATAATCACCTGATTTCAAGCTCCCAAATCCTTTCTTATTATGTCTGACCCACTCTGCTGTTGTGACTCTTGTCTGTATTTTTAGTTCATTTATTGAGTTTTTTTTAGCTCCAGGACTTCTATTTGATTCTTTTTAATAAACTCTTATCATTTTGCTGAATTTCTCATTCATATAATGACCTGTTTTCATTGAGTTGTCTGTATTCTCTTGTAAATTGTTGTGTAAACCCCTAAGCACAATGCTGTATTTTTTTAAAGTGATTTGCCGATTTTCTCTCCTTGGGTTTGTTGCTGGAGTGTGACTGTGTTCCTTGGGAGTTGTCGTCCCCAAGTTTTTGTCCATGTGCCTGGCAGGTCAGTGTAGCAGGGGGGCTTTTGTAGTAACCTTTCTCTTGGTGATGTGTCCTGCGATGTTGGTTGGAGAGGCCACACTGGCTTCGCTCCAGGTGGGTAGTTCCATGTACTTCCATAGCTTCTTTAGCTGTAACCAACACTGATGGTGTCTGCAGATGGGCTTGGGGGCTTTGCATGCAGGGCTTGTGGGACTGCAGCTCTGGGTGCAATGGGGCAAGATCAGTGGGTGTAGTGCATACCTGGTTGCGGTTGTGAGGTGGCTGGCAGTCTCCATGGGTGGTGTGGAATGGGGACACCCCAGTGGGCCCAGGAGGTGTGACACAGTGTGCCTGGCAGTGAAGCAGGCTATGTCTTAGTATCCGAGGGCCATCCCAGTAGCCCAGGTGAGGCACCTGACAGTTACTGAGGGTGGCACAGGTAACTTTGCAGGGCCTCTGGGGGCCAACCTACTCAATATGGACTTCTTCCTGGGGCCAAGGGTAGATGGGCAGAGTTGCCTGTCTGCTTCTCAGGCTGCAGTGGTCCAACCTTTGAATCAGGAAGATGGATGGGTGAGGCAGGGTGTCTCTCTGCTCCCCCGGCCCTCTGTAGCCAGAGCTGCTCAGGGCTGGCTGCTTCCTAGGGCTCAAGAATGGGTGGGCAGTGCCACCCAGTTCTTTCCTGGGACCCCTTGTAGGCTGAGCCACTCAGGGTGGGCCATCCAGGTGCTTTCTGGGCCACAAGAGAGTGAGGATCATGGTCACAGAGCTGGGGCAGCCACATGGCTAGGGACAGCTGCATGGCTGCTTCCCCCAATCTCAGTGGGCTGGGTCTTAAATTGATGCTAGGCAGCATGGGCTGGGTTCTTTCTCCAGGACAATGTGGCTCCCCAAGCTGTGGGGGGCCACAGGCTTTTCTAGCAGCTGATGCCATAGGTGTCTGTCAGTGAGGGCTTCTGGTGGCCTCTAGTTATCCTCTGTCCCCAAGGGAACCCCGTCTTGGAGCATGATTGGTCTCAAGAGATGTGATCTTAGCTCCCTGTGTGCCGTTCCCTGTTTATAAGGCCATGCGCACCTCTGTGCTCTGTGACGTCTCTGCCACATTTTGGCTGTGCCTGGCAATCTTCCTCAGACACCCCATTCTGGTGATGCCACCCTTGGTGATGCCACCCTTGCCAGCACATTGAGGTGCCTGGAGGGTGACACACCATGACTCCATGGGGAGGACATAGGTGTTCTGTGTCTAAGACCCTCCCAGACCTTGCCCTCTGTGCATCCTGTGTAAGAAAAGTGAAATTGTCAGTGTAGAACTTGGCTACGTTCTGAGTTATTTGAGTGAATTACAGAACCCAAGGGGAGTTGTGGGAACCCCTGGGTTTGTAGACAGTTGTTCAGGCATGGGAGTGGCCTGGGGACCCTGAAGTTGTGGTTGGTGTCTAAAGTGAGAGCAATCTTGTGGAGTCCTGAGTCCTCAATTTGTGGAATCTGTGCCATCTCTGGATGGCTGGTGTCAGAATTGGAGTGCAAGTTGCCAACTGGCGATAGATGGTTGTACAGAAGTTTGGTGGGGAAGCGAGCCTCCCACTCCTCCCAGCCTTGCCACCTACGTGCAACAGGCCAGGCCAGTCCCAGAGAAGGGCCACAGCCACTTTTGCTTCAACGGGCCAAGTGATGAGGGTAGGTGTCTTGTTCCCCATTAAGTTCTTCTGCAACCATCATCGATTAATTTTAAATCTTGCTTTCTGAGACAGGGTCAGGATGGGGAACCAAAGATTAACCAAGCAGTATGGAAGTGGTTCAGGAGAGGGGAAATGAATTATTTCCAGAACTGGGCTCTTCCCATCCCTTCTCAAACTCTGGAGAATCACAGTTCACACAAACACGAAGGAACTTGATCTTCAGATGAGAATCAGATGGTATTTATGTCTTACACAAAGTGCTTAATGGCTGACGACCATTCTTAGGAAAACCCTGCAAAACACTGGGAATTGTTACAGGCCATCCTTCCAGTGCTGCCAGGCCTGTACCCAGCTCCCGAGCCCAGCCCTCGGCAGCAGCTTCTTGGCTGTTCTGTGCCATGGTCTTCCCAATAGAGGCTTTTTGTGTGCAGACTGGATTCATTTTCCCTGAAAACCACAGAGAGGCCTAAATCTGTAATCTGCGTTTGATTAATGGCCTTCTGTGTGCCCATGTATAAAGCATTCTCCATGACCTGTAATCTATTCACTTTTTTTTTTTTTTTTGGTGCCGGGAACCTTGCACTTGCCAGGCAGGCGCTTGTGCCACTGAGCTATATCCCTGGCCCTCTATTCGCTTTGAGATTTAAACATTTCTCCCCCATAAGATTAACAATTCCCTGAGGGTAGGCACGGAAACTATATTATACGTTGCAGTGTCTCCAGTGCCTAGCACAGAGCCAAGCCTCTATGCATATTGATCAAATAAAATGCAGAAACTACAGCAATGATGAAATGCATCTGTCAGAGGACAGTCAAGTGACCTTGAAAAAATTATTCTGTGTCTGTGTTTTGCTTCAAGAAAGGGGACAGTTACAGTTTTGTGAGATGCTACAGATTAGGGATAAAAAACAAACGCAAAGAAGCCAGTCTTGATTCTGGCAGAGTGGACAGCTGCACAAAGGGTAGGAACCAAAAACAGAACTCTGTGGAGCAGTCATCACTCTCTGTATGTAGGCTTAAGGTTACTTCCTGGAGCAAAGTTGGGAAAACTTTTTACAGCTTAGAAAACTGTTGGAAATTAGATGATTGTTTCTTTTTCCAAACTACCTCACCATCTCAATTTTATTTCTGACCACTCCACTCAGCCACCTGTTCGGTTAAGATTTTGCCTAGAGCAAAGGAGAAAGCAGTCGTCCCTATGATTGGGTCTAGAAGCTGCAAGCAAGTTTGAGGCCTGTGGGATGAGCCTTGGGCTGACCAGGAGCTAGATGCACTTTGTGTTAGCTTTATGTTTCTGTAACAAATACCTGAGATAACTTATAAGGAGGGTTCAAGCCATGGTCACTTGACCCCATTGGTTTTGGGTCTACCACAGGTGAGGCAGCACATAATGGTGGAAGTGCTCACCTCACAGCAGCCAGGAAACAGAAACAGGAAGTAGCTAGAATCTCAATATCCCCTCCAGGGCACAACCCTAGTGACCTCATTTCCTTCTGCTTGCCCCCACCTCCCAAACACTCCACCACCTTCCTGTAGCATTGTGGGCTGTGAGCAAGACTTCAACACAGGGACATTTGTCAGGGACATTTGAGATCCAAATCATACTAACTCTGGAGTGTTGCTACCCCCAACTCCTGACCTCTCCTCTTGGTGACATGAAGAGTAGGGCAGAATGTGCATCAGACCAAGGCTGTGCTCTGCCCCCTGCAAGGCCTATTATTATGGGCTCAAGAGTATCCTCAAAAAACATAAGTTGAAGCTCCTGTGAACGTGACCTTACTTGGAAATAGTCAATGCAGATGTGATTAGTGAGGACAGAGCCCTAGTGGAGTAGGCTGGGTCCTTAATCCAGTGTGACTTGTGTCTTTGTAAGAAGAGGAGACACAGATGCCCAGACACCCATGGAAAGATGCCCCTGTGATGACAGAGACACAATGAAATGCTGCCAGTGCCAGCCAAAGACCTCAAGGACCGTAAGCCACCACTAAAAGCCAAGATGATGCAAGTATGGCATCTCCCCTACAGGTTTCAGAGGGAGTGCTTCCCTCTGACGCCTTGTCTCAGGACTCGGAGGCTTGAGAAGGAGGGCAGTGCACTTCTGTTGCTTGAAGCCTCCCAGGCTGTGATGCTTTGTTGCTCTAGGCCCAGAAACCAAGTCTACCTGGGTTATGGAAGGACCTCCCAGGTGAGGGCGAGGCCTACACTGAGGGGCTCACTCCTTGGTTTCCACCTCCCCACACTCACAGCTCACGGTGAAGGTATTTGTTGTGCGCCAGTACTGTCTATATGCTATTGCTCGCAATTTGTTTTTCAATTGCCTCATTTGAAAATGTTAAATAAACTGTAAAAGGAAGCTGCACATTTCTATAGCACATCAATCCCGGCGAGGAGGTCTTGGTGGAGGTGGACTCATATGTTATTAGAAAGACTGGATAATATGGTAATGCAGCCAATTGGAGAAATCAGTGGTAATATGTGACCTTAAAAGAAAAATCATTGACAGCTCTGTTAGAAAAAATACCCCCAAAGAAACAACAGAAACATTTCTCCAACACTGAAGCTCACACTCATCCCCAGGGCCCAGATATTGGTGTTTAAGACCATTCTGCAACTAAAAGAGAAAAGATTTTGTTGGGAGTTGAGAGTGTGGTTTGGAGGCAAGAAAAATCATGTCAGGACAGGTAATAATAACTATAAAAATGGTGATTCTAGGAAAGGGTGAATTTTATAGAATATGCCTTATCCTCATCATTTTTCATAATGGAAAAGTGCTTCTATCTGTGGATGTTTTACTTTTTTGGTAAACACATACCTGTTTAAAATATATGGCTACAGATCTTTAGTGTGAGCAAGAAGGAGTAACTTGAAATTTGTCAGCCAGATAAAAGAACGAGTGTAAAGAAATGCTGCCATGAACTCTAAGGAAGTGCAGGTAGCAGCTAGAAAGTGCTATGGCCATGGGTAAGCCTAGCTGATTTCACAAAGTAACCAATTAAAGAATAAGCTTGTGTTCTTTGATAACAAATCAACCAAATGTTCTTAGATGAAAATGTGCTAACCCTAGACTTGCTGCTGCTTTTCACAGAACAATACCTCTGGATGACTCTACTAATTATAACAAGATACCAATAAGACAGATGCCCGTGAGCTTCCAATTATGCTAATAGACCAGAGTAACAAATCATCATTATTGGAGAATAAGTAGAGGCCACATACAAAACTTCATGAGCACTTTATTCATACGAAAGACATCAAGGCGCAAAAGTTAACATCATTAAGGGAGACAAATGCATAAAGTCTCCGGGTACAAGTGCAGTCCCTCTGTAATAAGCAGAAACTTACCTCGGGGCCCACTGGCTCAGGTTTGAATCCACTTGATTTGTTTAACCATGTCCACACCAAAACTCAACCCAAGATCTGCTATTCCCCAGTGAGGTCGAGGCAATATTCTCTTTCTCTGGGATCTGATAAACTATCTAGAATTCCAGAAGGGTGTAAAATAACAGTGATCGAACTTATGGTTATTGAAATCCTAGGACAATGTAAAGAATGTAACCTTGGGAATATGTAAGAATAAGAATGAGATAAAAGGGCCTGTGAGATGGCTCAGCGGCATATGCGCCTGCCTGGCAAGCGCGAGGGCCTGAGTTTGACTCCTGGTACCCACATACGAAGAAAGGGCCGGTGATATCGCTCAGCGACACGGGCGCCTGCTGGCGCGTAAGGTCCTGAGGTTGACCCCCGGTACCCACAAAAAAAAAAAATAAAAAAAAAAATAAAAATAAAAAAGCGATAAATTAAAGCGACGGCACCAACATTATTGTAACCACTCTGCGTATGAGGGCATTCATCAATTTTGCAATTTTTATGGGATCATTTGCATTTGAAGGGTCTTAGAACACTAAAGGGAATTAAGATGTTAGAATTGGGATTTTAATTAAGTGTCTAAAAGAGCTGGGTTAAGTTTGTAATCGAGGTTTATATTGATTGGGAAAGTTTATTTTGTTAAATCTATAATTTTTATAAGTTGTAAGTAATTGTAAATATTTAGGAACACATTGATTATTTAATACCTAGAGGAACCCTAATTATCTAATAAATTCTTAAGACTGATAATTGGGACATTGCCTAAATTACAATTAGTAGCAAATACCCCTCTGTTCACAAAAAGTCCCCTCAGGCACTAAGAAATCCCTCAGCACTGAAAATGGAAAACCAGCATTTTTCTAATATATAGAACAATAAATTCAGATGTTATAAAAATAAATGTCCCCACCCCTGTAGTACTGTGAATTGAACCCAGAAACTTCACACTGAGCTACATCCCCAGTCCTTTAGTTTGTATCTTGAGACAGGGTCTTGCTAAGTGGCTAAGTTGTCCAGGCTGTGTTCATACTTGTAATCCTCCTGTCTCAGCCTCTCAGAGTGCTGGGATTACAGACCCATGCCCACTTTGCACCAACTATAATTACCTCTTGAATCACACTTTGGGAAATATCCCCTTCTGGAAAGAAGTTTCCAGAACCTAGTACATAATGCAGAGCTACACTTCTAAATTTCTAGGCTGGAAGTATTTATTTCTAGAAGCTTCTAAGGAATATCAGAATTGGAGCCTGAGTCTGAGGTACAGAATTACCCACAAGTCTTAGCCATATAAAATGACAATTGTTATTATCTCACACAGTTTCTGAAGGGCAGGTAGGCATCTGGCTCAGCTCCATCACGATGTCCCAGTTGAGGTGTGGGCTGGCTGTGGTCATTTGAAGGAAGCTCAGAACTGGAAGACCCACTCCTCAGCTCTCTGTGGGCCTTGTGTGTTAGTCAAACAAACACATAAGATAACTGATTGCTGTAGTTTGCATCTGGATGGTCACCTGAAGGCCCATATGCTAAAGGCTGGGTTGTTGGCCTGTGATGTTATGTGGAGGTGGTGGACCCTCAGTAGGTGGGGTGCAGTAGAAAGAAGTTAGGTTATTGGGATGTGCTCTGGAAGGGGACAATGAGACCACAGCTCTCCTCTCTCTCCTTCCCAGTGCCCATGAGGTAGCAGCTTTGTTCCAGCACTTTCTCTCGCCCTCATACACTTCCCTTGCCACATGTGTAAAGTCAATAGGGCACAGTGACCATGGACTGAGACCTCTGAAACTATGAGCCATAATAAACTTTTCTTTTTAAATTGATTACCACAGATATTTTGTAACAGAGACAGAAAGCAGAGTAACATCAACTTACAAAGCAAAAAGCTTGACTTTGGCTCACAGTTTTGGAGGAGTTGGCCCATGGCTACTTGGCCCTGTTACTTTTGGGCCTTTGGTGAGGCAGCACATCATGGTGGAGAACAAAGCCATTTACCTCCTGGTGGGAAGCAAAAGAGAGCTAGGAAGAGGAAGTAGCTAGGTCCTTTATCCCCCAAGGCCACGCCCCCAATGATCTCACTTTCTCTCACTAGGCCCCACCTCCTCCCAGTAGTGCTGTGATGTGGGGACCAAGCCTTTAACGCAAAAGCCTTCAGGGGACACTTACCAGACCATAGCACCTTAGTTCCCTGCTGGCCGTTGGCTGGCATTGGCTGGCGTTCTCCATTCCCTCCCTGGTAGGTGGCCTCTGTCTTGTGTTCAGCAAGGCAGCTGGCATCCCCCAGCATGTGGGCCAGGAGAGCCCAGCAAGCAGGCTGTGCAGAGCCTCTTCACGACCTGGTCTGCAGTTGAGTAGCTGCGTTCTGCATTGTCCTGTTTGTGCGGAGTCAGTCCACCCGCCACAGAGAAGACGGCAATGAGGCTGTTTTTCTCGCAGGAGGCACATGAGAGGATCTGCTGACCTGTCTCACAACCACCGTAGCCCCCAAGTGGGAGCACTGCAGACAGAGCCAGGGTTGTTTCTGTTTTTTGTTTTGGTTTTTAGAGGCAAGGTCTTTCTGTGTAGTTTAGGCTGCTCTTGAACTCACTATGTGGCCCAGGCTGGCCTTGAACTTGTGACAATCCTCCTGCCTCAGCCTCCTGAGTGGCGGGATTACAGGCGTGGACCACCACACCGAGCAGATGGATTGTTAGTCTGACCGTGGAGCACTCTCCAGTGTGCACATTTCCTTTTAGAGTGTGCACGTCACCTGGGGTGGAGACACCATGTCAGAGTTTGTAGAGGTTTCATTCCATAGTTAGCTGGACCCAAGGAAGGCCCACATGGCACAGGGGTCATGGTGGAGAAGCTGCTCCTGGCATGGCGGACAGGAAGTGGAGTGAGAAGGGAGGAGACAGTGAAGATCAACCCTTCCAGGCTGCACCCCTAGGTACCTGTCTCTTCAGACCAGACCCCACCTAACAGCAAGTCAGCTATAAGTCCCCATAATCCAACCTCTTCTAAAAGTCCCACCTGTGAGTGCAGGAGGCTTTTGGGGGGACATCTAGACATAACCCTGAACATTGTATAGATACGGGGCACCGAGTGTCAGAAGGTTGTCTAAGTCCAGAGTAGTCCGCAGGGCTAGACAAGGGTTTCTGAAATGAGGCGGCACACTTTCCCAGAGGTGGGACTTCTTAGGCCTCCAGTCCCTCGGTGGGTTGAGGAATCCGGGGCTCCCTGAGACACCCTCCCATGGAGGTGCTTGCTAAAGTTGTCCTCGAAGGTAGTGTGAGGAAAGAGCCTGGAAGAAGCAGCCCCAGAGAAGCAGTGTCTCAGGACCGGGGGAGAGAGCCGGGATGCCATGCCTTTTTTGCAATCAAGTGCGAGTTTCAACCCCCGTGTTGGGAGTGGGAGTGAAGAGCAGTGCTAATGATACAGTGACCCCAGGGTTACCCCTTGGCTTCTCTAGAGCAGTTAGAGCGCATGCTCCTCAGGCTCTCGCTGGTCGTTCAGGAAGTATTGCTGAAGCAGGGTGCTCCGTGGTCTCCAAGAGCCGGAAGGCATCCTCTCTCCTCTGGGCCCCAGGCTAGGCCGCTTCCTGCACCATGTCTCCTGCCTCAGCACCGTTTCCCTGGGAAACGGGAGGCAGGGATGAGTGTGGAGAACGAGACCTTTATAGGGAGGAGGGTGGGCCGCTGATTTTTTTTCTGTGAAGTAGGAAACAGCCTTTGTTGCAAGTATGGAGAGGTCTTAGATTCTTTGCCACAGGGGGTAGAAAAGGAAAGGTGGATGCCATGAATTTATAGCAGCCATAACATCCCTATTTGTGTAATTTTTCCCTAGTAGCACTCAGCAGCTTGAGTGTATTAAGAAAGCAGATGGGTGTTTTTCAAATTTGTTTCTTTAGGTTTAAAATGGATTTCTTATACACAGCACATAGTTGGGTGTTGAATTTTTTCCTTGTAATCTGGCAATCTCTGACTCTTAATTGGGGTGTTTAGCCCATTTACATTTTAATGTGATTATTGATATGGCTGAGTTTAAAACTACTGGCTTGCTCTTCATTCTCTACTTGTCCCGTCTGTTCTTTGTTCCATTTTCTTTCTTCTTCCTCTGTTTGGAAAGTGAGTCACTTTTACGATTCCATTTTATCTCCTCCCTGGGCTTAGTAACCCTAACTCTTCAGAGCATGTTTTCCTGATTGTTCTGGAGTTTATAGTATGGTCTTTAACCACTGTCACCCTCTGCTGATGTCACCCTCCTTCATGCAGAGAAGACTGCCAGCAGAATGCTTCTGTCTTTCCGCCCTTCCCTATTTTCCTTTTTCGTACATGTTGTAAACCATATGCTGTTACTATGTTTTATTTAGTGAATTATCTTTTTTTTTTGTGTGTGTGTGTGTGTGTGTGGGTACCGGGGGTAGAACTCAGGACCTCGCGTGCCAGCAGGCGCCCGTGCCGCTGAGTGATATCACCGGCCCTTTTTTCGTATGTGGGTTCCAGAAGTCGAACTCAGGCCCTCGCGCTTGCCGGGCAGGTGCTTATGCTGCTGAGCCATCTCACCGGCCCTAGTGAATTATCTTTTAATGGCATTTAAGGAAAAGTCCTTTGTATTTATCCATGTAATAGCTCTTCCAGTGTCTTTATTCCTTTGTGTAGATGCAGATTTATTTGTGAGATCATTTCCTTTATTCTTTCAACTTTTGTATGTTGGTCATTTTCTTTATTTTTACCATGCTTCGGGAAGTATCTTTGCTGGGTCTAGAATTCTAGGTTGCCAATTCTTACTTTATTCAGTATTTTAAATTATTGTTTTATTTTCTGGCCTACAAAAGGTCTGAAAAAAAAAAGATTGTGCTGTGCCTCTTACAGCACATGTGTCTGCTCTCTGGCTGCTTACGGAATTTTTTCTTAGTCACGGTTTTAAGCAATTTGATTATGATTTACCTTGGGGGTCTTCATGATTCTTATGCTGAGGTTTAGTGAGCTGAGTGTCTTAGATCTATGGGTTTACAATTTCCACCCAGTTTGGAAATTTTTGGTGATTATTGCCTCAAATTTTTTCTACCCCATGTAAAGCCACAGTTCAGAGAGACTCCAACAGTTTATGCCTACTCTGTTCATTTAGAATTCTTTTCTTTCTTTTATCTTTGAATCGTTCCTAGTGATGGCTTCAAGTTCAGCAATCTCCTGCAAAGGCTAAGCTAGCACATTTTGTTATCTGACTTTGCAGTTGTGTCCCTTGACGTTCTCCTGTGGGGTCTGTCACACATGTTCCTCCCCAGAAGTGGCTTCAGCTCTGTGTCCTGCTGACCCCACTGCACACTGACCCCGACCCTTTACCAACTGCGCTCTTGGCATGCTTCTGGTTAGGGTGAGGCTGAAGGGGACAGGTATGATGCCCCTTCAGGAGGTGGCACAGGAGGGAAGAGGTTGCCCCCAGCCAGCAGGCCCCTGCCCTGGCACCTGTCCAGCCAGGTCAGCACTCATGCTCCTGGTGACCCTAACACGGGGCAGGCCATGGTGACTGGTCTAGAGTCTGACTGACAAAGGATCCCTCTCGAGAACCCCAGCTATGCCTGTGCCAGGCGGCCAGGCCTGCTGTTACTTGCATGTCCCCTCCAAGACTCATGGTGATGCTTGACCATCACTGTGACAATGTTGGGAGGCCAGGCCCTTTAAGAGGTGACCCATGATGGATGAAGGCCATTATGGAAGGAGTGGGCAAGTCGTCTCGAGAGTGGCTTTGTTCCAAAAGCTCCCTCATGCTCCTGACCTTTCTGTCATGCCCCCCTCATGCTCACTTGCACTTCTACCATGCTGTGACGGAGCACAAACGCCCTCACCGGATGCAGCCCCTCCATCTTGGACATCCCAGTCTCTAGAAATCAATTTCTTTATAGATCACCCAGTCTGTGGTTCTCTGCTGCAGAAGCGCCCATGGACTAGGACAAGGTCCCAGGTGTGTCCCGCCCCTGCGGTCTGGTGTGACGGGGTGGCCTCCACCCATGCCCTGGGACACCAGGAATACACCACAAGTGGCACGGGTCATCGTTTATTGAGAATTCACACAAGGTAACGTCATACAATCAGTCATTTCCAGGGTTTCATAAAAATGATTGTCACTCACTGTGCTTCACAAAAAATTTCTTTTAATGAATAAATAATTCGATGAAATCAAAAATATTTACAATATAAACACACGGGAAAGCTTTGGATCTGTGAGTCTGACCATGTTGCAGTTTTGAACTGAGTCCTCCCGGGCTTTTCCCTTGGAAACCATACAAATCTGATAGAAACACCTCCTACTCCATAGCTTTGTTCACTACACATTTACTGGTTAGTCCTGGAAAGCTGGGTAAGCTTCTATTATGTGACATGTTAAAATACAAATATTAACTAAAATAATATATTATCATAATGCCAGGTAGCATTCTCCACAGAACAAAAACATACACTCAGCTGGAACAACAGGAAGATCACAGGCCACAAAAAAATACCCCAAAGGTACAAATTCCTTCATAAGAATATAATTGTGCTCTTCAGTCGACCAGATGCGACGCCACTCTACCAAGCCGGTGATGGTGACAAGGAGGACGGTATCTGACGACCATATGCTCTGTGTTTCTGTCAGGCAGCAGCATGGCTGGGAATTGGGCAGTGCAAGCAGTTTATAACACTTTCTTGGGCTCTTAATAAGAGCCAATTATGCAAAGCAAAATAAGCGTATTGAGAAGTCTCCATCTCATCTGCACGAACACCATGAACCATCTTGGCCTTGTGGTAGGAGAAGGTTTGTCTGCAGAGCCGGTTACGTCATCAGCCAGAATTCAAGTATTCCAGGGCCACCTCATAGCAGAACTTGTACTGATCCTGGAAAACAGAAGGGGACACTGTGAACTCTGTCCCATCTAAACACGACTCTATGAGGTACTTAGGACAGATGATAGTGTTAATTGGAAGAACTCAAACTGATAAGGATTTGGATTAGAAATGAATCAGAAAGTCACCATTCTGAGCCAAAAATACATTCAGTGTTTGTGACTACTTCCCTGCAGAGCCTGATGAAAGTATTCTGATACCTGTGCCCATCAGCATTCCTGGAAATGCCCACAGTCCACCATCCCTATCTGTGGGTGCCACACACTTATATTCAACCACTCTCAGGCCAGAAATATTTGAAAGGGAACTGTGTCTCTACTGAACACAGAAGTTTTTTTTTTCTTGTCATCATTTCCTAAACAATTATTTGTGTAGAATTTACACTGTATTGGATGTAAGAATCTAGAGAAGGCCAAGTATACGGGACAACGTGGGTAGGTCCTATGCAAATGGGATACCACTCTGCAAAATGGACCTGAGCATGTGAATGCTGATATCCGTTGGGGATCTTGGAAGAGATGCCCCATGAATACAAAGGGACGACTGTGTGTTTGTCCCCACACGTTTACTGGTATAGCCACAACCTGCGCTTCCTCCGACTTTCAGTCTCAGGACTTCCTCAGCTTTGTGAGAATTTATTAGCTACTTCTTAATTACCATGGCCCTTCCCTGGACCCTGATTTGGAGAAGCCCACCACGCCAGCGCAGAGGGTGAGACAGGATGAGATGGCGCCACAGGGCAATGTCCCTAACATGTGCCGCGGGGTGTGGAGGTGAGATATCGGGGAGGATGCAGAAGGTGGTGGTGGCAGATGCACTGTCCCTGGAGGAGAGGACCGACACGTGCACAGAGCTGGATAGGGGACTCTGCCTTCCAGCTGTCCTGGTGTCTGTCTGGGTCCTGACATGACTGTGACCAGCATCCTCTTTTACTCTCAAGTGTACCATTTTGGATGACAAAGTATATGGACATTCATTGTAATTGGGATGAAACAGGCATTCCAGGGAGAGAAGAAAAGGAAAAGGCATAAAAAGAAAATGTCTGAAATTCTCTGGGAAGCACAGACAAGTTCTTAATCAGTGAATTCATATTTCTGGATTTTTAAAAAATATGAATACATTGTGCATATTAATGGGGTTGAGTGTGTTATTTCCGTACACGTCTATAGTGTGTACCGATCAAATCCAGTCTCCCTTTCCCCCTTCCTGATCTCCAGCAGTCACAATTCCGCTTTCAGGTCAATTTTTATTTTTAAGCTTTTTTGTGTGAAGGACCAGTCTATTTCTGTATCTGTCTTATTTCACTCAAAGTCCTCCAGTTCCCTCTATTTTGCTGCAAAGGGCAGGACTCCACCACGTCACTAGACCACGTTTTCTTATCCATCCGTCCGTCCGTTCATCCGCAGCTTGGCTGTTAGGAACGGCGCTGCAGTAGACGTGGGTGAGCACGCAGCTTGTTGTTATCCCGGTTTCATTTCAAGTGATATAGGAGGATCAAATGGCAGATCTATGTTTATTTTTTTAGGAATCTCCATACTTTTTTCCATAGTGGCCGTACTTTATGACCCTGCCAGCTGGTATATAAGGGTTTTTTTTCCCTCCTGCACATCCTCTTGAGCATTTCTTGTGTTTTTATTTATTTTTATCGTAGCCCTTCTAGCTGGGGTGAGATGGTATCTCACTGTAGTTTTGATTTGCATTTCCCTGATGGTTAAAGATATTGAGAATTTTTTTCATGTATTTGTTGGCCACTTACATTTCTATTGAGAAGTGTTAAGATCATTTGCCTATTTTTAAATTTAATTACTTGTTTTTTTTTTATTAAGGGTTTTGAGATCTTTATAATCCTGGAAACTCAGTGTCTGGCAGAAGGCCAGTCAGCAAGTCTTTTCTTGCGGCCGGGAGGCGTCTCTTCACGTGGATTGCTTCCTTGGCTGTTCCACCAAGCTAGAAGCTTTCCAGTTTGTTGTAATCCTGTCAATTTCTACTTTTGTTTCCTTTTTCTGGGGTTTTATCCAGAAAAGTCCTGCCCATACCAATGTCTTGAGGGGTTTCCTGTATGTTTTCCTTTGTTTCAGAATTTCAGGCCTGATTTTTAGTTTTTTGACCTAGTTTGAGTTGATTTTTATACAGAGTGAGAGACGGGGCAAGTATGTCAGTCTTCTGCAGATGAATATCCAGTTTTCCCAGCGCCATTTATTGAAGATTCTGTCTTTTCTCCAATGTATGTTATTGGCCCTTTAAGAATCAGTTGGCCATAGATGGGCTTATTTCTGGGATGTCTGTTCTGTTCCATTAGTGTATGTAAATGTTTTTATGCCAATACTATGCTGTTTTGGTTACTATGGCTCTGTAGTATGTCTTGAAATTGGATATTGTGATGTATCCAATCTTGTTCTTTTTGCTCATGATTGTGTTAACTATTTGGGGTAATCTGTGACCCCATATTAATTTTACGATTGTTTTTTGTCTAGTTGTGAAAAATGTCATTGCATTAAATTTGTAGATTGCTTTGGGCAGTATGGAGATTTAAAAATATTAATTTTTCTAATCCATAAACATAGGTATTTCCGTGGACTCTTGAGGTCATTCTATATGGAGAATCATATCTGTAAATGGTGATAGTTGTCCTGCTTTCCCATTTTTATATCTTTTATTACTTTCTCTCACCTAACGGTCGTGGCTAAAACTTGCAGTATTGTATCAAAGCAGTGCGAGAGTGAGAATGGCCAGCCTTGTCAGATCAGGACATGCAAATGCTTTCTGCTTTCCCCCATTCCATATGATGCTGGCTGTGGGCTTGGTGTAGAGAGCCTTTATTGTGTTGGGGTATATTATTTTGATTCCTGATATCTTGAAGTTTTGTTATCATGAAGACATGTTGAGTTTTATCATGAAGGAATGCTGAGTTTTGTCAATGCCTTTTCTGTACCTATTGAGGTGATCCTGTCTTTATCTTTTGTTCTACTGATATATTACATTTATTGATTTGCATACAGTGACCATCCTTGCATCCCTGAAATGAACAAGGTAAGCGATCTTGCTGTGCTAGTATTGTGTTAAAATGTTTGAATTTATGTTCATCATTTATGGTTTATTGTTTTTTTTTCTTTTCTTTTCTTGTGTCCTTGTCTGGTTTTCATAACAGGGGAATGTTGGCTTACTAGAGTTTGGAAGTGTTCCCTCCCTTTCAACTATTTGGGTAGGCCTGAACTAATTCCAGTTCTTCTATGGTTTGATAAAATTGAGCAAGGATGCTCTCTGGCCCTGGACTCTCTATGCTGGGAGTCTATCACTGCTTCCATCTCATTACTTGTTACTAGTCTAATCTGTTTTTTTAATGTCCTCAGGTGAAATTTTGAAAGGTCATATATGTCTAGAAATCTGTCCATTTCTTCTAGGTTTTTAAAATTGTTAGCATATAGTTTTAAATAATAATCCCTAATGACTCTTTGTATTTCTGTGGGATAAGTTGTAATATCTCCTTTTTCAGGTCTGATTTCAGTTTTTGGAGACTTCTCTCTTTTTTCTTGTTTAGTTTAGCTAAAGGTTTGTTAATTTTATCTTTTCAGAGAAACACTTTGTTTCATTGATCATCTGTATTCTTTTTATAGTTTCTATTTATTTCTGCTTTGATGTCTTATTTTTTATTTTCTTCTACTGATGTTGGGTTTGGTTTGTTCTTGCTTTTCTAATCTTTGAAGAGGTATCATTAGATTGTTTATTTGGAATTTTTTTTCCATAGGCACTAATTGCTATACGTTTTCATCTTAGTACCCCTTTGTTGGATCTCATATGTTTTGGTGTTACTTTTCCATTTTCATTTGTTTTGAAAAATTTTCAATTTTCCTTTTGATTTCTTCAGTGACCTATTGTTCATTCAAAACTGCATTGTTCATCTCCACACATTGGTATAACTTTTCAAATGTCTTATTTGAAATATTATTTCAGTATTTTTTTTTAATTAAGACTCATTTTGTGGCCTAAATACATGGTCATTCCAAGAGAAAGTTCCAAACACTGATGAAAAGAATGGTATTCTCAGCTGTTCAATGGTGTGTTGTAGTATAGCTTGACCCTGATGTTTCTTTGTTGATTTTGGGGGGTGGGGGTCTGGCTGATCTATCCGCTGTGTAAGTGGCATGTTGAAGACCCCCACTATTATTGTATTGGTGCCTCTCTCTCCTTTTATGTCTAATACATTATTGTTTGTTTTATAAAATGGGGCACTCTGGCATTGGGTGCATATATGTTTACAATTTTTATATCTTCTTGTTGAATTAATCCTTTGACTGTTTTATAGTGACCTTCTTTGTCTCTTAACTCCTTTTGTCTTAAGGTCTGTTTTGTCAAGATGTAAACGTAGGTACTTCTACTTGCTTTTGTTTTAAGTGCCATTTTCCATCCTTTCATTTTGAGTTGCTCTTCAGCAGCATACTTTTGGGGATTTAAAAAAAAATAATGCATTCAGCTAATCTCTACCTTTTAATTGGATAATTCAGTACATTTATCTTTACAGTTATTACTGATAGGTAAGGATTTACTCTTATATTTTGCTGATTATGTTCTAATTGTTTTGTATATCCATTTTTATTCCTTTTTTCATTTTTTTTTGTAGACTGATGGTTTATTTTATCAACAGTGTTGGATTCTTTTCTGGTTCTTTTTTATGCATGTGCTCTTTTAGTGGGATTTTTATTTTGCATACTTTCCTGATGGTAGTTACCTGTCTTTCACTTCTGGATGTGGGATTCCCTTAAGCATCCTTTGTAGTGCAGGTCTGGTGGTCACAAATTCCTTCCATTTTTGCTTGTCTCAGAAGGACTTTATTTCTCTTTCATTTCAAATTGATAGCCTTGCTGAATATAATAACCTTGGTTGGCAGTTATTTTTTTCCAGGATTTGGAATATGTCATTTTATTACCTTCTGGCCTATAGGAAATCTGCTGAGAAATTTTCTGTTATTTGTCTAATGGGGATATTCTTAAATGAGCCTTAGTGCATTTCTCTTGCAGGTTTTAGATTTGTCTTGTGCTTTGATGATTTTGAGTATAATATTCCATGGTGACTATTTCTGGGGGGCATGTCTTATTTGGGATTGTATAAACCTTCTCTAAATGGATGGCCATATATTCCCAAGATTGGGAACATTTTCTGCTATTATTTCAATGAACAGGTTTTCTGTGTCCTTAACTTTTTTGTCCTTGCCTTCAGGTAGGCCAAAAATGTGCATGTTTGTTTCTTTAATGCTCTCCCAAAGGTCTTCAGTGCTCTGTTCATTCTCCTTTTCCCTTGTGTCTGCCTGGACTCTTCTTCAAGGTCAGTTATTCTTCTTCTGCCTGAAATAGTGTTTTTGATGCTTTCAACTATATATATTTGACTTACTGGGAGCTTCATTTCCAAGATTTCTGTTTGGTTCTTTTTCAAAACCTCTGTCTCTGGGCTGAATTTCTCATTTATATCCACCACTGTCTTCCTAATCTTACTTCACTGTTAATCTGTGTTCTCTTGGAGTTCATTAAGCTTTTTAAATAATCATTCTTTTGAATTCTTTAGCAAGAACTTTATCCATTTTGATTTCTTGGAGCTGTTGCTGTAATTATGAGGCTCTTTTGGAGCTGTTATGTTACCTTGTTTTTCGTATTCTTATGCTAATATTATAGACAGGTTAGGTAGAAACATTATAGGCAGTTAGACAGGGTTAGGTCCTCAAAGAAGCCAGTGCGGAAGATAAGAACCATTACAACTGTGGGTGGAGGTGTGTTCCTGGAAGGCCAAGCCTCAAGACAAAGATGAAATGACTACACCTACATACTTCCCAGAGGGATAAACAAGAATGATTGATACTCTAAACAGGTATCAGTCACCTGGGTGGGGGATAAAGGTCCTTGTTCCTTGACCCACCCCTTCCAGGAAAGATCCTTGTTCTTTCCATGCACACTTGCTACGTGACTTGCTCCCCCACTGAATCAATATTACCTATGTGCCCATACTCGTAATCTTACTGGTTGATCATAGTTTTGTCCCGCCTCATACCAACCTTGTGATTTTGCTCTATAAAACCTCCCCTGTAAGTAGAGTTGGTGGCAACCCACTTTCCCAGTCCCCTTCTGTCTCTCTTAGAAGCTATTTTTCCCTCAATAAATATTTCCTACACGTAACCTCTGTTGTTCCTTAGAATTAATTCTTCCACTATAGGGAACATGAACTCGACGTATCGGACATCTAGCAGGGTGGGGATTATATTTACCTTATATTATTTGGATTATCTGGAGGTCCTATCTCATCCCTGTATCTCTATCATGTTGAAATTTTAGCTTCTGGCGCATCAGGTTTCCGTACCCCGTTTCCGAGGCGGCCTTCTTAGGCAGCAGCTTCTCCCGAGGCTGTGTCTGCAGGGTTGCGTCCTTATGCAGCATCGGCTGTTTCCAGGTGTGCACCACAGCAAAGTCCCTCTGTTGTCCTTTGGCAGTGATTACTGATTCTGGGCACAGCGTGCACCATGGAGGAGGCGGAGACCCACTGTCTCCGGGGCCACATGAGAGTGGGGCCGCTGTCGCAGTTCAGGCAGGCGCGCGCACCCCGCGGCGCGTGCGGGGAGCTCTCGGTGTGGCTGCTGCTACCACGGGAGTGGTGGGGTTTGCTCAGGCGCTGCTGGCGCTGGCTCTGCCACTAGGAAGCCTCTGCGCTGGGGCCCCAGCAAGGGAGGGCCCTGAAGCCCCTGTGCTGCGGCCGGTGAGTGGTGTGGCCCCGACGCGGCCCCGGGAGGGGCCGTGGGATCTGCAGCACCGTGGTGGTGCTCTGCCTTCGTCCCGACAGCAGTGATGGTGTGGGGTGCGCGGAGCAGCATAGGTGTGGTGGCAACAGGGACAGTGGTCTTCCTCATTGGCAGTGACAGTGCACAGCTAGAAGTGAGACTGCCTCCTCAGTCATGTGCCCTGGACACAGGTGGGATGGCTGCATCCAGAGGTAGCGATCTCCCCAGCGCAATGCAGCAGAATGTGTGGGGGACCAGAGATTGGGGCATGTAGTGGTTCCGACTCTGAGAATATTCCACACTCAGACAACATCCCAGCTTTCAAGATGGCTCCAGCTAAGCACCTGAGGTGTTTCCTGGAGGTGCTGTGAGGTCCTGCTCCCAAGCAGGACTACTGTGCAAAGTCAGGTTAGTTATTTGAGCTCCATGCCTGTGAGGATCGGGAAGGTTTCCAGAAGCTGGGATTGCCAGCATCCACGCTGACTGATAGGTGGGACTCTATTTGGATTTGGAATGTCCCTAAAAGGCCTGTTCCTAGCTGGTGGTGTTACTGGGTGGTAGTGGGACTTTAGGAAGTTGAAAGAGGTGGGTCACTGGGGCGTGCCCCTGAAGGGTGTGCTGGGATTCCAGTCTCTTTGCTTTCCAGCTGCCATGGCTCCCTCCTGCCGTGATGTTCTGCCATGATGCTATGACTCTGTTGGCATAAACAACAGGGCCACATGACCGTGAACTGGAACCTTTGAAACTGAACCAAAAGAAACCTTTCTTCAAGTTGTTTATCTCAGGTATTTTATCATAGTGACAGAAAGGTGACTAACATATTCTCTTTCACTCTTCCCCCACCTAGGGGAGATTCTCTTCTTCTCCTGGGTGGCACATGCTGGGGTATTTTGTTTCTCCTTCTATGGTGCTGTCCCAGGTCTCTGAATTTTATGAGGTTCTGGTCCCTCTCTTGTCCTTTGCCAGTCTTCTCTCATGGTCACTTGTCTCAACATGTGGCTATGTCCTTGTCACTTTGGTTCTTCTTCGTGGAGAAGGAAGTGAGTGCTGGCCACCTCCATTCCATCATTTTGGGTGCCCTGATCTTTCTTGGATCACAAAGTCTGGCCTGAGCAAGCCCTGTGTCAGGTGTGGCCTTGGTGGGGTCGGTGTGCCCGAAGAGGGCTTTCTGCACCTGTATTTATTTCTGCACTGTGCTCAGGGAACCACATCTGAGGGACTCTGAATGAGGAAGGGAGATGTGAGGCTTGAGGGTGCTTCTAGCTGTCACCTGCAGAGCCCAGACCTAGCACAGGGGCCCAGCAGCTCAAGGTTCTGTTTCTACCTCAGTGACAGACACACTTTTATAACTCATGACAGCCAGCAGGATTCTCTCTTTTCCCATCATAATTGCCACAACCAAGAAAATGTGCCTTTTATTTTTGGTTCAGCTAAATTGAAAATTTCCACACATTTAAATGTGCCTGCTAAATTTGTCACTGGAATTTCCCTTTCTTCACCTACCATCTGTTCTCTAAATACCCTAGTAGTCCAACCTATTTATTTCAAGACAAGGCCACAGCGTATGCCCCTCTGGATAAGGGACCTATCTCTGGCACAGAACCTGACACACAGTTGAGAGGCAAATGTTGGCCACATAAAAGATGGCAGACTACAGGTGTCGCAGCATTTGATTCAGCTGCAACATTTAACACGCTCATGACAGGGCTGCAATGCATAGGTATTGCAGCCGAGTGGCTCCAACTTGCATGTGTTCCATTTCCGCTGGTTTGAACAACCGGAGCTACACGTGTAACTGTCCCATCAGGTGGCATGGGACGGCCATGCCTGTACCGTACCGCCAGGGGTTCAAGCTGATAGAAATGTGTTAAGGGTAGAGACTGGTGTTCTAAGACACCGTCTCAGTCCTCTTTACACGCTAGAGGTGTGAAGACAAAGTAAACAGACCCTTTCCACATACCAAGCTGCCGCAAGATCAAGTCACCAGCAGCAGCACTCTCTAGCAAGGCTAGAAGCCGAAGACAGGAACAAGTGTTGGCGAGCACGGGCAGACGTGAGAAGCCTCCGTGCCGCTCGTGGGAGTGTAAAACCATGCAGCCACTTCAGAAAACAGCCTGGCAGTTCCTCCAAAGGTTCAACACAGACTTGCTGTGTGACCTAGCAACTCAACTAAGAGGTACACGGCCAAGAGAACGGCAAGCGTGTTCACACAAAATCTTACACACAAATGTAGTACGTTGTTCACAATACGCCCACTGATTGCCAAGAGATGAGAGGGCGGGTAGACACACAATGGAAGATTACTTGGCTGTGGGAAGGAATGAGCTAGCACTGTGTGCTACGACATGGGTGACTCTGAAATCACGCGGAGTGAAAGCCGTCAGGCCCGGCGGTCTCATGACTTATGTTACATGTCAGGAATGCGCACGTTTATGAGGACCGGAAGTTGAGGGATGGTTGCCAGGCCTGGAAGAAGGGGAAACAGTAACACATATGTGGTTTCCACGGTGGGGGACGAAATGTGAAAAGTCTGGATTGTGGTGCTGGTTGCGTTGTTCTGTGAATATACTGAAAACCACTGAACTGTATGCTTTAGAAGAGCGAATTTTATGGGAGGTGAGTTCTAATCTCAGGAAAGCTGTTACTTAAAAAAAATCACTGGCAGAAAAATCCTGCTGTGGAGCCTCCCTCCATGTCAGCCAGGGCTCCGGCAGGATGGGAGCTGGGCCAACTCTGGGTGAGACGGGAACTCAGTGGTTGGTGGCTGTGCTGCTTTGAGAGGAGACACAGGTCTGAGTGCTCCTCACCGACCTGGAGCCTGGGGACCTGATGCCAGTCTGTCACTTCCCCTCTGCTTACACAGTGGGCTGGAGGTGACATGGAAGTTCCCTTCTGGCTTTGTCCACCTAGAATTCTGTGAATTTAGGACTGGTTCACCTTTAAAGTGAGTTTTTTCCATACACAAGGGCACATCGAAGCATTTAGAAGTTTTCTTTTTCTTTTCCTAAACTCTTGAACTGGAAAAACTATTCCCTACCCTAGGCAAAGTTCTGAGTCACATCCAGCTTGTTACTGAAGGATTGGATACCTGTATTATCAGAATATTTAAAGGACATAATCTGAATTTCAAAATTATAAAAGGCCATGTTTCAGATCACTGAGCTAACAAATTGGCCATGAAGTAGTCCGATCATTTCCCCTTTCTGCAAATCACAGATTCACATTTGTTAATGGGAATCTCAGCTCTTATCCCTCATTGCACAAAAATGATTTTGCACAAACCTAGCTGTGCGATTAATTTCAATGACTGCTACGAGCCACCCTTCTAACACAGTCCAGTGCAGTCAGTGGGGATGTGAAGTGCTGGCCTCAGGCTGAGACACAGGACAGAAATGCAGAAAATTTCCGGCTTTGCTGCTAAGGAGGTGCTGCCTGGGTCACCGAAGCTGCTCCGTCGCAGGCATGGCTATACTTTTCAGAATGAATCCTCGTCCCGTCTCCTCTCTCCTAAGCAAGATGGAATTTCCATAGATTCTGTGATGACCGGTTTCTGAATCCAAAAAATAAGGGGAAGGAGAAGAAAGACCACAAATTGCCAGATGCTGTCCTCTGAGCGCCTGGGTAAGAGCTGGGGACCTTCCCGCACTGCCACCTGATTACTCCTGACCACCAGGGACAGGCCTGCCATCGCTCTGCCAGCTCTCTGGCTTCTCAATGGCATAATTAAGCCACAGGCATTGTCCCTGGGCTTCTGGAGAGAGAAAACACTCATTCCTTGGTCCCAGGCCCTCCCAATTGGGGTGACATTCCCCAGTCCTCCTCATACCCTGTGAGGATGTCACCAGCCATTCCTTGTCCTCTTCGAGACCCTGACTCTGTCCCTGCAGAGAGGGAGGATGAGGAATCTGAAATGGAACCTGAGCCAGGTTATTCTTCAAAAGTCCCCCCTGAGGAGTCGCAGGCCAAGCGCCAGCAGGAGGCTGTGGCCTTTGTAGCCACACTGCCTTGTCTCCTGACAAGGAGACTGCAGCCAGTCGGGCACTTCAAATGCCCCACACTGCCCACCTCGGAAACTCACAGAACAGGGCGTGCACTGCCTACCTGCGGCAGAGCCTCAACAAAGGTCCCCCAAGCCCTCCCTCGAGAAGCAGGGGGCCTGGCCGCAGTGGAGCCCACAGGTGAGCGTGGGTCCTGGTGGCCTGAGCTCACCCCTGCATCCTATCTGCCTCCTACCTGCCTCCCACACCCTGTGGCCTGTGCAGGTCACAGTGTCGCTGGCAGAGTTCTAGAGGGCAGCTGGGACCGGGGACACCTGGACCCACACCGTGTGCTGCTGGGTGGTAAACACTGCACAGTGCAGGGTGTTCCTGGTTCTCAGTCACAGAAGGGGGTGCCTTGGGCCACAGAGGGGGGCAGAGGCTTGGGTCCAGGACAAGGGGATGGAGGAGGGACACAGCATCCTGCTCCATCCCCAGGGCCCCTGGCTGGACCTGACTGGGCCTGAACTGAGCAAGCTACAGCTCTTGGGGGGACCTAGGTGGATTTGTTATTTTTGAGCCAGGGTCTCGCTATATCGTTCAGGCTGGTCTTGAACTGATTATGTAGCTCAGACTGGCCTGGAACTCAAAACAATCTCCTGCCTCACCCTCCTGGGTTCTGGGATTACAGGGGTGCTCCACCATCCCAGCTCCCCCAGGTTACTAGGTTCTTACCCTTGGTGGCACCTTGGAATCTAATTACTGATTTGATCATTCTATAAAGATGGACAATTATTATTTATCAATTAAAAGTAAAGCTAAAAAAACCCCCAAATTCCCCACTGCTGAAGCCAGGCCCAGGTCAACCCAACTGGGGCCCCTGGGGGCTGCAGGGAGGCAGGCTTGAGAAGGACGTGTCGCCTTCCGAATCTCAGAGGGCTCATGGGCGGGATGGGGTTGTCCTCAGTGGACCTTGCCTGGGGTTAAGTTTGCACACATCCCGGTTGGGTTCTGCTCCATTCCCTGGATCTCATTCTGTCATAGGCAGCTACGTTAGGCAGCAGTGGTCTAGGCGGTCAGACGGGGTGAGGCCCTCGGGGGAGTCAGTGCAGAGGGTGAGAACACTGCACAACTGCGGCGAGGCCTCAAGATAAAGACGGGATGACCAGGCCTGCGTGCTTCCCTGCGGGATAAGCAATAAACTGAAGATTATACTACAACTGCTATCACCTGGTCCAATAAAGTCTAGATAGACATCAGTCACCCAGGTGGGTGACCAGGACCTCCTGACTCATCTCTTCCAAAAAAGGTCCTTGTACTTCCCATGTACACTTGCTAGGTGACCTGCTTCCCCCAGTGGACCAACATTACCTAAGCGGCTATATTTGTAATCTTCTGGGTTGATCATAGTTTTGTTCCATGTTATACTGACCTCGTGATTTTGCTCTATAAACCTTCGAGAAGTGGCTCATTGGAAACCCACTTGGGTCCCCTCCTGACTCTCTCTCAATAAATCTTTCCTACACTTAACCTCCATTCCTTAGAATTCATTCTTCAATTTTGGAGAACAAGAACGCAGTGTATCGGACATCTAGCAGGTTGGGGGTGACACTATCTCCCTTATATCATTTGGAGGTCCTCTATCCCTGGCAGGCAAGCACTGCTGGTTTAGGAAGCTTCCCTGGCTTCTCCTGCACTTGCCAGGCAACTGATCAGCTAAGCCACCGAGGACACACTACCGTGACCTCCGTGTGCACCTTTCCCCCTCGACTGTCACCCGTGTTGAGATGATGCTGTAGGCTGCATTCTTCGTGGCATTCTCACCTAAGTTACTGCTTTCACCACCTGCCTTTGCTACCGTGATGAGCCTGTGAGCTGGGGCTGAGCCTGTCTCTAGGCAGGAAGGCAGCTGGGGGTCTCTGGGGGGTGCCTGGGAGTCGAGGGCCCAGAGCTTGGATCGGGGTTTGGATGTGTTTGGCCTGCAGCCGTTATAACACCCTGGCCTGGCTTCATGCTCTGGAGAGGGGCGGTGCCCCAGTCCTTGCGCCTGTGTGAGGAAGATGGAGAACAAGACAGTGAGGACCGTGTGTTACACAGAAGCCCCGCAGGCACCTGGGGTCTGTGCTCTTTCTCCTTTAAGACTTTAATTAAAAACAGCTTCACGGCGCGGTGTGGCGCGGTGCATCACACACCATGAGGCCGAGCTCTACAGCTTCCTTATTTAAATTAAAGCCCTGTGAGGACATTGTTAGGCCAGACCAGACCGGACCGGCCACCTTCACGCTGCGTGGTCAAACTGAACTTGGAAATGGGCCAGTTTTCTGGAAAACACAAGACGTACACCCGTAACCCTGTGAGGAGAGTCACTGAGAGGACGGATTGCTTTGTCCCTTGTGTCTCCCGTCTGCTCCTGCCCATGATGCCAGCCTCCTCTGCCCACCTCACATATTCTGTTTTACAGGACGAGATCTGCCCGAGTCTAGGATCGCCGTAAAAGCCAATGACACCTCTAAATTAAATTTGGGGTAATTTCGTGTTTTGACACAGGTCAGTGGTTGGCGGTGTTCTTAGGGTTGTGGACAATCTAAGCACCCCACGCCCCCCAGTGACCCCTGGCAGGCCCCTCCTCCACCCCTGGTGAGTGCCTCTCTCTCCTGTGTCTCTGGGTCTGCCTGGCTCAACATGACACAGCCATCATACGACACGTGGCCTCACTTCTGCGAAGGGGTTCAGGAGGCGCTTGTGTTGGGCATTGCATCTCACTGGTGCAGGGGACAGACCATGTCTTCGCTTCTCTTGCATCCGCGGCCCCTTCAGCAAAGTCCTGTGCACAGAGCCGAGGCGAGATGCATAGACGGGAGCTGGGCCCGCACCCTGGCTGCCGGCACAGTGAGCCTCAGCGGGCACAACTTCCCCATCGCTGCGGAGGGACCAGCGGTCCTCTTAGATGGGGACGGACTTTGCTTAGGAAAACACCAAGGTGAGCGAGCTTTGCAGAAAGCAAGGATGTTCAAAGACATGTGCAGTTGGCACCAACGCAGTTGACAGGAACGGGGACCCTGGAAGGGAAGGATGGGGTGCAGTCTGGGGGTGTTGGCACTGGAGGGGAGGAAGGAGAGGAGCCAGCTACTGGGACAGAGCAGACAGCTGTGCAGCAGAAGGCCTGAGTTGATGACGGCGGCGGTGCCTGATGCCCTACGTGGGGTGCCCTGCTTTGTAGACCCCCCACATTCATTAAGGCTTTAGGAGAGGGTGGCTGTGCTGCCTGGGGGATGCAGAGGCAGGCATGACTGCCAGGGACCCTGCACAGCAGTCTGAGGAGTCCCAATGACGGGACGGCAAGTTCCCAAGCCATTCCCGGAAACCCTGAGAGGAGCCCTGGGCTTCTACCCGGGGGGCGTGGACAGATCTTATTCGGGTCCCCAGGGTGTCACGGCCCCAGCCGACAGGGAGCTCAACCTCAGAGACCGCAGGGTCCGTGCCGAGGAGGCAGCCTTGCCTAACCCACGGAGGCGTTGGTCAGGGGGCCCGGGTGTTCGCTTTCGGGCGTGGCCCTGGGGCAGCGGAAGGGGCTCCCGGGGTTCCCGCCCCTGCAAGGGGGCTCCCCGCTTCCCTATGCACAGTCCGTCCCCTGATGTGTCCTTCTGTTGATGAGTCCTGGGAGCCTAGAGTGGGGCGAGGAAGACAGGTGAGAGAGCTGTGGGTGGCTTCAGAACCACGGCGGGGTCTGAATCAGGGCCCCATCTCTGCCGGGGAACTGAGGCAGGGGAAGAAATGGGTAATGGGGTCAGGGACACACGCAGCTGGCCCTGCTGGGTTAAACAAGAACCCAGTTTTGAGTTCTACATGCGTTTGCTCCCTAGCGCGTACTGGCTTTTCTCCAGAGCCTGAAAATGAAAACTGAGACGAAATCCACCTTCAGGCCAGGCCTTCTGGACCTCCCACAGGAGCACCAGGCTGGAGAATGAACGGATGACCTGAGTCCGAAGCCATGCGGAGCCGCCAGCGCGTGAAGGGGGGCGGGGAGGGGTGGGCTGACCGCCTCTTGCTGTTTTCTGCCCTCCTGCCCGGCAGGGAGGACCAGGGTGGGGTTCAGCCTGTGGTGTGCTGCATGTGCAGACCAGTGGGGCACAGCCCGGGGCTCCCCACTCCAGCCTGTCTTGACTCCCCAAGGGCCAGGTTGGATGGGCTCCATGGCTTCCTGCTGCACCTGTCGTCCTCCGTATGCAGTGCGACCTTCCCGCCGCCCAGCCTCACTCAGATCCCGTAGGCTGTGACAGAGGCCCTGGGAGACACGCCCGGCCTCATCGCCCACCCTGAGCTCATTCCTCCAGTGACACCCTCACCCACGAGTACCAAGCTCGACAGAATTCACACGGCAAAAGCAAATGCACGAGCCCCAAAAGCTCCTATTCAATTCCAGAAGCTTCAAAATGACTGAAAAGAGCACTGTGACTTTTTCCCGAGCTCACCAGATATTATCTGTTATCCCGTGGCAGTTAGCAGACGGTTTTCTCAGGAAATGACACAAACTTCCTACTTTTCTCAGCACTGACCTTATCCTAAGCCTGACACTGACTGTGGGAGGTCTGGGCACCCAGGGACCCTACTTTCGGCACTGGAATCCCCCGTGACTGTAGAGGGCACAGCTGGACAGGAGCAATAACGCCCGACAGTTGACATCAACCATTGTGTATTTCACAGCAGCTAGCAGAGGGTCAGGAATGCTTTCCACACAGATGTGTGATGACTAAGGTGACAGACAAGTCCACCCAGATCTGACCATGGTGCACTGTATACATGCTTTGAACTGTCACGCTGTACCCCCAAAGTATGTACAACTGCTACGTGTCATGAGAAAGTAATTTTTAAATATTTTTATCTTGGGAAAAACGGAATTACCCACAATGCCAGAAACTACTAACTTGTCACAGAACAGTGGGCTGTGACCACACGCCCCCTTCTGGTCCAGCCGCCTTAGCCTCCACTCATGGCATGAAGCAGCGCCCCATCCCTTGTCCTTTCTGCCCATAAAACTTCCTGAGTGACGAAAGCTGCAGCCAGAGCCATTAGAGGAAAGGCCCGGAAGATCCGCGCCTAATATTCTGCTTAATCCAGGCCACCGTAAGAGGGAAATGACATTTTATCAAGGGCAGCTTTAAGTCTGGAGGCTGCACATCCGTCCCCGAGCCTGCGAGGTTAGGTATGGGTCACAGTGAGCATTTTAATTCCGTCCGTAATGCTGGTCTCCTTATCCGTCTGCACTGGGCCACGCGGGCTGCAGGACTGCTCTTCTCTCATGGCCCTGGCTGGTTCCAGTGAAGCTGAACACACAACACACCTGTGTGTGTGTGTGTGTGTGTGTGTGTGTGTGTGCGTGTGAGAAATCTGTCACTACATGGAGGGTGCGCCAAGCCGGGCCCGACATACATTAAGCGCACATAAATGCTTGCTGTGGACCTTCCCCCCTTCTCCCCCTCAGACGGCAGCTCCGCAGGCTGTGAAGGCACCCTGCCACGGACACTTGGACCATCCCCAGCCTCCTCTCTCCGCTGAGCAACTTTCCAAATCTTTCACATACGCCTCTATGTCAGCCAGCCTCAACAAGCCACCGCTGTCCCTAGTCCACAAAACTAAAACCTAAGAAGTCGACTTGCTCAAGGGCACTTAAACTGTGAAGCTGACGTACCCCAGGTCACCTAACTGGAAGGAGGGGCGGAGCTCAGACTCAAGTTTGGGGCTTTATGGGCTTCCTGCAGGGCAGGGACAAGGGGCACAGTATGGGGAACACAATCATGTTGCTGCAAAAGCTGATGTGATAACTGCTGACAATTCCCCACCAGCACCAAGCTTCCTGGAAGTGGAACGGCTCCTGGAGCCCAAGTCACGTATCTGGGGCAGAGATGACCAGGAAAGTGGCCCGTGTTGAGCAGGTCTCCACCTGTCTTGGAAGCTGGTTGTCACCAGTCACTATCACATCTGCTGGTCCAGGGAAGCGGAAGTAATTTCCAAGTTGCAGATGGGGACCCTGGCTACTTCCAACTTCATCCTGAACCCCTCTTTATCTCTCTCAGATTCTCTTCTTTAGCTCACGTAACCCCAGCACACAGCGCACCCGGAACACAGCCTTTCTGAGCACGTCTCCTCGACCGCCTCTTCCTGCTCCCTACCGCCCCAGGGAGCCTTCCCGCTGCCCTGGGATCCGTTCTCCACACCGAGCAGCATAAAGCTTTCCTCCTTGGAGCTGTCCTCCTATTCTGGAGTCATCATGCTTGGCATTTCAACAGCGCCACAGAAAGATTCCATGAACTACTCCAAGAAAATAATTGCGCCTCACCCTTTGTTTCTCAACTCCTTTAATCCTTTCCTCAGAGACGGCCACCATAATTAAACGCAGTACTCTGGGTGTCAAGCTCAGATTCACAGCTTTGATAAATATTAGGCGATTAAGCTATTTATAAAATGTATAATTCGAAAATCTGGCATTTCACGTGCTGTGATTATTTTTTCTCAGTGAGGACTAAGCGCTTAGCCACGTGGAAGGCACTGGCAGGGAGGGAAATCAGTGCGGATGATCACTCGGGAGCTTCCACTGTTTTCACAGCTCAAATGAGCTGAGACAATTTCCTCACCAAGAAAAAGAGAGGGAGAGAGAGAGAAAGGGAGAAAAGTCCCACAGCAAAGTGATGGGATGAGTCTCTTCCCATCTGAAATCCCTGTCACCTCAAATTGGGGAGCTGGGGTGGGGTACAGGGGGCCTACCAGGAGGTCCACCATGTTGGGCTTGTTGTTCCGCAGCGTCTTGACGGCGTGGAAGACATCCACGGTTCTCTGGTGCCGGAGCATCTCACAGACGATGCTGATGGCGCAGAACGTGCCACTGCGACCTCCCCCGTTCCTGTCACAGGAGAGATGAGAGGGTTGGGTGATGTTTGCCCTCACGCTGCATGTCACACCCCACTGTGGAGGCGTCTCATCTAAACCCCCGAGAACCAGTCCTGAAGGCCTCGGAGGCCACTGGGCTCCACATCTGGGCCCGTTCTAGTTAAAGCAAAGGGCACAGCCGGTGGGTGTTTGGCCCACAGTGCCCAGGGCCGGGGGGCTTTCCAGCACTGCCTCAGCCTGAGACTGTGTTACCCATGCAGCACCTTGCTGATCTCACATCACAGCCCACAGCAGAGCATTTCCAGTGGACAGAGACCGCGCCTAGCATCTATTGGTAAACTGGTGACGAGCGTGGGTTATAGTCAGAGATGCGCCTAGCCATAAAAAATCTACCAGGAGCTTACACTTATCTCTAAGACAGACAGGGTCTCGTTAAGTCATCAAATTGCCCAGGATAGGCTCGAAATTGTGATCCTCCTGCCTCAGTCTCCCAAAGTGCGGGATTACAGGTGTGCAACACCACGCCTCGCTTACAGGGTATTTTAAAACAAAGCTTTTTATTCTGGACTGATTTTAGATGTGTAGAAGCACTGCAGGAATAGCAGAGAATTTCCTTGTACATCCAACTTCCCTGCGTGAACATCTTAGAAAACCATGGCATGTTATCAAAACCAGGAAGTAACACTGGTGCAGTCTTATTAACTAAACCAGGCTGTGGTCAGATGTCACCAGGCTCTCCTGAATGTCCTCTTCCTGGTGTGGGATCATGAACTGGTTCTCCTCTTCCATTTAGTTGCCACCTTCATTTCTTCTAATTTGTGGCAGGTCCTCAGTCTCCCCTCGTCCTTCTTGACCCAGATCAGTTATTTTGCAGAATATGAAACACAGAGGATAGAAAGTAGGGGGAGAAGGCACCCATGGTGCCAAATCAAAGGCTGAGAAGTGACTGCACAGGATAAAACGTAGACTGCCTTCCATGTGGGCTGGTCCGATACCTTCTCCTGAGTGGAAACGCAGCCTTACCTTTTAGCAAGAAAATCACAGAAGGGTGTTTTGTCCTTCACAGGGTTCATGCTGTCAGCGCCCCATTCCCGGTGACATTAACCTTGCTTACGAGTGAAGATGGGGTCTGCCAGAGTGCTCACTTCCAAGTTACCATCTTTGTGTAGTTAGCATGTATCTTGGGTGAAGATACTTTGGGTCTATGTGAATATCCTACTTCTGCTCACAGGTTCATCACTGATTTTCACATTCATTGGTGGATCACATCTATAACAACTTGATTTTGTTTTCTTCCCTCTCATATTCTACCATAAGAAAGAGGTATCTCTCCTCCCCGCTCAAAGACATATTTTTATTTTATTTATATCAGTGTGGATATGGAGAGAATACTTTACTGTATGAGCTAAAGTTCAATAGCACCGTATTTATTTTGTTGCTCAAGTTTGTCCAACTTTGACCCTTAGGAGCTCCATCAGGTTGGCTCCTGTGTTCTTGGGACAAATGGCTGTCCTTTTCTGAACATTTTCTTACTTTCTGGAACCATAAGACATTCCAGGTACATCCTGTACTTTTCCAGCACCAGCTGTGCAACCAACCTCTTTTCTAAGGAACTAAGAGACCTTTCATTTTTAAAAACACAATAGTACTATCGTTCCCAATATAAATATTACTGCTTTAGTAAAATCAAGTTTCTGCCTAGTTCTAATTTTCTGTGTGGTTTCTTATAGTTGCTTTTTAAAAAAATCCACATCTAAGTCTGCATATTGCATTTGGTTGATAAAATTTATGCTTGTATTTTGATCTGTAGGTTCCTCTTTCTCTTTTATTCTTGGAAATTTATTTGTTGAAGAAGCAGGGTATTTGTCCCATAGAGAGCCCCTCATCCTGGGTTTTTCTTATTCACTGCCTCTCTCTGGTATCTACCACATTTGCTCTCTGCCCCTGAGTATCTTGTAAGTTGGTGGGTAGCGACAAGGCTTGCAAAGGATTCAGGATGGATGGGTGGTTGAAGAGCTGAATTCATTCATACAAGGATATCTTACAAGTGTATTTCCTTGGGAAGCAAACCCAAGACAACATCCCACTGGCTGTTTGTGTGCCCCACCCCTTAAATGAAGTACCTGTCAATCTTTTTGCCTACTGAAAAAATTGCATCGTGCATCTTGTTTCTACTGACTTACAGGAGTTCTGGCCGAGTTCTTTGCAAGCACTACGCATGGCAGACCTCTCCTCCACGGTCTTGCCTTTCACACTTTACTGATGCCTCTTATGAACAGAAGTGCTGCGTGTTAGTGAAATCCAGCTCGTCACCATCTTCCAGTGCTAGTGTTCTGCGTCCTGTCTTAGCCAGGCTTTGGTTACCTGTGAACACGGGAGCTTCCTCCACCTCATCTTCTACAGGCTCCGTTGTTTCCCTCTGACATTCGGGTTTGTGATCATCTGAGAAAGATTTTGATCTCTAGTGCAAGGCGGAGACCAGTGGGTCCCAAGTGTCTTCCCTGTGGCCTTGCAGGGCTGGATGTTTGCTGGAAACCAGGTGACACACAGGTGTGGCCCTGCCCCTGGATGTCCTCTCCTGTTTCTATCCTTGCACTAATACCACACTGCTTTCCCATCCGCTTTTCACCCAATGCTTCCAGCAGCTTCTACATCCATTATTTTCATGGAGCTCCAAAACAGTGGTCTTTTCTATTCATTTATCCTGGCTTTGTTAGCTGGAAGCCAAGTACAAGAAAAGATACGTCCTGTGCGTGCCTATCTGTGGCCCAGGGAGCATTCCCTCCTGGGATCTGCGGGGGCACCTCGCCCAGGTGTGCTCTGTCCTCCACCGACAGGTGGCGCTATGCCATACCAAATGGGTGCCAGACCTCAGAGGGACAGAATGGCATCCTGGCAAGGACTGGAAGAGGCCAATTCAAACTTTGTTTCTTTTTTTTTTTTTTTGTGGGTACCAGGGGTTGACCTCAGGACCTCGCGCGCCAGCAGGCGCCTGTGCCACTGAGCGATATCACCGGCCCCTTTTCTGGTATGTGGGTTCCGGGAGTTGAACTCGGGCCCTCGCGCTTGCCAGGCAGGCGCTTACGCTGCTGAGCCATCTCACCGGCCCTAAACCTTGTTTCTTATAAAGAAAAAACAGTTATGAATCTAAACAAAAATAAACCTCTCCTTCTCTGGGTGTCATGCCAAGAGGGCAAGAGGCAGCCCCATGGGCAGCAGAGGGCTGTCAGACTGGGGGACAGCCAGGAAAATTGAGGTGCCCTCCCTGGGGGGGGAGGGGACATAAGGCAGGAGGAATATCAGATGCCCAGCATCATCGACAGCCCAACAGCCCATCGCTAGAGACACCACACGGAATGGAGCTGTTGACTGGTGAGAGGGTCACGCTATTTCTTGGAAGAGCTTGTCTACAAGGTGTGGTGACTTTAGGGGCCTTTGGATCCCTCCCTTACGGCTCAGTCCTGTGGGCTCAACTGCTGGTCCTTGTAGACAGCTGCTGATGCAGGGGCCAGACGAGTTTTGCTTCCAGATCCAGTGCTGGGGTCTCCAGGCCCAGGAGAGGTGGCTGCAGACTCGCTGGAGTATAACGACAACATGGGCGGGCATAGCTCAGCGGCAGAGCGCTTGCCTAGCACGCGCCAGGCCCTGGGTTCCGCTCGCAGCAGCACAAAACAGAACAACTCCGAAAATGAAGAGATCTAATCCAAACTGCTGAGATGTCAGCGATCTCCGCTGAAATTGATCAACTCAGCGAGGGGGACCCCTTTTCTTATTCTGGTCAGAGCCTACATCTGTACCTAGAGACTGCTTTACGGAGGACAGAGGAAGGGACTTCTGGTGGCAAACAAGTGTGGGGAAATCCCTGAGACTCTCCCCGCGAACCTGAGTCTGTGAGCAAGACACACGTTTGGGTGAGGCAGGGCTCTGGGGGACACTGTGTGACACCAGGGAAGGGGTGGAGAGTGACCCATAGCCTCTGCCAAGTCTGTCACTTTGGCTCGGTTGGTCCCCTCCCGGCGAGGCCTTCCTTTGCCTTCCGCGTTGCAGAGGTCTCGCTGTGGGCTTAAAGCCACACCCTGAACAGCGACAGATGCCGAGGCTTTGAATTTCCAGGGATTCTCTAAACATCATCCCTAACCGCCAGGGCTTTTTAACTGCCTGTTCCATTAAGCCAGCGCCAGCTGGATGATTAGCTGCATATCTCCGCCAATGAGAAAACGCAGGTGAGGGTGGAGAAGCCTGGCGTGCGCTTTCTGGCGGCTCTCGACCTCGGCCGCCCAGGGAAACGGAGGAGGAGTTCACAGAAAACACATGGAGGGCTGGGCTCCGCTCCGGAGAGTGCGGTCCACGGGCACGGGTGTGGCCAAGGGTGGGCATCTTCCAGCTCCCAGGTGACTGCCACTGCTGGGGAGGCTGGGCCTCATCTGCATGATGGTTCCTCCCATTTTAGCCCCCTGCTGAACTCTAAGCTTTGGGGTCACCCTTTCAGGACCCTGGCTCTGTGTCAGGTTTCTATTGCTATAACAAATCCTAATCCCTTATTATCAATTTATAAAGAGAAAGCTTCTTTTGTCTCAGGTTTGGAGTACCCAGTCCATGATGGGGGGGCTGTTACTTGAGGCCTGTGGTGAGGGCAGATGACAGAGCTGCTCCCCTTCATGGCCACAGAAGGGAGGGAGAGAGGGAAAGGAGGAGAGAGGGGAAAAGAGGGAGGAGAGGCAGGGGAAGAGGAGGGGGAGGGAAGGGGGAGAGGGGCGGGAGAGAGGGGGAGGGAGAGAGAGAAAAGGGGAGAGAGGAAAAGAGGGAGGAGAGGCAGGGGAAGAGGAGAGGAGGGGAGGGGGAAGAGAGGAGGGAAGGGGGAAGAGGGGAGGGGAGGGGGGAAGAGGGGAGGGGAGGGGGAAGAGGGGAGGGAAGGGGGAAGGGAGGGGAGGGGGGAGGGAAGAGAAAGGGAGAGAGGGAAGGAGAGAGGGAAAGGGAGGACAGGCTTGGGGGAGGGGAGAGGGTGGGGAGAGGGAGGAGGAGGGAGGGAGGGAGAAGGAGAGAAGGAAAGAGGGAGGACAGGCTTGGGGGAGGGGGAGAGGAGGGAGGAAGAGGGAGGGAGAAAGAGGGAGAGAGGGAAAGAGGGAGAGAGGGAAAGAGGGAGAGAGGGAAAGAGGGGGAGAGGGAAAGAGGAGGAGAGGGGGAGGGGTGAGAGGGAGGGAGACACTGGGACCCCTCAGCCCCCTCTGGGCCGAGTCCCTGAGGACCTTCCACGAGGTCCCACCTCTAAGGCTTCCACCGCTTTCCAATGTCACCACCCTGGGGCCCAAGCTTTGACCACCTGGACCTCTGAGGACGTGCCGGATAGGAACCACAGCAGGCTCAATGGTCCTCCTAATGCAGAGTTCCCTGCCAAAACCTCCCACCCAACCACGAAGACCGGAGAGAGACAGAGCTTTGAGACCATGCTGTGGCTCCCACAGATGACAGGGCGGTGTCATGCGACAGCCCAGCAGCCCTGGCTGGTGGGAAAGCCCCAAGTGGCAGCATTTGCTGAGCTCTGTGGATAAATCCTTCCAGCCTGGATGATTTTAAGTTACCAACAGTTTAATGGCCAGTTCAGAAAATTCCTGAAGGTGTTAACCGTGGGTCCTCAGGAGCCAGGAGGCGGCCACAGAAGCCATCCAGGTGGGCGTGTGTGTGTTTACGTGTGTGTGTCTCCCAGTCAAGAGCCATTGATTGCTTTTGTGGCAGGGACACACTACCTGCTACAGTTTGGATGTGTGCCCCTGAGGTTAATGTGTCAGAAACTTAATCCCCCAAGTCATGAATGGCGTTTGGAGGCGAGACATCTGGGAGGTTATTCCAGCTGGACGAGGTCATGAGGGTCCCCATGGTGGCCTCAGTGACTTTATAAGAGGAGGACAGAGCTGAGCTAGCATGCTCTCTCTCCAGGTGATGCCTCCACCATGTGACAAGGTGGCAGGAAGGCTCTCAGCCATGCCAGTGCCTGCTCTTGGATTTCCCAGCTTCCAAAACCATGAGCTAAATGAACCTCTATTGTTTCTAAGTGACCTGCTCATGGGTATTTTGTTAAAGCAATAGAAAATAGACAAAGACCCCACCCAAATACAGAATGTGTACCTGTTTCTGGCAAAGCACCTGAACCCTCAGAGAAGGGGTCACCCCCCCCAGAGCCCCTCTTCTCCATTTACAGTGAAACTGAAGGCAGAAAGGAGCAGGTAGAGCGCGGCGGGCTCAGCACTTACAAGCAGTGCACAACCGTGCGGCCTTCGCCACCGTTGTACTCCTCCTGCCACTTGTCCACCTGGCGGATGAGCTTCAGGAAGGAGCGCTTGGACACGGGTGTGTCCCTGTACATCGGCCAGCCCAGGAACTGGAACTGCTGCACCATGCGGTATCCATCTTGGGGCTAGGCGAGCCAGGCAGCAGGTGGGGAGAGCAGAGAAAACAGGTGTTACTCACTTCAGGGCAGCTGGGCCTCTTCCACCTGCTGGCCTCCTCATCAAAGTGGGGCGTGATTAAAGGAGAGGCCGGCTGACACAGGACACAGGCAGCTTCTCCAGGCCCCAAGATTTAGGATTTTTTAATCTCAAGCAGTTATAAAGAGCCAGGTGTTTTAAATGACAGGTCTGAAGTGAAGCAGAAAGCGTACCTTTCTGCAGAAGCCAAGAGAACCTGACAAGGATTGACCACACGGTGCCCTATGGGGGTGACTTTATCTCAGTTACAGGTGAGGAATCAGGTATAACCTAGAGACATCTGTGAGTTCAGCGTGACAGAGCTTGCACCATATTTCCCATGAGCAGAAGATGGTCTGATCGTTGGCGTGAATCTTAAGAAGGCAATAGTTAATTCGTCTTTAGTCATAAGGAGGCAAATTGCAGCATTCTGAGTTTATGTTAGAAAAGTGACAACAGCTTGACCTCGGCCACAGCTGGAGCCCAAGGCCAAGACCCCGTGGGAGGACGCTTGCTCGGGGACACACTGTCTTCCTGGCCCTTCCTCCTCCTCCAGTGGCTCAGCTTCTGCTTCCCCCCGACCTCTCGGGACAGAAGCCCCATGCTCCGTCCTGGTCGCCTTCCTGTCGCAGCCTCTCACCTGAAGCCTCCACACTGGGCTACAGCCTCAACCACACCAGTGAGTCCTACGTAAGTGTCCCCAGTCCCCTCCTTCCCGTCTCCCTGTGACTCACGGGCCCACCTGAATTCCTGCATGGCTCTCAGCATCCTCCCAAACCTCCTGTGTCTGACCCTGACCTCTGACCCACGCCCCACCCCGGTTACTGACCAGCATCCCCAACTCGGCAGATGCTGACCCCATCGCTTGCCCTGGTCCTTGGGTCCTACTCTGTGTCCCTGAATCAGAGTCTTGGCTGCCTCCATCTGCTGCCACTGCTGTCCTGTCATAGTCACCTGTCACCAGGACCCTTCTGAGGGCCCCTGGTGGGTCTGTCCTAGTGTCGATTCTCAGCATGGAAGCCAGAGGGCTCCTCCTACCATCTGGTTTTCCTCCAAGCCTGGTAAGGCGCCTACTTCCTTGTGGGCAAACCCTATGCTAGCAGTGGCCTCGAGCTCAGCAGGCTCTTCCCCGTCCCGACCTGGCCACCTTCCTGGCAGGGGCGGCTCGACCCGCTGCACTGGCCTCCCCTTCCCGGGAGGCACGGCTGGCCGCGGGCCTGCACACCGATGGCCTCATCTGCTCACTTCCTCGTGCTTCGGTTTAAAACAGAGACTGACTCCCCGCCTGGGCCTGGCCCAGCACCTCCCACCACTCTGCTTCTTTATCCCATGATATTTCCTGCTTCCTAACATGCTCTAGCTAGTGTTTTAGCTGTTACATAAATTATTTATTGTATGTCGCCTAACAAAGGTGCCTTGCTTGAGCATGATTTAGCCCGGCTCCTGAACCATGTCCTGGGCCCATCTGTGCCCGTCCTACAATGCAGTGTTAGCAAGAGCCCCCCGCCTTCAACACTTGGTGGGTTCCCACCTGCACCACTCCTGGCCACTGGCTGCTCAGCAAGGTCTCCCTCGCCCAAGGTCTCCTCGGGGATTGCCTACCCGCAGACCCCACTGCTCCCTGGCTACCAACCCCACCTGCGCAGGCCGTACCTGGAGTTGACTCCGACCTCCACAGTGCAGCTCCCCACTGCAGGGTCCCCCCCAATCCCTACAGTCCTGAAAAGCGTCTTCCTCACAGGGCTTCGCCAAGGGCCACTGAGTTGCTTCTTCTTTAACACTTCTCTCATTAGAATATAAGCTCCAGAAGGTCAGGGGCCTTGGCTTTGTTCCCTGGTGGTTCCAAACCCCGAGAAGGGGCCTGCCCAGAGTGTGCTCTAGACTCGGGGGTCACAAACACAATGAGACCACGGGGACAGTGGCAGGGCCCAGCTCTTACCCTGGCTGCGTTATAAATCCGGAATATCCTGCTGATGATGTCCTCTTCCAAGTCGGCAGACACAAACTCCACCTGGATGGGGCCGTGCCTGTGCACACCATTCTCGGGCCAGTACTGCGGACACAGCTGAATTCAGGACAAGAATAAATGGAAGCCTGAGCATCTTGGATGAGGTCAGTACCAAGAGTCAGTGATTCTTAAGACGATAGAGCCGGGGTGTAGCTCAGGGGCACAGCGCCTGCCTGGCAAGCGTGAGGTCCTGAGTTAGATTCCCAGTACCAAAAAAAAAAAAAAAAAAAAAGAGACTTAATCAATTCCCTTCCCTTCCTTTTCTTTTCTTTCTTTTCCTTCCAGCGAGCAGACCTCAGGACGTTCTTGTTGACCCATTCCTCAGCTCCACGTGTCCCTCTCCTGTGACCTTTTCTTCATTTCCCCCCAAAGAATCTTTGGCCACACATGATTCTGCTTTCCCGGAGGTCAGGACGGTGCTGTTTCCCTTTGTAAGCTCTCTGATCTTGCTGGAAGGGGCTCGTAGGCCCTGGGGGAGATGCCACAGCCTGGCCCTACAGAATCGAAGACAGTTAAGCAGGTGCACACACCTACAGACACCCAACTCCCCGGCCTGCCCGTCGGACTTCTGGGAGCAGGTTGTTTTGTGACAAGATTCAGGACTGATGCAGGGTGGGTTGCACTGGCATATTCTACTTGAAGCCCTCCCAGCTCGGCTTTGGGAGTTCTGGTGTCATCAGAGCACACACTTTGCTGTTTTACCTGGAGGTGCTTTTGATTAAAAGACACAATTTCCTCGAGTCTCCAGCTCTAGATATTGGTGCTACCGGGTAAGTGGAACTTTTGCATAAATATAATGCACAGCTCAGTGGGCAGGAGTGGTTTGGGGCATGGTGGCTCGGGAGGGGGTGCTTTCATTTGCTGTCACCTCACAAACTTCCTAAATTTGGAGACAGGTGGGAAGAAATCCTAAGATCTGTCTTCTTCAATAACCTTTCCTAAAACCCTGAAGCCTTCCTGGGCATTCACAGTGTGAAACTGAACTTCAGGGTCTCTTCCAGAGTTGTTTAATTTTTATCTTTTTGGTTTCCCTGAGGGACAGACAGCTTGTGGTGGAACAAGGGAGGAAACCATTTCATTATTTTCTAACCTGTTGCCATGGGGCCAAGAACAGATGAGAGATGTTATCATCTCATTTAAGCTAAATGATATACCACGAAAGGAGAGTCACTGGTTAATTTCCCTTCTTTGATGACTTATTTTCCAAAGGATCTAAAATCTCACTGTCGAATGTTGTAAAGGTTGATTTATATCCGAGATTACAGGATAAGGTCTAAGTTACCAGCAGGTCAACAGAAAGTCCTCTTTCTCCATTACAAAGGAGTTCAAGGTTGGAGCTCATGATTAAGAGTGAAAGTAGGAAACCAAGTGTATTCTTTTATGTCAGCTAAGTCTGCTGTATTTTAGAAATCACACTTATTTACTTTTAAATAATACTTCCATGAAATATTTCTCCCTTGCTAGCAAGCACTTCCTGGTGATGAGTTATTAAACTGCTTTGTCAAACAATAGCACACTGATGTTTATTTTCATTCTGATATCCAAGGGTACCCACTGTTAAAATTAATAGGCATGATGATGGGAAGCCGAGACAGTAATAAAAGCCATAACATGCACATTTGAACTCTTCTGCCCATTTTCTACTCGCTGAGCTAGTTTTGCTTTCTGCTTGCTTTCAGTTCAAGCGCCTGATCAAAAGCTTGTCACTTAACCAAAGAAGTACGGACGGCCCGGGCTGGCGCCTGGCTCCTGGCACACTGTATCCTACACTCTGCCCAAGGAAGCCATGTAGAAAATGGCTTAAATGGTGCATAACTCGTCCACGAACTGGACCTATAAATACTTAAAATAGCTAAGTGCTAGTCTTGTACAGTTGCAAAGCCTTTAAGTTCAAATGCTCACTTAGTGTTTGCTAAGAGACCGACTCCCACGAGCCTCTTTCCTCTCACTCTGAAAATCGGCTCTGTCTGCTGAATAGAATTGGAGTCTTTTTGTCTCCCACCACCTGGGAGCCAGGGCTTGGTTGCTGTCCAGGCAGTTTGGGTTTAGAAAGCAGCTTTAGAATGCAAACACTGTTGTTTACCAAGAACACGTGAGAATCATGGATGTCTTGTCCACTGAGGAGAACAAAAGCAGTCTATCACCTTGTTTCGGGGTTCACATTAGGAAAATCCCAGAATGATTCTAAACCAGGAACAAGTGCCTATCCTGTGACTGCCTGTGACTAAGGCATCTTGATGGAGTGACAGCCCTTGGCACGTCAGGCAGGGAGTGGACCCTCGGCGCTCTGTGGAGTTGTGTGTGTCTGTGTACACAGCTGCAGGCGAGAGCCTTAACAACACAGTGCCTCAACCATCGTGAAAAACCGTGCAGAACAACCGAGGACCCACGCCGTCCCTGGCGGATCAGTGGCAACAGAGCACATTATGGGAAGGAAGCAGCCTGTCCAGTTTGAATACTGAAATATTTCAGAACTTTTTAAAAAAGAATTTGTCTGCTAGATATGAAATTAAAACTTGTTTGGTTCCAGAACAAGTGTTTCCTTAAAACATGCTAAGCGCTTACTTTCCGTAGTGGCCCTGTCAGAGTGGCCAAGGTTGGCACCCGGATAATCGCAGCACCCAGCGCCCTGGTGCTAGCAGCGCCCTTTACAGAAAGATGCTATGCAAAAGCCCCACTCATCATTCCTACTTCCATTATTTCTCGGTTTTCTTTCTTTTTAATATTTTTACCAAAGAGTGGACAACACTAATTGCTGTCCCTTAAACTCACTAGCCTGTCTCCACTGTCCCCTGACTGTGATAATCTCCACCTGGAGGCTCCAAGTGAGTGTGGCTGGGACCAGGGCTGCGTCTTTTCTCTGCTGTCCTCAGGTTGCCTCTGGGCTCTGTGGTGTTCGGGGTCCTGCTCAGCTGTGACACTGTGACCATGCGTATCTCCAGGTGTTGCATCCATCCTTTGGGGACAGCCCAATTTCCAACTCTGTCTTGCTTTGTCACTTCTGTTGCCCATGCCTTCCGCCCATCTTTCGGTTTCCAGCAGCTTTCTGCTCTGGCCCCAAATTCCACCTATTTCTCACACTCCTGATTGAGTGTGCCTAGTTCTCCATTACCACCGGCTCCTGAGCCCTAGCACGGGAGCCTGCACTTCTCAGTGTGCAAAAGCAGCGCACACACCAGACCCTGGGCTGGGCTCCCCTCATGATCGCGGGGCCTCACCTGGGCGGGGTCCACGTCGTTCAGCATCACTACCGACGTGCAGTGGTAATCCAGAACCAATCTCCAGAAGTCTTTGACTGTGTTTGGCAAAGGATGCTGGGTGACTATGAAAGCCGAAGGCTGTTTATAGCTCTGCAAACAAACAAGAAAGATGCAAATGTACCCAGGAAAATGGGAGGGGAGGAAGCTGAGCTATTTTGTGCACATAGAAATGTGTGGCACAGGACCCTGGACATATTTAGCCACTGTTGAATTCTATCACCATTGTCAACACCAAAATAGACTAAATATAAACTCATCTGTGGAATAACTGATAAAATAGTCTCTCTTTCATACCAAGAAAATGTAATAGTATCGCCTAACAATTTTGAATATTTCTGACAGAAATACAACACTGGCTCTGTACATTAATCGTTTTAATGGAGGATATTTACATTTTTGTTATAAATTTGCACAATTAAAATAGTTCTGCTTGTCCTAAAACTTGCTGGCTTGTCATTTCTGTGTGTGATGGTGTCGCATACTCCTTCCATGAAGGACACACATGCTTTCCTCGGCTCTGGAGATCTTTGAACAAGTTTAAGTGCCCTTTTGCAGTATCACACCAATGAGTTGGAATTTCCACACTAGCCCTGAAAATATCCACTTTTCCCATCAAATGAGTGGCAAGAAGTAAACAGAGCGACGGGAAGTGATGAGTTATGCATTTTCTTCCTATGTTATTACTGCCTTGATTCGGAGGAAAGGGAGCCACAATAACGCCACCAGCTACACTATCTCATTTCCCTGCCTGGTGACTTAGCAGCTGTCCCTCGCCCTCTGGCCTAAGTGGTCCGAGAGCAAAGACCACAGGCTTCATCCCTCATGCCTTCCAGACCAGCAATCGCTGAGACACCAGCGTGTCCGCCCTGCACAGAATCTGACGGCTGTTTCCTGTCGAAAACTTAGCCTGTATCTTTCAAAAGGGACAGGGGAGCAGATCAGAGGGAGAGATCCCTGCCTTCCCAGTGGTTCTGCCTCCAGGAACTGCTTCTCGAGGGACAGGGGAGGGGACGCTCACGTCCATCAGGGCGGCGTTGATGTAGTTGCTGCTCTCGCCGTCGATGGTGATGAGGAAGGGCAGGCAGCGGTCTGGGGGCAGGATGTCCATGCAGCGGTTCTTCTCGTGGTTCCGGGGCAGGAGCGCGATGCTGCAGTCTTCCACGCGCAGGGTCGGCGTCACCATGTTGAGGGTCTGTGGATGAAAGACAGGCAGTGACCTCTGGGGACTTCATGCTCGTCGTCTGGCTCAGTGATGCAAACGCATGTATGGGAGCATCAGGGTGTACCCCATCAGGAAGGAATGTGGGGACAAGTCCTATGTGACACTTCACACAAAACACCTTAAAAAAAACACCTTATGAATTCTTTCTAGAATCTTTTCAGATTGTCACTGAAACCTCACATAATGGGGACTACTATAGTGCGTTAAATAAAATACAGTGGTAACATTTTTAAAAGGGTGCACGAGGAGGAGAGGGGCTCGCAGCACATCTGTCTCACGGTCAGTGTGAGGAAGATGCAAAATGCCCAGAGCTGACTGCAACGCGGTCTCTCCCTGCTCCCTGCAGCTCCCCAGGGAGACTTTTTCCTTTTCTCTCCTTGGATTCTGTCCACAGACTGTGCCCATCAGACATAGGCACCAGAGACAGGCACACAGGGCCACCACGGGTCCCTAGGAGCAAGTGCCATGGAGTCCAAGTAGAGCTGAAGCTGGGGTCTGGGAAGGCGGAGACGGGGTGGGTCTGACCTGCAGCCAGGCGCCTTTTGATAAAACCCGAGTGTGGGCAATGCAACTGAGAGAGCATTCTCAGAAAAATTCTTAACATACGCGTCCATGGCCTTCCTGCACCCCTGGTTAGCTACCCTGGGAATAGGGGGCCTGGAGGGAGGTGGGGACCCTTGGTGTCTGCTTGGGGTGGAGATGCATCTGCTAGACCAGCAGTCTGCAGCCAGCCACTCCTGCCGCCAGCCCTGGGGATGCCCGGTGCTGTCCGCACACATGGGATGCTGCTGCTATTGCGGGCATTTAGAAAGCAGGGCCCAGGAAACTGCTAAAGGTCCTGCACAACAGCCCCGTGACCAGGAGACTCAGGCCCAGATGTCAGCTGTGCTGAGGCTGAGGAGCCCGGTGGGGTTCAAGGCTCAAGAGCTGACTCTGAGATTGAGGTCACGCCACTCGCCTCCCCTCGGCAGGACTCACCCGGAACTCCTCTTTAATCTGGCTGGAGTTTGTCTGTGGGTCCAGCTTGTTCATGTCGTAGTATAGAGACCTGACTTGGGAGGCAGGGATGGAGGTGTCTCCGCAGAGGCAGGCTTCCAGAATGGCATCATGGATGAACACGTACTGCTCCTGGAGAAGCAGACGGAACCGGTGAGTAACAGGGAAGCAGGCGGCCCCAGAGAGGTGGAGGTCAGGGGACAGTGCAAGCTTTAGTCCCACGTCACCAAGATCGCAGAGACAATGCATTCTCGATGGAGAGGAGCAAGCTCCAAGGGCTGCAGCATCAGCAGCCCTGGTCCTCTCCCGGGACAGCGGGCACAGCGCCTGCTCCGCCAAGGAAGAAGGAGACTAAGTGGGTTTGCACCGAACATCACACAAACCGGCCAGGTGCACATACAGTCCCTGCAGGCACTGTTAAAAGTGGTCAGAAAATACAGCAGCTGTTTAAAGAGAAAAACCTAGAAACAGTGCCACAAATCCCCCTCGAAGAACTCCCTCTCAGTTTGAATGCATGTATCCCATCGTCCTTGCCACTTTCCGAAGCAGTTCTGGAGTCTTCTTTCCTGAGTATCTTTAGTTATGCTGTCATGGCTGCCTTGATGTCCTGAATGGATTCAAAATATTCCTTTCATGGTCATTTTGACCTTGGGGAAGAGCCAGAAGTTGCACAGTGCCAGATCGGGTAAGGTCAGTGAGGACACAGGGTCACGTTTTTAGACAGAAATTGCTGTAAACATTTTGAATCAATTCAGGACATCCAGGTAGCCATGAAAAGACACTCATGAAAGAGGATTTCCAGAACTGATGTAGAAAGTGACAAGATCAATGGGATAAGTGTGTTCGAAATGAGAAATATTTTGTGGGAGATGAATGGCTTATCTTTTTTACTATATATTTTGATCATACCTTATACAATACTATAGTGGCAGCTTACAGTTCCTCTGTCATTCTGATCCCACAAATTTGAAAGTCAGTATTTCAAAGAGGAATGAGCAGAATTGTATCTATGTTGAAAAGAGAATTTGCTAACCAAATTATCAGTGCACAAAGGCCCAGGGAAACCTGACATTGCTCTGAAGACAAATAGTTTAGAACACTGGGAACTACTTACTTTTACAAAACATTAATGTGCAATTACAAAACATTAACGTGTAAGTTCTTACGAGCCCAAAGTACAGCTCTTGCATGTGTGCACAAAATGTCTACCTTTTAGGAATGTGCACAGTATGTCTACACTGGGCTGGGGTGTAGCTCAGTGGTAGAGAGCTTGCTAGCATGCATGAGGCCCCAGGTTTGGTTTCTAGCAGCTCAAAATAACAAGCCTAAAAATGGAGCTTCTAATTCTGACATGGCACTGACTTTTCCTATAATTCAGTGGGGTTTTACCATATTTATTATTGATCTTTAATTATATGAAATGTTATAGTGTCCCCTACTGACATCATTTTCTGTAACAGGACCTTCAATTCTCAAAAAAACCCCACTCCTATTAAACCTTACTACAAAAAGAAAGACAAGTGAGAAAATGATTGTGGCAACAACAGAAGTACATTAAAAAAATAAATTTTTATCATCATCTTTAAAATAAAAAAATCCCTGCTCTAAAGAAAAGAGAACATGAAAGCAGGGTTTAGAGTTTGTTACTTTTATGTGAGCTAGGATGATGGGATTAGGGTTCCTGGTGGCTTTGTAAACTTTAATGCACCATGGAAACCCAAGGGACCCTTGTTTATTCTTCCTTCTGCTCCGTGAATTATCTCGCAGGTGGTGGGCTACAGTGCATGCCTAAAATGATCAAATATTAATAAAAACATGACTGTTCTAGGAATAGGATGGAATACTTCTCTACAAATTTAAATCTGATACACTTTTGCCTTTCAATTCCCAGAGTTACTCCTTGGTACAAAATGTGACTACAGAATAGGCCAATTCCCATGATTCCGGGCCACTGGGCAGAAGCGTAAGGGAAAGGAGGCTACTGCCTTCCCTCTTACCCCTGGAGAAGAATAAAACGTACAGATATTGCTCGAAGCCACTTCATGGAGGCCCAGCTGTTCTCAGGAGTGGTCTCACTCTGGTTCCCAGCTGGTTTAAAAGATGGGATAAAAAGCAACTGCATGGAAAACTTGGAGGCTTACTGTGGAGACTCCACTGGGTGTGTTACCTGGAAAGCTCCCATCACAGAATTGAGCCTGGAAACCACTTTTCTGTTTACTAACAGGAAAACACCACGAAGAAGGGAGGGAGGACACAGGACAGCTGGGTACATCGCTTTGTCGCCAGGGGCACCCAGAGACACAGCTGGCAGGCCTTCTGTTGCCTTGGGCTCTGGGAGGGGCACTGGGACCAAGCCAGGGGCACAGGACAGACACGTGGGGGTGGCCCTACCTCCGTCTGCACCATGTTCACCCTCCGGGACCGCAGCTCCCGGACGCAGTTGTAGATGTCCACCACCCCCTCCCGCTCGGCCATGTCCAGCATGATGTCGATGACGATGAAGCAGCCGGTCCTTCCGGCGCCAGCGCTGATGGAAAGAGGGCTCTGTCAGTGAGGGAAGAAGGACTCCTGCGTGTCCTCTTTTTCTTGTTTTTTTTTTTTTTTGGTGGTACTGGGGATTGAACCCAGGACTTTTGCACTGAGCTACAATCCCAGCTGTTTTTTTCTTTTATATTCAAGTATGCGTCATGTTTTAATCTGAGAGGATTCTTCTGAAAAGTTAGATACAGCATACAAAAACAGCTCCTTTTTCATCTTGAGACAGAGTCTTGTGAAGTTGCTAAATTGCCCAGGCTGGGCTTGAACTTGTGATCACCCGCCCTGGCCTCCCATCCAGAGTGCTGGGAGTATAGGTGTGTGCTACCACGTCCCACTATGTGCTTCCTCTTTCAAAAATGTTTATGAAGGTGGAATTCACAAAGCTAACCATTAAAACACGTACAATTCAGGCATTCAGCACGTCCAGTGCCACTCAGGCCCCTGTAGCCAGTGCCAGAACACCCGCCTCACCCGGTGAGGGCCGCGTCCCAGGGCGCCTCCTCCTGGAGGTCCACTGATCACTGCTCACCTGCAGTGCACCACGAGGGGGCCCGCATTGGGCGGGCTCTTGGACTTGACCTGCCGCACGAATCCCAGCAGGCCGGTGGCATGGTAGGGGACCCCGTGATCCGGCCAGCCCGTGAAGTGAAACTGTCTGATCTCTCGGATTTCATGGACGCCTCGCTGCATTCCCAGGGCAGCCACAGCAAGAGGGAACAAAGGAAAATAAATGATAAGTAAGAGCAACCCAGGAGCATACAATGCGCCTAAGGAGTGAGCCCCAGGACCCCGGGGCCGGAGAACAGTGCACGGCTGGGGACAGGTCCTGCTTTGATCTGGCGCAGCTAGTGCTTCCCAGCTTGTCCCGCCAGGAAGACCTGGGTGGGTGGGGAGGGGAGGTGATGTCAGGGGAAAACACTGACGGGCATGCGCAATTCCTGCCGGCGAATGGACCCCTTTGGTTCTTTGAAATCCCCTTCTAAAAAGCAGGCTATGGGAAAAGCTGCTCAAACCAGCTGCTGAAATGCAGGACTCCTCGCACTCTTCTGTGTCCTGGTCCCTCGGCACCAGGCCCTCGAGCAGCGCACCACACGCTATGCGTGCACAGAAACGTCTGCTGGAAGGAGGAATGGGTGAGGACTACTTTCCAACCAGATGGCCAGGGAACTCATCTTCACGGGCAACACAGTTTGCTAGGGTTCTCCCTTTAATTCAGGTCAGCTTATGACCCATTCACCCCGCATTAACGATCTTGTGGCTACAGGGCTCCAAGCATCACATGAGCTGGGAGGGCTGTAGAGCTACGAAGCCACCGAGTGGCCATCCCAGGCTGCTGTGGGGAGCAGGCTGGTCGCAGGGGACCACAGCGGGGACGGGAGGTGTTCTGGAATTCTACTGAAGACCAGGATGCAGAGAGCAGGCAGGCAGAGAGGACTGCTTGCCTTGGTTTTTTAATTGACTCTTGTTTTGAGAATAATTAAATAGACATACACCCAGCAGTTTTATTTTACAAGACTATGTTTTAAGACTGTGTTTTAAGGCAAAAGTCTGTTTTGAAAACAAAAATTGCTCCTGAAGCCAGGGTGTAAATCTGCAATTAAATTTCACTTTCTCATCTCTTGCTGGATGGAAACGGAACACTGCATCTGGCCTTGGCTTTGGGCTTTGATTCCATCTTAAAGCTAAACACACATTAGCCTTACCATGTTTCCTAGCAATCATCGTTCACACATATTTAGTGAACAAAGAACAAATTTAGAATTTTTATGTGCTTGGAAAGAGGTGGAGAGTGTAGATTTTAAGATAAGACTCATTTGCTATGGATGTACTGATATATCTTAGTTTAATAACCCACAAATTCTGAAGATTTACTTTTCTATGCAAATGCTATTTGTTACTAGGGTGTAAGCGGTAAGGAATTAAGCAGTCAAGGATTCACAGTGTAAATCAACACTGTCATCTGCTAAATGGGCTCAGTGAGCCCAGGTGATACTACTATGTAGGAATCAAATTTCTTATTGCTGAGAAGTGGTAAGATTTGGCCAGCCCCAAAATCTCCATCAGAAGACACAGTTGATCCTCTGGCTTTAGGCACAGCGACTTGGGCAGGGGTGGTCCCAACTGGGTGGTGGACATCTCACGAACTCGGAAAGCTTGTCAGCAATAAACACTTTTCCATGCCACAGGGGGAAAAGGGCATTGCTTTCTGTGCTAGATTTCAACCCAGCATATCCAAGCCCTGAGCGCTGTCCATCATGAGGTGGGCTCCCAGTGATCTCAGGCTCATTTTCCTGAGCAAGGTAAATATCAGTTTCTGGAATGCAGAACATCTGCTCCCAGGATAAATCCTATCCTCTAACACGTCCATTACTGACAAGATTAGCAAAGGAAGTTGCTTCTGATCCAACTTGCATTCTTGCTCATGGACATCAGCTTCTCCTTTGGCTGTTTCATAAAATATTTGGAGAAGAATGTCATAGATGTACCCAGCAGTCACAGCCGAAATACTTCCCATATGCATGGTAATGACATTTTTCGTTAGTTTGCACCACAACAGCATCAATGCTATACACATCAGTGACAGGCATTTAATTTTTCCATGTAGTTGAATGGGAAGGAGAATCCATGTCATAGGACAGTACTCAGTCCAAAGTGGGTGTTCCGTGAGGATTTGGGGAGTGACTGAATCACTAAGTGCATGTGCTGTCTTCGAGACAGGGATCCTGTTTCACGGTTTGTCTGAGTGCCAGGCACCTCTTGGGTAGAGAGAATTGAGGGGCCAGGCCCCGGCCAGGCAGGGATGGATTTACTGGACAGCCTGGGGCTGTGCACAGCAGGCACAATGTATCATGCAGGACAATCAGATGGGGGAAAGGCAAGGCGAGCATCAGATGCTCAGTTCCTAATCGCAACTGGCTGCTTGTTTCATGGAGAAGAGCAGAGATCCGTTTCTCACCTGTGGGTCTCCTCTCACAACGTGCTCTCAGAAAAGAACGGGAATTGGAGGGATCTCAAAGTACACCCCAACCATTTCTTCCCTTTCTATTTTAATGAGAAAGTTTCGTAGCTATAAGAAATGTTCTACAGAGACTCAATTGTTTTCCTAAAGAGTACAATTGCCCCGCTAGAAAATCGCTAACACGTCATTTTGATTTCCCCAAACGCATTCACAGCTCTTCTTCCTTCCCACCTCTTCACGGGTTGCCTGATGACTAAAATAACTGGGTGTTTCTTAAACATTTCTGCGCAGCTGGGAATGTAGCAGAGTATAATAAGAGGTTAAAAAAAAAGAGCAAAGAAACAAACCCTTCCTTTGTCAACGGAGATGCTTTTCCAGCTTATTAGAGAGCTGACTATTGTTCAAAGAACTCCATGTTTAAGCAATGGCTTAAGAAAAAAATATTGAGGGTCTTTTATCGCTATCTGTTTTAATGCAGTTATTCATGAGTCCTCTTGCCAAGAGCTGCACAAAAATCCTCCTTGTGTTTTTTTTTCCCCAATCCTGCCTACGAAGGAAAAAAATCGACATCAAAGTGTGAGGTTCAAAACTTGAAGAATCAAGTCAACCAGAACCTCACATTCTTTGAAGTCTCCAAGCTTCCTGCCTGCTTATTAAAAAAGACAGGCGAAGGGGAAAAATGCTAAAGAGTATGCGAAACAGATGAAAATGAACTAAAGCGATTCTATGACAAATGTGGCTTTGCAAACCAGGAACCATAGTTCAAATCATCAGTGTAAATTAGCCAGTAAGCACTCGCTACAATTTCCTGGATTTCCTAAACCTGGTCTTATGAATCCAAAAAGTGCATTTGGCTGCTTTGGGAATGCAGAGTAGAGAGGAAGGTCAAGAGCCAGAGCTTGGCATCCGCTTCCAGCCCAGGTCCTGCAAGGGCACCTACTCCCCTTACACAAGTGTGCACAGCACAGACACACAACATCTTGGAGACCAGGGCAGCTGTGCACAGCTCCTGATGGAATCGGCCCTAGGTAGCACAGTCCGCGGGCCTGTGCAAGCACTCCTCAACCACATCACCTCCTCCTTCCCCGCGCCTACCTGTGACACTTCTCGGGATGGACTGCAGTTTGCATCACCTCCGGCCCCTCCCTATGTCAGCAGAAAGAGGGGATAAGGAAATTCCCTGTTACGCCCTACAGTGCTTTGCAGAGGAGCCCCACCCATGCACATGGGAGGAGGCTGGAAGAACTACAGCACGGCAGTCCCCAACCCCACACCGGCCACTGCAGAGGGCTGACGTCACTATGGCAGTGAGCATGAATGAGGGCAGAGCCATGCAAGGCTGTCCTGTGTCCCTGGACAGCGGCTGCGTGGTTTGCCAGGTAGGCTGCATCTGCCGGGAAAACGCATCCGTCCATACTGAATGGAGGCCTGGGAGTGCCTTGGTGGAGTGAAAGATCCCAGGAGTTAGGAGCTGCATCTCAACAGCAATTCTCAGTCACTGCTGGTATGCCCACATGGCCCTTCCACATGGAGGGAATCCATCAGACTGGAAGGATGGGCGTCAACCCTCAACAGACCTCGCTCTGTGCACAAAGAGATGGGCAGAATCGTACCAAGCAGGGTAAGAACAGACACAGATGTGGACATTCTCTTTCGGTTTAGTTGGGAAAACGTGAATTGTTATCAAAAGGGCATGACTGACTGAAGGGTGGTGCTGAGCTGTTACGGACTCAGTGGGCAGGATGTGACCTTGAGAAACCACCTGCACTCAGCAGGACTCGTATAAATTACCCGGGATAAGTCAACAAAGTTAGCACACTACCACTCTAGCTTTTAAACTTACCTTTTCAACAGCAAATGTCCTTATCACATATTCTGCCAGCAGTTCTGTTTCTATTAGGGTAACCTTAATGTCTTTGTATATTTCTGTATCGTCTGGCCAGTATTTGCAGCATTTGACCTTAGAAAACAAAGGAAAATTAGGGGTTTAGTTTTTCTTTAGTTCCCCTAAGGATGGGAGACGCTTTGAGTGACAGGTTAAAGTTTGCACACAAAACCCAAAGTGAACCACATACTCAAGAGCAAGGTCTACGTTTTTCCATCATCTATTTTGTTTTAATTCCAGAAAGAAACAAAATGGAAATCATGGGAGGAGTGCAGTTTAGGGAAATGGTCTAAAGTTAACAAATTGTATTATGCTACAAACATCTCAATTACAGTAACCACTCATTTCCTACATGTCTCTCCTCAGGGAATGGCTGGTAAACATAAACTATAAAAGAAAGTTTGCAATATTTTCCCTCTGAATCGTAAATTCCTCCTCGTTTCAGAAAGTGATTGAACATTTTTGAGACCGGAGCAGAAAATCAGAATTGACACTAAAGATTAAAGTTCTTTTTTTTCCTGAAGGAGGAAATAGCTACGTGGTTTTCCCAAGTTAGAATGACAAAGTCATTTTAATATAAGTAAAATTCAATAAATGAAACTTGACAATATATGAACACAGTCTTTGCACATTATCTCGACCTCTGACCTGAGGGTTTCTCAGGCAGAAGAAATGTGATAGATTTATTCCCACTCAATATTTTTCTTTCATGTGGTGCTTGCAGGTATCAGCAAAAGCTTGGGATGAGGGCAGCCCAGAAGCAGAGCCTGGGAGGGGACAGGCAGCCTCTCTGGGTTTTGTCCCGGACCTCTCGTGCTTCTCCTGAACTCCTGTCCCCACCCTTCTGTGGATGCATTTCTATTTTGTAACTCTGCGTCTACTCCTCTAAGTGCTTGACTTGATCGCTGGCTTCTTTCGTGGGCTTCTTCCCCTCGAAGGTTCTACAGACACGGCCAGGGCCAGACGTCTGTGGAGAACTCCTCATTCACACACATCGCTATTGCTGGCTTCCTTGTAAATGTCACTACAATTTCCTCCGTCACTCAGATACAAAACCCAGCCAATTCCTTCTCTAACCCCAGGCCCAGGAGTCCTGCCAAGGCTAGGCACGTACCCTTTGCGATACCGCCCAGATATGGTTTCTGACTTCTCATCCCCTCTGCCACAAACCACCTCAGTTTAGGTGCCAGAGTCTGCCTGCGTGAGCATCCGACACAGCTAACAACAGAAAACCCTCTGCAAGCGTAAGCCCTGTGCATTTACTTCTGCTGCCCGGGGATCTCCTATTTCCAACCACTGTCCGTGAAATTAAACAGAGATTCTTCAGCCGGCCTGTAAGGAACTTTGAAAAATTGGCCACAGCTTTCCAGCCTTATCTTCTACTGCTCTCCTTTCTATCGCTTATATTTTATGTTCAGATGAGCAGTTTTCCCTAATCCCCAAACAGAGCCCATGATCCCAACTCCTCCTCAAGAACTCCACTCCACCGTGAACGTCCTCCCACCCAGTCCACCCCAGCTGGGATGCATTTCTGTAACTCAGAGGGTATCTCAAATTCGCACCCCCATACCCTCTTCTCCACTGACACGAACTCTCTGATTCTGATAAAATGAATCTGCTTGAAGCCAAGATGATTCCCTTCCCATCATGCTCCCAACCTGCCTGTTCCTGGCCAGCAGGCGAGGGTTTTGTCTTACTTAATTCTCCAAACCCTGCAACGGCTGGCCAGCATGTCCTGTGTACCACATACGCGGCGGGTGCACAGAGAGCTGAATTCCAGGGACTAAGTCAAAAAAATCAACAAGAATGGAAACCTCAGCCTGGAGCAGTTTACCAAAAGGAACAGGGCAGAACAGCTGTGCCAGGGTGCCAGACACCTGTGGCCGAATGTCCCAGCTGTCACTGCTCTAGCTGCTTCCTTAGGGAACTTCCGCCGGTTCTACGTAAGCCTTCTCACGCTCTGTCAGCAGGGGGTTGACCAGACACGCTGGGAGCTGGGGACAGGTGGTCCCTAAGACACAGGTGGGCCTGTCCTCACTCTGGGAGTCATTTGTTGTTTATTGTTCAGCATAGGAACATTATCTGTGGTTTTATAAAGGACTTATCTATAACATCTCAGAGGTTTACGTCATGGACATTGGTGCGGTCCCTAAAATATCCCTGAGCGAGAGAGACTGGTGATAATACTGCCTTGCTGTGAAGTAAGACGGAGAAGATCTCGTGTATGCGTGCAGACAGCTAACGTGACAGCAACCACAGCTCACACAGCGTGTCAGCACCGTACTCTCACAAGGCTAATTAAGCAACAAGGACGCGTGTGTGGTACACATACTGGATCCTCCTGTAGCGGGGACTTGTTTTCAGTATTTTGCAACTGCAGAGAAGGCAGTGGCTAGAACTATGGATCCAGTGCATGTGTGCACTTAAAAAATAAACCCATTGGAAGGCACACCCGACTAAAATACTCGTGCTTCGCTGTAAACCACAACGGAGAACGTATATCCACTCCTGAAAGCTATGTCCTCCTCGGGCTGCTGTACCTAATAAAAGTACCTTACCAAGTGAGACTGTTCTAAGTATGGTGAAGTAAAGACATTCTAAAATAAAGGAAAAGTAAAAGGATCTTAATGTTTTTGCCACAAACCTGCTCTAAATTATTTGCTTAAAGAAACTCTTCAGACAGAAGAGATATTATATTGAAGAAATCTTGAAACACCCGGAATGAGGAAGAGCAACAGCCAAGCAAATACATATGACCGTTCCTCATCTTGAGTTCCTTGAAGGAAGTTGACTGAATGCAAAAATTGTGACACCGTTAGGTAAAGTTTTGAATCTATGGAGATATAATGTATACATAATAAAAGGTAGAGAATAAAGCCACTATATATCTACATTGAAAAAAATACCTTGGTGTCTCTTCTAAGAAAATTACCACCTCCACGATGCAATGGATGTAGGGCATTTTGTAAGGTCACCCCGTCTTCTATTTCACCTTACCTCCCTGCCCTGGGTTTTTTCAGTAAATGTGAGTGTGCAGTGCTTCAATGCCTTGGAATCTGAGAAATAAAAAAGCACTTCTACACTGTTGGAGGGAATGTAGACTAGTACAACCACCATGGAAATCAGTATGGAGACTCCTCAAAAAGTAAAACTAGAAATTCCATTTGACCCAGCTCTTCTGCTTCTAGGTATCTTCCCAGAAGAGTTAAAGACGTCATGTTACAGTGATCCACGCACACCCATGTTTATAGCAGCACAATTCACAATAGCTAAATCTTGGAAGCAGCCTACGTGTCCATCAACAGATGAATGGGTAAAGAAAATGCATTTATACACAGTGGAGCACTACTCTGCTATGAAAAGGATAAATCTGAGTCATTTGTAGGAAAATGGATGCACCTTGAGACCATAATTTTAAGTGGAATAAATCATACACAGAAGTTTAAATATCAGATAGTTTCTCTTATCTGAGAAGCCTAAAATGTAAACAAATAGCAAAATAAAAGATAACAGGAAACAAGGAGATGGACCTTTTGAAAATGGGAAGGAGACCAAGAGGTGGAGGGAGGTGGAGAAGTGAAAAGAATTAAGACGTGTTATGTACATGTACCAACTCCCCATGAGGAATGTAATCATTATGGACTGCAAACATGGACTAATAGACAAATGTTGAAAGGAAACAGTGCCCTGCATGTGTTGATGGCTCAGGGTTCCTCTCTGGGGACTGCTCTCTTTGAGAGATGTGCTCTCCTGATGGCCTTGGCCGAGTGCGGGTTCCATGCCGTCTGCCTGTGCCATGCACAACGCGGAATGCAGCCAGGTGTGGTGCTGGTGGCCAGGGACACCAGGTGGGGCACAGCTGGGTGGTGCCCTGGGCCTCTGGGAGCAGCAGGGTCTGCTGTGACCTCCAGGCTCTGCGGGATACGGGGGAGCGTGTGGCATGTGGGGCGCTTCCCTCTGGGGCACACCTGGCAGGGCCAAGGAGCCGGTTGGGTTCTGGTCCCTGTAGCACCCCCCAGAATATCCTGAAATGCTGAGCCACATCTGTTTGTAGCCTCCTGAAATCTCTTGTAAATTGGGTTCCTTTTTAGTGCCTTTTAAACTGCTTGGACTTGTGTCAAGTTAATATTTCGCTTTAAAAAAGGGCAAGAGAAGCGCGCTTCCCTCTTTCTCCCCTGTGAAGCTTGTGCATGTCAGAGCATCCTCAAGTCACACACAGGACGCTGCCACGCCGGGGCCGTGCTTCCACCTGCTCCTGCCTCCTGCTGCCCGTGCCCCGCACAGCTTCCAGCCCAGGCTCTGCGCCTGCATCCTAAGCACAGCAGGCAGGTAATGGCCTCCAGCCAGAAGGCAAGGACCAGGACAGTCTAATCACCTTGGTGCCCAGTGCCTGGTCCATCCAGCCATCAATCACACGCACAGTGCTTTGCAGCCACCTGCTTGTTACCACTCGAAGGCTGTAGAAGGTGGCCTGGTCTCTGCTCCAAAGGGGAATCTGGTTTGTTTTTCAAATGTACTAACGTGAAACCATACAGAGGGCAGTGTAACTCCAGGACTTCCAATTCACTGAAACAATTCTTGGAGCCTTTTCTCTTTCTGGGACAGAACATTGAAGCCAGGGCCTTTCCACGGAGCTACATTCCCAACCTTCAGGTCTTGCTAAGTCTCTAAGTTGCCCAGGCTGGGCTGGAACTTGCAATCCTCCTGCTTTAGTCTTGCAGAGTGCTGGCATTACAGGCGTGTGCCAAGAGTCACCTAACCAGACACCCAGATGATCCCCGGGCACAGTGAAATCAGCAGTGTTGGGGGCCAGAGCTGCACTCCCCAGGGTGCAGGCATATACCTTGACCTTCACGGCATCTTGACACTGCAGTAGCAACAGCTCTAAGGTTCTAAACTTTGGCAGGCATCAGAATCCCTTGGAGGAAGTCTCTAAAGGCAGTAGGTCTGGAATGGTGGGGCAGGAGAGTTTGCATTTGGAACCAGCTTGAGGTGATGCTGAGGTCCGTGGCCCGTACTGAGCAGCAGGATTGAGGCCACACCGTAGGCCCGCAGAGCCTGTGGGGTTAGAGGCCATGCTGATGCGGGTCTGAGGTTGGGGAGGTAGCTCCATCTCAGGTGCCCCATATGTTAGGAGGGGACAGTCACAGTTCCCATCCCAGAGTGTTCTGAGAGTAACCAGCACTTCCCAAATTGCCTATATGCTAGAATGACTTTGGGGGAATGTCTAGCCAAAATCCAAAGTCTGGGCCACATTCCAGGCCAAGTAAATCTCAACTTCTGGGGTGGGCACAGCCCCCTACCCCAAATTTCCTGAAGCTTACAAGAGATTCCGAGTGCGGATCAGTTTGGGAAGCCCTGGGTTCAGTGACACAATGCAATGGAGATATCTGGCCATGTGTGGCACACCCCAAGTGCTCATAAATGTTGAAATACTGTGGCACAGTGCCAAAGAACCAGGGGTAGGCCAAGCAGGCAGCAATTTCTCATCCCCAACAAATTGAAGACGTAGATCTTGTAACAGACTCAAAACCCAAAAACCAGTTACACCTAGAAGATACGTCAGAGAAGTAGTCATTTCCTAAGGGTTCTAAATACTAGCAATAAAGCAACCTACCATAGGCAATTTACAAGCATCACCCCAGGATTTAAATTAAAAAAAAAGAAAAGGAAATGAGAGGACACTTAAACAAGATGCAACCCAAGACACCCAGTTCACCAAAGGCAAACCCAGGGGGCAATGAGGTGGGACAATCCAAGAGCCACCCACCTGGCATCTCTGAATTAGCAACAACAAAGCAATTGAATGAGGCTCTAGAAAAAGTCAAATCAGAAATAATCTCTCAGATAACTGCAGAGATGGTGTCCACGATGAAAACCATGCTTAGTGACTCTACAGCAGATACAGATTAAAAAAAAAATAGAGGAGCTTAAGAAAAGTATGGAAGCCATGAATGCTCAGCATAGGAAAGAAATGGAATCCATAAGGCAGATTCAAGCACATATCCAGGAGAATAAAAATTCCATTGAAATTATCTGCAGCAGATTAAGCCAATGTGAGGACAGGATCTCAGATATAGAAGACAGGCTTGCAGTTAGCAATCATGAAAAGGAAGATTCCTTAAAATAGCAAGGGAACATGAGAAATCAATCCAGCAGCTGCTAGATGAGGCAATGAAGAATAATTTAAGATTGATTGGAGTCAATGAAAAAGTAGGAGATAGCACAAATGATATAAAAAATTGTTCACAGATGTCATGGCTGAAAACTTTCCTGGTAGGGAAAAAGAATTTGACATACAGATAAGTGAGGCATATAGAACTCCAATTAGCCATGATCAGAAAAGAATCTATAGCCAGGCATATCATAATCAAGATTCCAGAAATTCAACACAAGAATAGAATCTTAAAAGCTGTTAGGGAAAAGAAACAAATCACTTATAAAGGAAAGCCCATCAGAATCACAGCTGACTTCTCAGCACAAACCCTCAAGTCAGGGAGAGCTTGAAGTGAAGTATTTCAAGTTCTAAAGGAAAATAACCTTCAACCCAGATTGATGTACCCCACAAAACTATCTTCAAAGCTATCTTCAAAACTGGTGGAGAAATACAATACTTCCATGACGAAGAACATCAGAGGAAATTTATGACCACCAAACCAGCACTCCAAAATGTTTTGAAGGACATTCTAGAAAGAGATAACAGGGGCTACAACTCCATGAACCCCAACAGAAGGAATCCACCAGGCAAAGCAAACCAATTAAACAGAGGGAGGGGAAAAAAAGGAGGGAGCCAACAACAGGAAAATAACATGACAAGGATAAATCAATACACATCAGTTATAACCACTGTCTTGTTTACATTTTTATCGTTGCTGAGACAAAATACCTCATGCCCAAAATTAAGGAAGGGAAGGTTTATTTAGCTCACAGTTTGTGGTTTCAGTCCATAATCAGCTGGCTCCAGGGCAGAGTGGCACATGGCAGAGGGTAACAGTTCATGGAGGTGGAAGACAGCAAAAGCAGCAAGAGCATAAAGGGAGGACAGCGCAAGAGCAAGCCTTTTCCCCTCCCTTATATTGTATGCAGGCTACCCGCCCCAGGGTGGGTGTAGCACTCACGCCCATAATCCCAGCACTAGATAACAAATCAATCACAAACTCTAGATTCAGCTGCCCCCATGACTTCATGAGGCTTTGGAGGGACATCTAGACACAAACCATAACAACCATCAGTGTTAATGGTCTCAATTCACCAATCAAAAGACACAGACTGGCAGAATGGATCAAGAAGCAAGACCCAACAATATGCTGCATACAAGAAACACATTTAATTCAAAAAGAAGTTCATAGACTGAAAGTCAAAGGATGGAAAACAATACTCCATGTGACAGGAACCCAGAAAAAAGTGGGGGTAGCTATTCTATTTGCAGACAAAGTAAATTTCAAGCCAAGACTGATTAAGAGAGATAAACGGGGTCACTACAGCTCTGTAAAGGGAACAACCCAAGAGGAAGAGATAACAATCATAAATATATATGCAACAAATACCAGTGCACCCAACTATATAAAGCAAATATTAATGGGCATGAAAAATCAAATAAGCACTAATACAATTGTATTGGGGGATCTCAATACTCCACTGTCACAAAAAAGCCAGGTCAACTAGACAAAAAATCAACAGTGAAATATTAGAACTGAACCAAACTTTTGAACAAATGGACTTAGTAGATGTCTATAGAGTGTTCCACCCCACAATATCAGAATACACATTCTTCTCAGCTGCACAGAGGACATTCTCCAAAATAGACCACATACTACCTTATAGAACATGCTTGAGTAAATGCAAAGGAATTGAAATTATCCCATGCATATTATCAGACCATAGTGCAATGAAATTGGAAATCAATGGCAAAATAAACTACAAGAACTTCATGAATATGGAAATTAAATAGCACCCTCCTGAACAATCAATGGGCCACAGATGAAATTAAAGAAGAAAATAAACAGTTCTACAATTAAATGATAATGACAATACAACACACCAGAACTTATGAGACACAATGAAAGCAGTCCTATGAGGGAAATTTATAGCAGTGAATACCCATATCAGGAAAACAGAGCAAGTGCAAATAAACAACTTAATGGTGAACCTCAAACTTCTATAAAAAGAAAAGCAGGCTAAGCCAAAAGCTTGTATGAGAGAGGAAATTATAAAGATCAGAGCAGAAATTAATGCATTAGAGACTAAGAAAACAATACAAAGAATCAATGAATCAAAGAGTTGGTTCTTTGAAAGATTAAGTAAAATCGACAAACCCTTACCCAACCTTATCAAAAAAAGGAAAGAAAAGACTCAAATCCACACAATTAGAAATGAAAATGGTGAAATCACAATGGACCCTGCAGAAACCCAGAAGATCATCTACACCTACTTTGAAAACTTGTATTCTAATAAGATGGAAAATGCAGAAGAAATGGACAGATTCCTAGATACATATGAATTACCAAAGCTGAATCAAGAAGATAGAAAAATCCTAAATAAACCAGTATCAATCAATGAAATTAAAGATGTAATCAAATACCTACCAACAAAGAAAAGCCCAGGCCCTGATGGATTCACTGCCGAATTCTACAAGAAATTTAGGGAAGATCTAACACCACTACTTCTCAAACTCTTTAATGAAATTGAAAGGGAAGCAATACTCCCAAATTCATTCCTGGAAGCAAGTATTACCCGATACTGAAACTGGAGAAGGACCCAATTAGGAAAGAGAACTACAGGCCAATCTCCCTAATGAATATAGATGCAAAAATCCTTGATAAGATACTGGCAAACAGAATACAGCAAATCCTTAAGAAGATTATACACCATGACCAAGTGGGATCCATCCCAGGGATGCAGGGATGGTTCAACATACGTAAATCAATAAATGTAATACACCATATTAACAGAACCAAGGACAAAAACCATATGATCATCTCAATAGATGCAGAAAAAGCTTTTGACAAAGTCCAGCACCCTTTTATGATAAAAACCCTACAGAAAATTGGAATAGATGGTCTTTATCTCAATCTGATAAAAGCCATCTATGACAAACCAACTGAATGCTTTCACTCTAAAATCAGGAACAAGACAAGGATGTCCACTGTCTTCACTCCTATTCAATGTAGTTCTGGAAACACTAGCCAGAGCAATTAGACAAGAGAGAGAAATAAAAGAAACAAGGACAGGAAAGAAAGAAGTTAAATTATCATTATTTGCAGATGATACTCTATGTAGAAGACACCAAAAACTCCACCAAAAGACTTCTAGATTTAATAAGCAAATTCAGTAGCTAGCTGGATACAAAGTCAACACTCAATAATCAATAGCCTTCCTGTATGCGAATAACAAACTCACTGAGAGAGAAATTAGGGTAATAACATCTTTCACAATAGCATCCAAAAAAATGAAATACCTTGGAATCAATCTAACGAAGGATGTAAAAGGCCTTTACACTGAAAACTACAGTACTCTGAAAAAGGAGACTGAAGAGGATATTAGAAAATGGAAAGATATCCCTTGCTCTTGGGTAGGAAGAACCAATATAGTGAAAATGGCCATACTTCCAAAACTGTTATACAGATTTAATGCAATTCCAATCAAAATTCCAAAAGCATATCTCACAGAATTAGAGAAAACAATCCTAAAATTCATTTGGAATCAGAAGAGACCTAGAATAGCAAAGGCAATTCTGGGCAACAAAGGTAAGGCAGGGGGCATCACAATCCCTGATTTGAAATTATACTATAAAGCTACTGTGATAAAAACAGAGTGGTACTGGCAAAAAAAAAAAAAAAAAAGACCCAAAGATCAGTGGAACAGATTAGAGGATGCAGAAACAACTCCAGACATACTCAGCCACCTTTTCTTTGACAAAGGTGCCAAACACATTCACTGGAAGAAAGATAGCCTCTTTAATAAATGGTGCTGGAAAAACTGGCTCTGCATTCGCCGAAAATTAAAATTCGACCCATATCTTTCACCATGCACTAAACTAAATTTGAAATGGATCAAAGATCTAAATATTAAAACAGAAACATTAAATCTGCTGGAAGATGGAATAGGTAAAACTCTTGAAGACACTGGTGTAGGCAAAGACTTTATGAATAAAACCCCGATTGCACAGGAAGTATCACAATGAATCAACAACTGGGATCTCATCTTATTAAGAAGCTTTTGCACAGCAAAAGAAACCACTGACAGAGTGAAGAGACAACCCACAATGTGGGAAAAAATGTTTGCCAACTGTACCTCAGACACAGGGTTAATATCAAGAACATATAAAGAACTCAAAAATATCAGCCCTCCCAAATTTAAACACCCAATCCAAAAATGGGCATCTGAGATGAATGCACACTTCTCAGATGAAGAAATACAAATGGCAAATAAATATATGAAAAAATGTTCAACATTACCGGTCATTTGAGAGATGCAAATTAAAACAACACTGAGATACCATCTCACCCCAGAAAGAACGGCTATTATCAAGAAATCAACTAATAAATGCTGGAGGGGCTGTGGGGAAAAAGGAACCCTGCTCCACTGTCGGTGGGAGTGTAGACTGGTGCAACCACTGTAGCAATCAGTGTGGAGATTCCTCAGAAAACTAGGATTGGAGGTACCATTTGACCCAGCTATCCCCCTTTTGGGTATCTTCCCAGAAGAGTTAAAAACATCGTACCACAGCGATATATGTGCACCCATGTTTATAGCAGCACAATTTTTAATAGCCAGATCTTGGAAACAACCCAAAAGCCCATCAACTGAGGAATGGTTAAAAAGATGCGGTCTTTTTATACAATGGAGTACTACTCAGCCATAAAGAAGGATAAACTGGAGACTTTTATAGGTAAATGGATGCAACTCGAGACAATACTCATAAGTGAAATAAACCAGCTGCACATGTGGAAACATTGCATTGTCTCCTTAGTGTGAGAAACTGAATGAGTAAGTAAGATCCAAAATGTACAATAGATATTGTAAACTGGTAAGAAACCATTCAAAAGGAAAGAGAAACTGGGATGGGGGAAAGGAGAAAAGAAGGAAGGGAAAAGCAGAAAAAAAAATATATATACAAGATAGTTAAGATAGTTATACTACTAATTTCTCTTAGTTCATTGAAAAGAAAGGTTTATGATAATATTGTTTGGACAATTAAATGCCTATATCTTGTACTCTGAGTAACTAATTTAAAAATAACAACACGCAATGTATTAACCATTGTTACCCTCCTATTATCTTGTTTTGAAATTTTATTTATTTTTCTCTTTAAAATAAAAAAAAAAGAATGAAAATCATGTTATCATCTCAGTTAATGCAGAAGAAGCCTTTGACAAAATTCAGTATTCCTTCGTGGTAAGAGTTCTGAAGAAACTAGCTATAGAAGAGCCATACCTCAACAAAATAAAACATATACTGTATAAGACAAACCCATAGCCAACATCATACTGAATGAGGAAAACTGAAAGTGTTTCCTCTCAAATCAGTAACAGGATCAAGATGTTTACTTTCACCACCTCTATTCACTATGGTCCTTGAAATTTTAGCCAAAGCAAATAGGCAAGAGAAAGAAATAAAAGGGATACAAATAGAAAAGGAAGAAGACAAATTATCTCTGTTTGTAGATGATATGTTCCTATACTTAGAAGATCCTAAAGACTCCACTGAGCCTTTTAGATCTGATAAATTCAGCAAAATAAAATGATACAAAATAATATTTAAAAAAATCAGTAGCTTCTCTACATACCAAGGATAAACTATCTGAGAAAGAATTCAGCAAAAAAATTTACATTCACAATAGCCTAAAAAATACCTAGGAATCAACCTCAGCAAGGAAGCGAAAGATCTCTACAATGAAAATTAGAGAACACTGAAGAAAGGAAATGAAGAATAGGAGGTGGAAAGACCTCTCGTGTTCATGGATTGGCAGAATTCATATTCTTGAAACAATCAAGTTACCAAAAGCAATCTATATGTTCATGGGATCCACACCAAATTTCCAGTGATGCTCTTTACAGACCAGAAAAACACAAACCTGCGGGTCATACGGAAACAGAGCAGCCGCAGCATCTCTCTCTCGTCCCCTTTGTCAGCCTTCATCCATATCAGGGTCGCAGTTCAGATCGGGGACCTTGTGCAAATCACGGGACCATCGTGGCTCAGCATTTTCTTATGTGCTAAGGAGGACTCTAGGTGGTAAGTCAGGTGAAATGGCTCTGACTCCTAAAATCATTGCCCTTGCATGCAAGTTTTGTGGCGTCCATGTTACCTCTTTAAAAATAACTCAAAACCAGGAGACGATAGAAGATTCAAGGACTGTCGTTTCCACCAGGGGGTGCGAAGCAGAGCCAAGGGCTTGGGAGAATACAGTGCTATCAATGTACAACCTGTCTGATTTTTTTTCTTTTTTGCGGTACTGAGGACTGAACCCAGGACCTTTGCACTGAGCTACATCCTCAGCCCTTTTTAATTTTTATTTTGAGACAAGGTCTCAGTCTGGGCTTGAACTTGCAATCCGCCTGCCTCGGCCTCCCAGAATGCTAAGGTTATAGGTGTGTACCACCACGCCTGGCTGACTGGCCTAATTCTTGACTGCACATCATCTAAGTAGTCCCAAGTATGTGACTCAACCAGGTGAATGGATTAAAATGCCCGAAGTGCACTGTAGACTTTGGATTCCCTACTCAACATCAGAAAAGAATCCATCTTTGGGGAGCTAATGGAGGCACGTCCTTACTCTAGAACAAAGACTCACCTGTCTATAGAGTTGAAGCGGTACGGTCTCGGTGGCTCTGCTGCAGTAGACAGCCCAAGGCCACAGGTGTGAGTCCAGCGGCAGGGGCTGAGCAGCTCTTTCCCCATCCAGTGCTCGCCTGTGTTCTTCTCTTTCCACTGCCCTGCTCTACAGTAACTCCAGCAAAACGTCTGGTGACACCTGGCAGCCAACCTGAGTGTTGCCCTCACTCTCCAGTGGCTACCGCATCCTCTGCTTGGATGCACAAGAGCCCCGCTGTCTTCAAACAACGTCCCCAAATGCACACTCCCTGACCCCGAGGTCTGCAACCAGTAATGCAGGCAAAGGGAAGCAATTTACGTGCTGTCTCCCCACCAGGTGCAAAGGGTTATTCAGAGGGATTGTACACGCAAGGGTGCAGAGCTGTTCCACGTTCTCACTGCTGTCCACCTGGGGCAGGGGACACGGGGCAGTGGGTTCAGCTCTAGCTCTTGTCTCTCCGCCCCTATACACATGGCAGGCACTGTCAGAGAAGAAGTCCCGAGGTGGAGAATTCTGGGGTCTCCAGCCAACTGCATCACATTCTTCCTTGTTTATTTGCTTAATTACCTGGGAAACTAAGGTAGTGATACTATTGTCACTTTGTGACTCTGAAAGAAGCTGCAGGCCAACTCTGAAATTGCTCACCAGATTGCTTTGCCCTTTGTTTGGTCTGATCTTCCTTGGGAGGCCCCCAGGACTTGCTTGGCCAGGTAACCCGAGCCTTGGGGACAGGCAGAGACAGTCCAGGCCACCCAGCAGGTACGGGAAACAGGGAAGGGGAAAGGAAGCTGCGTTCAAGCAACGGCGCCATCTACTGCGTCTCTGCACATGGCTCAGGATCCGGTATACCTGCTGTGTGCAAAGTAGGGAAACCAGCGTTCCCTGCTCACGCGCAGGAGCAGAGCCAGGATGAGGGCTAGTGCAGCTGAGGCCGTCCCACACTGTGCCTGATGGTGGGGGCCAAGACGCCACAGCCGTGCATGGCCTGTGCAGTATGCACCGTCTGTGCTGGAAAAGCTCTCTGCTATGATGCGCTGGTCCCAGGAGATGTGTCCATCTGTCCTCTTAGACACTGCATGGACACAGAGGCAGGTGACCACCCAGCTGCACACCCAGAATACGGCAGACCAAGGAAGAGGGGACAGGACGAGGCAACAGAGGAGCCTCGGCCTGGCCAGTCAAGTGGCAGACAGGCAAGCAGCAGCCACAGACAGAAGTGAGGTCTCTCGGGCTGGCCACTGTGGCAAAGCAGTGGGCGCATGAGCCACAGGCAGTGCCAGGGCTTGGCAGAGGTGACAAAGAAGCAGGTGCCGGGCACAGGCGCCCTGGGCGCTCCGTGGGAGAGCGGTGAAGAGCTGAGCTGCACACAGCTCGCCATTCCCAGGGAGCCTGGGGAGCGAGCTGGGAGAAGCACCTGTTATTCAGACCTGCGAATTCGCTTTGATCCTGTAATATCCTGCCACTGCAGCGACAGGAGGGGCGGCGGGCGCCGGGGCTCCAGATGAGTTATAGCACATCAAGAATCGGCTCGGAACCTGGCATGTAATTCATCAATATTTGAAAAAAGGGATTTTTACTTTTTTTTTTTTTTAAAGGGACATAATGGATTAGGCCCAATAACAAGAATTACATACAAAAGGGTTAATTGGGTGGGTTAAGTATAGGGCTATTTCAGTCAGATCAAACAGAGCTGCGGCGAGTTTGACTCACGGGAACCCGGGATGTATAAGGGGTGCCTTTAAACTCAAGCTGTCCTCCCAGACAGAGGAACCCAGCGGCAGCGGACGGAGAGTCCCTTGTAGGAAAGCAGCTGCCGTGCTCCAGCTCCCGAGTCCTGCTGTCAGGACCCTTCCCACCCCCATTCCCTCACCAGGTGTGCTTGATGCGCCCCCACCCTGGGATTCACCGAGGCGATCACATGGCCTTGGTCACCAAAGCCCATGGCCTGGCAGGGGCGGGCAGTGTGGTCACCGAGGGGGTCTTGTCCCTTTAACCTTGGACTGTGAAGGTCTCCAAGGGTCCTCTTTTCTATTTTCTGGACTAAAGCTGGTGGAGAGGTCACCTACAGAGTCCTATGTTGCTTAGTGACAGGGACACGTTCTGAGAATGGTGTTCCGAGAATTGTGTAAACACCAGGGCGGGTCCTGACACACAGCTGCATGGCACAGGCTGCTCCGCACCTAGGCTGCGTGGTGAGGCCTGTGGCCCCTGCGCCGCACACCTGTGAGAACTGCAGGCAGCTGCAACACAACGGTAAGTGTTTGTGTATCTGAACAGATCGATCACGGAAAAGGAGCAGCAAAGACACCAGGTTATGGGGGCTCCCAGCTGCACCACGATCTTACAGGACCTCTGTGCTGTGTGTGGTCTGAATGTCATTACAGCACCGCACAACTCGTTCTGCGTTTTCACTGTTTGCACACACACACCGGGGAGAAGGCCCCACAGGAGAGGTAAACAAGGATTCCAAAGGCTTGGGCTCCTGCAGGGACAACAGCAGAGACACAGGAGGTGGGGGAAGGGTGTGAGGCTGCTCCTGCCCTCCCTGCACGCCATCCGCTCATTCACCGTGAAGATGTGTGCAAAAGTCAGACAGGGAGACCGCGAACTGCACCTAGAGGCCAGCTGCTGTTCCCACCACGGGGAAGAGCCCTTTGGAAACAAGGCAGGGATGTGTGAGAACAGGAGTGTGTGTGCGCACACACAAGTATGCCAGTGTCACACGTGACGTGTGGGAAGGACCTTGCATCGGGTCCAGGGAGGGTGACTGTTGTGAAAGATCGAGTCTGGTCACCCACACAGGAGAATGGGAGGGAGAGAAAGGGTAGCCTTAAACACTAATCTCCCTGCATGTATGTGTGTGTATGTGTGTGTATGTGTGTGTATTTACAAGTACATTTATCTGCAAGAACACTGTCAGAATAAAGTCTATGGAAGGTGAGGTTAATATTTCAGATATGAAGTATGTAGAAACCTCATGGATTTCAGTTAGAAATGCAGTATTATTAGTATTTAATTTGAAACACTTAACAAACCTGCAAGATGGAAGAATAAAGGTATGTGGTTTCCTCCTGGCATTAATCTAAGAGCATGTGCTTTCTTTTTGTCTCCTATTTTTTAAAACCACCAGGCAGTTGAGTTTTCAGTGAAGTGTTCCCTAGTTAAACAAATCTGTTTGGCAACTGTATCCATCCCTGCATTTCCCTTATACTGCAGTTTACCTTCCAAAGAAGATTTGTTTTCCAAAATGGACTGAAGGGCACACAGTGAGTGTTCAGTAAAATAACTGTTTCTTCCAGGCGCATAGGTGTCCCTTGTTCCCCGCAACATGGTGGGTGCGTGTGGGTATCTTTAGTAAGTGGCTTCACCACTTCTCCGGGTGACCTCGGTGGCTCCCCGTGTAGGACAGACAGTGGAAGATGGCATGAAGCTGGGGTGACCAGGAAGTAGGTGGATTGCAAAGGCTGCGGCAGTGGGACCTAGGTGCACTTCTCAGATGGAATCCACACGGTTTGTCATGGGGCTGGGACGGATACACAGTGAAGTTCACTTTTGAGGTTGGAGAGGGAGGCAGCAGGGGGTGGGGGCTGGGAATGAATGATAAGTTACATTTCTAACTTGCTCTGTGGCAGTCCTGGAACGCACGGGAGGGATGATTAGTGTGCCTTGAGAAATCCAGGTTGGAAGCCCCGGTGAGAGGTAAGGCTTGATCCAGCTTCATATACTGGTGGAAATGGTGACCGAAGATGGAAACAGGAGTGCATGCTGGATATTCATAAACAAATCAAAGACTAAGATTATAATTACTCAAGTCACAAAATGTCAATCTTAAAATATCAAGCTCATTTAAAAAGATCTATGGAAGGGGACAGTTCTGAGAGTTCAAGAAAGGAAAATTTCAGCAATGTCTATAAAACAACTGGACTCTCTCCTTTCATACATGAATTTGATGTCTTGGAACCAGTTGAGGGATTTTATGCAAAAAAGCATTACTAAGATTTTGTACTGGTAGGTGTTGTCAAAATTATTCTCGTTAGTAAGCAATATTTCCACATTTTACAAAGGAGCAACCTTGCCTCTCTCTGGGATCTTCTACTGATCTGGATTTTGAGGCTGCTGTGGAAAAACAGATGTTCTCTGTTGTATGTAACGGGGGCACCTGGAATCTTGGTATACCTTCCTTATTTGGAAGTTAACTTGGATGTCTAGTTGAAGTCCTTTAGGGAAAAATATGCAGAAATGGATTCTAGGTCAGCTTCTTAGGTAGATAATACCCTTGAAAGTATCCTTTTCTGTGGCTCCCCTAAACTACCTCTGTTGGATGTGACAGAGGCCCACAGCTCTCTCTGGTCCCTACTTCTCTTAGCGCGGAAACACTCGGTCATCTGTGATCAGAACTCTTCACGATGACTCAACAATAATTTTCCTAAATGACTGTGAGACCTCATATGGATTTTTTAATAAACAGTCATAGTCTAATGAGGTCTTCATAAAACTGACTAAATATGTTCAGAAATCATTAGCTTAAATTACCGGTGCAAAAATCTCCGTTGGGAGTCCTGCAGATTCGGTTATGAGACTTCTGGCAGATGGATTAGTTCAGCACCACAACATAGGTTTTGATTCTCCGTGCAAGTGGTGTAAATGGGAATGCCTGGGAAACAGGCGACTGGATAGAAAGCTAAATGTCCCTCCAGTGGGGTCATTAAAGAGGGAAACAATCACAGCACATTCCAGCGCCATTTAAATGCCAGGTGTGCAGCCGCTGGCAGGTGCCAGGCAAACTGACAAGGGTCCCTTCCCACAACACACGGGCTACAAGGGGACACACCGTGGTGACAAGGAAGTCTTAGAGAATGACAGTTCTTGGCAGAGGTGCCAGGGGCCCTGCTGGAGGGGAGGGCCATGTCTCTGTCTCCTGCACCAGGTGCGAGGACAGAGAAGGCCTCCCAGTGGCTCCAACATGGGCAATTAAAGCCACCTGATGCAGACTGCTGCAGGGCAAGAGTAGGGTGGCAGTGCCCAGCTCTGCCTTAATGAATTGGCAGCAGGGCTGTGTCAACAGACACACTTCCGCCTGGCTCATGCCTAATTCATGAAGGACACGCCATGTGCGGGAGACAAGTTAAGGAGGCAGCGGCGGCCCTTAAAAACCATGTCATCTTGATTTCTTGGGTGGTTTGTTGTTGTTTTTAAGCATGGAAAATGGGGAGCATGTGCAGGATTAATGACGGCAAGCAGCCTGGAACAGGTGAGGGGCTCCTCCCAGGGGGATACGACCTCCTGTCCAAGCTCCCTGATCATGCCAGCTGTTTCCGGGACAGATGCCATTAGTGTCACTGCTAATTCCAGACACACCAACCTGAAGGCCATGGGCTGAGGCCTCTTCAGAGCTTACCTCTCCCCACCCACCTGAAGAATTTGCAAGGAGTTAAGAAAAAATAAGCCCACCTGGCCCAAAGTCATGGAGTTATTTAATCTTGTGGACAAAGAGTTATAAAAAAAGATGAATAGAAACCTAGTGACCCCCTCCTCCTTTGGGGGACCCACTGTTGGCCGGGTCTCTGGGGTGATTTGTCAGGAGGAGATTCTATCACTGGAAGCCGTGAAGGGGCAAAGCCAGGTGCCTGACCACTGCTGCACCATCTTATTTCCCAGGATGAAACCCAGCTCTCTGCAAAATTGCCATGTCCAAAAGACAGTGGGCTTTAGTGTATTATTATTATTACTTCCTTTTAGTGAGGTAATTTTCCAGCACAATCTTCTTTTGCTCTTTCAACCAAAGACTCTGCTGTCTCTATCTTTCCTTAAAGTAAAACGATTTAGGGGCCAGTGAGATGGCTCAGCGGCATAAGCGCCTGCCTGGCAAGTGCGATGTCCTGAGTTCGACTCCTGGAACCCACATACGAAAAAAGGGCCGGTGATATTGCTCAGCGGCACGGGTGCCTGCTGGTGCGCGAGGTCCCGAGTTCGACCCCCGGTACCCACAAAAAAAAAAAAAAAAGGTAAAACGATTTATCATATAAAAATAACTTCTTAAATTTCTGAGTCTGGCTATAGCATAGTTTGGAATTTCAATGAAGCAAAAAATTAATGTATGCTTTATTTTTAAAAATTCAGTTGTTATTATTTTAACAATTTTCTACTTTTCAAGTTTACCTTGGGGTGGTCTTGAAAGTGAGGTCTGATGCAGATACGTAAAGCCCGAGGTGGTGGATCAGGTCTGGGAATGTGATTATCATGAAAGTCCAAAGGCGACGCACACACCATCTCCAGATGTCCCACCCATGGGGTGTGGGAGCCCCACCGTGCTGATGGGTGGGTGGAGGATTCAGAACTGAGGGCACATTTCAGGGGAAGGAACACTGTGCGTGACGGACAGGGGAAACACGTGGCTTGGCTACGATGCAGTCAACCTCATGCCCGCCAGCTCTGCGACACTGTGTTGAAAGCAGGTTCCTATGTTGGTTCTGGGGCATCACTGGGTGCTGGGCACAGTGGAGAGGAAGGCCAGAGGGAGGCCGTCTCTTCCCCAAAGGTGCTCCATTCTGGAGGAGTTGGCCCCCTCCTCCCAATAGTCATTACTGCTTTCATAGTGGAAGAAAGTGCATTATTTTGGGGGGTGAGGATAATTTTACACATCACTGCAGGTCTTGGGTTTGTTAGTGGAAATGCAAAGGCTAAATCTGTACCCGTGTCTCCTCCCAATGGGCAGGCACTTCTTTAACCACCCAACACACAGAAACCCACTTAATCTTTATAAGAACCCCATGGAGCAGGTTATGGACTGAATATCTGTGTAACCCAAATTCAAATGTTGAAGCCTTAAAGCTCAGTGTGGTTGTGTCTGGAGACGGGAGCTCCTAGGAAGTAATGAAGCGTAAATGAGGTCACAGGGGTGGGGCCCTGATCTAATGATTAGTGTCCTTAGAAGAGACCCCAGAGAGTCCCTCTCTCTCCCTACCAGGCCACGTGTGAGGTCACAGGAAGGAGGTAGTCATGTGAAAGAGAGGAAGCAAGCCATTTCTAGACCCTGGATCCTGTCAGACCTTGATCTGGGCTCTGCAGCCTCCCCCACATCAGTGGTTGAGGCCTCAGCCTGTGCATCTTGTGACGGCAGCCCCAGCTGGCACACACCCTGGCACGAGTACACTGCCACTTCCTGGAAGCGGTGGGAGAGGCCCTTTCTAGGCTGGCCACACAGTGAGCACCTGCCACACCAGGCCCTGAGCCAGCTCACCTGCCTCCCGCTGGGCTCCCGGCAGACAGGAAATTGGAAGACAGAGTGGGTTTGATATTTTCAGCCCATAAAATATTGCTTTGTAAGTTTTTACACCTTACATAAGGCACTATTATAATTTGACTTGCCAGTTTAATTGGCATAGCCTTTCCACTAAGGAAAATTTCACATGGAAACACAGTTTCCAGTCTTTTTCTTAATGTACTGGGCTTTTGGCATCTTCAAAACATTCCTTTAATGTCTGAAATATTTTCTCATGTATTTTTTCCCTGTAAGTTTTAAAGCTTTGATATATTTTAGGTCTTTATCTGCTACCCATTTTTGAGTGTTGTACAAGGAGGTCAGACCCTTTTTGGGTCTGTATGTATAACCAAATGACCCAGCTCATTTGACTGCAAAGCTCACGTGTTCCCCATGAATTATTTGTCTTTCCACTTTTGCCTGTACTCAACACTGGAGTTCTGTTTTGATCCCTTAGTCCATTTATCTCTTCCCATCAATTTGTGTCACCTGTAACTTTCCCTTTTCTTTTTATTGGTTTTTTTAGGACAGGGTCTTGCTATGCAGTTCAGGCTGGCCTTGAACTCATTATGTGGCCCAGGCTGGCTTCAAACTTGCAATGATCCTCCTGTCTCAGCCTCCTGAGTGCTGGAATTATAGGCATGAACATGCCACTATGCCTGGCTCAAACTTTCTTTTTTCTTATAGTCCTTGAATAGTATTGATTTTAAGGTGGTCCTAGCCTCATAAAATAAAATAGAGAAGCACTCTTTTTCTATTCTCTTAGAATAATTTTTATAAAATTTATATAACATGTATATTTATATTTTACATATTTACAAAATTCATGAGATTCCAAGTATTTGTAGCATTTGTAAAATCTGTGTGATTTATTTCCTTACTAATTATCACCTCTAAGTATATTAGGGCCTGGTATATAAGCATGGGTCAATTTTTAACTATATTTCAATTTTTTTTTTTTGTGGGTACCGGGGGGTTGACCTCAGGACCTCGGGCGCCAGCAGGCGCCCGTGCCGCTGAGCGATATCACCGGCCCCTTTTTCGTATGTGAGTTCCGGGAGTCGAACTCAGGCCCTCGCGCTTGCCGGGCAGGTGCTTAAGCCGCTGAGCCATCTCACCGGCCCTATATTTCAATTTTTAAATGATTATTGTTTAGTCAGAATTTCTGTTTCTTTTGGAAAGAAAATTATATTTTCCTAGAAAACTATCTGATGGGTTCATGCCCATATGAAAGCTGCTTGGCCATCATGGAGGCACTCTAACATGGCGACAAGCCCAAAACAATGGCATATCACCCACTTCCTCACTCTTCTTCCCCAGCCCAAAATAAACTTCCTCTCCCCTTTTCGCGCATACTCCAAAAATCTCCCAATCCCCTTCCGTTATGTCACCTTGCCTGTCCTTCCAAACTCTACCCCCAGCTAAACCCAATAAATGCTTTGTCCCCCAGCCTCCTCCTCTGAGGGACCTCTGCAACCTACTGCAGCCCTCCCGCACCCCTGCATTAAAGGCTTCTTTATCTTTAAACCTTTTCTTTACTCCTCCAGAGCTAACACTACCTAGTTTATTAAATTCATTGTAATTCATATTATTCTATTATGATAAAAACTATCCCATTTCTAATACTGGTTATATGTGGTTTTCTTCCTTTCATTTGTGATCTATTACCAGAGGTTTGTCTATTTCGTTAGCTTTTCCATGGAACCAGGTTTATATTTTGTTGATCTGTTTTTTTACTTTTTAATACATCTCTGCTCTGATGGTTATTGTTTCCTTTCTTCTTTCTTAGGTTTTACTCTATTCTTTTTCCTTCCTGAATTAGGTGTTCAATTTTTCTTCTTTAATAACACCACCCCCTCTGTGGGTACTGAAATCCACAGCCACGAGGCCCTTATATAATATTTCAGTGTATGTGCACACAACCTAGGCACATTCTCCCGTACACTTTAAATCATCTCTAGCTTAGTTATAAAATACCTAATACAGTGTAAATAGTCGTCATGCCGTATTGTTTAGGGAATAATGACAAGGAGAAAAAGAAAAGTCTGCCCACTTTCAGTACAGATCCAATTTTTGGGGGTACTGAGGATTGAATATAGGCATTCACACTAAGTTATTTCCCCAGCCCTTTTTAATTTTTTATTTTGAAACAATATTTTGCTAACTTGCCCAGGCTGGGCTTGAACTTGCGATCCTCCTGCCTCAGACTCCCAGTAGACTCAATCCCCCCGTCACCCTGAATATTTTCAATCCAGTCCAAGTTGGTTGAATTCATGGCTGTGACACCCACAGATGCAGAGGGCTGACTGTATATGGTACTGACTGGTTGGCAGCCCTGAGTATTTTCTGATTTCTATTATATATTTCTGATTTATATTCTGATTTCTGATTATATTAGCTGTTTTACTCTGACTGTCTACTCCTTGTGGGTTTTGGTTTTTTGCGAGTACCGCATAGATGCAAGACATTACCTTCTGTCCTCAGTGGGCTTTCTGTTCAACATCCAAGGTCGGGCCGAAGGAAGCCCCCACCCCTGGGCAGGACACAGAGCCCCCGCCTGCCCCGAGGGAGGATGCCGTTGTCCCTTCTCTCTCTGATGGTGACCTCTCACCTGACCTCTGGTCTGGTAGCCTGTGTCCTTGAGGGCTATGCTGCACATTTTAAACATACATATGCATGCAACCTACACACACTTTAGGCTGCCTTTACAGAGGGTGAATCTCACCGTACTGACTCGCCTGCGAAGGACCGCCTTGGGCTCTTCTCCTGAGCATGACCATGGAATCGAGCTTGCGAAAGAGAAGGCAGTCGGATTTTCTCCTTTCGGAACAGCCCCACAGCACCCCGCTGCTGGATGAAAACCACTCGTTTCTTTGCTAAACACAAACAGTGCTCGGAATGGCTACTCCAGGGACAGCAGTGTGAGATGCTGGGGCAGCTTCCCATTTCCACTTCACAGTAAGCAAACTGAGGCCCAGGAAAGTCACAAGTAAGAGCAGATGCTGGCACTCTAATCTAAGGACGGTCGCCCATGCTGCACACTGCGGCCGGCATCCATTTTCCCTGAGGTGGGGAACACAGTCATGTCTAACACAGTGCCCATGGAGTTTTGACACTCGAGCTCCAGCACTCAGGCTTTGAAGTATTTTTGTGTACTCAATATAGCCTGATAACAAGGGCTTTTAAATCCTGAGTGCTTTTCCTGTCTGTTGCTATCGAAACAAAGGAAAGCTATTGGGGCTATGTTTACTGATAATTTATAAACAAGTGCCTCAAGTGATAGGAGGAACTGGGGCAGTCAATGTTTTCTGGAGTGTGCATCACACTTCAGGAGCTTGCCTCAGGCCTCACTTACTGCTACCAAGAAGGCAAGGGCCAGGGGCCATGTGCGCTGGGTGGCGGCAGCTTACCCTTCCCACCTCCACCAGGTTGGTCACCATGATGATGCTTGCTGTGTTCTCGTGCCATACCATCCTCCAGAAGTCAGAGATGGTCTCCTGCATCGGCCCTGCAGCAAGAGAGAAAGGACACTTGGCTTTTCTCTGTTATCTTTTCAACTGGAGACTTTCTGGGACTTGCAAATATATCAATGGACACCCACACACATGTCCCTCACTTGTGTAACTGGACGCAGCTCCCTGAGGCCAGGCTGAAAGGTGCTCTTTCTAGAACGGCACCCACAGCGACCTCAGATCCTTCATTCACAGCTGGATTTCCTTGCAACATCAAGTGTTATCTGCTTCTGAGCTCTCCTCACCCCTCTTAAACTACCACCGTGAAAGAAAGTTATTTCTCCATCATTTAGCTATTTATCTCCATAATACTCCAGAGTGAAATTTTTAAAAATGGATAACATTACTCTTCCTGCTAACAATTGGCAGATATCCCAGGGAAGTGGTACAGAGAATGAAATGAGCCTCTATAGGAAAAATGGCCTTTTCTCGTGTCTAATATTTTTCTTATTCAGTGCCATCTGTCAAATTAATCCATTTTTTTCCACCTGACTTTCTAAAGTGAAAGAGAAGTGAAGAGTTTTAAGCAGTCCTACTTCTCACTGAACATAAAGATTCCTCATAGGACATAGCTGGGAATCAACTTCCTTAGCATTTCAAAGCTCTTTCCTATGGCTCTGTTGTAAAATGTGAGGGGGAAAATATGTATTACGAATGCCAGTAATGTTGACATCATCGGGGGAGATTTTAAATTTAAAATTTCTTTTAATATAGATTAAAAAAAACCCACTCAAACTCTACTTTATGTCCCCCTTTGAGGGTGTAAATGGCGAAGACAGCAGAAATGCAAGGAAGTAAGAGAAATGAGACTTCAAAGGCGTGGAGCATCGAGCGACACGCACAGGACCCCAGCAGGGTTCAGGCCCATGCAGCATCTGCTCCTGCACTGCGGTACTCAGACAGCCGCGGCTGCTGGATTTGGAGCTGAATCCCCGAACTGGAGCTTTGCTTCTGCCCCTACCTGTCTGTGTGATGTGGGGCCAGTTCCTTTAGCCCCAGCTGGCCTCTGCGTCTTCTTTCCACTGATTACGGGAATAGCTCTCTGCCTTATGTTGAGGATTCTTGGAATCACTGTACATGTACGTGTTTTAAGGCAGCCAAGTGATGGGAGCAGTGAAGGATGTCTAAGACACTTGTCCGCGGTCTGGACGCTGAGCCACGGCGCACACGCCAGGGACTCCTCTGTCACCCCGCTCCCCCCAACCCATGAGCGCAGGTTCTTGTGCATTTCTGCTCCCTTCCTCGAGCACATGCTTCCTCTCCTCCTGCAAAAGCGTACTTGCCTTCCTGGTCTCTGAGTCTAATCCTTTGGGGATGGGGCAAGCACCCCACTTCCCACGAAGCTGTGCTGGCCACCGCAACCTTATCCTTGGCCTGTGCGTGCTGCCGTCCTAATGTGGAGGGTGAAGATTTCGGTGACTTTAATCTGACGTCATGGAGGGGACACACCACCATCAGATTCCATCAGTCACCACATTTCCAGCTTGCAGAGAGGCCTCTTCGTTGTGTGTTTAGCCTCTTGTTACTTATTCACATGGAAAGGACCGCTCTGAGTCCTCTCCACAAACACGCAGCCTTCCCAGTGTGACCCTGGCGACACAGGGGCAGCCTTCACTAGGTCCGCAGGGCCTGTGCCAACTTCTTGGATACGTCCAGGTGTGGTTCTGATGGAGACAGGGAGTGGGGTGGTGTTCCAGGACCTGGCTCAAATCTCTTGGAGGGGGCAACTTCCTGAGTGCCTGAGGGGATGCCTGGCACACAGCAGGGGCTCCATGGATGAATGAATGAATGAATCTGCATGCATGTGTGTAAACCATCTGATTAAGATGTTAAATCGATTGTAGGCTAAGTATTAAGTAACAGTAACGTACAATGTTGGTGCAATCCCCTTCTCGGCTTGTATTTCTAAGGTTATCTGCAGCAGCTTGGAAACCCAGCACCTTTGATCCTCTGGCCTTCAGGAAAGGGGACGTCTTGGCAAGGGTTTCCTCAGAGGGAGTACGCTTATCATCACTCATCCTCTAGGTGCAGCCTGGGACCACAGACACGGACCTGCGGCTCCCAGACGACTCACTCGCAGATGGCTGTCCCAAGTCCCCAACCCCAAGCTTTACTTCGCTTCCTCACTCCACTGGGCCCATTACTCTGGGTACCAGGGGTGCCATCCTACTCCAAGAGACTGATTTCACTGGCCTGGGTGGGGGTGAGCCTGTATGTGTCTGCAGATTTCTGGGGCTGTACAACATCAGGAACGAGCGCTCCCCCTCACAACCCCGTTGTTCTGTGGTCTCCTCAGGAGCTGTCTTTGTGAGTCTCCACAGATTTGTTTGTTTTGTACCTGCTGAGCAGTCTACACCTGTCCTCCAGCCCTGTGAATCCAGGAATCCCATTTCTGTCACAGGGAGAAGGAATTCACTCACTTGCTGCCACCCAGGAACAGGGCTATCCATCGCCCTCGCCACTGGGCTGAGTGGCAGGGAGCTGGGTGGGGTTTTTAATATTCACACAGCTCAATTTGCATTATCTTTAAAATAAACGGTTCTCACAAGCGTTAATGGCTCACTTGGTGGATGACCTGATGATTCAAGATATTTTCCTGAGGGTTCAAGCATCTCTTGTTTTACTTCCTTTCTTTTTTTTTTTTTTTTTTGAGGGTGGAAAATGGTAGAAGGTAGGCACCAAATACAATATAAGGTTTCTGATGCAAAATTTGCCCAATTCTTTTTCTTTTTCTTCTTCAATGTTGTCTTAGTTACTTTCTTGTCGCTGAAACACAATACCTAACACCCACAAGTTAAAGGAGAGGTTTATTTCAGTTCACAGTTTGTAGAGGTTTCAGTCCATAGTTGGCTGGCTCCAAGGCAGGGTGGCATGGCAGAAGGGCATGGCAGAGGCGAAACAGTCCATGGCATGGTGGCAGGAAGCAGAGAGATAGATCAAGGGAGGAGGAGGGAGACAGACCCTTCCAGGCCACGCCCCCAGTGACTCACCTCCTCCCACCAGGCTTCATCTCCCAACGTTGAGTTTAACTATGAACTCATCAGTCGATTAATCTACTGGTGAGTATCCACCCCCATGATCCCACTGCCTCCCCAAAGCCCCACCTATGAGTGCAGGAGGCTTTGGGGGTCATCTAGACATAAACCATAATTTAAGGTGTTGAAATTTCAATACCACCAGGCCGGTAATACATTCCATTTCCTTCACAACAGTTGGCACACACAGAACTCTGCTGCGAAGAAAATGTGCTGGGCGGCCATTCATGGCCACCAGGCCCTGGAGGGACATCAACAAAATATGGGCAGAAGGAACTAATGCTCAAGAAAAAAGATGAAATGTAGTTAAGAGCATAAGTGAAAAGAATTCAAGGACGGGCTCTTTTGTGTACAACGAGTCCTCCCGTTCATGATAAGAGAGAGATTAACACTGTGATTTGAAACCTTGGTAGATGCCTCCTTGTACTGCTCCTTTTCACATTCGAATTTCTATGTGGTGTGTTTCTGTGTTAGCTAAAGCTGCCATGAAGTCAAGGTCCTTTAAAAGCTTGCAGCAGCACATTCGAGTTTTTTTTTTCTTTTTAAAGTAAAGCACAATGCCAGTTGGTGTTACATCATCCACAGAATAAAATCTAACACCTTTTTTTTTTTTTTATGTGGGTACCAGGGGTTGAACTCAGGACCTCATGCTTGCCAGCAGGCACTTGTGCTGCTGAGTAATATCACCGGCCCTTTTTTCCTTTTTATGTGGGTACCAGAAGTCAAACTCAGGACCTCGTGCCTGCCAGGCAGGTGCTTATGCTGCTGAGCTACCTCACCAGCCCTAACATCTTTTGAGTGGTTTTGACTTGCCAGGTCCTGCTTGATGCACTTCATATGTATCATCTCATCGAACTGAAAACTTGCCATTCTATCAAGTAGGTACCACTGTCCTCTCCCACTCTGCAGAAATCAGAGCGAGACAGGCACACAAAGGTGAAGTTAGTTGTCCAAGGTCATGGACCTAGTGTGCTGTGAGGTTGTCACTGTCTGTGTGTCACGAGCTACCAAGAAGGGCTCTTTGGACAGGTGTGTGTCACCACAATCCTCCCAGGGTGGAAAGGAAGCCCCGTCTTAGGTCATTGGTGCACATTTTGTCCCCACTTCCCAGCGGCCTGGTCTTTGCCGAGGTGGACATCCTGCCCTCTCCTGTCAACAGTAGGCCAATGACCTAAGACGGGACACTTCACACTGTGTATGCACAGCCTGGGAGACACTGGACTTCCTGAAGGGCAGAGCAAAGGGTGCTTTAAAAGATTAATTTCCAGTACTTAGCGTCTCTGAGGACCCTGCCCATGCACCAACCAAGTTGGAGTCTCCACCCACAACTGCCTTTCATACAGGTGACAAAACCTTACATCATCCATCTTAGTTACTTTTCTTGTTGCTGAGACAAAATAGCTGATGTGCACAAGTTAAAGGAGGAAAGGTTTATTGCAGCTCACAGCTGGTAGAGGTTTCAGTCCATAGTTGGCTGGCTCCAAGGCAGGGTGGGATGGCAGAGGGGCATGGCAGAGGAGAAACAGTCCATGGCATAGCAAGCAGGAGGCAGCAGCAGCGAGCCTGCCTTGTTTCTGTCCCTTTTATTCCATCCAGGCTACCAGCGTATTGATTGGTGCCACCCACACCCAGGGTGGCGCTTCCATTATCCACACCCAGAACTATGCTAAACCCATTTAGTTATCACACACCCTTAATCCCAGTGCCACACCCCCGAGATCTGGCCACCTCCGAAAAGCTCTACCTATGAGCACATGAGATTTGGGGAGACATCTAGACACAAGCCATAACATCATCTCAAACGTGCCTCCGGGGCTCTGCTCAGGTGCAAACCCTCTGGGCAGGAGCACAGGGGAGGGCTAGAGCATCGGGACCACATGGACAGGGCTTCCTGCCCGCCGCGTGTCAACCACGTCTCCTGGGGTGACACTGGCTATTCTGTATCACATCGGGATGCTCTGGGTTCAGAACGCCTGAAGCAGCAGAGACCGGCAAGCTCATTTTTAGAAATGAAAACAAACTATTTTCTAGAATGCCCCGTTTTCTTGGGTTAAACCTAGGGGTGAAGGTTGCCTGTGTTCTCCTCCAGGTTTGGTCTGCTTTCATCTGTTAAAATAGTTCTCCTATCACAGAACGCCTATCCCAGTTATGTCGATGCTCATCTTATCTTAGGAAATATTTAATGTCATCTGTCGCCAACGAACAAGTAAACCTACACGAGCATATGATGAGTCTTGGGGATCAGCCACACATGTTCAGGGCTCACACATCACTTCTCCAAACCTTCCTTGGGGACGGAAAAAGGAAGGCTGGAGACCAGCGGCTGTGACTGGTGGATGAGTAGCTTGAGGAGGCAGAGTCAGGAAAGACTCATATCCGGCTGTGTAGAAGCAGGACGGACCTTACACAGAGCCAGATGTGACTTTCAGAGGGAGGACTGCCTGCCCAGCAGGAGTGTGACTCATTGGGCTCCGAGAGGGGAAAGGGACAGACATGGGGCCCTCATGTGCGGAGACAAAGGATTTTGTAAAAATTGTGGGTTCAGAATTGATGAGTAGATGATGACACATATTAAACAACACAACTAGAAAAGACTTACAGGAGTGGCTGGTGGCCTGAGCAGACCCTGGATGGGGACATGCACTGCATAAAGTGCACAGGTGTGGACTCAGCCTCTAGGTGACCGGTATCAGCAGCTGGGGGTGAAGGGAGGAGCAAGGACCTGTTGATGGGCAGCCAAGAGGACAGAAAACAGCAGAGCTACCACAAGGCCAAGTTCAAGGCTCCCACTGGCGTCCTGCATGCTCCACATCAAAGAGACGGAACCTTAAAAAGCCTGAACATGTCTGAATGCCAGGGGTGGCTCTCCAGGCAGCTGGAGACCAGCAGCAGAAATGTTCAAGTGGGGCGAGTCTGTGGCTCAGGTGGCAGTGGGACGGGACCAGGAAAGGGAATAGCCCTGGGGTATGGGGTCAGGCTCAGTGCTGGGCTCGCTCATCCAGCTGGGGCAGAGTGGGACCCTCGGGGCTCAGGTGGGGTTTCAGCCCTGGCCAGGGCACCAGGCACCAGGAAGGGTGGGTGGGCTTCCATCTGCATTGGCTGGGGAGATGGGGCTGCCCCGGAGGGCAGGATGGAAATCAAGGGACACACTTGTCCCCAGGGCTTTGCAATCAAAGAAGCCACAGGCTCTGGGACAGAGTGAGGGGGACCCAGGACCAGTGCAGGGCACAAATAAATGAGGCACAAGCGTCAATCACTCCGCAGGCTGGTGCCGTGAACTGTGCTGTGTGCACCGTTTCACTTGTCTACTGCTGCAAAGGTCTGAGGCAGGAGCCACCTGCTGAGTAATGGGCCCAGGAGATGAAGTGACTATCGTGATCTTATTCCAGGATGGAGCGAACGACGCCAGTCCCAAAAGGCTGTGATGTGGCTGGAGACAGTGGCCTGGGAGCTGGAGAAGAGGGTGTATGACACAGTCACAGCAAGTGGCGGAAGGGCAGACAGAAGAGGAGGGACCCTAAGGTGACAGAGCTGCAAAGGAACCAGGGTCTGTCCTTGGGGCGCTGGCCTGGGCTAGGCTGGGTCAAGTTCTTTGGCCTGAAGTTCACTGTGTCCAAATCGGAGACCACTGAAGCTACACTGTGGATGTGGGAAGAGATGAGCCTGAGATTTACGCGTTCATTTTAAAGCTCTTGCTACATACATAAAAGTGGCCCTAAATTTTTGATCCACTATTGCTACTGTTGCTGCTGGCGATAATCTATAATAAGTATTATAAAGTTGGTTATTTGGCAGAGAATTAGACAGCCCTTTGGTGGTTTCTGACTAAGTTTTTATTACAGAACTTGATGTGATTTTTTCAGTATGATACCCCATAACAGCTACATCCATAATTTCACATTTAGTATCTTTTCATTTTTGTAGCTGTGAAATGTAAAAGGTAAGATCCGCTGCTGTGCTCTCCAGACGCAAGCAATATTGGTGACATGGAAATCAACTGGCTTCTGCATTAATCATCGTTCACATCACTTATTTGATGGATGCATTTGCTCTCCCTTGAGGCTACGTATGTTAAAACTGTGGGATTTTCATGAATAACTTTTGGTTTCAGCTGCAGAAAAAGAAAAGCAAATATTGAGATGACTTGGTGCATGGGATATGATCTGCTCATTTTCCTAAACTGGTAAGAACATCCCAAGAAAATCAGCACTGAAAAGAAAGAATAAATCCAGCTAATGAATGAGAAGCAGACACACTGAGAAGTGCTCTATAATGCAGGAGAAAACTTGGGGATATTTTATTTTGCCCAAATGCAAAAAATAGAGCTGGGAGTGTGTTCACATAGTGTTTTCTAAGGATAGCTCTCAGGTGAAGCCCTCCGTACACCTAGAATTACAGGGTTAGAACCGTTCACCCGTCCATTGGAATTTTAATTGGTGACAGTAAAAGAAGAGAAAATTGGCATTGGAGCTAAAATAAAACACACCTTTTTTTAGAAGTAGTGTCAAAAGTGATGACTTGATGTCCAGGGGTGTTTTCAGGTAATAAATGTCACCAGTCCCCACACAAAGACATGTCCCTCCTGCTGCTGCAGAAGCCTTCCCCACTACCCCAGTCTCCCCTTCACCTGTAAACCTGGTTGGCAGGTGCTTGGCTGTTCACCCCATTTCTTCTAGACTGATGTGCAGCTAGGAGCTCCTCTTATACTTCCCCCAAATCAGGTGCACCCTTTCTGCTGTCACCAGTCACCTCTGCTCTAACCACGCAAGACTGGGTGAGGTTTCATTTCACCCACACCTTCACCCCAAATTCTCCTCTCAGACCCAGTAGAAGTATGCCCACCGCTGCTGTGCACATATTCGTGGCTTCCTCTCCACCATGGGTTTCATGGATCTGTCTCCACCCACACCCTCAGAACACGGGGATCCCTGACCCGACACCCCAAAGTGCGATTTAACACGGGAAAAGTTGTTACAAGCCAGGCATCGATGGACTGCCTGCCCGGAAGCACTGAGTAGTCTGGAAATCCTTCATTTCATTCAGAGCCCTTCACCATGATCTCTTTTCTTGGTTAATAATCCGACTCTCACTTTATTCATATTTTCAATCAGAAATAATTATAAAAGTTTAAAATGCAAAAAGCACAGTTACACATGCATAATTATATTGTATTAATAAATTTAATCAATAGCCATGTCATTCCTAAGAAATATAAGGAACCTAGCTAGTGTTTTAAATATGATCTTTTTTTTTTTTTTTTAGTACGTGGGTACCGGGAGTCGAACTCAGGACCTTTCGCTTGCCAGGCAGGTGCTTATGTTGCTGAGCTATATCACCTGCCCTAAATATGATCTTTATCTTCCCATCTTACAAATTACTATTATGTTGTATCTTAGTTCCGATATGGGTTTATTCCACCTTGATTAGTCATTAATTCTTCCCTCCCCATGTATTTTTCTATACTTTCATGGTTTTCCTGAATTTACTAGGACACAGTTCATGTATTTTCACATTATTATTATGTCTCAAGCCATAGCAAGAACAGATTAAAAAGTAGTGTTTTGGGCCAGGGACACAGTTCAGCGGCACAAGCGCCTGCCTGGCAAGCACAAGGTCCTGAGTTTGATTCCCCGCACCAAAAGAAAGTAGCGTTTTAAGAAAATAAGTTGAGGGCCGGTGAGATGGCTCAGCGGCTTAAGCGCCTGCCCGGCAAGCGCGAGGGCCCGAGTTCGACTCCCGGAACCCACATACGAAAAAGGGGCCGGTGATATCGCTCAGCGGCACAGGCGCCTGCTGGCGCGCGAGGTCCTGAGGTCGACCCCGGGTACCCACAAAAAAAAAAAAAAAGAAAGAAAATAAGTTGAAAACAAATGACTCAAACACTCTGGTACTTCCTTCCTTTCCCTTATCCAGAACTCCAAGTTCTTTAAACAAAAAAATGAATGAAAATAGTAGCTTTGAGAGCTAAGTTTTCATGTTTTTAAACGAGGTTTTTCCTTAAAAGTTACATATTTTCAAATAATTTGAATGAAGCATTTCAAAATAAAAATTTACGAGGTCACCCATAAATCCTTAAAATAATTTTGGATACACACATACTTATTTCTCACCATTTAGATGGATACATGTGGTAATGAAAACTCAGATAAAGATTTTAAAATACTCAGAAAATAACTCAGTTGCTTTCATATCATACGCATCATTTAAAAAAATATATATCACTTTTAAAAGAGTACCATAGCACGACGATATCACTTTAAAAAGAACAGTAAGTTCTGCAGTGTATCCAACAGCCAGTACTACCGGCTGCAGGCCTCTCCCCGGGGGGGCGGCCACCCTGGCTGCGCAGGCATCCTGGTGTGTGACAGTGATCTCAGCAGTGGCCTGGAGGGACTACAGCAGCTCAGCCCACTGACCACAATTAGGCACCTGGTCACCCTCTAGGCAAGCAGGGGGTGGCGCCTGCTGGGGCTGCCCACCCAGCACGGACAGGCTGCCGGGCCGGCGCGGCCACAGCCTCCCCCCTCCTCCCTCCTGCTCTCCTGCTCCCGTCATTACTGCTCTCCTTCGCGGAAGATCATGTCTCAGCAGTGTGTTGTTCTCCAGTGGCTTCTCAGTCTTCCAAAGCTCCTCTCTAAAACACGCCTGGGCAGCTCTAATCCCAGAAACTGCTGGAGATGAAGGCTGCCGAGTGGACTCTGGTGGGCGTTTAGCCTCATGCTGTGTTCACTTCTATGGAGCCCCACCGGCCTTGGGAACAGCCCAGCCTGGCCTGCTTCTGCCAGACTCCAGAACTGCGGTGAAACACGCGTCTCCCAGCGTATGACACAGCTCGCCGTCTTTCCAAACCGCGTTACCTTTTGTTTGAAAGTTCACGATGATAATGATCTCTGTACATTAGAAGGGTGTGTAAGATGTTGGTGAAAACCTAGGTCGTTCCCTTAGATCTATCCTTCTGGAAGGAAGCATGAACAGGTGCAGAATGTCTTAGCTTTTCTATAACTATATGGCTATACGCTGTGCTTTGATAAACGCCTGAACTGTCTCTTTGTACCGAGAGATGCGTCTTTAGAATCCGTAAGATCAGAATGAAAGCTGTGAGAATCGTAGCTAATTCAACTGACAGGTTTCCTGCAGAGCTGGTAGCCTGGGTCATCTAACTCTGCACGTTTTCTCTCAGGTTGGAAGTCTTCGCCTCCTTATCAAACATGTTCACACACAGAAAGAATTTTAGGGTCTAGACTCAAAGATCCGATTGTGGCCATGCTGCATATGCAAAGGGATACTTATGAGTGAAATCAATACATGGGCTAATTCCTAACATGACTTGCACTTGGAATTGAAATGTTTGGAAGCGTTTTTGGAAATCTCATCTACTTAAGTCGACCATTATCTGTGTTTTGTTCTGTGTGGACTACACTCAGCCCTGTTCCAGAATCATGCCTCCGTGACGTCACACAAACACCTTCAGCTTGCAGAGACACCACAGTGTTTGGGACGTAAAGGCTCGGCTATTCTTCAGCGGGAAGGCAGGCTGATGCAGGCAGACAGATCAGCTGTGAGCGTGAGGCTAACGTTCAAGTCTCCAACGAGGGTGGAAGGTGGATAGTGCGTGGTGACAATCTGCTCCACACCGCAGAGCTGGAGTCGCTGCTTCTGCAGGGACCTTTGGTCCCCAATCCCTGGCACAGGCTCTATGACTGTGTGCAGGGGAGCGGGAAAAAGTGTTTGAGCCTTGGGAGGGAGCCTTATGACAGGTATCTGTGTCCAGCACAAGAGCCTCCCTCTGGCTGCAGCTTGGAGCACTCATCAGCGTCGGTTTCCAAAGAGAACTCAGCCTGAGCTGGGGACTTGTGCACGCAGGGAAGATGGGAACAGAAAGAAGGCGATCGAGGGGAAAAGAGAATGGCAGCTTGTGGAACGGAGGGTTCGGTGACCCAAAGGACCTGGCTGCCTTCCGTCAAGGAGAAAAAGTAGAGGGGAAAACCTATATTCATACGCTTCGGGGCTACTGCCGGAGAAATAAAAACTTTCATTAGTTTCTATCTTCTTTAATTAAGCTTCCCTCAGTACACAAGTGGGACCCTCTTTTATTTAAGAGAAAAGAGAATAAATCTAATAACTGAATAAAATAGAGACAAATTGGCTCCCTAGACACAGCACAGCACAGGAAATCTCAGATGTTCAGTGGCGGCGCAGGGCATCAGCACCAGCAACTTTGCAGTAGCGAACTTCCGAGTGAGAAGACAGGAAACAAGTAGCTTGTAACAGCAAGAAAGCTCCTGCCTGGGCAAACCTGTGCAAAACTGTGCCTACGGTGCAAAGGGTCAGGACAAGTGGTTTGCAGTCTACACTGGGTCTCACTTTTCACCTGGCAAACAGGGAAGAGGAAGCGTCTAAAGACTTCCATGCATCCAGCGTTGCAGAAAATCACAACCCTGTCAGGGAGGGCTGTCTCACCCCCCCGCACTGTGTGATTCTGGGTCAGTGCATCCCCCACCCAGACGCAGCCCGGCGCCCGGTAGGTACACAGGAACAGCTTAGTTTGGGACAAACCAAGCTATAAAGCAATGGCTTTGTTTTGGAAGGGGCCACGGTGCTGGAGGCCCAGGAAGCACAGTGGACCTTATATGAGAATACAGTTTCAGCTCTACTCTTTCCTAGGACTGAACTGGAAGAAAGATGTGGGTGTCTCCGTCTCCGTCTCCGTCTCTCTCTCTGTTGAACAAAAGCCTCCTTAGGAGAATAAGTGTCTTATATTGGTTGTCTCCCAAGTTGAGGATTGCAAACACTCCATAAAATTATGAACGTCAGTCCATGCACTGCACTTTTGCATACAGGATTCATTTTAACATACATGGAGAAGATCACTTAGATCAATTTCTGCTCTAAGTTTCAACTATTTCAACTGCAAAACAAGGAAGCTAGACCGTGAGAGTTTTAAAGTTTCTACCAGCTCTAAAGGCATCTATAGTTTTCAACTTCAACCGAGGCACACATCTAAATTCCTGTTAAAGATTTAAAAGCACCTTGTTTTAGATCTCACACGTAAGTGAGATCTTGTGGTATTTGTCTCTTTGTGCCTGGCTTATTTCACTTAACATAATGTTCTCTTAGTATATTGATGTGGTTGCAAATGAAAAGATTTCTTCTCCTGTCTTGAAGCTGAATAGTATTCATTGTGTATACACACACCACAGTTTTAAAATCCACTCATATTGATGGATGCTTAGGTTGTTTCACTATCTTGGCTACTGTGGCTCCTGCTGTAATGAATACGCGTTATAGATTTATAACAGCTGGAAGATCGGATTTTAAATGTTCTCACCACAAAGAATGATGAACATTTGCAGTGACGGTATGCTCCTTACCCTGCTTTGAGCATTCTGCAATGAATACATGTATTGAAACATACTCTGTAACCCCTAAAATACATCAAAATAGGGTAAAACAAACCAAGTTGAAAATAAAAAATGAAAAGTATTTGTTTTAAGACAACCTAAAACCAGGCACCTGCTTTAACAACAGGACAACACCTGTCTTTTGAATCATTCTGTGTCAGTTTAGGTTCTGTTGTTTTGGGGACACACTTCTGCAGACAGCACCCCAAACAGCAGAGGTGGATGCGAACTGACATGATCTAATTTTGGCTTCATGTGTTTTTTGTTTTGTTTTCTTTTTTGGTGGTACTGGGGATTGAACTCAGGGCCTCGCATGTGCTGGGCAAGCACTCTACCACTGAGCTACGTCCCCAGCCCCCTGGCTTCATCTTTTAATCTGCAAGATATCCTTAAATGTTCTCACTGCCAAGAAGCCTGTTTATTAGGAACAAAGGGCTGAGAGATGTCTATGAGACTGACCATTTGAAAAACTGTTAAGTGAAATCAGACACATAAGTTTAAATATGGTATTGTTTCTCTTATATGAGAAACCCAAAGTATAAAAAAAATTAAAGAACAAAATGAAAGATGGATACTAGGAAACAGGGAAATCAATCTTTTGCAAGTGGGAAGGGGACCAAGAGATGGAGGGAAGGGGGAGGGGGAAAGGGAAGAAGAAAAAGAATGAAGGTGTGTTATGCGCATGTACAAACTCCCCAGGAGGAACGTAATCGTTATATACCACACACATGGACTAATAAAGAAAAACTGGCTAGTATCTTTGGAAATTAACCCAATGAAGAGAAGCTATTGATTAAGGGAGGATTCCGGGTAAGCTGGCCATTGCGATCGTTCATTCTGTCAGGCAAAACCGCAGAAGGGTGGGGAGATGCTGGTGGCTGGAAGCCTTTGCTTCACGTGGGGGCCACTGTTTGCCTGTGTAGAAATCACTTTTCCCTAAGCCGCCATATTTAATACTGGAACTAGAGAGCACTCCATTTCACTTGGTACTAACCCCAAACAGGACACGACAAATGAATCCAAAACATAACCTACGACCCACTGACAATGCAGGGGCGACCCAGCCAGGAGGAACAACGAGCTGCCATAGAATTTGTTCTTGAAGTGGAAGCCACATTAGCGCTACAAGAATGAAAAAAAAGTTGTTTACGAAGGCTGAGATTTTGATTTAAAAAAAGAAAAGTTCTTTCAACTCTACTGAGAAATAATTTCAAGTGTTCATCTCCATCTTGAGGCCAGGATGCAGTAGACAAAAGCTACTTTATGGAGCGTGTTGAACTCACAGCAGCGCCCGAGAACTCTCAGCTCTGAGAGCAGCTTGCCCGGTAGAGCGGAGTGCACTGTTCAAAGCACTGTTATTTACTGCTCCGGAGGTCTGGAGGGGGATTTGGAGCTCCAGAGGGGTAAACCATATTTATCTTCCTGGAACTCTTTATTAGACTTGTCCGCAGCACACACGGTACGTGGAAGAAGAATAACAGCAGACAGAATCAAGTTCCCGGAGTGCTTTCCACCGCCGAGCGCTGGCCGAGGCTCTGCGAATGCTTCCGCCATACACCTGCACTCTGCACCTTGATTGTTTTCACCGTAATGTTTGCCTCCAGCTGTGAGTCTCTGGAGGAAACTGCTTTGGGTTTCTGTTTTTCAAATTATGGATGAAGTTGAACGATGGACAGAATTGATTGTGGGGTGTAGGGGGTTTTTCTACAAACAGGGTCACAGCAGAGCTAAACCGTGCCAGTTTAACTACACAGACCATCGCTAAGACAGGGCCTTCATTTACCCACAGTGGTGGAAAAGTGTCCCTAAGATAGGCACTGACCAGCTCTTCGCTGGAGAGACAAGAGTCGCAGATGCTGGCAATGATTCCGAAATGTTTCCAGGGAAGCAGAGGCTTCATGAGGCCAACATGATGCGTCCTTTCCGCGTGGCTGGAATGTTCTGCTCGGAACTTCCAGTGCAGGCGCTTACTCACTCATCCTGGTCTTCCTATGGTGCGCGTCTCCCTCGTGCCAGCCACCTACCAGGCAGCTGGTACCCACTCACTGCTGAATCAGCGAATGAACTGGGCCACCCCTTCTTCCAGTGCCCTGGTCCCAAAGCAGCCTCTGCCGGGTCTTTTCCTCTTTAGCTGGCTGCAGACAAAGCAGACCCCACCAGGGGGCCCAGTTCTACCTTTCTCACTGTGAAGGATGACCGGCACCTTGCTTTCTCTATCCATTCCCACGGTCCCCACCAGGGGGACTCGATAGTCTCAAATATGACCTGAGTATGGGGGTCTTAGCATCAAAGGCAGATGCTGAGGTCAATGGTGCGTGACCAGGGCCTGTCTGAGGACGCTCTGCTGTCCCTCAAAAGAAGCGTAGCTCCTATGTGCATGGTGTTCTCTTCATGCCAAGCACTGCTACACACACACACACACACACACACACACACCCCCACACACACACACCCCACACACAAAGATTAATTAATCCCCCAATAGCAGTACAGTGATAGGTGATGAGACCTGACGCTGGAACTCCACAACCGGTAGTGAACACAGCTCTGCGCTTCCTAGGCCTGTGACTCTGAGCAGGTTGTTGTATTGTGAGTCTTGCTGCCTCGGTTTTCTCAGCTATAAACTGACAAGAAGCACTTTCCTGACCCTCCGTGTCCGTGTTGAAGATGAGTTACAATGCAATACAATATAATACAACACAATGAATGCATGTAGTACCTGTACGGCACAGTCTGGCACACAGGAAGCGCCGTCCTGGCTAGGATTACTATTTATCGAGCACCAGGACTCCGCCTCCATCTAAGAGGCCCTGACACCTCCTCTGTGGTGCGTGTGAGTCTGGACCCAGGTCTTCTAATGGTGGCACAGGTGTCGTTTCTAGTAAGCCCTTTTCTTACCACGTGAACATCAGCGATGCTACTTGCTCCTCCAATTTCTTGTTACTGAGAAAGAACATTTTATAATAGAAATGCTAAAATTGTTGAAAAGTGAGTGAATGCATAAACTTTGGGGAACAAATGGAAAATAATAACACACAGGCAAGAAAACTCAGCCTGTGACAAACAGGCAAATCCAGGCCTTGATGGCCTGGCTCTAACTATTAAAAAGTCAAATACTACTGCGGGGTCCCTCAGTAAGAACTTAGACCAGTAAACATTTTAGTAATATTCCTTAAAAATAGTAAAATTTTTGATGCTCCAAAAACTGCACATCATATAGTCATAAAAATGAAACGTATGACTTCTTTCTAACCCCTAAGAAGTACACATTATTATTATTAATATTATTTTCGGTACCGGGGATTGAGCCCAGGGTGCCCACACCAACATACTTCCATAGTTCTTTGTTTCATTTTTATTTTGAGACAAGGTCTTGCTAAGTTGCCCAGGCTGGATTTGAGCTTTTGATCCCCCGGCACCAGTCTTTCACAGTGCAGGGATTGCAGGCAGGCACCACCGCGCCAGCTAGAAGCATGGCTTTTTTTTTTGGTTTTCTTAAAGGCGGATTAGGGCTATGTTTTCTGTTTTACTCCCAAACAGCTTTAGGTTTCTGACCAAGGTGAAGTTTTTAGCTTGAGTTCTATGGAATGGGAAGTAATTCATGAATGGGATTGGGTATGTGTATGTCCACGAACCATCTGAAAGTCTACAGAACGTAGTGGACATGGTACATATGAAATTTTTTTTCTAGGGACAGGCTCTCTAGATTCTGCCAGCTGCTGGAAGAGGTTCGATGTCTCCCAGAGGTTGGGGACCACTGGGTCGGAGCATTCAAAACTGGACAGGCCCACAGAGAACATGGTACAGGGGTCTCTGTGTCCCCACGTGGCATCTCAGTATGCTTTTATGGCTCCCAAGAGTGCTGCGGAGTGACCCACAAACTCAGGAGACTCTGAGTAGCAAGATCCAGGCTAAGCTCAGAAGGCCAGGTGGGTGGCAATGCCATCAAACTAGCCCCGTTCAGAAACAGAGGAAAGGATGAAGTGGTACCTGACCCCAGGAGGACTACAGGGTGGATCTCCAGTCTGGACCTGAAGTAATGACATTTAAGACAATTTTAATTAAGAGGTATTTTCCCATATGACTGCATCACAGAAAATGGGCTTTTAAAAAATTGTGCTATAGGGAGAAATGTCGTAACTTAGAAGGAAGGGGCTGTGTCCCAGAGTCATTTTAGGAGAGATTAACTGTGTGGTTTGAGGGGTGAACGTGTAGCAGACAGGACAGAGAGAGCCTGGCTTGAGCCTCGCCCTATGGACCTTCAGGGACCAGGCGGCTCTGGAAAAGGACTGCTTAGAAAGGGGCCAGGCACAGGGTACGGCTGGAGAGAACTTCTTATTTTTTTCTTGGTGCTGGGACTCAAAGCCAGGGCCTGGTACATGCTAGGTAAGTGCTCTGCCACTGCGCTACACGCCGAGCTCTGAGGGCTGACTTGCAATGTTCTGCAGCGCAGTAGGATAATTATGGTTGACAACAACTGGACATTTCCAAATAGCTATCAGGAGGATTTTCAATGTGCCTAACAAAAGAAATGATAAACATCCGAGGCGACAGATTTGCCAATTATCCTGATCTGTATGTGTGTACCGAAATCTCACGCTGTATGCTATACATGCCTACAACTATTGTCTTGATTAAAAATATATCACAAAAATAAAAAATAAATAATAATACCAATGCCAAGAAAGACAGAAAAAGAACTGAAGAAGAGGGTGTTGGTACTCATAGCCATGCCGATCACAGACTTGCAGTGTTTTTGTCCATAGCTGCCTTGCAGTCTTTCCCTGAGTTGTGGAAAGCTGAATTCTGTCAAAGTCAGTTTCAAAAATGAAACCCAACAATAAAAAGAACCTCTCGGGCTGGTGAGATAGCTCAGTGGCATAAGCGCCTGCCTGGCAAGCACAAGGTCCTGAGTTCGACTCCCAGTACCCACATACGAAAAAAGGGCCGGTGATATCGCTCAGCGGCACTGGTGCCTGCTGGCGCGCGAGGTCCTGAGCTCGACCCCCAGTACCCACAAAAAAAAAAAAAAAAAAAAAAGAACCCTGCTTCAGCTGCCGTGGCCGCCCACCACGATCACAGTGACTTCCTCCAAGGGTTGCGTTAAGATTGTAAAATACGATCTGTTCCGGGCTCCCTGCCCACCCTTACAGCCTTCCGCCCCTCGCCCGGAGCCTGTGAAATCCCAGCTCTGCCTGGCTCTAAGCATGAAGTAATAGACTCAACTTCCTCTCCTTCAGTCCCCTGGTTTGCTAAGTCATAAATCTTGAGTGTTACAATTGGATTAATGTCTGGTCATTCAGATGTGATGAAGTTAATATTGGGCCATCGATATATTAGCTGCCAGACTGAAAACAACAGAAGAGGGGAGACAGGAAGAGCATCCTGAAAAAGCAACAGATCTGGCTTGAATGGGATTTTGCAATTTGCAGAAATATTACCATTTTCATCAAAGGTCAAAGTGAGGGACTGGTAGAAAAATCAATAGATTTGAGAGTTGAGGAGAGGAGACTCAATACATAAATTCATGATATGGTCTCTGTATTGAAGGAATGTGGTGAAAATCTGTATAATCCTATGTCTTGGGAAGAAAACTGGTTGTCATAAATTGAACCATTCGTGTAAGTTCATGGGTTCCTGCTGTGAATAGATTTTTAAAGAATTATCCCAGTGCAAAAGAGCAAAGAAAGAGCAAGGAGAGATTTAAAAACTGCACTGAGCTGTTACTCATATCGACCTATTTTGCTGGCATCTTAGCATGGGGTGCTCACGACTGTCTGAGTGAGGGTGCTCTGTGACATGTTTCCCCTGTGCTTGGCGACGTCTGGGTTGTCACCTATCTGTATGGCTGGACTCTGAGGCCAGTAGTTACACAACGCTTGTGGCATCCATTAGAAAAGAGATTCTAGCTTTCTAATCTGAACATCATGGTCTGAATGTACTACTCTCAATCTGATATACACAGTCTCGACTGAATGTTAGATTAGAAATATTCGTTCATTTTTCCCTCAGCTTACACCACCAGCAGTGATGCAAACACTGATGACTTGAGAGTCTAATCTGCAGCCCACCCTGCGCTGGGGAAAGCTGCATGGCGTGGAGAACGGGCACCAGGCCTCCGTGAGGGGCAGATCTGCAGTCCCGCAAATGATTCCATCAGCCACTCCGCAGCGCTCTTCAAATGCATGAGCTCAGTAACGCCCCATGCAGGGGTACAGCTGGAGGCTACTCCCCAGCTGAGTGTCATCCTAACTAATTCTGCAGAAAGGGACTCTAATGGTATTTTTCTTCAAAGTATAAGCTCCCTCGGGGCCAGTGAGATGGCTCAGCGGCATAAGTGCCTGCCTGGCAAGCGTGAGGGCCTGAGTTCGACTCCCGGAACCCAAATACGAAAAAAGGGCCGGTGATATCGCTCAGCGGCACCGGCGCCTGCTGGTGCGCGAGGTCCTGAGGTCGACCCCTGGTACCCACCCACACACACACAAAAGTATAAGCTCCCTCAGGGAGAGAGGTGTGGAGAGAATCAACTAATGGAAGCCCGCTGAGGGGCCGTGCATAGATTTTGGGGGTTTCAATCTCTACCTTTGCTGGATGTTTAGCTGCATTAATCTAGAGGTCCTTGGTTCTTGAAAATTCAAATAGGATTTAACTTTATGTTCACACTGTCTAGGGAAACATGGGTTGTTAATCAGGTTACTAGCTAGATCAGAAGCTCAGGAGTATTTTGGATGTTTGACAATTAAATTGTCACATGCAATTATTAAAAAAAGGCTAATTCCAAATTATGATCAAATAATTAACCAGATATCAAATTTATTATCAAATAAACCAGATATTACAATGCCTGCATTAGAAGATTTTTAAAGCCATGAGAATGAATTTCAAAGATCTAACGAAGTGCTCCTCTGAAGGCACTCGTGTGTCCAGTCTGGCAGCGGCAGGGTCCAGAGGTGTCCCAGATTGGACTCAGAGGTCCTTGTTTCATCCCTGATGTGAGACCCTGGACCAGGCATGTGCTCTGTGGAGATCCTGGTCGCTCCTACGCAGGACCTGCCTTGCTCATATTCACAGACACCCGACGGAAGACTGCATCTAGCTAGCAAAGCGGCCTTGGAAGAAGCCGTTACTGATCTCATGTCAGAGGAGGAAAGGCATTTGGAGGTCAACCACATCATCTGGACCTGGGTGCAGAGTCCCTGGTGGCGACATGAGATCCTGGGCTCCGGGCGTTGGCTCTGGGCTCTTGGTACAGCAGAAGACACAAGGCAGGACAAGATGCCACAGTGTCTCCACTACAGCCACATCTAGTGATTTCCACCCAATGCCTCCCTGTCCAACACTACCATGGGGAACAGCCAAGTGTAGCTATTTACATGGATATTAAAATTTAAGATCCAGTTCCTTGTTAGCATTGACTATATTTCAGGTACAGTCATCCCTCATTGTTGGAGGATTGGTGCTAGGACTCCCTGAGGATATGAAAATCTGCAGATGCTCAAGTCTTTTACATACACAGGGGTAGTGCTTGCATAAGATCAATGCACACCCTTCTGGATACTTTAAATCCTCTCTGCATAGCGATGTAAATTCTATGCAAATGGCTGTTGAACTGTATTGATAAGGAACAATGACAATAGAAGAAGTCTATACATGTTCACTATGCATGTATTCTCCCCCTGGTATTTTCTATCTCTGGTTGCTTGAACTGCAGACATGGGACCTGCAGATACCTTTAAAGGGCTGAGTGCACAAGGTACCCGCACGTGACTGGTGGCTACCATATTGGACAGAGCAGCTACAGAACACTTCCGCCACTGCAGAAAGTTCTAATGGACAGTGCTGCTCTCTGCGTTGAAATCCTGCTTCCTGGCCTGCCACAGCCTCTTCTACCCTGACACTTGCCAACCGAACCTGGCCTCCATCCATTAGTGCTTTCCTCTCCCATGGCGTCCTGGACACCTCTGATCTCCCAGCCTAGATTTTCCTGGCATGCTTGATTCTCTTGCTCTTGACTTCCTGTTGTGCACCACTCCCTGCTAAGCCCTGACCTTTGGTGGGTCACAACCTTTTGATTTCCCTTCTGTGTCTGGGATGTAAAGCTGCTATGATGTGGATCTGGAATGCCCCTCAAAGGCCCAGGACTACAAGCCTCAGTCCCCAGGTTGGTGCTGCTGGGAGGTGATGGGGTCTTAGGTCACTGGGGCTGTGCACTTAAAGGGGATATTGGGATTCCAACCCCTCCTTTTCCTTTTTGCTTTCCCTCCATAAAGTGAACAGCTTCCTCTGCCACCCATTCTTGCCATGATGTACTGTGGGGCCATAGGTCCAAATCAACGAGGCCAACTGACCATGGACTGAGACTTCCAGAGCTGTCAGCCCAAACAAAACTTTCCTCCTTATAAGTTGAGCATCTCACATATTTGGTTATAGTAACAGAAAGCTGATGAACACAAATATATTACTGGAAATGACACAATCAAATGGAAGAACATGGGCTCTTCCACCTTGCTGGAGAACATCCTGGGTGCTGTGTAACATTCCTTCAGTTAATCTCACAGCAACTCCCTAATCCCTGGGCTCTCTTGGGATCCTCACTCTTCACAGATGACCTAATTCACAGGCAGTAGAGAAGATAATAGGAAAACCACTGACATGAGCTTCCTCAACATCGTCTCTAGTTTTCTTTTGGGCTCCTTTAACCAAAGACCCACCTGCTATGCCCAGCTGAAGCAGCATTTCCAGCTTCCTCATCCGTTATGGTTTAGGTCACGAATGACCCTATTAAACTCTCATGTGCTCAGAGAGTTTCCGAAAGCTTTGGGCTTTTGGAAAGTGAATGGATCATGGGCACCATAGCATCTCTCTTGTGAACTCCTCCCTTCTCTCTCTCTACTTCTTGACCACCATGATGTGAGCGGCCTTCCTCTGTGCTGGCCCTTTCACCATGCTGTTTTGGAGCTAGGAGATCATGGAGTGAACCTACTAAAACTGCAAGTCAAAATAAACCTCTCCTCTTTTAATTTGTGGGTGCCAGGAGTTTTGTCCAGAGATCAGGAAAGTGACAAAGATATCTTCGCTCATGCTGTCTTGTCATTTAGAGGTTCTCAGTTCTGCCACAAAGCTGCTTTGGGTCATCCCACCCGAAAGCAACCCCTTTCTCCTCCAAATTCCCCTAATACTATAGATGCATTTCTTGCAGAAATGACCAGGTTTGCAGCTACCCAATTATATACAGGTCACCTTGCACCTTCCCCCTAAACACCACCGTGAGAAGGCGCTACCAGCTGGACCCAACTCGGCGCCCAGCAGCAATTACCCTTCTTTCTACAGAGAGTAGTTAGTACATGTTTTATTGAACGGATGTGTATATATCTGTATTTGCAAACATCAGACTCATTCCCAAGGTAGACAGATTGAATTCAATAATGAATTGATGGAGCCGGGGATGTAGCTCAGTGGCACAGCACCTGCTTGGGAAGCGCAAGGTCCTGAGTTCAATTCCCGGTACAAAAAAAAAAAAAAAAAGAAGTGATGAACACATTCCTTTTAACGATCTTAGCACAAAGTTCTAGCTAAATGGTTGCAGCAGGAGAACTTCTGGTGGGAAATGAGGGTGTGAGTGCCCATGGCCAGAGCTGTAAGAAATTGCAAGCACAGTATCCTCCTGAGGGAGGGTGGAGCAGGCACGAAAGGACAGAGAATGGCAAGTAAGCAACCCAAGAAAGACATCAAAGCTGAAATAAACTTACCTTGGGTAGCAATATAATGATTGGGTCGATGATAGCCCTAAAAATAAATGAGAAAGAATATTTGATAAATATAAAATTGATAAGTAGCACAGAGGTCACATGCCGAGTCTGCTGAAATGAGTGCATACAAACGCCAACAGTCGCATCACTTGAAAGTTCGCTGCTGGACTGGAGACCATCGAGTTTCTCTTAATAAGCAAAGGTGCATCAACTGCAGCTGCTCTGATGTGTGCCAGAGGTGTGAATAACTCCATCACATGTCGGCTAGGAGATGTTGAACGAGCAATAAACGCTAACAACTTATGGATCTGCTGAATAACATGACCACCACTCTTATTAAGGTGCAAACAGGCTGGGAGGGGGTGATAGAATTTCATTTGTGTTTGGGATGTTACTGGCAACATGCCAAGGGCTTAACACATATTCTGTTACATCGGTATAGACAGTTACATCAATAGTAATACTCAGGACTATTCTTAAACACGGCTAATACTGTGATAGGATGCTGTAGCAAAGGCTAGGAATTTAAAGAGGCAGAAATGCTGCAAACCTCTTCTTTTTATCATGACCTTATGAAAAACAGGAAGGATGAAACTTGGTGCTGAAGAGAAAGCAGGCAGCAAGGAAACTATGATAAATATCTGGGAACAATAAAGCCAAGTCAGGGAGTGATGCACCTACAAACTCATTATACCACCAGGGACCTTAGTACTTTCCATTCTGTCCCGTGATTGTCCCAGATACTGCGCCCAAAGCTAGCTGGAAAACAGGAAAAAGACACAGGGGAGGAAACACAGATTTCTCAGATAATTTAAATGTGTATCTGTTAGGTTATTTTTGCTCTTAAAAACAAGACAATAGCAATGAACCACAAAAGCAAACATTCTTTTATAGGACTGGCCTGCTGTAGGTTTCAAGTTACAGTATCGTGACCAATACTGCATAGGGCTGTAGACAATTACTCATTTCCTGTTACCTTGTACATCCCCCAAGGGCAAGAACTTTATCTGCCTTACTTGCTCTATCTGTCCAGTACCTAAGAAGGTGCCTCACAGATAGGAGAGACACATCTGATAAACTGAAGTAGCTCACAGTCGAGAAAGGGCCACCACAGTCACTTCTCAGTCCTCGTCTACCTGACCTATTCACCTGCATGTACACAATGCATCCCTGTGGATGCTCTCCTCCCTTGGTTCTGGGACAGGCCTCTCTGCTGGTTTCCCCCCTCCCTCCCTGGCCGCCCATCCTCAGTTTCCCTGGTTGGCTGTTTCCCTTCCCCTTGACACTGACGTTGGCATGTCTAGTTCTTGAGTGTTTCCCCCATCCACACTCAGTCCCCAGGTCATCTGATCCAGTCCCATGGGTTCAATACCATCTGGATCCTGATGAATCCCATACTCTTATCTCCAGCTTAGACCTTTTCCTTGAAATGTTAACGTGCATCAGTGGCCAACACGTCCACTTGGATGTCTAATATACGTTCACAGCTTAACACACCTAACCCTGAACTCATTTCCTTCCAGCCACACCCAAATCTGCTCCTCCCCCAGGTCATCCTCTGAGAAAATGGTGATTCCATCTCTTCAAGGCACCCTTGACCCTCTCTTCCTTCCACATTCTGTAGCCGATCTGCAAGCAAATCTCACTGGCGCAGTCCTCATGGTAGCCGAGGACTCTACCATTTCTCCTCCTCTACTGTATGAGCACGGCCAAGCCACCATCACCTCTCTCAGGTCCCTTCCATAGCCATCCAGCAGGTCTCCCTGCTCACCAGCCACGCGGTCTCTGGGGCAGCCAGACCTCTGTTCCAAGCCCTCCAATGCCTGCCTCGTGCCGTCTGCTGGCTCCGAGCTCACCTATGCCTTCCCTAATCCTTCTTCGCACCACTCCCCCCGTACTCGCCTGCTTGTTTTTCTTCAGATCCACCAGCAAGCTCCAGAGCAAGGCCTGTGCTCAGGCGGATCCTCCCTGATACCCGCACTGCCGCATCCTCATTGCCTTCGCGAACTCCAGCCACTCTATTCTACACTGCAGCTCGCCCGCACACCTGGCGCGCCCATGCCCGTGACTTCAGCTTTCTCCACAGCACACACCACTCCTCATGTACAGTGGGAAACAACTTATTTTACTTCCTGTCCATTTCTCTCAGTTACATCAGCAGCTCCATTAGGTCAGAGGTTTTCTGCTTTTTAAATTTTGTTTTAAATCTGAATTGTTCACGTTTACAACTCCAGCACCCAGAATAGTAGCTGACACACAACAGGCGCCGCACGAGATCTTCCCAACTCTGTGCATTAGGGGCCCTGTGTATGGCCTCTTCTCTCTGCTAAGATAACGTGAACACTCATCCATTGGGCACTTTCATTATTTCATAGTCTTGTGCATGCTACTTCCTTGGGATGAAATGCCTTCTGTCCTCCGTGTCTCTACACCGCTACTGTGGAAAGCTTAGTGCAAAGCATCTCCTCTACAATGCCTTCTCCGATCTCCCTCACTCCTTCAGTGGGTCATTTGTCAAATATTACTAAGTGCTCCCTATACCAGGTGCATGCCAGGGGCAGGGGCACAGAGAAGGGCACTGTTTCTGCACTTGAGGACCCAGCAAGGATGACAGGGAGTGGGGCCGGGAGGGTCGCATAGTCACCTGGCGTAGAGGGGAATGGGGAACACACTTCTCGTTCAACCTCCACACCCTGTCGCTGTGGGGAGGAGGAGCCAGGTCTTGGGCATCTCTGGGAACTCCCATGAAGGGAGGAAGGGGTGCAATGCTGAATGGGGGATATGCTCAATAAGCCTGATGAAGAAATTCTGCTTTGATTCAAACAACTGTAAAATCAAACCTAAAATGGGTATGATTTGACCATTACTAAAATGGTTTAGGACCTTTGTGGATAAGATATGAACTATTCTTTCAATAATCATCCTCAGGCCCTACCCACAAATTTATAACTCAACTGTCAAGTTTTTACAACTAGTACCAAAACTAATATGCTTATACTTATTTTCAGGTAACTCTTTCCTAGATATTATGATGCTAGTTACTTTTAGTAGCATCTGAGTCATAGTCAACCAAGAAAATAAAACAATCCATATATATGTTGCATATCCCTTCCTGAAATGTTTGAGACCAGGATTTTGGATTCCGGATTTTGGAACAGATGCATATACGTAACAAGATATCTTGGTGGTGGGACTCATGTCTAAACACAAAATTCATTTTTTGCTTCCTGTATAACGTCTACACACAGCCTGGAGGTAATTTAATAATTTTATGCTTGAAATAAAGTTTATGGATCATAGTGGCAGGGGCTGGAGGAGACTTTTCCCCTTGGGGACACTGAATAAACTGTGATTGTTCACCTGGGTTTTGACTGTGACCTGTGTCACAGGAGGTCAGGTGTGGAATTTTCCACCTGTGGCATCGTACTGGTGCTCAAAAAGTTTCGGATCCTGGAGCAGTTGGATTTGGGCATTAGGGATGCTTCACTTGCATGTGCGCCACAACAATCTGACAGTACTGGTGTGTTAAGAAACCATGTGTCTTGGGAACCACAGGGAGCTGAAATCTGCTTAATGTAGACTCAGGTCTCACAGGGAACCACAACTTTCCCTTGATTTTTTGGGCTACTTTTGATTTCATTCATTCTTTCAACTGAAAACATGCTGTCTCCTGAAGAACTTATCCTAATGTCAGACATTAAGTTAACATGATGCAGAATGAACAAAGAGGCCATCTTCAATAATTAAGCAGCCTACATATTTAATGACACATCTTGCTTGCACTGGAAGTCCTGGCGAACAGCTGCAGATGACTTTGAAGGCGACTTAAAAGTGCATGGATGACAAGAGATTGCAAATCACTGCATTAGGAATTAGAGAGTTTTGTCCTATTAATATGCAAACAGATTTTTAAAGAGTGTCAAATAATTATAAGTTGTTGACAAAAAAAAATGGAAATAACATTTTCTTAGTCTGTAGAAGCATGAGATAGCAAAAAAGATATAGGGTGTTACAGAGGAATTTATCCACAAACAGGCTGACTGGAGAAGAAAATGGCCAGCTACGTTGTTGCGGGGACGTTCTGTGGGGTTCTCTGGGGCGATACTCATGTGTTTGTTTTCAGACTGAGTCTGACGTACGTCCACTCATCTTAAGGCAGAGATGCAATTTGGTGGTGTGCGTCAGAATGACTGGGTTTAATGACAGTTTCACAATACTTACATCGATGTAATTCCCATTGATGTAGTCTGAGTTGGTGTCTCCTTCGATCGTCTGCAGCCTCACCCGGGAATGATCATCTGCAAAGGAAAAAGAAAACAATCACTGAGCAAGGCCATCTGTTAGGCTGCTGCACACACCACTCTGAGACCATGGCATATTCACTGCTCTGAATGTTGCTAGAACTGGGATCTTCAGTGCCCACAAAGGCCTGTGTGTTGAAGGGTTGGTCCCCACCTGTAGCACTATGGGAGGTGGGGCCTGGTGGAAGGAAGTGAGGTCATTGGAGGTGTGGCCTTGCAGAGGATGTTGGGACTCAGGCCGCTTCTCTTTGCTTCCTGGTTGCCATGAGGTGAGCAGATTTCTCCATCATGTGCTTCCGCCATGATGTGCAGCCTTGCTACAGGCCCAGAGCAACAAGGTCTAGATTATGGTCTAGAACCTTTGCAAGCTGTGTGAGACAAAATAGCCTTCCCTTCTTTTTAGCTTGATTTCTCTCAAGCGTTTTGTGACAGTAACAGAAAGCTCACCAAAACAAAGAGAAAGAGTTAAGTATCAGATACCTTCTAAACTTCCTACTTTGGTATTGAAACTTGGAAGGACTTATAATTCTGTAGCTTTTATAGTAAATCTCATTAGCCTGTTATTTGAGCATTGACATACACATAGCATTGGAAAAAGTTGGAGACTTTTACATGCAGTCCTGTGACTCACAAAGAGTTATTTCTTGGACTGAAGTTTGAACAACTTCACTGAGTCACATGCATCCCCTGAGGTGTTGGAGGCTGCCTACCACATCTGCCTCACAAATGACAGTTACAGGCCCGGCCCGCTGGGGTGTGTGGACATGGTCCACATGGTCCTCATGGCAGTACCCAGGAGTTCTCTAAGCCTTCTTTCTGTGCCCAAGGACACCTGCAGGTGACAGCAATGCTGCTGCCCATTGGTTTGTGACTTCAAGCCAGGCAGTAAGGCCTTGGCCTCCTGCTCTGGAGGAGGAGGTGGAGAGCTTGATAGGAGGGAACTGTTTCACTTCAGGGATGAACTGAAGGTATGCACTGCCGAGCACGATGTCTGACATAAAGCAAGCTCTGCACGGGGGTCACAAACATTCTAATAGTTGCATTTATTTCCTGAGTGGAAAATTTCCTTCACTAATACTATGAAGACAGCTCAGTGACTTCCACACAAATCTATATTTTATAAGGGAAAAGTGCTAAAAGGTCCACAAGGACAGAGGTTTCCTCAATTCATCACTAGATTAGGGCCTGGAACATAGTATATTTCCCTCATCTCAAATGTTTTAAATATATTAAAAGTGAACCTTTTGGTTTTTGAAAAATTACATCCTTTTGAAAATTATTTTTGATGTTAGATGTGTAGCTCAGTGGTAGAATACTTGTTTAACATGCTTAAGGCCCTGGGTTCCATTCCTAACACCAAAAAAAAAAAAAAAAATCTTAAATTCATGTTCTTTTCAGCGGTGGGACCTCTCTTTTAAACATCCACAGTACTCCAACATTTAGAAGACATCGAGCCAGCTCCGGTGAAAGGGACGCTCTTCTGGTTTCCCAGGAGAGCCGGCCTGACCAGGCCATTCTGCAAACTTCGCTCCAACCATGCAGGGCCAGCTAGTGAACTGCTAGTGTTTCTTTCTACGGCTAACTGTACCCAACATTTCATTTGGGTTAGTGGGTAGGAAATCTGCAGGCTTAGAGCTGCAGATGATGGGCTTTTTGTCCCTGATCAGACCTGCTCCTTGGCCTGACAGGCTAACAGGTAGAAGTCACAGTTTCCTATCGGTTCCGGATGCTTGCCCTCCTGTTGAACATCTTGTTTGTTGTCAGTAGTGGAGGCAGAAGGAAATTGGTGTCAGTTTTCTCACTTTGCTTCACTTCATGTGGCAGACAGATTATTTCATGTCAGAGCCTTGTAGCAAGCAGGGCCTCAGTAACTTTATAAGGAATCTAGTTAAAAACCAGGCCAGAAAACCCGGAGGAAGAACCTGGCGAATGCTGCGTCTTTCTGCTCCACTCAGGAGAACATGGGATGTGGCTCCATGTGCAAGCTCTAGGGCAGGTGGGTGGGGCAGAATCCCGGCTGTGTGTGAGTCCCCTCCTGTGATTTCAGAAAGTTGCTTTATCTCTCTGTGCCTCAGTGTCCTCTTCTGTGAATGGGGAGGGAAGGGTGTCGTGGACCTGTGGGCTGCTCTGCCAGGCAGACCCTTTCCCTGATGAACTGAAGGCGGTGGAGACAGCACCTCCCCTGCTGGCCGTGGGAGGACAGCAGGTGCAGCCTTCACCTCTGCTTAGCAGACACGTGTAGGAATCAGGAGGACGAAGCCTATGAAGCACTCTTTGTCCAGTGGTAAAGTAAGTGCGAACAGTGAGAGCTGGCACCATCTTGGCATAGGTGCCCCCAGGTATTGGTGAGGAATTGGTGCCCAGACTCCTGTGGCTACCAAAATCCACCTTCACGGACGCTCGAGCCCCTCCTGTAAAATGGCATGGTATTAGTGCTTAACCGGCACACATCACGTACGGGTGACCTATGAAAGGCCAATATATTTATACCTAGGACAATGTAAGCGCTATGCACACCGCTGTTATGCTGCAGATTATGCAACAATGACAGGAAAATGCAGTATGTGGATGCTCAGCACGACAAAATTTTTTTTTTTCAAGTATTTGCAATCTGAGGCTGGTGGGATCCATGCGTCCAGAACCTTCAGCTATGGACGCTGTGCTTGTTAGCAATGAGACCCCAGGAGGGGTCAGGCTGCGCAGAACAGAGGACAGGGATGTTGCCCCTGGAGAGCAGACTGGTGTCACGTGACGGCAGCTCCTGGCCGTCATGGGTCAGTGCCTACCCAGTTTCTCCCTCTGCCTTGGTGCAGGTCTACCCTTCCTACACAGGAGTGCGACCGACAGGATGGCAGGAGCACCCCACACTGAGTCAGGGAAGAAGTAAAAAGCAAAAGAAGAAAAATGGTCATGCCAGCCACGGAGCCTGAGGATTCCTGGGTGTCTTCTTGGACATCAAGTGCTCAGCTGGCTATAAACACAAGGGGTACGGGGGCTGGGATGTAGCTCAGGGGTAGAGCACTTGCCTAGCATGTGTGGGGCCCTGGGTTCTGATCTCAGCAGTGCAGAGGAACGGGATACCGACTGCTGGGGCAAACACATTTGTATGGACGCGCATCACTGTATTTTTTTTTTTTTTTTTTTTTTGCAGTCTCGTATACCTTGAATCAGAGGTCAATTAAGAAGATGAAAATACATCAACCATTCTTTTAGGAAAACTCACTAACTCTTGGAGTTTCTCCTGAAGCTGAACTGTGTCAAATTTCCATGTGGAAATGCCTGAAGGACACTTTCAGCATGTGTCAAATACAAGAGTCACTCAGGCGAAGGACCCCAAGATGTACCAGTGCCCCCCATGCTAAGCCCTGTGCTGCAGCTGGCTGGGAAGCCACCGCTAGGAGGGGCGTCTCTTGGTACAGGAACTAGACCTTTGGGTCAGAAGGAGGAAGTCCGGAGAACTCAGTGGTGCAGTTGTAGCTTCTGAGAAATCCAGCGGGATTTGTGGTGAACAAGAAGTCAATTACTAACCGGAAGACCATGGGGGTCAGGACTCGGAGGACTTGGGATTTCTGGGTACTCAGCTCAGACAGCTGAGGGGACCCAAGCTTTAGAATTATTAATTCCCAACCGGATTTTTCTCCCAGCATGGGCATTTTTTCTTGGCTATTTCAAAGCCATTTCATGTTCTTACTTTGCAGTAATTGAGAATAACGGGATCCCTGGCATCTCAGAGACGCTGATCTGGTGCCAGTTCTTCCGCTCCCACGAGCAGGGATCTCACACGTCCTCGAGTCTCGCTGAGTTTCTTCCGTGAAAAGGGGGTAATGGTGACCTACTGCCCTAGCACTGCCGGGAGGATCAAGCAGAATCAGACACGCGAGCGCCTGGAACGGTGGCGTTAGTTCCCATCAAAGAGCCATCGCCCTCTTATGCGAATGAAAGGCCACCCTTGTGGAAGCTTCATGGCAGGATTTTCAAAGCACAAACAGCCAAGGTGCTTGCTTGAGTTGGCTTGCCCATGGAGACGGCAGAGCTGAAACCCTGACACGGCCAATCTTCGGGGGAAGAGAAGAGTGAGCTGATTTTAAAGGGGAAGCAGGAAAAAGTTTGGGAAAAGACCGAAGAGTGGTCCACTCCTGCCGTGTTTCGACTCCCCTGCTTCTACTCGAAGGCTTTCTTTGATGGTGCGCAGCACCGAGCCTGGCACCACTGGCCCCGGAGAATCTCAGCTCTGTCCTGTCTTGGTTGTGTGATTCTGAACCAGTCATTAACCAGTGCCACGGTTTCCCCCACTGCCAACGGGGGATAGGAACGGTGCCCACATTTTCTACTTTGTGTGAGAATGCAGTGAGCTACTGTAAGTAATGCATTACAAATGTCGGGTACACAGTCAGACGTAAGTAAAAGGTGGCGATTGCTGCCGCATTACTGCCACGACTTAATTCAGCGCTTAATTTTTCATCCAGTCCTTTTCATTTGTGCCCCTAGACATCTTCTCTCTAGTGGACCACGCTGAAAGATGCTTTTCTAAGCATACTTTTTTCTCTCACCACCTCGTCTAAGCCACTCAGTGGTGTCAGCCGGAACTGACCAATGTGGTCCTGTGAGCAGGGCCCCCATGTGACCATTAAACGGAATTACTGTGGCTTCAGCGTATTCAAGGCTGCTGCGACACCTGACAGAGTGAGGGAGAGCAGGTCACCGAGCAGCACACGCGTCCTTCACATGACGCAATCCGGCGTAGCCATGGACTGCCGGCCCGTCTACGCGTGGGATCCACAGCCACAGAGTCAACCCACCACAAACTGGAAATATTTGGGAAAAAATGTCTTTCTGTCATTATTCCCTAAATAAGACAGTACAACAACGATTTACATAGCATTTGTATTGTATGAGGTGTAAGTAAGGAGGTTTAAAGTATCTGGAGGAATAGTGCAGATTATGCTAATCCTCTGCCATTTCATACAAGGGACGTGGGCATCTGTCATTTTGGTATCTGGGGTCCTGGAACCCTCCCTGGAGGGAGGGATGACTGCTTTGGAGAGCTGCGCCCAGTGGCACAGCTGGAAGGATGGTATTTCTGGTAGGGGTGAAGTTTGGAATGATTTTTATTTTCATCTTTATGATTTTATGTACTATTTCAACTGTCTATGTGGTTTATACTGTTTTTATATCAGAAAAAATGTATTTTTCATTTAAAAATAGTATTTTTCATTTAAAAAATAAAGCCAACAAAACAAAAACTTAAGAAAAATAAAGTCAGTAACTTCAGGCATAGGAAAAATTATTAGGATGAATCAGAAACAAATGCTAGCAGGGTTTAAATTTCCTTCCTTCCTTCCTTCCTTCCTTCCTTCCTTCCTTCCTTCCTTCCTTCTTTTCTGAGACAGGGTCTCCCTATGTAGCCTGGGTTGGCTTTGAACTTGCAGTGATCCTCTTGCCTCGGCCTCCCAAGTGCTGGGATTACAGGCGTGTGCCACCACACCTGGCCTAGCAGGGTTTAAATTTAGATAGTGAGATTCTGGGCAATTTCCCTCCCTTTCTTTACTGTATAAATTTTCTTTAATGCATATGAATTGCTTTTATAATTGAAGAAAAAAGAAGCCTATTTGCCATGCATGACTAGGATATGATCAAAATCCAAGTGATGTTTATGTTATAATCACAACTCAGTGTTCCTCCACCCCAAAATGTAATGATCTCTGCCACTCTGACAAACTCAATCCACATAAAAGACTGCTTGCTATTCCTCTCATAGCTTTTCAAAAACATTACTAGATGGAATAGGGCAAAACTGGTAGTTTGGGGGAAGACACTGGAACATAAAGAAATGGTCAAAACAAACACCACTTACTGCTGAAAATTACCACGCGTTGAGGCTTTTCTGCACGTATGTATGTACGCGTGTAGGTATGTAGCATGTATGATGTATGGATGGATGATCGGAGGTGGGCCGTGTAAGATTAGAGCAGGGCAGGAAGGGGAGGGGAGAGAGGACGTTGGATAACAGGTACGAAGATGCGTGTGGATAGGTGGAATTAGTTCTGATGTCTGTAACATAGTTGGGTGACTATAGTTCATAGAAACTTATTATCTGTTTTATTAAGAATTAGAAGAGGGCCGGTGATATTGCTCAGTGGCACGGGCGCCTGCTGGCACGCGAGGTCCTGAGGTCGACCCCCTGTACCCATAAAAAAAAAAAGAATTAGAAGAAATGAGACTGAAGTTTCCCTTAGGTAAATGCCTAAGGAAAGGGAAATGCTAATTCTCCCGATCTGATCATTATACATGGTAGACAAGCATCAAATTATCACACTGCATCCCATAGGGCATGCACAATTACTGTGTGTCAATGAAAAAAAATACTTTAGAAAACTGTTGGACAACTGGGAAAAAAATAATAAAAATAGATCAGGTCTCTATGCCATAGGCCCCTAAAGCATGGTACTTGCGGCCTTTTCATTAAGTGGTATTACATCTTCACACTTTCATATTAAACATAATGATATTGGTAATGGCTTTGGAATTTTAACTAGTTTGTGATTAGCTATTTCCCCAGCAGCAGGAATGGAGTATGTCATTGATAATTTTTCACCTCCGACCAATTCTCTTTCTCTGCTCGATACTGGTGACATATTTAAGGTAAGCTGGAATCACAATGATCTAGGCAGCAGAGAAGACTCAAAATTAACTTTAATTACCATCGATTTCTGCAAAGAAGGGTTTGCAGCTTCCGTGGTTACCTGTCATCAAGGGTGCTGCTGCATTTGGTTCAAGGCACCAGATGCGGAGAAGCCGACGTGAGCGTGACCTTTAGGAGGGCTTGGGCCCTAGCCCGTGGCTTCTGACCCTGCTTGTCCCCCTGGGTAAAGCCTGGCCACGCGGACACTGAGCGGGAAGCAAAGAGGGAACCGCAGCCTGACGGTGGCCAGCCCCGTAGGGAGCTTTGCTCCTGTGTTAGCTCCCTGTGTACCCGGCCCCGTTCCTGACTCCTTGTTTACCTGGTCCCTCGGTTAGAGACCCTGGCTGTACTCTGAAAAATCCTGGCAGGGATCCCTGACTCTCATTTTGCCTGATTTTTCTAGATTTTACCCTGTGTCTTCTAAGCATCTCCTGGCAGCCTGTTTCTCCCTTCTTGTGTTCACCTGAATTTAATGCCAAGAGCTTCCCTGCTAGTTCATCCTCAGCTAACTCATTACTGTCCCCTCCCCTCCCACTGCCCTGGCTTTTACAGTGAAGCCAGGTCACGACACCTGCAGATTCCTTTCAAAGAGAAAAAGAGAGAGAAAGGCAGACATGGTTGGAGTTCCTCAATCAGCAGAGAGAGAACTTCGCTGTAATACAAAACCCTTCCTGCCCTACCCGCTTCTCTGGTTGGCTTCCCTGCTGCCCCTTTAGGAAGGCCTTCCCAGCCCTCCTGACCACGGCGGTCCCCACACTGGGAATACTCCACAGCACCGTGCACCTCTCATGGTGCCCTTCCCTCCAGTTGGCTGCCTTGTGTATCATGTGTAATCGTTTGATTCATCCTGATCGCCAACGTCCTCCACTGCAGCCCTGGAGCTGGCAAGTTCAGTGATGGGGGATGTCTACTCTCTGCTCTCTCTCTGCTCCAGCAGCACTGGCCCCTTGCTGTCTGCCCACTCTGGGGCAGGCACACCTCCTCCCTCAGGGCCACTTCCTCCCCGCTTTAAGTCCTGTCCTGCATGGTGTCCTTGCTGGAGGCCTTTCTGACCACAGTCTAAGCTTTGCAACTTGAGCCCAAACCATCTCCCTCCCTGCTATATTTTCTCTGGTGCATGTGTTTCCTTTCAACACACAGAACACACCATGCACCTAGGGACTGATTCTGTCTCCTCTGTAAGGATGCACTCTCCCTGCAAAGCCAACTCCCTGCAAAGCTTTCTACCTACCTGCAAAGTATTTCACTGGCTTTGTTCCCTGCTTTTTCTGATGCAGACAAGTGTCTGGTGTATCACAGGCACTCAGTAAATATTTGTGGAAAGACTGACTTCACTTTGGCATGGTGTCTGGCACACGGCAGATCAATATGTATTTGTCGAACGAATGATAGAAGAGAGGATGCAGGAAATCTGCCTGGGAGGCTCCCGTGGCTTCTGGCTCTTCTCTTCCACTGCCAGCCCCTAGAATGCGGAGCAGCTGCCAGGGGCTGCCTTGTTAGCTGGAGATTGGTGTGTGCCTTCCACGTGGAGGTAATTATAAGTAGGAGCTGCTGAGATATTAGGAGGCGGTGTCTGTGTGTGGTGGTGGTAATGGCAGAGGGAATGTTCGTTTTTATTTGGAAAGGGCTAGCTCAGCAAATTTATAGTGTAAATAAGGGAAAAGTTTAACTTACTTAAGAGCAAAAGCCAATAAACAGTTTTTAAGCACCATTAACACCATTTTATATGCAAACACTGCTGCAAAACAATGACTGTGATCATTACGAACACTTTCTATGTTCTTTGTAAAGCACTGGCAAGAATCTCTCAGTTACGTGTCAGAATCCCCCAGCTCCTCATCCTAGGGAGTGGTGAGGGCCCCAAGGCTGTAGCTCTGTGAGGCAGACGTCCCAGCAAGTGAAACTGACCTTTCTGCAATCTATGTACTTTCAGGGGTGGAGAGACGGCAGGACCATTCTCCGCACCTGTAAAGAAGCACTCAGTGTGCATCCACAGGCATGCATCTGAGCAAGGGTTTATTTTTATTCCTCAAACCCTGGCATGTCTGTAGCAATAGCCAGGATTTATTTTTGCTGCTGTGAAGACACACAGGTTGTCTAAATGAAGCGGTGCAAAAGGTGATGCTCAGACTGGCGCTAAGCCTGCAGTGCGTCATCAGAACCAACCAGGGAACTCACGCTGCATGGAACCCACCCCCCCATCACAGGAGCTGGGGCAGCTAGACGACTGAAGCCAATGGTAGTGGTTTACCCTCACCCCACTCCTGGTATCAAACTTACCCTAGTGAGTGGGAGCAGAATGCCAGTTCTGAGGATTTGGATATTCTACTGAGAGGCACCAGTGATTGTCTGGCAGGTGGCGTGATTGTTATCTTAGTATATGCCAGCACATGGCCGTACAGAGTGTTTATACAAGCACTATATATAAAATCTATATTTATATAAATGACCAATTACAAATAACACTTCTAGAGGGATTTCTTTTAAAAGCCGAGAACTAGAGGAAAAGCTAGCACAGATGCACAGGGAGAGGCTTCTGGGTACTGTGGGAGGTGGCCAGCAAGGGGTCAGAGAAGTTTTCATGACAGTGCTCCTAGAAAGGGACAAAAGCAACACAGCCCAGTGCAGAAACCCTGAAAGAGCGCCAGGCCAGGCAGTGTTAGAGGCAGCTGGTGGCTGGAGACCACAGCCCTGGAAACCAGGACAGGGGCCCTGGGCAGGCAAACCACTTAGCGCACGCTGGAAGAGCGGGTCGCTGTCGGCAGAAGCCAACGATTCAGGGGCAGGATGCTGCCTGTGACTGCCTACCATGACTCATTTGGAGCTGGAGATTTCAAGGCTGATTTCCTTTTTCTTTTTTTTTTTTAATTTTAAATGATTTATTGGTTTACTAAGCTGAAGACAAGTAACATAGGAAGAATGAAGAAGAAAAGGTGTAATTATTTTTTCCAGGTAACAACAATCAATGTTGTTTTGATGTGGCATTTCAGTTCTTACAGTGGGTCATGTTCTCAGCAAATTCATCACTTACCTCTGGCAATTGGGCATGCCTGGGGTGGGACAGACTCCAAACAGTATCTTTTACTGTTATTAGTGTGACTATTGTTATGCTCTTCTCTTCTGTTCAATGTTTTTTTTTTTTTTTTTTTTTTTGACACAGGGTCTCACTATGTGTAGTCCAGGCTGGCTTCAAACTCAGCAATCCTCCTGCCTCAGCCTCCTCAGTCCTGGGATTATAAGCATGAGCCACCATGCCTGCGTTAGTGGCACACACTTATATTTAATTATCTCTTTACAGCAATGACTGGCAAATAGGAAGTGATCAATAAATATTTGTTGGAGGGAGGGATGGACTATTGGGTGACGTAAGCACGCTCCCTCTGTCCAGCTGTGAGGAGAGAGGGGTAGAGGAGGGCATTGTCATAGACTGCACTGTCCACCCCAGCAATGGTGACTCAGGCCAACAGCGCTGGACAGCACCTTCACAATCAATAAAGCCCAGGTGCTGCTTGTCTAGAACAGGCGAACCTTCCGAGTTTGCTCTCTTGCAAGTAGTAAGACATGATGGGCTGGCGGGTCTCCAGGCCTCGTTGTTGTTTAGTTTATGTATCCTTAGAAGCAGTATTAATTCCACTAGGGTGCTGCCGTGGGCCTCCATACCTCGACGCAGTCGTGTATGGCTCGCAGCAGTTTTGTGCTGGGGACGGATGGCCAGGCCCCGGGAGAGGGAGGCTCATCAATCCAGCATGAGTCTTGGTGTTGTTATGGAACATTAATGAGGTTGGGCTCGATTTAAAACCCGTCTGAGGCATTATGGATTGGTAACATTCAGTTTCACAGGCACTGGGAATTTCTGAGATATAATCCTAGCTCTTTTGCTAATGAGTATTGTGAAATGGGGGCTATCATTTAACTTCTGAGTTTCGCTTCCGTGCCCTGAAAATGGGGCTATTACTGACCTACCTGACCCAGTGTCTGGAGGATTAATGAGGGAATGCTTTGCAGAGGACGCCGAGCTCCTTGCATGGAGGCGCTCTGTGTATCATTAGTTCTACTTGTTCCCATGCAGAAGCTGGGAAACATTAGGTGCGGGGTGTCTGCTCCTTCTAAAATGCGTTTTCCTTCTCAGCATTTAACATCACCTACGTTACCCAAGTCTTAAATCTAAAAGTACAACCAGGCCCACCGTGAGAGTGCACTGGTGTAGCGGGAGGGTTTAGGTCATTTTTCTTTCCCTTCCTGGGAGCACAACCCCGGTTCTCACAGCAGAAAGAAGCAGTAAGGGCACCTGAGATTCTCCCCATGTGAGCCGGCGGTCAGCTCAACAGAGGCAAACAGGAAGTTATCCCAGCACAACTGCACCGCGGACACTTACACGCAATGATGTTCCCGTATCTGTTCTTCATTCTGTTCTCGTCTTTCTTAGCGGAGTCCCACGGCGCGGACTGTCCTTCGAAGAAGCTCTGGAAGGACAGGAAGTGACACTAAGCATTACGACTCGGTGGGGTACACAGAGCGATCCTACTGGGAAGGGGTCCTTAGGGAAGGTGGAATGGAGTCAAACAGGAAAGACACAGGAGCCGCGTAAGTGAGCATCGGCCTGCTGCGCACCTGAAGGACTGCAGGCAGCTTTTCCTTGACCTTCCCTCAGTGAAGAGCGGCTCCACACGGGGCGGAGGGTGAAGAGTGAGCCACGATCTATTTGTACAATCCAGTAAAAAGTCCCATGTTCATGCCTGTCCTACTTGAATATTTAGTATAGAAAAATTAACGCTTTTCTCATTTTCTTTTTTTTTTTTATTTTATTTATTTATTTATTTATTTTATTTTAAAGAGAAGAAAAAACAAAACAAATCAAAAGAAGAACAAATTTTCAAAACAACATAATAGGAGGGTAACAATGGTTAATACATTACGTATTACTATCTTTAAGTTAGTTATTCAGGACACCAGACATTAGCATTCAATTGTCCAAACATTATTGGCGCAAACCTTACTCTTCAATGAACTAAGTAAAAATGGTAGTGTATCTATCTTAACCATCTTATATATATATATATATATATATATATACAATTTTTTTCCCTTTCCCTTCTTTCTTTTCCCTATTCCAGTCTCTCTTTCCCTTTGACCAGTTTCTTTTTGATTCACCATGTCTATTGTACATTTTGGATCTTATTTACTCTTTCAGTTTCTCATACTAGAGAGACAATACGATGCTTACACATGTGCTTCTGGTTTATTTCACTTATGAGTATTTTCTCGAGTTGCATCCATTTACCTATAAAAGTCTCCAGTTTATCCTTCTTTATGGCTGAATAGTACTCCATTGTATAAAAATACCACATCTTTCTTATCCATTCCTCAGTTGATGGGCATTTGGGTTGTTTCCAAGATCTGGCTATTACAAATTGTGCTGCTATAAACATGGGTGCACATAGATCGCTGTGGTACGATGTTTTTAATTCTTCTGGGAAGATGCCCAGAAGGGGAGTAGCTGGGTCAAATGGGACCTCCAACCCCAGTTTTCTGAGGAGTCTCCACACTGACTTCCACAGTGGCTGTACCAGTCGACACTCCCACCAACAGTGAAGAAGGGTTCCTTTTTCCCCACAGCCCCTCCAGCATTTGTTATTAGTTGATTTCTTAATAGTAGCCATTCTTTCTGGGGTGAGATGGTATCTCAGTGTTGTTTTAATTTGCATCTCTCGAATGACTAGTGATGTTGCACATTTTTTTGTATATTTGTTTGCCATTAGTATTTCTTCATCTGAGAAATGTGTATTCATCTCAGATGCCCATTTTTGGAGTGGGTCTTTAAATTTGGGAGGTCTGATTTTTTTGAGTTCTTTATATGTTCTCGATAGTAGTCCTTTGTCTGAGGAACAGCTGGCAAACATTTTTTCCCACATTGTGGGTTGTCTCTTCACTCTGTTGGTGGTTTCTCTTGCTGTGCAAAAGCTTTTTAATAAGATGAGATCCCAGTTATTGATTCTTTGGGATAGTTCCCGTGCGGTTGAGTTTTTATTCATAAAGTCTTTGCCTACACCAATGTCTCCAAGGGTTTTACCTATCCTACCTTCCAGCAGATTTAATGTTTCTGTTTTAATATTTAGATCTCTGATCCATTTTGAATTTAGTTTAGTGCATGGTGAAAGATATGGATCTAGTTTTAATCTTCGGCATGTGTAGAGCCAGTTTTTCCAGCACCATTTATTAAAGAGGCTATCTTTCTTCCAGCGAATGTGTTTGGCACCTTTGTCAAAGATAAGGTGGCTTAGTATGTCTGGGGTTGTTTCAGCATCTTCTAATCTGTTCCATTGATCTTCAGGTCTGTTTTTTTGCCAGTACCACACTGTTTTTATCACAGTAGCTTTATAGTATAATTTCAAGTCGGGGACTGTGATGCCCCCTGCCTTGCCCTTGTTGCCCAGAATTGCCTTTGCTATTCTAGGTCTCTTCTGATTCCAAATGAATTTTAGGATTGTTTTCTCTAATTCTGTGAGATATGCTGTTGGAATTTTGATTGGAATTGCATTAAATCTGTATAACAATTTTGGAAGTATGGCCATTTTCACTATATTGGTTCTTCCTATCCAGGAGCAAGGGATATCTTTCCATTTTCTGATATCCTCTTCAATCTCCTTTTTCATAGTACTGTAGTTTTCAGTATAGAGGTCTTTTACATCCTTTGTGAGGTTGATTCCTAGGTATTTCATTTTTTTGGATGTTATTGTGAAAGGTATTGTTTCCCTAATTTCTCTTTCAGTAAGTTTGTTATTTGTGTACAGGAAGGCTATTGACTTTTGAGTATTGACTTTGTATCCAGCTACACTACTGAATTTGCTTATTAAATCTAGCAGTTTTTTAGTGGAGTTTTTGGGATCTTCTGTGTAGAGTATCATGTCATCTGCAAATAATGATCATTTAACTTCTTCCTTTCCAATCATTATTCCTTTTATTTCTTTCTCTTGTCTAATCGCTCTGGCTAAAGTTTCCAGAACTATGTTGAATAAGAGTGGGGACAGTGGACATCCTTGTCTTGCTCCTGATTTTAGAGGGAAGGCTTTCAGTTTTTGGCCATTTAGTATAATATTGGCTGTTGGTTTGTCATAGATAGCTTTTACCAGATTGAGATAAAGACCCTCTATTCCAATTTTCTGTAGGGTTTTTATCATGAAAAGGTGCTGGACTTTGTCAAAAGCTTTTTCTGCATCTATTGAGATGATCATGTGATTTTTGTCTTTGGTTCTGTTAATATGCTGTATTACATTTATTGATTTACGTATGTTGAACCATCCCTGCATCCCTGGGATGAATCCAACTTGGTCATGGTGTATAATCTTCTTGATGATTTGTTGGATTCTGTTTGCCAGTATCTTATTAAGGATTTTTGCATCTATGTTCATTAGGGAGATTGGCCTGTAGTTCTCTTTCTTAGTTGGGTCCTTCTCTGGTTTTGGTATCAGGGTAATGCTTGCTTCCAGGAATGAATTTGGGAGTATTGCTTCCCTTTCAATTTCATTGAAAAGTTTGAGAAGTAGGGGCGTTAGGTCTTCTCTAAATTTCTTGTAGAATTCGGCAGTGAATCCATCAGGGCCTGGACTTTTCTTTGTTGGGAGGTTTTTAATTACATCTTCAATTTCATTGGTTGATATTGGTTTATTTAGGATTTTTAAATCTTCTTGATTTAGCTTTGGTAATTCATACGAATCTAGGAATCTGTCCATTTCTTCTGCATTTTCCATCTTAGTAGAATATAAATTTTCAAAATATGTATAGATGATCTTCTGGATTTCTGCAGGGTCTGTCGTGATATCACCCTTTTCATTTTCAATTGCATGGATTTGAGTCTTTTCTTTTCTTTTTTTAATAAGGTTGGATAAGGGTTTGTCAATCTTATTTATTCTTTCAAAGAACCAACTTTTTGCTTCATTGATTCTTTGTATTGTTTTTTATTCTCCAATACGTTAATTTCTGCTCTGATCTTTATAATTTCCTCCCTTGTACGGGCTTTTGGCTTAACCTGCTCTTCTTTTTCTAGAAGCTCGAGGTTCACCCTTAAGTTGTTTATTTGCGCTTGCTCTATTTTCCTGATATAAGTATTTAATGCTATAAATTTCCCTCTTAGGACTGCTTTCATTGTATCCCATAAGTTCCGGTATGTTGTACTGTCATTGTCATTCAGTTGTAGAAAGTGACTAATTTCTTCTTTAATTTCATCTGTGACCCATTGGTTGTTCAGGAGGATGCTGTTTAATTTCCATGTGTTTAGGGAGTTTTTGTGGGATCTTTTGCCATTGATTTCCAATTTCATTGCACTATGGTCTGATAATATGCATGGGATAATTTCAATTCCTTTGCATTTACTTAAGCAGGTTTTATGAGCTAGTATGTGGTCTATTTTGGAGAACGTCCCATGTGCAGCTGAGAAAAATGTGTATTCTGATGTTGTGGGATGGAACACTCTGTAGACATCTACTAAGTCCATTTGTTCAAAAGTTTGGTTCAGTTCTACTATTTCATTATTGATTTTCTGTCCAGTTGATCTATCTTTTTGTGACAGTGGAGTATTGAGATCTCCCAATATAATTGTATTAGTGCTTATTTGATTTTTCATGTCCTTTAGTACTTGTTTTATATAGCTGGGTGCATTGGTATTTGACGCATATATATTTATGATCGTTATCTCTTCCTCTTGGATTGTTCCCTTTACAAGGATGTAATGACCGTCTTTATCTCTCTGAATCCTTCTTGGCTTGAAGTTCACTTTGTCTGCAAAAAGAATAGCTACCCCTGCTTTTTTCTGGGTTCCTGTGGCATGGAGTATTGTTTTCCATCCTTTGACTTTCAGTCTATGAATTTCTTTCTGAATTAAATGTGTTTCTTGTATACAGCATATTGTTGGATCTTGCTTCTTGATCCATTTCGCCAGTCTGTGCCTTTTGATTGGTGAGTTGAGACCGTTAACATTGATGGTTAAAACTGATATGTATTGACTTGTCATGATATTTTCCTGTTGTTGGTTCCCACTCTTTGTTTTTCTGCTTTCCGGCTATTTAATTATTTGCCCTGCCTGGTGGATTCCTTCTGTTGGGGTTCCTATCTCTTTCTAGAATGTCCTTCAGAACGTTTTGGAGTGCTGGTTTGGTGGTCATAAATTTTCTTAGATGTTCTTTGTCATGAAAGTATTTTATTTCTCCATCAATTTTGAAAGATAGTTTTGCATGGTACATCAATCTGGGCTGAAAATTATTTTCCTTTAGAGCTTGCAATACATCATTCCAAGCTCTTCTTGAATTGAGGGTTTGTGCTGAAAAGTCAGCTGTGATTCTGATGGGTTTTCCTTCATAGGTGATTTGTCTCTTCTCCCTAACAGCTTTTAAGATTCTGCCCTTCTGTTGAATTTCTGGGATCTTGACTATAATATGTCTGGCTGAAGTTTTTTTTTGATCATGTCTAGTTGGTGTTCTAAAAGGTTCACTTATAGGGGTGTCAAATTCCTTTTCTCTTCCAGGAAAGTTCTCCCTGATTATGTCTTTGAACAAGGTTTTAATGTCGTTGATGCTATCTCCTGCTTTTTCATTTATTCCAATTATTCTTAAGTTGTTTATCTTTGAGTCATCTAGCAGCTGCTGAATTGATTTTTCATGGTCCCTTGCTATTTTTAAGAATTTTTCCATTTCATGATCACTAATTGCAAGCCTGTCTTCTATATCTGAGATCCTGTCCTCGCATTGGCTTATTCTGCTACAAATACTTTCAATGGAATTTTTTATCTCTTGGATATCTGCTTGAATCTGCCTTATGGATTCCATTTCTTTCCTATGCTGAGCATTCATGGTTTCTATAGTTTTCTTAAGTTCATCTATTTTTTTGTCTGTATCAACTATAGTGTCCTTAAGCATGGTCTTCATTGTAGACATTATCTCTGCAGTTATCTGTGAGATTATTTCTGTTTTAATTTTTTCCAGAACCTCATTCAGTTGCTTTGTTGTTACCACTTCAGATAGGCCAGGTGGGTGGCTTTCGGATTGTCCCACCTCGTTGCTCCCTAGGTTTGCCTTTGGTGAATTGGATGTGTGGGGTTGTATCTTGTTTAAGTGTCATCTCATTTTTTCTTTCTTTAATTCCTGGGGTGATGTTTGCAAATTACCTATAGTAGGTTACTTTATTGCTAGTGTTTAAGATCTTTAGAAGATGACTACTTCTCTGCAGTATCTACCAAGTGGAGCTTGCTTTTAGGTTTTGAGCTTTCTGCCAGATCCTACCTCTTCAATTCGTTGGGTATGTGAAGTTGCTACCTGTTTGGCCCAGTCCTTGATTCTTTGGTACTGTGCCACTGTATTTTCTGTGTCCCTTAGTCAATCTCAATCATGAAATATCAGGAAGGAAAGATGTTTAGAACAATTATTTCACATTTGGCTATAATGTTAACTAAAGCATCAAACACAGCCTAAAAAATGACAGACTGAGCTAACCAGTTATTTACCACTTTTAGCTGTATAGAGTTGCGGTTATATAACAAAATCTAAAACACACCAGAAAAATTATATGCAGTATACAAGTCCTGTGTATGGCAATTTTTCCCCTGAGGAGTTTAAATTTAAAATGAGTTAAGGAGGAAATAGAGTATTGGGAGAAGAGGAAGGAATTAGATGTAAGGTTAGAGGACCAAGAGGGATCCCACTAAAATTGGGACACTAGTGCAGAGGACAGATGGTAGAAAGAGAAGGAAGGGATAAAAGGAAGAACAGATCACAACCACAATCACAAAGAAGTTAGAGGCGCTGTTTACACTCATATAAAAAACCAGAGAGAATAATGAAGGAAAGAGCAAATACACATACAGAAACAAAAACGAAGATAAAAACAATAAAACAGACAGATCAAAAATAAAACCCCACCAAAAAACAAAACAAAACAAAACAAAAACAAAAAAACCCTTCGCCAGAACAAAAAAACAAATCAGTGAGAAAAAAAATAAAAATAAAAATAAAAAATAAAAATAAAAATAAAAAAATAAAAAGAATCAGTTCCAGGTGTTGACTCTGCTGTAGGCAGGTACCTTGTGACAGAGTCCTGTTCTGTGCAGGTCCGTCCCAGTAAGCCAGGAGCGCCCTCTGGCGGGTGGTGAGCAGATGCGCGTACTTTCAGGCAGAGACCAGTCTAGCTCGCCTCCGCTCTCAGCGCCCTTTCACGATCCCTGGGCCTGAGAGGCGCAGCGCGCTGTCCGGAGCGCGGGTTCCCTGCACTGGTTCCCGCCGCTCTGGTTTTTCGCCACGCCCCCCACAATGGCGCCGGGCCAGTTGCTCTCTGGCGCGGGACAGGTGTGGCTGAGAGTCCAGTCTCGTTCGCCTGCTGACCTCAGCACACTTTCGTGGGCCTGAGAGGCCCCGTGCTGCCCTGTCCGGAGCACAAGTTCCCAGAGCAGTTTCCCAGCCGCTCTGAGTTTCGCCACACCCCCCACAATGGCGCCCGGCCGGTCGCTCTCTGGCGCGGGGCAGCTGTGGCTGAGAGACACTCACCGCCGGTCAGCGCCGTTCTCCGCTGCTCCCCTGCCCCGCCGCTGTCTCAGGATCCTCCGTGAGGGCTCCCTGGGCGCCAGCTGCCACCGTGTGTCCGTAGAATTGAGCCTCCGCGGCGCTGCAACTCCCGGGATAGTGGAAGGTGCGCGCGCGCGGTCTGCTCCTTCTTTCCTTCTTCTTTGTTGGAAGTCACCCGTCACTGGTGCCGGGGGTCCCAGATTGCGCTTCAGAACTTCTCTGGGTTTCGGGGAGGCATCTCCCCCCCTCCTGCGCTTTCCGGGTCGCTATATTCCCGTGTTCCAATGGTAACTTTTAGAGAGAGTTTCGCTGCCTGCTTCTTACTCATCCGCCATCTTGAGGTCCTCCCCTCATTTTCTTATTATATTACCATTTTTCAATATTCTTGCAAGACATAGGGAGATAAATTGTTTTCTCCTTAGTCGCTAACTGAAAGATGGTTATTTTTGGTTCAAATGGTGAAAATAAGTAAGCTAAGACCTTATGATTCTAAGGCTAAAATCCTGTAATATACGCCACTGGAATTTTTTCTCTATTTTTAAGGGAGTTTAGATGTCCATTTATTTAAGGATTTGACATTATTATGCACAGGGTCTTTAATCTTCATGTTATTAGATATATATTTTTTCCTGTTCAAATTACTATAATAAAAATGTCCTCTGCTATCAGTGGACAAGTGAAAAATATTCCAGGACTTTTATTTCCACTTCAGTCCATGTGCCATTTTTCCTTTGTGAAGGTGGCTACAGGAAGTTACAATACGTTCAGGCTTTGATCTCCAAACAGAGCTTCGCTTCTCCAGCTGGGTGCACGAGGGGGTGTGGGACAGGAGAACCCGCCTGTGCCTGGCCACCTGTCACTGTAATAATGAAGTGCCTGGTGCAGGCCACTCACAAGGCAGAGAGGTTTGTTGGCTCATGGCTTTGGAAGCCAAAAGTCCAAGGTCTGGGACCTGTTTGGTGAGGGCTGGTGAGGTCTGACGGGGGTGGCAATGTGGCCAGGAGTCCTTTCTGCCATGCTCGGTAACATCCAGGCCTTTTCACCCCCTGCCGGGTGCGATGCTGCTCCACCTGAGTCAGCTCCCATCCGACAGCTGCAGCCCAGCTCCGCCCCACCCTTGGGCTTCCGATGGTCCCCAGCACATCCCTGCCACCAAAGAGTGGGGGCCGACACCGCTTTAAGACACATGAGGGTAAAGGGACAAACCTTAGAGCTGAGTTTTATTTTATTTATTTTTTGTGGGTACTGGGGGTCGAACTCAGGACCTCACGTGCCAGCAGGCGCCCGTGCCACTGAGAGTTATCACCGGCCCTTTTTTCGTATGTGGGTACCGGGAGTCAAACTCGGGCCCTCGTGCTTGCCAGGCAGGCGCTTACGCCGCTGAGCCGTCTCACCGGCCCATAGCGCTGAGTTTTAAATTGCCCCTATGCATTGAATGTCCCTTAGCCACGATCGTAATAGTTCCTATGTCACAGTGATCACTGTGAAAGAACACGGGGCAGACGGGTGCAGACAGGCTCTCTGCGAGCAGCTGTAGCAGCGCAGCCACACCGTACAATGCCGACGGGAGGATAAAATGCCGTGGACGCAGGACAAACACAAACATTTTCAGAGAATTAATAAACTAAGCCCAATACTTGCAATCAAAATCGCTAGTTAATTCCATGTAGACTATTATAGAATCAGGGGATTTATAACCATGTAACATGTAATAAGCCACAAAACTTTCACTTCTATTCTGCTCTATAATATGCATTTAAAAATAGTTTCAGGGATGTAAAAGTCAGATACTTTTGTTCTCAATAGGGTCTTTGTTACGCCATGAATGACAATTATTTTACAGTTGAGTAATAACTATTATTTGACTTCTAACAATGTAATTCTACTTTGAGTTTGTCATGATTTAATTACCAATTTCAGTTCCCTCTGCCTTTTCCACCCATCTCGAAAGTTCTCAGATTTGTTTTTCTTTTTGATAGGAAGACAGAAGATAACTGACTGAGGGAGACTTTGGAGTCTTCCAGTAAGTCCACTGCCTCCACTCATGGGGAAAATGCTCCAGGTCCCACGAATCCCTTCTGACTTCTGACAGATGGGGTTCTCCCTGTGGGGTCACTGCTCACACCACAGCAGTGTTTGGGGTAACCACAGGTCTTCCCCGAGACCTTACATTTACACGCAGTTCTCATAATTTCATTGTTCTCATTTAACTGGTGACTAAGAAACAGACACGGACCAACAACACACGACAATCGCATTCCATATGAGCACTACCATTTCCAGAATGTTCTCTCCAGGATGGGGCCACGCACTGTCCATCTCCACGTGTGGGGTGTGGTGGGCTTCAGATGTAGTAGACCAAGCCCATTATGGGAACCTATTCTAAGGGGCACAGGTGGGCACAGAGAGAGGCCCTCCCTGCTCTATGGCGGTGGGGCATGGGCTGGAGATGGGCTCAGCGGGTTGGGACTCCTATCCACCTCTGCTTCCCAACTGCCCTGCCCTTCCCCACTGCCCTGCCCCAGTGACTTCTAAGGGGAAAGAGCCAAAGTCTGCTGAAATCCACTCAACCAACAGCTGCCTTCCATGCCTAGATCGCAATTCCTTGTTTCTCAATGAAGGTCTGTGAGAGTATCAGAGACATCAAGTCAACTTCATCTACCTATTGATTCTTTTTATAAAGTTGGGATTTTCCTTATTTTATGTAGGTATGTGCTCACTGCAGGGAAGCAGCAACAAGAGAAGTTGGAGCTCTTGCTGTGAGTCTCCCAAATTTCTACCCAGGAAGTGTGTGAATCAGTATAAATGGAAACAGGTATTTAAAAAAAAAAAAAAAAAAAAAAAACAATGAAGAGATGCTCTGGGAAAAAGATCAGACGAGTGTGACCCCTGTCGATGACAGCTGCAGTCTCCGGGCTCCTGGCAGACGTAGTGGCCGTGGCTTGCATTTCTGGAGTGGTTCTGCTTCCCATTACACAGCCAATCTCCCCAGGACTTCGTCTGCACCCTTAGGACCACGTGCTTTAAGCTGTGGCCTGGAAAATCAGTGAAATAACTGTGGGGAGCCAGGAGGGAGGAGGCGAGGGATTTCCGGATTGGAGGTGCTGGCTTTTGATTCCTTCTGTTATGCAGATTAAACAAAATTCTAGGATAGACCCGGACTTAAATGTTATGGCTTTTCTGTTAGCATAAACTTTCAAAATATCTGAAAGAAGATTTAGGCTTTAGACCCCTTCCTATGCCTAAAGTAGAACACAAGTCGATTATTTGAATTTGTAGTTAGAAAATAAAACTTTATCTGTATCTCTAGAGCCAGAAAGTTCTCAGAGAAACCATGACAGGATACGTGGTTCTTTCAGCTTGGGAGCCTTGGGCTGCTTTGCTGGTTTGGAAATTCTCAGTGCAAGAACAGAAACTGGGTCATCGGTGCTGCCAAGTACTTCTCACGTCTGGTCTCCAGCCAGGCCTGGCACAGACGTCTGACTTCAGGTGTAGTAGGCACACTTCCCGCTTCCCTCCCTGCGAGACGGAGGCTTCCTGGACCACCCTGTCAATCTACTTCCTGTCTGTTTGGTTTTCCTTTTGCAAACCACGTGATTGGTACTAATAAACCCACCAACCAGTGAAATCTGCCTGCAGAAAATCAGCCCTGAGGTTTTCTATAATTCTGCTATTCAGTAATTCTACGATGTCCTTTTAAGTATACTTTTAGCTTTGAAATATCTTTTAATACATTAAAAAAAGCCAAAGTACATTTTGCAAGATTTTCTCCTGTGTATTTTCCTTTGGGCAAGAACAAAATGTTCTTTAGTTATCTTTTCTATCTTAAAGAGGTCAAAAGGTATGCATGTTCCCTTATAAGTACATAAATTGAACTATCAAATGCTTTGATTAGAATTCTGTGAACTAATATTATTGGGAGGAAAGTAATCACCACACAGTAATCTATGTCCTATCCAGAGAAGAAAGGCTCCTACCGAACTTGTTGAAAGGTTTCGGGTCTTCCCACCAGTGTTGGGACAGAAAGAACTCTGCTCCTGGAGGAAGTCAGAGTTTTATGAACACAGGCCAAGCACTGGCTGCCGGTGACTCAAGGGAGACATTGCTATCTGCTCCTTAAATTTCTGTTATGTTCAAGTTTAAGTAAACCCTCCAGTTCCTACTCTGCCTCTCTCCTCATTGTCTCTGCTTGAGCAGGTTCACTGAAACCAAATTCAAACCAAGGCACAGATGATTTGGAAAAAACAACACCCAGTGATAGAGCCTAGAAACAATGGTTGAGGGACCCAAAGCCAAAATCATTATTGGGTAATGAAGGACTCTCCATCCCAGAAGCAACGATTTAAGGACAAGCCTGGGAGATGGATGATGCTGGCCCACACTCCCAGCACACTTTATGGGAGGAATTTTGAATACAATGTGCACATTTAGGCAATATTTAGTGTTTAGGGCAGATTTTTAATATGCAGGTACAATTTAATGCACCAATGATGGATTTTTTATTATGAAAAAACACTTTATGTATTTTGGGGATTTAAGTTAATGGTCTCATTGCACCTTCTGTTAGGATTTTCATAAATATACTTATGCTTTTATTCTACTTAACATGTAATTAAAGTGTTTCCTCCGACCACCCAGCTCATATATACTGAGAAAAGGCAGCAGACCTGGGAACCACTCGGAAAGAGTAATAAGTCTCTGAAACAATAAAAATGAAACCAGGCAAACTCCGGTGAATACCAATGACTTCTCTGCTTTAAGATGCCGCATTCTCTATGGGGACAGAGCAGAAGGAAATTGAACATCCCGCACGCTGTCATTTTTTTCTGACTAGGAAACATATTTTTGTGATTCAATAACCTCCTCCTGCACCCCTCATACCACCATCATTTGCTGCAGCATATAATTACACATCTTAGTTGCCCACCTCAAGAGAACGTTACTCTGAAATGATGCAGTCTGTTAAAAATGCCACAGAAAACTGGAAAAAAAAAAAAAAGCCACAGCTCCCAGATATTAAGAGAGAAGAAAAACAAGAAAAGCTGCCAGAAAGAAAGGGACACAGGTTAAGGCTGTACATAATGTACAGTGTGTTTCTAGGCAGTGCAGGGTCAAATGTTTTAGAAGCTTCTAAAATCGAATTTTTCCTCCCTTTGTCTTATGAATAAAATTGTGCACATAAAATGACTAAAAGCATCACCCTGAAAGAGGGGAGATGAACTCAATGGGGCATACATTCTCTGAACTTCCTGTTTCTGCCCATACTTCTGTTCTTCCAAGCATTGCCTTTTATTAGGTGCATATAAACTATTTATTGCTATAGCACTGAAGCAACTGAAGATGCCTGACATAGCCTGACAGGCCACAAAGTGGAATACGGATGGGAAAGGGGCCCCAAAGTTCAGCCCCAGTGTCACCAGAGTGGTTACCAGTCATTGTCATTCTCTAAGGTACTAGACAAAGGCCACCAAAGGGAAAACGTGACACTTCCAGGGCAAAAGAGGTGGGGACTGAGTGAAAACAATAATCTAGACACACGAACTGGGTTATTCCTAAATAAACTGAAACCTAAATGTGAGCCCTCATGGGTCCTCTCAAAGTTGCTAATTTCTTGGCACCTGAATGGCCAGTTCTTGTCCACTTCATCCAGTCTGAGGTTTTGCAGCTTTTCTATTCTGCAGGATCCGGGAGGGAGATGATCTCAGCAATCTGCATCCCGTGACAGGCTTTCCTCACCTCACACCCTTCTGACACGGAATGGAGGTTTGCGGCCTTAAAAAGTCTGTGGTGTTCTGTACCCAGTGACAGCCCCGATGTTCGCTGAGGTTAGAACACATTTCCTCTTCAACAGGAGTCTGAAAGAAGGATCTTACAAGCGACTTCACGGCAAAGCCGTCCACTTTCTGTGACGTGATACGCTAATGGTACTTCTGAAAGTCCATCAGATGAGGTTCCTGCCCTTGTATCACTGTACTGGCGACTGGACCCAGGGCCTCGAGTGTGCTGGGCAACTGCTCTACCACTGAACTATACCCCTAGCCCCAGGTGAGCATTTTTAATTCTGCTGCACACATAAGGAAATTCAGGATCAAAGGTGCTAATTGGTTCCTGTAAAAGCATGCAGATCATAGGCAGAAGAGCAGGGCCACCCAGAAAGCAGGCCCTGAAGCAGGCTGAGCCAAGAACTCATGACTTTGTGCCTACTGCCCTGTGCTGTGCCCACACACCCTGAGGCTACCCTGGCTGTGGGTCCCAGGCCACCCAACGTTGCTAATTACTACTATTTAAGAAGAGGCAGTTTGGGGACACGGAGCCCTGTCCGTATTTGCGCAGTGACCCTCCTGGAGGATTCGCAAGGGGCTGGGGGTGGTGGACACCTCATTCTATGTCACGTTCTTCCTCTTTACATTTGGCCACCTTCAGAATCCCTGCGGTGTTCAGCTCCTGCTAGAGGTGACATCCCTCAACGGTCCTGAAGCAGAAAAACTGGATGACCACTGATGAAATGGGGAGAGAGGGGGAGAAAGACAGACAGATGGACACAGACAGAGACTGACTCTTTCAGTGGGTGATGAGAAAACATGGTAGAGACAGTAACTGTGGAGCACTCATGGCCACTAAGCACTTGGGGGACAAGGCAACACTCCATGGAGTTTCAGAGACCCGGTTCAAAGGGGCTGCTTTCTACAGGACCGGAGGCATCCATGTCAAGAGGCAGTGGTGCCCGGCTGCGGGTGCCCCTCCTTTCTGGGCCCCAGTCCTCTCGCCTGTTCCCCAGGAGGCAGCAGAGCTGGATGCCCCAGACCGTGGGCCGTGCCGGCCTCCCTGTGGCCCAGGAACCTCCCTGTGCTTGGGCATCTGGCTTCCTCCACAGTGATGGGTTCTCAGCCTGGAGTTCCAGGGCGTCCCTGGCTCCCCCACACTTCCCCCTGCAGGAGGCTTGAAACTCAATGCTGCTGCCCACAGGAGGGTGGGTGCAGTGAGGCTGGACAGCAGGGGCTCACAGAGGCGCTCAAAGCCATTGGTCTTGGTTTGCAGCCGGGCTTCAGCCGGCCCTGGCCTGCCTGCTGGTGATGGTGCATATCAATGAGATCAAGCCAACTTTTGAAGATTCTGGACTGTGAATCTGCCTGTCCTCTGTGTGTTACCCTGGGAACCCCAAGGCAGCCACAGTCATTGCTTGGGGTGTCAGCCCAGTGACGTCCAAGAGCAACGCATCACAGGAACCCAAAGAAGGTCTGCTTTGCTTCAAAGGCAGTGAAGTCTCTGATTCTGTTGCTGTGTCATTTCCGTGAGTCGCGCTGGGTGCTCTGACTGCCAGGAGCGCCACTCACATTTCAGAGAGAGCGACTTGCAGTTCTCGCTGCAGAACAGCCAGGCTGCTACTGTCCTCCTGACCTTCCTTCGCAGGTTCTCCCCGCAGGGACTGTACCTTTTCTTTGCCTGTTCTTCACTGTTCTTGTAAGGAGGGAGGGTTTTTGTTTGTTTTTGTGCTAGGGGTCAAGCCCAGGGCCTTGCACTTAAGCATGTTGTTTACCGCTGAGTTATAGCCTCAGAAAACAGTCAAACACAGCAAGGGTCCTCCGTTCTGCAGGACTGCTGGAGAGCTGTGACTTCGTCTTCACCTCAGAAATTTGAGCACAGAGCCCTGTCGACGGTGACTGAAAGTGAAGGATCCTTTTTTAGAGATGACAGGCTTCGGTATGAAGAAGTGTAGCAGAAAACGAGAATTTTAATATGTGATTTGTGACTCTCTTTTTGACATGTATTAATTTATAAAATCTTTTGGCATAATTCCCAGGCTTGTCTTGTAAGACCCAAGTGAGGTGATTAAACAGTAAATTTTACAATGGAGAATTATTTTTAAAGTCTAGAAAACAAGGCTAGAAGTACCTTTTCAATGGTTTTGGTGAAAAGTAATTACAGCTGAGTTTATTCTGTCAGAAAGTCCAACATCGGGCTGGTGAGATAGCTCAGCGGCATAAGCGCCTGCCTGGCAAGTGCGAGGTCTTGGGTTCGACTCCCGGTACCCACATATGAAAAAAGGGCCGGTGATATCACTCAGCGGCATGGACGCCTGCTGGCGTGCGAGGTCCTGAGTTCGACCCCCGGTACCCACAAAAAAAAAAAAAAAAGAAAGAAAGAAAGTCCAACATCAATTTAGGCGCTGAGAGTCAAACTCAGGGCTTTGCACACACTAGGCAAACACTCTACCAAGCTGCATTCCTACTCGTGTCCACTTAAAAGCAAACATTTTTATTTTAAAGTATAATGGACATTTGTCCTGGAGGCATACAGGCTCTTCTTCCTCGGCTGGTTTTTCGTCCAAAGTCCTCTCTTCTTGAGGACCGTGGATACCATCACTTTAGCACTTCACGGCCCAGCGGGTCTTGATTCAGCCCACACTCTGACTGTGAGTGCGTCCAAGCCGGAAGCCCATAGCAGGCACGCGGCAGAACCCTGTCCAGGGTCACCGGTTCACAGAGATGGAAGGGGGTGGCCTCAGCCTATTCAAGAACCCTGAACAAACCAGCTCAGCTCTCCAATCCGAAACACCGTCTTACTGTGACCGCATGTGCAATGCCTTAGCTGAATGAATCCCCACAACCTGCAGCTCCTCCTATCTACACTCTTTGGACCACGAGGTGCAGAGAGAGGTACAAAGAATTCCTGGAGACGAGTGACCAGGACTAGGAGGAGTCCAGGCACAAGGTGCTCACTTGCAGGCACTGGTGTATCACTGCCACTGTTTCCCTGATGGCTACCGCTTTCCTCCCCTATGTCATGATTTGAACTTGCTTACTGTGTTTAAATGCATTCACTTTAAAATGAGAGTTGGTATCATTACGACACCTGGAAAGTCAGGCCAACTGACATCAGGCCCACATAGCAGGAAAAGTAGGGCAACGAAAGAAAACAGCAGTGTGCCAGTTCTGACCTGTGGCCTCTTCTCCTAGGGGTCACAGACCTGGGCATGGTGACAGCCCCAACCAAGGCTCACTGCTGAGTCCTCAGGGTTGGGAGGAAGTGGGGAGAAACACCTGTCCCCTGTGGTCAGCACTGCTTATTCCTAGGAGTAGCAGTCCACCCCCACCAAGAGCCCCGCCGGGGGTTGTGTGTCACCCGAGGGGTAAACTGAGTCCCACCACCTCGGCTCAGGACACCAGGGGTGCAGGGAGGAGAGTGCGAACCGGGACCAGGATACTCGGGTTTAAATACCAGCCCTGACTGATTGGTAACTGTGTCCACAGCTAAGTTGCTGCATTAATTTTCTAGTTTTCAGAAGTTTTATTTTCTGCAGTGCTGGGGATGGAACCCAGGGCCTTGCTCACGCTAGGCAATGCTCTAGTGCTGTGCTGAATCTCCAGCCCTGTTTTTGAATTTCTGTAATGAAATCATTTAACAGGTTTTCTGTATCGAAACCTGAATGCCAGAGAAAAGAACATGGGGGCTTGTGCACAGAGATCCAGAGAACGGTACGTCATTCCGGGAGAACCGCGCGTAGAGCCTGCACGATCTTCCTGGAAGTGCGCAGAGCCCTGTGGTCACAGCCCCTGGATCCCCACCAGACTCCGGGTAAGTGGAGGAGCTGGGTCTCCACCCACTGCCCCCAGGCACACACAGTCTCTGCCCGGAATGCACAAGCAGCTCCTTCACGGTCAGTGAATAAATACACGACAATTATAAATCGGAAGAATCCTACATCATACATGTATTTAAACTTAATATTTATGAGGCCTGGACTTTTTTTTTTTTTTTTTTTTGTGGTACGGGGGCCTGAACCTAGGGCCTTTGCACTGAGCTTTTTTTACTTTTTAGTTACTTATTTTTACTTTTTGTTTTGAGACAGGATCTTGCTAAGTTGCTAAGTTGTCCAGGCTGGGCACAAGTTTGCAGTCCTCCTGCCTCAGCCTCTCAGAATGCTGGGACTACAGGCATGCACCACCATGCACAATTTGAGACCTAGATCTTATAAGGTAAAAAAAAATTATGAATTCATATCTAGTTTTACATAAATTACCTCTGTGTTTGAGGGAGTAACCCTGAGCAGGCTCTTTTATGAGGAGGGCACTGTACTTAGGAGTTTTTAAATCCCTCTAATGCTCTACAGTACACTTCCTTTTCCCTGCAGAATCACAGCCTGCTGAACGGATAACAATTAGTTCAAGTGAACCAAGGTCAGATGCTAAAAGGAAGTAGCCAAAAGTTGTATTTAGAATCTGCTGACATTTTACAAAAAAAATGAACAGCTGGTCCTAATTCAAGGAATCAGATATTAGATTAAAACCATGAGGGTACATGGTTCAAAAATTTTTTTTCATTTAGAACTACAAGGGTTGGGATTAAACTAAAGCTACGGTGCTTCACGCTAGCTGCCTCAGAATATTTTAGAGACAGCCGTGGGGCTTACAGTCAATTAAAGCAAACTCAAGGGTCAATTTCAAAATGCAGACAATGAAGGACTCATGGCCGTGGAGGACCTCGATTTCCGTCTCCATCCTAAAATGGGACGACCTTTCACATGGCATCTGGAAGGCTGTTGTTTTAGCAATGAAAATTCCTCAAAGGGGATTTGAATTTTTGCCAAGAGGTGTAATAAGGAAAAAGAAAAACTGGCTCAAAGATATTGATTATATAAGAATTATTTTTAGAATCACAATAAATGACTAATTCAGTGGCGCTAATAAGGACAACAGATAATGTGCTGAATGACACAGGATAACGGGTGCTGTGCACTTGCTATGTTCTCTGAACATGGTGTGACGTGCTCTACCCAAAATATCTCAAGGGAAATCAGCTGTATTGACATGAATCCTGCACCCAGCTCCTCATCACAGTCACTTACACTCATGAAAAGAGACCCACACTATTTTACGATTAATTTTTAATTAATAATAACTATTATTGTTACCAGCGAGGGAAGGAATCCTGTGGGTAGTTAAGCACATTGAAATAAATTTTAAAATATATCAAAGAATACTTTTTAAGAAGTTTTATGTTAACTACAGAGTCACAGGAAGCTGCGGAGACTGTATGGAGAAGCCTCGGTTTCCCCAGTGGTTACACCTCTGTAAGTGTAGCACGACCTCCAAGCCAGGAAACTGAAACTGGCACAATGTGTAGGGATAGCTCTCCGCCATGTACCCTCCAGTGTGGGTTTGTGTAGCTACCACTCCAAGGAAATATGGAACCATCCCATCACCACACAGAATACCCCTGTGGAACCTCTTCATAGCTGCCTCATCAGGCCTAATTCCTGCCATTTGTTAGTCTAATCCACACTTTTTCTATACTTTTATCATATTTTCAGAATGGTTTATCAATGGAACCATGAAGAACTGGCTCCTTTCTCTCAGCACAATGCCCGAGTTCCATGCACATTGTGGCATGTATTCGCTCATTCCTTTTCATGATTGAGTAATATTCTATGGCATGTGCATTTGTCAGTTTTCCATGACGGTAATGATATAACTGAGATAATCAACTTACAAAGAACAAAGGTTTATTTCTGGCTTATGTTTAGAGGTTTCTGTCCACAACTGGGCAGCCCCATTGCTTTCAGGCCTGTGTGAGGCAGCACATCCCAGCAGAGCACGTGTTACAGCAAAACTGCTTACCTCATGGCCAGGAAGCAGAACAAGTCCCCTTGGAGGGCACGTCTTCAAATAAAGCTGTCACGGGTGCCTGGGGTTTGGTGGGGACGTGGTTTTCACTTCCCTGGAATTAATGCCTAGGTGTGCTACTGCTGGAGCACGTGACACATCCACAGAGCCACCGAACTACTTTTCCATTTCCCATTTCTACCACAGAGTGTGGGCCGTGCAGTTTCTCTGACTTTCATCAGTTTTTGGTCCAGCGGAACCTTGGTTCACAAACTCCAATCTCTCCACCATTCTGGTACAAACCGAACGGGACAAGAACCGAATCAGATTTCCCCATAAGGTCAACGCTGAACCCAGCCACTGAATTGGATTCAGTTCTTGTCCACTCGGTTTGCGACCAGAATCATGGGAAGAATCACGTTCATGAACTGAGGCACCACTGTACTGTCCCTGGTTCTCATTCGAGATGTCCTAATATGTAGATGGTGCGACCTCGGGAGGCCTTAAGGTGCGCTCTCCAACGGCAAATGCTGACTGTCTTCTCGTGTGTCTCCTGGCCGCCCTGTATCCTCCCTGTGAGGTCTTCTACGTGTTGTTTCCTAATTGGACTTTTTTAAAGTTAAGTTTTAAGACTTCTACTTTCCTGATACACATCCTTTGCAGATATGAGGGTTGCATTTTTTTCCAATATGCAGCTCATTTTTCATCCAATTAACGGTGTCATCCACAGATCAAAATTTTTCAGTTTGATGAAATACAGTATTTTGATTTTTTTCCTTTTATGGATCATGCTTTTGGTGCGATGTCTGAGAACTCTTCACCAAGCCCTAGGTCCCCCAAGAATAACTTATTTTATTTAAAACACTGCAGAATTCTGTAATGTCTGATAATTAGATTACCGAACTGAGTAGTAATTACTCCTGGATAACCACCATCGAAGCAGGGTGGCAGTGCCAAGATCAGCACTTCCTGTGCCAGGGACACCTTCTGTACATGCACTGGTGACCCCAATCAGGCCAACTCCCCAAGAAGACTCCAAGTACCTTCTTCCCCCATTCACCTCTAGCTGATCGGATGGGAGGTGGCACTCGCTTCCCAGGGGTCCTGAGTGCTTGCTGCACCCCCCACAGAAGGACAGAGCTTCTGAAAGGGCTGCGGCAAGTGACGTCGCTGAATCTCAGTTCATGGCTCGGAGAGGCCACAAGAGGAAACGCCGATAGCATCCGCCTCTGCATCTCTGTCGTCATAGCCACAGGCAAAGTGCCCCAGAGCCACACATGGCTGGTGGCTTTTAAGAGTAGACAGTGCAGGGTCTGTCACTCAGGAGGCCGTGACCTGAAGGTGTTCGCTGCCACAACCTCTTATCACAGGTAGAGGAGGAGAAAGCAGGAACGGAACAGGTCAGAGGAAGATGGTTGAAGGAAGGAAAGCTCTGTGGCTGTGCCAGGCTGTGCCAGGGTCCATGGCAGCACTAGGGAAGGAAAGGAAGGCACAAACGTGCAAGAGAAGCTAAGAAGGGGAGAGGAGAGAATTGGAGCAGCCACGTCCTCTACGGCAGCTGCTCTGCGGGACATGATATTCCTCCCACAGGGGCCTTCCATAAAACTTGGCCTAACTATTGCTACTCAGCTCAAATCTACCTCTTCTTCTCTAGTTCCCATGGAGATCTCCCCCCAGAATTCTGTTGTAGTTATCAGTTTGTGCCACTGAGGTTTTCTCGACAGATCTGGTCTGATATGTGTGCAAGATTTCCTTTTTTTAATCATCATAATTCAGTTGTGTTTTGCCTGAAGAGGGGACCCATGCCCGCACTTTAACTTCCAGAACAGCGCTGAGTGCAAAGCAGGGTGCTGCTGAGGACTCTCCTTTCGTAACTGCCCGAGCTATGGGACATGGCCCTGCATGGCAGGAAAGGCAGTGGCAGCTCCGCATGGCCAGAAACGTCTGACTTCTGTGCTACAGTATGAGGACTGCGAGGCCATTTGTAGCTATTAAGCACTTGCAACGAGGCTAGGGTGATTGAGGAATTGAATTTTAAATTTAATTTAAATGAATTCCATTTAAATAGCCACATCTGCTAGCAGCTCCCTTCTCTGGACAACTCCAGTTATGATTTGTTTACACCTACCGATGGGGCTGAGGGTCTGCCTGCTTTGACCTTTTTCCTTGGTTGGATTTCACATTGCAAGGTATTTCGGACTTCTCAGTAAGAAGCATGACTGTCTTAGCATTATGGTCCGAATTGTGTCCCCACCAAAATTCATACGCTGAAGCCCCAACCTTGGAACAACACTGAACTCAGAGATATGGTCTTTAAAAGGTTATAAAATTAAACTGGGGCCCCAGGAGAGGGCCCTAACCCAACATGACTGGTGTCCTTCTAAGAAGGTGACATCAGGACGCACACAGACTGCAGGGCTGTCCACGCACCAATCATCTGCAAGCCAAATCAGGAGAGGAAACCACCCCTGCCAGTGGCTCAACCTTGGACTCCGAGCCTGCAGAAGTGAGGACTAAGCTTTTGCTGTTTTGTCACCTGGTGAGCACACTGTCGTGGCATCCAACAGAATGGACGCAATTAACGCTCTAGACACTGAACGCTTCCAGTTACGGGTGCACACATGAAACACAGGTGGCTCCAACGTGTGGCCCAGGATGCCAACATACTAATTTGAAAATGGCACCTTTTCTTTCCAGGTATCTCTTATGCCCACTGTGGCCTGCAGAGGGCCACTACTTGGAAAGCAAAGGTGCCACAGGATGCTTCCAGGACAAGTCACCTACACACAGGACTTGGAGGAAGTGGGCTTGGGCCAGCACCGTCCTCACTCTGCAGGCTGAGTCCATGTTGGAGGGGCACACAAGACTTCTACCTCGTGGACCGTCCCTGCCGGAGTGGACACTGGTACTCTGTATGTTTGGAGCAGTCAGCATCACTGATCTCCCTAGCGGGGCCTGGTTCATGGGAGCAGGGAGAGCTCTCTCAACATTGCTGTGCTATGATGCACTGATTAAGACAGACCTTCTTGGAGGCAGACGCAGCTCTCCACCATGGCCTTGGGGACATGGTGTCCAGCAAAAGGAAGTGCAGGCTGTGGGCTTTGCATGGCTATTAACCCACTCCTCAGGTAGGGCATATTTTTAATGACACTGCATGGGCCCCTCGGGCAGCTAGAATTAATTAAGAACCGTTTGCGGATGCTAAAAAGCCAGCAGCAATCTGCAGAGTCCTGGTAGTTAATCAAGGGTCAGCAAAGGGCCATCCTGCCTACTGCAGCTGGCCGCAGAGGAAGGAGTCCTGCACAGATACTGACTTCAGCCTTTCCCGTGTGCCCTGCTTGCTGCAGAAGGCCTGGAGAGGGGTCTTTACGGCGCCCACCCTTCCATTCTACTCACACACAGGTCACCCTGGACCAACGGGGACATTTCCCAGGATACGTGATCTTTGGAAAGGGGGATTTCACAACCCTGCTGAAGAGTTTGTCATGACAGACATGCTTTTGAAGAGGTGGTTACGGAATACCTTTGAAAAGAAGTAAACAGCGCAGGTTATGTACATAAATATATCTGTGAGTGGAAAAACAGGTCAAGAAAAAGAGTGAAAATTTCCACAGAGAAGAGAGCCCTGAGCCGGCTGGGAAGTGCAGGTTAATGCACAGGCATCGACACTGGCATCGAGGGGGCAGCACCCCCTCTTGCCCCTGCACCCCAGCATGTGGAGGTTAGACCCTGAATTCTCAAGGATGCTGGGTATCATGGCCCTTTTCTAAATTTCAGCAGCTGCATGCCATTTTGCACGTCCCCAAGAACTTCAAATGGACTTCTGAGCAATTACATGTGATCAGGCCTTTCATTTATTTATTTTTTCATTTTGCCTCCGCTCTGAGAACTGCAGCAATCCCTCAATCAGGAGTGAAGGGTGAACCTTAATGACTTTATCTATAATTTAGTTTTCTGCAATATGCCCGTTCACTTTCTGTTTTGCATAAGCTTAGGAGAGCATGGCAGTTTATCAGATCTACAAGGGCACCAAAGATTTCTACACATCTCAGTGCTACCTTTTACCCTACAACGCCTTTCATTGGAAACGTGCACTCAGCAGTTAAACAAGCTGCTGTAAAATGTTATCAGAGTTCAGCACAGGAGGCAGCAGATGCTTTTGTACTTCACACTGCTGCCCAAACAAGAACTTTTAGGGAACTTCGGCTGTGGTGTGGATATTATTCCCACGAAGATGCCCATATCTCTTTTTCATTAGATCTATTTGAGATTTATTTAGGTAGTTTCTTGGATAATATACAGAGTATGTGCTGACAAACAGCCAAAGTTTCCCCAAAGAAGAGCTAAAGAAAGTGGCTGCTACCCATTCAGGATGCTGCATTAAAACAGTATATTGAGAAGCCAAAGTCCTTTGTAGACATGCTTATATTTTTTATAGGTTTTTCCTCTCTCTTTCCTAGTTTGCACCCTAACTCATATGAATTTGTAGGCACACATAATACACTGGCTTTTCCATTTAAATGACAGTTATTATTATTATTATTATTATTATTATTATTTTGGTGCTGGGTATTGAATCAAGGGCCTTGCACATGCTAAGGAAGCATTCTACCACTCAGCTATGGCCCCTGCCTAAATCACTGGTACTGAAGTCCTTCAAAGTATTTCCTAATATTTTAAAAAAATATTTTAAAAAGTATGGCTTTTCCAGTGGCACCTATGATAACAAGCAGAATGCTTTCCAGTCCACCAAGCCAGGAGAACTTTAAATATACAAAAATAAACATGGATAGAAAACAAGCTTTTAAAAATTCTGATCACAAGGGGCCGGTGAGATGGCTCAGCGGCGTAAGTGCCTGCCTGGCAAGCGCGAGGGCCCGAGTTCAACTCCCGGATCCCACACACAAAAAAAGGGGCCGGTGATATCGCTCAGCGGCACGGGCGCCTGCTGGCGCGCGAGGTCCTGAGGTCGACCCCCGGTACCCACAAAAAAAAAAAAAAAAAATTCTGATCACTTTAAGCTTTGCCTTTACCCCAGAAGATTTTAATTAGATTCTTCAAGTTGGTATAATTGGGAGAACGGCTTTTTGAGTCTCTGCAATATGTTCATTTCTACACCCTAAACATTGACAAATATCTGAATGTCTCTTCTCTGCTCCTGGACTGGGTCACACGCATTGCACTAATTGTAAACCAGTGTCACAGCGGGGTTGAAGTGCGGTGTGGCTTTGCTCCTGCAGCTGGCCCCAAAGGAAAGCTGCACATTGCTGCCCTGTGGCCCCTGCCCACAGGGCCTCCTCCGTGACAACTGCAGCAAAGCTGCACTTGAGAGATCTGCACAAACACCACAGATGAAACCAGTCACGTAACATGCGGAGAGCTGGTATCAGCATCTTATAGTCATGCAGTCGATTAACTTAATTTCCAACATTGTTACCATTTCTGTATATTTTGGGGTCAATAAGAAGGATTCTATTTTGACAAATCTGAAAACATGCTGTTTGTGTTATTCACAACTAGGAGAACGCTGTCCAGCTGCCCCTGGTGTCTGACACACAGAGAACCCCCGTTCCGACCATCTTCCCCTGTCCCCCACATCTGCAGGTTTCTAAGGAGATGGGGAGCAAGAGTCTACTTCCTTCTTGTGCCCAGAAGATGGCATGAGCTCTGGAGCCAGCTGTCCTGGGCTCGAGTCCCAGCACCCCTCCTGGTGGCATGGTAACCAAGCCTCAGTTTCCCTGTCTGCAGAGGAAGGAGCTGCAGTGAGCCTTAAGTGAGATAACGATGCACAGGAGAGCCTAACCCACGGCTAACACCAAGCAGATGTTAGATGCCGTCATGGCAAGAATGTTGATTATCCTCCCACTACCGTGAAGGAGTCTACAACCCGTAGGAATAATTTTCAAAACTTAGAAGGTATGGCTGGCTGCCAAACCCCTGCATCATTGGCTGTGCTGCCATCCCACAAGACTGCCCTACGAGGGGCTCCCTAATCAAAGCACTCAACCCCCAATGCCTGCTCGGTGTGGGGCATGGTGCCAGATGCCAAGGAGAAAACAGCCCAGCTGTAACACTCAAGAAATAGACAAGTGGTACCCAGAAGGATATAAACAGAGGCTGAATACACCACAGGGCTCCGCCAGCTGTGAAGGTTTGGAGAAAGATGTTGGCAAGTGCTGAGGCGCCAGGTGGGCAGGGCCTCATGGAGGAGACGGGGATTGAGCTGGTCCCAGCAGAACTGACCACAAGGACATGGAAGGGGGAGCGGCAGTGAGCAGACCATCTGACCCGAGCGAGATTTTCATCACAGGACAAGGGGATCAGAGCTCACCGACAAAGGCACAAACACCCAGCGCTTTTGGCACTGTGGGGTCCTACACACAGGTGAGTGGATAACATTTCAGTGGCACTCAAAGCAAAGCCTGGTGGTGGAGTGGGGACAGACTCGATCAGATGTTGGCTTGCTGGCTCTGGCAGTGACCCCAGCATGAAGGTGCTTGGCTCTGGACCCCAGCGAAGAGATCTACGGATATCCTTACACTCATACACACAGAGTGTCCCTCTTCATGGGCCGCACAGTGGGCAGCAATCTCCTCTTCCCAACAAGGGGTTGGAAGGTTGGGGGCTGTGCTGGAAGGGAAGGCAAAACGCAGTGCTGTTTCCAGAACTACATTCCAACTTCCGGACCTCCTCCATTCCCTGCTTGCACAACAGAACAATTCCTTTCCTTATCTGCCAAGCTCTGCACACAGGAGTCTTTTGGGGCCACTGAAATCTTTACGTCTTCATTATCAGCCTCCTCACAGTCAAATGGACACAGCTGAAAGAGGGCTGCTTTGATATTTATTATCCATTTAATCACCATTTCTAAATCTAGTTCTAGCATTTCATGAGCTCTCTGACTGCACCTGCCAGTTGCAGATTACAGACGCGGCCTGCTTTCCACCACGGCTCTAGGCTTGTGGGGGACCACACACGTCCGGTAGATTGAGGAAATCCCACTAGCGATCCCGCAGCTTGTATGCTGGGAGAGGTCTGATGTCAGTCCAAACCCCACTGGCTTCCTCCTTGGTTAATTACGCATGCAGTGTGGGAGGACTGTGTCCTGGGGACAGAGGAGAACCCTGACCCTCAGCCACCCTGATTCAAAGTTCCGAGCTCTGCTGAGCAGGGCTCTGGTGCGCGTAGTGGCACGTGGACTACGTCTCTAAGGCTCTCGGTAGCCAGCAGGACTTGTGAGAGTCCTTGAGGGAGAAGAGTTTAGAGGTCTAATCATTTACCAAATGCTTAGGGGGGGTGTCACTGTGAAAAATGCTCTTCCAAGAGCGACGCCTGCGTGGCTCAAGCACTGATTAAGTCATCTTGACATAATTGCCAGTTCACAAGAATCATGACAGCCCCTACTCAAACAATTCGGGAGGGAAAACTACTGGGAAGAGTCAGATGGGAAAAGCATTGGAAAAGCAATTATGAAGAATCATTTATTTATTTTACGGGAACACTGATGTCAACCATTGGCATTTTTTAGAAAAAAGCATTAAAGTTATCTGACCAATGCAATAGTCATAACTAGAAGTCAAACACATAAATTTAAAGGTTTATTTAGTGCATAGTAGATCAAATTGCATGTTCTGCGGCCTCCCTGAGCCTCCTTAAATTGGTTAGGAGGTCAGTAATATTAATGAGACCCGTGCCAACCTATAAGCAAGAACTCCAACATGGAAACTGGAAAGCCAGGTCCTACCCAAAGTGCACACCACTGAAGACCCCATAAACGATTTACTCCCCACCAAGTAAGCAGGAGCAGCACGACAAGGAACAGCTGCACTCATTTCTCCCTCCAGGGGTGACTGTCAGGCCCCCAGTGCTCCCAGCGCAGTGCCAAGGGCTAGACTCAGCTGTCCCTTGCTGCAGAGGAGCTGTGGGTGGAGACACAGCGCTGTAGGCCCGCGCACGGACAGCCCCAGCTTCTTTGGACCAGCCCCCACAGGGGAGAGGGAGACAGGCAAATGCCAAGAGCCCCCTGCTAAGGTGTTTTTCCATTGGCTTTCAATTTTTTGTCAAGCTTCATTTTTTGCTTCCCTTCTACTCATCAGACATATAGGGCAGGGTGTAAATACTGGCAGTCAGGATCTGAAACATCTGCAAGATACGGATGTTCCAGCAATCCATGCCATACCTGCAGAACCCGCCCAACCTTGGAGCGCTGAGAACATGCTTCTGCAGGGAGGATCTTGCTTAAAAATTAGACTCTCTTTGATTTTAGCACAGGGTGAGAGATACAGCTCTAGTTTTATTCTTCTGCACATGGATAGCCAACCTTTCCAGTACCATTTGCTAAAAAGGCTGTCATTTCTCCATTCTATGTTTTTTTTAGCCCCTTTATCAAAGATCAGATGGTTATAAGCACTTGGGTTGCTCTGTGTCTCCTGTTCTATTCCATTGGTCTACCTGCCTAGTTTTTGTGCCAGTGCCATGCTGGTTTTGGTAGTACAGTTTCAATGTATAACTTAAAATCCAAGATTGTGATGCCTCCCACCTTGCTCTTTTTGCTCAATATTGCTTTGGCTATCCTGGATCTCCCGTGGTTCTGCATAAATTTTAGGATTGAGATGTGTAAACATGTTAAAAAAAGGTAAAACCTGTAAGAGTCCACTAAACTAACAAAAATCTAGCTGCAATAGCTGTGGTTTTTTTTCCACAATTTTAGTTACCCTAAGTCAACAGCGTTCAGAAACACTAAGCAGAAACTTCCAGGAAGAGAGCGCACGTACGGTATTACGTACATTGTTATGGCTGTTACTTTATGCTGTTGTTGTTAATATCTTAATGTGCACAATTCACAAACTTTATCTTAGGTATGCATGTACAGCATAAAACAAAATATATAGGCTTCCATACTGTCTGTGATTTCTGGCATCCACTGGGGTCCTGACTCTGACCTCCATGGATAAAGGGAACTACTGTACATACCATTTATGAAAACAACCTAAAGAGAGGCTGGAAAAATATTCTGGTTTAAGAATAATTAAAGGAAACTGGTAATGTTACATTAAAATTACACAAAATGAACTAAAGCAAAAACATTCTAAAGACAATGCATCACTGTTGAATGATAAAACGTTGTTTACTAGGAAGAGAGAATTTTACATTTGTATTTACTTAATGAGTTAGCTTCAAAATATGACTTCTTTTAACACATCTCTTTTAGTAACTGAAGACACATAAAGTCAGTAAGCATACAGAAAATGTGCGTAACAAAATTAAAAACGTTTTTTTTTTTTTGTGGGTATGGGGGAGCAACCTCAGGACCTCGTGCGCCAGCAGGCGCCCGTGCCGCTGAGCCATCTCACCGGCCCTAAAAAGCTTGATCTAAAGAATATATAGAAACTGCACTCAATATTAAGAATGCATAAATTTCTAACAAAACTGATCATGTAGAAGGTTCTAAATAGTGTCCACATATTTCAATAATTTTTATGATTATAATTCATTCAAGTTTAAAATCACAGATAAAAGATACCAAAATCTTTCTCCTTTAATGATTTATGGGTCAAAGAAGAGATTAAAATAATTTTAAAATACTCAATATTCAATAACAATAACAATACTATCTATCAAAACCACTGGTTACAGGGCAACTGTTACTTAGAGGGAAAATAAAGACTGTTAAATGCTTAAATAAGATAAAAACAGTGACTAAAAGTTAATGTGTTTAGTACTCCATTGGAGAAGAGGAACAGAATAAACTCAAAGTTTAGGGATATTTAGCAAAGACCAGAAATAAAAGATTTTTTTAAAAAATGCAGTATTAAAAGTGTACAAAGAGAAGTTATTTCTTTGAAAAGAATAAAGCTGACAAGTCTCTGGCAGAAACAGTGAAGAAAAAAAGATAGAAGGCACAAATAAAGAATGTTGATAATGAGAAAAAGAAAGGGGAACCTAAGTGCAAATTTTAAAATTATTAACAAATGTACGCTTCTAAATAAAAGACAAAATGTACGAATTCCAATGAAAACATTAACTGTCAAAGTTAACTCAAGAAACACTAGAAATTGAGAACAGTTCTATAAGTATTTCAAAAAATAATAATTGAAAATTTTAGCAAGAGGAAAATTTGTACCTAGTGAGTTTACAGGTGCTGTCTAAACATTTAAGAGAAAGATAATTTGAATCTTACATGAATTATCTGAAGACAATAGAAAAAAAATAAAGAATGCTATTCAATTAATTCTAAGAAGCAGATATTATTTTTACTCTAAAATCAGAAAATGAAAATACAAGAAAAATTAACAGATTAGACTTATACAGGAGCATGAATGAAAAATTATTAGCAAACAATATTTAGCAATGCTTAGTACACCATCATGATCAAGCTAGATGCATCACAGAAATGAAGGGCTGGCCTACTGATATATAATAAGAATAGTATATATGTATAGATAACACACATATATGCTTTATATGTATATATAATATAATACATATATCTTATGTACTATCTATGTATATGAACTCACTACATGTATGTATATATGTAAATTTACCACTCAAAGAAGAAAAATCAAATAATTATTTTGTATCTTGATAAATGCTGAAAAAGCAGTCTATCACATCCAATATCCACCCCTTGACAAATAATGCAAATAAGTGGGGCATGGAAAGAACTTTTCTTCATCTAATCACAACTGATTGTTAATCAGTGAAAGCCTTTCCTGTTTAAAATCAGGCACGGGCAGGGGTGTTTGTCAACCTAAGTTTGTTTGCTTTGTGCTGAGAACTGCACCCAGGGCCTCACACACGCTGATCCGGCTGTACCACTGAGCCACATTTAATTCATATGTGCACATGAAATAACCCATCCATCGCCTCGGTTATCATTTTTAGTTGGGGAGTGGATGGGGAAATTGTAGATCTATTCTAGTCTCCGCAAATCTTGAGATTGTAATACAGTATTATTAACTACAATCACCACGCTGAACCATGGTGTATGTCAGGGCCCCAGAACTCATTAACCTGACAACTGGCCAACATCTTCCCATTTCCTCCTACCCCAAGCCCCTGACAACCACCATTCTACTTCCTGTTTCTATGAGTTTGACTTTTTCAGACACCGCGGTTAAGTGAGACCACGCAGTATTCATCTTTCTCTGACGTCTTTCACTCAGCATAATGCCCTCCAGGTTCTTCTACGCTATTCCAGATGGCAGGAGAGCCTTCCTTTTTACGGCTACATAATATCCCATCATGTGTGTCACAAGTTGTTAACCATCTGTTAACCAATGCTTAGGTTGTTTCCGCATTTTTTTTCTGGTACTGGAGATCGAACCCAAGCTTCCCCACTGAGGCGCATCCTCAACTCCTTTTTATTTTGAGACAGGAGATCTCTAGGTTGCACAGGTTGGGTTCGAACTTCCAATCCTGCTGCCTCGGCTTCCTGTAGTAGTGGATTACAGGCACGCACCACAGGGTCAGCCTCCATGTGTCTGCCGCGAGCAATGGCTGTGAATAATGCTGCCACGAACGTGGGAGTCCAGACCCTGCTTTGAGCTGCTGATGTCATTTCCCCTGGATATTTACCCAAAAATGGGGCTGCTGATAGTTCTCCACCCCCTTCGGTGCTGGGGACCAAACTCAAGGCCTTGTGCATGCTAGGTGAGCAGTTTACCACTGAGCTACATGCCCAGGCCTGTTCTATTTGTAATCTTTTGCGAAACCGCATACTGCTTTCCATAATGTCCGTGCCGATCTCCATCTTAGCACAGCCCGCGGGTTTTCTCCATGGCCTCACCAATACTTGTTATCCTTCGTCTTTTGGGAACAGCCAACCTAACAGGTGTGATATGAAACCTCACCGTGGTTTTGATTTGCATTTCCTTGATGATTTGAGATCCTGTGCCCCTTTTCATTTACCTGCAGGTGACTCATATGACTTCTTCAGAAAAAATGTCTAATCAGGTCCTTTGCTCATTTTCAATTGAATTTTGAAAATCCTCTTCAATATATGCATATATTTTCTCTCACTCCATAGTTGCTTTTCCTTTTTATGGGTTGTTTCCTTTGCTGTGCAGAAGATTTTAGTTTGATATAGTTCCAGTTGTCTAATTTTGCTTTTGTTACTTGTGCTTTGGTGTCATAAGGCTTTCTCAGTAAGGTTTCCTCATGTTTTCTTCCAGGAGTCTTACTGTTTCAGGTTTTACACTGAAGTACTTAAATCAGTTCAATTTAATTTTTTTTGGTGCAGTGTAAAACAGGGGTCCAAGTTCATTCCTTCGCACAGAGGTAGCCAGTTTTCCCAACATTATTTATTAAAGATATTATCCTTTCCACTTTATGTATTCTTGGCACTGCTGTGAAATATCGGCTGGCCATATATGCGTGGGTTTACCTCTGTACTCGCAATTCTGCTCTGCTGGTCTGTAGGTGTGTCTTTTACGCCAGTGCCATACTTTTGATTACTGTAGGTTTGTGGTATAGTCTGAAGTCATGAAGGGCAATGATTGGGTTTTGTTCTTTCTTGAAAAGATTATTTAGGCTATTTAGGGTCTTTTGTGATTCCATCTGGATTTCAAGATTGCTTTTCTATTTCTATGAAAAATGTCATCACAATTTTGATAGAGATTGCATTCCATCTGTAGCTTGTTTTTGGTGGGAAACAACGTATGCCTTTCATCCATGAACGTGGGATACCTTTCTGTACATGCTCCTTGACTTACAAGGGGTTCATGACCTGATAACATCAAAATATCACGTCAACAAGGCAACGGGTACACCTAACCTTCTGAGCACCTTTACTTAGCAACAGTGCCCTGTAGGGAACTCCCTGCTTCTTCTTGTGATCATGTGGCCGCCTGGGAGCTTCGGCCTATGGTTGCTGCCCAGTATCATGACAGACTATCACACCTTGTATCACTAGGCTGGGAGAAGGTGTAAATTCAAAATCCCAAGTACAGTTCCCACTGAACATATATTGCTTTTGCACCCTTGTAGTTTAAGAAAAAAAACACCTTTAAGTCAGATCATCATAAGTTGGGGACCATCTGTATTTATTTGTATCTTGATAAATTTTTTTATCAATATCTTATAGTTTTCAGTAGAGAGATTTTTCCACCTCTGCAGTTAACTTACTCCTATGAGTTTTTTTGTTTGTTTCTGATGCTACTGTATGCAAGTTTTTTTTCTTTATTTCTTTTTCAGATAGTTGACTGTTAGAGTGTAGAAATGCAACTGATTTTTGTGCGCTGATTTTGCCTCCTGTAACTGCACAGAATCACTTATGAGTTCTAACAGTTCTGGGGTGCGATCTTAAGAGTTTTGTGTATACAAGATCCTGTCATCTGCAAACAGAGAAATTTTACTTCTTCTTTTACAACGTGGGTTTTTAATGCTTGCTCTTGCCTAACAGTTCTGACTAGAACTTCTAGTATTATGCTCACAGAAGTGGTGAGAATGGGCACATTTTGCCTTGTTACTGATCTTAGAGGAAAGGCGTTCAGCTTCTCACTGCTGAGTATGGGGTGAGCTCTGAGTTCTTCTTACGCAGCTTAGTACATTTCTTCTACATCCAATTTGTTGAGAGTTTTTGTCATGAGAGGGATTCTGCACTTTGTTAAATGCTTTTTCGGCACCTACCGAGATGCCCATATGCTTCTTATCCTTCACCCTGTTAATGTGGTTTATCACACACATCACTCTGCATAGGCTGAATAATCTTTGCATTCCAGGGATAAATCTCACTTGACTATGGTGTGTGATTCTTTAAATATGCTATTGAATGTGGTTTGTTGAGAATTTTTGTATTTATGTTTACCAGGGATTTTGGTCTGCAATTTTCTTTTCTTGTAGTGTTCTTTGGCTTTGGATCAATGTAATGCTGGCCTTGCAAAACGAGTTTGGAAGCATTCCCTCCTCTTCAATTTTTTGGAAGAGTGAGAGAAGGATTGCAGTTAATTTTTCTTTAAATTTTTGGTAGAATTCACTAGTGAAGCCATCTGTCTTGTGTTTTGTTGGGAGTTTTTTGATTAGTGATTTAATATCCTTACTTATTTTTGGTCTGTTCATATTCTCTGTTTCTTCCTACTTCAGTCTGGGTAGGTTGCACATTTCTAAATGTATATTCATTTTTTCTTAGGTTATTCAATGTGTTGATATTCAACTGTTCATAGTTGTCTAGTGATTCTTTGTATTTCAAGATTTTTTAATTTCTCTTTTGATTTCTCCTTTTACTGGCCATTCAATAGATTGTTCAGGTGTTTGCTGTTTAATTTCACATATTTGTAAGTTTTCAATTTTCTTCCTATTATTGATGCCTACTTTAATAATACTATGGTCAGAAAAAATACTTTCCATGATCTCAGTCTTTACAGATTTGTCAAGACTTGTTTTGTGGCCTAACATATGGTCTAGCCTGGGGAATCAAGGATGTGTTTCTTGCTGCTGTGGCTGGGATGTTTTGTACAGATCTGTTAGGTCCATAGTGTTTCTCTGCTGGTTTGCTCTTTGGATGGTCTATCCATTACTGAAGGTTTTAACCTCCCTTACTATTATTGTTTTGTTACTTATTTATCCTTTGAGTTTAGTATTTGTGTTATATATTCAGATGTGCTGAGACTTGGTCCAAGAATATGTACGACGACTATGTCTTTGTGATGAATTGATCCTTTTATTATTAAATAATGACCTTCATTGTCCCTTGTGACCAATTCACATTTTCACACTACTTTTTCTGATATCTATTAAGTGTGGCCCTCTCTTTTTTCTTTTGATTATTGAATATCTTTTCCAACCTTTTATTTTCAGTCCATGAGTAGTCTTAACACTAACATGAATGCGTAAACTACTGGATCTTGATTGTTCACAAAACTCCATTCAACTACGTAAGGTCTTTTGATGAGAGAATCTAACTGACTAATATTCAAAGTCATGATTGATAGGTAAGCACTTACTAGTGCAATTTTGCTGTTTTTTTTTTTTGTAGTTCCTTTCTTCTTTTGCTGTTTTTCTCTGTGACTTGATGACTTTTTGTTTTTGCATACTTCAATTTCTTTCTCTTAATGTTTTTGGTAACTACTGTGGGTTTTTCCTTTGTGGATATATTTATCCACAAAATATATTTATAACATCCTATTTTAAACGTATAACAATCTAAGTTCAATCTCATAGAGCAGCTTTATATTTTACTTCTCAGTCCTCTCACATTTTAGGTTATGGTTGTTACCATTTACATAATTTTGTGTGTCCAATATCAAATTATTATAACTACAGTTTTAAAATAAACTTCCTTTAAACCTTTGTATCAGAGTTGAAAATTGTTTACATACTACTCTTACACTATTAGAGAATTCTCACTTTGAGAACATATATACCATTAATGGTGAATTCTTCACATTCAAGTATTCCTGTAGTTCGTCAGTAAGCTTTCATTTTAGTTTGTGAAACTACCTTTAAACATTTCTTATAAGGCAGCTTAGTGATGCCTTATATTTATTCAGCTTCTATTTATTCGAGAACGTCTTTATGTCTTTTCCATTTATGAAGGATAGCTTTGTTTGGTGTGTTTGGTATAATATTCCTGGTTGGCAGGTTTTGTTTTATTTTGTATTTTTCAGTACTGGGGATTAAAGTCAGAGTCTTTGCTCTCAGAAGATACGTTGCCAGCCCTTTATTTTTTATTTTGAGACAGGATCTCACTAAGTCGCTAATTTTTAAATTTTTATTTCTTAACATTTTGGATGCATCATCCCATTGTCTTCTGGTCTGCACAGTTTAGGCTGAGCACTCCGGTAAGAGCTTTATGTGTCCTATTGGATGTGATGAGTCTTAGTGTTTGACTTTTGATATCTACTCACAATGTGCTCAATGTAGATGTTTCTGGGTTCAACTTATCAGCACTTTTCAAATCTTGTAAATCTAGATGTTCATTTTCCCCTCCAAATTTGCAAAGATTTTAGCTACTGTCTTTTTAAATAGACTTTGTCCTTTTATCTTCCCCTTTTATAATTCCAATAATTTGTAGAATGTTTCATTTAATGCTGTCCTGTAAACTCCAGAGGTTTTCTTTGGTCATTGTCGTTATTTATTTTTTTTTCTTTCTTCTCTTTGCTCTTCTGCCTGGATACTTGTCAGATGACCTATCTTCAAGGTCACTGACTCTTCTGCCTGACAGTCCTTGCTATTGAAGGTTTCTGTTGAATTTTTCAGTTCAATCATTGTATTCTTCATCTCTAGAATTTCTGTATTTTTAAATGTTTTATGGCTTTCTTTCTCTGTTAAACTCTCATTTTATTTATACGCTGGTTTTCTAGCTTTGCTTAGCACTCTATCTGTATTTCCTTGTAGTTTACTGAACTTCTTTACTAGGATTATTCTGAGTTCTCTGTCAGTCAGCTCATGGATCTCCATTTCTTTACGGTCAGTTTTTAGAGCTTTACTTTTCTTTGGTGTATTTTTCTTTGACTCTTCACCATTCTTACACCTCTGTGTTTGTAGCTGTGCATTTGTGGAAGCAACCACCTTTTCCACACTTTACAGGTTCACTTAGTAGGGACAGACTTTCCTCAGTCAATCCAGGAGGGGATGCTGAGAGCCCCACTGGGGCTCCATGGTAGATGCGGTCTGCAGTTGGGTCTCCAGCAGGGTGGGAACTTTTGCCCATTCTCTGAGACTAGGTGGTGTGCTGGCTGGGCTCTGGATACTGGGTGGGCTTCCTGGTCAGATGGGGCTGCTGGTGGATGCAAGGCTGAATGGAGCCCTGGCTGGGTTTTGCTTCTGGTCAAGTCTTCTTGCTCTGTTCTATTGTCAGCTGTGGCTGCTACCAGGTTTCCAGGTTGGGTGGGCTACAGACTCTGCTCTGCAACAGGATAGGGTTGCAGGTGAGGTGATGAAATCAGGCAGGACCATTGGCTGTGCTCTGTGTCAACCCAAGTTTTATTTAACATTGTCCTGGAGGGTCTAGTTGGCTTTATAACCAAGAAAACCAAATACATAAACATTTAAAAGAAGCAAAACTGTCAGTAATGATAGCTGGCATAATTTCTCCATAGAAAATTCCAAAATAATCATAAACAAATGATTGAAATGAAAACTGCTGAACAAAATTCCCAGATATAAGAGCAATAAACAGAAGGCAATGTACACACATTTATATTTATATACATACTCATATTTATATATGAACATGTATATATATCTCTCAGTCTGTCTATCTGTCTATGTTAATAAATGAGGTAAAGATATACTTGAATTTCACACATCGGGGCCTGGCACGTTAGCTTGTGAGGATAAAAGGTGAGACTATCTATCTATCTACCTATCTTACAAACCCACAATAAAAGTAAAATATAATTTTAAAAAGACACCATTGCCATAACAAAAAAGCTATATGTAAGTAGAAGATATACAGAATTTTATGAAGATTTTCCAAATAAAAAGACAACATAAATCATATTAATGGATAGGAAGATCCACTATTGCTGGGAAATCAATTTTCCCAAGCTTTATAAATAGATGCTATGCAATTTTAATAAAATTACACAGGATTTTTCATGAAGCTGATGGTCTAAAATGTCCATGTTTCCCATGGACTAGGTGACTGTAACATTACAGAAACACACAGACTAAAGATTAATAGCATAGGAGATGTGATAGAAAAATCCAGTATTATGTTTCAGTTTAAGAATTATTACACATTGGGCCGGTGAGATGGCTCAGTGGCTTAAGCGCCTGCCCGGCTAGCGCGAGGGCCCGAGTTCGACTCCTGGAACCCACATACGAAAAAGGGGCCAGTGATATCGCTCAGCGGCATGGGTGCCTGCTGGCACGCGAGGTCCTGAGGTCGACCCCCGGTACCCACAAAAAAAAAAAAAGAATTATTACACATTGCTATTAATTCCTCTCAAAACACTCTTACTTGCTTCAAACACACTTGTCCCATCCTTCTTGCCATTTTCTGAAGTTGTTCTGAAAGTGCTCTTTCATGAGCATCTTTGTTGCACTGTTGTGACTGCCTTGTCCTGGTTGATTCAAAATGTTTACCTTTTGTGGTCATTTTGACTTTGGTGAAGAGCCAGATGCTGTATGATGCCAGATCCAATGAATGAGGTTGATAATGAACACCAGCAGCATTCACTGTATTTTTGATCATGTTTGTAAAAACACTCATGAAAGAGGACTTCCAATATTATCACTGAAAGTGGCAAGAATAATGAGATAAGTGTGTTCAAGTGAGCTGAAGTATTTTGAGGGGGACTAATAGCAATGTATCTTTTACTGTAATTTTTACAATTTAATCATTCACCATATTTCTTTCTTGATCAGTCTTGGTACTTCCAAAGCAGTGCACAGGAGGCCATAAAAGAGCTCATACAAATCAGTAAGAGACAACCAACACCCTCATAGGAAAAGAGGCAAAACAGATGAATAATTCCTAAGAAAATTTTCACATGGACAACAAACATGAAGACAGGTCTCATTTCAAATGAAACACTGAAGAGATATGCTTTTTAACCCATCAATCTGGTAGAGATTAGAGAAGATTAATGCTCATTTTAGTGATTATCAATTGAGGTAAATGCTCTAGCAGAGTGCCGATGGAAATGTGAATTGGAACAATCTTTCATGAAAGCAAGTTGTCAGTGTGTGCAAAGAACTAAACCATTGGGCCGGTGAGATGGCTCAGCGGCTTAAGCGCCTGCCTGGCAAGCGCGAGGGCCCGAGTTCGACTCCTGGAACCCACATACGAAAAAGGGGCCGGTGATATCGCTCAGCGGCACGGGCGCCTGCTGGCGCACAAGGTCCTGAGGTCGACCCCCCGGTACCCACAAAAAAAAAAAAAAAAAAAAAAGAACTAAACCATTTTATGTACTTTGAACCATAATTCCACTGCTTGAGATATTCTTTCAAAAATGATGGCAGCAAATCCAAAGACTTGTTTACAGTAATGTTCATGTCAAAGATACAGGAAATATATTGAGATATAATATTAAATGGGAAAATAAGATTTAAAACTACTTATATTAAGAAATGCATTAAAATGTTACACAGAAATTTACTAAAAATTGATAGTGAGCTTATGGGTGAATTTCATTGGCCTCTTCCCCCTGTATACTTTTCTTAAAATTTCAAAATATCTTTCAAAAATTACCTTTTCCTTGTAAAGGAAAATACCAATAAAATCAGTCAAGGAAAGCTTTAAAAACAAATTAAGTTACTCTGCATCCTTATAACTGTTTTTCATCATTAAAACAGAGAAAAAATAAAAGCAAGCATTCTCTTTAGGCAGATAAATCATGTTAATTGGATTTATAGTATATTCTCTTCATGTTTCAAGAAGTAAGCTTAAATATACTTAGTAATCAGCCAAGTAAAATATTTTGGCCATGAAATTGGCAAGGAACTCAAATGCATAATTACCTAAAGCACATAAATACAATACATATAAAACATATGCTGCATATTTATAATTAACACTGAATACATTATAATTAGTCAGTATCTCTTGTATAATTTCCCAGAAGTAAACAGATAAAAGGTTTTCCATGTCTCCCTAAAGGGCAACAGTAGAAGATAAAGATAATGAAAAACTTTTAAAAATCTAGAAGAGACTGAATAATATGGGTGAATTCTAAACTTTCTTATATTTCAAGCATAGACTATTATAAAATTACTTTATTTCAGAAAATGAAATAGAAGAAGTTGCAAAAGTCAGCATGTTCCCTCTGGTTCTGTGAAGTGACAATTTAAATATATTACCGGCTCTAATTAAGTATTGTTTTGGTCTGCGTAACACATGCAGCAATAATATGAATTTACACAGTATAAAATGTGAAACAAATGAAATGGTTCAAAAGACTTAAACGATATATTCCCATGTTGCTCATTGTCCTTAAAAGTGGGGACAGTGGAGACAAAGGACACAGTGGAAGTGTGTTCCCCACTGCACTGCAGACACCGCTGTGCCATTGCCGTTATGTCACCTCGGCTCAGGGCTCCGGGTGTTCTGGAGAAAGGGCGGGGTTAAAACTGAGAGTGGGAGGAGACTGAAATGGGGGAAGAGAGAGGAAGACGCGGGAAGGTGCCTCTGGAAGAAACCACCTCATTCAGAAACCGGCCCTAGAGAATCAGAGGAGCTCACAGACCCCAAGCGATGGCAGCCTGTGTGACACTCACGTCCAAAACATAGTCCTCCACAAGTCCCTGGCACCCAGGAAGTGCTGCCCACTGGACACCCCTGCATGCATGAGATTACCAATCGCCCCTGAAGTCTGGCCTCACTGAGGTGCGACATGCGAAGAGCAGCACGGATGAGCGGCCAACGATGGGTCTTCACTCCCTGAAGTCGAGTTCTGATTCCTAACCTACTGTCCTTTCTATTACACACCACTGCTCTTGGAAAAACAGAAGCAACTTTTCAGCTGCTTATTTTTTGTATCATTTAATCAACGCCTAAGGGTTATCTAGATTGGGCCTTGATGTCAGAGAGAGTCACTTGGCCAGAGCATCACTGTGTGTTGTATCATTCCACTGACAAAAGATTCAGCAACTTTCAGAAGGGATCTTTTAGAAAACCTTGGGCTTTCACACACAACTCAAGTTTCCCAGTTGGTCTTTTCCCTTCTTTCCCCTCTGGGGTCGGTGGCCTACAATAATCCAGGGACGCAGTATGTCAACTCTGTGGTGCTCGGGAGCTGTAGCTTGATTTTAGCACATGTCATTTCTGACGAGCCAGGCTGGTGGACACCATCGAAATGATTATCCTGCATTTCTCAGACAATGAGAGCTAGGGCGGAGGAGCAATGCCGGGCTGACCTCACACACCGGGGCCCAGACACGGGGGCAGATTAATGGGCAGCATCTGCTGCTGCTGAGATGTTGAGCTGCACCAGGGCTGGCACTGTCAATGGGGCCCTGGGCCACATGAGTCCTCCCACAAAGGACAAAACGCTGCTCAAAGAAAACAAAACAGCAGAGGGGAAAAATCACAAGTCAAATCAGTGAAGCACGAGGTTAATTTCTGTTGGTCTGCATCTCCTTGGCATCAGGTGTGGCGGGAAGAACATGAGCTCTGGAGTCTACAGATGAAGGAACAACATCTGCAGCTCCACAGAGGGATGGCCTGGGGTACGATCCTGAAATCCAGTCATTTTGTCCCCTAGGAAATGGATGCGATAATCATGCCGGAGCATTGTGGACAGAAATATTTATCTGTGGCAGTCTTGGTACAGTGCTGGCACAGCAGGTGTCAGACAAAGACAGATGCCATCACTGCTGTCACCGTACCCCTAGGAGCCAAGCGGGATTGATGAAAGCCTTGTTCCCCCCAAATACTTCCATGAACACAGAGGCACCTCTGTGAACTGCGGAACTGTGCACCATGACAGAGCTTGCTTCTTGGAGCACTTACGAAATGCACTGAAGTCACACCGAGATAGTTCCACGGTGCTTCTGTGAGGGACTGGAAAGAGGCAGGAAACACAAGTGTTCTGCCACACTCAACACGGCAGGGGACATCGGTGTGTGTGACCAGATGTGTGGGGCTCATCCACACCAAGCAATTCTCAAATGGACCCCGTTAAATGTGCAATCGTTGAGTTCAATTCTTGCCTCTCTACCTGGAGTGAGGTCAGATGGCACATGGCTGTCCCCACTCTAGACCCCGATCCCGGGTATCAGGAGTGTCATCTACACTTCAGACGGACTGGCCATGAGTCGTGGCTCCTGTGACTCCCTCTCTAGTCTGAGTAATGTTGCTAGGATGGCTCAAAGAACTCGGGGAAACACTTACATCAACCAGCTTATTAGAAAGGATGTACAGGATGAAGAGACGCACAGGGCTCTCCGAGCTCACCACAGGGCCAGCAGCCAGGGGGCTCAGGACGCTTGTTTAAGATCCAGCTGCCCCCACACCTCCTTCTGGAGGTGGCTGGGGGTGGTGCAGCGTCCTACCTTCTCATCCTTCAGTTTTTTTGGTCTTTCTGGAGATTGGCCTGGTCCCAGCCTGGCTGTGTATGGACCCCACCTGAGGCTACCTCATCAGCATACATTCAGATATGAAAAGGGGCTCATTATGAACAAAGAAAGATACTCCTCTCACTTGGGAAATTCCAGAGGTTTTAGGAGTTCTGAAACAAGACCAAGGATAAAGACCAAATATATTTCACCTTGCTCTGTAGAGTTAAGTAAATTTAAAGCAAATATGGAGTCGATTGCTTACTCTACCATTTTAAACACAGGGCTGCACTGAGTGAAGTCAGTGGGCTGAGCCATGCTCATGCTCCCCGTCTTTTTTTTTTTTTTTGTGGGTACTGGGGGTCGACCTCAGGACCTCGCGCACCAGCAGGCGCCCGTGCCGCTGAGCGATATCATCGGCCCCTTTTTCGTATGTGGGTTCCAGGAGTCGAACTCGGGCCCTCGCGCTTGCCGGGCAGGCGCTTAAGCCACTGAGCCATCTCACCGGCCCTCCCCGTCTTTGAAAGATCAGCATGAGTTGGGTCCAAGGTTTTTGCAGATTGGATGCTGCCAGCCCACCTGATTCTATGTGACGATTCGTACCACTCTGAGCCTGCTTTTTGTGAATAGTTCATGCAGGTAAACCACTGTGATGAAAAACGCTGGGCTGTAAAGCATTAGGATGACAGCAACATTGACAGAGGCTTAAAAGGAGTTGGGAGGCCAGGAAGGGGCAGAGCTTATGCCTGATTCCAGCTCCTTCCTGAACGGTAACGCTGGTCACCTCCACCTTGTGACTGCAGGCCTCTGAACAAATGGACAGGGCACACATAACTATCAGACTCCTGTTTTAGGTGAATGTCCATTGTGTTCACCCTTTCTTTCCCAAATCTGCTCTTGGTTACACTCCCGGTCTCTTCTCAACATCCAAAGCCATAAGCTCCACTCACCCTTTCCTAGAATACCAACCCAGAGCTGTGGGGACCCGTGCCTCCCAAGTTCAATACCCAAGACTCCAAATCAAGTCCTGATTGCTTCTGTAGTTTCCGGATTTGGATTGATGGACAGTTCTACCCATCTTGATCATTTCTGTATGTGTGTTTAAATACACAGAATCAATTCAGCAAGAGTCAGGTATCTCCTCCTTAGCAGTATTCATCAAGTGTCTACTACAGAATCAGTTAACACATCATCTACTGTATTTCCAACCATTGCACCTTCTCCTATGTTGCTGAGACACAGAGCTGGAGACTGGGCAGGGAACGACTGTTTTCCCCTTGAGACTGGGTCTGCAGGGATCTGGCTAGGGAAGGAGGAGAGGAAGTCACTCCCTGTGGAGGTTCTAGCAGGTGGCACAGCCTAGCGCTCTGGAAGTGCCTGAAGTGTAGGGGATGGTGAGTCCCTCTGAGCACTGGGTAGGGCAGGGAGGTGAAGCTGTGGTCATGCAGAAAGCTGGTGACCCAGCTGAGGCTGTGCCAGAAAGGGCCGAGGACACAGAGCTGAGTTTCTTATATCTGGAGAGAATCTACAAGAGCCTCAGTTGAATGTGACATCCTCATCTTACAAAGACAACAGGTTGCTGACGGATTCAGGGCGCACATGTGAGGGGACTCCCACGGTGCACAGGCAGTGACAGGGCCAGGTGCGCAGTGGGGAGGAAGTCAAGGGACTGGGAGGTGGCAGGCAGGGGACACAGGCAGGGCTGTGACCTGCTGTGTGGAGGCGAGGGGAGGGAGAAGCCTGGCTTGACCTTGACATCACCAACCTCACCATGGCGATGTGAGGAACACCAGAGACTTGGGATGCTCACAGAGGCTGGGACATGGGCACCTTTCCGACCCTTTGGGGCCAGGCCGTTCACAAAGGAACTGGTGGCTCAAGGCACCTGACAATAAAAGCCTGTGAACAAGTGGGACAACTGCTTCACTTCTCTCGTGTTGGGGAAAATTTACATAAACAGCTCCAAAATGGAAACCAGTTGCCAAGAAGTCCTTCAAACAAACTGGAACGTGCTGATGCCACTGCTGTCGTGGGTAGGAGGGAGCGTCATGGGAAATAGCAATCCACGACCTCATTTTCTGAAGGCTGAGCTTGCACATGGTGTCATTGGAGACAAGGGCAAAAGGAGACCATGTGACAAGTCACCACGCACACGGGGGCTGCAGAAGCAAGCAAAGCAGCGACTGAAGCACTTTTACATCAGGA